>CM028135.1:327420000-328665000 GCA_016271365.2 Neoceratodus forsteri | reverse complement strand
AATTGTTTTAATACTTTCTGGACAGGTGGGGAAAAAAACACTAATACTAGAAAAGAGCATACAGAATTGGCAGTGGCTCACATCCAACTAAAGAAACGTAGCTAATAAAATTGTTTAAATAATTTCTGCACACACCCCCACATAACCACCGCTACACACAACAGTGAGATCCACCTGCCTGCCCACTGAGCTGGTAATGCAAGTTATAGAAAGAGCTGCAACAGCTGTCACCAGCACCTGATACTGATCAGATGGCTTCAAAATAGACTCCCAGGTCTCTAAGGCCTACCACACAAACACAGAGAGCACAGTGCAGATACAAAAAGCTCCAAAAACACATTATTGGGTTCACATAGAGAAAAGTGCCCCAGTGCTTTGAGGGCTCACTGCGTCTTCATCATCTCTATGGCCTACCCCCCTAGATTTGGCCTCTCACCCTAATAATGGTTAAACTCAGCCTATAAAACTCAGAAAGCTGCTTGCTCCACCCAGTACTCCTGTAGTGACCACCTCTTGCTCTCTGTCTGTTAACAAGATTAATATGTAGTAACTGAATCTTTTGTTCTTACTGTCACAGAAAGTGCAGCATCATAATGTAGGAGAAATCCCTGGTTGAGTAGAGTTTTATTGGCTGAACCATTTTTCAGTTCTCTACCCACATCAAGGATTGCCAGTGTGTGGGCTGCAAAGCAATGAAAACCAAAGTCGATGATTTCTGCCCATAATTAGATTTGGAAGAAGAGGTCACATGGGTCACATTGTACCTGTCCTGTTCTTTCCTAAAACTCAGCCTGCAGCTCCAGTACAACCCTGCTTGATTATAAACATACTGTCACAGAAACATCAACATTTGTGAGATGTTTTGCATAAGTTTTTGAGAATGCAATACATTCACAGGTGCTCCATACCCATTTCCATTATAATACATATTGTATTTTGTCATTTGACATTACAGTTGCTTTAACAGTATGATTATGGGTTATGGAATTTGGGAACAAAAATATTTTCTGGTAGTTGTTATGACAGTCATAGACACAGCATGAATGCAAACCTATTATCGTTAGAGTTATAAATGACATTTTGGGATGTTGGCTTCGTAGCTCTATTTGCATCAATTTCTTAACGTTTAATGTAGACAGATGATTAATTTTGAACAGCACATAACCTAAAAATCAACAGAAGATTCAAATGCCTTCCTTTATTAGAAATCAGTTAATGCCACTATTAAGCATGACAAATTCACCAAGAATATAACGAAAGGTAAAAGCATGCCTGGAAATATTTGAACAGAATATATAATTATGTTGATATCAGTGGAGTATTTTTATGCTTTGTTAAAAATCAAAAATGCTTTGTGTTCTGAATGATTAATGATCATATGAAATGCTAAATTATGCATGCACCCTAATACAAAGCATCATGGGTAGCACATGCAAATCACCACGAAGGAAACAGACTGACTCTGCTTTAAGCAGGACCATATTGTGGAAAATAGCCTAACAATCCACAAGGCTGAACTCAAGAGACCAGACCACTGGCATGTGATTTGTCTTCATCAGGGTGCCAGTCTGATGGTCAGTGGTTTGGGTTATGGTGAGCCCAAGATAGCCATAATCATCATATGTGTCGATGTAATGTCTCAAGGCCCCTAGTGCATTAGAAATCAGCAACCAGAAGCAGTCAGCTTATTATTTGGTTAGAGGTTTAAAGTATTCAGTAATTGTTTGAATTCTGATGTTGCTACCTAGAGAAGTGCTGTCTTTCATGATAAGGAGGGCACAAGATCCTAAGAACAGAATACCCCTGATCCCAGTACTTTTTTTAAGTAAAAGGACCATACAATATGTGGTTCACATGGTTCATATGTGGCTCAGGTGGTTCCAGTGGTTGTCCAGGCCTACCCATCCTAGCAGGCAATATAACTGAGTAGCAGAATAATGAGTTGTGTGATGGTGCTGGGGACTATAATCTGGAGGATTAGTGTACTTTGAACCTGGCTCTGTATTAAACAGCTACCTGCAAATCCACCCAGCAGAGCTCTTCCTTAAGCTGATTGGGTAGTGTACTACACTAATGAGCTTGCAACACACACAAAAGAAGATATGCATGCACTCTACCCCTTCAAAGTTAATCATGGACTTAAATGAGTATAGCAAAAGTGTCCATAAAGGTTTAATGCACACCAAAAACAGATCTTGAAGAGGAAAAAATGGGCACCAGGACATTTCAGAGCTCCCGTAAAGAAGCATCACTGGAGACGCAAACATCGGGATGCCCATTTTTATTCCCCTCTGGAAGCTGTTATTTTAAGTGTTGCTCTGCAATTCAAACTTTATGGACGCTTTTGCATTATTATTTGAGTCCATAACTTAATTGTCTGTGAAGAGGTAAAGTGTGGCCTCTCCATTTTTTTATACTCCTGTTTCATTAAATTTCCAAATATGATATGCAAAAGAACAAAAAGAAAACTTCACATATTGGATGGTCTCCAGTCCATTTCGTAGGTGGAAGCAATATGGTAATAAGCATTCATTAAGTAAAACATCAATTCATCCAAAGCAGACAGCACTTAATTCATGTTGAAAGAGCTTGTAATGTAGACAAACCTTATATCTGAAACATTTAAACTCCATCTTGCTGGACCTAGGAGTTATGTAATGTTTTTACTAAACAGATACATAGTCCCTTACATCTCAACAGATTACTACTTATGGAGAAAACAAGTTCAAAGATTTATACTTTTTAAACCAGTTTTTTCATTTTTTCTTTCCCTTTAACTCATTTCTTCTTCTGTGTCTTGAGCTATAGCTGAGAGTGGGTATCCAATGAGTACAGTGAACCAATATTAGCGACCATCAAAATGATGATTCATATTGGGCACTATACTCATGAGCTACCTGAAATGTGACCCTACACAAAGGTGAGGGTAGAGAATGGCAACCAGAAGGGGAAGAATAGCGAGGGGAAGGGGAGGGATGGGGAAGAGGTTTGTAGGGGACTAGTGTGCCTGCTGCTGCTGCTGAGCTAGCCAAGTGGTGTGGTGGTGAAGGTGACTAGCTCTAGTGCAGCAGGTACCAGGTTTGGGGCCGGGGACAGAACCGGAATTTTTGCTACTGCCTGTGGCTGCCACCTTTACTTTTGCTGCAGCAACCAGAGTGTCACCCTCTCCCTGACATGCACCCCCCCTGGAGTTAGCAATCTAAATTCAGGTGGGTGCAGGGGGAAAGCCCCTCCCCCACACACACAAACACTTTTACGGTTGCCGGATGTTAGGTGACTGCGATGTGCATATCACTAATTTGCTTTTTGGTGATATACACTTGTCATAATAGTGATCCCTGTTATGACATGGAACCCTGAGAGTGCTTTATCAGATGTAAAAGGGGACTCACCTGTTTTAGAGGAATCATGATGTACTGGGCACATAAAGATGATACAAGTTGGTCAATTAAAAAAATAAATATATATATATATATATATATCTATATAAGTTTTGCCTCTAAAAATGCCTTAGGAGCAGGTGTAAGCAATTGGAAGGTGCCCCACCATTTCAAAGACTTTTTGTCGATAGCTGATAATTTTTTTCCTTTTTTGTTGTGTTTGTAAAGAAAAATCCAGGTAGATATTGGACCTCCAGGTCTTATATAATAGAATGTCTTAGAAGTGAAGCGGATCATTATTGTATATTTTGTATTTGTATCATTTCCCTTGGGCTCTTATGAAGGTACATTATTTCCATCACTGGTTTTCACCAACATTTTCTACAGTTTCCCTTTATGAACTCTAAATGCCTTTGTAATGATGGGGAGTTTCTCAGGGGGTAAATTAAAATCCTCTATAAAAAATCTTTGATCAAATCCTTCACAGTTTCAAAGTCACCATCTAGGCTATTTGGAGGCCCACAATTCTCAGTTTTTTGTATCTTATTTGATTTTCATGGTTCTCAGCTTTTCTATGCAGGTTATAGCTTTCTTTTACAATAGCAGCATCAGTAGTGCCCAGATCCAAAATTTTATTATCCAAGGTTGCCAATGACTCAATATTATTTTTTATCTCTTTTGTGTTAGTATTACAGTTCTCTTTAGAGGTTGTAATTTCTTTTTTGTAAAAAATCAATTTTAACACTCTGAGCATCTTTTTTTTTCTTTCTTTCCTCTCCAATATAGCCAACACTTGGTCTATTGACCTACCGAATGATTCCAAAAAGTATTCTGAGAGAGAACCAGGTAAGGTATGTGCTGCCAATTTCATGAGTACCTTACCCTCCATAGTTGCCCTGAGAGCTGCTGCCATTTAAACAATTTCTATCTGTAAAGGTGACGCTTCATCCATAATTTCTTTTGTACAGGGAAACAAGGGCTCAGCTTTTCTCACTTCCTTTAATGATTCCTTTATTAACTGCTGTTGTTGCTTTGTTGTTTTGAAATTTTTGCTCCCACTAAGAATCGTCGGGCCCAGATATTCAAACTGCGCTCAAAACTGGCGCAACAGCAGGAGCAAGCACAAACCAGTTGCGCAAATGCGCAACAGGTGCGATATTCAAACATGGAGCAGAGCAAATTGCGCAAGCAACCAACATCTGAATATCGCACATACTGCGCCATCGCGCAACCAGGAAGGAGAAGCTGAGCCCAAATGCTGCGCTATGGCGCAACCATGGAAGCTCAGCTGAGCAGTGCAGAGCTGCCATAGCGCAAGCACAGCCCCCAGAGCAATGGAACTGCACATCCAGGGAGGCAGGCTGGGGCCCACCGCCAGCCATGCCACACATGGGCACAGGAACTCACTGCAGAACCCACACCACACTGGCACACCCCAAGCACAGCATCACTGGGGGTGGGACGGCTGATCCACATGCCCATGGGGACAAGCCAACTAAAGCATAGCAGAGCCATGACGCCCCAGCACAACCACTGGCAGGCAGAGAGTGCCACACCCAGGGGGTTGACAACCACAGTACATCAGTCCCCCTGTACGCACGAAAGCACAGCGGCACCGTGCCCCAAGACATCGGGCCATGTGCAGTGACAGGCACTGCAGGAAACACCATGCACCCCGTGCCACACGTCAACCCCATGCTGCAGAGAAGCAGACCACCCAGACCCACCCTGTGCACCCAGCAGTGGGTGGCAGCAGATGGCGAGAGCAACAGAAAGGCAATGCTATGCTGGTGATACCTCCCCATGGACACACACACACACACACACACACACACACACACACATATATCCAGGACCATAGTAGCCAGATGGCATGTACACCCCTGCAATGGAGCACCCAGAGCCAGTTGCAAAGCAGACACCAACACAGCAGTTGTACCAAAATAGTATTTTATATTCAAACAAAAGAGGTAACAAAACAGCTAAAACTATGTACAAGTTGGGGGACGGGTAAAAGGCAGGGTGTGCAAGAGGAGAGGAAAACAACTTGGAGGGAAGTCAGGGTGAAAGGGATGGGGAAGGGCAAATAAAAGGTGGGCTACGCCCAGCAGGCTCCCTGCCTCCCCCTGCCGCCTTCCCTCCTGTGTCTCTGCCGCTCCCTGTTGCTGTAGGGGCTTGCAGGAGCTCTCTGTTGTCGCCGCCAGCTGTGTCAGGGCGCCGGACATCGCGGCGCCATGCGACCAAGCACACCGAGGCCTAGGAAAATGGGAACACAGTCAATGGCTGAGACTGACCACAACCCTGAACACCACCCAACCTGCAACCCAGCTAACCCAATGTGCTGCACATGTGATGGCATGCACCCACCCACAGTGAACATGCACATGGCCATCACAAACAGGTGGCACCAGCCATGCGCACCACTGCCCACACACACTGCCCACGCCAATCACAGTACAAACTAGGCTGTCGTGTGATGTTGCAACGCGGTGCGATGCCAGTCACACAGCCATGTGCCCAGTGCATGCCTGACCACCTGTGATGCATACACAGACGTGTCGTGATGCTGCACTGTGATGCAGGTCACCTGTGTCATGCCTACATACATGGATACATAGACAGTGTCGGCAGATAGGGGCCTATGGACACCTAGTCTGGCCATTTGCCTGTATGATCACTCTCATGTCCTATAAGTCCATTCCCCTCACCCCTGACCTCCAGAAGTCCCTCATGGTGAGCCCACACATACAGATCTCCCGTGACCAAGTCAGCCCCCACCACATCCTCTGGCAGGGTGTTCCACTCATCCACCACCCATAATGTGAGGAAACACATTCATGTTTCCTTTAAACGAGCCCCTCCAACTGCATCCCATGCCTCTACACCTGGAACATCCTCTACGCTGACAAATATTGGTTCCTGCACACTGTTCCCCTGTACAATACTGTGATGACCCCATCATATCCCCACACCTCCTCCCTCCAGGGAGTACATGTTCAGTTCCGTCAACCTGTCTGCATAGGACATGTGATGCAATCCATGCACCATCCACGCCGCCTCCTGTGAACGCTCTCCACCCAGTCCCTGTCCATACGCAGCTATGTGTTCCGGAACTGTACACTGTACTCCAGTGTGGGACTCACTAGTGTTATGTATAGTGGAACTACTACCACCCATCTGGTTGTGTCCATCATGGTTGGTGGTCCTGCCCCCAGCATGCAATAGCATCCATGACGTAATGATATCTCACTCCTCCAGCAGCTCAGTCTGCCACTGCTGCTGCTGCTCTGATGCTGCTGCTGCCGCCGCGGCTGACGGCCTGTGGGACTGGGGCCCTGGCATGGCCCACATCAGCCGGGTCCGTGCCATCACCATCCGGCCTGTGGGAGACATATGGTGAGACAAACATCAGTGTGACTCAAAAGCAGAGTGCCCCCTGCCCCAGTAAGACTGCCTGCCCACACAGCCATAACCATCCATCGCACAGCTGCACACACTGACACACCGATGCACAGCCACCCAGGCACACACACACCCCTACAGAGAATATAGGTGAATAGATGGTACACTCACGTGGCCTAGGCACCAGGCCCCGCCTGGCACGGGAACGCAGCCGCGCTTAACAGCCCTGGTCCTCCGGGCGAGATTTCACTGACCCGTGCCGCACTGCTTCAGCAGACCGGCCCCGCCAGTGACCCCCACCAGGTCAGTGGCCACTTGCTGCCACACATAGGTCCTCGGTCCAGTGAGGGGGGCCTCACCATACAGTTGGTCATAGTGGGGCTCCACTAGGGCCACCAGGTTGGCCACCTCAACTTGGCTCCAAGGCACCGCCCTCCTCCTAGCCATGGCACCAACTTTACAGCAGGCAATATGGCGCCCCGCTGCGCTGTGACCCCACGTGGAGTTGTTGCGCAATAGACCAGCACAGGCACCTATCGCGCTGTTCGCACAGCGCCGTCACTTTACATGGCGCTGTAGCCAGACAGCGCAATAGGGATGTACACATGGCATGCACTCAGCGCCAGGGATCAGAGGGCATACCCAAGGTCACGGCAATGACGCAAGGCTGCGCACAGCGCCATAGGATGCATAGGTATCCTGCGCGACTGCGAAGCACAGCACCAGTGCCACAGGGGACTATCCCGCAGAGGTGCCACAGCGCCATATAGTGCCCAGTGCTGCAGCGCCACTGGCACAATGGTGGCCATGTCCAGAATAGCCTATCGCGCTCAGCAGTTCTGCAGCGCGATCGACGCATGCGTAACCCGCCTGGCATGCGCAATGCAGTGTACACACAACCACAAACATGCGCCATCGGCTCAGCCGGACCTTCCTTACTGCGCTAAGCGCATTTCGCGATATTCAGCGACGATATGCAAAGCAGGCGACGAAATATCTAAAGGCGCAGTGGCGCGATTAGCATGTTCATAGTTATGCCCACCTCATTTGCATGTGTTGCGCCATAAAAATACGACACTGGGTTGTGGCAGCCAGATTTGGTTGTTGCAGCTGAGAGGTGAGTTACATGCTGTGTGATGCTCAGGACAATGCACATGGGCAGGGGTGCTGGAGGGTGTCACGGGATGAGGGGGCTGAGCATGATGAGGGCACTTAGAAGGGGGCAGAGGGCACCCTTTCCATCAGTATTTGCCAGGCAGCGAGGAAGGGGGCTTCTGCCCCCCCCGGCCTGCAGCTATGCTCATGGGGAAATGCTGTGGACTGCAGAGTGACAGGTGTCCACTTCCACCCATACAGATCAGCATGACTGACGAGAACCAGGCCGAGGGTGTGGACGGCGGGCGTAGGAGGAGGCCGAACTTCACCACAGCAGAGACCGAGGCCCTCTTCCAGGCCTACCTGGAGGATGAGCCGCTTTTGAGTGGGCTGGAGGGACCCTCAGCAGCGTGCAGCTGCATGGGAGGGGTAGCTCTGGCCGCCAACCTGCATGTGAAGCCACCAGCGCTCCCTGCAGGAGTGCCGCAAGAAGATGGGGACTGACCGTGAGGGAGGCTGAAGGAGAAGGTGGCAGCCTTCAGGTGTAGATCGCGGCTGCCACTGGTGGGGACCACCAGTGGTGTTGCAGCTGACCCTGACCGAGAGACACTGGTCGCGCCATGCAGCCAAGTGCCATTGCGGGTGTTCTGGCGGAGGATTCCAGACAGGTGAAGCCACATCACTGCACGGTATGTCATGGTGATGTTGTGGGGGCTGTTGTTCACATGCACTCACATGTACTCTCTTCTGTTTCAGATCCTCTTCGCCTGCAGGAGACGGTGGTGGTGGGTGCTGACAGTGAGGCAGACCTGCTGGACCAGGAGGAGGACCTTCCACCTCTGCCAGCAGCCTGCACGCACTGCAGCAGCAGGCCGGCTGGGCTGACAACTCCACCGGCAGTGACACGGGTGCAGGGGGTGCACAGCCTGTGTCACAGCAGTCTGGCATGCAGGTGTGCCAGCATGCTGTGCCTATGGCAGTGGCACGCACCGGCACTATTGAGGATGGCAGGCCTGCAATGGCCAGTGAGAGGTGTGTGTCCCACGAGGGACACACGGCAGGCCAGCACGTGCCCCCGGGCAGTCCAGCTCCACACCTGTGTACCAGCATGCTGGCACAGTCACAGGCTGGGCCTGTCAGCACCGGTGGGGCAGCACCGGTGGCTGAGCAGGTGTCTGGCACTGTTGACAGCACAGGGTGGAACAGGTAGACCTGGGGCTCAGCAGTTGGAGGGGCAGCAGCAGCAGTTGCACACCAGGCCTGGGGGGACAGCGTCAGGCAGTGGCACTTGTCCACCGCCCTTGGATCAGCCCATACCTGGTCCTGGCAAACAGCGGCCACCCTCAAGGGGTGCTGTGCACCAGGACCATCCACACCCTGGGGGTCACGATGCCATTGGGGCACAGTACCCTTTGGACGTGCACACCCGCCTGCTGCAGGAGTCGGTACAGCTGCAGGGGCGGGTTGCAAGGTCCGTGGAGGCACTGACTGTGTCCGGTGAGGCATAGCAGGGAGTGTGCTCGGACCGGCCGAGATGGTCCATATGCGACGGATGTGACCGCTGCCATCGACAGGCTGACCCAGGCAGTGGTCTGTGTGGCGACCGCATTGACCACACTGTCTGGTGACCCTGTACCATGCACCCCACACAGTGCACTCCACTCCCGCTTCGCATCGTCGGCGACACCAGGCCTGTCGATGCCGGGTTCTGCTGTGGGCATCCCGAGCACCCCTGTGCAAGCTTCTTTTCGGGATGCAGACCCCTCAGCGGGCAAGGTCAGGTCACGCACTGGGACCCTGGTGGTGCAGTAGTGCCACCCGATGTGGCCTCTGCGCAGCCTGCCAGTGCTGCTAGGCTACGCGGGCCGCCACGCATCCGTGGTGGCCGTGGGACAGTGCTCCCTGACTGAGCTGTCTCCCAATGCAGGCCCTGTCTGGTGCTGTCCTGTGTGCAATGTGTGTCATGGTGGGCAGTGCACTGCTGGGTGCTTTGCTCACCAAACTGACACACGGACCACCTGCACACTTTCCCAACTGCTGTCCACAGGTGCGTGTGGATGATGATGCCTGCATTGCACTGTACACCAAGGTGCAAGGTTGCCCAGGTCCTGACACGCGTCGTGGACAGTCCAGGTGGTGAGGTAGTTGGTGGTGCTGTGTGATACGTGTAATTCCGCATTGCTGTGCTGCTGCCCTGTATGCTGCCTGGTGTGTGTGTGTGTTTATTTGAGTGCTCACCCTCTCTGATAATGTGTTGGTATCGTGAGACCCTTCAACTCCCTGACCTTCATGCACGGTGTGTCCCCTGTGTGCCTGTGGTTTATGATAGACAGTGTTGCCTGCACATGTCCCTGACTTACCTGTGTTGTGCGTAGTGCTCTTCTGCAATGGTGTCCCGTGCAGCTGGGCCTGCCGGGTCAGTCGGGGTCCCTCCGTCTCTAGGGGGCGGCTCATCACCCATATCACGGCGCCACTGGCGCCCCATCGCTTGTCCCTCTTGGACCTGTACGGGCTATCCCATGGTCTTTGGCCATGTTGTGCAGGATGCAACAGGCCAGGAATATCCCACAGGCCTTTTGGGGGCTGTACTGTAGGGCTCCGCCCGGGGTGTCCAGGCATCGGAAGCGTGCCTTGAGTATCCAGAACACCCGCCTATGATGTTCCGTGTTGCGCGTGAGCCTCATTGAAACGTGCTGTGCTGGGGTCGTGGGCGCTGCATGGTGTGGGCAGCCAGGGACGGAGGGTATCCACAGTCACCTGTGTGAGATAGTGGAGATCAGTGTTAGGTCAGTCCATATTGCCTATATCCTGTGTGCCACTACCATGGCACCTGTGTCATCCACCCTTGCACAGAGTTTGCATTCCATACATGTGTACTCACCCACTAGATGACCCGTGGGGATGTTCCCACTTCTCGAATCGATGGCACAGTGCAGATTGGTGCCATATGAAGGCATCCTGTGCTCCGCCAGGGTGTGTGGCACAGACATTGATGATGCGCCAGTGGCATCACACACCACCTGGCAGTTGACACTCGGTAGCCCTTTCGGTTCCGATATGCTTGACACGTCGGGGCCAGGTGGCGTGCGAATGGCCACATGGGTGCAGTCTATGGCACCTAGCACGCCAGGCATTTGTGCTACCCTGTGGAACTCCTGCATGTTTGCTGTACGCTCTGCCGCGGTGCTGGGGAAATGGATGTACTCCACAGCATGAGGCAGCAGTGCGCTGAGGAATTGGGTGAGGATGCGTGACGTGGCCGACTGCGTGATGCCTGTGGTGTCCCCTGTCGGCCTCTGGAAGGTGCCCGTGGCGAGCAGGCACATGCAGGCTGTCACCTTGGTCTCCACGGACAGAGCGTGACTCCGTCGTGAGGGTGCCTGCATCACATCACTGCACAGCTCACTGAGCCGTCTCAGTATTGCCCTGTTCAGGCGGTACCGGGCCACGATCTCAACATCACTGTATAGCTCGTAGCTGATGCGGGCACGATACTGCCTGTCGGGGGCATACCGCCGACGGGCCCCTCCACGGCCACATCCCCCTGCAGCATGCTGTCTCACCCCCCTCATTACAGCTTCCATGTGGAAGCTGACACTGTCCATCTCCTGGCTTCTGCCCCCAGCTGCTGTTCCTGTGTTACCCCCACTGCCCCCACTGCTGCTTCCACTGCACGGGCTCCCCACTGGCCTCTCTGTCCTCCAGGACCCTGTCCTCTCTGTCCTTCCTGCTCCTGTCTCTGTCTCTCTCTCTCTCTCTCTCTGTCTCTCTCCCCAGTTTGCGGCCTGCTCGAGGTTCTTGCGCGCTCCCTTGAGGCCGTTTTATTTTGGCTCAAATCCGTACTCGTGCAACTTCGACTGAGCCACTCTTGCGCATTGGGCGCAAGTGTTCAACATCGTGATTGCGCACTTTATGCATGGACTCGCCTTCAAGGCGCATGCCTTCATTTCCATTGCGCTGTGGCTCAGCGTGTTTTCGGTGGCGAACTGGCCCCTTCTAATATCGCAGAACGGCGATTTTTTGAGTTGCGACGTTAAGAACTCCTGTTAGAGCATGGCGAAACTCTTTGAATATCTGGCCCTCAGTGTACACAGGTCAAGCTGAAAATTGTGTTATTGTTGAGATCCAGGATCTGTGGCCACAGATGCCTGAGAAAACTGCTCTGTACCTGTTTCAACTGGGCAGGTTGCCATGGGCGGGACCAAGTCATAATGCTCTCTATTTCATGGGCTGAGTCCTGGCCACAAAGAATGCTTCTCAAGAGGGCAAACTGAGGGACAGGGGAACAATTCACTCGATGGGGAAGTAGCTCTTTCTTTCCTCTTCTCCCACATGAATTTATCTATAAATCTGAGCCAAGTAAACATCATTAAACATCCAATATTTGGACAGAGTGAGGGAGCTCAAAGCACTGCTGCTACATCTGCCACATGTATACCTCTCTGTTGTGTGTCACTTTCATGGTTTCCACTCCAGATTAGTCTAATAACATCTTATTGAGACAGGTTGTACATACTTTTTTTGTTTGCTGCCTGCACAATGCGTTCCGACCTGGAGGTTCTGGGTTCCACTTCAACCAGCAGAACTTAAGTTACTTAGTGTTTAATTGTCTGAACAATAGAAGACAGCTGAGAGGAAGTATCAGATAAGTATGGACTAAGGCATGGCAGGCTGCGGTTTATGGGATTTCGGTGTATGCCCTAGGGGCATAAGGACACAAGGCTAAAGATTGATTGGCTATAGGGCCTTGGGAAGTACACTGAAATTGGAATTCTTTAAACCGTAACCTGATGTGGCTTATTCTGCTTCTAAAAGGGAATTTCGAGGTTGTAGGTTAGTGAAATGTACAGAAACATGGTTGTCTGGATGCAATCATGGAAGTAATTTTATTTCTAAGGAATGGAATGCATCAAATAGCCCTCCTTAACAGAGCCATGACAAATTCTGATTATAGAGTGCTGCTGAATGTGAGGTAGACCCAGCTGTGTGACACTGGCTCTGTGCAAAAGCCTACAATTAAAGGGAAGGTTCCCTAAGCCTTTTTTTGTAGTTTGCATGCATGAACAATGTTTGCCGCTATTGTATCTGTGATTCATTTCATCAGGATTTAAAATGTAAATTAAGTCATTTAAGTCTGGTGTGAAAACCTGTCTGACTCCATTATAAATGTCATTATAAAGGTCATGGCCTGAGTCATGTAAGGCATCCGGAGGATGCTATGATGCTTTAGAGATAAAAGCTTCAGTAGTTTTACTGTATCAGTCAGTTCTGTTTGTGGTCTCTGCAATCCCTATATTCTTGTCTTGTGCTGGCCATCAAACTTTTCAAGGTACAGTAAGAGCCCCTGCTGTTTTATATATTTTAAAGTGTATCTGAGTTGGTGAAAAATGCTTTTAGAGAGGGTTTGCATTTGCAAAGTTTTCTGTCTACTTTGTTGAATAGTTTTTTGTTACAAGTTATTTTGCAGACTGAGCATGCAGTCTCTTTGTTCTCTTTGTTTTTCTTTTCTTTTCCTGTGTTGGCTAACAAACATGGTTGATGGCCAACACCAGACCAAAACACTGGACTCTAGATATTCAAAGGGGCTGTACCTGGTGTAATGGTGTTGCACCAGCGCAACCCCAGAAATGAGTCTGGGGCAATATTCAAAAGAGGGAATTCTGCAGCGCAGTGCCCAATTTGCCATGGTGCAAAGATAATGTATGTGGCACATCTCCAGGGGGCATGCCCATGCATATGCGGCACATCCCGGATATTCAACCCTGGATGTGCGGCGCATATGCTGGCATAACCCTGAGATGTGCCACATACCGATACGCAAAGTTGAGCCTGAAAAAAAAGGCTCAAATGGTGGACACCCACAGGCAAGCTACTGTACTGCATGGCTCAACACAGCAGCTGCCAGCCATGGGTGGCCACCTGCCTCCCCCAGTACATTGTTCAAAAGCACCCATAACATCCCTGGTGGTCCAGTCGTCCCCCCCTCCATAGCCATGATTGCAGTAAAATTGATCTTCCAAATTCTCTGGTAGTCTAGTGGTACTCTCTCCCTCCCCATAGCCACGATCACAGTAAAATCCATCGTCCAAATTCCCTGGTAGTTTAGTGGTACCCCCCCGCCCATAACCCAGTCACACTATGATTCAAGTGCGAACATTCCTGGTGGGCTAGTGGTATTTCCCTCCCTGCCTATACACGATCACACTATAGACCCAGTTTGAACATTTCTGGTGGTCTAGTGGTTCCCCCCACCCCACCTGTATCCCCGATCACCAGTAAAATCACTGTACAAATTTCCCTGAGAGAGAGAGAGAGAGAGAGAGAGAGCCTGATTTTAAAAGGCTGAAATTTGTCTCAAGGTGCCTGCGCCAAAAGGATTCGACACAAATGGTACCTTCTGCAAAATTTTGCAACAATTCCAATTTTCAAATACAGGCTGCATCAATATCAGGATGTCTTGCTTCAAAGCTGCTCTGCACCATCCATGTAGCTGATGGGACTGTATGCCAGATCACATGGGGGCTTGTGTCATGGTAGTGCTGCACCATCCCCTTATTTGGGATTTTAGAAGCTCTGCTGTGGTCTCCTGAGGGTCTGAGGTTAGACCATCCATCAGCTGATCTAAGGGTCCTGAACCACTTGCTAGAAGGGAGGTGAGTAGTGGTGGGGATCCTGCAAAGTCAGGACTGGTCTGCAGAGGACCAGTGGGGGTGCCATAGTGGGTGATGGGGCACGGTGGCAGAATTCAGGGATGGCACCTGGAAGAGGTACCATGACAAGTGGAATGGAGCTGCTAGACTTGGGTACACTGATGTAGACACAGACAGACTCTCTCCCAGACCCCCAGGTGGCAACAGCCCTGGCACTTGCCCCATAGGAGACACAGTCACTGACATGCAACAGGTGCATTTGCTGCAGGCTACCGGGTGTAGTTGGTGGATGGGGAGTCGCCCCTGCCATTGTGACATTCCCCTGTTAAACTGGCCCCCTGCATGGAGCCAGGCTGACACCCAACTACACTGTTGGGGACTGTGTTATCTATGGGGTTAGTGCCAGGACTGTTGCCACCTGGGGGTCCAGGACAGGGTCTGTCTGTGCCTACCTTGGTGTACCTGGGTCTAGCAGCTCTGTTCCACTGGCCATAACACCTCCATCGGGTGCCATCTCTGTACTCTGTTATTCCTGCTGTGCCCCCATCACTCACTACGGCACCCCCACTGGACCCTCTGTCCCTGATCTCAGCCTTGCAGGCATCTTCTCCCCCTCCCACCATTGAAGCTGCACCAGGGTTGCGCTGAGCTGGCGGGGGTTATGGGACCCTCCATGAAACTCCTCCAGTGCACCTGTGGCAACTCTCAGGACTTTGATGTAAGGACCCCTTTCTTCTGGAAAAGGGTGCAGGGTCCCTGACACACCCAGAGTTTACCCCAGCCATGGATCAGCGCACTGTGTACCGATCTTGTGTCAATTTGAATATCAGGCCCAGAGTGTGTGTGTGTGGGGGTCTGGCCAAGGTGCTGATTACAGAGTGAAAAATCATCTCTGAAAGATGTAGTTCTATGTAAAGGGATTCAATCAAGGGATAGAGAGGTGGTGTACTGATCTGTAAATAGGTTGCAAATGCCAGGACGACTTTGGATTGAATTCTTAAAAGATATCCAGCATTTTACTATGCCTCAAACACGTTTTATGACATGGTTAGGTGATGTTTCTCAGCCAATTAAGTTGTTGGATTTTTCCTTGCCATCTTATAAGCAGCCCTAAGTGAGAGCTACTCTTGAAAAGTCAGATTATAATTTTACTTCTGTTTAGTAGTCTCTGTATAAACCTACCTTGGGTCTCTTCTGTGTTGATACAAGTTTTCCCTAGTACTACACTGCCTAGCTTACTCAATGCTGTAAATTCTGTAGGCCTAAAACATTAAAACTTGAAACTAAGTAACCTATTTATTGACATTATTTTAGCATCTCTTATTTTTGCAGTTTATAAGGAACATACATTAACTTTTGTTCATTTTATAAAGCTATTAAATAATGCTGAACTGTCTGCATACACATATTACTCATGCATGTTTTTATAGGAAGAATAAACCTGGCTCAAGCACCTACAGGGCTCATTTATTAAATTATAGTATGTCTTAACATCATCCCAGTTAGGCTTGTCAGCTTGTATATAATGTTTTTCTCTGCTGAAGGATGTTCAGTTTGGTTTCATTTATTAATCTGCTAATAAATTATAATGACATGCAACATACACAGTATAAAATAAAAAAAGAAATATTATTAATATATTAACAATACACAAGTACCCTTTAAAGGGTTTTAGTGCGTTTTAATTCCCTTCCTTGATTGAGCAGCAAACAACATAGAAGTGCTGGGAGTAAAGGTGCCATCTCAACGTTTCTTGATAACACTCATTTTGTCAAGAGTCTTAGTTGGTGAGGTGAGTGCAAAGTTTTTTTGTTTTATACCGAGTCTCATCACTGTCAGCACCACCTCTCACTTACAGAGACCTTGTTTGTTGATCCAGTGCATCAATACCTTCTATATAAAAATACTACTGCTAATAATAATTAAGAAAATTCAAAAGTTTTTTTTTCTAAATTTGAACTGCAACAATGGTGGTGATCAATGGTGGTAACTCTGCCCCCCTCTAGCTGCAATGTCCAATCATCTACGTTCCTGAGGAGGTACACGTTTCAAATCCTCAGAGCTGTGCTATGAAGATATATGGCAGCTTCAGCTTTCCATTTCCAGTGGGACTCCTGTACATCTCAGGGAGAGGGATAATCACTTTCTGCCATCACCAATGACTCTACCCCCGCCCCCCCCGATTGCTGTCCTGCCAGAATTCTTCTCAGGTTGTGTCTACCATCTGTAACTCTGCCCCCTCCAGCTGCAACATCCCAGTGGCTGCATGGTCAGTAGTGCCTCCAAAAGGCAAATACTTTTAATCATCTGGAGTGCTGTGGTCTGGAGTTCTAAGGACTGCAGCACAAAGGACAAAGAAGGAATCTGCCTGGAGTCAGCTGTGAGTCAGCCATCGGCAGGCCATGGTGCTCTACCTGACTGCCTTCTCTAACCAGCCTCTTCGGAACTGTGAGTACTGCTGTACTGCATATCTACCACTGCCCCAGTCTGCCTATACTTACTCAATTGAGGAATCTCCGGTTTAGTCTCTTAGTTTATCACTGTTACCTTACTAGTTAGCTTAAACAACCTGTTTTTGCTCAGCCCCCAGGTTATATCATAATTCCTCTATATGAAGTTTTCCTTGTAACATCCTATCTGGGTATAAAAGTATTTTACATTCTTCAACAACCACTTTTTTAACCAGTTCTGACAATTTTGGTTCTGTTGTGCCAGCCCATAAACTGGCTTAATCTAGCTATTTAGTTTGTCATCAGGCTTCATTTGTTTCAGCCATACCTGCCTTATAGTCTAGCCTATATTGTTGTCAATCATTCAGGCCTATTACTTTGTTTGTGAAACCATAGCTGGCCTCTACTCAACTTAATTTATGCATATTACAGTTGTACTACTTTGTTGTGGCATTCCACATCCCACCTCCTTACCACCTTGTTCCCTGCACTCCTTTGCCTTCTCCATTTCCCCTCTTGCTCCTTTTCCCTCCACCTTTCTCTCCCATCCAATTCACCAACCCTCCTATTCCACTCCTTCACCTGACCTAACCCCCAAACCCCCTCCTCCTTACCTATCCACCCAGGTCTCCTCCAGTCTCCCTCCCTTAACCCAAAGTTTCTCCACTGTACCCTCCTCTCCTTTGACCCCCCACCCTTGCTGTCCTCACTGCTCCAAGGGTAGGAAGTCTCACTTTATCCTCCTCCTTATCCTGCCCTTATTCTCCTGCTCTTCCTGCTGTCTGGCGATGTGGAGACCAATCCTGGTCCCACCCCTCTATATCGCTCCACCTCTGCTACTACCAAGGTTCTTAGCATCTTTCTTCTCAATGCTAGGAGACTCCTCCCTAAGCTTGACCTCCTTTCTGTCTGGGTTCAACAATGCTCCCCTAATGTCCTCTGTATTTCTGAATTCTGGCTGTCCTCACGGGCTCTAGGCTCTAGGTTGCCCCTTCCTGACTTCCATCTCATCAGACAGGACAGGGGAAAACATGGTGGTGGCATTGTCATCTATGTATGCCAGAGCCTTTCATGTACCATGGCTATCAGAGAGGCCATACTCTCCTCTCATGAAGTTCTGCTGGTCAGGCTCTCATTCTTCTCCTTGGTCAGGCTCTCATTCCTCTCTTCTGTTCTCATTTTCATTGGTGATATCTGCTCAAACTTTTATTTCACCTCTATGCTTTTTCTCAGTCATATAAGAGTGCCTAAGTTATTCCACTTCACAAAGGGAGTGGCCTCTCCTCACCAGGCAACGTCTGCCCCATCCCCCTCCTTCCCCCCCTCTCAATGTCGCAAGAAAAACTTGTCTATTCCATACTTTCCAGCTATCTCTCATTCTCCAATTTCCTCTTCTCCTTCCAGTCAGGTTTTTAGAAGCATTATTCTACTATCTCCTCCCTTCTGTGTGTCACTGATTCCATCTTCTCCAGGATGGATCAGGGCATATTATTGCTGCCATCTTCATTAATCTGGCCAATGTCTTTGATTCAGTGTCTCATCCTCTCTTCCTGGACAAGCTGAGCTCTGCTGGCCTCTCAACTCCTTCGGATGATTGATTTCATGCCTATCTAATGGACCATCAACAGTCGGTACAAGAGGAAGCATCCTGCCACCTCCACTACCCATACAGGCTGGAGTCCCTCTGAGCTCCATCCTGGGTCCCACCTTCTTCTCCACTTTCCTAAATGACCTCCCCTCTGTCTGTGCCAACTTGCATATTTTAAAGCAATAAACCACACTCACCACTGCTAGGATAAAGCTTAATGTATTTATTCATTTAAAATGTGCTGCCAAACATGAAAAAGCACCCGCTGACACAAAATCCCTGATGATGTGTTAAGACACAAAACTGGTGGTATACACTTACCGCAGCAAAACCCCTACAGTGACATATGTTGCTGCCAACAACAGTGCCAAGTTGCTGTAGAGGATGCTCTCAGGACCCAGCAACACTTTCCCCCGTTTTGCAGCCCCTGCCTGAACCAACTCCGACCTGGAGTTGGTATCCATAAGTATGGGGGGTGTGGCGAGCAGAGCCCCTCCATTGGGGGTTCGGGGGGCACAGCACCCGAAGGAAAAAAACAGTCCCTGCTGTGCATGGCTCCCTGCCAACCACAACTTACAGTCGGTAAGGAGCCTGGCACTGTGATGCAGGACACTGAGTTAGTTGTCGACTCGGCATCGTAGAGCCGAAACTGGTTACGAATTTTGTGTCAGCGGGTGCTTTTTCATGTTTGGCGTCACATTTTAAATGAATAAATACATTAAGTTTTATCCTAGCAGTACTGAGTGCTGTTTATTGCTTTGAAAATATTATATTTTTTTACTGCATTACCGATCCAGTAGATCTGTTTTTGCTGTGAGGACAACTTGCATATTTGCATTTATGCAGATGATGCAGTCTTTTTTTTACCTCCAGTCCCACAACTGCAACTGTGGAAGATCTGCTTAAGCAAGACTTACACAGTGTTCTGTGCTGGTTCCAATCCAAATGATTTGAGGTCAGCACTACAAAAGTGCCCTTGATCTCTGATACTATCCAGAAAATGGTCAGACTCCCAACACTCCCTGATTTTGCCTCATTGGATAGCACACCCCTTGAATTGGCTCAGTCCTTCAGATATGTCCATGTGTGGGTTGACAGCAAGTTTGACTTCTCAGTCCACAGCAATGCCATCCATGCAAAACTCTACCCCAAGCTTGGTGCCTTGTACCACAACAAAGACTGCTTATCTCTGCAAGGAGCTTTTAACCAAAATGGTGCTCCCTGCTTTTGACCATATGGATGTGGTCAATGACACTGCCCCCTCTCCTTTCCTTGCCAGACTGGACACCCTCTGTAAATGCCATTTGCTGCTCTGCTACAACCCCCCCCATACTCACCACTGATACCTCTAATCCTCCCTATTTTTCCTCCACCCTCCTGTCACCAGTAATGTTGCACTGCCTTCATATCCAAATATTGGTTTGGTTCCCTTCTCTCTTACTTGTCTTCACTCCTTTCTACTATTTCCCCCCCTACTTCATACTCCCTCCATTCCAGGGATCATCATAGTTTTGCCATTCCTCACCCTCAGTAGGGCAATCTGGCTTCTTCTATCAACTTCCCATACCCTGGAACCTGCTCTCCACCTTCCACTGCCCCAGGCTCCCTCAGGCACAAGTTGAAACTCCGCTTCCCAACCTGCTTCTATTCCTCATCCTCCTTGTGCATCCCCTGCTTGGAGCCCTAACTGTTCCTTGTGTCAGACCTCTGTCTGGATCTTCCCTACTCCCCTACTGGCTTCAAATCCTCAGCACCTCTGCATCTCCTTCTCCCATGAGAGGCAAACATGCTCCTGCCTACCAGGCCTCCCATCTGATAAGGTAATGATTTTTGAACATGGTGCCTACTGATGTTTGTTTGCAGTTTAATAGGTATTCATTATGTACTGTTTCCGCACTTTATTTTTTGCTTGAATGTTTGTACCTATGTTTGTAACAATTTGTGCACCAATGTAATATTATGTTTATTGTACTTTTGTTTCTCCTATTCACGTCCCCCTGGGGCCCCCCTGGAAGCAAGCCTTGGCTCAGTGGGCCTTTCCTGGTTACCATTTTTTTTAATAAATATAAAAAAATGAATAAGAACACAGTAATGTCACTTCTAAGGGATTTTTGGGAGACATATGCTAATGCCTGGAAAACAGGCAAGAATATGGAGTGCAAGGTAAATGGTTTGGGTCTGATTGCCGTGCTGAAGGATGTTTGCAACACAATGCTTTTAGAATTTAAATTGCATATACTCCTAAGGGCAACATAAGCCTTGTAGTCTTACTCTGAAAAGGAATTACACTTGTATACTATTTTGCTATTGCCAAACTACTGTAGGTGCCACCATTTTGAAGTACTTTCTATGAAGGGTAAATGCCTGCTCCATTGTATAACAAATACATTGGTCATACCACAAAAGATCACCAAATTGTGGAATATGGCCACTGGATTTAATTGCAAGAGCTCCATCTTGTCAACAATGACTTCTGCCTCGGGATATTGGAGTAGAATATGATTAAAAGTTTCAGGCACAATCCCTGTTAACAAATAGTATTCTATGCCATTGGATTTTGCCAACAAACTGTAGAGGAGTGTTAGTGGTGGAGAACATGAGGAATGTGAGATGAGCTTATGAAGCTGGCTAACATAAAAAAAGGACTTTATGACAGGATTCTAAAGGCTGATAGCTACTGTACAGTAGGAGGTCACTGGATCTTCAGTGTGTTTGTCCCAACCTGAACTTCGGACCATGACATTACCAGAGTTTAAAACATTCATATGGCTGGTTTATATGCTGTAGTTTGTTGCAGTTATTATCTGTCATGGACTGGTACTATATTTAAAAATGTAGGGACCTCATTAGGCAACAGCATACAAAGTGAAACTCCTTTTGAAAATCATGTCCTGGGTGTTACCATTTGTTTGCTTAGTTAACTTACAGCAAACCAGTCTTTTTATGAGACTGTGCTTTGGAACTGTGCACATTGAATGGGATAGTAAGGTATATGTTATGAACAGGTTGATTACTTAATAAATCTTGGAATCAGAATATTGTAGCCCAGATGTGTAGGTACTGTAGGAAAATAAAATACAGTTTAGCCTTGTAAAAGGAGTAGCCTTTTATTGAGGCCTCTTAGAAAGTGACAGCAGGAAAGAAAGAGAGAGGAAGGGAGTCTGGCTGCACTGTACATAACATGCCATGGAAATGGATTCAGAAATCAAAACGCTAAAAGGAAAGTTTTATGGTAGAAATATTTTGTTTATTTTGTGGTTAAAAATAGCTCCAGTGATTAAGCACAAAGTGAAGTCAAATAATAGCAGATCCGAGTTAAATGGTAATAATACATGGAGCGTCAGATACAATAATGAATTTAAAAATAAATTGCTGAAACTTTCCTGATATCAAATGTATTCTCAATCATGTTGAATATATACAACATACAGTAGCATATAAAATAGTTCTGGCAATTATAATGTCAAAATAGGCTGAATTAGACAAAACTACATGCCAGAACTCTATGAAAACAGATACATTTTGAAGACACACAACATTTTTCATAAAGAAGTTTAAAGGCAGTAAATATATATGTATAGAAATATTACAGAAAAAAGCAACAAAAATATACATTTTAATTAGTGTTATAACTGAGGGTGATGAAGAACAGATCATGTATCATAAAGGGCCATACATATGGGTTCTCTGGGCTTCCTGACCTGCAAAAAGTCTCCAGTTTTAGGGAGCACCATTTTCTAGTTTCATCTACAGTGTGCAAGCAACTATCTAGGATTATCCATGTTATGAGGCTATGCTAGTGCATCTTGTGTTATGCAGATCAGGGTCCCACAGAGACTGGGACTGGCTTTCCAGCAGACATCTTGCAGTGTGTATGTGTGCGTGCGTGCATGCGTGCATATGTGTGTATGTGTGTGTGTGTACTGAGTAGATTCTGGTCTTAAGGTATTGTGATTGCTCCCATCAAGTGTTATTAAAACTTGCTTTGCAATTAACCCACATGTCTAAGTCTATTTAATGAGCCCACAATGCCACAAACTGTGCATATGATTTCAAGTCATGAAGCCAAGAGTTTAAGTAAATTACATCACACCAAGAGCTTTTACCCAAACAAATGAATAGTGAATTCAGCTTGCATCTGTGTTCTTCAAATAACAAACACATAAATGTCCCAGAGTAAGCCCTGTATCTCCTGAACATTAATGCTGAGGCAGTTACTGCTACAACAGTCTGCTTCAGATCTGATTTAAAACCTCAGATTTAGCCTAGATGGGATGGGATGGCTCTCTTATCCCCACACTGTCTCCATGATTCACACTGACTGCAGTAATAAATCAACATCTGACATTTGCAATAAGTTAAACAAATACATTTTTCTTTTATTCTAAGAGGTCACCTTCTTTCAATGTAAGCCTATAAACAGCAGTCACATGGAAAGCTGAGGACTCTCACTGAAATGAGTTCTGAGTTTGTCTCTCATTTTTTGCTGTTAGAACTCACTGAAGCATGATGAAAGAGCTTCCATTTTTCCCTGGTCAATGGTCAGTGTGACAGAATGCTTCCAATAGAGTGTTTAAGATAAAACAGAACTTCAGTGGAATTGCAGTGCTCTGAGCCATTTAGATAGGGTGCTACATAAAAATGTATGCCTTGCCTTGCCTTTATTGATAAGGCCATCCACTGTGTACGTGCAGTGTTCTTTTTGCCATGGTCAACCCTTTTTATACATATTTAAATGCAAATCAATTATTCCACTAGGCATCAGTGCTAGAACTCATACACTGCATGCTATATGTGTTTATTATTTACTATATACCATTTATGGATCACCACTTGTTACAGTATATATCAGTGGCAAAAACAAACAAACAAAAAAATAATCTATCCTCTTCTTTCATTTAGGGGGGTAGTTAACATCTTTTGTTCCTTTCTGTAGAACAGTCAATAGGCCATATCTGGGAATACTGGTTAAATCGGACTTCTGTCATCAATCCATACATATTTGGACTAAAAAAGGCACATAGATCTGAAAGTATTGATGTGCATAGAACTGAGTCTAATTCAAGCAGCAGAAAAAAAAGCTAGTTTAGTTTTATAATATTTTTCTTTTCATGGCTGTATTCCACATTTGCAGTTTAATTATGTGTATTATTAACCCTTGCTCTTTCATTGCCTATGAATGTCAAAAGTAAGGGCTTAATGGTAGCAATATCAGATTAAAAAAATGTCATAGTATGGCTTTCCTAGGAATTCAAGGCACATCCAATAAGATGTTTTCTTAATAATGCTGATAGTCATGTCTGTAGCCATATCATTCTCTGTCAGTGTTCCTCTGCAGGATTTGGTCCAGTAGTTTCTGTGGGAAGAAAGGAAACCAATCAATCATTTTATTTAGAAACACATTTGAGAGCTTTTTTCATAATGCTAGTTTACTTCAATACATAAATGGTTAAGGACAGAAAGCTATAAGTTCTGCTTTGTTAGTCATACAGTATATTGCTTTACTTTGCTCTTAAATAGCTCTCCCCCACTCCTTGCCTCCCTTTTGTTCCTAATAACTCCAGTGAGGATGTCCCACTGGGTTTTAGACCCAGAGATGGTCCTGGATAAACAGTTCCACCCAATCATCATCTGCTCTATCAAGAAGTATTTTCTGATGCCCTTCTTGAATATCCCCCCTTCCAGTTCAAAATTGTGCCTCTTGTGGTTGTACTGTTGCTTAACCTAAATAATTTTTTGGAGTCCACCCTATTATATCCATGCATGGATCTATAAGTTTCTATCATACCCATGCTTACCTTCTCTCCTCCAGAGTGTACATATTAAGACTGTCCAGTTTCCCTTCCTAGGTTTTACCCTGCGGCTCCAAGATTATTTTTATTGCCCTCTTTTTGATAGTTTCTATGTTTTGACCTTCTTTCTTTACCTTGAGTCTCAGAATTCATTGTAATACTCAATGTGTTGTTCAAACAGTGACCTGTCAGTGGTAATGAGACCTCTTTGCTGTGAATAGTCAACCCCCACCTGGTTCATCCCAGCACCATGTTAGTTTTTCCAGATGTTGTACTGCATTCAAAAAAGGAATTCAAAATATTAATTATCACCCTAGGTCCTTTTCTTGCTTTGAGTTCTCTGCTGTGACCCCATTGATGCAATATAACATATACAGATATTTGTTTTCAATGTGCATCACTTTTCATTTTTTGCACTGAATTTCAATAGCCAAATTCTGGACCACAGTTCCAGATTTTCTATGCCACTTTTTATGCAACTGATCTCATCATTATCCACTCTCCACAGAGTTTTGCATCATCTGTAAACAGACTCACTTTACCCTGTACACTGACAAGAATGGTATTTATATAGAATCTATGTTTAGCATTTATTAGATTTTCAAGGAAAATAATATGCCTATACACAGCAATACGTGAATACATATTAAGACATAAATTAGACCAAGGAAAAGGATGAAGTGGCAATTTACAAAAGAATTAACCAAGCAAATCTTCATGTAAGAGCAGTCTGTTGCTAACTTAATAATCAGCCCATCAAAGTAATAAGCCAGAAAACATACATTCCACCAGAGAGAAAACCCATTGAATGCATTAAGTACAATGTAACCTATTTTACTATAACTACATACTATATTATATTATTCCTGTAACCATTGTAAACAGTATACTGAAGTCCAAAGAAGAGTTTTTATACATACAGTATGTTGGAGCCAATAAATCAAAGTACAAAAATATTTGCTTAATCATTATTCCTGTTGAACCTATTGCTATGTTCTAGTGGAGGTATCTTGTTACATGTGATGGTTATATGTTATTATGTTGTTATTATTACTATGTAATTGTTATGTATTTTCACTCAATCTGTTATGTCGTAACCCTGTTGACAATTGTTTTGCCCCAGGTCCATCTTGTAAATGAACTTGTCTCAATGGTGTTCCACCTGGCAAAATAAAGATTTTGATTGATTGATTCATTGATTGATTACTTAATCATTATGCATTATCTCCTGCCACCACCTCATTTTGCCAGCATCAGTCAAAGAAAATAAATGCAAATATAATTCATAATTAAAAATCAAATAAAATGTGTGACATTTATAATTGTAATCTAGTTAGTCCATAGTCTGAGACATCTCTTTATCAGACATTGTTTGTGAATGCTCAGAACCATTGGTAGTGAAATCAGGTTCATATTGTGCTGGAACAAAGTCTGTGAGTTGGTCAATTTGGAAAAAACTATATTTTTTTGATTTATGGGTTATTTGTACCTTTGCATAAGTTGGAACTGTCCACCTAACTCTAAAATGCCTTGATGATAAGTTAAAATGTATGCTTCCCCTGCTGAGCCCTGAACAAAAGTCAGTATATATATATATATATATATATATATATATATATATATATATGTAACATTTAGAAAATAAAGCTTTTGTATGACATGATCCCCTTCACTCTAGCCAGCTTTAGGACAAGGTCTCTATCCAGTTCAAATACAAACACAATTATTATGGTTGTTTTTGTATCTTGAAAGTTTGGATTTCTAATGGCATAATATGTGAGTGAGTTTTCCTTTTGAAATTAAAAGCTTTTATAATAAATGATGGATTTTCTGGAGGAAGTTCAAAGGTTTGAATAAACAGATCTGTAACCATGTCATGAATAGATGCAAAACCAGTCTTTGCTTGTAGTGGTAATCCAACAATTCTTAATTTTTTATGTCTGAGTTGATTGTTCAGTATCTCCACTTTCCTGTTTAGCTGATAATTTTCTTTAACAAAAGATGAGGTTGGGAATAATGACACAAGCTCAGCATTCTTTTTAGTGTCAGAGCTCAGTTCCTGTAGCTTTATGTTTGAATTTTTAATTTTCCACCATAAAAAGTCTGCTTTCTGACTCAGATCATCAAAGTACCTGTCATATTTATCTATCCAACAATTATTTTGCCCATTGATTGACTCAGAGAGTCAATTGAATACTTTGACTTGGTGTTCCTGGGTTAACAGTAGGTGGCAAAGAAGGTTTAGGTATTTGTATGACTGAAAGATCCATCACACACTCATTCAGAGAACTCACTGATCCTGTATCACTGTCCTTAACATCGACTATACCAGCCAATGGATCAAGGTGTAGATTTACAGACCACGGGTCTTTCACTGTGTTGCTCTGTGTGTGGGCCAATGCTGCCAATACAGTGCAGGCTGAAGAGCTATCTGACCTCCTGCTGGCAGCTGGGCCAGTTGTAGCAAGCAGGAAGAGCTTGTCAAGTAGTGAAATGTTGGGAGATGCAAACTCCTTGGATGAAGTGGAGGTAAGTGGATATTCTTTGTCCAGGCATCAGCTTGTAAATGCTATTGCTGTCAGTGCTATTAAAGGATGCCTCTCAAACCACAATTAGTTGGATCATACTCATACAGCAGCTGCCTGTTCTGCCATCTTATCCTTCCCAAATGCCATTTATATATTGATGATAAAGAGCATTGGCCTCAGGACAGACCCCTGCAGCACTGTTTGTGATCTTCCCTGACATCAGAGAGCTTTCTTTTCAGGGACACTCTCTGCATTCCGTAATCAATCTCCAAGCCACATGGTTAGCTGTTGCCCTAGTTGTTTTCTCCTAACTTCTGAATAAGCCTCCTACGGGACAGTAAATCAAAGGCCTTATTGAAGTTCAAGTGTAAAAGGTTGATTGCTTGGCCCTTTTGCACCATTTTGTGTCACTGAGTTGACAGAATAAATCAAGTTTGTTTGTTGTTTCCATCTTGATTCCTGTCTACAAGGATGTTTCCATACAGGGAATCATATAGGAAATCAACTATCAGTTTAGCTATTAGGTGTCAGCAAGGTGGTAGCATTTCCACCTCTGGGCCACAAGGTCATTGGTTCTAGTCCCACACCTAGACTGGGGCTTGTAATGTCCTCTCCCTAGCTCATGGGGGATCATCTTCTGTCAAATGAATTACAGGTTTGCATGTTGCAGTGCTGGACAGAGTATCAATGCTTGCATCCCTGGTTTCAGAGGCAACAGCTCTAACTCTCTATCTAAGAGAAAAGTTCTTTTTAGGCAAGGTGTTAGACTGGCTCTTGTTCTTGTATGTTGTAATCTTTGCTTTCTCTATTAAAAATTGTATTGGGTACCTGGTTGTTATTCTGTATACATTACAGGGCT
Organism: Neoceratodus forsteri; assembly: GCA_016271365.2. Classification (NCBI taxonomy): domain Eukaryota; kingdom Metazoa; phylum Chordata; order Ceratodontiformes; family Ceratodontidae; genus Neoceratodus; species Neoceratodus forsteri. The sequence continues at coordinate 328,637,256 of CM028135.1, read as the reverse complement.
CATACTATACACACAGGCACCTGCCGATGGTATCTCGTGAGGTGGGCACATGAGGAAGGGCACCATCCGTAATGGTGGCTCCTTCCTGGTGCAATGTCTCACGATGATGGGAGGGTAGGATGATCAGATGAGGGAGTGAGTGAACTGGGCGACAGGATGTCACTATGTGTACGCGTACAGGAGGGAGCGAGCACAGCGAGCGTGGGCTGGGAGGGGGTGGAGGGGCTGTAGGGGGTGGTGCTGTGATGGATGGCTGAGCTGCATCATAGTGTTTGGGGCTGGCTAGTGGTTGGGGTGGGTGAGGTACTAGGTTCAGGTCCAGGCACTGGTGTGATTTTTGCACTGGCCTAAACCTTTTTTAATGCTTACCCCCAACAAGCACCCCTGGAATTGAGAATCTCATAGGTGGGGTGGGTGCAGCCCCCCCACAGAAAGCATTAAAAAAACTGTACTGGCACCATTGTCCTGTGTGCCAGCATTCGGCACTCTGACTGTGCAATAACAGTGATCACCTTTAGGCATTTGCCGTTATCACATAGACCCCTCAACTGTGGCACCAGGGGGAACCTGTACTGTTGGGGTGTGCTGTCCTTTGGATGAAATGTTAAACTGAGGTCTCTTCTGCTAATTTATGGTGCTGTCCTGGTAGGTGTCCAGGTGGAAGTGAAACAACCATGGCGCTTTTTGCAAGAGTAGGAGAATCTTTTATTAATGCATAAAAATCAAACAGAAATGACAATACAAATAGATATGACAAAAATACTTCCGTAAAATGAAGCTAAACAATAATACAATTCACATAGTTAAAGAAATCCAAAATAAGGAGGTATACAATGCACTTAATTGATTTGTGAGGCAGACAAAAGAAACAAGGAAAGAAAAAAAAACTCAATATTCTCAAAGAGAGACATCCAGATATACACATATTCAAGAGATGGGGGGGCATTTCCATAATTTCCTAAATACTGGACTGGGAAGGACTTTAAAGCAGCAGTGTAATGAAATTGGGCAAAAACAAAATGGACGCTGCCTCTTTTCACTATAAAAGATACTAGGCACCTTCCATTATTTTGTGGTAACATTTTCTAGTTCCACCCAAAATTAGAATATTTTATAAATTTTTTAATTTAAATTTTTTTCAAGAAAAAATCTAGCCAAAACATTTGGTTTAGAAATACCATTTTAGTTTTGGTAAAGGTTAGGATCAAGAAAAAAAACTTACAGAGTACAGTTTAGGAGGTGCCTAGAAAAGTAGATTTGACAGATACGCTAATCTTTTTTATTAACTATAGCTAAAATTAGCTTTTTGGAAAAAAAATTCCATATACTGCTGCTTCAATCTCTTTTTCATATATTGCAAATATTTAGTTATTTATTTAATCTAACAGAAACTATACTGGCATCATTTTTGTTGTAAAATGTATTGTCATCTATCTACCATTGATAGCATTTCAGAACTGCAACAATAACCCATTAGTTCCCTGGGTGGAATTTAGCCCCCCTCTCCCCAAAGATGAAAACATCTCTGTAAACTAGAACATCATATTCCTGTGGTGATTTGATCCTGCCACATATTGGCAGTTATACGCCAGATATTTTTTTTTTGTATGCACAACAAAAAACAAGTGCTGTATTGCTTCCAATGTTAAACTACATTCAGGCTGTAAATAATACCTTTCTGTTATGCTTTTGTGATGATTCTTGTTTTTGACACTCAGTCTGTCATGGCAACAGAACCATAATGTGTCCTAGATTTTTTTGTGATCTTGTACTCCTTCAACTGGTCTGTGATCCATGGTACTTGTATCCTGGAGGGACAACTGAAACATGATTCTGAGCCAGAAAAGGGTCCAGTATCATTTTATACAGTTTTGCCTTTTATTGCTGGTGACATCCTTCATTGTATGTTTCCAATGTATTATTTTCAAAAATGATCCACCAAATATCCACGAATACCTTCTGGGAGGATTCAAAATACCCCAATACATCCCCTCTTCCATTTCTAAAAAAAAAAAAAAAAAAACCTATAACAATCCTGAAACAAGCATTTGTCAATGCCAAATGTTTGCTTGCTGGCATTGGCAGTGGTAGTGTAGAAGTTACAGAGCTGCGTAATAGGAATGGCAGTGAAGTATTGAACTGAAGCCAACCTCACCACCACCCTGCAGAGAGTGACAGGCATTGGGGTGTGCCTTTGGGTCGTCAGGCATAACGGCCACGCCATTTCACCACACCCCACCCTGCAGACACTGACAAGTGTCATGGTGTTCCTTGGGGTCTTTGGCCCTTATGTGCACCCCATTCCATTAGGAAATATGGTGAGATGGGTGCGATATAGGAGAATGGGGTGAACATTGGGGCCGAAGAGTCCAAGGCATACCTCGATGCCTCTTACGGACTGCAGGGTGTGGAATGGTATGAGCATTACAGGCAAGAATCCCAAGTCACACCCCTGATGCCTGTCATTCTCTACAGGTTTGGGCGCTATGGTTGGAAACCCTAATACCTCAGGCATTCATTGGTATTTTCACTCCAAATTTTCAACATTTTTTTTTGTGACCCCACCTCATGAACAGTGGCAATATCAGTTTGTTAGCCGAAAGCTGCTTATGCATAGCGACTACGGCATTTAGCACCACAGGTGCAAAAACATTCTGAACAGGATGTAAAAAATGATGGCTGTACTGTTCATGGGGAGGTGTAAAAAATGGCAATGTTGCAAATCTGCAGTAAAAATATTAAAAAAACTGGTGAAGTCATGAGCATACATAGAAACTGTGCAACGCACACCCATAATATAATTAGGTTGGGGATGTTTTACAGCAGATTGTCAACTTAGGCATTTTGGTGCCTCCGATCGTGAACAGTGTCACTGTGATTTTCTTTATCTGTTCCGAACAATGATTTCCCACAGTGACCACGCATCTCTGCGCTGAAAGTGTGAAAACACACTTCGGCCATGTTGTGAAAAATGACAGCTGTACTGTTCAAAAGGAAGTGGGGAAAAATGCCACTGGTGAAAATCTGTACTGAAAATATTACAAAGTCATGAACTTACGAGGGTGTGTGGAAACTGCGCAATGCTCACTCATAACACAGTCATTTTATGGACTTTTGTCACCAAATTTTCAACATAGCCATTTTAAGACCTCTGGTCATGAACAGTGTAACTGTGATTTTCGTACTCTGTCCCAAACATTGCTTTCGCATACCAACAGCACCATTGTGCGCTACATGTGCGAAAACACATTTTGGGTGACATATGAAAAATGGCAGCTGTACTGTTCATAAGGAAGTGTAATAAAATGGCAATGTTGAAAATCTGGAGTGAAAATATTAAATTTGCAAACTTACGAGCATGTATGGGAACTGCGCAATGCACGCTCGTAAAACAGTCATTTTTAGGAATGTTTTCACCAAATTTTCAACATAGCCATTTTAAGACCTCTGCTCATGAACAGTGTCACTGTGATTTTCTTAATTTGTCCCTTACATTGATTTTGCACACCGACTGCACCATTGTGCGCTACATGGGCAGAAACATGTTTTGGGTGAGATGTGAAAAATGACAGCTGTATTACTCATAAGAAGGTGTGGTAAAATGGCAATGTTGAAAATCTGGAGTGAAAATATTGAAAATTCACAAACTTATGAGCGTGCGTAGGAACTGCGCAATGCACGCTCGTAAAACAATCATTTTTAGGCAATTTTTCACCAAATTTTCAACATAGCCATTTTAAGACCTCTGCTCATGAACAGTGTCACTGTGATTTTCTTAATTTGTCCCATACATTGATTTTGCACACAGACTGCGCCATTGTGCGCTACATGGGTGGAAACACGTTTTGGGTGAGAAGTGAAAAATGATAGCTTTACTGCTCATAAGAAGGTGTGGTAAAATGGCAATGTTGAAAATCTGGAGTGAAAATATTGAAAATTCACGAACTTACGAGCATGCGTAGGAACTGTGCAACGCATGCTTGTAAAACAGTCATTTTTTGGAATTTTTCCACCAAATTTTCAAAATAGGCTTCTTGAGAGCCCACCTTATGAACACTGGCAGTGTCATTTCATTAATCAGTCCAGAAAGGTGATTTCATGCAGTGACTGCGAAATCACCCTTTCTGGCAATCAACGTCATGACAGTGCCATCATTCATGAAGGGGTCCCAAAACCCCATGTTGAAAATTTGGTGCAGAATTCCAAAAATAGCCTGAGATATGCAACAAAGTTGAAAAAACCCTATCTATCCCATTATACAGCTTACCGGCATTTCCTCAGTTCGCGGTCGGCTTAGAAGAGTGCAGACGTGTTCCCGGTCCACGAAGATCGTCGCACCAAGCTCCGGAGGTAAGTATGGGGTGAGGGGGGGTGTTGGGATGCAGGGTGTGCAGTGGGTGGCTGCGGGTTGTAGGGGGGTGCAGGGAGACTGCGTGCGACCGTTTTTTCTTTACAGGTGCTTTTGGTTTTTTGAGATGACAATGCGGGACGTTTGCCACTCTGGGGTGGGCTCCCAGCGTGGCACAAGGACGGCTTGTTGGTGAGAGCATGGAGCTGAGGGGGGATTGGGCACCCTCGTCGGCCACAGCATCTATTGCCATGCTGGGGTGGGCTCCCAGCGTGGCACCCTGTACTCGGGGAGGGGTAAGGACAGTGGAGCCGATGGGGGATTGGGCACCCCCGTCGGCTATACCATGAGTTGCCACACTGGGGTATGCACCCAGTGTGGCATGTGGAAGGCTTTGGGGGGAGTGCAGCACAGCCGATGGGGGATTGGCACTCCTGATCGGCTATACAGTGTGTGCGTGGGGGCAGCACACAGTATGCGTAAGGCAGGTGTGTATGTAGGAGCTGCGCGCATGAGCAGGCGATATCTTATCGCTGCTCACTGAAGCGTAGCTCCCCTTTCAACTGTACTCACTGCATTTTGAAGCTGTCACAGACAGCTCCAGCATGCAATGGAGGACAGGGGCCGTGCCTGGCAACACACTGACTGAATTGGAAGAGGGGGTGACACACCTCCAGAAACTCGGATGATAGCACTATGTTTCTTGCACATGCATGCAAGCAAACATAAAAATGGAAGCCATGGCCAAACATTACTCTGCATGACTGGATTTATGTTACTATATATTAAAAAAAATAAAGAAAAAAATGACAGGATTCAACATTCATACTCCCCCTTCCCCTTTACTGGCTTGTATGTGACATTACATTTTACTGGGTTTACTCTGCTACCCCATAAAAGTCTAAAAATGACACTATAAAGTCTGTCCTCCAGTCACTGAAGTATAGGAAAGTATAACTGATGTATAAGAAGAAGGGTACTATGAAAGATACAGTATACGCTTCTTTTTGGTCATAGGCTATGCCTTTCACTTGTTTACTTTCTGTTCGGCAATTAATAATTTCTTCTGCCAGTTTTGTGTGGCCATATCATGCAAACCAAATGTAACTCCTAGTATCTTGATATAGTCCTTTGACATTCTTTATTTATATATTTGATAACAGGGTATGGACACTGGTCCAAGAGACCATTTTCAGGTATGATCTGGGCCATTGAGATGGCACATAACAATACAGTCAAAGCAACATACAGATCAAGAGGTGCATAAAGTAAATGCAGAGGAGTATACATTACAGTTTGTACCAGTGAAAGTCATACAGCTGTACAGAGAAAGCAATAAGTAACAAACAACAGATTAGGCCCCCAGTAATAGGCTCAAGCTAGCGATGCAATATGCAACAACACTACAGCTGAGAACACAGTTTGAAAGCCAAGACCAGGCATAGAATAAAGGTAACAATATGCAACAATAGCAGCCTGGCTAGCTAGGAGGCTGACTCCAGATAATATACAGCTCTAGATAATATATATCTCAATGTATACCAATAATAGACAGTGAATCAACTGAATATACAAATCATTCAGGAACATGACCAGCAGACTGAGGCCAGGTAAAGAAAATTCCATCCTCCCCCAGGCCAGGTGGGGCACTTGCATACAGCGGTGGTCAAAAGGGCATTTTTAAAATGTGATTTGAAGAGTGGGAATGCCCAGTGACTAAATGGAGGCAGGCAAGCCATTCCAAAGCCTTGGGGCAGCAAGGGAGAAGGCTTTCTGACCCATCTTGCTTGGAGTCTGGAGATGTTCAAGGGGATGTTCAAGGAGGCATTGAGAGGAGGATCTGAGAATCTGTGTGCCAGACCTAAAATTGAGGAGGCTTGATAGGAAGGAGTTCTCCTTGTCCCAAAGACCCTTATCAATTATGGTGCCCATAAGGAAGTCATGGTGGGCCTGCAGAGCTAGCCAGCCAAGCATGAAATATAGGGAGCAATGGTGGATGTTGTAAGGGGAAACATACCACCACATTATTCAGCTTGTCACTGAACTCCCTATGAGGACCCATTAATGCTACTTCTACAAGGTAGCAAAATTACTTTTGTTGTAGGATAGATCTGACAGTAAAATTCTAACTTTCTTCAACAAAATTCTCTGGATTTGCTTTCCAAGTAGTATTGTTTCCATTTTTCAGAGGCCTGTCAACTCTCAGACTACAAGACTTACCTCAGGTTACTCTTTTTCAATTCCTTTTTGTCACATTACTCATGGACAGCATTCCCTTTCATTTAGGGGTATCAGTCTCTTTTACAGCCTGACACTACCCCTGGTTCAGTGTCTGACACTGGCATTATTTCAAAACAACTTAAAGCAGTACCTTCTTGACAGAAATGTTTGAAAATGCTCCTGACTCTTTGTTCTTACCATTGTTTTGTGTAATCTATGATCATGCTACTTATTCATATATATATATTGTTTGTCACCGGGTGCTTGTGAAAATGGACAGTTTTGCTCACATGCCTTTCCAGTACAAAAAAATAAATGAAATGAAAGGGGCCTGTGAGACAAACTTACAGATATTGTTATAGGTAGTATTGAGTCTAGCAAGGTTGTGACTGGAGGTTTTGGTATAAAAAGGAGAGCAGTTGTCCAGGAGGGGTAGAAGTATGTCTTGGAAAAAGACCAGCTACTCTTCTGGGGTCATGAGATTATTTGGCCTAAAACAGACTCCCAGTTTCTGGTTCACACACTTTACAACTTGACAGATGTGATCTTTAAAAGTTAGTGAGGGATCAAGGGTGACGCCTAGGTATTTGGAACTCAGTTACCTGTTCAATGTAGGATCCACCCGGAGCCTGTATATTCAGGGAGGATGAGGTATTTGATCCCACTGAACATTAAACAAGTCTTGGTTTGGACCCAAAAAGCATTGCCTTCATTTTTTGGCATTAAGAGGCAGCCTGTTCATAGCAAATCACTTGTGGGTAGCGGTGAACTCCTGGTGAGGGAAAGGGACAGATCACCTAGGTTCTTGTCGCTCTGGTAAAGAATCAAATTGTTCATGTACATTAGCATGTGGCAACCCTTGCTATCCCTGAGGAGGAGGTTCACAAACATGGAGAATAGGATGGTCCACTCTTCCAGTGATGTCACCACCTTGATGGCAATGTAGATCTGGAGCTCCTTGCCAGCCTAAACAAAATCCGCATCAATCAGCCTTTATGGTTTGGAAATCCTGCTCCCCAAGCATAAAATAACAGATTACATGATGTCCACCAGGCAGAGAGTGAAAGATCAACTGCCGGGAATGACTTCTAGATTGTCCAAACACAAATTGGAAGGCCCCTAGCAGGCCATGTCACACTCCCCGGGCTCAACACCTGCTCCAACCCCACCAACCAGCGACTCTGAAGAATGCACGATGCACGATTACCTAAAAAAAAACTATGTATTGCCCTCCAACAAATTAACACCACTTTGCAGCATTTAGAGGCCAAGGTCTCAGAGGACAGCAGAGATATTAACATTTCAGGAAAGAGAACAGGGGTTTCAGAGCAATGCCTTACCAAGTATACAACAATTACGGACCTCCACAACTCTGCCCTCTTAGACCTTCACTGTAGAGAGCAACTCCTCTCCCAGAAATTAGAAGACTTGGATAATCGAAATCACAGAAATAACGTTACGATACATGGAGCATCTGACAGTACTGAAAAAGGGACTATACTGCATTTTATGGACTCCCATTTAAAATAAATTCTAAGCTTACCTGCTGAAAAAGATTTATACATCATTCGGACACACCACTCCCTTGTCCCTCACTCCCAGGATCCTAATGCCGTCTCCTTTCAATAGTTCTGACCTTTCTTGATTTTTGAGTGAAAGAAGAACTTCTCTGGACAACATGGGCAAAAGTAAATCATTTTCAGTGACAAAAGACTTTTTTTGGACCACGATTAGACCCCAAATGATGCAGCACAGACAGGATTTGACAGCAGCAGTGAATCTTCTTCACTCCTTTGGCAGAGACACACCTGTGGAAGCAAATGCAAGACAACAGGAGGAGCTATGATCTCGAAAATGGCAAGTGATGGGAACCAAGAAATCCAGAAAGCTAGCCAACTCGATCATCCCCAATCTATGGGACGCAGTCTCGGCTAAAACACTTCTGTCATTGGAGCAACAGACAGCAAGTCATGAAACGTGGTCTACAGCAGCAAACTCTTCTCCAGTGCATTCAAACTCCACATGAGGTTACCAGACTCCTCTAGAGACAATGTATTTTGTTTACTATATTTCTGTAAGCTGTCCTTGTCGACTTCAGTGCCCTTCTATTGGATATGCATTCGGGGCCATGAAGTCTAGCCAGCCAGGATAACACTTGGGAGCTTTAACTGCTCCAATGAGGTTTGTTATTTGTGGATACAATAAAGCCTTAATTAATACCCAGTTGGGGGGGGGGAGAATGAAGTCAGGATGAGGACTTATGGGGATGTTCCTGTGGTGGACTGGGTGTCCCTGTGGTGGGACTGGGGGGGCAGTTAGATGAGCCCCTTCTCCTGCGGTGGGCTGTCTGGGGGGGAAGGCCACAGCACACGGCATAGGAATACAGCATCACTAAGACATGTCAGTTTTGGTCTCCTTTCCTTTTCTCTCTTTCTGTCCAACTAGATTGTTGAATGTTTTTCCTTCAATCTTTTCTTACCAGGCAGACTGGTGATTGTATAATGATCTATTGTAGTATGTTATCCACGTCAGATTTTGGTCCTGTCTTCTTCCGAATACACAGTAGTGGAGGAAAATTACCTTAGACTGCTGGTTTGTTCCCATATGTGGTGTGGGGGAGGTGGGTAATGGAGATTCAGTAAGCCAGGAAAGGCTACCTTCAAATCTTTATAACTATGAGAGCCAAGGAAGCTGGATAAAATTCAGGGCCTAAGTGGCTGGGAATGGTGACCTAGAGAGGTCCCTTCCCCAGTGAATGGCTCTTCAACCTACTTCTTATAACATTTCTTGGCTCCATAATCATACTCGGACCCACCTTCTGCCTGGATCCTAGGGGAGACTTGGTCATTGCATATTTTATGCCTAGACAGACTTCATATCACGCCCTGGTTTCTGCCTACTTACCTTTGTTCTCACCTGTCTCTATTGATCTCTTCATTACTGGAGAAAATCTGGATATTACAGTGGCTGATCTTTGGTGGTGATTACTCTGGGCCCCCATTGATGGGCCCCTGAGGGAGGTGGGGAGTGCGGATTGGGACCTAGACATGCTGTCCCTGCTTCTTGACTCTTGACGTGGGATGGTCCTTATATGATGCCCCCAATTTTTTTTGGCAATAACCTATAGGTGATTGGCCCTGAACCCCACCCTTCTTCTGGATTCCATTCCCACTACTTTACTGCTGGGGAAATGAGTTTACTTTGGCTGGGAGAAAGACACTTTTAGCTTTCCTATCACTGTTGGTAACTAATACTGTTACATTGTTGCACTGCCATAATCATACTCACCTTCCTTTTTTGAGAGGGAGCTTATTGGTGTCTGGACTCTCCACTATTAAGGTGGTAGAGTAAACTGGACTGGGGGTCAATGAGGGTGATCCTTCTCCATGCCCCACAGTGTGACCATTTTGAGGGTGTGACTCTGATAATAAGTGACCTTGAAGTAATAATTTCTGTTGTTACATGATGGAATGTTATAAGTTTAGAATAACATTCATCATTGATCTTGTTGAATGGTTCAATGTTTCAATGTTGGTGGTGCTTCTCTCCCCTCCCAGAGTTAACCAGGCTTGTCTACATACTTGGAGCATAATGACTGATCTCAGTATAGTCTCCTTTAATGTACGGAGTATCAATAGCCTGAGCAAATGTGCTAGGATACTGCAGGAACTACAAAGGCAACAGGCAACAGTCAGCTTTCTTCAGGAGACTCATTTGACAGCCCAAGAACATTTAAAACGACATCATAGCTAGGCGGGAGAGGTATACCAGTCTCATTATGAGGCACACCCCCACCGTAGAGGGGTTGCCATTTTGGTACAACACAATGCCCACTTACTATAAAGTGGGTTGACAGAGACCAAGAGGGATGATTCATTCACCTGTTAGGTAAATACAGAGGGCAGCAATGCATGTTTCTTAATGTCTGTGTTCCTAATGAAGAACTTGAATGGATCCACTTTTTGACCAAGGGGCTGGGAGACACAGTAATAGATTCTAATAGTCTAATAGTGGTGGGTGGAAACTTTAACACAGTTGTGAACCCAGTGATGGATTGAGCAGGTTCAGGGGAACAGGGGTCATCCCGGATGGGAAAGATGCTTGCCAGGTTGTGTGAGGAGATGAGTCTGACTAAGGGATGCCATTTTTTTACATTCTCGGGGAAGGGATTATACATATTATGCCCCCCAGACATAATACTTACTCACAGGTAGATTTTTTTCTTCTTTCAGCAAATTGCGCACGGCATCCATCGGCTTTATTATGATATTGGACCACGCACTGGTCCAAATACAGTCGGACACCTCCTTGGTGCCTTCAGAATCCATCATCAGTTTTAGTTTGCTTAATTGTACTGATTTCCAAGACTTAATAAAATCGACAACACAAACATTTCTACAAAATAATCCCCAGGGTGACACGGGAGTGGGTTTTCGTTGAGACGCTCTTAAGAGCTAACTTCAGGGAGAAATGATCAAATTCTCCTATCAGGTCAGAAAGGAATGTATTCAGGCCAGGCTGACCTAGAATGGAAAACAGCAGACCTGGAACTTTGACACCAGATTTCCTTAGATGCCATAGTTAAGCAGCAATTAGATAAAGAAAGGACATGTTTGAATAAACTATTAGATGCTCAAATTGAAGGCCAGCTCTGCTATTCTAAACAAAAATACTATGAGCAAGGCAACCATGCTGGTAAGTTACTTGAGTGGCAACTCATGAAAGAAGCAGTTAGTAGGGTGGTTGTTCACCTTAGGGATCCCAACACCTGATCCCCCACCACCTGTCCCGTGGCCATCTCGCAAGTACTTACCCAATATTATTCCTCGCTTTATGACTTGGAAAGATGCTCTTATTACATGGAAAAAATACTGTAGGCTCCTAGTCAGCATAATTACAACTCCCCACCCTCTCCTTGGAGCAGAGAGCCCATCTAGATGCTCCTATTTCTATTGCTGAAATCTTGGCTAAAATTAATCAGTGAAAAATGTGCATGGCCCCAGGTACAGATGAGTTTGCCTCTGAATTTTACAAATCCCTTGCACTTATACTTCTGGAACCCTTAACAGCAGTGTATAGAGAGGTTTTGGATGGAGACAAAGATGTCCCCCATCCCCACATGGAACCTTGCCTAAATTTCCATAATCTGAAAACCTGACAAAGATCTGGAGGCTTGTGGCTTATATCATCCTATTTTCTTGCTCCCTGTGGGCTTAAAGTTTTTCACTGATATCCTTGCTGATCACCTGCAGTTCTGTATCTCCTCTCTGGTATACCAAGACCAGATGGACCTTATATCTGGCCAGTTTCTTCAAGATAATATCTGCAGGTTACTTATTATCATTACTGCCCAACATGCCAAACCTTCCTTCCAGCTCGCAAACAGCATGGATGCTGAAAAGGCTTTTGATAGGGTGGATTGGGTTTTCTTGACTGCTGCCCAGCAGAAATTTGACCTAGGCCCAAAATTTATAACAGCAGTCACTTCACTTTATATATCACCTGAAGCTCGGATCAAGGTTAATGTTTTTTTTTTCAGACTGGACCATTCTGAGACGAGGTACTAGGCAAGGCTGCCTTTTGTCCCCATTGCTTTTTGCCCTGTCCCTTTAGCCCTTGGCAATCTCTATCCATCAAAATGTCAATATTTTTTTATTTATTTTTTTTATTTTTATTAATATCAAAGGTGTTATAGTGGGAAATGTTGAACAAAAAATGTCTTTGTATGCGAATGATTCCTTGTTATTTTTAGGTGACCCACAGTCCTCCTTACCCCATTTATTACATTATTTGAAGGAATTTGGAATTATGGTCAGTTATAAGATTAACTACACCAAATCAGAAATGATAATACTTAGCGGTACCCCTTCCGCAAACTTTAAAATCTCCTTTCCAGTCACTTGGGTGAAGAAAAATACTTTCCGATACTTGGGACTCCATATCTCTAAAGATACCTCTAGGTTGTTTAAAAATAATTATCTTAGACTTTTGGATACTTTCCAGGCAGATCTGGCCCACTGGGAACTTTTACCTCTAACATTATATGGCAGAGCACAAACCATCAAAATGAATATCCTGCCCCACCTGTTATTTTTGTTCCAAACTCTACCCATCCCCATTTCTAAAACCTATTGGAATATTTTACATAAAGTGGTGCAAAATTGTATATGGTCTGGGAAGCACCCTTGACTGTTAAAAACAGTTTACTAGGTTTACTAGGTTTATTTGGTCTATCTGCTAGAGTTCCTTGTGCCTTACCGTCCGACCTGGGCTCTCCGTTCTGCTGGGGGTGGCCTCCTGGGAGTTCCCAGGGTCAGGCTATGGAATTTGGATGATAGAGCACCTGTGGCAGCTGCGCCTACCCTCTGGAACTCTCTGCCTGGTGATCTTAGGGAGGTCCCCTCAGAGGAAGCCTTTAAGAAGGGCCTCAAAACATAGTTATTCAATCAAGCCTTTAATTGAAGGTGTTTTAAAATAATAGTATAGTTATAAAGGCTAATTAAGCTGCTGCTTTCAGTTGCATTTTTGTTTGTTGTTGTTGTTGTTTTAAATTTATTGTATTTTTAAAATATTTTTGTATGATATGTGTGTTTATATTGTACAGCACCCAGAGTCTTCAGAAATGGGTGCTATATAAATAAAAATATCTATCTATCTATCTATCTATCTATCTATCTATCTATCTATCTATCTATCTATCTATAACATAAGGAGACCCTAAGGTCCATCGAGAATGTCCCCCATAACAACAGGAAAATTACACCATCCTTTGTCTAGAGTAGTACACCTCATCTAATTGGTTCTTAAACATTTCAAAGTTGTGTATATCCACTAAGTTTTGTGGTAACCAGTTCCATGCCATAATTATGCGTATTGTAAAACAATTATTTCTTCTATCTGTATTAGCTTTAGGAGCTATTAATTTTTTATTATGAGACCTAAGATTTCCCCTTACTTCACTGAATTGAATTTTACAATTTTCCATAAGCTGTGAGGATTTAAGAATTTTCAACAGGAATAACAGGTCACCCTTTTGTCTATGTGCCTGAAGTGTATGTAATCCACTATGATGTAATCTTTCCTCCTATAATTTTCCCTGCAAATTAGGAATCATCCTAGTAACAGACTGTTGTACCCCTTCTACTAATTGAATATCACATTGTGTAAATGGTGAGCAAACTTGGGATCCATAATTCATTATTGGTCGTATATAATTTCTATAAGTTGGTATAATTAACTGTTAGGTTTGGCATGTAAATGCTTTTTTTTATTCTATTTACTAGATATTTACTTTTTGCTGAAACTCTAAGGTAGTGGTCTCGTGGTGTCAATTTGTTGTTAATGACTACTTCAAGGTCAAATTCCTTGTCGGAGCTTTTAAGTATCTGTTGATTAAGAATATATTTATAATTTGGATTTTTTTTTCCAAAATGGACAACGGTGCATCTGTCCATATTAAGGGGCATACCATTATCAGTTGCCCATTTTTCTAGTCTGGCAAGATCCCTAACCATAGAGAAGTGTTTTTCAATTGTGTCTGCCTCTTCTTTCTAATTTTGTATTATCAGCAAATTGAACTAAATAATTCTCAACATGTCTATTCATATTTGAGATGAAAACATTAAACAGGATCAGCCCCAGTATCGATCCCTGTGGCACACCACTCCCAACAATTCCTTCATCAGATATCTGATTGTTAATCTGTACACACTGAGTTCTACCTGAAAGCCAAGTCTAAATCCATCTAATAATATTGTCATTCAATTTTTCCCAAGAAGTGGTTTAATCAAGATTCTATGTGGAACCCTATCAAACGCTTTAGAGAAATCTAGTAATATTACATCTGAAGGTATTCCCATATCCAGATGTTCACTAATCTTGTTGTAAAAAGTAATTCAGTTCAATATACATGCTCTTCCTTTAGTGAAGCCATGCTGACAAGGGTCTAAGTTTGCAAGAGATTTTCCTAAATAGGTTTTAATAACACGTCCCATTGTTTTACAGCAATGAGATGTATGATTGGCCTATAGTTCTCAACTCTACCCCTATTTCCCTTCTTAAATATTGGCACAATTATAGCATTAGTCCAGTCAGCAGGCAGTTTACCAGTTTTTAATGAGAGATTAAATATTATAGATAGGGGATATGCAGTTCTAATGCTACAATTTTTAGTAAGGATGCAATAATATTATCTGGACCTGGACTTGAGGAACCATTAATTTTTAAAAGCTCAGTGTACACTTCATCAGGATTGACACTGAATTCATTCTCTGACAATAAAACAGGAATAACAATGTTAGCTTCCTTTGGTGAAAAAAAAAACTGAACAGAAATAGATGTTAAACATATTTGCAGTTTTAATCTCATCCTCTATAACACTATTATTAGGATCCATGATCGGTCCCGCTGTCCTATTAGTATGCCTGAAACTAGTACTGATATATGAATAAAGGAGTTTACTATTTTTTGAATGAGCTATTTGAAATTCAGTATTGGCTTTCAACTATCTTATTAGTTTTTTAATTCTTTGTTGCTGTAAATAATCTAATTTATTACTTTCTGTGTTAGCTTTTTTAGCCTTGAGTAAACTTTATGTTAAATTTTAAGCTGTTTCTGAATCTGTAAAGTAAACCAACTTGTTATTTTTTCCTTTTGCATTATATTTCTTTTTTAATGGAACAACATAATTTTTAATTTCATATATTATGTCCTTAATCACTTGCCAAGCAGTGTCAACTGAATCATACAGTAAAAGTGTATCCAAGTCGATTATACTTGAAGCTTGTTGGATCATGGTATGGTTAGCCTTCTTGTAATCCCTTAGTATAGTTACTTGTTTAATTTTAACCTATTTGTAGCTAGTGTACACATTATGACATTGTGGTCATTACTTGACAGTGGCCAATAACACCAATGCCAAAAATGTCCTCAGAAATATTGGTAATCATCAACTCAAGTATGTTTGTATTCCTTGTAGATTCATATATAACCTGTTCTAACCCTGCGCTCACACATGAGTCAAGAAAGTCTTTCTCATACCCAGATTCAGCTATATGGACAGACCAGTCAATTCCAGGTAGGTTGAAATCTCCCAAGATCATAACATCCCACATTTCTGAAGCTTAAGAAATTTGATCAAGTACAGATACGTTAGTCTCCATAGCAACATTTGGTAGCCTACAGCAGTTCCCGATCAGTAGCATTTTTTTACCTAGTATCATTAGTTTAACCCATAAAATTTAAATTTCTGTAGCTGTAGTAATATTAAATTTGACTAAATGGGATGAAATGGAGTTGTCAACATATAGACAGACACCCCCTCCTATTTGATTACCTCGATCTTTACGATAAAGTTAGCTCAGGGTACCCAGCTCAGTACATGAGCCAAGAGACGGGAGGCTTCCAGCTGGTACCAAATTGAAGCTGCCTCATTACTAGGTTGGGCCCTTTGAACCCTCTCTACCTGTGTGATTCCTGCATGTATTTGGCCGCAAACTCAAAACCCTTGGGTTAAACATTGCGTATTTTGTTATAGCTTGGAAAACTAATGCACACTCCTAATACTCTTGGTCCCCTCTCCTTAATATGGCATGAAGACCTCTTTTTTCCTCCCAGACTAGATCTGGGTTTTCCTTTTGGGAGGCACGGGCCCTTGCTACATTTAAACAGTGTACTGATGACCATGGTTGTCTCCCCTTCTCAGATTACAAACTCTTTATTCTTTCCACAGGGAAGACCACTTCTGTTTTTTACAGGTCCGGCACTTTATAATACCTCAGGACTTCTTCCCTTTCTGCAGAGAGAACTCACCAGCCTAGAAGATTTTTTCTATCAAGGTATCACATTGGTGGTCAACATCCTTTACCTGGCAAAACTTTATAAGATCCTAACACACCCAGTGGTCCCTCCTAGATAACATTAGACTCAAATGGGGACAAGAATGCGGCTCCCCAATTACCCTGGAGAAATGGTCTCAGTGCCTGCATTTGGGGTAGCAAGTAACGGCATCCCAGATGTGCTGGGAGTTTAACTGGAAGGTGTTGACATGATTTTTTCAGACACCGCTTATTACTAAACATTTTCACCCTAGCTATATAGACACCAGTTGGTGGAACTGCAGAGGTGCCAGGGGTACCCACTTTCATATCTGCTGGGACTGCCCAGTTCTTCTGGGTTTCTGGCACTCTGTTCACAGTGAGATCCAAAAATTTACAGCCATTTCTGTGCACTTTTCTTTTCAGGAAATAGTCCTGGGATTCCCAGCACTACTGGCTTGTCCCGGTACCATTCACAGATTGGGTCAAATTATGAGGGTGGTGACACTGAAGTGCATCACCTCTAATTGTCTCTCACCTACACCCCTTCATTGGGACATTGGTGGGCAAAAATAAAAGAAATTGAACAAATGGAATGCATCATCAGTATCCTTCACTTAACTAAGGAGAAATTTGAGGCCATTTGGCAGCCTTGGTTGATGGCTGAAGCTGAAGCTGTTATGTAGAAGGGGTTGCTATTGAACCCCAGTGGGAGGCCATCCTTGCTTTTTTGGACATATACACCTGGGATGCTTGGGGGAAGGGAGGGAACACACCACCTATGTTTATACCTGTTATGTTCTTTCCTGTTTATCCTATTGTTATTATATTTTTAATGGATATTGATGGTGCACATTGTATAATGAATTCAGACTTTTGCTGGTTCCACTTATGTAACTTCATAGCCTTGGCTCCTTTGGTAACCTTGGGAGGACTTTAGCTATAATATAGGCTACATAGTACTAGTCTCTCATGTTTTAAAGATTAAGCTACCACAGGACAACTAGATACTCTAAAGACTCTTCATGACCTTTATGCCTGGCATATTATTAGCTTTCTGTTAACATTGTTATCCTGTTGATGATATACCTACTTCAATGTTCTATTAAAGGTAAAGTGTACCCTATGTAACTATCTGTTTCTCCAAGCTATACACAATTGTATTACCCTTAAGTGGAAAACGTATAAGCTGCACCAATAAAATATCTGAGTTAAAAAAAGAACAGGATGGGGCTCACTATGAACCATTGAGGCACCCCACTATTCACCTTCATTGTGCCAGAGATGGTCCCCCTAGTACAGACAACTTGTGATCTGCCAGTGAGGTATGTAGCAAACCAGGCTGTAGTAGCTGCAGAGAAACTGTAGAAGTGTAGTTTCTGTAAAAGAATGTCTTGAGCTACAAGATCAAATGCCTTTGATATGCCAGTGAAGATGGCACCAGTGAGCTTTCCTTCATCCAAGCTCCTGAAGACATGGTCAGTGAAGAAGACCAATGTAGTGGTTGTAATGTGGCCCATTCTAAAGCCATGCTGGTGAGGGGAGAGCAGATTGTATGATGATATGTGGTCTGAGACTTACCAGAAGACTATTTTCTCCAGAACTTTACTTAAGTGGGAAAGCATGGATGCTGGCTAGTAATTGTCAAACAGTTTAGGGTCTCCTGATTTAAATATAGTGACAACTGTAGCCTGTTTCCAAATCATAGGGGTAGTCAAGGAGGTTAGTGACAGATTATATAGGATATCCAGGGGCTTGGTGAGGAGATGAGGTGAGCTGTAAAGTTTAGGAACCGAGGGCAGACACCATCACTACTTGCACCACTGTAGTTGGGGAGGGCCATGAGGAGTTGACTGACTTCACTGAGAGAAGTAGTCCTAAAGTGAAAGGTAGGGATAACAGGTTCCTCTACACTCCTGTCACTATGGGAGGGTGAAGATACCTCAGCTGAAAGCCTAGATAGATACTTTGATAGGTTAATTAATTTATTGTTCAGGGCCTCAGTGACCTTTAGGGGCTTGGTTACTGTCCTGGATTCAGTGTACAGGTTGATGGGGGTTTGCTTGGTACCTGGCTTCATTAGGGAGTTCAGCAAGGCCCAGAACTTATGGAGGTGACCCAAGGTGTAGACATCTTGATTTTTAAGGTAGGCAGCCTTAAGTAATTTAGCTTCCTGCTTACAGAGGTTACAAAGCCTTCTGTAATTGTTCCATGAGACAGGGGATGGCCAAGATTAATGGGTGGCCCATAGAGCGTCACTCTGCCTCATCTACGCTAGGTGCTCTTTTGTTAACCAAGAGGTGATTGGGAAGTGTTTGTTCTGGATGGAGAACAGATCCAGGATACATCTCCTATGTCTGAGGAGAAGCCTCCAGTTTACTAAATTGTATGCCTGTGCACTTGGTTAGGTTAATTCTGGATCCTGAAATAAGGAAAAAGTCTTTCAAAAGCCATAAAGAGGTCTTGTCTGAAATCCTATCTGACACAATAATGCATGAATCATCCACATAAGCTGTTGTATGTAGAAACACGCTCCCTTCTGGTCCTACACACTTTTAGTTCCCTTATCCTGTTCTAGCCTTCTTAAGTTTGGATCCACACAGAATATGTAAAAGATTGGGCTGAGTGGACACCCTTGTCTCAAGCCCTTCTTTATACAGTATTTTCTCTTGAACCCAGAGTCCATTAATAATGGGTATTTTGGTAGCAGAGTCATATGTTAGTTTGATCCAATCAAAGAGAGATTTTGGGATGCCATGTTGTCTAAACTGCAAATAGATATTCAAGGGGGCCACAATCAAATGCCTTCTCTTGATTTAAAGTCAGGAGAAAACCATAAGCCTGTCTTTGATTCCTGTACTCTGTTAATTCCCTATGGAGGCATACTGTACATTATCTTGAATTGTGTACTGTACAGGTTTGTAAAAGTGAAATTAGATTGTTTGCTACCCTTGCTAATCTGTTTCCTAAAATTTTTGCCAATATTTTCCAGTCTGTATTCAACAGACTGACTGGGCACCAATTCTTAATGTCAGCTTTTGGTCCTTTTTATGCAAAAATACCAGTAGACCTTGCAACGCTCTTTACTTCATGTCTGCTTGTTCTGAAATATGATTGTATAGAGTAACACATTTCTGCACAAGTTCTGACACCAATATTTTATAAACATAGAAACAGAAACATAGACAATGACGGAAGAAAAAGGCCAGTGTTCCATTCAGTCTGCCTGAGTTTCCTACTTAGCCTCAGGACCTACCATCTCTCCAGGGTCCTAGTTCTCACCATCTCCCAGCCTTTGTCCACCCTGACTTTGCCACCCCAAGAAACCACTATACCCTTCATTCTGTCCCAACTGTGCTTGAAACCATTAATGGTTTTTGCATCTACCACTTCAGCTGGTAGATTGTTCCATGGCTCCACCACCCTTTCTATAAAATAGTACTTCCTCACATCCCTCCTGAACCTCCCTCCTGTTAGTTTCCACTCATGTCTATGTGACCATGAGCTAGTATTCAAGCCAAATAATTCCCTGCAGTTCACCTTGTTAATTCCTTTTAAGAATTTGAAGATCTCTGTCATATCTCCCTTCTGGTCTCCATCAAGTACATGTTCAGTGTGTTTATTTTATTTTTTTAATATCTTTTTCCCTCTGGTCACAGCCTGTGTGGCCTCTCTCAGGCATCCTGGCCTGATCCTGTCCGCCTGAGGTCCGCCCATCCCGAGCCTCCTCTCCCCCCCCCTGCAGCCAGTACTCCTGGCTTAACCCCTCCAGGTGGGGCCACCTTTCCTCTTTGGGGGCTCTCTTATAGTCTGACCAAGCTGCAGGTGAGAGCCTGGGTGGAGGAACTGGAAGGACGGGTGGGTGAGATTTTGGCAGTGGGCATGGCGGTCAGGTGCTGTTGCCTATCATGCAGACCTGGTTGTTTCCTTGTTCTGTTGAATTCCTCCCCCTTCCCAAGCATGGCATGCAATGATGTCATGGTGCACGGCAACCCTGCCGGCATCTGCCACGCTCCCCCACATCTTTGGTCTGCATCCTACAGTGCCCCTGATCTCTACTGGGGGTTGCTGGGATGCCAGACAGCCCTGTGCTCTCCCCCCGAGAGATGACAGTAATCCATTGGATGCTCAATCCTCTCCTTCCCCTCTCAACCCCCAGCACCCAAGCTCATTCCCCAACTTGGGTCACCAGTATAGCGTGAGGTGTGGCATCCAGTGCCCCAACCCTCCACGCTACTGGACCCATGTTCAGTGTCTTGAGGTGCCCATCATAGGATCTGTCCCATTGGCCCTGAATCAATTTTGTTACCCTGCACTGCACTGTCCCCAGCATATCCCTATCCTTCCTGAGGTGAGAACTCCAGAACTGGGTGCAGTACTCCAAGTGTGGGCTCACAAAGGATCTATATAGGTGAACTATTACCTGTCTCTTAATACCCCCCCAATACATCCCAGCATCCTGTGTGCCTTGTTGCACTGACTTGATTGTTTCAGAGAGTCACTGATGATAACTCCGAGGTCTCATTCCTCAGCGTAGTACTAAGTCTCACCCTTCCAATCCAGTACTCTGTCCAGAGGGTTCTTGTTCCCTAGGTGCATTACCTTGCATTTTTGGGTGTTGAATTTCAACTGCCAAACTCTAGACCACCCTCTAGCTTCTGTAAGTCTCTCTGCATTTCTTCTATTGCCTCATCACTTCCCACCCTCCCACAGAGCTAAGCGGGCATCTGCAAAGAGACATAACCTACCCCGATTCCCTCATCAATGTTGCTGATGAACATGTTGAAGAGGACTGGAACCAGAACAGATCAGTGTGGTACCCCACTCATGACCTTCCTGTCTTCTGATATAATCCTAATGACCACAACCCTCTGATCCCCTCTCCTTGAGCCAGTAACCTACTGAGTTTACTATGACCTTTGCTGTATCCAGATCATCCATCTTCTTCAGCAAGTGTCTGTGAGGCAACAAGTCAAAAGCCTTGTTGAAGTTGAGGTAGAGCAAATCCACAGCATGGCCCTATCTAATTCCCTCATCATCTAATCAAAGAACACTATCAGGTTAGTCGGACAAGACCTTTTTGAATCTGTGCTGTTTACTATCCTGGAGACTGTTCCACTCCAAGTAGTCCAAAAGGGATCTACATCACCACATCGACACAAATATGTTGACACTATGTTTCAGCGATGTCACTATGCGACTGCAATTGCAGTCAGCATCGTGTAGTCAGAAAACACATGTGTTTTTTTTGTTTTTTGTTTTTTTCACCCCACACTCCCTATAATTTAATATAATCAACTCCAAGTCAGAGCTGATTCGAGGAGGGGTACAAAACATAGAAACATAGAACATAGAAACATAGAAACATAGAATTTGATGGCAGATAAGGACCGCTTGGCCCACCCAGTCTGCCCATTTCCCTACCTACTGGATAAGCTGCAGATCCTAGTTAACCAGCAGCCTACTTCTTCTAACCCCCCCCCCAGAATTGCCTTATGACTGTCCCATGCATGCTCGAATTCCACCACTGATTTTGACTCCACAACCTCCTCTGGAAGGCCGTTCCATGCATCCACAACCCTCTCTGTAGAAAAAATACCTTAAATTACCTCTGAGCTCCCCATCTTCAAATTGTGCCCTCTTGTTCTTGCACACCTCTTTTTTTGAAAGATGCTACCCTCTTGGACTTTGTTGATTCCCTTGAGGTACTTGAAAGTTTCTATCATGTCCCCCCTCTTCCTCCTTTCCTCGAGGCTATACATATTATGCTCCTTAAGTCTCTCTTCATATGTCTTCTGGTGCAGACCCTGCACCATTTTAGTTGCCCTCCTCTGGACAGCTTCCATCCTGTCTATGTCTTTGCGGAGATTGGGTCTCCAGAACTGCACACATTACTCCAGATGGGGTTTCACCAGCTGTCTGTACAGAGGGATAATAACTTCCTGTTTTCTACTGGTGATGCCTCTCCCTATGCATCCCAGTATCCCCCCAGCCCTCCTTGCTGCCCTCTCACATTGCTTGCCCACTTTTAGGTCATCTGATATGATACCCCCAGGTCCCTTTCCATTTTTTGTTGTTAGTATCTCACCCCTCATTGTGTACTCTTCCCCTGGGTTTTTGTTTCCCAGGTGCATTACCTTGCACTTCTTAGCATTGAATCTAAGCTGCCATACATTTGACCATTCCTCTAACCTTGCCAAGTCCCTTCTCATCCTTTCCACCCCACCTAGTGCATCAACTCTGTTGCAGATCTTTGTGTCATCTGCAAAGAGACATACTTTTCCTTCCAGTCCCTCTGCAATGTCGCTTATAAAGACATTGAAGAGGACCGGTCCTAATACTGAACCCTGCGTTCCCACTAGTAACCCCCCTTTCTTCTGAGTGGACTCCATTTACTATTACTCTAGGTGTCCTATTCTCCAGCCAATTCTTTACCCAGGCTGTCATCTTGGGACCCACTCCCAGGCTGGCTAACTTGTATATTAATCTTTTGTGTGGGACTGTGTCAAATGCCTTGCTAAAGTCTAGGTAGGCCATGTCCACAGCCCTCCTGATCTACTACTTTGGTCACCCAGTCAAAGAAATCTATCAGATTTGTCTGGCATGACCTTCCACTGTGAATCCATGCTGCCTAGGGTCCTGTGCCCCTCTGGCCTCTAGATACTCGACAATTCTTTCCTTCAGAAGTGATTCCATCATTTTCCCTATCACTGAGGTTAAACTAACAGGTCTGTAGTTTCCGGCTTCTGCCTTGAACATAGAAACATAGACATAGAAACATAGAAACATAGAATTTGACAGCAGATAAGGACTGCTTGGCCCACCCAGTCTGCCCATTTCACTACCTGATGGATAAGCTGCAGATCCTAGTTAACCAGCAGCCTACTTCTTCCTACCCCCACCCCCTAGAATTGCCTTATGACTGTCCCATGCATGCTTGAATTCCACCACTGTTTTTGACTCCACAACCTCCTCTGGAAGGCTGTTCCATACATCCACAGCCCTCTCTGTGAAAAAATACTTCCTTAAATTACCTCTGAGCCACCCCTTCTATCTTCAAATTGTGCCCCCTTGTTCTTGCACACCTCTTTTTTTGAAAGATGCTACCCTCTTGGACTTTGTTGATTCCCTTGAGGTACTTGAAAGTTTCTATCATGTCCCCCCTCTCCCACCTTTCCTCGAGGCTATACATATTAAGCTCCTTAAGTCTCTCTTCATATGTCTTCCGGTGCAGACCCTGCACCATTTTAGTTGCCCTCCTCTGACAGCTTCCATCCTGTCTATGTCTTTGCGGAGATTGGGTCTCCAGAACTGCACGCAGTACTCCAGATGTGGTCTCACCAGCTGTCTGTACAGAGGGATAATAACTTCTTGTTTTCTACTGGTGACACCTCTCCCTATGCATCCCAGTATCCCCCCAGCCCTCCTTGCTGCCCTCTCACATTGCTTGCCCACCTTTAGGTCATCTGATATGACTACCC
This sequence comes from Neoceratodus forsteri, assembly GCA_016271365.2. Taxonomy (NCBI): domain Eukaryota; kingdom Metazoa; phylum Chordata; order Ceratodontiformes; family Ceratodontidae; genus Neoceratodus; species Neoceratodus forsteri. The sequence goes on along the minus strand of CM028135.1, from coordinate 328,613,392 downwards.
CCAGGTCCCTTTCCATTTTTGTTGTTAGTATCTCACCCCATTGTGTACTCTTCCCTGGGTTTTTGTTTCCAGGTGCATTACCTGCACGCCTTAGCATTGAATCTAAGCTGCCATACATTTGACCATTCTCTAACTTCGCTAAGTCCTTCTCATCCTTTCCACCCCACCTTGTGCATCAACTCTGTTGCAGATCTTTGTGTCATCTGCAAAGAGACATACTTTTCCTTCCAGTCCCTCTGCAATGTCACTTATAAAGACATTGAAGAGGACCGGTCCTAATACTGAACCCTGTGGTACCCCACTGCTAACCCCCCTTTTTTCAGAGTGGACTTCATTTACTATTGCTGCCACTTTTGTGAAGGGGAATCACATCTGCCCTCCTCCAGTCCTCGGGTACCACCCCATACTCCCATGATTTGTTAAAAGGGTAGTCAGTGGTGTCACTAGTTCTACCCTTAGCTCTTTTAGAATTCTGGGATGAAACCCATCAGGCCCCATTGCTTTTCCACCTTCAGTTTTAAGAGTTCTTTCAGAATCCTTTCTTCTGTAAATGGGCTGGCATCAACTTCTGTATCCAGAGTGTTACTACTGTTTGTTTTATGTACCTCCCTCTCTTCATTTGTAAATACTGAGCAAAAATATTTTTTTAGTATCTGTGCCTTTTCACAGTCTCCCTCTGCCCACCCTCCCTCCTCTTTATTAAGCCTCACTATCCTTCCCTTGGTCTTTCTTTGCTCCTTGAAGTCTGGACGAAAGAGTGCAGGGGTCCCGAGCGGACTTTACAGCTATCTGTCGATCTTGTTGCTGTCGCTGGGCTCCCTGCAAAGTTGTCGCTGAGGTGACAGCATACAGTTCTAAGGTTCTCTTTGACCAGTGAGTCCATCAGTTTCCCAACAATAGAGATAAGACTGTTAGGTCTGTAGTTTCCTGCTTGTTCCTTTACCCCCTTCCCCCCATGAAGCAGAACTACATCCATCACCCTGTAATCCTTCACAAATAAACTAAAGGACCCACAGGAGATGGTTGAGTTATTCAGTACTTTTTTTTTGTTCAGTCTTTACAAAATGCAATAGTAATATTAATTGGGACAAAGCTTCTTCACATCCTTTAAATGTCAGTACAGATACCAACTTGGTAATAGACAGACTGATGGCACCTGAAACAAACAAATCTACCAGCCCAGATGGCTTGCACCCCAAATTCTTAAAGTAACTTAGTGGAGAATTATCGCCAGTATTGGCTAAAATTTTCTCCAAATCATTACAGGAAGGGAGGGTTCCATTGGACTGAAGAACAGCTATGGTTAACCCAATTTTTAAAACATGCAGTTGATCATTACCTGCTAACTACAGACCTATTAAGTCTTACCTCAGTGGTCAGTAAAGTCATGGAAGGGCTAATCAAGAACATGATTACTAAAGCAATGACAAACATGGGTTTACATGACTATACTCAGCATGATTTCATGAAGAGAAGGTCATGCACGACCAATATGACACTATTTTATGAACACATTAGCAGGCATGTAGACTTAGGTAATAATGTGGATGTTCTATACCTGGATTTCAGGAAAGCATTCATCATGGTCTCTCATGATGTACTAGTATTAAAAATGATAAACATGGGTATTGACCAAAGACTGGTGAGGTGGGTACATGCTTGGTTAGGAGACAGGAAACAATCAGTCAAAGTGAATGGATTTAATTCAATGGAGGGAGCTGTGACAAGTGGTGGAACCCAGGGGTCAGTACTGGGGCCACTTTTATTTAACATATATATCCATGACTTGCAGTCAAGCAGTAACTATCTAGCCAAGTTCACTGATGATACCAAGTTGGGAGGACCAGTGTCTGAACTACAGGACCAGATCAAAATGCAGAACAATCCTAAATCCACAGAAGACTGGGCAGAGGCAAATAATTTATAATTTAACATTGAAAAAGAACTGTTTTGCATTTTGGGAAATCAAATGTATGCCAGGACTATTATATAACCAGAACTAGGCTAAATAATTCTAACAAGGTAGTGGATCTTGGTATCCATGTTTCAGATTCCTTCAAACCATCCATTCATTGTAGACAAGTTGTCACAAGAATAAATCTCTTGAAAAATTGTGTTATGAAAAGCATTGTAAATAGATCAGAAGCAGTTCTTATGTCCATTTACAGGGCTTATATACACCCATATCTAGATTACAGATCAGAAATATGGAGATGGTCCCTCAAGAAGGATATTACGGTAGTAGAAGCACCCAAGCGCAGATTCACCAAACTAATACACAGTCACAGGCATAGGACCAATGAAGACAGACTGGAAAGTATGGGCTATTCTAATTAAAAGACAGGTGTATAAGAGGCAACTTACTACTATTATATAATAACTTTCAGGACAAAAGGCTGTTTAATGATCTAGGACTGACATTCAAGACACCTATATACAACTTACATGGTCATCAACATCAGCTTGTTGAAAATAGATAAAAAAGGGATAAGAGCAAGAGCAAAAGAAGAAGGAAACCACTTTGGTTCTCAAAAACAGTAGTGGAAAAGGTCAGAGCAAAAAGGCTGGCCTTCAGGAAATATAAGGGAACGTAGCGGGACGAAGATAGCGAGGCATACCAAACGTCCCTAAGGGAAGCAGGGAAGGCAGTAAGGCAGGCAAAGGCCCAAACCAAGGAAATACTAGCATGAACAGTAAAAGAAGGTGACAAGACTTTCTATAGATGCATTAGCGAAAGGAGAAAGTCCAGAGGGGGTACTGCTAAGATCAAAGGGGATAAGGGGGAGTGTGAGAAGGAGGACCAAGGAAAAGCATCTATCCTAAATAGATACTGCTGCTCAGTATTTACTGAGGAGAAGGTAGGGCAGGGCCCACAGATCAGCACCATGGACATGGGGGGAAGGAGGTGTGCACTAGTCCCTTCACAAAAGAAAGGGTCCTACAAGAGCTCACTAAGCTCAGGGTGGACAAGACAATGGGACCTGATGGCATATATCCCAGGGTATTAAAGGAGCCAAGGGTGGAACTAGCAGAGCCATTGTCAAAACTGGAAAAGTCCCAGAAGACTGGAGAAGGGCTCATGCAATCCCACTCCACAAGAGTGGTAGCAGGGAGGAGGCAGAGAACTACATACCAGTCAGTCTTACCTCAGTAGTGGGAAAGATTATGGAGGCACTCCTTAAGGAAAGGATAGTGCAACACCTGGAATCCATATGAGCACAGGATCCAAGACAGCATGGGTTTATAACTGAAAGGTCCTGTCAAACTAATCTCATAGATTTCTTTGACTGGGTAACCAGAGTGGTGGACCAAGGGGAAGCAGTTGATGTCACCTACCTTGACTTCAGCAAAACTTTCGATACTGTTCTACATAGAAAATTGAGTAATAAGCTAGGTAGGCTCGGGGTGGGTCAGAAGTTGGTCAACTGGGTGGCAAACTGGTTGGCGGGCAGAAAACAGAATGGTGGTAAATGGTATACAGTCAGAAGAGATGCAGGTCACAAGTGGGGTACCTCAGGGATCAGTCCTGGGGCCAGTCCTCTTCAATACCTTCATCAGTGACATTGCAGATAGACTGGAAGGTAAGGTTTGTCTGTTTGCAGATGACGCCAAGATCTGCAACAAAGTAGATGATCCAGATGGGGTGGGCAGAATGAGAAGAGATCAGGATAAACTGGAAAAATGGTCAGAAGAGTGGCAAATGGGGTTTAATGCAAAGAAGTACAAGATCATGCACATAGGGAGGAGAAACCCTGAAGCCACCTATAGGTTGGGAGGGGAGTTGCTGGCAATCACAAGGGAAGAAAGAGACTTGGGCATCATCATCACAGATGACCTGAAATCATCCAAGCAGACCACTAAAGCAATAGGTAAGACTAGAGGAATGTTGGGATGTATTAGTAGGTGTATCAGAAGTCATAAGAGGGAGGTAACAAGCCCTCTTTACAAGACACTGGTTAGGCCCCATCTGGAGTACTGCATGTAGTACTGGAGGCTGCACCTGCACAAGGACATTAATAAAATGGAGGCAGTCCATAGAAGGGCAACCAAAATGGTGCATAGACTGCATCAGAAAACATGCAAGGACAGATTAATGGAGCTCAATATGTATACCCTAGAAAAAAGGAGGGAGAGAGGTGACATGATCAAAACATTCAAACATCTTAAGGGCATTAACAAGGTGAAAGAGTCTAACATGTTTCAATATAAGAAAAATGGCAGGACAATAGGACACAGCATGAGATTAGAGGGATGCCAATTAAGTGGGAATGTGAGCAAGTTCTTTTTCATAGACAGGGTGGTGGATGCATGGAACAGCCTACCTCAGGAAGTGGTGGATATGAATTCAGTGCAGAGCTTCAAACAGGCATGGGATAGGCATAAGGGAGCAGTAATGATGTGCATGAATAGTTAGGCCATTGACAGTACACGCCTATAGCACATTTATAAGGTAGAAAAAAATGGGCAGACTGGATGGGCCTTGTGGTCCTTATCTGCCGTCAACTTCTATGTTTCTATCAGAAAATTTGCCTTTATTCCAAGAACTATTAGATTATGGAACAAATTACCGGAGAAATTGTTTTCTTGTAAGAGTCTTACAAGTTTCAAAAATAAGCTGGATAAGTATATGATGGATGGCTGCTTGTCCAGTGATGATCACTGAGAAGTGTATGGGGGGGGGGGCAGTAACTTACAGGCCTTTGACCTTCAGGTTGCCTTTAAACCCAGGTATAAACCTGAGTATATACTACCCTTGTCCTTGGTAAGATGTTGAATAGATCTACCAGGGGCTCAGCCAGTTCTGCTGCCAATTCTCTGAGTATCCTCAAATGCAACCCGTCTAGTCCTGGGGCCTTATCTATCTTAAGGATGCTAGCCCTTGCAGGACCATTTTGCTAGTAAATATTGGTTGCCTCATCTCCAGGACCCCCTTAGTGATCGCTTTGATACTACTCTCTGGCAAGGGCCCCCCGTCATCCCTAGTAAAAACTGAGCAAAAATATTCATTAAGGACAGCAGCCTTTTGCCTGTCCTCTATCACTCTAGCACCTCAGTAACCTTATGACTTCACCTCCTTTTTTCCCTAATATATCTGAAGAACTATTTCTCTCTGCTCTTGACCCCTATGCAATATATAGCCCTGTGTTTGCTTTTGCCTCCTTAACCACACTCTTTGCCTCCGTCTTTTTCAGTAAATATTCTCCACATTCTTCCTCCCCCTGCTTTTCTTTATATTTGTAGAAGGCCTTTTTCTTGGCCTTCATGTTGTTTTAAAGTTCACATTAAACACAGAATCTCCAGCAGTATGGATGTGTGTATATAATGTATTTCAGTTGCTAGGAAACCTAGGTTATTTTTCAGAAAAGTGTGGGTTACAAAATCCAATCAGGAGTGTCCTCCATCTCCCCTTTATATTTAATGTGTACTGCATTTTTTACTTTTTGCAGGTTCTGCAGGAGACTGAAAAAAAACTACCTAAGACCAGCCAGTGTTTCTGTCCTCCATGGGTTCTCACTGTGGATGCTGCCCTGAGGATACTTGATCATAACTGCCTGCTATGCCTGTACTGTTTGTACTACATCTAGTATCCTGGGAGGCTGTTGCTTCACCCACACTCTCATTAGCCAGTTCTATTGTGCTAGGCACAGTATGCCATTCCCCCTTGATATCCTCTTGAACCTGGGTTTGGTCCTTATCATTTTGACTTTCCAGTATCCTCCCCATTCCTTATGACCCCTTGAGGTTCAGACTCCTCAGTTCCCATGTACATCTGCTCTTTATCTAAATCTTATGGGTCAGAAACTATAGGAAAATTAATTGCCCACAGTTTGGGGGGGGTCATTACTTTAGTGGGAGGTACATCATGTATAACAGCTTCATTTATGTAACTGTGGGCTCCAAGTAAAGTCAAACGTGGAGGGACTTAATAAAGAAATATGACTTACCTGAACTTGATGGGGCACTGTGGTTCCAGGATGATCTATTGCATAAACCACAGCCATATCAGTCTGTTTGTTTGGTGCTGCTATCTGGAGTGTTGTCCCATTGCCAGTTACCCCTTCTGTATATCCTGCTGCATCCTCCTCCATAATTTTCCCAAAGTCTGTATCTTTCACAGAGCCTGGGGAGTACTATGAAAAATCTTCTCCCTACCTCCTCCAGCCTGCCTTCCATAAGACATCCTCCACAGTGAGTCTGGAGGCACAGACAGAGCTGTTGGGGGGAGATTCCTGGCATCATCTATGAGGCGTCTTGTTAGCAGTGTTTGCAGAAGAACATCCCAGGTGTTCTGGTAGGGAAAAGGTGAGTCTCTTTATTCTGGCCTCCATGGCACCTTTTATGCTGTCAGAGCCACACAGCTGATCAGCTCTCTCACTGAGAGGAGACACACCGGCTGTCATAGGGACAGACGCAGCTCCATCTCTTGGTAATGCTGATGCCAACTGCTCTGTTGGATTGCTGCTGCCCACTAAAACTTGAACATCACCAGCCTCTTCAGATAAATTGAGGCCCAGTTGATGAAGAAGCCATATTTTTCCCTTCTTCTCCTTAGTGAGTAAAGCAAGGAAGTAAATTTTTTGTTCTTGATAGCCTATTCACGAATTTCTTCATTGCTACTTCCTTTAACTGGCTCCTTCCTTACCACCCACATAAGTGATACCTTCGATCCCTGGCTAGAGCCTTCCAGTAAGCCAGAAACAATCTTCATAAGTGAAGGAGCAGGAATAGATATTGTACCATTACTCTTTTCCCCCTCAACTTCCTCAGTACTTCGGATAGGGAGCGAAGCATCTCCCCTACCCGGGCAGCTATGTTTCCATCCACTCCAACTATCACCACACTCTCTGACAGGAAGGAGACCCCCTCACCCTACTGAAGTGTAGGGGAGTTTCTCCAGTGTCCTGGCCAACATTCCTCATAAAAAATGTTGTAGGCACTTGTCCGAGGCTGTGTGTGGGTGCTGATGTGCAAAATGGTTGCCACTACATGTCTACAGTCACTTCAGTAATACTCTCTTATTGCTTCTAAATGACTTTGGGATACAACGTTTATGAAAGGTGCTATATAAATAATTCTTCTTCTTTTCCTCCTCCTCCTCCTTTATAATTGACTCCGGCAGCTTACCCACTATTGATGTTGGCTCACTGGCCTGTAATTCTATGGTTTCCTTATACCCGCTCTTGTGCTGGGGGAGGGGGCAGTGTTCGCCTCCCTCCAGTCCACTGGCATTTTTCTTGTTGCCAGTGATTTATTAATAAGTCTGCTCAGGATGCTGCCAGGGCCTGTCTTAATTCCCCTCAATAAATGGTACCGCCTATTGAGCCCTGAAGACTTGGATATGTTCCGGTCTTGCCAACTCTTCAGACTTGTCTGCTTAGTTTTATTCCTCATTTCTAATCTGTGACTACAGGTACCCTTCAATCTGTTTTTACTGTCAGGAATTGAGCCATTCACCTCCACTGTGAACACAGAACTGAAAAACTGAAGTTGTCATTTAATATGGTTGCCTTTCCTTCATCTTCTTCCACACTTTTTACATCATTGTTTATTGTTACCATGTTATCCTTTGCCTGACATTTCTCCCTTATGTACCTAAGGAACACTTTATCTTTAATTTGACCCTCTCTTCTATCCTTAGTTCCATGCATTCTTTTGCCCTCTTTATGATATCTATGCTTTTCTCAAGGTTGTCTTTATATGTAGTCATTATCATTCTGTTCCCCTTGTATAAATTAGGGTTTCCTTTGGTTCTGCATTGCCTCCCTCACCTGCTTGTATAGCCAAATTGTCTTCTTTTATTTCTTTGCCTTTATTCACAAGTTTTATGAAATTTAGGATATTGCCCATTACTGCACACTTAATTGCTAATCTCTTATTGTTTATGGCCTCTAATTTGTGCATGTACTTTAGCTGCTCTTTGATGATTACTATCATTTTGCCAAAGTCAGCCTTCCTCATGTCAGTGGCCTCTTTGCAGGATTTTAGTTACTGCAATTTAAGTAAAATATTAAATGTAATACTGTTGTGGTTGCCTTGTCTGGTTGGGTCCTCAATTAAGAAATCACTAATAATGTTCATTAATTTCAAAAAAGGTATAAATTGGTGTATATTCATACCACAAAAAAGAGGAGAGATGCTGATAGAACACCCCTTCTAAACTGTTACATCCAGCTTCTTCCTAATGCACTAGTTCCCCACCTGTTTTGATGCAGGTCATCCTTGATGAATAACCTACTGTCATCCCAGAAGGACACCCAGTCACCCAAAAGTGAAACCACCCCACCTCCTCATACCAATTCTTTAGCTGCATGTTAAACTATATGATTTTATTCCTTCTACTCTGTCCTGCATGTAGCACTGTAAGCATTTCTGATAAGGTTACTGTACCCGTTACTGGCCTCAAATTATCATCATATTTAATTTAGCTGGTAAAAGCACTGGACTGAGGGTCCTTTTTCAGACCTGACCCGGTTACACCAAATACAATACTAAAAATACTTAAACTGACATAACATACAATAAATATACAATGGGTACTAAATACAATAAAAAACAATCATGAATACATTGATAGAGCAAATGTTGATAAAAATTATTTCTAAAACCTGGAAATGAACAAGAGTGTCATAAAGGTTCTGGTAACTTATTCCAAAAACATGGTTCAGGAAACCAAAAAAGCACAGTAGCCAATATTAGTTTTATTGAACTTTGGTTGCAGTAAAACATCATTTTCTGACCTCAAGTTTGACAACATAGTCCTTTTAGTGACCAAGTCAGAAAGAGCAAAAGGGGACAGGGGAAAAAACTGATTTGAAAATTAAACACCCCCCAAAAAATTCAGGTTCAAGGCAATGGAGATAACCAACCCAATTGTGAATATAAAAGGCACTGATGGGTTTGATTGGGAGGGGGGCAATCAGAACAAAATTATAAATATTGTTGTAGAAAGCTGAGAGAATATTATATTCCTTAACACCCAAATTAAACAAAAGAGACTAAAAACATAATCAAAAGGGGTAAAAGTGAACCAAAAGCAATAGCTTTGCTGGCGTCAAGAGAAAAAAAAATTAATTTGTAAAGAACTCCCAGCATTTTCACAAAGATCTGCAACAGAGTTGATGCACAAGGTGGGGTGGAAAGGATGAGAAGGGACTTGGCAAGGTTAGAGGAATGGTCAAATGTACGGCAGCTTAGATTCAATGCTAAGAAGTGCAAGGTAATGCACCTGGGAAACAAAAACCCAGTGGAAGAGTACACAATGGGGGGTGAGATACTAACAACAACAAAAATGGAAAGGGACCTGATGGTAGTCATATCAGATGACCTAAAGGTGGGTAAGCAATGTGAGAGGGCAGCAAGGAGGGCTGGGGAGATACTGGGATGCATAGGGAGAGGCATCACCAGTGGAAAACAGGAAGTTATTATCCCTCTGTACAGACAGTTGGTGAGACCCCATCTGGAGTACTGTGTGCAGTTCTGGAGACCCAATCTCTGCAAACACATAGACAGGATGGAAGCTGTCCAGAGGAGGGCAACTAAAATGGTGCAGGGTCTGCACCGGAAGACATATGAAGAGAGACTAAAGGAGCTAAATATATATAGCCTCCGGGAAAGGAGGGAGAGGGGGGACATGATAGAAACTTTCAAGTACCTCAAGAGAATCAACAAAGTCCAAGAGGGTAGCATCTTTCAAAAAAAGAGGTGTGCAAGAACAAGAGGGCACAATTTGAAGATAGAAGGGGGCAGCTCGGAGGTAATTTAAGGAAGTATTTTTTCACAGAGAGGGTTGTGGATGCATGGAATGGCCTTCCGGAGGAGGTTGTGGAGTCAAAAACAGTGGTGGAATTCAAGCATGCATGGGACAGTCATAAGGCAATTCTAGGGGGTGGGGGTAAGAAGAAGTAGGCTGCTGGTTAACTAGGATCTGCAGCTTATCCATTAGGTAGGGAAATAGGCAGACTGGGTGGGCCAACCGGTCCTTATCTGCCATCAAAATCTATGTTTCCATGTTTCTGTGACTGACCAATTTGTATATGATCAGAAAAAATTAACCCAGGATCCAAAACAACAAAGTATTTAAACTGAGAAATCGGCTCAATTGCATTGTCAAAACTAACAAGAAGCCTTAGAGATGGACTCCCTCGATGCATATACACAGTACCAAATAGCATGGATTTGTTCTTTTTATTAAATTTAAAATGAAAAAATTACTAGAAAACAAATTACATACTGAGAGGAAATCTGACTGAAGGAGCCTAGATATATCTAACAGAGTTCTAGCTGTAGGAAAAAATAATCAAGTCATCTGTACAAAGTAACAAATGACAACATTTATAAGCTAATGGAAGTAAATTAACAAATAACAGAAACATAAGGGGGCCTGGAATGGACTCCTGAGGTACTGTACCCACTCCCTATTTTACATAAGCTAGAAGAAACAGACCCAATACCAACAAACTGAGTGAGTTTGATTAAACAGTTTTCCATCTACGTAACTGCATTAGTAGAAAAGCCAAGAAATCTAAGTTTAATGCAGAGTAATTTTTCAGCCACCCATGGACCTTCATCTGCATCCTCTGGACCCCAGGTATGCCTCAGCTCCTCCGCCACTGCAGAAGCAATCTCGGAACACCAGCAGAGCTTTCCTTATTTTAAATTAAGGGCACTTCTATGGCCTAAACCAAACTGGTAACTTCTCTGCTTCATGGTGTGCTGATTGGACCTTTCTCTCTATGCCCTGTACTCTGTGGCTTGCTGCAAATTTACATTTTCTGTGAGCTTATTTTAATGTGAAATGTCTGCTCAATTCTATTTTTGCTAAGACTGCTGAAATTTTACTGCTTAAACTGTGGGCTACTTCAATGTATAGCTAAATGTATAAATTTTGGGCTGCAAAAGTGTTGGGCTGGGTTACTGATATAATATTTTTTTTGTTTCCCATAAGCAGATTATACAGATCTGCCACCAGAGGGACCTTAGTTCTTTCATTTGCAGTGCGACTGTGTCATAACAGTGTAGTCTTCTCTTCCCCTCAACTTATATCATAGTCTCCTCTTTCCTCTAACTTATAAGAGTTTTGCTCACTGGTGTTTCACCTGGTATAATGATTGATTGATTGTTTTTTCTACTCTCCTGCTCAATCCACTACATATATTTTCCTCACCATGCCTTTAGACTCACTTAGGCTACTTCTCCCTATCCTCTCCGTTCTCAGTTTCTCCCTTCTCACCCACACCCCTTCCCTCTCCCCATTATTACCGGCCCCTCTCTGCCACACTACACTACACTACACTCTCCTGTCTTCAGTTAAGCTGTTACCCTGGCTTCCTCTCTTCAGACCTGGGAACACTACCCCTTCCACCCTAGTGTCTCCCTCTTAGCAATTCCTATTTACTGCACACTACTACATATTCTATGCTTCCAGCCTCCTCCTTCTTCTTTACACCCCCCTTATCTCTAGTCGAGCCTGCTCTGTACCTGGGTACAAGAGTGTAAAGCTTCACTACACATTCATTGCACTCATGCTCTTATTGCCCAGAGACATAAATCCCAACCCTGGAGCTTGCCCTCTAAGTGCCTCGGTGCCCTCATCCACTGCTCCAGGAACTTCCCCATCAAGCCTCACTCTCCTTCCCTGTGGTCTAAAAATTCTTCACCTAAATATACGCAGCCTTCTCCCTAAAGTTGATCTACTCCAGCTTCTGGTTGCTTCGCTTGGCCTGATATTATCATCCTGTCTGAAACTTGGCTTAACAATAAAATAGGTGACCTTTCTCTCTCCATCTCAGGATATACTATATCTCGACAAGACCGGTCAGGGATGGGTGGAGTGGCTACCTATTTCTCCTTAGCTATCCAATTCACCACCATTCTTTCTGTCTCTCTTCTGAAAGTATATGAGGTGCTTATCTTACAGCTATCCCTCCCTTTCTCCATCCCTATATTTGTGGCAGGTGCCTATTGTCACCCAGGCCTCCACGCCTCTGTTGTTACAGATCTTATCAGTTCCATAGTGTCCCACACCTCATTGGGTGAAGTTTATATTATGGGTAACTTCAACTTCAGCTGGTTATCCCCCACCATGAAGAAAGTACAAAATGAAATTGACAACCATAACTTATCCCAGCTCATCCTTGATCCAACTTGGATGAGCCATAAAATGAGTAACCACTCCTTAATTGACTGAGCCCTCACCTCACACCCACAAACTTTCATTAAATCTGGTGTACAGTATTATCAGGTGCCCTAAGTGACCACCTCATGACCTTTCTGGTATGCAAAATTCTGAAAATCAAGGCCCCCTCATAAAACCTTAATGACTCGCTGATATAAATCTCTGAACCTCACTTCTCCCCTCCATGACCTAGCTCATACAAACTGGACCCCTATTGCCTCAGCGAACTGGACAGATGAAGCCATGGAATACTTTAAAGGTAAATTTTTTGAAATTTGGAATCAGCACGCTTCACTTCGATGTGTCAGAGTCCAAGGGAACCACCTTCCATGGATCTCACCTGAACTCATAGCTTGTCAAAGAGTGCAGGACCAAGCTTGGAAACTACATAAAGCCTCAAAGTTCCCCAAAGGCTATGATGCATATCATTCTCTTCGCAACAAGTGCACAAAAGCCACCCATTTGGTTTAGGCAGACTACTTTAGCTCAACCTTTCAATCCAACATAAACAATCCTCTAAATTCTGGAAAGTCATCAACTCATTCTCCCCCCCTTCCAATCCTCTTTCCCCCTCCTCAATATAAACAACACCCTTATTACTGATCATCCCAGTGTTGCTACTGAATTTAATTCATACTTCACCTCCTGTGCCTCTGCTTTCCTATCCTCCTTATCGTCTACTAGGCCATGTACCCCTTTCACCTCACCACGCACTCTGTCCCAGTCTACTTGTTTCTCTTTCACTAAAATTGCCCCTTCTGACACTTTGGATGCCTTGCACACCTTAAACCCATTCAAAGGCAGTTCACCTGATGACTTGGACCCCAAGCTGCTATATCTCTCAGCTACGACTATCTCTGCCCCACTGTCTGACCTCTTCAACCTCGTTTAAAATGGCAGCCATCCCACCTGTTTGGAAGCATGCCATTGTTCTTCCCCTACCTAAGAGTGGTGATCCTTCATCACCGGGGAACTACCGTCCCATATCCCTCTTTCCCACCCTTGCCAAACTGCAAGAACACTTGGTTCTTGCCCAGCTCTCTTCTTATCTCTCTAACTCTGACTTTTTCACTCCCTTCCAGTCTGGTTTTTGGAAAACCACTCCACCACTACCTCCCTGTTTAGGCTTAATGACTCCATCCTCCCAAGGATGGAGAGTGGTCAAATCATGTCTGCCATTTTTGTCGACCTAGCCAAGGCTTTCAACATGGTTTCCAACATCTTACTACTAAACTCCCTTTCCTCAGCAGGTCTGACTGACTCAGTCACTAACTAGTTTAGAGCCTACCTTGTAGGGTTGACCAGTCAGTCAAAATGGCTGACTCCACATCCCTCCCCCACTATCAACACTGGTGTCCCTCAAGGGTCCATATTGAACCCTATACTTTTCTCCATATTTCTTAATGACCTACCATCTGTCTGTACATCAACCCCAGTACATATGTATGCAGATGACAGGGTCCTCTACACCTCCAGACAGTAACCCACTGATGTTGCTAACAGACTTCAGCAGAACTTCAATAATGTTCAGCACTGGTTTTACTCTCATCAACTTTTTCTAAATGCCATGAAGGCAGTCTCCATGACCTTTGGCACTAGACAGAGACTGTCTAGGCTCCCCTTCCTGTCCTCCTTCCATACCCTTGATGGGACAGTCCTTGAGGACACCTCCTTATTCAGATATCTGGGTGTTTGGCTTGGCCAACATCTCACCTTCTCTGGTCATGTGCATGCCATCCTGAAAAAGCTATGCCCCAAGCTCAGCAGTCTATACAGAAACTGGAACTGCCTCCCTCTCCCGGCTAGGTGTGAACTTGTCCAGAAGATGATCCTTCCTATTTTCAGCTACTGTGATGTAGTCTACAATGCCAGTCCCAAGACCTCCTTAGCCAGATTGAATACCCTCTTCAACTGCTTCTGTCACTTTGCTCTGGACTCTCCTCCTCTCACCCACCAATGTCAGCTCTACCACTCCCTGGCGTTTCCCTCTCTAGAAAATAGACACCTCCATCATTGTGCTAAATTTGTCTCTAAATTCTGGTTTGGATCATTCCCATCCTATCTCACTTCCTCTCTGTCAGTCCTCCCTCCCTCTTCCCACTCACTTAGATCTTATGACTCCTGTTCCTTGGTTGTCTCTCACCAGTCTACCACTGTAGGCCAGGCTGCTTTCTGGTATCACTTCCCAAAACTGTGGAATTCACTTCCTCACCAGATTCACCACTCCTCCTCCCCCCCCCATAACTTCAACCCTACATAATTTCCTTTCTGTGAATTGTACCTGCAATTAGCCTATCTGGTATTCCTGACCTGCTCCCCAACCTCTATCAATATATTAAGTAACTATTCTGAATTGCAGCTTCCTTCCAGCCCCACTACTTTATTTCCTTGCGGTGATCCCTACCTGGCCATTCCTTTGGGTTATCTATAACAACCAATATAACTATGATTTTAGATTCCTATCACTCTACAACTATCAATATATCTATAACCTTCATTTCTATTCATGTGCTCCCCTCTCAGCCTCACTACCTTTCCACCTCTGCTGTTACTCCCTATTCACCCCTTCCTTTTGGGCTAAATGGTATTATCATCATGAATTTAAGGTGTTATTCTAATGTAATATACTTGACTTGTCCATTGTGATATCTGTAAACATTTGCACTCATATGCTGCACTTAATATGTTATTTCTGTTGTTTGCTGTTCACCACTGCCAATATTGTTGTAATAACGTTTGCTGTTGTATGCATGTATGCATTTCCACTACCCTTTCCCCATGATGCACCATGAGATGAGCAACTTGTTGTTTAGTGTGCCTTTCCTGATGAAACATTTCAAGAAATAAAAAAATAAATAAATACATACTTCATGGTCAGTAAGACTGAATGCCTTGGTCATGTCCACAAACAAAGCCCCAATCATATAACTTACATCAGAACCACCGAGAACCATGCTTATGAACCTAACTAAGGCAGTTCTTATCTTTATGAAATCCATGCTGTTGAGGACCATGGATATTGTACTTTTCCAAATAGCAATTTATTTGCTCTGAAACAATTTTCTCTTGTAATTAACTAATGGAATTTAAAAAATAAATGGGTCTGTAGTCTTCAACCTAAGCAGCATACAGTTTCTTGGGCACTAACAAAACCCTTGCACACTTAAACAAGTAGGAAACTGATGGGAAATTAAGGAAAGATTTTAAATATTACAGAGAGGAGGAACAATCTAAGAAGCCACCAGCCTTAAAAAAAATGGCCATCTGAACCATCACCACAATTGCTGTCCTCATCACGGAGAGAAGAAATTACTTAAGGAACATTATCTTCTGACATTTTTTGAAACAAAAAGTTTGAAGCCAAGAGAAAAAGAATCAAAACTGGAATCAACAGAACTACACTGAGATTAATTTGTGTTAGAACTTGAAAATTGGAATATCTGGCATTCAGAGAGTTAGCAGATTCACAGGAATCATAGAATTCCCTACCATTATCAATTAATGTTTTATTGTGACTTTTTGATTTGGAATTTGTCAATAAGTTGACCTAGAAGCAATGCGCATCAGACCAATTTGTTTCAAATTGCTTTTTATGAAACTCCTTCTTAGCAGACTTACTCAAACTTGTAACTTTCTTTCTTAGACTATGATAACTAAACAACAAGTTGTCAGAAGGAAAAATTTCAAAAGTGGCCTAAGCCAATTTCCATAGTTTTATACATTGCTTTATATTGTCAGAAAACCATTTATTAGTAACACCAGAAACTCTAAATGAACTAATTCCCTGAAGGTGACCGTTACCTCCTTTATACTGTAATTTGCTAGGTCACTGATACCTAGGTAGCACAATGCCTGTCTTTACCCCTGATCAGGCTCTCCAGCTGTAGTGTTGTGCTTTGGTGCATTCACTCCTGGGGAGTCACAGATTAGCTCTCTTCACCTGGCTGGAGTGCCACACCAGCTCCCTATTTTTATAATTATAGAGTTCCCCTGCAACTGTGTTATGCCTTTTGCTCACTTTGATGACCACTGACCCTCTCCTCTCTGTTGCATCACTGTTGCATGGGATCATGGACTCAGGGTTAACAACTACTGCTTATATTGTGAGCAGTTCACCTGAACTGATTCCAGCAGTGGGGTGAATAGGTCTGTGTTCTTGCCCCTAGGGGCTCACCTATGCTGGTTCCATTTAAACATGATTGAGTTTCTACTCCTACGATATTTTCAGTCTTCCTTTTAAGAATACTCACCTTCTTGAAAAGTTCAGCTCGCAACCGATTAGTTTGGGACACTATTTTTTTTTTCTCTTCTTCCTTTCTCCTTTTGACCTCAGGCAACTTGTTATAAATTCTGAAAGTATTAAACATAAAAGCATGCATAACACATCATAGTACTAAAAATAACATTAATACTAATAAATTGGCTTCTAATATGTGTCTCTCCTAACAACTATGGAGGAAACAAAAGGTTACCACTACAATGCAGCAGAGGAAAAAGATAATACCAGGACCTTGTATTTTTGAGGAAGGGGAGAGGCAAAGCATAGGGTCATTAATGATTGATTGACCATCTTGATCTATTTGTGGAGAGAAGGTGGTGTTGGAGATAACACAGTAAGGAAAAAATGGAGATGTAAAGTGCCTGAAGCAATTTATAACCAGACATCTGAAAATGAGAGATTTTTGGAGAAGTATGAGTTGTAAAATGATATTTGAATGTGATGCTAAGTGTACAGGGTCCCTCAAATTTTGAAAGACCATGAAACAATCTTTCAAACAGGGTACTGGATTTATCTGTGTCAATAATCCTGAGATATAAATGCCCAAATCATCAGAAAATTAAATAATGGCTGCCATAATGTAATGTAATTTTGAGTTTAAAAGTGATGTCGCTGAGGGGCAAGCTGTATGTTATTAAACACATCTCAGTGTCATTTATTTCTGTCTCATGATTCCATGAAATGGATGCTGCCTTGATTTAATATATGTATGATTTCAATATGTGTCTATCTGTATATCTATATATTGATATATGTCTGTCTGTCTGTCTATCTATCTATCTATCTATCTATCTATCTATCTATCTATCTATCTATCTCTCAGGACTACTTACCCCTATGAGAAAGCTCAATACCTTCTTTAAAAGATCTCTTCATGGGTATTCAGAATTTGAGGGACATGGCACATTTACAATCCCCTTTCATGAGACAGCCATGTAAATTTTTATAATGTATTTACCTACAGCAGAATACCCAAATGAGACAGAGGCTATTGGTTTTGTTGGTGCCCTGCATCTATCCAGCTTTACAACTAGATGAACTACAGTACAGGCCAAGTGATTTACTCAGGGTCACAGTACACCAGTGATTGCGGTGAGATTCAAAGATAAGATCACATGCTTCACAGTTCTGTGCTCTTAACCACTATACCATGCTGCCTTCTCAACTTATTATTTATTTGAAAGTTGAGGTTTCTGGGCTAATGTAAGTCTAAGAATATTAAAAAGCACTGGCCATAATGATTTCCAAAAAATGACCCAAATATGCATATAAAAGCATTACCTCCTAGTGAGGCAGCAAAAATAAGACCTCAGTTCTTTTTCTTTTCAGTTTAAACAATTAAGGGATAAATAGGATCATATTTTTGCTGTACAGGGCAAAGAGTCTGATACCTTCTGGTTCCCTATGTGCCATCCTGCCCTTGGGCTAAGATGCTTCGTGATAGAAGTGAATTGGGTGTCTTTTTGTAAGAACGTTTGCTATATTTTAGAGTATATTTTTTTAAAAACAAAGCAAACAACAAAGCTGCACTAAACTAACAAGACTCATATTGGTAGAGTGATGGCTTTGATTTCAAAGAAAAGGGCACCTAAAATATAAAAGTTCTGAGAAAAGACACCCCATTTACTGCAGTCAAAAGCACATCACTCTCTCTAAGCTCAGATATCACAAATCATCAGAGATCTGGGTGGCATAGAGGCATAGGTCACGAAGCATATGTGAAGCAGAAGAAGTAATGAACTTTACAAGTAGCATTTTATTATCAATAAAAATAAAAATAAAAATAAAAATTGTACGGGATAGTTCTTCATACAGACAGTACAAACAAAGAAAGTCCTACATCAGAGAGTGTCTCTCAATTTAAATCTCAGTCTCTCTATACAGTATATCCCTGTAAACAGAACATTGCTCTCTTTTTGTAGAATGCCTTTTCCTGGCAGTTTAAACTCTGCATCCTGATGTTGCAAGTTGCATCTCCTGTTTCTAACAAATGTATTAGAACTTTGTCAATTTCTTTCCTGAGGCCACCCCGAAGAGCACACCTAGTCTTTAATAGGTGTAACAAAATAGAAGATTTTGCCCCAGAGCTGGTCTTCTGTTGACAATTCTGTAAACAAATTTGTGGAGGTTCAAATACATCTCAAGTTCCAGCCAACAGCTTTCTGCAATAATTTCAACAATATTATTGAATACATTTGCAAACCAAGGGATCCCAGTTTCACATAAAGATCCACATACAATTTACCCACAGATGAGCAAGGGGAGAAAAGAAAAAAAGAATAGAAACAGCAAGTGAAGGAAAGGAGATGATAGGGGAAATTGTGGCACCATTGGAGTGGCCAGTTATTAGGTGCCACAAAGAAATTTGATTGCGCAGGCAGGTAAAAGACAGACAAGTAACAGAATAAGAGAGGACAAAATAGATCCTCTCTTTTAACTCTCTCTCTCTCTCTCTCTGCATAAGAAATGGGGCAGGGTCTTGCTCATCTCTGTCATACTAGATGTGGGGGGGGGGCAGGACTGCACACAGTGAATGGAAGGGATCCAGCTGTTGAATTCATGGATCCAAATACAATTGTTTCCTTACCATAAAGCTGCTTTTACCAGCTAGAAAAAATAGCCAGACTGTACACCTTCATTGATCCTGCAAACCTACAAATGCTGGTACAGGCCTTCATATTAGCCAGATTGAATTTCATCAATGAGCTGGATCAGAATGCTTCAGCATGGCTCTGAGTCTTGACTTCTGTTCAGAAATCAGAACATAATACCCTGTTGTTGCACATGCAGGGCTGGATTCCTATCAGGCAGTGAATTGACTACAATGCTCTTTTAAGCAATATACCCGTCCAGGGTGCAGGTATACTGGTGGATTTACCATGGTTGGTGTGGTTTGGTCATGAGGCACAGCCGAGTGACTTAACCATACCAGAAGTGGAAAATCCACCAGTATATCCACTCTTTGGAGGGGTATATTGTTAATATACAGTGTTTAGATTTATTTGTTTTATAAGCATTAAAGAGCCCCTGACACCGTTGTGACAACTTTAAGAAAAAGTAATACTTAGCACAAGTAAGCTTATATTTTAATATTATATCTGTATTTCTCATACTTCTTTAATACTAAAGACATCTGCATATAAACAGGATCACTGCCCTATCTGTTCTGGCTGCTTGCCTATATATGACATCACAGTTTTGTTTATGACATTACAGTCTGTTGCTGTGGGGATAATTATGATGCCATAAAGAGGGGGATTCTTTATTTATTTATTTATTTATTTAAAAGTTGGTAACTGGGAAAAGCACCATGACTAGAAGCTCATTTCCAGGTGCAACCTGGATTACGATGTCATATGTAGGAAAGCAGAAACAGCAGATAAAGTCTAAGGGACAATAAGCCTCTTTCATACAGTAGTTCTCAGTAATAAAGGAAAAAGGCAAATAATTATAGAAAATACATGAAATATAAACTGAACTGTCTAAATCTCAAATTTTTTCTAAGGTTTTCAAATGGTGTCAGGGGCTCTTTAAAGAGAAAGTTTAATTTAGATAGATTTGTGATTGATTTGTTATTAAAATATACTTCCTCGGTATGTTAAATAGTCCACTCTAGAGCCCAAGTAGTATAGAGCTGTATTTTCATGGATGGGGGTTGTGTTTCTGTGACATGCTTGCGCCCCCGACTTCAGAATTACAGAGCCTTGCTCTTCTTGTGTCACTGGTGTTTGAGGTATTAATTTAAGCAGATTGGAGAGTCTTTCGTGCTCGTCCATGCAGTAGTAATGGAAGCCGTTCAGAGACTCTGCTCACCAGCAGTCCTGACCCATTTCTCATGGCTCTTGTCTAAGCTATTATTGTGGATGCTTGGACAGAGGCAAGTCCTACTGAGGAAAAAAACAGTTCGGAGAGGTGAGTCGGGAACATGCAGTTATGGAGAAGGGTTGAGAAATATCATGTTTTGGCCTAAGCTGGTATTGGGATGAGTTAGTTTACTTTCAGTGTAGCAGGGGGTCCCGAGTTGCTCATTTAGTGGCAAAGTAAGATGGCAATGTTTTGGAGCAGTTTGGGGGTCATATTGATTTTGGTCAAGAGTCTGACTGGCACCTTTTCCAGTAGGTACACTGGAGGATTTATAGTGCTAAAAAGGTGCCAGCCAGCCAATGAAAATGCAAGATTTAGTGTGTTTTGTTGTGCCCATTGTATAATTGTTAATGTTTATTGCCCTGAATAAGCTAGGCCCTAACTTTATCCTTAAGTTTCTGACCCCATACAGCCTGCGCCGAATGACTAGGAACTTGGGAAAGGAGTTACTATGGGTCCCACCATTTAATTTACAATCATCTGGGGACCATGCATTTGCAATTGCAACACATGTCCTATGGAATGTGCTACCCCTGTCTGTGAGACAGTCCTTTATCCTGGAAGTATTCAAAACCAAGTTGAAGAAATAACTACTGGGTAGGACTTCCCTAGCCTCCTGTAACATGAGGTTTGTTAGTAGATCAGTTTTAGACATAGTGATATATTTTTATATGTATTTGTGATGTCACCTCTGCACAATACATGTTGTTGGATGCTGGTTTTCTTTTATATGTTATTTTTGTGGTTGTCACTCCTGTACAAGTGGTTGATATCTCCTCCCACTTTCTTCTGAATGTAATTTTCTGATATTCTGAGTCCACAGAAGGAAGCCCAATAAGTAAAATTACTACCACTACTACTACTGCTGTTTAGTTGTTTAAAATTGGGGTCATATTCCTGCTGACTTACAAATTTGTTGGGGTTCACACAGGTAGTTGCCTCTGCTACTCATAGTCATGGTCACTCACTTGACCTGGTCTTCCTCCTGGGGATGGAGACCTCCAACTTGGTGGTGGAACCAGTCATATGGTCTGATCACCCCACAGTTAGGTTCAATCTCCAGGCCCACCTTATAGGCTTGACCCTGTGGAGAAGGTCAGAAACCACCCTTTGATGGACGTGACCCTGGAAGACCTATTGGCGGTGTTAGACCTATCGGGACTCTTAGGGGTAGGTGAGGATCCAGAGAGTTTAGTTCAGGCCTATAATAAGACTGTTACTGATGCTCTGGATTCTATCGCCCCAGTCCATGTTCACCCTCTCTCTCTCTCTCTCTCTCTCTCTGCCCCTCGGTCACCTTGGTTTGATGGGACCTTGAGGGAGTTGAGATGAGTTGGGCAAAAGTTAGAGTGACACTGGTGGAAATCTTCCCTTGTGGTTGACCACCTTAGATTGATTGATCATCATCAAAGCTATCAATCAGCAATCACTTGTAAGAAGGCAGAGTTCCTGTTCAGTGAGACTGCTGCTGCTCAGAATTGACCGGCTCAGCTCTTTCGAACTGTGGACAGGTTGTGCAACCCAACCTGTCTGCAGGTTCAAAGAGCATTTTCATAAGATAAGTATGAGGAGTTTGGTCAATTCTTTGCAGATAAGGTGGCCAACATCAGGGTTGAGATCCATCCAGCACCCTCTACAGGGGTTGATGGTGGTCAGTGCTTGGTCACTCCTCCTTGGTTCTCTTGGATATCTTTTAACTGGCTGGAGATTGTGGACACTGTGTGGATTGCCCAGAGCTTTCAGCAAATGTGCTGTAGTTTGCATCTGGGCCCAACACACCTATTATTGGGGTGTATAGAGACCACTGGCCCAGTTCTTGCAAAGACTGTGTGGTGTTCCTTAGATTCGGGTGAGTTTCCCAGCTCCCTGAAGGAGGTGGTGGTGACACCACTACTTAAGAAAGCTGCTTTGGACCCTAACTGCTTTGCTAACTAGAGGCCTATCTCTAACCTTCCCTTTGTTGGGAAGGTGATTGAGAAAGTAGTTGCACTGCAACTAGAGAACCACCTTACCATTCACGATGTTTATGATCCCTTCCAGTCTGGTTTCCAGAAGAGACATAGTACCAAGACTGCTCTGGTTTGGGTGCTCAATGATCTTCTAATGGCAAGAGATCAGAAGTGCCATTCCATCTTGGTGCTTCTTGATCTCTCTTCAGCATTTGACACTGTGGACTTTGGGGTGCTGCTTGAGTGCCTGAGGGTTATCTGTGGCTTGGCTGGTCCAGTCCTCAGATGGTTTCAATCCTTCCTTGCTTGCAGATTCCAGAGGGTGGTGTCCAGGGATTTTTTCCTCTGACCCATTCTCTCTGCTGTTTGAGGTCCCCCAAGACTTGATGCTGTTCCCATGTTGTTTGCAGTGTACATGCTGCCCCTTGGAGACATTGTAAGATGAAATGGGCTGAGGTTTGACTGCTATGCTGATGATACACAGCTCTAGCTATCTTTTACGCCCTACCAGGATAGTGTGGTTTCGGTCTTTAACAGCTGTCTAGCAGAAATCTATGACTGGATGAAATCCAGCTGGCTGAAATTGAATTCTGAGAAGACTGAGGTGTTGGTGGTGGATCCGGGTTGCTGGATAGAGAGGTCAGTAATTGGGCTATCCTCTGGTCTTTGTCTTGAGGGTGCCCAGCTGTCTTCCTCCGAATGGGTGCGTGAACTGGGGGTGGTTCTTGACAGTGGACTGACACTGCATTCACAGGTGTTGGCAGTCATCAAGTGTTCCTTTTACCATTTTAGGAACATCATCAGGATTAAGCACCTTGTTCCATCCAGTGACCTTCCTACACTGATCCACACCTTTGTGACTTCATGCCTAGACTACTGCAACTCCCTTTACCTGGGGCTTCCAGGGGTTGATATTCATCCCTTGCAGCTGGTGCAGAATGCTGTGGCATGGTTGCTGACTGGGACTTATAGTTCCAGTCATATTACTCCCTTGCTGTGCAAACTGCACTGGCTGCCTGTACAGTGGAGGATCACCTTCAAAGTCGGACTTCTGGCTTATAAGGCCCTGCATGGACTGGGTCCAAGCTATCTGCAAGAACTCCTGACTCCCTACAGCCCTGGCCGTCCTCTCTGCTCAACTGATGAGGGGTTGTTAGAGGTTACCAGGGTTCAGCTGAAAACATCTGGGGCCTGGGCTTTTATGTTTGGCACACCCACCCTGTGGAATTCTCTACCTCATCAGATTAGAGAGTGCATAACTGTGGAGAGCTTTAAAGTAGGCCTAAAAACCTACTTGTTTCAGCAACCATTTAGTGTTTAGTATTTAGTGGTTATTTTATCATATTTATTTGAATTTGTTCTGTAATAGTTTTAGATTGTTGTATGTTGTTTAAATTATATTTTAATAATGTACAGTGCTTTGATTGTTAGAATTGCACTTTTACAAATAAAGCTTATTATTATTACTATTATTATGACTTACAGAGCGTGTAGGTTTTATTCAATCAACAACTTGTGCCCTTTAAAGCAACCTCAGATATTAACAGGAAAAATTAATCACTGTACCATCTTCGGGCTGCTATATATGCCTGACATCTTTAGAGTCTCAACTTCAAGATTTGTAGTTAATCCCACCATTTTTAAAACTGTTATTGTTAGTTTTGTAAGTACTGTGTATCCACAATAAGGATTTCCATCAAGGACTTCTCAGCTGTGAAAATAGCATTCTGAATGTATATACATTAAGTGGTGTGTAAGCGCATGTTTATGCAATATACTGTCCCAACTTATTTAGATGTTTCAGGGAGGGTCTGGAAAGAGAATGAGCTTTTCAAAACTTCCAAAAGACTTATTTTCTTGTGGGTGTGAAACCAAATGGCAAGAACAATTGGTATCATTTAGGGGAAAGGCACATTTGTAAAGTCCCACAAAGTCTGAAAGCCCTTGAGAAACTCTATCAAATGAGGTATTGGTCTTACTGATAGGTTACAGTAGTCCTGATATAGTCATATCTAAATTAACAATGTAGTAAGGCAAGTCAGCACTTACTGTATGTCATGGAAACTTGAGACAAAAGAAGATTTCCTGTCTGACAGAAGGATGCCAGACAGTTCAAGTAAGCAATGCCCCTCCTCTCTTATCCTCATCACTTCAGGTGTAACTCAGAGCTCCACCTCAGGCCTCATCTGGGTCTCTATCATTTTAATGACCTCTCCTCAGTCTGTGTCTCTGCACACATCCACGTGTGCATGTACATGGATAGCACTGTACAATTAGCCTCTGGGGCCTCAGTTGCTGAACTGGAATTGACTTTTCAGCACTACTTCAACAATGTCCAGACTCTGGTTCCACTCAAACCAACTGTTGCCTAATGCCAACAAAACAGTTTCTATGACCTTTGAATGTAAGCAGTGACTCATGAGAGTTCAGAAACCCCCTATCTTCAAGCCTCCAGATGGATGCTGTCTTGAACAAGTCCCCAGCTTCACATAGTGTACTGTTGGGTGTGGCTAGATTAAAATCTGGATTTATTTTCCCAAATCGACTCCATGCACAAAGTTACTCCTCAAGTTTAGTGCCCTGTATCACAACAAGTCTTGCCTCTTTCTCATGGTCCACCCTGATATTGTTTTTAAAATGATCTTACCAGTGTTTGCTTGCATAGAATGTGTATACTGCAGCACCCTCAAGTCTACATTATCCAGACTGGACAGTCTCTTACATTCCTTCTGCTATTTTGTCCTGAACTGTCCACCTCTTGCACCCACATCTGAACTAAGCATATCTGCAGGCTGACCTGTGAGACGGCTTCTCCATGAGACAGGTTCCATCCCTTTACTTTCAGCTACATATTTTAGTGCATATTAGTAGTTAAAGTGCTTGGGTGCTGACATAAGGAAGGAGGAAGTTGCCGTGCAGTTTCCTTGGCTGAACGAGCATAGGGAACAGCATTATTGTCTGTTACATTTTTAATACAAGTGCAGGCTCCTCACATGAGAGGGGTTTGCATTTGGGCTATTAACAGAAAGTTTTTATTTGTTTGGGTCTGTTTTGACTTCGGAGACATCTGTGACCCCTCCTAACCACTTCCAGAGCACTGAGTACGGTGGGAACTAGGGCCAGATGCTATAAGGGTGTAAATGAAGGTAAGAACCCATAGAAGATATTGTATGTAGTACTCCCAGTGTATCTTATCACATGTGGTAATCAGGTGTATGGTTCAGCTGTGTACAGAGAAACTAGGCAAAAACCCCTGAGTTAAAAAATTGGTTGAGTCAATCTAGTACCAAGAAATAAGTAACAATGAAAACGCAGTTGTGTGTGTCAATTAACTCTGTTAATACTGTCAGTTTTTAAGCATGGAAACATGATGGCAGAAGTCAATGTGCAGGATGTTCTCCTCCTGATGGTTCAGGAAGGGTTAATAATAAAATGCACAATTTGTGAAATGTTTGCACCTAAACATAAATTGCCATCAACTATGGATATATGTAATAAATGTCAGATGTTAATGACACTTAATGAAGAAAACACTAAGCTGAGAAATGAACTAAAACATGTTCAAGAGATTGCTAAGATTCAGACATTTGTTAACACATTCCCTGTTGAAACTCAAGTAATTCACCAAAATAATACAGACTAAAAAAGGGGGGGGGAGTGAGATAGAAGTCACAAATGCACATACTCAGTCATCAGATTATATAAACAGAAAAAGAATGAGGGGAGTTAGGGAGGACAGCATAGAAGATGATGGGGAGTTAGGGAGGACAGCATAGAAGATGATGAACAATAAAACTGTAATAAAAAGGGTAGCGATAATGCTTCAAACTGGCAAAAAGTGACATATCAGAGAAAGCATGTAGTAAAGCAAAAATTAAACATTTCAGATACATACACAAAATAGATTTACTGGGTTACCAAATCAAGAAATTAGTGAGGTAGAAAATTTGACACCAGAATGTCTGGTGATTGGAGACTCTATCATCCAACTGATTGATAGATATATAAGACAAAATAACAAGGACACTACAACCATCACTTGTCTTCCTGGAGCCAGAATACATGATGTTAATAAAGTTTTAGAGAATATTAAGTTACCATGTAATTCTACAACCATTTTGCATGCTGGCACAAATTATGTACTGTAGGTCATATGCACAAAAAAGACATATGTCATGAATAGGGATGTAAGTTTGTCATGGCAGTCATACACGTCATTGATTCCATGACATTTGATCTTTATTCAGGACTTCCATGACTTTCACTAGTGACATTAGAATGTAGCAATGATGACAGTGCCACAACATTTATTACTGTTTACTAATGATTTCATTAACAAACAATGAGCCATTAAAACCTCATCCATGACAAACTTACATCCCTAGTCATGAACTACTTGACATAGGAAATTTTATGAAGCAGAAAGGATATAAGGTAGCAATCTCAGGAATCATTCCAGTCCCCAGAGCCCACCCTCAAAAAAATGTAACCATTGAGAGGATTAACACCAGACTTTACAATTAGTGTAATAGAGATGGACTGACTTTTATTGATAATTGGACCACTTTTCAGGGGAAATATGAACTGTATGCAAAAGACGGACTACATCTAAATAGTACTGGGGCAAGATTTTTAGCAAAAGATTGGAAACTACCCTGAACTGAAGTCCGAACTGACTAAGTGGTGAAACCAACAGATTGGATCCTGCTGAACCAACAAATAACCAAGCACAAAAAAATGGGAGCCTTATTAAGAACCAGTTAGAAATTCTGTCATTTAATGGTAGGAGCTTGAGTAATAAAAGTGATGAACAAAAGGCCTTGGTTAGTGAGAAATCATACGACATGATTTCCATAACTGAAACCTGGTGAACTAACAATAGTGAAACATGGGATAGGCATCTGGAGAGTTATACATTATATACAAAAAACAGAACTGGAAAAAGAGGAGGTGGGGTTGCTATGTTTGTAAAGAACGCAATTAAATCCGCAGATATATCAAACAAAATAAGAGCAGAAGATTCTGACACTAAAACCTTTTTGATAAGAATAAATGGTGGGAAATCCTAGTCTATTATTCTGGGTACAGTTTATCGTAGTCCATCATCAAATACTGAGATCACTGATAGTTTAATAACTGAATTTGAAAAAGTGGAGGAAATTGCTGAGTTCTGTGTTATGGGGGACCTACTTTTCCAATATTAATTGAACAAAAATGACTACTTACTAGAACAAATGCAAAACACTTTGTTAGTAGTTGTAATAATTTAAATTTGGCTCAATATTTAAAATCCCCCACTAGAGGACATACTATATTAGATATAGTTCTTGAAACTGAACATTTACTGATACAAGATTGTGTTACTGGTCCCCCAGTTGGAAATAGCCACCATGCATCAGTTACCTTTAAAATCAACTATAAGTATGAAACACATCAGGGTAGAATGAAAATCTTTTTATATAAAAAGGCTAATGAAAAGGAAATAATAAATGAATTGAAACAATTGGACTGGATATCAATACTTACAAACAAATCAGTACAATATACATGGGATACTATAAAAAGGATTATCCTGGGTCTGAGTGAGATATACATTCCCCAGACATTTAAGCATAGAAATATCTATAAAAATCCTATGTGGCTAAATAGACATATAAGAAGACTCATTAAGAAGAAAAATAAGTTTTATAAAAAAATTATTGAAAAATAAGAATAAAAAGACACTTTCTGCCCTAAGACAGGCAATCCAGCCTGTTGGCGCAGTGGTTGGATTTCCGCTTGCGACGCCGGCGACCCGGGTTTGGGAACTGACTTGGTTCATCAGAGGGCTGGCCGGGGGGGGAGAAGGATTGAGCATCCCCAGGACTGCTCTACTTCTCCGGGAGGTTGGGGTTGTGTGTTCTGTGCATGAGCAGCACCCAGCGGAGGCTGGGTTCGCCGCAATGCACCAACACCAGCAAGACTTCGGGGCAGGGCAGACACTGGTCATCATTGCATGTCCCTGCCCTGCTTAAAGGGGAAAAATGCTGCTGGGTCACCTCCATGACATCCTTCTCTCTGGGTCCCAATTAGCCTCCAGTGCCAGTGCTCTCCTAACCAGATATTTGTAGTGCAGAGCTGGTAGAGGAGCAGCTCCACAACCCAGCCCTCTGGGGGCTAGCCAGGGGTGACTGTGGAGAAGCCTGGTGATTGCTGGAGGTGGGGGTACAGAGGGGCCATGACCAAGGGCTGAGTTACCAGTGACCCAGCAGGCAAAAATCATACTAAATAAATAAGAAAAAAAAAAGCAGGCACAACAGACCTGTGAAAAAGGCATAAGAATGACAAAAAAGAAATGCCGAGGAACAGTTAGCTAAGAATGCCACTAAGGATAATTATAAAGCTTTTTTTGTCTATATTAAATCCTTAAAGAAAACCCAGAACCCTGTGGGACCCCTTATTGTGGAAGAAAGAACTGTCACATCAGATATGGATATGGCTACTGCTTTTAACAAATATTTTTGTCAGATTTATGGTAGTAAATCGTACAGTAATCAGGCAGCTGTACTCTCTACTGTGGATTCTATACAGTGTGAGTTATCTGAAATAAGACTGCGTATTCGGAAATTAAAACTTAATACACCTCCAGGCCCTGACAGAATTTCAGCCAATATGTTGCAAATAATGACTGATTACATCACACTTCCATTAAAAATTCTATTTGAGCAATCAGTAAGGACTGGAGAGATACCTTGTGATTGGAAAATGGCTCATGTTGTTCCCATTTATAAAAAAGGGGATAAAACAAATGTTAAGAATTACAGACCTATTAGTCTGACTTGTCTAATTTGCAAAATAATGGAGGGGTTAGTCAGGGATACACTATTCACTTCACTTGATTTAATAGATTTGGAACAACATGGATTTAAAAAGGGTAGGAGCTGTACTACAAATTTGTTGTACTTTTATGAAAATGTGAGCAAATCACTGGATAGCGGGGTTCCTTGTGACGTGATCTTTTTGGATATCAGTAGAGCCTTTGATTTAACACCACACGGGGCCATTATTGATAAACTTAAACTACTAAAGGCAAATCCTTATTTAATACACTGGATAGAAAACTGGCTAACTGATAGAGAACAGAGGGTCCAGATAAATGGACAACTATCAAATATTGGTGTGCTGTCGAGTGGGGTCCCACAAGGTTCTGTGTTGGGGCCTGCATTGTTTCAGATATTCATCTCTGATCTAACTAATAAACTAAATGGTTGGGCTACAAAATATGCAGATGATACAAAACTAGGAGCACTCAAGAGGTGGCAAAGTATATTCAACAGGACTTAGACAGTGTCACTAACTGGGTTAACAGATTGGGTATGTCCTTTAATATGGATAAATGTAAGGTTCTGTACCTGGGCAAACATAATAGAAGGGTAAACTATATATTATGTGGACATATCTTACATTGTTGTTCATCTGAGAAAGATTTAGAGTACTATGTATCTGATAATTTAGACACAAATGAGCAAACTCAAGAAGCAATTAAAAAATGCAATAATATTATCTGGTCTGTTAAAAGAAATATAACCAGTAAGGAAATCAATATAACGATGCCCTTGTTTCGAGCATATGTGCGTCCACAATTGGAATATGCATCTCAGATATGGTTTCCATCAAAGAAACAAGAAAGACATAAACTAGAACTGGTACAGAGGAAATTCATCAGATGCATTTCAGGTATGGCAGGCTTTGGCTATCAAGAGAGATTGGAAAAGCTGAACTTAATGTCTATAGAAACTAGACAGTTAAGAGTGGATCTTCTCTTTATGTATAACACTATGCAGGACTTTAGGTTGTTAAGTGATTTGGGGATAACTTTTAAACAGGATGGATGTAACACCAGAGGACGCCCATTACAATTACAAGGTCATAGGTTTCGGACAAATAAGAGGAAATACTTTTATACAGTAAGAGTTGTCAATCCCTGGAATGTATTACCTGAAAATATACAGTAATTATTAGCAAAAATAAAGCTACTTTTAAATTTAGACTGGATCAGTACTTACTGAATGGGAAAATTTCAAAATATTATTAGATGTATACAAGGAGCATATATGGGAAATTGTCTACTGGCTCTAAGTCTTCCTCAGTATGAACCTCCTCCTCAGTATCTGTTTCCTCTATACCAGCCTATCTCTGTCCCTCTCGCTCCCGTTTCTGGAAGGAATGCACCACTTCCACTGTGCTTATCTTTTCACCAAATCCTGGTTTGGCTGTCCTGCTTGGTAATACTCTTTCCTCTTGACTCCCTCCTC
This sequence comes from Neoceratodus forsteri, assembly GCA_016271365.2. Lineage (NCBI taxonomy): Eukaryota > Metazoa > Chordata > Ceratodontiformes > Ceratodontidae > Neoceratodus > Neoceratodus forsteri. Next base: position 328,582,831 of record CM028135.1, on the reverse strand, counting down.
TCCTCCTGTGCTCTGTGCTCCACTGACACCCACTCCTTCTCTGTCCCACATTCTAGAACCCCTATGGGACAGGCATCTTTCTCTTCTTGTCACATAGCCCTTTAGAATAGAAACACAGAAACAGAATTTGATGGTGGATAAGGACCACTGGGCCCACCTAGTCTGCCCATTTTCCCTACCTACTGTAACACTGCAGATCCTACCTGATCTACGGCTTTACCTCCCTTCTTCCCTGCCACTAAAGTTTCTCTCTGTTGTCATCTGATCCTCCTTCTATTCCCTTTCCTTTAACGGTTTCCTTCAAGGTCACTCCTTGCATACCTACTATAGCAGTTAGCCCTCTGGTTCACCCTTCTTTCCCTCCACCCTCTCCTTTGTCTCTGCTAATTTATTTTTCACCTATATAGAACTTTCCTCTATCTTTGTGTTGGGTCCAGACTCTTCTTGTATGCTGCTAAGCTCTTTATACGTTCTCAAAACACTTCAATAACATACTTAGGTACTTAGGCGAAAAGGGGCGAAAGTGCATCAGAGGCACTTCTAGTCCGCCCCCACTATTCAATGGTGAGCCCCTTGTCTTCCCACATGCCCATCAGTGCATCAAGCTGCTTTTTAAAACTGTCTACATTAGATGAGTCAACAATATATAGGGGTAGACAATTCCAGTGCTTGACCACTCTCTGTGTGAAGCAAGATCCTCTTCTATTTTTTTTGAATAATTTATCTAGTAGCTGTTTGTTGTGGAGCCTAGTATTGTACCCAGTATCTCTGAAGACAGAACCCAAATCAGGCAGCAATTCTTCATTCTTTATCAGATTATACAACAGGACAAGATCTCCCCTTAGGCATCTTCTCTCAAGGCTACGGAAGCCAATACATGTTACATCTAATTCTGCAATCTAAAGTACCAAATCCATGGATAATTTTAGTAAATCTTCACCGCACTCTCTAAACACTGTGTACATCCCCCTTCAAATAAGGTTATCAAATGGGGAACAGAAATCCAAGTGTGGTCTAGCCAGGGATCTATAGATACCTCATTATTGCTTTTCTTCCAGTCATTGGGCACCAGGCCCATAATCAGTGAAGCAATGAATATAGCACTCACCAGCTCAAAAATTACATGTGCTAGGTTTTTAATAGTTGCAGGATGTATTTTGTCAGAGCCAGGTGCTTTTTAAGGGTCTACCTTGATTAACTGATTTTTATTATGTCTGGAACAAACAGGACTGTGGCCAGTGCGCTGGGGATTTTATTTTTTGAAATGGATTGAGCTCCCTGAGTGTCTAAGCCAGTAGTTCTCAGACTTTGTCACAGCGAGCCTCCCCAAATCCATGGAAAAGATTTTGAGCCTTCCTGAAAAATTGAAATAATCTTGGGTCTCCCCAAAGAAAAATAACATGTAGTACTTTGTGCAGTACACCATGAATAAATTGAAACTCCTTTGAGTACCTGGCTCACATTCAGTTCTTTTTCTTATACTGACTTGGAACTTTTGAAAAAGAGCCCCTGTGCTCAAAGGTGTTATCTGAATAACAAATAAATAAAATAAACAAATATTATTATTCAACTTATTATAACCCCTACCCCCAACAGGCCAACCTACTTGCTCTATTTTCATTCTTGAACCATTGTTACCCCTTGTTGCAGTACCTTCTTGGGTCAGACTACTTCATCTGTTTCCTGTCTATATGAAATAACCTTCTTACATACTTTGCCTCTTCCGATTGGCCAAAATGCATTGGCCCAATCGCCAATATCCTGACCCCAGGTGCCCAAAACATGGTCACCCAACATCGGGATTTTGCGCCCCCCCGCCAGAGTGAAAATTCTTAAGTATGGGTTTGCCCCCTGAATCACTGCCTGGAGGCAAAATCCCGATGTTGGGCAATCGTGTTTCAGGTGCCTGGGGTTGGGATAATGACGGTTGGGCCGATGCCTTCGGCCAACCATAGTATATCCGAAACAACAATACTCTATATTTGTGCAATCTAATCATGGTCCACTGGGTGGGTGGGTGGTGGCAAAACAGTGCCTGGGAAGTTAAACTGGTAATCTGGAGTCCTACTGTACCTACTCTGCATTACTAGGAATTAATGCATGGCAAACTTGTTTTTTTTTTTACCAGTCACAGGGCTCTATTTTGTTCCTTTCTTCTCTGCCATGTTACAATGATTCTTATTGTTAGGTAAAGGTTCTCACTATTTTCTGACCATTAGTTATTGTATGCATAGTTAACAGCCAATACATCACCCTTACATCACCTATGCTCTAAAATATGGAATCCTAGAGTTTCCAGTCTTTCACTATATGGCTTATCACGTAACCCACTGCTCAACTTAGTGGCTCTGCACTGCACTCCTTCATGCCTATCTGAATATATGGCATCCAGAACTACCAGCAATAGATAGGGTGGGGACAAATGTGGGACCTATACAGCTGTACATCACACTACTAGATTTACTAGCAAATGCTCTCTTTATGAATCTGAGAATTTTCCTGCCTTACTAATGTGTTCACAATGAGCACTGTGTTTTAGATCTTTGTCAATTAAGACTCCCAGATCTCTTTCAGTAGTAACCTTAATCAAAACTTTCCCATCCAGTGAATAATTTGTTTTTACTGTATGTTCCTATTACCCAAATTAAACAGAGGAACATAACATTTGATGGCAGATAAAGACCACTTGGCCCATCCAGTCTGCCCATTTTTTCCTCTGCTTATATTCAGCCCCAACTTGGTCTCCAGCTCCTTCCCCTCCCCTTACTTTGCAGTAAGATTTCCTTGTGCCTTTCCCATGCATGCTTGAAGGAAGCCCGCCTCTGTTTTTGCTCCCACCACCTCCAGTGGAAGACTATTTCAGGCATCCTCCACTCTTTTAGTGAAGAAGTACTTTGTCACATCTCTCTTGAAGTTAAAACAAAACAAAATGGTAATATTAAATGCATGCAGAAAATAGAAAATAAGGGTTAAAATCAACGTTTCGACCTAAGTCTTCTTCAGGAAGTATCTAAAGGAAAAAAAAGCATAGTTAGTGGAGTTAAATTGTTGGATGCAGTGCTTAGTAAAAAGAAGGTTGTGAGCGGCTGTGCATTGCAGAAAATCTTATTGCCTCTGGATAGTTTTGTCCATGGAGATCAGCTGTTGCTTAATGGAGAAAATTGTATCTTTAATACATTTCCTAGACAAAGTTTCAAAAGTTTAATAGTGGAGGAAACATGTACCTCAGGCCCAAGGAACAAGGGTGGTATTTCAGACAGAAGCCTTGAAGAATAATTCCCTGGTAGTGGCACGTGGAAAGAAACTATAAGTGACTGAAGAGTTTAGTCTTAGAGCAAATCACAGTAAACAATTCAAGAGAAGGCTTAGCAATATGAGAAGGGAGCATAGACATAGATGAAACAAAGGAGTATCATAGAGATTTGAAAAGAGATTTCAGAGTAGGCACAGTAGGTCACAGTAAGTGTAGTACACAAAATGTAAGAACAAAAACAAAGGTGCTACTCCAGCATGTGGTCTGAATACAAAATAAAACTGTAATATTAAATGCACGCTGAAAATAGAAAATAAGAGTTAAAATAAAAGTTTCAACCTTAGGTCTTCTTCAGGAATTATCTAAAAGAGAAACTAACTTTGCTCTTTTCTCTTGTAAGAGAATTTAAGAAAAATTCCTCTTTTGTTGCTAAATGGTGAAGGGAAGGGGTACAGATATTTTTTTTTTATAGTAATGAAATAAATTGTGGCTATATGGAAAGGAACATCCTAATCATTTGGCACCTTAATTTCTTTTTATTTTTTTGCCCATTGGTTGTAAAGTAGGTAAGCCAATGGGTAAGAACATGTTTGAGTCAATCAGGAGGCTCCACGTTCCTTACCCACTGTATGATAAGTCTGCATGCGCACTGTATGATAAGTGTTAGCACCCCACTATACCTTCACAGCATTTCAAGCAGTACATTTTTATTTATACCTATTGTCAGCTGTAATATATTACTGTTATTCATTGGCTCTTTACTGGGATTATTTATTTAATGAATTATTAAAATAATTTCAACTATTTGTTTTGTAATCAGAGATGTGTAACAGTACAAATGTCAGCCCCAGTTACTCTTCTGTTGTACATGCTGTATTCATACACTCTGTGGATATGTCTCTGTGGTGCTAACACATTTGTGGAGAGGCTATTTACATCTGGACTACCTATAGTCCAGAGAAGAGTTTTGACACTGAAATGATGTGAGGAGTTTGATCAGTTCTTCTTTGATAGGGTATCCTCCATTCGCTCTGTGGTCTTCACAAGTGGGTTTTCAGGGCTCAGTTTGGTCCAGTCTGTGACTAGAGGAGGCCTTCAACCAGTCTGGGAAGAGTCTCATCCAGTGCCAACTGAAGAGATCCTCCTTGGGATCATGAAGCTACTTCCCACCTTTTGTTAACTGAATCCTGGACCCACCCAGCTGTTGGTTGTATAGTGCTGTAACAGCGATGCTGTTACAATGAATCCCCCACAGCGATTCAACCCATTCAACACCCGCAGTGTTGAATGAGATGTGGGAGTGATAAATGGTTTCATCGACTCCCAGGTTTGGCCACTCTCCCCCAACATCTGCCCCCCACCGGAGTTAGGAATCTAAAAGTCTGGGGGGTGTGGGGGGCAGAACCCCCCTTGGGTGGTGCGGGGGACAAAGCCCCCCACAAGTAGTACATGATTCTGGTCACTGATGGGTCCATTGGCACTTTGCTGCAGCGTTGTGATCACTGTCGACAAAGTGCTGCTGTTGTAAAGTCCTTCGACAAATTTCTTGTCTAATCAACTTGGTGGAACTGCTGTTTGTGGACTGTCTGGAATCTCTAGGGACAATGATTGCTGAGATTGTTTGATGTTTCCTTGAGGACAGTGTTTTCCCTACAGTTCTGAAAGGGGCTGTGGTGAATAACTTCCTTAAGAGGCCATCATTGGACCCAGATGTCTTAGCCAATTGCACACCTGTCACAAACCTTCCCTTTTTGAGGAAGGTGATCAAGATGGTGGTGGTAATGCAGCTGGAGATACACTTGGAGGTTTTTCCCATCTATGAGCCATTCCAGTCAGGATTCAGGGGGTGTCATATCACAGACAGTGCACTCATCAGGGTGTAGAATAATCTAATCCTAGCTAAACAGGAGAATATTCTATTCTTGTTCTCCTTGACCTCTCATCAGATGTTGACACTGTAGACCATGGGATTTTAACAACTCAGCTGAGGGACTTGGTTGATCTCGGTGGCACCATGTTGAGGTGGTTCAAGTCCTTCTTTTCCAGTAAGGTGCAGGAGGTCACATGGGCAACTATCTCTCTCTCTCTCTCTCTCTCTCTCTTTCTCTCTCTCTCTCTCTCTCTCTCTGTCCCTCCCTGCTGCTCTGACCTGTGGAGTCCCTCAAGGTGATGAACCTGGGCATTATCATGGACCAGAAACTGACACTAGAACATCAGATGTTAGCTGTGGTCCATGGTGGATTTTTCTGTTTTAGGAATATTATCCAGATCAAGCTCTATCTAAGTTCTCAGGACCTAAAGACACTGGTGCATGCCTTCATAACATCCAGACTGAACTATTGTAATGCTCTATATCTTAGGCTACCTGATTTGATGCTCTGCTTGCAGCTGGTGTAGAATACCACAGCTTTACTGATTGCCTGGGTGTCTTGTTCCAAGCATATCTCTCCTGTTTTGCAGTCATTGCACTGGATACCTGTGAAGTGGCTTGTCTCCTTCAAGATAGATTTGTTAACATGTAAAGCACTACATGAACTGGGCACAAGCTATCTAAAAGTGCTCCTGTATCCATATGCTCCTGTCTACCCCTCTGCTTCTCTGAAGTGGGCCTTCTGAGGGTTCCCAGATTGCATTTGAAATTGTCTTGGGACTGTGCGCTTGTGTTGGTAGTGCCTACATTTTGGAATCAGCTGCACATAAGCTTTGAAAGGCCCCATCCAGGGAAACATTCAAATGGGGACTGAAACAGTATCTATTTTTAATAGCTTACCCCTTTTATACCTGAGCTACTATACCAATGTTAATTTTAGAATGTACTTATTTATTGCTTGGTAGTGTTGCTGTATTTGTCATTTGTGCTGTTTAGTAAGGTGCCTGGAGTCTGCAGGATTGGGCACCTAAGAAATGAAAATATAACTACTACTATTACTACTGCGTGTTTCAGGCAAATGGTAGCATAGTTCTGCCCAGCCTGACTTGATCAATGATGGTGGGTTTGGCAATGGGTTGAATCTTTTTATATTTTCTAAGAACGCTTGCCTTGCTTAAGGAATTATATGCAACTGAAAGAAAAATGGAAACGCTGATATGTTTGTTAGAGTTTACCTGGTGGCTGGATTATTTAAATGCTGTGTTATTCATTATACTGCTGCTTTAAGCAAGGCAGGAGACTGCATTTTGTCCTTACAGCTTAAAACTGGAAATGATCATCAATTTATCCTCTAAATACTGATAATGATGCATGTTAGGTACTGTGCTGACTTGAAGGGTTGTGCAGGCAGTGTTGTTGGCCACAACAGTTAGAGGGATTTAGAATAAGAAGCACACTCAGGCACAAGGCATTGTGAAAGGGGTAGTTACTCTATGAATAACATCCATGGGAAAAAGAGAGGCATCCGTAAGTTGTAGTTAACAGGAAGTAGCTGTGTGGGGAGCTGGAATATAACATTTGTAGCTGGTGAATCTTTATATGTGATGTTTTTGGCAAAGCATAGCACTTACTTTCAGTAAATGAGACAGTGTATGGAGATCAGTGAGGACAAAAGGCATGCATGATCAGGGTGTAGCTCACATCATTGCTGACGTCTCTTTTGGTTGGTGTTACCAATAACAAATCATACTATAAAACGAGATTTTGTGATCTCAAAGAAGTTGGGAGGAAAAACTTTTAGATGGAAACAGTGATAGTAAAACAAGAGAGTAAATATATATTTTAAGTTTTGTCTACTTTACTGCAGGCTGACTGTTTTTGCACACTTTAGTATGACAATAGTTACAGTTGAAAAGGAACCAGTCCAGGAAGTGACCCTAGAGGATCACAGGGGCTCACTATACTTTTAACCCCCCAGCAAGCAGACCTGAGTTTGCTGGAGGTAACAATGCAGATGCAGAGTCTGCCCTAAATGAGAGCTTTACTGATACGTGGTGGACATTGTGCTGCTTAACTGGCTTGCAGTCAGGGGTGCCAGAACATGAGGAAAAGTTGGGGAGGCTGTTTATAGTACGAACATATGAAAATGCCAGCAGAAAAGGCCTCACGGTCTATCGAGTCTGCTCGACTGTGTATTGGCACCTCAATTTGCAGATGCCCCCACCCACCCCTCCCCTTTTCCCATTACCCCCCTCTCTGTCCCATCCTCTTAGAACCACCTACCATGCTACAGGCTACCACCTCCTCAGGCAGTGCATTCCACTTATCCACCACCCTATCTGTGTAATGATGCCTCCTGACTTCCCTCCTGAATCTTGCACCTTCTAATCTCAGGTGCTGCCCCCTCGTAACCCTCCTCCTTCAAATCTGGAAAATCACTTCTGTGCTAGTCTTGTTTTTCCCCTTTAAGTATTTAAAGGTTTCAATCATATCCACCCTATCTCTCCTCTCCTCCATGGAATACATGTTCAGCTCACACATCCTCTCCTCATGGGAGTATCCCTCTAATCCCTGGATCATCCTTGTTGCCCTCCACTGTACACCCTCCAACAATCCGATGTCCTTCTTCAGGAATGGATGCCAGTACTGTACGCAGTATTCCAGGTGTGGCCTGACTAGTAACCTGTATATCAGTAGGATTACATCTCTATTTCTGGAGGAGATTCCTCTCGCTATACACCCCAGCATCCTGTTGGCTTTGCTGCCACCTTCCTGAATTATTCATATCTCCCGCTATAAGCACCCCTGGATCCTTTTCCTCCTCAGGTGCATTCCAGCCGCACCCCCCTAGCTGATAGCTCCTCCCTTGATTGTTAGCCTCGAAGTACAGTAACTTGTACTTTTTTGGGTTAAACCCCACCTGCCATGCCTCCAACTACTCCTGTAGTTTGGTCAGGTCCTTCTGCAGCCCCCTCCACCCATCGATGTCATCTACCACAGCTGCCATCTTTGTGTCATCTGTGAAGAGACTGATCTTACTCCAGACCTGTGGGAGATATCCTCTATAAATATCCCAACTACACTTGTCCCAATACTGATCCCTACAGCACCCCGCTCATCACATCCCTTGGTGATGAGAGTTTCCCCCCCACCACCACACTTTGCTTCCCTTCAGGCAATTGGTGATCCAATTAACCATATTTTTTCACACCCTGTATATTCCAGTCCCCCCCCAAGTCTCCAGGCACAGAATCAAAGGCCTTGTTAAAATCCAAATACAGGACATCCACCGCACGGCCTTTGTCCAGTTCCCTCATCACCCAGTTGTAGTACTCAGTCAGGTTTGTCTGGCAGGATTTTCCTGAGACAAACTTGTGCTGCTGCCTGTCCTGGAGACCATAGTTCTCCAAAAGGTCACCAACCTCTCTTTTAGGATTGTCTGTATGAGTTTTCCCATGACTGATGTGTGGCTCACTGGCCTGAAGTTCCCTGGCTCATCCTTAGGTCCACTTTTGTGAATGGGTACCACATGGGCCATCCCCCAATTATGTGGAAGGCATCCTGTGTCCAATTAGGTATTGAATAGGTCAGCCAGTGGTCCTGCTAATAGTAATAACACAAGAGACCATGACTGCTTTCCTTCTGACCTTGCATGTATTAAAGGGGCACTTTGAATGCTCTTGGGCAAAAATAGAGGGGCTGCTGCCAACCCTCGCTCATGTGTCCTGGCACCAATGCTTGCAGTGCTTTAAAAATAGTGTTTCTGGCTACAAGTTTTGTTAATGGAGACTTCCCATGGTAAGCACACTGAGACACAAGCAGAGGTCAAAATAATTAAAAATGCTGTTGGAGCTGTGCATGAGGTCATCATAAGCTCATTTTTAACAGATGAATATTTAAATCTGATGTTTTAGGAAAGAGAGAGTACAGTAGTACTATACTATAATTTCAGTAAAGGAGACAGTTGTTTAATTTTGTTTTTTGAGAGTTCTTCTCTCATTGCAGGCATTGTAGAGGGCCTGGAGCAAGGGGCTCTCCCCCACCTTCCCGCAGTGCACAGAAGACCAGATGCACCAGGAGCTTGGGAGCCTGCAAAGGTATACAGACTCTTTGAGGAGTGAAAAGCACAATATTTATTTTCAGAGAGGTGAAGCTAATTGTTTCTGCACAAGTTGAATACTGACGAACGTACTTTGTGGGAGCTGATTTACAGTGGTGCTTTAAGAGCACTTCTGGGTAAACTGAGGGACTTATTGCCTGATTGTGGATTTTTGTATGTTTGTGCCTGAGGGGCTGTTGTTATTAATTATTTATACTAAATATTTATATTCTATTCTGGTGACATTTACGATATTTTGTGTATGTTAACTGATATTTGATGTGGGCTTTGCGGTATGTGGTCAGGGCAATAACTATGTTGGGACACCCCTTCCCTGGGACTGCAGTCTCAGTGTAATTAATTTCCTTTTCTCATTGCAGGCATTGTAGAGGGCCTGGAGCAAGGGTTTCTCACCCACCCTCCCTGCAGTGCACAGAAGACTGGATACACCAAGAGCTTGGGAGCCAGCAAAGGTATAAAGACTCTTTGAGGAGTGTATACCAATTGCTGCTATTGTGGCAGCTGCCCCAACCACCCTGGGTGGGCATTTCTTTTATAGTTGTGGGTCATGTGACCTATATCCCCTACTTCCCTGTAGCAGTTTATATAGTCAGACACCAGGGGCCACTGCTGTACTGCTGATCTACTCACCACAAGTGTTTATAGACATTTATGGCCTTATCAACAATCCCCTCATCCCCCCCAACTCTCCAGATACTCCCTAGCAGCCACACATACTCGTTATTGAGGTCTGTACTTCACAGAGTAGCTGGGTGTGGGATTCAATCCTAGGGCACAGCAGCCTGCATCCAAATCATAACCGGGTGTCTATCCATTGGACCATTCCACTGGTAATTGTTTCAGCAGGTACATTCCACTAGTGCCTCAGACCACACCATGCTCTCGGTTCGCTCCTCAGCCCATCCTACTGAAGAGCAGCAGGAAGTGATCAGTAGGGCATTCTTTAGTTGCTTTGAAGAACAAGTTATTATTATATCACTACACTTTATTTAGTGACATATCCAATACAGCATTTAATTAGATTACAGGGGATGGCATGCAAAAATTTGTGTGTGGTAACTGGCTACTTCTGGTTAGTGGGGGCCAGTTCTCAGGCATTATGGGAATGATCAGGGGACCCATTTGGTTGTATAAACTGCTGCATTTGAGATGAGCTTGCAAAATGGGAAAGGGGTTAACTTGTCATAAGCAGGGGAGGACGGAGTGGAGGATCTTGAAAAAGGCTATCAGCAAGGGTAAGCCATGCAGTATGATAGGGAATATTAGTACAGCCAGGGTAGTTGGGGAAAGCCAGGGAAGATGTAGGAGGCACTGGACAGAAGGGAAGGAGGGAGGGGGCAGGGCAGTGGCAGGGGAAATAGGGGTGAGGGTGGGAACAAAGAGAATAGTGGAACATGGAGAATAATAGGGTGCAATGGATATGGAGCCATGGTTCACTTGGACATGCTGTGGAGAGTGGGGGCTTCCCTGATATGTATGAGACTGGCACACCTGGAAACTGTAATACTTTGACTGAGTATGGATCTGGTGAAACAAAGCATGGCGAGAGGTATGGAAGTGGGGCATGGTGTATGGATTGCCAGTAGAGAGGACAGGGATAATTGGACAAAGGAGGGGGCTGCAGAGGACATTGCTAGGATGGGAAATAATTCTGGCTGCTGGAGGACCAGAAGATGGTGGGTAGATGGTAGGACTGGGGAGGAAGGGGATAGTATTCAGGGAGCTACAAAAAGTGGAAACAGCAGGGGGGCATTGTGAAAGAGTATGTCAATGGGAAAAGGGTTAACTTGACAAATAGATACTCATCCTTATGTAATCTGATTGACAAGGGCATTCAAGTGGAGTCAGGGGCCTGTGAGGATGGAGGCAGCAAGGGGTGAAGGGGGGAGATGTTGAAGGGGAGCAATAAGGAAGAACTGGGCAGAGTGGAGATGGTGAGGAGATGTACAGGAGCAGATAAGAGTTGTACATCGGTGACTGTGAGAGGGGAAAATAGTGGGGGTTGTAGATGGGGGAAGAGGCTAAGAATGGGAAGGTAGGATATGTGGAGGCAAAGACAGGGTAGGGCAAGGGGATCAGGGAGTGTTAGTAAAGGGGGAGAGGGAGAGGGAGAGGAAATTAAGTGGGGGAAAGGTGTTCACTTGATGACACTATTGAGAATGGAGGTAAGCTAGAGATGCATAGCATCCCTGCTAAGAGGTTGGATGTTGTCTTAAGAGGGGATGAAGGGCATGGGACACCATAAGAGTGGGGGGACAGGAATTGGGGTAGGGGATGGTGGATCATGACAGGGAATGGAGGGGGCAAACCATAGCTAGTAGGCAGAAAGAAGGTAGCAGGGTTGTAATACTGGATGACTCCATTATCAAAGGTATTAAATGGGGAGGGCAGAGGGAAAGGGAGGAGGAACTATATCCAGGTGTAGTATATGCCAGGTATGATGGTGCATAGAGCCAAACATTTAGTGCACACATTGGTCAGGAAACAAGGTGACAAACCCCACATAGTGGTGCACCTAGGCACGGACAATTTAGATGGAAACAGTGTACGGGAAGAGCAAGCTAGATTTAACGAATTAGCTAGAATATGTCAAACAGAGGGGAATAGTGTTGCATTTTCCAAAATTCTGCCAGTGACGAGGGCAAACATGGAACGAAAGCAGAGAATCATGGTTTTTAATGACTGGCTGGGAGAATGGTGCCTGGCTATGGGGTTCGGTCTGATGGGAGGTTGGGGAACTACATGGGATAACATGAAGCTATTTGCCAAAGACAGATTGCATCTCAGTAAGGAGGGTACAGGTGTTTTGAAAAGAAAGCTAGAGGAGTTTACAGGTAGTAATTATGATTTAAATCAACTGGGGGGGCTTAGACATGCAGGGAGTGAAGAAATGCATAGCTTGGGAGGGAAAAGGCCTCTCCCCCAATCAAAGGCTGGAGAGGGAGTCAAACCCACATTGGGGCAGAAGTAGGGGGATGGGAAGGACAGGGTGGTTAGGGGGGAGGGTTGGTGGGTGGCCTCCACAAATGCAAGGAGCATGGGAAATAAGCTGCACGAGTTACAGGCACTGCTGGCTGAGGGAGGGGTGGACATGGCATCTAATACTGAGACTTGGACCTCACAGCACCATGAGTAGGACTTTACACTCCAGGGATTTAGAACATATAGAAGAGACAGGGGAATTGGGAGGGGTGGTGGGGTGGCAATATTTGTAAGGGAAGGGATAGAATGCAGCAGAGAGGAGGGAGTTGATGGGAACATGGAGGTGTCATGGATCACCTTGCATGATACCAAGGCTTGGAGGTCAATCTGGGGTAGTATATAGGCCACCAAATCAGTCAGAGGAATACAATAGGGAACTGGTGGACAACCTGAAAGCCCACTGTGGTAGGCGTAGAGGCAGAGGCAGGACGGTAGTGCTGGGAGATTTCAACATGCCAGTGGTAGACTGGTGAACTATGGCATCATCATCATCTGCAAAAGAACAGAGGATAGATGCATTCCAGGATGAATTCCTGTCTCAATTAATGGAGGAGCCGACCAGAGAAGATAGCATTTTGGACCTGGTTCTGGAAGATGGCAACCAGATAAAGGCTGTAGTAGTGAATGACCCATTGGCAAAGAGTGACCATTGCATGACATGGTTCTCCCTGGACATGGGGGAGGAGACAGGAATCAGTCAAACACTAAGGTCATGGATTTTAGGGGGTGGATTTCAGGGGGATGGCTACCATCCTGGAAAAGCATTTGGGTGATATTATGGACACAGAATGTAGATGGGCAATTTTGAAGTTGGGTCTGTTAGAGGCCACTGAAATATGCACTAAGACCCACTGTAAAAATCTAGGTCCAGGAAACCCAGTTGGTGGAATAGGGAGCTGCAGTAGTTGGTTGGAGAGAAGAGGGTAACCTTCCAGAAATACAAGAGGACTGAGGGGAATATGACAAGGAGAAATACCACAGGATATCAAGAGAGGTCAGTAGAATGGTAAGAATAACCAAGTCTGCCAAAGAACTGAGGCTAGCCCAGGGCATCGGGAAGGGGGACATGGAATTTTTCTGATACATACAGGAGAAAAGAAAAGGTGGGAGGCAGATCACCCGGTTGAAAAAGATGGTGAGTTGGCAGAGGAGGGGGAGTAGAACAGGTTGAGGTACTAAATGAGTACTTCTGCTCCATCTTTACTAGGGAATTGAAGGGGCCTATACCTCAGGGGGAGGTAAGACTTGGATTAAGGATGGAGGGGCTTACTAACGGATGGGGAGATCCAGGTGAGCAGAGTGTGGAAAGCCCTTAAGAACTTGAAGATGGACAAGTCCCCAGGCCTGGATAATACTCCCCCAGAGTCTTGAGGGAGCTAGCGGTAATCCTGGTGGCACCTCTGACAGAATTATTCAATTCCTCCCTTGAATAAGGATGTGTACCTCTGAACTGGAGGATGTCACATGTGCCCCTCCATAAGAGTGGTTCTTTGGATGAACTGGGGAATTACAGACAGATCAGCCTAACCTCCATAATGGGGAAACTCCTGGAGACCATCCTGAAGGAGAGGCTGCTGAAGTTCCTGGAGGTAAACAGCTTGCATGATGTCCAGCAACATGGGCTTATCAAGGGTAGATCTTGTCAGACTAACCTAGTTGAATTTTTTGACTAGGTCACAAAATCTCTGAACGGTGGGCACCCAATTGATGTCCTGTATTTGGGCTTCAGCAAGGTGTTTGACTTAATACCACATAGGAGTCTGTTAGGAAAACTGAGGAATTATGGGGTAGGGGTAAGGATGGTCAACTGGACTGAGAACTGGCTCAGTAATAGATGGCAGCAGGTAGTGGTAGTGGGGAGCTTTTGGCACCCAGGGAGGTTATTAGTGGGGTTCCGCAAGGGGCTGTTTTGGATCCATTCCTGTTTAACTCTTTCATAACAGACATTGCAGGGGAGTCAGGAGCAAAATGTGCTTGTTTGCTAATGAATCCAAACTAGGACAGTGGTGGAAAGTGAGGAGAGGAGAAGGACTATCCGGGGGGACCTGGTAACACTGGAATGGTAGTCTCACACATGGCAGTTGGGGTTTAATTCTAGGAAGTGTAGTATACTGCATTTAGGGACTAGGAATCCGGAGTAGTTACCATCTGTTGGGGGAAGAGAAAGCTGGTGGTCTCAAAGGTGGAAAAGGATCTGGGGTGGTGATCGATGCCAAAATGAATCACTCAGAGCACTGCAGGAGAGTGGCAGTGAAGGCAAACAGAATGCTGGGGTGCATTGCCAGGGGGAATCACTTTAAGGAGGAAGGAGGTTATCCTGCCATTGTGCAATTCCTTGGTTAGACCACAGTTGGAGTACTGTGTGCAGTTCTGGTGGCCTTACTTAAAGAGGAATGTCATGCTCCTGGAGGGAGTTCAGAGGAGGGCATCTAAGATGATCCATGGCATGGGGAAAAGTCCTATGAGGTGAGACTTAGGAAGCTGAACATGTACTCCCTGGAGGACAGAAGGGACAGAGGGGATATGATAGAGATCTTTAAATAGTTGAAGGGGATCAATAGAGTAAATATAGAGGGGTTGTTCAGATTTAAGCAGGGATGTTCCATGAGAGGGCATAGCCTGAAGCTGGTAGGAGGTAGGTACAAAAGGGAATTGAGAAACACTACTTTACAGAAAGGGCGATGTCTCCCTGGAATGAGTTGCCACAGTATCTGATTTCTTTGGAGTCAGTGGGAAGCTTCAAGAAAGGAGGGACACTGGATGGGAGATGGGGGGTGGAGCAACAAGATGGATGTGACGCTGCTCTGCTCCCCTGAATATTGCTCCTTTGTGTTGTTTGAGCATCTAACCATTCTAGTTAAAATGGCAGTATTAATGTACTGTTTTGAAACTCTTAAATGAAACTATCACTGTTTTTGTGTCAGATTTACAACAGTGAACGTTTTGGCTCTTCATTGACCATGAGTCGTCTTACTGAGAGACATGCTGCTAGTTGCTTTGGCCTGCTAATATTTTCATGTTTCTCCACATGTATGCAATGATAGAGCATTTAATAATTGCAGTTGGCTAATAAAGGAGCCCTCACCTGCTTGAGTGTCCTGATTCGGAACATGGTTTTCCTCAGATTTACAATTTTTACAAAGCCTAGTACAGTTCTTTGAGAGTGGCGTCTTCGGGGTAAGCACACAGAAGAGCTATCATTTCCTAAGGCCTGTGACCAAAAATTAAGAGACTTTCGAGGGGAAGGCAAGTGCTGTAGGTGCACCGAGCATGATGGGATGCTGATTAGCACCCACAGAAATGAACCAGAATTAGGAACAAGTGAAGTGCCTGAGAATGGATGATAAATTCTTCAACTAGTGCACTATAAGTGCCGATATGCTTAAGTTACTCCTAAAAAAGGTAGGCCATTGTTACCTAAGGGCTGGGGGTTTACTAATTATTAATGAATAGAACTTACTACACTCAGAGGAGTGATGTTCCGTTTTTCATTCCTCAGATGTCCTTATCTTACCAGAGGTGGAAATTATGCCCCCAAAAAACAGGAAGGCTGAAAGGTTGAAAGGGAGAGACCTGCACAGGAGGGAGTATAGACTCCTGGACTCCTGATTACCAGACTAAAGGAAAAAGGACTATAATTCTACTGCATAAGTGATGGTCTTTCTACTGGGCCAAAGTGGGACGTTACTCTGGTGATCGCTGGTGACTGAGTAAGGGGTATTCTCTCTATGAGGTATTGTTGTTTTAATTGCCTTACTTCCAGGTTAAACTGTTCACTCTTAGATGATTGGAACCAGATCCTGAATATTTTTCCATTGCTTTAAGAATTTAACCTCTGGGCTCAGAAGCTTGCTTCCAAAAAAAATATGTTTAAAAAGGCTGTCTGGTTTCCTCCTTAGATTCTGTTATGGATACACTATCTTAGTGACTCCAGGAGATAGGACACAAGGTATTTTCTCCTTCCCCTCCCTAATACAAGGTGGCATTGTGCTTCAGTTTGGAGTCTTGACCTTCTCTTTTCATTTTATTGTTCTTGAAGAATGTCTGTTAAAGCAGAAAATTTAAAGCAGAACTCTATCACATTGACTTGAGTCACTTGACTAATTGATAAACTTTTACTCTAGCACCATCACTGGTGTTATATCATATGGTCTTGGCATTGAGTCAGTTTTATTTAAGGACACCAAATGGTGCATTGTTGATGGCAAATTTTTTTGTTTCGTTACATTGGATCTCTATAATTCCTGATTATGAACTGAGCCTTCTAGCCTCGCACATTAACTTATGGGCTACAGAGTCAATGGAACCTTGAACATTGATATAAAATAAATGTACCCCAGTGTGTAAGGGAGCCACAATCTTGCCCAGCCCATATTTATTGCTGATAGATTATGTTAAATGTTACATGATTGTTTTAAATCATTTACAGTATGTGTAAATGCTCATTTAATAATTTTAAATATCTGTGCATTTTGTGTTTTTCAATTAATTACCAGATAGTAACCTATTTAAATTTATAGGACAAGGCAGTCTGGATGGTTAAATCCTTTAATGGAGATAGTTGTCTTAATGGTAAGTCCTAGTTTACTTAGACTATTGATGTATGATGTTAAATGAATTTTTGTTGAACGACGGATACTATTTTAATGTAATGCATGCTAAACTAGGAATATGAACAGTAAACCTCTTCAGGGAAAGTTAGAACCTTAATATTAAATAGTTATTTAGTGCCCACTACATGAATTTAAATGTGGGCTATAGCATATTGGTGAACTGATTCTGGATGATCAGCTAGAGTGTCTGGTGTTTGAAAATGTATTTAAAGTACCTGTATATGAATAATACAGAGGGAATGTACAAGGACAAAAATGAACTGATTATATTTTTAACACTGCAAGATTTTTATGCTTTAGGATCTATAGTTAATATAAAACAGGATGGAAAAGTTGTCTAAGATTTTTCAGAGCTTTAAATATAGCTATGCTTAGTGGTTAAGTACACACTTTCCTGTTATAAATAATAATAGGTACTTGAAAGAATTTAAGCTGGTGATTCCTTTAGAAGTGTATATGGGTTTTATTTTGTGTTGCATATGTTTTGGATGTCAAATTGTAATGGACTAATGGCCAAACAATAAACCATTGATTGATTGATTGATTGATTCAAGAAAGGATGGGACAGGTACATGGGCAAGGTTCAGGTTGGGGGAAAAGAAAATAGTTTGGAAATTAGGGGAAGACACCTTCAGTGTGGGAAAGAGAAAAGGAGGGGAGTAGCTTCAGCGACTGTAATGTGAGCTGCAACATGAGCAGATGAGATAGACCATTTGGCCAAATCTGGTTACATCTTCATATGTTCATATGTTCATATTTATCCATGAGGTTGAGAGGTCTATGTAAACAGGAGGTGGTCCACAACATTGTTGATGCCACTTCTGGTGGTGCGACTGGAGAGTGAACACACTGTATGAAGAGCTTTTGCGAAGTAGTGGAAGTCATGAAGAAAAGCCTTAAACTGGAACTAGTGATTAAAAGAGAAGGGTATAAAATACATTTTTTTATTCTATTTGCTTTACTGCAGGGTAGCTGGTTATGTTTTCTTTAGCATGACATATTTCTGGTTTCATAGGAGCCAGTACAGGTAGTGACCCTATCAAAGAACTGAGGCTCATTATAAATGTGTCCCCCTAGTGAGCAGAAATAAACCTAGTAGAGGTGGTAAGGTAGAGGGGGTGTCTGCCAGAAGTCAGCCAAGAATGAAGCCATGAGGCCAGTCACCTTATTCAATAAAGTAGGATTGATTTAGACAAGTTGGGGAGACGATCTGACAAATGAAGGCATTGTTGACTGTGGAAAAGTATAGTACAGCAGTTGTGAACTAGAGGGCTAAGGATGGAGAAAAGGAGGTTCACTAGTGTATAGAGAGGATTGGGAATTAGATTTGGGGAATGGAGGATGCATGTCATATGGGAAGGCATGCCCGATTGGAGCACAGGGGCTCATTATAAATTTGTCCCCCTAGTGAGCAGAAGCAAGCCTAGTAGAGGAGACAAGGCAGAGGTGGCATCTGCTAGGAGTCTGTCAAGAAGGAAGTCAAGAGGCCAGTCACCCTGTCCAACAATGTAGATTTAGGCAAACTGGGGAGATAATCTGACAAATACAGGCATAGTTGACTGTGGGCAGGTATAGTAGACCAGCTGTGTACTAGAGGGCTAAGGATGAAGAAAAGCAGGTTCATCAGCGTGAATAGAAGCATGGGTATTAGATTTCGGGAATGTGGAATGTATGCCATATGGGAGGAGGTGGACTTTGTTATGAGGTACATCCTAATTAGTAGGTTAGACAAGAAAGTCCAGGAGCCAGAAGTGAATCTAGGGAGGATGCATAAGATCAGAGAATTGGAAAACTTTGTGGACAAATCGCTGGTGAGCATGCAGGGAGAATGTGCAGTTCCACATGGAAGATGACTGCCAAACTGGGCAGCTGTCTGTAAGCTTTCACCCCACTACTGCTTTTATGTGATATTTATTTTTTCATTTTACTATAATGCTTCTTTTTAGTTAGGGTATTGGAGAATGATATTTTAGTATAGCAAGGGACGTTTTCATGAGGCAGTGTTAGAGGAATAGTTTTACTTTTTTTAGTAAAGATTATTGAGTCCAGTTGTTACTCTGCTTTTCTGATCCTGTGGTGCCTTCTCTGGCCATGTCACCAGCAGCTAGTGAATCGAATGAATTCTTTTTATTGTGGACCTGCTAATTTTAATTTTAATTTTCTGGCTCACAACATTTTAAGCTATTTGCGGTTTGTACTGTGTTTACTGTGAGTCGGAGTTACTATATCATTGTTTGTCATGCAGGTTCTGGGTTGGCTGAAGTGATTCCTGTGTGGTGTTTAAGGACTGTGTTTAGTCTGTTTGTGCCAACAGTTATGCTGGCATTTCAACTTAGATAAAGTCTTCTGCTCCCTTCATTTAGAAGATGTCTGCAGCTGCACTTAGCGGTGTTACAAAATTGGAAAGTGGTTACATGGTGCATCTTGCATAGGCCTGGTAGGGCCTGAGAAGATGGCCTTTTTGAGGTGAACTTAATCATTTGGTGAACTGTGGTGAGAGGACAGCTTCTTAACTTTACGGATATTAATGGCCAGAGCATGAGGGTAGAGGTGCCACAGTGAGAGAGTGCCTCCTACCCTCCTCTTTTCTTCTTTGTGGGATCCAGGGTTATTGGGGGTGTTAGGAGTCACGGTGATAGGAGTGTCTCCAGCCAAAACGTTTGATATCTCAACCCTGCAGTGTGCTCATGTTGCTGAACTGTGGTGATCTTCCTACTGCTGGATTATTCGATCTATCCCCAAAACTCTGTATTTCATTGGATGGTGGATCTTTAGCAGTGGCAGTGGGTGAGGAGTTCCAATTTTACTGGCACTTTATTATATTAGCTGACTGTGGTATTAACTGTTGGGTTGCACTGTTATTATTTTATTGGGCTTTTGGAACCTTGGATCTTGCTCCTGGACTCAAAAATATTAATCTATTAAATTGCGTTATTATTTGATAGTTGTATGGAGAATAAGTGTAATATGTCTGTATAGGTATTAGGTATATTAGTGTGTGCTTGGGGGTGTGAAAGGTGAGTTAGGGTGGGGTTTTATGGGTAGGTTGTTATGATATAGTTGTTTTAGTGACTGTTGGAGTAAGGTGGGTTCTTGTCAGAGTTCAGTTAATTATTTTGGTTGGTAGGAATGTATTAGGATGTGCTTAGGCACTCCATTTTCCATTGCCCCTTGTAGGCAAGTCTACACATTGGACTACCTGTAGCAGCTCTGTCCCCTTGAGGGGTACCAGCGTACTCTACCTGCAGTGATAATTACTCACTGTGTGGGTCTCAGGATCCTTCAGCGGTGAAGCAAGGGTCACACAGAAGGTCCAGGGAGAAATTGGGGTGGGGGTTGCGAGATCAGACAGGAGAGGCCTAGGGGATGCTCTAGGGGAAAATGGAGCCAGTTCAGGGGTTCCCCTTCTCTGGTTCCAGTAAACAGGAATCTGCATTATTTTAATAAGTAGGTGGTAGTCAGACCAGCTGACTGCTCCCCCTCTTCAGGCCATTTTTTGTAATGCAAGGTCGATGATGAACAAGACAGCGGTGATGGATATGTTCACCCACTGATTCCTCAGCTGACCTTGTTTGCATCACAGAAACCTGGCTGGAGGATGACTTTGGTCCTGTGCTAGAGGCATCTATTGTGGCTGGGTTTTCTGTCGTACATTTCCTGGGCAGGAACATGTGGGGGTGGGGTGGCCATCTGTTTTAGATTTGCTTTGAGACTCAAGGTATACCCCATAGGAGTAACCAGATCATTTAAATGTGAGGTTATTAGGGGTGGGTGAAGTGCAGGGTACAGAATCATCCTCGTGTACTGACCACTGGGCAATGGGAGTGAATTTCTGCAGGATCTGGCAGACTTCATGGCAGACCAGATATTAGACACCTTCAGACTTCTTGTGCTGGGGAATTTCATTGCTTGGGTCAATAATGAAGCCTCACCCCATGGTCAACAGTTTCTCCAGTTGATGTCATCATTCATTCTTGCACAAGGTGTTTTCTTTTGTACCGATGAGCATGGCCATGCCTTGGGTCTGGTTTCTTCATTTGGACTTGATATATGAGACATCAAGGGTGATCTGGTTGTATGGTCAGATCATCATGCTATGTCTTTCCTCTTCAGGGCCTCCCAATACATTACACCCACTGTGGAGTTGATCCGGTACCAACCAAAGCATAGATTGGAGTCTGGCAAATTCTTAACAGAACTGGACAACTCAGGAATTATGTCTGCTTATGCTATGGGAGCCATAAAGGACATGGAGTGCTATAATATGGCACTTATGGCTGTCTTGGACTCCCTGGCACCTTATTGTGTCTGGCCTTCAACATCCCATCACAGCTCACTGTGGTATGGTATGGTATGGTATGGTATGGTATGGTATGGTATGGTATGGTATGCTGTGGTAGTCGAAGACTGAGGGACAGAAATTGGAGCATTCTTGGTGGAGATCCCACCCAGAGAAGATCAGATTTGCACTGAGGGTGCAGTATGGTGTCTGTCACTGGGCAATAACCGTGAAAAAGATAGAGTTCCTGTTAATGATGATTGCTGCAGCAAAGCATCAGCCTGCTCAGCTCTTCAACAGTGTATACAGATTGACAAATCATGACTGTATGCCATCAGAATGAGTGTTTTCCGCAGCAAAATGTGAGGAGTTTAACTAATTGTTTGTTAACCAGGTGTCCTCCATATGGGCTGGTAACTCCTCAAGTGGCCTGTCATGAGCTGTCAGTGTCCAGTCAGTGAGGGGCTGAGACACCCTGCTTCCTTTGCAGAGTTTCAGCCAGTTGTAGGAGAAGCAGTGCTCTGAGTGGTCTCTGGGCTGTGTCCACCTGCTGTACTTTGGACCCAGGGTCTACCTGGCTGTTTATTGATTGTCAGAAATCCTTGTTCCCATTTTTTGATTGTCAGAAATCCTTGTTCCCATTTTTACTGGGATTATCAAGTTCTCCTTTAAGAAAGAGTCTTCTCTGTAGAGCTGAACAGCACTGTGCCGAGACCCCTTCTGAAAAAATCTTTAGACCCTGAGTGCCTCATGAATTACAAAGCTTCTTGAACCTCCCCTTTTAGGGGAAGGTGATTGAGAAGGGTGTGTCGGTGTAGGTTAAGGCCCACTTCATTCATTATGATATCTATGAGCCTCTCCAGGCAGGATTCAGGCCTCATCACAGCACTGAGAGTGCTCTCATCAAGGTGCTTCATGATTTCCTCATTATGAGAGATAGAGGGAATAGATTCACCTTGGTCCTTCTAGCTCTCTCATCCACATTTGATACAGTAGACTATGGGAAGCTGTTAGATCACCTAAGGGACTCACCCACACAGTTTTGAGCTGGTTTGAGTCCTATCTTACCATGAGATCACAGCAGGTGGTACTTGGTCATTTCATCTCTAGTACTGCTGTGCTCAGTTGTGGAGTGCCTCAATGTTCAGTCTTGACTCTCATGTTGTTTGCTGTGTACCTGCTGCCATTGGGTGAGATATTCAGGTGGTATGGCATAGTGCTGCACTGCTATGCAAATGATACTCAGTTGTACCTGTCCTGTGCACCTGAGCATGGGGATAACATGATCACAGAGGTGAATCGATGCCTTGGTGAAATCAACAACTGAATGGCCTCCAACTGGCTAAGTCTTAATCCAGGTAAAACAGTGGTACTGCTTGTCAAATCTGGTCTCTGTAGGTCAGGAATGAAAAGTGTAAATGTCACATTGCCAGCTTTTAATGGCAATGTACTTTGAGCTGTGGATTTGGTAAAATTCTGGACATCACCCTGAACTGCAATCTGACCCTAGAATCTCAGGTGTCAGCTGTAGTTCAAAGAGCCTTTTCCATCTTTGCAATTTTTCCCTGATCAAACTGCATGTAGCGCCTGAAGACTTGGTGATGACAGTACCTGCCTTTGTCACCACAAGACTGGACTACTGTAATGATCTTAACTTATGGTTGCCTGTATGTTTGATGTGCTGCCTGCAGTTGGTCCAGAATGCAGTAGCTTGGCTAGTGGTCAGAACATCTTGAAGTGAACATATTACACTAGTACTGGGTAGTCTGCTCTGGCTGCCAATTCAGTGTGTCATATCAACTTCAAGGTATTTTGATTACGTACAATGCCCTACATAATCTGGGTCCTGACTACCTTAAAGATTTCTTACTTCCTCACACCCCTGTGCAACCTGATGTGGGCCTTTTGGAAGTTCCATGTTCACGATTAAAGCTCCCAGGTGATAGAGCTTTTGAGGTAGCCGCTCTTATTCTGTAGAATGTTTTTCCACACAATGTTTAATCAGCTCACACAGTGGATGTCTTCAGGGGAGCCTGGAAGACACATTATTTTCAGCTTGCCTACTGTTCTTAATTTTCTTTACTTATGTTGTAATTACTTTTTATTTATTATTGCTGAAAATGTTATTGTTCTATTCTCTCTGTAAGGTGCTCTGTGCTGTTTGGATGGGTGCCATAGAAATAAAAGTTACCTTTTTTGCCCTTGCCTTATCTATAATGGAGCATGTGGCACAAGCAGAGTGTACAACAGAAAAAGTAGGGAGGAAGAAGTAGAGGGAAGGGGGATTATGAGAAAGAGTGATGAACAGTGCAGTAGGGAGGCAGAAAACAGTGCACTGCCAAAATATTACTAGTAAATCTTAGAAAAAGATTTGAGGTTCTGGAAGATATAAAGAATGAGGTGAGAGGAAGTGAGGGGATAGCAGAGGAGGGAAGTGGGACTGGGGTAATTTTGCATTTGGATGACTATGGGTTATCAGTGATTCTGTCTTCAAGTTCATAGATTGCACAGTGTGTAAGAGGGTAAGAAAAATAGGATGGTTAGCTATTTACTGTACCTGCAACAAGAGAGGCTAAGCTGCAAAGTAAGGCTAGGGAGATAATAAAAGGGACAGGTAGTGAGGTGGTGACCCAGCTGATGTGGTACATGTGGATAAAAATAACATAGAAAGGAGAATGGAAGAGGCTATCAGGCAGTATTTTAGAGAGCTAGGAGCAGATCTTTAGAAAAAGAGTGTAAGGTGATGATTTCGAAAGATTCTGCCTGTTTCTAGAGCAGATCCAACCTAACAAACAGTAATTCAACTAATAAGGTACAGCAATAACATTTGTCAAAAAATGAAACTTTTATATTAATGCAGACGTGGGACACTTTTTGGCACAGAGTTGATATTTATATGCAAGACTCTCTGCACTTGAGAAGAAGAGGATCAAGAGTATTAGATGGCAGAATATATAGGGCAGCGTCAAGAGTATTTAAACTAGAGAGGCAAGGAAGTAAGTGAAATTTTGGTCTAAATTATCCTTTAATTAAGATAATTTGAAATCATGTGGAGGGAGAAAATGAAATATTTTATTTATTGATTTATGTTTTTAATAACTGGGTAAGTGAACTGATCCAATGGACCATTTTCAGCTATGACCAGGACCACAGAGTGGTAACAAGAGTCAACAACAAAATACATAACATGGGTAAGATACAATATAGTTCTGCTGGGACAGCTTTAGAAGTACATGAGAATACATGCAAGAGCAACACTACAGCATGTGGTCAGGAACTCGAGATAATATGTTCCATGATCAAATACAGATAATACAGTCGGTGATTGTTACAGGAGTGCAAGATACCCAACATGCAATAATCTGTCTAACACAAGGTTGGCTAACTAGCATAAAGTGATACAATACAGTACAAAAAAAATCACCTTCCATTAATCATGGGAACTAGTGTGGTTGTAGTGCTTGAGGGTTGTCAGAGACTAGCAGTTACACATCGTCTCAGTGAGAAGCCAGTCCTTCAGGTTTGTTTTGAAAGACAAGTGGGAGGGTAATGAGCAAGTGGATGATGGGAGAGTGTTCCAGAGGGAGGGGACTGAGACAGGGAAGGCCTTACTGCCCATCTTTGTTGAGATATGCAGGACTTCCAGAGGGGTGATAGAGGATCCCCTGAGATTTCTAGAGGCTGCCCTTACAGCCAGAAGAGAAGCATAGGGGGAATGCAGGTAATTCCTGAGGATTCAGTTGACAAAACAACCCATAGCACAGTCAAATCAGCCTTGAAGAGGGAGCCAGCCAAGAGACTGATAGAGCACACAGTGATGGGTGGTATGAGAAGCTTGGAGGACAAAGTGACATATGTGGTGTTGAGTCGGAAGCGAAGAGAAATGGGCATGACAGAGTAAATAGGGAATAGTAGTCCAGTAGGGGCAGGAAATTACCTTGTACAATTGCCAGACAAGCTTCAGAGGACAGAAGATGCTTAAGGCGGTAGGCAGCACCTAGTTTCTGGTGAATTTTCCTCACCACGAGATTTGTATGCTCATTGAAGGTAAGAGAGGGATCTCGTATCATCCCCAGGTATTTAAATGTGGAGACAGTTTCAAGGGAAAAGCCTGCTGGAGTGAGCACAGTGAGGGATGTATTGAATTTGATGACCTTGGTGATGTATGGTTTGGAGCCAAAGAGCATGGCTTTTGTTTTTTTCTCATTTACAAGTAGTTTGCTAGAGAAGAACCAATTGTGCGTTGCACTGTAGTTGTGTGTGAGGGTGCAAGAGATGGATTGCAGGGACTTGTTACTGTGATATAGAACAAGGTCATCTGTGTAAAGTAGAGTATTGTAGATCAGGCTAGTTGCTGGGAGCAGATTGATGAATGCAGAGAACAGTAATTATGAGGTAAAGAGGGCAAAAAGGAAAAAGGTGGCAAAATTATCACTAAGGGAAATTACAGTTGGAAGCATAAATTAAGAAATTTAAGGATTCACAATAATAAAATGGACGATCTTCAGGCTATTATGAAGAGGGAGCATGCAGTATATTGTGCTAATACTAGAAACAGGGCAGGCGGTAGCAGATACATGGGGCAAGGAAATATAGGGTTACAAACTCATTTTAAGGGATTGGAAAGGTAAATAGGGAGGAAGGGTAGCAATTTCTATATGAAATAAAACTGAAAATAATGGAAGCTGGGGGAATAAGATCATTATATGGAGATACAGAAGCAATAGATATAAAAGCAGAATGTATCAGAGAAGTGGCAATAATGTTTTGACTGCACCACAGACCATCAGATAATGATTCTGGTAGTAATACAAAGTTAATGCATCAAACAGAAAAGCCTTCGGAATATGGTGACATACTATAGTTACCATGGGAGATTTTAATCATAATGTCATTGACTGGAACATAGGTACCGCATACAGAAATGTGGGGGCATACTTTCTTGAAGTAATAACTGGCTGTAATTTGTTTAATATGTACAAGAAAATACAGAGAATATTACATGGTGTCAAATGATGGAGTCAGTAGGTGGTAGTAATGACAATATGGCTAAATTTACAGTTAATAGGAAATTTGTAACAGAAGGGGGAAAACATTTCTGGAACTACAGGACAGATAACTAACATAAACTTAGGGAAGACCTTAAGTTGTGGCAGTGGAAACAAACTTTGGTCAGAGCCACAATGGCTGCTACTGCTATATTATTGAAGTAATTTGGATGCACATGCTCATAAGTCCCCATCCCACCTTTTAGTGCAGTGTTATCTATGTGCTTTCAAAGCACTGTTCTTATGATTGCATGTAGTACCAAATAATATTTTTATTCAAGTGACCCAACTGGCATAAATGACCAGTACTGTGTGTGGAGTAGGTGGGAATTAAACAATATAATGTACATATATTGCCTGTGTGTCCTTCCTGAGATTCACATATTGTACTTGCATCATATTTAATAACTTTAAGGTAGAAATTACCATATGCACATTACCAGCTGGCTTGCCTATTTGTTGCTTCATTCAGACTGCCATGACAACATGAAAAGACAGGAGGTGCTAAAAAGCTACCTCAAGTTTTAGGGTTCTTATTTAGCCACTCCCTCCATTTGTTTGGAATTGATAACTAGTGGCGCATAAGGGCCAAGCAAACTACTTTATTTTCCCTCATAAGCCATCTAGCCCTTATTTGCCTAACCATAAAGAACATATTTAACTAATGTGCAGATTAGGTCTTCATAGTCTAAGGATCAAGTATGTCAATTCCATTTGATAGCTGTTAGTCACAGGTTTGGGGACGTACCCCAAAATGCGTAGTGGTAAGACATCAATACTAAGCTTAGTGATATGCCCAAGCTAAAGATCTCATGTGTGCTGTTGTGCAAAGCTCTATGCATGCTCTCAGAAGTTATTATAAACAAAAAGATAGCAATTAAAGGCACAGTACTAAATTGAGTTTGAATGATCTCCACCACATCCCATTGCTTATTTACTATACACGGTGACTTTTTTTTCATATAACTTGAGCACTGTTTAAGTCAAATTTTGCAGCAAGATGGCTATTGTATAATTTCTTATATCTAGTAGGTCTGAGTAAAGTATTGAATCAAAAATGAGGGAAGGAAAGCAGAACAGAAATCATGGTACTAGTCACGTTGATGTAGACTTGCAACTGAGCCTGAATGGAGATGAAAGCAGTTGATAACTTTGAAACCATTTTTATTTTAAACTGGGGCCATGGCTTTTCTGATGCACCCAGCTAGTGCTGTGTACCAAGGGAGGAGATACATATTTATGGACATTGATGCTGCTAGGACCATGTTGGAGACAAAGTTCAATTCCTTACACTGAATGGCTGGGCCCAGAGTTTGGCACGAAGGCAAGTGTTAACTCATTGCCTCCACAGAAACTCTCTGAAGTTGCCGCACTTGTCTCCTGTATACTGTTAACAGTGAATCCTGGGCCTTTCTAAGCAAAATTAAGCCATAATTGACATGCCACAAACAAATGCTAATAGCACAAAACATGTAAGTGCTAGACTCAAAGTAGGAGTGGCAAACTTGTTCAGCATAAAATTACCTTTCCAACGGTGGTATTCAAGTAATAATAGGTAATTTAGGGTTTTTTTCTATGCTGGTTGAAACAGCAGAAGAAATATTTTTTCCACTAAAAAATTAACCATAAGCCTTTTTTTTGTTGGGAAATATGTAACATATCAACACCAAATTAGGCATCCAGACATTAGATGCAGTTTTAATATTTTGTTTGTAAAAAGAAACTCAGCTGTTTCTTGTTGTATTGAACATAATTTTTCCCCATTTTAGTCAAGGTGCTTTGGTGAGGCTTGAGGGATGACTCTGAACCATGCACACCATACCACAAACAAATGCATATAACTCTTAAAGTATACATGATACACACAACGTATCAGCAGCAAAGTTGTTCCACACAAAATTGCCTTTCCAGCAGTGCTATGCAATCAGTGGTGCTCAATTCGGTTTTTGTTTTAAACTGGCTGAGATACCCAGAATGTGTGTTTTCTTCAAAGTGCTTAGGTGGTTCTTGATGGACAAATGCCTGCTATAAACACCATGTCATAAACAAAGACGAATAACTCCTAAAGTGAACATGATACACACAAAGTGTCAGTGGCAAAGTTGTTCAGCACAACATTACCTTTCTAATGGTGCTATGCAGTCAATTCTAATCAATTCTGGTTGGCAAATAATATTAAAACATGTGAGTGACATCTCCAGATGTTACTAGGGCACACAGGAAGTCTGTAGGTGACTTCTGTAGTTGTTCTGGGATACACTGCAGTAAATTTGCTGCTGTCTACAAGTGTATTCTAGGAGGCAATGAGTTAATATATAAACTAAACCCTACAAATAATGATGGTCTATGTCAGCTGTAGATACCTTTGATGAGACATCAGCTACCTTATTATTACCCTAGCCCCATTGGCTGCCTCTACCATCTGCCCAGGAAAAAGGGTGGTATGGGTAATAACCCAGGGTGACTCCCATGTGTACGGATGTATGGATTAAACTTCTCACTAGCAGCCAGCCCTTGGCAGTCTTCTCAGGTCTGGCTTCTTCACACCCTGGTAGAGTTTATTTATTTATTGTAGTTTGGGATTAATACCTTTGAGCCATGGGCTCATTGACAAAGGCTCCAAGTCAGACAAAAATGAAACATAAAAGAAAAAGAAACATCAACAGTAGATATCCATTGAGATAAATTAGGGAACCAAAAATGACATGAAAAACAAGGTTACATGGTAGACGATAATAAATGAGAAAGGTTGTGCAAGGCATACATATTACAATAAGGTTACAAATTGTTTAGAAAATATAAAGAGAAAAATAGACAGTCTTTCATACTTCTAATGGCAGGTGAGTGGGGTCAGCCCTGTTAGAAGGAGTAAATTCTGCCAGCAAGTACATAGTTGAGTCAGGTAACCAGATAAAGGTATGGCTGAAGCTGAGAGAGATTGAGTGGCAGCCTGGGAGAGGCTTTGTCATTGGGAGTGGCAGGTAAGAGGTGATGGCTAGTGGTGGGGGAGAGCAGCTGTAGGCGGGCAGTGAGGGGGAGGAGTGTTGCAGAAATTGGGGGTGGGTAGGGGAGGTGCAAGAGGAGGTGGTGGGTGGAGGGAGGAGAGGAGAGGAGAGGAGAGGAGAGGAGAGAGGAGGCTAGGCTAGAGGGGGTAGACAAGAATGGGAAGATATGTAGAAGGTAGCTGTTTATGTGGAAAAGGAGGAGGGACATTGCTCAGCCAAGTGCTTGAATTAGGGCGATCATGATACTCTTAGGATTATGGAGAAGGGGTTAGCTCATGAGAGGGATGTGACCACCATGACTCCTTCTATAAATGTCTCTGCACCACTCCAGTGGAACTGCTTCAGCCATGCTACCTTGTGCCACCATTTATTTGTTATTGGGTACACCAACCATGTGTCCCCTTGTTCCAGAAGTACTTGCTTGCCAACTTGGACTCTGCCGCACAGACCTCCATCACATTCTTCTTTGCTTGGCTCTGGGGACAATTGAGGCAACCCTTGGTTGGTCAAAAGACCGATGTTGTGTTGCACCACACTATGTGCACTGATCCTAGCAAGAAAACTTAGGATACAGATAATTTATTGAACTTAAAATCTTAACTTACTTATTCAGTTTGATTCAGTAAGTTGAACTCTGGTCCCTTCTTCCCAAAATACACAGAACACAGGGCTTGACACTTGAGGCTTAACTTACTTGCAGAACACAAACATTTATTTACACAAGCATAGTGCACACACCATTTGGTGATGGCAGTTTACACAACTGGATCCTAAACTGAAACCTTGCCAAGGACCCATTCATAATCAGCAGTAAGGTATGCATATATAACTGATTCCAAGCTAGCCAGCCATGGATACATATTAAGCAGCATCACATAGTTACAGTTTCATTCAAGTGAATGGGTCACCTCACAGCTGCAAAGGGAGCAGGCCATGGGATTTACTTGTGCTCTTAAAAGTCCATTATTTACATAGAGAGCCCAGTGTGGAGGTAGAACAGGAGTATATCCTCCTAGATGGGTCATGGCATGGACGTGCGGAGCACTGAGTTAGAAACACTGACAGATGCACCTTGCTCATTGCCCTAGAGTGCAGTGTCTCCACTCCATGCGGCCATAGTTATGAGGCTTACCAGCCTCACTGCATCCTTGTACTCTTGGTTCAGTTGTCAAGGTGCTACCTCATGCATTGATCTTTCATAGAGCATTCAGGCTCACACTGAACATCCGTTTCTCCACTAGGAATGGTGATATTATTTCTAACTGACATGGGAAGGTAGTGTGACACCATCAGGTGGTCATCCTTGAGAGTGAGCCACAAGCATGTCTTCACTGTCACTGGCCCTCAAGTGGGATCCAAGCCTTCAGAGGAAGTCTTTGCCACTCAGATCCTAGGATCCAGTCACCAACCTAGGCTCTCAAGCCTGGCATTCTGCAGTTGGAGAAGTGCACCCTTAGGTGCCAGATCACTATGGGCTGTGATACCAGAAATTATGTAACTATACTCTGGAAAAAATAACTAAATTTGGCAGGACTGGGGCCCCATTTATATGTATCTGCCCCAGGTGGGCAGGAATAAAGTACACAGTCAATAGGCACAAGCTTTGCACAGCTCAGGGGACTCATTGTTTGTAAGGCGGAAAAGTTGTATTAACAGGAAAATACACTGGACCCTTAGAAACATGTTAGAATATTAACCCTTTTAGTGCTAAATGATTTTACCAGATATGTAACAGGCTAACTAGTAACCCCATGACAATAGGCAGGTTACATTATACATGTCACTCATTGAGTGCCTTTTCAAATAAAATGACTTATAAAAACAAGAAAACATTAAGCTGGTTATTAGATAATGCTCAGATAGAATAAGAAAGGGCTAGATCATTCAGCAACAGGAATTTCGATCAAATGAACTATTAGATTGTTTAAATAAATGTTGGTTGTTAATAATCTATTTTAAACCATGGTAACTCCCTTTCCATATGATGAAAAAAGGAAAACATTTCTTGGATTTGGGGTCTGTTTTCAAATAATATAACACTAAAACTGAAAGCTTTAGAAATATCCTTAGATGTAGCTATCATTAGTTATAACAGCTAATTAAGATTAATACAAGACATGATTAACTGCATTTAAGTTTGTAACACATCGCCAAAAGAAGTGGTATCCTGTAGTACAGTGGGCTGCTTCAAAAGGGGATGGGACAGGGTAAGGGGGTGGGTCACTGAAGCGGGGCAGGGGAGGGAGGGGCAGCTGTAATATAAGGGCTGCTAGCTGCACAATCAAGCAGACTTGATAGACCATAAGGCTTTTATCTGCTGGCAAAGTCATATGTTTGTATTATTAATTGAAAAATAATAAGTTCTCTTCTGTAAATGACTACTTAATCTACCCTCTAATTATGGGCACAAAAATAATAAAAATTGTAAATCAGGTGACATGTTTAACAGCATATTATAACTAGTGTATGTTTGTAATTTAGTTTGATTTCATTTTTTTCCTTTCATGAATGATAGTTTTCTATTATTGGGCCCCATTCACTAATGTGGTGTAAGGTACGCGTCAGAGGTTACCCTGCTTGCGTAGCTCTACGGCCCTTGACAGGCACAGGGTGCATGGTATGCATGACTGCAAGCACATGCAGGGCACCTGTCCATGGCCCCACCCCCTCTGCTGTGTAGGTTCATTGGTAATGGCCCAGTGAGGAGAGGGTGGCCCGACCTGGGTCCCAGAGTGGATCCCTTGTGCCCTTGAGGTGGTGGAGCATGGGAACATGTGGTTCCAGAAAATATTACAAAAAACAAAACCGTATGGGCAATCACCTGAATGGCTGCCCTAGCCCTCCCCATGTGCCTAGTGGGCTGGGGCAGCATGGAGGTTCATTGCCCAGTCCTGCTGTGAGCAGCAGGTGATGATCACAAGGGCACATGCTGGGTTACGGCAGGGTCCCGGCCGCCATAACCTGCACCCCCCTGTTCCTGGCACTACATGCAGTAGTGAATGGCGTGTAGCGCAGGCACGCCCCGGACACTCCCCCCAACTGCCTTGGCATGTTGCTGCCCACGTGGCCAGGGCATCCACCACACAACTGGCTGGCACGCTCTCTGTGAATTTCGCCCATGAATGGCAGACTTTTGCCACTTGTGGGTGAAATTCCACCATTCATGGGCAAATTTCTACAATTCGTGAGTGAAATTCTACATTTCGCACCTGCAAAATATTTCACAGAATGCGCAAATTTCATGAAATTCACAATTTTGTTGGAATTTTGCCAGCGAAATTAAATTTTGCTGCATCTCTAGTGGGGTATTGTGCTTAACATTTTTGGAGGGCTTTTTGTGATTGTGACTGTGGGGTATTGTGCTAAGGGTACTGTATACTGTGCTGTATTTGGGGACTTATAAAGGGTACTGGGTATGGTCAGTGAAAGGAGAAAGACAAGGGGTGGAATTGTAAGGCTTAAGGGGGAAGAAGGGGAGTATGTGGAGGGGGACTTGGAAATAAACAACAGTTCCCATCAAATATTTTTGTTCAGTGTTCACAGAAGAGGGAGAAGGTGACCACAATTAAATGGCAGGAGCAACACGGGAAGGGAGGTGGACAAGAGTTCATTTACAGAGGAGAGCATTCTAAATTAACTTGTGAAGCTGAATGTGGACAAGGCAATGGGACCAGACAGGATTCATCCTAGAATATTAAAGGAGCTTAGGGAGGTGCTAACAGTACCACTGGCAGCCCTGTTCAATGAATCGCTAGAAACAGAAATGGTTCCAGAGGACTGGAGGAGAGCAGATGTGGTCCCTCTACATAAAAGTGGGAGCATGGAGCAGGCTGGAAACTATAGACCAGTCAGCCTGACCTCTGTGGTAGAGAAAATAATGGAATCACTGCCAAAAGAAAGGTTTGGGGAACATCTTGAATACAGTGATCTGACGCAGCATGGATTCACAGTGGGAAGGTCATGTCAAACTAATCTGATAGATTTCTTTGACTGGGTGATCAGGTAAGTGTATCAGGGAAGAGTGGTGGATGTGGCTTACCTGGATTTCTGCAAGTCCTTCGACACCGTTTCACAAAAGAGGCTTGCAAACAAGGTAGGTAGCCTGGGAATGGGTCCCAAAGTGGTAAACTAGGTTAGGAACTGATTGAGGAACAGAACACAGAGGATGGTGGTTAATTGAGTTCATTCTGAGGAAAGGAGGGTGACCAGTGGGGTGCAGCCTGGGGCCAGTCCTATTCAATGTCTTCAAAAGTGACATTGCAGAGGGGATGGAAGGTAAGGTATGCCTCTTTGCCGATGACACTAAGATCTGCAACAGGGTAGACACTCCAGGAGGTGTGGAGAAAATTAAGAGGGACCTAGGAAAACTAGAGGAAAGGTCAAGAGTGTGGCTACTAAGATTCAATGCAAAAATGTGCAAAATCATGCATTTGGGGCACAGGAACCCAGGGGTGACTTACATGATGGGGGGAGAGATACTTACGGCAACCAAACAGAAAAAGGGATCTTGAGGTAATCATATCAGATAACCTAAAGGTGGTTAAACAATGTGCCAAGGCAGTGGGGAGTACTGGGGTGCATAGGGAGAGGTACCACCAGCAGGAAGAAGGAGATGGTGATACCTCTGTACAAATCATTAGTGAGACCTCATCTGGAGTACTGTGTTTAGTTCTGGAGGCCGCATCTTCGTAAGGACATAGACAGGGTGGAGGCAGTTCAGAGGAGGGCAACAAAAATGGTGCAGTGCCTGCACCATAAGTAATCTGAGGAGAGACTGGAGGACCACAATATGTATACCCTGGAGGAAAGGAGACAAAGGAGGGAAATTATAGAGATCTTCAAATATCTCAAGGGCATAAATAAGGTACAAGAGGGTAGCATCTTTCGGAAAAAGAGATGTTCTAGAACAAGGGGTCATGACATGATACTAGAAGGGAGTAGACTAAGGGGCAACATGAGGGAGTATTTCTTCACAGATGCATGGAACAGCCTCCCAGAAGAGGTGGTAGGGGCAAATACAGTAGGGAAATTCAAAAATGCACGGGATAGGCAAAAGGGGAACCCTAGTGAGAGGAAAGAGATCGAAGCCAGAGATCAAGTAGGGTCTGTGATTTCTGCAGCATGTAAAGAAAATTGGCAGACTGGGTGGGCCTGGTGGCCCTTACAGATAGATAGGTAGATAGATAGATAGATAGATAGATAGATAGATAGATAGATAGATAGATAGACAGACAGACAGATAGATGGATAGAAACTTTACAGCAACACCCTGCAAAGTAATTAACAATATTTAAAATATATCTATTTATCACATACAATTTAAAAACATGGCAGTCAGTATTCTGAATCATAGGCTAGATTAAATAAGAATGTTTTTAGCCCTTTTTTAAAGTTTTCCACTGAGGGTGCCTTCCTTAAATAGACTGGCAGTGAATTCCACAGGACTGGCGCAGCAACAGAGACAGCACAATTCCTGGATTGCCGCAGCCTAGCCGTGGGAACCATCAGGAGGCAATCCTTGGAGGAACAGAGAACACAGGCCAGGCAATAAGGAACCAGGAGGTCTTGCAGATAGTCTGGTCCCTGGCTGTGTAAGGCTTTGTAGGTCAGTAATCTGAACTTGAAGGCAATCTTCCACCTTATCGGCAGCCAGTACAGTCCACGGAGAACCAGCGTGACATGGTCAGATCTCAAAATCTCAGTCAACAGCCTGGCTGCTACATTCTGCACAAGCTGCAGACTGCAGAGATTGCCTCTAGATAGCCCAAGGTACAGAGCATTGCAGTAATCCTACCTAGACATGATGAAGGCATGCACTAGAGTGGCAAGGCCATCAGCTGGTATCAGGACCCGGATCTATGCAATGCTCCTAAGATGGTAAAAGGCACTTCAGATGATGGCCAACACCTGAGCATCAAGTATTAGACTGTCATTCAGGACCATGCCCAAATCCCTGACCTGAGTAGGGGGGGTCATGGGAACACCTCCTAGTATCAGACCAGGATCATTCCCCAACCCTCTCCTATCTCGTCGGTGACCAGGATCCACTACCAGTACCTCCATCTTGTCCAGATTGAATTGTAGTCAGTTTTGAGCCATCCAGTTCTGGATTTCATCTAGGCAGGTGTTAAGCACGGAGACCGCCACCTGGATTCTAAGTGCACAGGACAGTTATAGATGGGTATTATCAGCATAACAATGAAAACCCAGCCCATACCACCTGATAACAACTTCTAATGGCAGCATGTACACCATGAATGATACAGGTGACAGGACTGACCCTTGTGGAACTCCACAGCATAGGGGTGTCACAAACCCACTCAGCAGGTCAAGCCCTCTATTCCCACAGTGCCAACCTCTGAGTGCAGTCTTGTGAACAGTTACCAGAAACAGGGTAACCCTCCTGTCTATTTTGTGAGTTTGAATCAACCTTTGGTCTCAGTTCTGGAGGGATTCAAACTGTGAACCTCTTGCTAGTGTACCCAATACACAGGCTCAGATAATTCTGTCTTCAGGGGGCCAGATATCTTTGCCTATGGGCACTTAACCAGGTGTACAAAAATGAACCCTTAAAAACTCTAATAAAAGACCTCAGATTACTCTTACCTTTTTCCAGTTTGGTATCACCATTCAAGCTTATGCACAGTGTCTGCTTTAACCATATATACTTCACTTGTTAAAGAAAAGAAATTCAAAGACAGACCAAGTAGGATCTAAAAATAGAGTTTTACTAAAATAGATAAAAGTATGTAAAACATAAAATACAGAACCATTATATCACAAGAACCATACAATCTTTTAAAAGAACAAGGTTTTAACAGTGCAATTCCTACTACAGTACTTAGGTTTTGTCTCTCTCTCTCTCTCTACCTGTATACTTGCTTAAAATGCTCAAAGATGATCCTTTGTCAGAGTGTAGAAAAAAAGTGACTCTGAAGGAAAACAGAATACTGTTTAAAACAACTGTCTTCACCATCCCCTTTGTGTGAGGTCACCTAACTCATCCTCTGTTTATTAAAAATCATACACCCAGGGTGTTTTATCATTTTAGAAGGAAAGTTAATTAAGGTCACATCAGCAGAAACTTCTTTCCCCATGTGACTTCCCCAATCAAGTCTGTAAATTTATTTTCGTCTATGAGCAGTATCCCCTCTCACGCAGACATCAAAGCATTTATGATTTTGCACCAGTGTGTGCCAAATCTGGTTTCCTCCTCGAAATGTCATAAAATGAATACTGACTTCTCTCTTAGCAGTTAAAGCTATATTTAACTTGGATAAACAGGAGATTCTTGATTAAGGCCTGTTCTAGTCTATAATTAGCTTCTAGCCTTCCAGGTAACACCTTGTATCTAAAACCTGTGTGTGTGTATGTGTGTGTGTTTGTGATCTCACATGCTGTCTAAGCATCTCTCATGAGAGACAGTCCATAACACATTTTTATATTACAAAAAAAATCATAGTGTACTCAGAACTGGCTGTCTATGTGTCACAAGGGGTATGGGGCTAGATGAGGATAACCCCATCCTCAGCCTTTGCACTTTACCGTGAGGCTGGACCTAAACCAGCTGATGACATTGCCAGTTAGTCCACACCAGTTCCACAATCTGTCCAGTAACACCTCATGGTCCACGTTGTCAAATGCCACAGAGAGATCCAGGAGAACAAGAATGGTATGCTTTCCCTTTCCCTTATCTCTCACTATCAGGAGATCATTCAACACCTTCAACAGGGCAGTCTCCATGCTATGACCAGATCTAAATCCAGACTGGAAGTGCTCACAAGTGGCAGAGGAGACAAGATGAGTCTTAAGCTGGATGGCCACCACTTTTTCTAAAACCTTCCCTAAAAATAGGAGGTTTTAGACCGATCTGTTGTTGCTGAGACACTCAGGGTCCATTGAGGTTTTTTTTACAGGGGGTCTGACCAAGGCCTCTTTCAAGGCTGTAGGAAAGACTCCACTCCCCAAGTAACACCCGACAATCTCAGCAACCACAGATCCAATCAGGCCAACGCAACCCACCGAAAGTCAGGTTGGACCTTGGTCTAGGTCACAATAGGTTGGTCACAGCCTCAAGACTATCTTTACTACCTCATCCACTCCAACTGAATCAAACTCACTCCACACAAGGGGGTGTCCCAGCATGTCCCTGGTCCAATCCTGCAAGCTCTTTGGGCAACACTGGAGATCTCAGTCCTGATAGAGGACACTTTGGCCCAGTCCACATTGAATATGGTTCAGTTGTAATGTTTTTAAAAACATTTTAGAATAGACTGTATCTGTGTGTCCACACTTGCCATGCCATGTTTGGGAGCGGTGACACTTCGTGTCCACACTGGAAGGCAAACCTGTGTTATAAACATAGTTTCTGATCTGTGTGTACTATCGCATCTGGACAGCTGTATTCTGGGGCATTGCAGGACATGCTGATGCATGGCAGCAGTGGGGTTGCTGCACTGGAAAGTAGGGACTGAAAGGAAGCACCAGGCAGCCCAGTGGAGAGGAGAAACTTGTCACCACCACCCTGGAGGGAGGAGGAGAAAGGTAACCTATCTTAAGATTCCCCCTGATGACAGTTTCTTTAGTAGTGCCCTTCTAGTTAGCAGGAGTACCAGTAACTCATATAAAATGCAGACAATACCTAATGGGCTGAGGGAGCAGTGGATCCTTAGAGGACTATGGTGTCAGCAGAAGCTACAACACGGTACAGATGCCCATCCACACTAAGGAGGTAAGTGTGCTTGTTTTCAGACTGTGTTGGAAACTGTGCTGAAACCCTGATGCTATCAGGGTTTTAACTTGGTTGTCAAACACGGTTTACCACTGTGGATAGGAATTATGTTTGGGAGCACCTGTAAAGCATTACTGTACCTATAACATTACAGGAACCCTAGTGTGGACAGGGCCTTTGTTGGCAGAGAACAGAGCAAACTCCTTGCACCTTGTGCTAAAACTTTCTCCTCTAGTATGAAGACAGGTCAGATGCCACAGCCTGTCCACCATATGGAAGAGCTGAGCTGGTCTGCTTCTTGCTGTGGCAATCTTCTTTGACAGAAAATCCACCTTTTTTCAGAAGATTGCCCTTTGATAATCACCATAATGTGACCTCAAAGACAATTTGTCCTCCATCAAGCTAGACCTCCACCAGTGTCACTCCAATCTATGGCCCTTAATCTTTAACTCCCTGAATTCCCTATCAAACCAGGGGGGCCTCTGATGAGTAGATAAGGGCTGGACATGAACAGGCATGATAGAGTTGAAGGCTGCAGTGACAGCCCTATTACAGACCGCCACTGCCTCCTCTGCACCCATTGCATATGCAGTTTCCACACTCGATAGGTCCAGCCACCTGTAGTCCTGTTGGGGACAATCCTCACAAAGGGTGGTACCGGACCATCTCCACAGAGGATGGATCTTCCGGGGGGGGGCCCCAAATGTGAACTTCATGGTGCTATAATCTGACCATATGACTGGATCAATCCTGAGGTCATCGATCCCAAGACCCAGTGTGAACACCAGGTCCAGTGTGTGTGGCCATGTGAGTGGGTCACTGATGTGACAACCTGTGAAAGGCCTGGAGCTTCCATGCTCTGCTGGAGGTCCCGGCCAAATGATGAGAGTGTGTTGTTGACCTAGGCATTGAAATCCCCCTGAATTAACTGCCATTACCATCAATTTCTATG
This sequence comes from Neoceratodus forsteri, assembly GCA_016271365.2. Classification (NCBI taxonomy): domain Eukaryota; kingdom Metazoa; phylum Chordata; order Ceratodontiformes; family Ceratodontidae; genus Neoceratodus; species Neoceratodus forsteri. The sequence goes on along the minus strand of CM028135.1, from coordinate 328,543,978 downwards.
TTTCTATAGAAAGTGGGGGCTTGCTAAGGGTACCATATATGGTACTGTATTTAGGGGATTGCAAAGGGCACTGTAAAATAACAGAGAGAGCAGGAAGTATAGGAGGATCAGAGTGGTACAGTGCAGTGGTTGTGGGGTGGTAGTCTTCAGGGAGGCCTTCTGGAGGCTGCGTTGCTGCCCTTATCTGTGTGCACCTCTCTGGGCTGAGGGAGGAGGTTGTCAGACTCAAGACTGAGTTGGCTTGGGCTAGGAGGACCTTTTTCCCTCTACAGAGACCACCTAGTTCACTACTGCTATGTCAGAGTTTGCCCAGAAGGAGGAACAAGTGGACAACAGTGGGCTCAGGGAGGGTTAGAGTGGTGGAGCATAGGCACATCCCACATCTGGTTCAACTAAAAAACTTCTATACCATCCTGTGGAGCAGGAATGTACCACTGAAGCACCCACAGTAGTGACTGAGGAGTCACCCATATCGGTGCGATAGTCATTTTGTTGACTCCATATGGATGCAGGTAATATGCCACATGGCATTTCTGCACCAGGCATTGTGGCTCCCAGGACAGAGAGAGCCATTTCCCCATCCTGGAAAATAGTCATGTTTTGTAGGGGGCTTCGCCCACCTCACCCTCCACTACTAAATGTAACCACTTCCTGGGTGGGCATGCCTCGGAGGAGGCAGAAATTGCATGGGCGCAAAGGACAGCATGACTGAGGAGTGATCTAAAATCAAGATCACCCCTATCATCATCACCATTATTGTGGTGCCCTAAGTGCAGCAATAAAATTCATGTGCCATTCTAATAGTATACCATGATTGGGGAGGCTGTGGGGGTTATCCACATCAGAGATGCCAAGGGGGGTGACAGAGGACCCCAGAGGAGGAGGAGGAGGAAACAAATACAGGTGGGAGGTTCGGTGCCTTCCGAGTGCCACGGCATGCAGGGATGGAAAGAAGATCCAAAGGATCATTGAGGCAGCAGGAAGGGAGGGAGAGCTAGTTGGCATTATCTATCTGGGGACTAATGACCTGGCTAGAGATGAGCCAGCCTTGGTGCCAGAAGACTTCAGGGAATTTGAGAGGGGTCTTAGGCAAGCAGCACAATCTGTGACCTTCTCAGAAGTGCTATCTGTCTATGACAAGGGAGAGGACAGGATTATCCACACCAGGGACTTCAGTGCATAGTTGAAGAATTGGTGTAGAGAGGAGAGCTTCAATTTCATTTGAGACTGGGATCCCACCTGAAAGGATAAAGGCCTGTACAGGGGTGACAGCCTGCATCCGCCTGGAGGGGGACAATAGTCCACAGTGAATGGTTAAAATGATATATTGGCAAGCATTTAAACTAGATGGGGGGAGGCAGAATAATGTAGGGAGGCTGGCCCGCTGGTGCAGAGGCATGGCTGCCGTCTGTGATGCTGATGACCCAGGTTCAGGAACAGATCGGAGAGTCAGACAGCCAGCCAGAGGAGTAGGATGAAGCATCCGCTGAACTGCTTTCCTATTCTAGGGGAAGGGGGGTTGAGTGTCCAACACATTGTGGATCCCTGGCAGAGGCCAGGAGTACCGCCACGGTCAGCGCCATGATGTACTGGTGCGGGGTGGATGCAGGTAATCTTTGCATGTCCCCACCCCTGAGGGACTTACAGCAAAAATATTCCGGTCCCTGTTAATGAGCCCGCTCCAGTGCCATCCTCTCTGGCCACTACAGTCTACTTTAGCAGTGGGGGTAAGCCTGAGAATGAGGGGGTGGCTGCCAGAGCCTGGTGAGACCATTAGTGGGGCATGGGGAGTCTGGCAACAAAAAGAATAAAAAAATAAATAAATAATTAAATAATAACGTAGGGAGACATAAACATTTCCTCCCTCTCCCACAAGTTCAAGTTCACTAGGTCAACAATGGGAATCCTGAGGGAGTGAAACTCCCAAAAGAACCAAATAATAATGAAGTCCAGGGGGTAGAGGAAAAAAATGAAAGTATGAAAAATGATGGGCGAAACAAGGGAGGGCAAATGGGAGAAGGGGGGTGACAACAAAACATGGAGAGCAATATGTGCAAATGCTCAAAGTCTGGGCAAAAGTTGTTGACCTAGAGGCCACCATGGCAGAAGCAGATCGGGACTTAGTGGCCATTACAGAGACCTGGTGCAATGAAAACTAGAACTGGGATGTGGCCATACCAGGTTATACTCTGTTCAGAAAGGACAGGATAGATAACAAAAAGGGTGAGGAATGGCTCTTTATGTAATAGGCAACATAAAAGCTATGGAAATACAGGAGAAGCAGGAAAGAGTGGAGATAATGCGGGTCACCCTGGAGAAAAGGAAAGGGGCTGCTATTTGCACAGGAGTGATATACAGACCTCCAACACGAGGGAGAGCTGGATAAGGAAATGACAGAACAATCCAAAGGATGGCTTGCAAGGGAGACATGTTACTAGTAGGAGGCTTCAATCTACCAGATGTGGATAGGAGTCTCTCCGCTGCGGCAACAGCCAGGGGTGAGGACATCCTGGACTCTCTGCAAGGGGCATTCCTCAGGCAACTAGTTAAGGAACCCACTCATGAGGGGGCATTACTGGACCTGGTACTGACAAATGGGGACAGTGTTGCTGACATCACTTCGGGGATCACTGTACAGTGTGGTTTAATACAAGAACTAGGTCAGAATCGAACCACATGAGGATGAGGGCCCTGGACTTCAGGAGGGCCGATTTTAAGAGAATGGGAGAATGCCTCAGGGATGCCCTAGCAAGAATAGGGAAAATGGGGGGATTTGAGGAATAGTGTGGAAAAAAAAGAGAGAACATTAAAAAGCTACAAATCTCTGTATCAGGCAGGATACCAAGAGTATAAGGAAAAGTAGACCGCTATGGTTCTCTAAAGAGGTAGCAGAAAAAGTAAGAGCAAAAATGCTAGTCTTCAGAGGGTACAAATAACTCAGAAGCAAAGGACAGGGAGAGTTACCAAGAGAAACAAAGGGAGGCATGGAAGGCAGTTAGGAGCACAAAAGCATAAACAGAGGAGAATATTGCCAAACCAGTAAAAAAAGGGAATAAAACATATTTTAGATATATAAGCAAAAAGAAAAAGACCAAGGAAGGGATAGTAAGGCTAGAAGGCGAAGGAGGGATTTGTGTGGAAGAGGACAACCAAAGATCAGACATATTGAACAGGTACTTCTGTTCAGTATTTACAGAGGAAGCGGTAGGTAACTGACCAATGATAAAGGTCAAGGGCATTCAGGGGTGGGAGGTGGACACGTCCTTTTACAGAGGAAAGAGCCCTTAATTAACTAAAAACAGTTAAAGGTAGACAAGACAATGGGACCAGACGGGGTGCACCCTAGGTTACTGAAGGAACTCAAGAAAGAGCTGACTGCACCTCTAACAGCCCTGTTCAACCTGTCACTAGACACAGGGGAGGTACCAGTGGAATGGAGGAGAGCAGATGTGGTCCCACTCCACAAAAGCTTGACTTCAGTAGTGGGCAAAGTAAAGGAATCACTTCTGAAGGAAAGGGATTGTGGAATACCTTGTTAACAGTGGTCTATAGGATCTGAGGCAATATGGTTTCATAGGGGGGAGGTCTTGCCAAACAAACCTGATCAAATTAATTGATTGGGAAACCAAGAAAGTGGATCAGCGAGGAGCAGTAGATATGGCCTACCAGGATTTCAGTAAGGCCATCAACGATGTTCCTCATAAAAGACTGGTGAGCGAGCTGGGTAGCCTAGGAGAAGGTCCTAAGGTAGTAAAATGGGTAGAGAGTTGGCTAGGCAATATGAGTCATGGAGTGGTGATTAATGGCATCCACTCTGGAGAAGGCAAAGTGACCAGTGGGGTGGAACAAGGATCAGTACTAACCCTGGTCCTCGTTAATGTCTTTATTAGTGACATTGCAGAAAGGCTGGAAGGGAAAGTATGTCTGTTCATGGGTGGCATAAAAATCTGCAAGAGAGTAGACACACTGGGAGGGGTGGAAAGAATGAGGGATGATCTAAAAAAGCTAGAAGAATGGTCACAGGTTTGACAGCTGGGTTTCAACACAAACAAGTACAAAATCATGCGCTAGGGACAAAGAAACCCAGGGGCAACGTACCAACTGGGAGGAGAGATATTAGCAGTCACAAAATAGGAAAGGGACATGGGGATGATTTCTGATGAAGGTAGTGTAAAGGTGTGGGTATCAAGAAGGAGGCTCTCTGAACAAGAGTTGTAAGTTGCAAACAAAAAGATTTATTTCTGTGACCAAACCAGAACAGAAGTCGAACTTCAGGCGAATAAATTAAAATAAATACATAAATTTGCATTGAGCAATGTCCAGACAAACACCAGAATACTGCTAGTACTTCTGCTAGAATGAGGACAGAACCAGTCTGCACCTCATGGAGCTATCTGATTCAATGAAGTTACCAAAACCTTTATATAGTATTGCCCCATCATGTGACATTTTTGTCCCTCCCTTATTTCAAATAAAAAGAGTTTTTGTCAGAATATGACAACATTATTTATGTTTCCAATTTTACATACACATTTCTTTATCTGATACAAACTTTACATCCTTCCAAAGTAAAAAATAACAAGGCTATCTAAAGATAGATTTGAAACCTTTGAGACAAAGTCCCACCCTATGGCATATCTCTTTAAATGCAGGAAAACCACAGCCGGCTGGCTCTAAAGAAAAGCCCTGAGAAAAAGGTTTCCAGGAGGTAGGGAGATCCTGTTCACCTAAATTCAAAATAAAGATACCAAGCTAAGGTTTCAATACAACACCCAAGAACAAATAAAATAATATATGAGGGACTGAAGGGGATAAGGGGTTTTAATTTAGAAAGAGGGGGTAATTTTAAGTGTACACTGCATGTTGTAGCACTAAAGCAAAGGAGACTGCATTTTTACAACTGTCTAATAGCGCAGAGCAAAGCTTCTCCCAAAATAGCAGTAATAGCCCAATATGTTTTCTAGTCTCAATGTTTTAAACGGTCTCAAGGAAAAAGAACATTTTAATATTTGTTCTTATTTCAGAGAGGACTTAGGTTTTAGAGCAGAACGCCAAACGGCTTAGTTTGTTTACAGCAGAACGCTACCGAATGTTGAAACAGACAGTCGCTAAGAAGGAACCAAACGAGACTTAGCCCCAAAACTCCAGTTAATACAAAGCACAGCTAAGCAAACTACTGAAAATATAAGGGGGTAAAGCTAAGGAGTTCCACGGAGAAGGCGAACTTTAACTCTGGGTTTAAAAACGCGACGAAAAGGACGCTCGCACTAGCGAGCAGGACGAACATTCGCACATTCGAGCAGCACGAACGCTCGCACATTCGTGCAGGAGCGATTAAGTAAACAGACTGAAAATCGCTTCCAAATACCGAAGAAAGGCAATTTCAAGCAAAACATAGCCTTCTATAATATATCTCACAGAAGGACTTTCCCATTTAATATTTTAACAGATACAAATTCACATTCTGAGACCTTAAAGCGGGGGGTTTCAAAACCAACAAAAAAAAATATTTTTCTTGGAGGAAATAATGACCCTTTTACACTCCTCCCCACTAAGAGGAAACCAAGGTGAGCTAATTCAAAGGAGCACCTCACCATTGGTTTTCTGTATATAGAGATCTCCATTTTTAGGAGATGGAGCTTTAGCCACCCACTCCCAAAGCTCCACCCGGAGTCCCATTAATAAACAATTCAATCTCTCAAATAGTCTGAATATACATCATTATACATATATTTATATCTTTTTTTTTTTTTTTTTTTTTACTTACTCCGGGGTCTGTATTCCAGTATTTATACCTGCTCCATAACGTGAGAGGTAGTCAGCATTAAGGTGCATCTTCCCTGCTCTATGTTGTATTTCAAATTTGTACGGCTGCAGAGCCAAATACCATCTCATAATGCGGGGATTCTTATCCTTCATAGTCCGTAGCCAACATAAAGGATTATGGTCTGTGACTATTGTAAAAGACCTTCCCCAAGAATAAAATTTTAATGCGTTTATTGCCCAATGAATCGCTAAACATTTCTTCTCTATGGTGGAATACTTAGTTTCTCTTTGATGTAGTTTTCGGCTAATATATATTATGGGATGTTCTTCTTCTCCTTCCATCTGAGAAAGGACAGCCCCCAAACCCTGTTCAGACGCATCAGTTTGAACTATAAAAGGTTTATGAAAATCCGGACTGTATAATACTGGATAAGCACATAATCTGGCTTTTAATGTTGTAAATGCCTCTTCACATTGTTTTGTCCAAAGTACTTTATCAGGGTTATGCTTTTTTGTCAAATTAACTAGAGGAGTGGCTATATCAGCAAAATCATGTACAAATCTGCGGTAGTAGTTGACCAGACCTAGAAAAGAACGAACCTGCTTCTTTGTTTGAGGGCTTGGACTATTAGCAATGGCATCCAATTTGTTTATTTCAGGTTTTACTTTCCCATTTCCAATAATAAATCCAAGATACTTTGTTTCTTGCATTCCTATAAAACATTTTGCCGGATTAACGGTCAGACCTGCCTGTTCTATTAATGTTAAAATGGTCTGTAAATGCTTTACATGCTCTTCCCAAGAAGTGCTAAAGATGATAACATTGTCCAAATAAGCTGCACTATAGTTGGAATGAGCATGCAATAACTGGTCCATACACCTCTGAAAGGTGGCGGGGGCTCCGTGTAGCCCAAATGGCATCCTTGTAAATTGGAATAACCCAATAGGGGTACTAAAGGCAGTCTTTTCTTGGGAATCCTTATCTAAAGGAATCTGCCAGTAGCCTTTCGATAAGTCCAATGTACTGATGTACCGGGCACTACCTAGTCTATCTATAATATCATCAATTCGTGGCATGGGGTATCCATCGAATTTTGAAATTTCATTTAATTTTCGAAAGTCTAGGCAGATTCGTACGCCTCCCTCTTTTTTGTTTACCACTACCATTGGAAAACTCCAGGGGCTCTTAGAAGGTACTATCACCCCTAGTTGCTGCATTTTTGATAGTTCTTTGTTTACTTCTTCCCTTAAACTTTCAGGAATTCTATATGACTTCTGGCGTACAGGTGTATGCTCTAGCAACTCTATGTGGTGTTCAATTCTCTTTATGGTACCAGGGACCATCGTAAAAAGTTCCTGAAATTTGTTTATTAAATCTTGTGCCTCCTGTAATTGTTTAGTGTTTAATTTATCATTTATGTTTATTTCTTTTACATTCCCTTGACTCTCTAACCTTTTATATGCCATCTCTAAGTCAGTGTCAACAATTTCTGGGTGTACAAATAATGTAGGTGTCTTACGATTGTACCATCTCTTCAATAAATTCGCATGATAAATCTTAAGGGACTGTTTTTTATCAGGACAAATGATTTGATAGTTTACTGGTCCCACTTGTCTATGTACAGTATAAGGTCCTTGCCACTTCATTGGAGTTTGTTTTCAGTACAAGGTAGCAAAGAAGGACTTTATCACCTGGCTGGAATGTTTTGGTTCCCACCTTCTGGTCATAATAATGCTTCTGCTCTCTCTGGTGTTCTCTATTATACTGTTGGGCAACTTTTGCATATTTTGTCAATCTCTGATGTAATATGTTAACATAATCTAAGGTAGATACAGGAATACTATCTACCGTCGATCCTTCCCATTTTTCCTTTATAATGTCAAGTATTCCTCTTGGATTTTTCCCAAACAATAGTTGGAAGGGGGAGTACCCTGTGGAAGCTTGAGGAACCTCACGGTATGCAAATATTAGGTAAGGTAAATATCTATCCCAATCTTTTCCCTCATCATTAACAAATTTTTTCAACATTTGTTTTAAAGTTTTGTTGAAACGCTCCACCAGACCATCGGATTGGGGATGATAAGGTGATGCTAGTATTGAATGTACTCCTAAGGCCTGGTAGAGGCGTCTCAACACCTGGGAACAAAAAGTTGCTACCCTATCTGTTAATATTTCTCTTGGTATCCCCATTCTCGAAAATATTTTAATTAGTTCTTCTGCTATCTTGTCTGCAGTGACTGTCCGTAGGGAAATTGCTTCAGGGTATTTGGTAAAATAATCACATACTACTAGGATGAATCGGTTCCCTTTTTTGCTCTTAGGTAATGGACCAATAATATCCATTGCAACTCAAGTAAAGGGGGTGTCTGCTACTGGAATTGGCTGTAAGGGTACTTTGTTTTTCTTTGGTATTAGATTTACTTGTTGACATTGCACACATGACTTACAATATTCTGCCACTTGTCCATGTATACCAGGCCAAAAGAATCTATACAGTAATCTTTGTAACGTACGTTCCCAGCCTAAGTGACCAGCTAATGGTAAGTCATGGGCAAAGCTCAACAACTGTTCTCGATAACCAGTAGGTACAACCAATTGTAATACTATCTCACCATTTCTCTCATTATAGCACTTTCGATACAATAACCCATTTTGTAGTACATATTTTGGTTTAGAATTTGACTCAGCACCTATCAAGGAAAATAAAGGTTTTAAAGTCACAACTTGTAACTGAGCTGTTCGGAATTCTGCCTCAGAACTCAGTTTTTTAATGTCTAGAACTTTAAAATTATTATCATCTTTCAAAGTTTTCTGAGTTTGTTGCCAAACTTGTTTGTCATGGCGTTTTTCCCTTCTTGTCTTTCTGGGTTTCCCAGGCAGTTCAAACAGTTCATCCTTAAAAGGAAAAGCATGTTTTAAATCCATATTCATTTTGTCTTGTGCTCTAGTTGTTACAGCTCCCATATTCGTTGCTCTGGCAAGTAGCTCAGTAAAATCTGGATGATCGTGACCTACAATAACGGGTACTGGCAGTTCTGGGACCAGCCCAACATTCATCTTTTGCACAAGGGACTGTATTTGTAATTCCACCTGTTGTACTGGATAAGTATGTGTGTCCCCATGTATGCAGATCACTGTGGTTTGATCAGTACTGTCCGTATCTGTAGGAACTGTCTCAGATTTAATTAAAGTCTGTCGGCTTCCCGAGTCTAATAGACCAAATGTTTTTCTGCCATTAACTGTAATAGGTGTTATATACTGTCCCCAGTTAGCCAATACCAGATGTATGGGAGGGGTTTTCTTTTTAGGACAGAATCTAGCTATGTGTCCTTTTCCCTGGCAATAATGACAAGTTATCTCAACAGGTGACAGTTTAGATAAGTTCAATGGCTTTGCAGTATTACTTGGTGCTGGTAAAGAGGGGGTGTGTGATCTTACCACAGGATGGTTGAGAGCAGCTTCCGGTTGTGCTTTGGTCCTATTAGGACGAGCAGTTAAATAATCTTCAGCCAATTGGACAGCTTTTGAAAATGACTCTGGACGGTGTTCCCGTACCCACATTTGTACGTCCTGAGGTAAAATACAGATAAATTGTTCCAACACCACAGTTTCCAACATTTGCTCCTTAGTATTCGTGACTGGTTGTAACCATTTAGTACATAGATCTTTCAGTCTAGTAAATACTTCTTGGGGGGTATCTGATGTTTGGAATCGTAATGTTCGGAATCTTTGCCGATATGTTTCTAGGCAAATATCGTACCGCTTAAGGATAGCCTCCTTAACAGTATCATAGTTCTCACTTAAAGCACTATCCTCATTGCCATAAGCCATTTGTGCCTTTCCTGTAAGGTATGGTGCCAGCCGTAATACCCATTGTTCTCTAGGCCATTGACATGCTCTTGCACACGTTCAAAGATTGTAAGATAGGTTTCAATGTCATCAGTTTCTGTTAGTTTGGTTAATTTAAGTCTTTAAGATTATCTCCACTAGGAATAGTAGGTCTACTTACACCAAGTGCCTGTATCGCTCTTAAAGTGTCAGCCCATCTGTCTTCATTCCTCTGTATATCTCTTTCCCTTTTCTTGGCCATAGCAATTTGCTGCATGCATAACCATTGTAGCAGTTCCTGCGAATCACCAACAGGGGGCTCCTTCTCAAACTCCTCCTTCTCTTCTTCAGCTTCTTCCTCAGGCTTCAAAGTTTTACGCCTCACATCTGGCAATCCAGACATCAAAGGTTGTCCTAGTTTCTCCGCCATGGTTCTGGTTAAAACTCCAACAGGTACCTTCTGGGACATCCACAACCTCCTTCTGTTACTGTACTCAGTACCTCCAGATATCTATATCCATCCGCTGATATCTCACAATATCCCACTTCTGACACCAAGTGTAAAGGTGTGGGTATCAAGAAGGAGGCTCTCTGAACAAGAGTTGTAAGTTGCAAACAAAAAGATTTATTTCTGTGACCAAACCAGAACAGAAGTCAAACTTCAGGTGAATAAATTAAAATAAATACATACATTTGCATTGAGCAATGTCCAGACAAACACCAGAATACTGCTAGTGCTTCTGCTAGAATGAGGACAGAACCAGTCTGCACCTCATGGAGCTATCTGATTCAGTGAAGTTACCAAAACCTTTATATAGTATTGCCCCATCATGTGACATTTTTGTCCCTCCCCTATTTCAAATAAAAAGAGTTTTTGTCAGAATATGACAACATTGTTTATGTTTCCAATTTTACATAAACATTTCTTTATCTGATACAAACTTTACATCCTTCCAAAGTAAAAAATAACAAGGCTATCTAAAGATAGATTTGAAACCTTTGAGACAAAGTCCCACCCTATGGCATATCTCTTTAAATGCAGGAAAACCACAGCCGGCTGGCTCTAAAGAAAAGCCCTGAGAAAAAGGTTTCCAGGAGGTAGGAGATCCTGTTCACCTAAATTCAAAATAAAGATACCAAGCTAAGGTTTCAATACAACACCCAAGAACAAATAAAATAATATATGAGGGACTGAAGGGGATAAGGGGTTTTAATTTAGAAAGAGGGGTAATTTTAAGTGTACACTGCATGTTGTAGCACTAAAGCAAAGGAGACTGCATTTTACAACTGTCTAATAGCTGAAAAAGCTTCTCCCAAAATAGCAGTAATAGCCCAATATGTTTTCTAGTCTCAATGTTTTAAACGGTCTCACAAGGGAAAAAGAACATTTTAATATTTGTTCTTATTTCAGAGAGGACTTAGGTTTTTAGAGCAGAACGCCAAAACGGCTAGTTTGTTTACAGCAGAACGCCGACTGTTGAAACAGACAGTCGTGTTAAGGAACCAAACGAGACTTAGCCCCAAAACTCCTGTTAATACAAAGCACAGCTAAGCAAACTACTGAAAATATAAGGGGGTAAAGCTAAGGAGTTCCACGGAGAAGGCGAACTTTAACTCTGGGTTTAAAAATACGATGAAAAGGACGCTCGCACTAGCGAGCAGGACGAACATGTTGCACATTCGAAAGCAGAGCACTCGCACATTCGTGCAGGAGCGATTAAGTAAAAGGACTGAAAACGCTCCAAATACCGAAGAAAGACAATTTCAAGCAAAACATAGCCTTCTATAATATATCTCACAGAAGGACTTTCCCATTTAATATTTTGACAGATACAAATTCACATTCTAAGACCTTAAAGCGGTGTCCAAAACCAACAACAAAAAAATTTTCTTGGAGGAAATAATGACCCTTTTACAGGTAGCTAAACAATGTGACAAGGCAGTGGGGAAGGCTAACATGATACTAGGATGCACAGGCAGGGCTAACACCAGCAGAAAGAAGGAGGTAAAAATACTCTTGTATGGACCACTGGTGAGACCCCATTTCAAGTACTGTGTCCAGTTCTGGAGGCCCCACCTCAGAAAGGACATAGAAAGGGTGGAGGCAGTACAAAGTTGGGCAATCATAATGGTGCAGGGCCTGCATCAAAAGCTCTATGAAGAATGCCTTAAGGAATTAAATATGTGCTCCCTAGAGGAACGGACAGAAGGGAAGGGGGTGGGAGATGATAGAACAATTCATATACCTCACAGGTATAAACAAGGTACAGGAAGGTAGCATTTTCCAAAGAAAAAGATGCTCAAGGACAAGAGGTCACAATATGAAGCTGGGGGGGGGACTCAGAGGAAATATGAGGAAGTACTTCTTCACTGAGAGGGTTGTAGACACATGGAACAGCCTCCCCGTGAAGGTGGTGGAGCCTAAATGGTAATAGGATTCAAGAATGCAAGGGACAGACACAAGGGGATATTAGAAGTAAAGTGGGGGGGGTAAAACCAAGAGACAGAGTAGGGTCTGCGATGGCACTGTACGTAGGGACAGTAGGGCAGACTAGGTGGTCCAGGGGGTCCTTATCTGTGGACAACTTCAATGTTTATATGTTTCTTACAACCAGAAGAAAATGTATAGTATGACCAACTTGCTCAATTTAATGAAGAGGATGAACTACATTTCTGTGTCTTTTGTTTTCAGCTCTTACAGATTGTGTGAGAGGCATTTAAGCGTTATACACTTTTATGGTGATTTGCATGTAGTTCCCATGATGCTTTGCATTATTTGAGTATGTGTAATGTTACATCAGTGTAGAGATGCAGCAAAGTTTTACTTTGTCAGTAAATTATCCGCAAAGTCGACCAATTTGCCTCTGATCAATTTACGAAGTTGTCCTCTGAAGCCATAATTTGCCATTTGTAATTTTGTCTTGCTTTTAGGAGTTTTTAAGTGCAAATTGCACTTAGCCCCTCCACCCAAGCAAGGAGAAGTTACAAATTCCATCACAACCCTCAAATAACGTGTGTCTAGTCCCCCTCCCAGCCGATCGCGAGCCACAATGTTTTTTTTTTCATATTATTGAATGAAATCCCTGGTGTCTAGTGATCCCCCCACTCCCACGATCGCCAGCCCCAATGTAAAAATATAAATATATATATATATATTTTAAATCCCATTCCCTGGTGTCTAGAGCCCCCCCTGCCGATTGTCAGCCCCAATGTGAAAAATAAATACATGTATGTTAAATTAAATCCTCCGTCAATCGCAAATCCCAATTTAAAAAAAAATATATATCATCTCATTTCTGAATCCCTGGTGTCAAGCCCCCCAGCCAATCGATCGCTGGCCACAATGTTTTATATAACCAAATTAAAAACATGCTTTTTCATGTATGTATAGTGTTTGTATTTGTATGTATTTAAAAATGAAATTGAAACTGATGAACTGATATTCTTTTGTACAGTAGGACCCCATTGTAAATTAGCTGATGCTAAATTGGGTTTTATCCTGTTTCTGATATCAGAAATAAACTTTTTACTACTACTACTAAATTTCTCGTGTCTAGTGACCCCCCCATGCCTCACCCCCCCACTGATCGCGGTCCAGTCAGACACAATGTCAAAATATAAATTTGAAATAAAATCTCTGGTCCAGTGGACCCCCACCCATCAGGAGTGCCCCACCAGTGCCACCACCGCTTCCCCTCAACCCCAACTCGAGCGGGCCACTGGCACAGCCCTCCATTCACCTCCATGGCTGGCAGCCCAACTGAGTTCTCTCAATGAATGAGCACATATGTACAGCATGCACTCACTCATTGAAGAGATCAGTTGGGCTGCCGGCTATGGAGCTGAGTGGAGGGTTGTGCCGGTGGCCCTCTCAGGTCAGGGTTGGGGAAGGCGGGGCGGTGGCACTGGTGGGGCACTCCCAGATGGGGTGAGGGGTCCACTAGATGCCAGGGATTTAATTTCAAATATATATTTTGACATTGTGGCTGACTGGCCACTGATCAGCGGGTTGTGGGGGGCCACTAGACACCAGGGATTTAATTCCATTATAAAAACACATTGTGGCCAGTGATCAGTTGGGGGGGCACTAGACACCAGGGATTCAGGAATGAGATTATATATATATATATATATATACACACATATATATACTGTATATTTAAATTGAGTCGTGATTGGTGGAGATTAATTTAATATACTGTACAGCGCTATATTTTACATTGGGGCGAGGTGATCCAGCAGGGAACCACTAGACACCAGGGATTTATCATTTTTTTATTGTGGATGGCGGGGAGCCTCACTAGTACACCAGGCACAGGCAGGGAAGTTTATGTGAAGTGGAATTTACTTCATGTTTGATCCAGCGCTCCGTGAATTGGCGAATTTCACAAATTGTGCTCCACAAATTGAGTGCAAGTCACTAAATGTTTTGTGGAGCAAATTTTTCAGACTTCACACATCACTGCATCAGTGTAATACCCTAGCTGGTAGTCCACATACATTTTAAAACAGCATCAAAGTTATGACAGGGTCAGGCACCAGCAATCAAATCATAAACTTCTGAAAGACAGGGATAGCTGTCATGATTTAAATGAAATTACTAATGCCAATAACATCAGATCCTCTGACCGCTTGGCTTGCAGATTCAAAGATTCAATAAATAGATCTGCTCTGCCTTCTGTAAGTCCTACTAAACTTCAGCCTTACTCCCCCTTTTCCTTTTTGCTTAAGTGTAGTTACAGCACAAGAAGTACAGTGGTGCAAAAGAAGTATAAGCAATATCACTGGGCCAATGGGTGATCACTGGGTGATTGTGGCACATGTGTTGAAATGTTGGGGCTAGTGAGACAGTCCTTTTGATATTCAGATGGGAATGTTTGTTACCTTGAGTAATGCACCTTTATAACAAATTTCTGTGTAAATAATCTGAATGCAACAAATTCTGATGTCAAAAGAATGATTGGTTCAACATTTCTCTTAGGGACGGGTGTGACTTCTGATTCTTCTTCTTCAGCTTTGCTGCAGCTGATGAGTTATTGAATGAACTGGCAGCATGTCCACGAAGTAGTATATGAGAAGAACAGCACCTGCAGGTATAAAGCACACACAACTGGCAGTAGACAAATACATGTACCATTTCATTCACCTTAATTCAGTTCCAAGTCCAACACCAAGTGTGAGCTGCATACAGCTACATGACAATGTGGCTGTCTTGCAAATCTTATATTTCTCTCAGTGCATGCTGAGGTTCATTAGAGAAATCTAACATCATTAAGTGTGCCCACCCTTAAATACCCCAGTGCAGGAAAATTCCTGAGGAATCAGCCAATTGGGTTTCTTTTAAAAACACATTTAAATATTTATTTTTACTTACACATCTTTTTAAACTTGCATGCAATGTAAAAAATATACATGGTGGGGCATCCATTCCTCACAACTGATATGTGAACTCCATGCCACGTTAAATTCAAATTAATATATTTGAATAAAATCCCCCTTTTCATTGTAATAAATACATACAAGGGATTTTAAGATAATATATACTATATATATCCTGGATTTAATCATTTTTATAAAATACATCCTGTGTGGAATAAAGGATGCCCCAACCAGGTACAAAACTTAACAAGTAGAATCTTGCTGCAGAACCACATATCAACCCCAAAGGTTCCATTTAAGCAATATACCCTGACAGGGTGTGGGTATACTGGTGGATTTACCACGGCTGATGTGGTTTGGTCATTAGGCCATAGGCCGAGTGACTTAACCGCACCAGCCGTGGTAAATCCACCAGTATACCCACACCCAGGAGGGGTATATTGCTATTATACAATGGTAGGAATAGTTTGTTTATTTGTTTTGTATTTTTATTATTTGTTTTTGTGAGTTATGTTGTGATAATGATGGATATATTCTTCCGCTGAGAAAAATAGTGCCTTTTTAGTATTGAATATAGAGACAGGTAAAATGCTTTGAAAAGGTTTTATTTGTGTAAATAATAATTTTTCACAGTTTTGATATTTGGTTGTTGTTTCTTTAAGAAGTTAGGTTGCGACTACTTTCTGAGCATATGCTCGTTGTCAAGTAAGAAACGTAATAAAAAAAATGAACATCACATTCCACTTGCTAGATTTCGAAGACCTAGAAAATATATTTAGCGACGAAAATGAGCCATCCGATCCAGAAAACGCCAGCATTGTTAACAAACCGAGCGTTAAGACTTCACAGAAACCTGTAGTAAAATCTCCCGGCTTGGCCTGCAAAAGTACCGACACAACACCAGTAACTTACCCGCCTATGGAGCAGCAGCCGTCCCTCTCCGTATTGCAGTTGATGGAGAGGGCGGCTGCGCTATAAATGGCTCTTGAATGATATCCCGGCCCCAAATGCTTTCAATACCAATTTCTGTGAACCGGCAGTTTGTTAACAATACTAGCGTTGGTCAGCGACCCCTCGCTCGTAATATATTTTCTAAGTCTTGAATCTAGCAAGTGGAATGTGATGTTCATTTTTTATTACGCTATACGGTGGTATGCGGCGATTACAAATGGCGGCGGTTCGTTTGAACTTTAACGGTGGTAGTGATATTTGTTATGTGGCACGAGTGCTTGTTGGCTGGCACCTTTTCCAGTGGGTATATTGGAGGATTTATAACTGCTGGAAGGTGCCAGCCAACCAATCAAAGTGCAGGGATTTGTGTTTCTTTCTGAGTCCATGGTATAATTAAGATTTTACAACTTTCTCAAGAATGCTGACATGTCTATGCCAATTGGTTGATTCCTCAGGAATGTGCATGCACTGGGGTATTTGAGGATGGGCACACTTAATGATGTCAGATTTCTCTGATGAAGCTCAGCATGCACTGAGCGAAACTTAAGATTAGTGCAACAGCCACGTTGTCATGTAACTGTACCCCCTTAGCTTCACCACTGACAAGGGTGCCTCTACTGCTGCAAGCAGTCCGGTGGGTTCCCTCTGTCCACCAGCTGCCTCCTCGCTGTACTGCCCGCAGACCACCAGACCGAAGGTATGCTTCTGAAACTTCTGGTGTATCCATGCTGACTGGCCAGATCCATCGGCTCTGCCTGCTGATTGGCAGCTACACTTTTTGAATTCTTTGCTACTCCTATTCCTTTTGGACTTTAAGCTAATTTTATTTATTGATTCTGGTACTGGTTAAGTTTCTGCAAACTGTCCTGTGAATGCTAACTTAAATCTGAATCTATGTTTACAGCAATCTTGAACTCGAGGGTTGTTTGCAGTGCACAATCTTTTAGAGTGCTGGTTTTTATTTATTTATTTGCTTTTGTAAACCAGGTAAGCACACTAGACAGCCAAGTGCCTATTTTCAGGTGCGACCCAGGAGAGTTACAAAGTAACAGAGAGACATGATACAGTGTCGAGGTAACATACGGGAGCCACATGCTCTGACAATTAGGTAGCAAAGCTTAAGGTACAGACAGGCTCAAAGCTCAACTGAGAGCAATCAAGTAACAGATAGGCACGACAGCAATTGGAGGTAGAATAACATCATATAACACCTAGAAATTGATATCAAAGAACATCTCAAATGGGAGCATCAACAAAATTGTTAGGAACATATAAAGAATGTGGTAGCCTGACCACAGCGCCTATAGTGAGAGAGGAAGAGTGGGACTCGGTGGGACAGGAGGCAGATAATTGCTAATGAGCAATATCACCACTCCACCAGGGGGCGATAAGTGCCTTAAAGAGGGTGATCACCAGAGAGGTGTTTCAGGTTTTAAAGTATTACAGCTCTCTTTGTTTTAATGTCCAGTGGTACTGTACCCTGGATCAGAAACTAAGCTTAAAGTGATACAGCATTTTGTGAACACTTCTTTGTGTAGACCAGGTTTCATTTGTGACACAGTTGTAGCTATGCCCTGCAAATAACCCCATTTTTGTTTCACTTTCTCTCTATCCTGCTTAAATTTTTGGCCCTCCCCCTGTCCAGCCTTTATTAAATACTCTCCCTTCCCCAACGGCCCTGCCCCTAGGCAATCTTCATCCTCCCATCTCACTAATATTGCAACTCCCCTTAAAGATACAGAATGTAGTTATAGGGCCCAACACTTGTCGGTGTTAATCTTATCTCTTTAAGTCTCATTTACTGTGTTGCATCCCCTGCCCCTGAACTAAGTTCTCATCATAGTATTTGGGTGGTATTTCTGCCATATGTACTAGTTTTCCAATCTGCTTAATTCCAAACCTAACCCTTGACAAGAACAAACAACATGAGTTGCACTACTCCCTTACTCATTGCTATCACAATTGGGTCAGTGGGTACAGAACACTGCCTCAGAACTGGTCGCTGGCTAACAGTATCAGAAGCAACCGCCACAGAGGGGGCATACCAGTAGTCCTACTGCAATGGGACCACAATAGGGGAGAATGCATCTGACACACACCACGGCTCTGCCAGGCCACCACCTGTCACACACACCCCTCAGAAAGTGGAGAAGCCTCGCCAAGGTAAAATAAGGACATGCAAGTCATAAATCTCTATAACCCTCTGCATCACAGTGAGGAAACTTATCCTAATGCTCCCTCCTCCTGTTGTCTGGGAATGTGCACCCAAATCCTGGCTGTCTTCTGCCACCCGGATCTATGGGTATCAAGACAAAGGGCCTGACAATAGCTGCAATGAATATTTGCGGCCTAACAGCAATGTTTACACAATTACAGACCTGGGTGGCCCAACACAAACCAGACTTAGCATGTCTAACTGAGACTTAGCTGACAGACAATATAAAAAGCAGTGAAACAGCGCTACCTGAATACCAGGTGTTCAGGAGTGACAGGCATGGCAAGAAGGATGGCGGCTGTCTTATCTACACAAAAGACTCCCTCCACAGCTCCATCCTCCCTCTCTCCAAGATGGCCGTAGACCATGAGCTCCTTGTCATGAAAATACAAGTCAGACTGCTGGGTAAGACACTGACCACTGCATCAGCCTGCCTTCCCCCCAAAAAATCATGGGACATTGTGCCCAATGTCCTAGATGCAGTGGCCTCCCTACTCAAAGATAGTGATTTAATTATCAAAGGGGATTTCAATATAAACTGGGAAAGCGACAGCTCCACAACACTCAAGGATACTGTGGAAAGTGCATACCTCACACAACTAGTCACAGAACCAACCAGAAGGAACCACAAGACAGGCAAGATCTTGCTCATTGACTGGATCCTCACAAACTCCCCATTATGAATATCTGAAGTCAAGATGCTACCACTCCCCTGTCACCCTCAGATGGTCAAATAAGTTAAAAAAACAGCCCCCCCATCGCTATACAGAGCAGGATCCTGAAAAGAGGTCAGTTAGGATTGCTTAAAAATGCCCTGGTCACTCATTGACACACTGCCAGACCTGGACCAGGCTCTGAAGTACTTCACGGATGGAGTCAACAATATTTACGACCGATACATGCCATTAAAAAGGAGGAAAGTGCGGGGGACCACTAATGGTTGGATCACAGCTGAGCTCCTAGCCATGATGAAGGAGAGGGACAACCTCTGGCTAAAAGCCAGGGTCTTGGGTAGAGACCATAACCACCAGCTGTACTGGGCAGCTAGAAACCACTGCACACATGTAATACAGAGGGCTAAAGCAGATCACTTCAAGGAACTGCTCGATAAAAGCTGGGGTGACAGCAAAATGTTCTGGGGAAACATAAAGAATCTCTTGGGGGGATGAAGAAAAGAAAAACCCACAGCTGCTCCACATTAATGGCTCTACTACCACAGACTCATGCCTCATCACAGAGTCCTTCAACTCTGCCTTCACGGATCTCAGCACAGTACTCCCTCCTGACTAGCTACACCCTGCCAAGGTTCCCTCAGATGACAAAGCACCCAGTACCTCTCACCCTATCTTCTACCGCAAGAGAGTTACTATAAAGGAGGCAGCATTCTACATAAAACAAAGTGCTCAGGAAGACCAGAATGGGTAGCAGTGGAGTAGACATGAAGCTAGTGTCTCAAACTCTTGACATGCTCATCAAGCCTATTACAAAACTATTCAACAAATCCCTGACCCTGGCACAATCCCCGGCCACCTGGAAGCAAGCACTGGTCACTCCTATGCACAAAAGTTGGGACAGAACCAATATGTCCAATTACAGGCTGATCTCAATCCTCTCATCCCTATCCAAGGCCCTTGAGAAGATTGTGGCAGACCAACTAACAGACTACATCAGTAAATACCAACTGCAATGCCCCAACCAGCACGGGTTCAGGCAGGGGCATAGTACCATGACTGCCCTTGTAGAGTTCACTATGCTCACAAAGCTATGGACAAAGGCAAACTAGTAGGGGTGGTGTTCATAGACGTAACAAAAGCCTTCAACACTGTCAACCACACCCTCTTACTGGCTCAGCTTCAAAGCCTGGAGCTGGCTGCCAATGCAACACTCTGGTTCTGAGACTACCTGTCCTTCAGGTCACAACGGGTAAAAATAGGACAGTGTCTGACCCCAGAGAAGTCACGCTGGGGCCCCCCCAGGATCCATCTTGGGACCACTGCTCTTCAGCCTGTTCCTAAATAATCTCCCTCAAGTCTGTGATGTCAAGATAGTCCTATATGAGGACGACGCTGTCATCCTCAACAGTAACTCTCGAATTGAGCCACTCCAAACAGCATTTCAGCACTCCTTCGGTAAAATAGAAGACTGGTTCTGTGAGCGCAAACTTCTGCTCAATCACAAAAAAAATAAGACCATGCTCCTATCCAGCACCCAGCTCAAGAAAAGGTTCCCCACCATAAACATCACCAACAATGTACTCACCCCCTTGGAACATGTACACTCCTTCAAATACCTTGGAGTCACCCTGGACGACACCTTATCCTACTTGCAACATATTGACCAGGTGGTCAAGACAGTCAACACCAAGCTTGGTGTGCTTTACAGGCACATAAAACACCTTACCATGGCAACCATCTGCCTCTCAGTCAAGAGCTCCATACTCTCCAACATTGACTATGGCCTGGTTGTCTACAGTGCAGCATCAGACTTTGTGCTCAAGAGGGTGCATGTAGCACTCCACAAGGCCTGCAGGCTCATCCTGAACAGTGATTAAATGACCCACACCTGTTCCCTCTGTGAACAGACACACCTGCTGTCTCTTGGATGCAGGACTAAATTCCTCACATGCCTCCTAGGCAGAAAAGCATTGCTGGGGAAAGGCCTCCCCCCCCCATGCATAGCAGGCATCTTCTCCCCCCCAGGCTCAGAATATATAACCAGAAACAGAACACAGGAGGCCCTCGTGGTGCCATTCCAATGCTCAGCTCTCGGACAGTGTGTCTTCTCCTACAGAGTTCCTCTCTGGCTTACTGAGGTACCTGAGCCCATTCGGAACTCCACTAGCCTATCCAGCTTCAAATCAGACCTTAAGCACTACCTGACCTCCAGCTCTGTATGCACCTGCTTCTCCAACAGCTGATAGACTCTGAATGACAAGGCCTGGCTCTGCTAACAGCAACTATTCTCAGCACAAGACAGAAGCCACCCTCCCACACACTCCTTGACAATGCCTCTGAATCACTCCTAGGGGCTGCTCCTGTACACACCTCACCCCCCTCCCCCTTCTCTATGTTAGGATGGGTCTATGCCTCCCTGGCCTCAGCCCTGCCTCCTTGAGTACTTTTACTAGAGGCCCCACCTCCTCCCCTACCAAATTCCTGTCCTTATTGACCCTCTGCCCAAACTAACCTAACCTCTAGTGCCTCTGCACCTCACCTGCACTTGTAGTCAACTAAAGTTGATGTCCACATGCAGTACAGTGTTTTAAATGATTAAGAAACTATGTAACCTTTTCCTGATTGTTGTGCTGTTCAGTGTCTCAAATGTTCTAAAACTCTGTAACCTTGATTGAATGTCTGTACTGTGTTCACGTGACGTGGAACCTTTGTAAAAGAACCTTGGCTCAAAGGTTATTTTCCGAATACCAAATGAATAAAATAAATAAATAAATGTAAGTGTATCCAGCTCACACTTGGTGTTGGACTTGGAACTGAATTAAGGTGAATGAAATGGTACATGTATTTGTCTATTGCCATTTGTGTGTGCTTTATACCTGCAGGTGCTGTTCTTCTCATGTACTGGTTTATTGAATTCAGTATAGCACCACAGTGCATATCCTGGTGCTCCTTGTTTGTTTGGAAAGACTGTGGTGGAATGAGCACAGGTTTTCTGTGAAGGAAGTAAAAGACTGAACCACACTCACGTAACAGGAGTTTTCACATTTTTCCTCTAGAGAGACTACATTTCCACACATTAGTGATCTGTACAGTCATTTTTTTTACTCGACTCAGAGCGAACTGTTTGAATCTCAGTGCCTGTGTTTGGACCAACCAATAGGACTTAAGCATGGCCAGTCAGAATGGGGGAGAGACTTCTGATGTAACAATGAGCAGCATGACTGGTGGCTTCACAAGTATGATATTTTCAATGGCGGACAACACTAACCCCATTTTGATGTCTGAAAGCAGCACATGGGATGCACCAGAAGAACTGGGATCCAAAACCATCTTTAAAAAACTTGAGAGGCTTGTAATGAAAGGTAGGCATATGTACTGACACAAAATAACACATGAGGCTTATTTAAAGGTAAAACAAGTGTCGAGGGGATTGCACATCCTCCAATGGGGTTTTTGTTTTCCACTCACCTCCTACTTTGAGGGGACAATTGAATGAATGAAATCATAAATGGAACGCAAAAAAATTATTTAACTGACACTGCAGCAATACTAGCACTTACACAAGGTGCTGCTAAGAATAGCAGGTCCGACACCCAGCTGAGCATTAGCATGTTCAGTCAAAAATGCACTCCAGAGTGACACTGTTCACATCACTAAGTGGCTTGTGTCCACTGCTGGATTCCAGTACTGACGCATGACATAAAGAGCCGGTTTCTGGCTACTTCTCCACTTCTGCTGTTACTGACAAGGTGCTTGAAGGTCAGAGACATGAATCTCAGATAAAAAGAAAACCCCCTTTTTTCACTGAAATGAGGTGACTGTTAATTATTTATAGATATAAAAAGAAGGAAAACATGTATAAGAACTATGTGTTTTTTTTAAACAGACCTGTATTTAAAATTAAAAAAGAAAACTTGTTGGACTGAGAGACCTAGAGCACCACAGCCCGTAATGAGGTGGAATAAAATGACTTGCACATTCTTGTTTTAGTAAAGATTATGTAAAAGAATGAGATATTTATTAAAGTTTTTTCCGTAGTACAGAAAGCCAGAAATCAAAGAACAAACTGTTCACACTCATGGAGTGTTTATGTGAGTAAGGCTCTTGTATCCTCATTAAATGGTAGGAGCAGGAGAGAGAAAGATACTGAAATGTAAATTAATTTTATTTATATGCTGTAGAAAATAAAAACCAGACTCCTTGAAGTAGGGGAAGTTTTTTCCCCAAAACGTAGGATGCATTACAAGGCAGGATGTTAACTGAAATAAAATTGTCTGAATATAATTGCAGTGAGTGGGCCCATTACTCCAATCTGAATTCTCTTTCTATATTTCCACAATTGGGCAGAGTTGGTGGTTTTGTGTAATATTTTTGTCAGATTTCTGTCTGGACCTGAGGAAATATTAAGTGTCCTGACACTTTTTCCTCATAGTTGTTAGTTTGTGAGGGACTCTGACTGTGTGGTCAACTGCAGTATCCCATCTAAATGAAAGACTTGGTGGGAGTCCTTCTCCCAAGTCTTCTCCATTGTCAGGAATTTTGTAGAGGTGTTAGTTCCCAGGACCATTCTTCCACTACTCTCAGAGCCTAGAGATAGCCTCAAGGTTGAAGGAATCTATAGAATATTCTCTGTTCCAAATAATACTAGTGGTTTCATAAAAATTCAAATGTCAGTATGTGGCCCTGGTCAAGGAAATCCCCATAGGAATGCAGTCCCCTTATCTCCCAATGTTTAAATCCCATATCCAGCAACCCAGACAAGAATTCCTGGTTGCCTGTAATGGAAGTAAGTGTACCCAATCCCACAGCATTACCTACTTTGTTTCTATAGGCAACCCACATCAGAAAAGTGTGGCTGTCCAACAGTTGCCAGTCTTAATACCCCGTAAACCAGGGAGTGGTAAGAATGAAGCAGCAGCTAGACTGTATATGGGGATTTGGGCCAGCTTCCTTTCCAACCAGCCTGTATCCCTTTTCCTATGAAGCATAGGCATAGTTAAGATTGGTGTAGCTTGGGCAGGTAGGTAATAATTCTTTGTGTCATGTAAGGCTACCCTTTTTTTCCTTATGTACCTGCAGCAAAGTTCTCCGCACCCTTGGGTGCTTCCAATCCCAAATGAATTTAAAAATGGCACAGTCTAATTTTTCCCCAAAACCATTTGGGACTTCAACTGGGAGCATTTTGCATATGTACAAAACCCCAGCCAGGACATTCACTGATAAAAGACGGGGGGGGGGGGGATATTATCTTTTCCAGCATTTTGCCCATTTTTGGAAACCAGGCATTTAAAAATTATCAAGCCCAAAAATTAAACACCTGGCTAAGACATTTCTGCCTATCTGAGAATATTGCATACATAGACAATAATCAAACTTTTGGAAATATTTTTTGTTATAAAAAAGACGGCATCCACCTTAACCATACTGGTATCAAAATTCTAGGGGGAAAAAAACAATAAAGTAATTGAATTTCACTTAAACTGGGTTCGAGGGGGAAAAGGGGCTCAACCCATAAGATAAATAATAACACTAGATATTCAGAAAAAACAAAATATGAAAGTTGGAATGGGGTACTAATAAATGCTAGGAGCCTGACAAATAAATTTGATGAGTTTAAATTTAAACTTAGTATTCATAATATCCATATTGCTCTCATTACAAAGACGTGGTGGGATGACAACAATTCATGGGATAAAAATATCCAGGGATATAATTTATATTTTAAAAATAGGAAGTACAGTAAAGGTGGGGAGTTGCTATGTATATAAACCAATCAATCATCAGTGAAAAAATTACCGATAGTACTGATCTAGAAACCCTTTGGGTGAAAATAAAACCACACACTGGTCCACCCTATACACTGGGATTAATATACAGACCACCTTCTATGACTGCAGATGAGGATGATAGATTAATATCTTACTTTAGTACTCTGGACTCATCTAAAAATTATATGATTATGGGTGACTTTAACTTAAGTAGTGTAAACTGGTTACAGTCATCTGCATCTACTAAAATGGATTACTGTTACCTCGAACTATTGCACGAAATAGGACTAGAGAAAATGGTTCAACATAATACTAGAAATGATAAGATACTAGGCCTAATACTAACTAACACTACTCACTACGTAACTCAAATAAATGTGAACGCACCACTAGGAAATAGTGACCACAATATGGTTTACTTCTCAATTACCAAAGACAAAATACTTCCATCTACAGGAGCCCCTAGAGTATTAAACCTTTCAAAAGCTAATTTCAATAATATGAGATCTGTTCTTCATAGATGGAATTGGAGGGATTTATTTGACAATCTAACTGTTGAGGCTAAATGGCATCTTTTGATTGAGAAATTAAAAGAATTGACTAAAGCAAACATTCCAACAAAAAACAAATATAATACTAAGCATGGCCTTGTACCTGGATGGTTGACACCCAAAATAAAAGCTCTGATAAACAAAAAAAAAAAATATTCAAGCAAATTAAGAAGGGTCTGGTTCATCTTAACTGGAAGTATCAAGAAATATTAAAAACTACTAAAACAAGATACGTAAAGCAAAATCACAGTTGAATTCAAACTGGCATCAAGAGTCAAAGACAATAAAAAAGCTTTTTTTTCACACAAAAACAAATCTAAGACTAATTCTAACACTGTAGGACCTTTTATTACTCAGTCAGGCTGTGTAGCCAATGAACAGGAAATAGCAAATATACAAAATCAGTATTTCACATTAGTGTTTAATACTGCTGCTCCATGAGAAACCAATGTGTTAGAAACTCCTAAACCAGGGCAAATTATAATACAGCCAATGGATGTCTTGAATAAATTAAAAGGATTAGACATAAGCAAGTCACCTGGACCGGATGATATACAACCGAAGGTTCTTAAAGAATTAGCTGATGAACTCTAGCTACCCCTGACTAATATTTTTCAAAATGCATTAGATACTGGAGAGGTGCCCAGGGATTGGATGGTGGCTTCAGTTGTCCCTATCTATAAAAAGAGCCCAAAAACCAAACCAGAAAATTACAGACCTATTAGCATTACATCACTACTGGGGAAAATACTAGAACAGATCATTAAGGAGTTTATTCTGGAACATATCACCATTAACAAATTGGCAGACAACCAACAACATTGATTTACAAAATCAAAATCATGTTTAACAAACCTACTCACCTTTTACAATAAGGTTACAGAGGCAATTGATAATGGACAACCAGTAGATATAATATTTATTGACTTTGCTAAGGCATTCAATAAGATCCCTTATTTTGAGCTTGTTGACACATTAAATAACTATAAATTTGATAGAAATATCATAAACTGGGTAGCCACGTGGCTCAAGGACAGAAAGCAAAGAGTGCTTATTAATGGAGGGCTGTCTGACTGGGCTCCTGTGGCTAGTGGGGTCCCACAGGGATCAGTCTTGGGTCCTTGTTTGTTCAGTATTTATGTTTCATCTTTTAAAATCCGACAATGATAATACTTGGCTACTGGAATTTTCTGACAATTGCCGTATTGGCTCTATCATTAAAAATGAGTGCAAAAGTTTAAATCTACAAGGCTTCTTAGACAAAATTACTAGCTGGGCTCATGGGAAGAATTTAAAACTAAATAGTGACAAATGTAAAGTAATGCATCTGGGACAACAAAATCAATGTTTTCAATACAAACTAGGGATAGAAAGTTTACAAATAACATCCAAAGAAAATGACTTGGGTGTGCTCACATCCCATGACTTAAAATTCAAACAGAATTGTACTAGACAAGTTAAAAGGGCTAATCAAAATGTAAACTCTATATTTAGACATGTAGCTAGCCACTCATCTGATGTTTTACTACCGTTGTATACTGCTTTGGTGAGATCCCACTTAGAATATGGTGTGCAGGTATGGTCAACCTACACTAAGAAAGATATGCACAGAATAGAGAGAGTTCAGAGAAGGTTTGCCATAGGTATACAGGGGATGAAAGTTAAATCCTATGAACAAAGGTTGAAATTGTTGAATCTATATACTTTGAGATATAGGAGACAGAGGGGCGATCTCTGTCTAGTATATAGCTCATTAAAAAACTCAAAGAATTAGGCCTAATAGAATCCAAACTTAGATTCAGTAATTGAAAACATACTAGGCATCTAGTAACCAGTAAGTGGAATACCCAAAGGAGGAAAAATTGGTTTAGTCTAAGAACTGCTCCATTATGGAATAACCTACCAGCATTTGTGGTACAGAGTTTAAATATGGACTAATTTAAAGCCAATTTGGACTTAGTGATGGCTGTCTCAGACAAATTTGAATTAAATTGAAATTAGATAATTTAAAAGGCAAGCATTATGGACTATTTGTCTTTTTGCTTGAAACATATATGACATCTATGAAATCCTGATGGATTCAATTCAAGCTCCAAGGGATAAAGATAGAGCTCACCAGCAGTCTAGATCTTTCTGGACATCAAGTGAAATAATCTAAGGCTCTGGTCATATAGTTTGGACAAGATTATGGTAATATTAATTGCCAGATAACCGATACTACACACCACTCAAAGGGAGGAAAACCTTGTCCCTGCAGATAACTTATTTCCATTAAGCAGGAGTGCCTTTGTCTTTGTGTAATTGATTTTAAAGTCAGACAGGTCACTGAAATGTTGTAAGAGCTGCAGCAGGGGTGCAAGAAGGTTTGTGGTGATCTTATAAATAAAAGTGTATCATTTGCATACAGTGCGATCTTCTGGTTTCTTGGGCCAATTTAAATATACTGTATGGCCTGATCTTATTTGATACTGGCTTCCAAGGGCTCCATCCCCAGAGTAAAGAGAAGCAGAGAAATGGGGCATATTTGGTGTGTGCCTCTCCCTAGATCAAATTGGGAGGACTTAGTTCCATTAACCCCAACCCAAGCCACTGACCCCTGATACAGGGTCATCAGATTTTGAACATACAGTATATCTGGCTAAAGGCAAACCTCTGAAGTACTGCAGTTAGGTGTTGCTAGTTGAGCCTATCAAAAGCTTTCTCAGCATTGATGTGTATTGCCAGAGTTGTGGCATACGTTTAGCTGTATGGGAGTCAATATTCAAAAGCACATGAACATTACTGTACAAACTGCAGTTAGGGATAAATCCAGCCTGACTATGATATACTAACTTCCCCATCATCTCCTGTAATCTGTTAGCCATAACTCTAACACAGATTTTAGTTTTCACATCATTCAGACAGATCGGGCAGTACAAGGTAGACTCTTCCGGGTTCATTCCCTAGGAAAGGTATGTGATTCTAGGCAATACTGTAGTTTATGGCTTCAATTAGGGAGCACATAAAAAGTTTCCAGAACTTTTTGTAGTATTCCACAGGGAATTAATTTTCCCCCAGAATTATTTTTAATATTTAAAGACTTAATAACCTGCCAAACACCCTCAACCATCACAGGGTGATCTAGCATTGCTTTTTCCTCAGCTTCCAGTGTTGGCAGCTTGTGGCCTGCTAAATACTCTGTCAGTATTGAAGCCTCCTTAGAAGTCTCCTCAACATCATAAAGAGAGGCATACAAATTACCAAATTCCTCTGCAATCTCCTGAGGAAGGGTAGAGTGGGTCTTACCTACCTTAAGTGGTTCTAATTTTACACACAGTTCTGGATCTTTGAGTTTTTTGCAATTGCAGGACCAGCAGGAACCCTGCTCTCCCTCCCTTCGAAATGTATTTTAAAGTATATGTTACTGTTCTTTAGAATAATAGTGCACACAATTATCACTCAATGTCAACAACATGTAAATCCTAGACTAATGCCCTTTTATATTTAGTTGACATTCCTGGACAACTGCAATTAGTGTTTTAATCTAAAAAAAGAGACAAAAAACATAGAGGGTAGTAAAACAAAAATCCCTAGCTTCAGAAAGGCAAACTTTGACAAAATAAGAAAAGATTTACACATATGGGATTGGCGGGCAGACTTTCCTAAATTAACATTAGATGGCATGAGAGACACACTTGTAGCCAAAATAAGAACAAGTTCAGAACTACATATACGTAACAAAATTAAGAACTCAAAAAAATAAGGATATTCCCCTAAATGGTTTTCTCACAAAATTAAAAGACAAATTAAAATAAAGTATGAATTGTATAGATTATCCAAGCTAGACAATAACTACTTTTCTAAATACAAGGCACAGACAAAATGGGTAAAGAAATTAATTAAAACTGCTAAAGCAGATTTTGAAAAAAGTTGGCTACACATACCAGAGATAACTACAAAAACTTATATTCTTACATAAATAATATAAAGGGAAATACACAGTCTGCAGGTCCTTTCAATGATGCAAATGGGGAGATATTAAACAATATAGAAATGGCAAATATACAAAATAAATATTTTAGTACTGTGTTTAGTGACAATGACAAATCAACCACTACTATTAGAAATGATACATCAGAAGAAAAGCAGATAATTATCAACATTACGGATCTACTGGACAGAGTCAGAAACTAATAAATCACCTGGATCGGATGAATTGCATCCAAGACTCATTGCAGAAATAGCATCAGAATAGTCTATCCTGTAGTGTTTATTTTTCAAAAATCAATAGATACAGGGAAAGTTATTAAAAAGTGGAAAGATGCTCATGTGGTGACAATCTTCAAAAAAGGGAATAACGATTCCCCTGAGAACTATAGGCTAGTAAGTTTGACAACAATGGTGGGTAAAGTTTTGGAGGGCATTATAAAAAAAATTACATTCTTGCCCATTTGACTAAAAACAAACTGTCTGATCCTAGTCAACATGGATTCACAGAGGCAAGATCATGTCAGACCAACCTCTTGCAATTTTATGAGAGGGTGAGTAGAGAACTGGACTCAGGAAAATATGTGGATGTGGTACAACTGGATTTCTCTAAAACATTTGATAAGCTCCCACATCAAGAGCTTATTGAATCCCTTCTCTCACTGTGGATTAATAAAAGTAGTATTAACTGGATAACAGACTGGTTATGGGGAGAAGACAGAGGGTCGTGGTTAATGGTGAACTATCTGAATGGCTATCAGTGATGAGTGGGTTCCCCCAGGGGTCAGTGCTGGGACCTTGTTTGTTCAATATATATATTTCCTCTTCGCAATGTAATTTAGAGAACATTTGGATGACAAAGATTGCAGACTACTGCAGGGTGGGATCAGTGGTCAATTCAATTGTGAATCAAACAAAACTACAAGACTTCCTCAACTATATCAAGGATTAGACAAATAAACATAAATTAAAGTTAAATAAAGAGAATTACATAGTCTTACATATCTTACATATAGGCAATAACAATTTGGTATTAAACTACAGTATTAATAATAGTCAGCTAAACAATCTGTAAAAGAAAAGGATATGGGAATTATTGTTAGTAATGATGTTACCTTTAGTTCACAATGCAATCAAGCTATAGCAAATGCAAATAGAGCATTAAACTGTATCTTGAGGCATGTTTCCAGCAGAGACAGGGAGGTTCTGATCTCCTTGTATGGGTCTATGGTGAGAGGACATTTAGAGTATTGTTCCCAGGTATGGGCCCCTTTCATGAAAAGGGAGATAGATAGACTTAAGCAGATACAAAGAAGGGCAACAAGATCAGTTTGGGCGATAAGTGATAGATCTTATGAGGATTGATTAAAAGAGCTTAACCTCTTCTCACTGGTATACAGAAGATGGAGAGGTGACATGATCCTAGTATACAAGTCTATCCAGGATAACAAATTAAGAACACATCTGGGCTTAGAAGTCAAACATAAAATCTACAACACCAGAACTCATAACGTACAGTTGTATCAACAGAAGTGGAATTTGCAAAAAATAAAGTATTGGTTTAGCCAACGAGTGGTACCTCAGTGGAATTCCCTCCTAGTTGAGGTAGTGGAAAGTCCAACTATAGATACCTTCAAAACAAGGTTGGATAAATTTAGTGAAAATAAAGTTAGGAAATACTAATATGGTTTCAGCAAGCAATATGGATGCAAGTCTAATTAAAGCTTTCTTAATTCTATGGTATGATGCTACAATAACCTACTTGAAAATCTATATTTATAAGGATCCACAATGGGTGTTTGACAAAATTTATTTCTAATGCCCCAACAGTGAAACCGGCAGGTCGACTGCATTTTACAGTCAGCTGCTGGTTTCCAGTGGCTGGATGTGTTTTCCTCGAGGAGCTTTGCACCCTCCCACCCAAGGATTATCAACTCCAAGTCAGAGCTGATTTGGGGGGGTTGCAGGACCCCTGACAGACAGTGTCAGGTTCCAGCGGGTTTCCTACAGCGGCATGGCATGGCGCTATAGGGAACCTTGCTGTTGAATTGTCACTGTCGGGTGGGCAACCATATTTATAATACAGTATGAGTATAAAACAGTAAGATGCGACACTATCTTTTAGTTTTTCCTATAAACTCTGTACATTTTATGACAATTCTCATCTACAGTATATGTAAATGCTATAGCATTGCCTACACATAATTATCTACAGTGTGTCAATTATCAAAAGATCTTGAGATGAGTCTAAGCCAGGGACTGAAACTTAATGGTGGGGAAATTTTAGCAACAGGACATTGCCTACAGATTCAGAGAGGTCAGTTTAGGGGGAGTGCAGAAAATACTTTTACATTCATAGGGTAGCGGGAGTGTGGAATGTACTATCAGAAGCCATGGCACATGTAGGGAGCTTGCAGTAGTGTAGTGCTTCTTGAGACAGACACATGAGAGGGATCAATAAAAACAGGTATTACTGCTGAGAAGTGTGGTATGGCCTCAGTGGGCACACATACCAGGTTCCATCTGTCATTTGTATATTCTTATGACCTAGTTCAGCAAAATGTTAATAATGCTCCAGCCTTTCTTTTCATATTATTTTTCATGTAGCCAGAGTCCCACTTGTAGTGCATATATGGTAGCATTGCTGATTCACATTCAGGTACTGGAGCATCAGACACCATGAATGCATCATGAAATATTTTTGGAGGCAGTTTAGCCTTGTGGTTAAAGAACAGAGCTATAAACCCGGAGACCCAAGTCTGAATACCTCTGCCACTGCCAACACATACTCGCTATGTGGTCTTGATCAAGTTCCTCAACCCTTACTCTGTTTATCACCCCAAAGTTCTCTTTAACCTCCCTTAATCTCATGTAGCCTCTTGTACAGTACACATGACTTGTAAAGTGCTTTGGCATACCTGCATCCCATGGAATATATTTTATTTTTGGGGGGAAGGGGTAGACTTTCTGTACAAAACACATCACATTGTACAAATAGCATATATTAATCTGAAATTATCATTGATGGGGGATGTATTATTGATCTGACAGTAACCCAGCAAGCAATACCCTACAGATCTGGGACCTAGGGTTACCAGGGTTACAACCAAAACATGTTATGTGAACACACACACATGGAAAAAATATGTATTTTACATATGCAAACATTTTCCCCTTTTTGGTATATTTAAATTTTTGAAAGTGTGGGAATTATGTGATATATTCATCACTCATATATGAACAATGTACTGCAAGCACATTCTCAATATAAAAATAGAGCTGCAAGCTTATTTCATATAGTGACCACATGTGACATATACAGCACAGTACATGCTATATTGTTTGACTCATATTTTAAAATATACCAAAACGGGCTCATTTTGGTATATTGGAAAATAAATTCCTTGCCATACAAGGAAAACATTTCTCTCTTCTGTATGTGTTTAGTGACCCATTTGCATACTTTCTTGTGGAAGTTTAGAGTTCAAGACACTGTGCTTTTGAAAACTGCTTGAAAAGGACATAGTACCAGTTACAACCCAATGAAGCGATAAGGGCCATGCTTGAATTTCTATAGACCATCACTGTAGCAGGAAGCATGTAAATCAAAAGAAAATATTGCTCTCAGTGTTCAAATCCAGGCCTTAAAGCAGCAGTGCATAGGGGAAATTATTAAAGCACAACCGCTAGATAGATACAATACTAGTGGATAGCAACATGTGTTTCATTGAAATCTGTTTGAAACCAAGCAATTTGTTTCATACGTGCTGCTCTACATACAGTGGATCATTCTCAGGACTGCCATCTGTTTCTCAGGAGGAGACTACCTTGCCCCCAGGTTGGGCTGAGGTACAGCGGGTCCACCTGGAAAGCTGATACATGGGCCCAACTTGAAAATAAACAGTGGAAGGTTCGGCGTAAACCATATACCTGTACTAGTATTTCACATCAATATGATATACAGACATTAGCTCTGTGTTTGCATCATCTATTTACTTGCAATGTCCAAAATACCTCATTAAATTAGAAAAAAAAATAATAAAAGCAAATATTTTCAAAGTTTAGAAAGTGATCAGGTACCTAAAAGAGGTGACTCACCTACAAAAAGTCCAAGTATCCCGGTGAGCCAGTCTAACTCTGCCTCACCCACAGTTCAACCTACTACACTCCAGAACTGGGTACTTTCTGCCAATGTTTTGCAAATCAGGCAACATTCAGTGGAGAAATTAGAAAAACACACTGTCTGCAACACCGCATTTGTTGATGTGTGGCAATAAGTATACATTTTTGTAAGGGTATAAATAAACTCAGTGTGTGGCAATTGGAGTGGTGCTTTATGGAAAAACACCACATTTGCATCCTAATACTGATTCCCATCTCCAGGTCTGAGGAGTATAGGGTGCACTGTGCAGGTAACACACTTAAGATGCAGGGAAAAGAGTAATGACTGCTTCACCACTTCTGTACTTCCTTTTGTGTGGAGTCAGTTTTGACAACATGGTTGACCAAATGATTTCACTCCCCCCATGAAGGTTTAGTACTGCAGGGGTACTGCTTTGTAAACATGAAGGGAAAATGTTAAGGAAGCAAATGAAGATAATGCCTAGCTCATGTGTCAATAGCCTTTCAGCAAACTTGGGAGTTTCAACCTCCACTTTAAATTCCAAAGGGATGTGGAGGATCCGCACTGCTATTAGGGGGAAGCTGCAGGAGTGACAGGCATTTTAGTGGTGGCAGTTTGAACATACAGTGCGGAAGCTAAGTATCCATCAATGGGAGAACAAAGGGTAATAAAAAGTTTAAAACAATCAGAAAATCAAAACAAACAAATCAGAAAATGGAAATTTTTAAAATGTGGGGAACTGGATGGTTCAGTGACATGGTAATAAGTGAAGGAACCTTTCACCTCAAGGTTACTGGTTTAAAGCAAGCCTAGACCAGTAACTGGCAATGGCCAAAAGTCATTATCACCTGAGGGATGCTAATTGGCCTATGGGAAATGAATTGTGGTGGCCTCAGTCCAGTTTCCAATGGCCATGTGCCCACATCACAAAACCAACACAGTTGGCACTAATTGGCATCCTTCTTGGCAACCTCACCTGAGGGGCAAAGGACAAAATAGATATGGAGTCTGAAATAACCTCTCACCTACATGATGATGCCTCCATGACAGGGTTGAGGCACATTGGCTGGCAGTCCGGGGGGAGCCTCCACCCTTATTGCTTGTGCCATACCTGTCACGTGGATAAAGAGAGGGCTTCAGTTTCCAGGGATGTTAGTTCCACTCCATTCACAAGAAAATATTCACACATAAACAGAATCTTTAAAACAAAAAAATAATTTTTTAAAAGCTGAACTCTGGCCAGCTAAGAAGTGCTGCTGCTTTAATAGTGAATCATGGGTCAAGTTGAACCAATTTAGGTTCCAAGGCTGACGCTTTCTGAAATGCAGAATGTAAGACTCTAGTCCCAAAGCCATTTTCTCTTTTATGACCTACAGGTAAAGCTATTTTGTCATAAAGAGTTGCTGATGCCTCCTAGGAATACTTGTAAAACTAAATATTTAAACACAGTTCCGCATGTATAGCATACATTTTTTTATAGGTTTCTCCTCCCTTTATTTATTACTGAGGAAATTTGTGTGGAAATTGGAGAATTATCCCTTAAAGTTCATTAGTTCCTATAGCTTAGTCCCTACTTGAAGCCATACTCCTCTGTTGTTGCATCACAGCCTGTTTTTTGCCATGGGAGTAACTGTGATGTCATAAGCATGGCATTATGACATCAGGTAGGGAAAGCAATAGGAGATGAACTCTCAGGTAACAAAGATTCTGTTTTCATGCAGATGACTTTAGTGATAATGACAGAATGAAGAAATAAAGAGCTAGTGTGAATTATAAGCTGAATTGTGTCCAAATACTATGTTTTTTTTTTCAAGTGTTCCTGGAGGGTTTGGCTACTTGCCATCTGAATAGCAAGTATACTGTTTCTTTGTAGTTGCAGGAACAAGTATAATTAAAGTTACTTAGAACTAACTTCATTGAAATCACTGTACTAAATTTTATTCAGATTAATTATATTGCTGATGTTGAAAAACATGCATCAACAAAGAAGATGCCAATAAGAGCCATTTAAATGAATTAGTGCTATAAACATGTTGTAAATACAGACACACTGGATAATACCTTTTTGATCTCCTCTGCATTTCCTTTCCCGAAATCATTCTTTCTCTTGGCTTAAACAAGTTGTCTAAAACACAAAGAAAGGCAATTGTTTAACCATGCTGCATTTAGTATGCTAATGAATCAAAAAACTGCATCTAAAAATATAGTTGTTAAATGTCTGGATTCAGACATGATGTACTAGCCTGACTATATTCCACTATCTTTTATGATTACTAGAAATGAAAGTACATTTTTATATATCATATTAATTTTTATTTATTTTGCACATCAGTTTTTAAAACACAACATGTTGCCCATTTGTTTTGGACATACAGGACACTTTAATGAGAAAGCATGATTGTTACACCCACAACCAAAATGGAACACAGATATATAATTTATATGGTTGATCACTATTACACACTGATTTCCAGGGAATAAAAACCTTGTTACCCTGCCTCATGATGTCATTTCTGTGAATTATTTATTTAACAAAGAAATGTGGTAGCCATGTTAGTGCCAATGATAGTGAAGAAGAAAAAAAAACAATAAATATGTTGCAGGTGATACCGTTTATTGGACTAACAAAATTGTTTTTGAGACTAGCTTCAAGATGTATACTCTTTTCTTCAGGTCAGTGAAAGCAGAGCTGAATAACATGTCAGATATTGAGGGTGGATGCGGATTCAAATGAGACACGGTGTAGCTTGTTTAAACATCAAAGCACTACAAGGTCAATTCACACTTGTAAAACAAGACAGGAGGAATCCCACTGTCATTTAAGAAGGCCTGCTGCAGAGAAAAGTGATAGTTCAATTTTAATCGGGGGGGGGGTGCAGGTGTGGTGGTTCAAGGATGAATGGAGAAACATTTGAAGCATTTTGTTTCTTTTTATGGGATGGGTGAATGTGAATTTATCCCTGGTAATGTGTCAAAAAGCCAACATTTCTATTTATTTATTCTTTGTTAACCAGGTAAGGCCCACTAGGCACAACTGCCTGCTTGTGAGGGAGACCTGGGAGCTTTGGGCTGGATAAGTGACTTACTTAAGAGTCACACAGTATGCAAGAGAGGGTTGATAGAATCAGTCCTAGGTCTGCTAGATGTACCAAGCTCATTCACAGCTCATTACTCTAACCTGTAGGCTATGCTGCCAATTAAATCCTTTTTCATCAGTGTTGAAAATGTATTCAACTGTTCTTCATTCTTGAATATTCTTTACATTTTCTGATCTTGAGAAATGTTCCCCTGTTGGTGTATGCTTATCTTTGTATGTGATTGTGAATTTGTTGTGCTTCATTCTCATTTTGAGCTTCTGTCCAGTTTCACCAATATAGTAGCAATCCTCACATTGTGTACACTGTATCTTATATACTACATGGCTAGAAGAGCAGGAATATGAGTTTTGGATTTCAAATGTTTCCCATTGTGACTAAGAGATGTCAGTAGGCAAGCACTGGTAGTGTGGGAAATACATATTTTTAAGTCTCATCTTCAAACAATAGCAGCTGTAAATCTTTTATTATTTTTCTTGCTGTTTCTAGTTCTGGATTGTATGTTAATATCAAATCAAATCAAGCTTTCTTTTTATTGCGCCTTTCAGAACCAAGGTGCTGTACATAAAATCAGATACAGACAAATATAAATATGAGTTAAAACAGAAACAATAAAAAATAATTAACCATAATTAGGGAAGGCTAGTAAAGTAGAGTAAATAGATAAGTTTTTAGCTCAATTTTAAACCTGTGGATGGTCAGGCATTATCTTAGCCGACGAGGTAGAGAATTCCATAGGGTTGGAGCCAAAAAAGAAAAAGCATGAGCACCAGATGTCTTCAATCACACCTTGAGAATCTCTAGCAATCCCTCATCGGTGGATCAGAGAGGACAAAGGGGGCAGTAGGTTACCAGGAGGTCTTGCAAGGTAACTGGGTCCCTAATCATGTAGGGCTTTAAAGGTTAACAAGCCAAACTTAAAGGTGATCCACCACTGAACAGGCAGCCAGTGCAGCTCGTGGAGCACAGGCATAATATAACTGGACCCAGAGGTCCCAGTCAAAAGCCTGGCCGCTGCATTCTGCATCAGCTGTAAGCAATGGATATCAACTCCTGATAGCCCTAGGTAGAGGGAATATCAGTAATAAAGGTGAGTAGTGACAAAGGCATGGACCAATGTTGGAAGATCATCAGGAGGAACCAAGTGTTTCACCCAGGTGATATTGTTCAGATGGTAAAAAGAGGATTTGATGACAGCTGATACCTGGGATTTTAGTGTTAGACCATCATCAAAAATTATACCCAGGTTACGCACCTGGTCTGAGGTAGTGAGCGGTATGCAATCAAGCAATAAACCTGATGGCTGTCCAGCCCCCAAACCTGCCCTGGATGACCAGGGTCCACTACTTACACCTCAGTCTTATCTGGATTCAGTCTCAGCCAGCTGGTACTCATCCAAGTTCTGATCTCGGTAAGTTCTGATCTCGGTAAGGCAATTATTTAGCACGGAGAGTGCATCATTCTATCCAGGCAGAAAGGACATATACAGCTGAGTATCTTCTGCATAGCAGTGAAAACTCAAACTGTATCACCTGATGATATCTCCCAATGGCAGCATGTACGCTGTGAACAACAAGGGGGCCAAAATGGAGTCCTGCGCTCCCCACAGGGCAGATGGTGAGTGCCAGAAGAATAAATTCTGGTGGCAACTCTCTGAGACCTGCCCGTGAGGAATGAATGAAACCATTTGAGGACTGTACCAGACAGCCCACAAAGACACCGCAGGCACTCCAACAGCACACCATGGTCTATAGTGTTAAATGCAGCAGAGAGATCAAGAAGGACCAGAATGGTATGTGCCTTTCGATCTCTTGCCATTAGAAGGTCATTCAATAGCCGGACAAGTGCAGTCTCCATGCTACGCTTCCTCCTAAAACCAGACTGGAGAGTATCATAGACATAGACATGACAAAGATGTGTGTTCAGATGTTCTCTTTGGTTTGTACTTTAATAGATCTTTTCTGAGCATGCAGAGTGTGGACTGGATATTCCTGTCAATGGTGCTGGATTTATATCACTTCTGCTTGAAGGAATCTTTTAGTGCACCAAGATGTCTGTCTCTGTCTTCCCGGTTTAAACAAATATAATGGTACAGGATGACCTGACTGTGTATTATGGACGTTTTGGTGAGTAAAGGATGGATGCCTAACTGTGAAGGTAATTGCATCTGTCTGTAGGTTTCCTCTACAAAGATGTTTACAGTATTCCATATTTTAGTGTTACTGTGGTATAACTTTGAGTAATTTATTTAGAATGTTACTGAACCATACAGCATACAGAAGACCCTACCTTGCTACATGTCAGCAACCAAAGGACAGTGAATATACACACCTGATATGGGGCCATGAAGAAAACTGAATCAGACCTCACTAAAACTAGCAATAAGACAACCATGCAAAACTCCAGATCTGACTATAGTTGTATTTCATCAAGTCTGGTAGAGGGGCAGAATGTCATACCTTTAGAGAGAACTGAAATGTCTGGCCATCATAGCAGATGGCTGGAGAGGTTAATTATTCCATAATTAATCTCTCCAGCCATCTGCTTTGACAGCTAGAAATTTCAGTTCTCTCTAAAGGTATGACATTCTGCCCTTGCACCAAACTTGATGAATTACAACTATTCTCAGATCTGTAGGAATTCATTAGAAGGCTATAACTGAAAGAATCCTTTCACAATCAAGAGGGCTCATCTTTCACAAGTTACAACCACAAAATAAAACCAAAAAAACACTGCCACTTTACTCCACCAAGTGGGCACAGCTCTAAACTGGACAAATATATAGACAGTTTTAGACACAGGGTAAATTCACAAATCTCTAGCAAACAGAAAAGAATCAATTTAACCTCTCACCTTTGGAAAGAACAGCATTTGGTAACCTTCAAATCAAACAAAGCATCACCATTTAACTTGCAGTTAAAGGAGGTGCAGTTCTGATCATGCATACTAACAGTAACATATGGGAAGGCTGCAGACAACTTTCGGGCAACAACTATTACAGGAAGCTCACTATAGGCTCTACAGAGAAATTCACAAAAAAATTAAGAAAGTTAATTGGCACAGTTCTAGAACATATACACAATGAACTGGAAAATCTTTTTTTTTAATTGTTTATGTTTTATCAAAAACTTGCAATACAAGAGCACAGAGGAATACATGAATAGATAGTTCATAAATATCCACTTACTAAGGATTATTTAGACATCCTCCCAGAAGTTACAGCAATAGGGGAACTACCATTAATTACATTAGAAAAGTCTGTGTTTATTCAGAACAGCATATGGCAGCGCAGAGCTTAACATGTATATACTTAAGGAAGTACAAAAGTAAAGCCTTTTTACCATATTGGCTGTAAGTCCACAATATCCCACATTGTTGTTTTACTAGAAACTAGTAAGGATTGATTCCCCAAGGTTGAGCCCTCAATTAAGATTGGAAAAGTAAAAATGTGATAGTTAAATATGCCCCGCTAAAATATACCTGCAGAGTATTACCCCATATAAAATCTAACATAAAATCTAACACAGAACAGGGAACCCAGCATATAAGTCCAATTATTGAGGCCAAGGCCCAAAGCATCAGAAAGTCTCAGTTTTTGGATATTAGTTACAAAGAGACTATGTAGGAGACACCCCACTGTCCCACTGCAAGTTATTCTCCCACCAGTGCACCATCCTCTGAAGAATTATGTTCGGTTCCAATAAGTTTGGCCTTGATCTTCTCATGCAGCTTACATGCTTCTGATGGATCATTGAATAAATACGTATGGCCCTTCCATTGTACCTTCAGCTTAGCATGCAAGAGAAGTTGGTGCTGTATCTTCAAAGATCGCAACATAGCTTACACCCGATCAAAGGTTTTTCTGCATTGCCTGGTCGAATAAGATAAGTTGGAAATAGAGACTGGTCTGCTTGGCCATAATGTAGATGCCACTTGTTTTTAGCAATAGATAGAAACCTGTCCCGAACTCC
The DNA here is from genome assembly GCA_016271365.2 of Neoceratodus forsteri. Lineage (NCBI taxonomy): Eukaryota > Metazoa > Chordata > Ceratodontiformes > Ceratodontidae > Neoceratodus > Neoceratodus forsteri. The sequence goes on along the minus strand of CM028135.1, from coordinate 328,503,690 downwards.
CACTCCAGTGCACACCACAAGAAAGGTATGGGGACCCATGGCAGTGGCCCCCGCCTGGTGAGGAGTAATGTGATACGCTTTTTTGAGGGCAAGTGGGAGCTCCTCTTCAGACATCTCAAGAAGCTGTGACAACATAGTTAGGGCAAAGGACAGAGGGTCTTTCCCTTCAGACTGCCCCGGCAGCCCAAGAATTCGGATATTGGGTTCTCTTGCTAGATTCTCCATATTTTTGAGACTTTGACAGAGCAGGGAGTTTTCCTTCACCAGCTTAGCGGTTGCATCAATGGACTTGAGAGAGGCCCCCCTCAACCTGCTGCACTGTCTGCTCACATTCATCCACTCGCATCTCCAAAGCATTTACTCGAGGGGTAAGAACGTCCAACTTCTTATCCATGTCCCTCACTGTTTTCACCAGTTGCACCAATGTGGAGTTAACGGTGCCTAGGGAAACCTCCTCAGAGCCAGCCCCACCACTATTACTGCAGGCCTCTTCGGGTTGCTGCAGCCCACTGCCACATGAAGCATTTGACTTAGGCTTAAAGAAGTCATCTGACAGTGCTGTATTTCACTGTTTGCCCTTTTCTGGCTTCTAAAGCTGTAGAGGCAATTGTAGATTCTATAGGGCATTGAAAGATTTGTGTTTAGATAACTTTATATCTTATATTTAGCTCAGATCCTTGGGAGCTCTAAAAGGAAACTTCAGCTCTGCTCTGCTGTCAAGCCATGCCCCCCAATGAACTGGAAAATCTAATACTAACAAAGCCAAAACTAGGAACCTTCTACATGTTACCAAAAATTAACAAACCTGGAAACCTTGGCAGATCAATTATATCAGGAATTGGCACATTAACAGAGAAGATTTCTGGAGTCACAGAGGGTATACTCATGCCATTAGTGCAAAACACAGACAGTTTCATACAGGATACAGCATACTTTTTACACAAACTGCACAGTATTGACCAGTTAGCTCCTGACGCTATTTTTGTCACAATGGCTATTGAATACTGCAACATCCTTCTCAAAGATGGCACAACGGTATGACATGAACACCTACATAAAGCAACCACAGGCAACAAAATATCCATTAGAAGTGATAGCTAAACTTACTGACCATCCTTACATACAGCTACTTCAGCTTTAACAGTGAGATCTACCTTCAAAATATGGGGATGGCTATGGGCATCAGGATGACATTGCAGCATGCAAATCTCTTCATGGCAGATCTACAGACAAGATAAATTGCTCAATACACCGCACCACAAACCTACAGACAAATGCAATTACCTTCATAACTTGAGCTTCCATCCTTTGAAAACCAAAACATTCATAATAGTCTGGTCATCCGGTACCACTGCATTTGTTCAAACCAGGAAGACAGGGACAGACATCTTGGCACACTAAAAGAATCATTCAAGCAGAAGTGACATCAATACAGCACCACTGACACAAATATCCAGTCCACACTCCACATTCTCAAAGAAAAACTATTGGAGTACAAGCCAGAGAGAGCATCTGAACACATACCTCTGGTAGTGTCATACAATCTAGAAATGGAAACATTATGAAAAATAATAACAGATTTATCGCCACTATTGTTCGAAAATGATGTAACATGTATTTCCTACATCATCAGGGCTTACCTTCTGCCAACCGCCAAACCTGTAGCAGAAACTGGTTCAAAGCAAATTTTTCAGAGCGCTCCAGCTGGTGACAAAAGTATGAAACCATGCAAAACACTGCACTGCAAACTATGTACACACATGTCTCCTGAGACATTTTTCTATCATAATGGAAAAACATTTGAAATTCAAAACTCATATTCCTGTTCTTCTTGCAACATAGTATAAAAGTGTACAGCATGAGGATGGCTGCTAAATTGGTGAAACTGAACAGGAAGAGTCCTTGGCAATTGAACGTGGCAGTCTGACAAGACCCACTGTTGATTAGCAAATGGGATTATTTGTGGACAGTGCATCTTTCTGTGCAATGCATGTACGAAGACCTATCTTAATGGTGGGTAGTGAGTAACGCTGATTTTAAGGACCTATTCAAATCACACACTGGACAATGGGCCACAAGAGAGTTCCTTCGGTAGCTATCTCTCTGGGATCAGTTACAGAAAGTCCTTTCAAGAGCAGAGCTCACTGGAAATGACTATAGTACCTAAATTTTTTTCCTTCAATCTGAAGTGAGGAAGCTGCAATATGAGCAGGCTCAATCCCTGCAGCAGATATGCTTTGGCGCACAGTGTACTGACCAAATTTGTGACCCATTCAAGGACTGCAAGAACCACATGGACAGTAAGTCCTGTGGTCCCTGTGCAATGCTGCAGGTAAATTGGTCCACTCTGTGGCTGATGTTTTATGGGTTGCAGCAGCATTCAAGAGGGCCACTTTTGCCTCTGCTCCACGGACTTCATCTTATTTGTCCTTTTTCCCACCTCACTTTCCCTAACTTTCAGGAAGCAGAAGCACAGTCTCTCATTGCTCCCATTACTGTTGAAGAGGTGCTCTGGAGCATTGACTCCTTGAAGGGTAACACTACTTCAGGTATGGATGGCCTTAGCCCTGAATTTTATAAAACCTTCAAAGACACACTTGCAGCTTCACTTGCTGAAGTGTACAACCAATGATTGCAAGGGAGTGCCTTTCTCACACTCATGACACAAGCTATTCTTGTCTACATCTTTAAGAAAGGTGATAAGGTGGATCTCAACACCTGGAGACCCCTGAGCCTCCTTAATGCAGTCTACAGAATTTTAACAAAAATTCTTACTACCCCATTGAGCCATGTCACTAACCTTCTGATTAGCCCATTTCAGACATGCTTGTTCCCAAGCAAAAACATCCAGGATAATTTGATTACCCTACAGGAACTCTTTACATGTGGAGTGGAACACATGGTAGACAGTTTTGTCTTAAGCTTAGAAAAAGGAAAGGCTTTTGACAGGATATCTCATGAATGCCTCTTTAGGGTTTTGGGACTCTTTTATTTGCCCCCCCTTTGTACAATGAATATGGTGCCTCCATATTCAGGCTTCAGTTAACCCCTTGATCAATGGCTTGTTTGGGTCTGCCTGTGACTTATGGGGAGGCGTTCAATGAAGATGCCCCCTGAGCCATCTTCTTTACTTCTTCTGTCTAGATCCCCTGCTAAAGAACATCCATGCATGCACATCCATCACTGGTATACAACTGACCCCTCAGGCTGACCCACTGAAGGTTTTAGCTTATGCAGATGACATTGTTGTTATTTGCAAATATGAGTTGGCAGGGCCAGCCCTACAGCAACATTTGGAGAGTTAGTCAGCTGTTTCAGCCTCTAGTATAAATTATGACAAAAGTAGTGGGTACCTGTGAGGAGGGCAGCTCTCACACACCCTCCAGACATTGCTTCTATTCAGATTTGTATGACCAATATCAAAATGCTAGGCATACTTTCTGGCACAGCAGATATGCCTATAAAGAACTGGGACTCCTGTTGGGGTGGTCACGTGATGCTGAGGAAGGGGTAAGACATATTTGTCAGAGCTCCATCCAATTTATCAATAAAACACCCTAAAAACACCAGATATTGCAGCAAAATAATTACAAAATTAAAAGCGACCCCAAACAGAGAGTGTGGACATCTTTGTTTGCTAGATGGAGACTGTCTTACCTCCGAGATCTTCAGATTTACAGCCTGAGATGGAAGCAACGCAGGAGTCGGAGTTCAAGCGTCCACGCCATAGCTCATCTCCTCAGTCAGCTCCTGAAGAGCTAGCCTCCTCTCATATTTACTCTGAGTTTTCCACAATAAAAGAAGCGCTTCTAAAGCTCATCGAGGAGGTCGCCGACATTAAGCCTGCCCATATGTAACTATCCCAAAGGGTAGCTGATACAGAGTTCAGAGTGGGCTTTGTAGAGCATAAGCAGGACAAAATGGAGCTCGAGGTTATCGTGCTTAAAATAAATGTTGCCAAGTTGGAAGACCATATTGACAACCTAGAAGGGAGAAACCAAAGGAATAATCTAGTTCCGCTGAGGCTCCCAGAAGGTGAGGAGGGCCCCAACACTATTCAATTTCTCCAGCACTTTTTAAGGAAAACAGTGGGGCCTTCTCCTAAAGGCCCTGAATTTGTCTTCGAACGAGCCCATAGATCACTTCAGGCAAAACCCCTACCTGCTGACCCTCCCAGGCTGATCATTTTTAAACTGTTAAATGTTCTGGATCAGGAATTTATTTTGAAGGAAGCCAGAAAACTGTCCGCTATTCTATGGGAGGGGAAAAAGTTGAGGGTGATACCAGATCTTACTTTTAAAACCCAGCAGCTATGTGCTTCTTTTTGACCTTTTACTTTGAAGTTATGGGCGGCTGGAATTCATCATCGTAGTTTATACCCTGCCCAACTGGAAATCACCTTTTCAGAGGGAGCCAAGCACTTTGATTCAGTGGAAGAAGCTATGAATTACTTATGACAATGCTTCCCAGATTTATTTCCTAAATGAACTGGGGGTGCGCTCCTTTTCAAGTACTCCACAGTTATTTGGGCAGTTTGTCACTTTTTTATTTCCTGTGTCTGATGTTTATGAAGAGATCGGAAGTATGGAGCCTTACAAGATTTGGGAGAGCCTTGCAGTGACTTTTATGGATAAAAACTGACTTTTTACACATCTTCAGCACAGGAAGATATCAGTTTGTGTTTAGTCCAGTTAGCCCCCTCCCACTTTTTTTTATTCTCCTTTCTTTCAAGTGCAGCATTATTTACTCCTGGGTTCATTGTGCTTTTTGCAGGCTAAGTAGATCACTTGGTACTGATTACTTGTTACGCTAGTTTAGAATCAGCTAAGATAAGGATATAGATTATTCTCCTTTTCTATTTAGTGCTGGTCAATAAGGGAATGGCTGACAATTCTAAACATGGAATTAGTTTTGCTTTCACACATTGGTGCCTTCAGGGCGCTACTTGTTTTTTCCACTAAAGGGCACCAAGATCTTACGTGTAAAATGGACAATCCAGCCAAGAGACTTAGGGCAGTACTCATGAAGGGGAAGAAGGACCCGCAGCTGCGAGAAAACCTTGGTGCCAGTGGGAAACCACTTGCAAAGCCACAGGTCACCCACAGCTGCAGGTATTCACATAGGAGGAGCTGAAGTATGACCGACTGCAAGGAATACAGTGGCCTGCAGATGCTGTTGTCGTGGACAGCACCACAGCTGCGGGAGACTGCTGTGGGCAGCAGAACCTGCCGTAGCACCCTCCACAACTGCCGTGGTTATAAATCAGTACTGCTGCAGCTGCGGACGATTCCAGTCTGCAACGGCAGTTGTGGAGGGAATTTTAACATTTTCCTTTCATGAATCCTGGCCTTAATATTTTGACTGTATTACTGTATTATTTCTCAATCCTTGATTTATTCTCTTGGTAGGTTATAATTTTCACACTACTAAAGGAAGCACTACGTAAGATACACTCATTTGTTATAATCACTGTTCTGCTGATGTTTTACCCTAAACTTAGTTTTCATTGGGGTTAAAGCGATTAAGTATGTTCTACAGGGTTTTCTGCATTGCAGATAGTTTTCCACCCCTCGATTTTGAACTTAACTAGCTGGGGTTTTACAGACCTGATTTTATGTTAAGGATGGTGTTTAAGCTAGCTCACCTCTTTTTTCTTTCAGCTGGTTGGTGAGTGGATGACAGCGCCCCCTTGGGAAGTATCATGGTCCATAACAGAGGGAGTGGGCCTAGGGCCCGAGTTACTAGGATTGTAAATAGTTACATTGTGCCATTGTTTTCCCTTTCTCTTTTCTTTTTTACGGGACTTTGTTTTGGAGTTTTTATCTGGGAAGTGGGGAAGGGGGAAGGAGGCAGCACAGTCTTGTATAGGGGTCTTTTCAACACTTATGAATACTCTGACCTCTGATGGGTAACACGCTAACTGCTCTTTCTTGGAATATTAAGGGGGGGAGGGATAACACTAAGAAATATGTTATAATGAATCACTTTGCAAAGCATGATCCTTAAATTGTTTTCATTCAGGAAACACACTTGCTTACAGATCAGTTAAACTACTTACAAAAGCATTGGGTAGGTCAGGTAGTCGGGGCAGGCTTTAGCCCTTGTAGGCGGGGAGTGGCCCTTTTAATTGCAAAAGGTTTTCCCTTTACTGTGGTTGAAATGGTTAGTGACCCTGGAGGACGTTATGTGCTGGTCCATGGTAAACTGGGCAATTTCGACATGGTATTGGGCTCAATTTATGGCCCCAATACAGATATTTCCTCTTTTGTCACCCATCTAGCAAGAGTCATGGCCCCCTTTTCTCAATACCCAATCATATTAGGAGGTTGCTGGAATCTTGTACAATCAATTGAGCTAGACCGTACACATCGTTATCGGTACTGGGTCCTCACCAACCCAGAAGGCCTTAAGTGAATTTATATCCTCCTTAGGCCTACTAGATCCCTGAAGACTCACATATCCCCTATCTAATGACTTTGCCTTCTATTCCCCTGTTCATAAAAGCTATTTCCGTATTGACTTTTTCTTATAAATCAGCACATAGGTCCCTCCATAATCGACTCTCAAATTCATGCTCGGGTAATATCAGACCACTCCCTAATTTCTGTCACTATAGATTTCCCAGGTACTCTCTTTAGGCCACACACTTTGTCCTTAAACAACTCTCTGTTGAAAGACTGCCAAATAATTTCCCGGTTTAAGCAAACCTAAATTCTATGCCCTCGGTGGACATGGTATGGGCTGCCCTAAAATCTACCTGAGGGGGGGGGGGATTTATACGTATTGCCACAGTATTAAAGAAAAAAAATGTTATACCACACCAATCTATGTCTAGACAGAATTTGGGTACTTGAGACCAAAGGACTAGATAAACTTTCTTTAGCGGATAAGCAAGAACTTATTTGGTTAAGGGCTTATTACTCCAGTTTGCTATTGGAAAAAGTTGAAAAAGCAGCATCCCTTATCAAAGCAACACACATTGGTCAGGGTAGTACAGCTGTCAAATTACTTGCCTGGTAATTAAAGCAGCGATCAGCATTGAAATGGATCTCAGCTATCAAACATCCCCAAACTGGTATTCTAATTTCAAATCCAAAAGAGATGCTATCCCTGTTTAGAGATTTTTATCAATCTTTATAATCTCCCCACTCATTATCAGCTTCTCAACTTCAAGCAATGTATGATTTTCTACAACGAGCAAACTTACCTTGTCTCTCGAGGAAAATTAGTCCCATTTAGCTAAACCAATAACTGCTGAAGAAATCTCTTTAGCTATTGATTCATTAAAACCCGATAAGGTACTGTACCTGGCCCAGATGTTTTTTCTGGCCTTTTCTATAAGACTTTCAAGGACCAACTTCTCCCCTTACTGCTTCAGCTATTTACCTATTTGGGAGTCTTCCCCAGTTATAGACTCCTTATTATTTGAAGCAAGAATAATTTTTCTTCCTAAACCCGGAAAAGATCCCATGGTAATTGGTAACTACTGACCTATTTCTTTACTTAATGTAGATGTTAAAATCTACACTAAAATGTTGGCTAATAGGTTGGCAGATATGTGGTCTAGCCTATTGGGGCTTGAACAAGCTGGGTTTGTGGCTGTCCATACTTCGTCTGACCATTTCTGTAAGCTACACCATCTCATTTCTCCATCCAGGGACCCCAGTCTTGAGGCAGTCTTGGTCTCCCTGGATGTGGAAAAAGCATTCGATGGGGTAGCCTGGCCATATTTGTTCATCGCCATTTCTAAGTTTGGTATCCCAGAGTCTTTTATTGATTGTATTCGTATTCTCTACCAGTGTCCTTCAGCATGGCTATGATGTAATAATTACCTCTCAGCTTCCTTTTCACTCTGTAGAGGGACTAGGCAAGGATTTCCCCTCTCTCCTTATTTATTTAATCTATATATTGGACCTCTAGCTAGGGTACTCAACTTAGAACAGGGGAAAAAGGGTATTCAAGTGGGAGATTTGGAACTTAAGTTGTTTCTTTTTGCAGATGACTTACTTCTTCATCTTTCAAATGGCAGGCAATCTCTCCCCCTGGCCCTCCAAGTTATATCCCAATTTAGTTAATTTTCTGGATATAAACTCAATAGAAACAAAACTATGGTCTACCTCCTTTCTGCTCTAGTGAGGAAGGAGCAAATTGACAGCTTGGGTCTTCAGTGGGAAAGTAAGGCTCTAACCTATTTAGGTATTAAAATATCCAGGGAAATAGATAAACTTAAAGAACTCAATCTCAATCCCTTACTGAAGTCAAAAAAAGAAGATTTGGCCAGATGGAAAAAACTACCACTATCCTTTTGGGGGGTAGGGCAAATATTTTAAAAATGATTATTTTGCCCAAGTTGTTTTATCCTTTAAATAATCTCATTATATATCTCCCCAGGTCCTTTTTTTTGGCCCTTCAGAGAGTTTGTTCTGACTTTATCTGGAATGGGAAACCCCGGGTAGGGCATACGGGAAGCTCACTTGCTCTAGGTCCTTAGGTTGGTTACAACTACTAGACTTTTATGTCTACTATCTGGCCATCCATGCTAATAGGGTTTTACATTGGGTAGCCCCAAGTCAGATCCCCTGGAGAATCCTGCCTGGTTGCAATTAGACCTCAGCCAAGCAAAGTCATAAATCTTCCTTGACAGCAATGTTATACAGTCCATTGTCAAATGTGCCAACAATGATTCGAGATTCCCCAATTGGATGGGATGTAAAAGCATTCCAACAATTTTGTGCCCTAACTCAAATTAATCCTAAGGAAAGACTTACTACAACCCTTGTTTAATAACCCAAATTTGAAAGTAGCTAACTGCACCATAAACCCTTAGAACTGGTGGTTATATCCAGAACCATGCCTAAAAGACTTTACATTGGGAAATTCATTCCTTTCAATTCCTGCCCTGCGAACAAAGTTTAGCATTCCTCACAAGTGTGTTTTCTAATTATTTCAAATACACCATTGCATTGAAGCCTTCCTTGGTAAACCTCCATGGTCAGGTAAGGCAGGCATTTTTCTAACCTCCCGCTAAAAGTCGAAAATCAATCTCCAAACTATACCATGAAATTATTCATTGTTCCTGGATTAACCCTTTGCCTGTGGCTCATTACTGGAAGCATAATTTCTATAAGTCCTTTTCCGATAATTCATGGAAAACAATCTGGCATGACATTTTTACCCTAATTAAACAGGATCACTTGAGGGACATCTAATTCAACATGCTTCATAACATCTATTACATGCCTAGCAAGCTATATAGAATGGGCAGGGTATCCTCTGCTATTGGTAATGATTGTAGAGCTGACAATGCTACATTACACCATAAGCTTTGTTCATATCCCAAGATCTCAAAATTTTGAGAGATGGTTAAAAAACATATTTCACCCTACCTAAATTTATCCTCTTACTTTGAGGAAGGTACCTGTCTTTTAGGATTGTACTCTTCTATTCCCACATTCTCCCAAAAAGTACAATTTGCTATGGTCTCCATGGTCACCAAATTGTTAATCCTAAGGCATTGGAAAGAAGAGTGGGAACTGTCTTTTGGAGAATGGTGAGCTGAATTCCTTACTGCCCTGAATGTGGAACAGTGTGTGGCTAGAGCCTCCCATTCCTGAAAAAGATTCCAGAAATGTTGGGGACCTATTTTTTCTATTCTTAAAGGCAAATTTGGTTATTAAATTAGCTCTCATTTTTTTTGCTTTTTTATTTTTTCTACTTCTTCATCCCCATCCTCCTCCTCCACCTTTCCTTATCTCATTTCTCCCTTTTCTCCTCTCCCTTTGGTTATTTAGTTGGAGTTAAGAATAACTGTAAAATGACCCCCAGGGTAAAGTCTACCCTGCTACAGTTTGATAAATGGAGACCGTGCATACTAGTGGGTTGGGAAGTGGGGAGGGATATTATTATTATTATTATTATGGGGGGATGGATTTTTCCTTTTCTTTTGTTTTACATTGAGGAATATGTAGGTTTCACAACCATTGTTGATGCCTGCATTTTTTTCTTTCCTTTTTTCTTTCATTGTATTGTCAAAATGTGTACTAAAAATAAACTTAATTGCAAAAAAAAAAAAAAAAAAAGAACTGGGACTCCTGTTTACAAAAGGCAATGATTAAAGTAAACCATTGGAATGACACATGCATTTCCAAGTTGAAAAGGATTTTACTGATTAAAAATCTCTCTTAGTCATTGTATCTTTATATGCCAGCCATACCCCTCAACCTTGAGACTAGACTTTACAGTGTTTTCTTCCAGGCAGTTTGGGGAGCAGGCTTAACTCCATCAAGAGTGATATTACATATAGACAATAGTAACCAGAGAGGGTTAGGAATGCTGAACCCACTTTTTTTTGCTTTAGTTTTTTCTCATGTCAAATGTGACAGCGGTCTTGAGAAAGACCAATAAAGTCTGGCTGGTTGCTGTCCAGGTAAGACTGATGGTGTATCTCCCTGAGTGGCAGTCCACTGCTTTATGTAACATTTGGAAGCCACAGTTTATCCCTGAATAAATGATAGTGGCATTCCAGAAATAAAAAAAGTGGAAGCTCTCACACAAAATACTGTTGATAACTACTAGAAAGTTGATGTATGAGTCCATCACATCTGACCATTTCAGCCCTGACTTTCTGTTCCCTCATTGCCCAGTATCATCTGTGACCATTGTCCTTAAACACCTGAATAATTCCAGGTTGCCTCCCTTTGTTTGGAACATGGTGTGGTTGAGCTGCCTTGGAAAGCTGGGCACTCGGAATTCACATAAGCACATACAATTGTACGAGCAATATTGCCTTCAGATTGGTTGTGGTTCCATGCTGGAAACACAAGAACATCCATGTTTTACCTGCCCTTATGTCCAGCAATTCTAGTCCCATGTAGCTACCACATGGGGTGACCCCCATTTTCTCTCCTTTACTTACCAGGAATTGGTATTGAGTATTTTTTCCCTGCATGGATTTTGCATGAATTTTCTACTTTACAGATCCTGTTGGCACTTTGTAAATATTATATTTTGCAATCACGGTGCTCTTGGGTTCTCCAGCAGAAGGTTGTCCCCATCAAGAAATATTTGTGAATGTACAGTTGGAATTTTACAAAGTGTATGATAGAGATAAAAAATCTTATCTTCCTTATAAAGTTCTCCAGTTATGGCACTCTGTTCATTTTCTCTGATGCTACAAGAGTAATGTTTTGAACCAATATGCTTTTGTTTTGCTACTTTTCTGTTTTTTAGCTCTTGATTTTCTTAGTTTTCTTGTACTATGCTGTATTAGTCCTTTTCCTTTGTTTTCACTTGTATTTCCTTACAAGTTGGCTTCACACAGGCCTGTGTTTGTATCATTGTTTCCTGAAATAAAAATTCCCCTACTCTAGAATAAATTATTTATATTAGAATAGATTATTATTTGTTTCTGAACTAGTCAGTGTTATTTCTGCAACCACCCAGAGCCATTCATTTGCAGACCACAAAATGTTATCTTGCACTTTGAAGTGGGGTCAAGCCCTGCTGCATGGGAAAGGATTATGGAGACTAAATAATAGCAAGCTGAATATCCCACAGTTAGAATTCAAATAGAAGCAGATCTGGAATACTAGAGTCTCGGTCATGGGTTTTATGGTAATATTGGCCAATGGTGGGAAGACAGTAAAAAATAAATATGTAGTTTCTTCAAAAACCTATGCAGAGAGAAAAGCACACAAAGAATATTTGAAATATTTGGATTTGATAGCACAATTACAGTATTTGAATACAACATCAGATGAGGAAGCTAAAATATGATAGAGTAGAATCACAGTATCAAGAAATGAGATTTGTAACACAATGTCAGAAACAAACTTTTGGTCCCTATACAGATTGTTGTAATAGAACAGAGAAAAGATCTATACAGGGTCTTTATAAAGTTGACGGAAGCATACCTACCACAAAAACAGAAATATTGAAGGTAGTGAGCCACTACACTACAGATATTTTTGGTACTATTCCAGAAATTCAACTTAATAATGAGATTTTGCATAATTTAGATATATTGGGTTTTGCTCAACAAGATAAGGCATTATTAACATCGCCTATAACAACAAATGAAGTCTTATATTAAAAAACTCCAAAATAACACAGTACTAGGAAAAGATGGCTTAAGCTCAGAGTTTTATAAGAAATTTAAAAGTCAACTGGCACCTGTCCTTGCAGAACTGTATAATTATTATTTACACACAGGACACCTGACAGCTTTCTAGTTACAGGCTTTGTTAACATACATACAAAAAAAAGGAGATAAAGCAGATCATCAAACTGGCAACCCTTAAGTTTATTAAACACAGATTACAAAATCCTAGTGAAAATAATTGTAGGGCGACTAGTTACTGTTGCAGATAAACTAATTAGTTCACAGCAGAAGTGTTCCATAAAATCTAGAATTATTCAGGATAACTTATTATTGTTCAGAAAAGTTTTTACTGGAGGAAACCAAGGTCTTGTATCAGGGCATCTTTTGAGTATTGACCAGGAAAAAGCTTTTGATGGGCTTTCTCATGAACACTTATATCAAGTTTTAAAACTGTTCCATACATGAGAACAGTTTATATACTAGATCCAGTGCCTAAATACTGATGCTAGTAATATACCATATATTAAAGGATGGCTAGGACAGACTATACAGTTTAAAAGAGGTGTCAGACAAGGCTGTCTGTTGAGCCCCTTACTATATATCTTTGGTCTAGACCCTCTCTTATATCAAATTCAAGGTGGCAATAACATAGAAGGGATACCACTTGGTGTACATTCCCCCGCCAATAAAAAATATGGCTTATGCAGATGATGTTGTGATAATGGTAAAAAATGGCACATATAGACATGAAATATTGCAAACTTTGAACAATTTTGCTCCAGCTTCAGGTTCTAGGATAAATGTCAACAAGAGTATAGGTTGCCCACTAGGTAAAGCAGATACTTCTCATGTCTCTAGCATTGCAGGAGTTTCAGTTGCTACACATGATATAAACTTATTAGGTCTTACATATAGGAAAGAGAGAATGGCAGAAAAGAACTTGGAATCATTTTTGCAGATTGATGAAAATGAAATCGATTTATGGAAGTACAAAAGGATTTCAAAGTTGAAAAGGGTCTTGCAAATTAAAACTCTATTAATACAATTTTTTCATGTGCTAGTTATGTTTTTCCTCTCCCCAAAGTTTTTAAATACGGCTACATAGAGTGTTTTGTATGATTAACAGTATTGTTTTTATTACAGTTTTTTTGACTAATGATTTTGGGATAGCACACAAACCAAACTGTAAGTATTGGACCTCTGTGCTGTTTGAATGGACAAAATTCATATCTACGGGAATGGAAAAGTAATCAGCTAAAAAGTTTTGAAAAGAAAACAGGTTTCCATCCTGATTATATATTAGATGCATGATGTAAAATTAAAAAGTGGAAAATCACAGTTGAGAAATTAATTAAAACCACCAGGTTGCAGCTGTACTAAGAGATCGTGGAGGAGCACTATCAAGTAATTTTACAACCCCCACTTTGTCCTGTACAAAAAATAGAGTATGTTCAAAATATCTTAATAATAAAATACTCCCTGAGCATGTCTGGGATGTACACTGTTTAAGCTGTCATGGGAAACTTGGAATAATAAATTTGCATAAACAGATTACCCAATGTTACTGTTCTAGGGTTGAATGTGGTCCACAATTGGAAACCAAAGAGCATCTGTTTTTCAGTTGTCCTCATGTTCAGCAATTTTGGCAGTATATAGCTCCACAATGGGAAGGAACCGTTTTGACTTCTATAACATATGAAGAAATATGTCTTAGGTTATATTCAACCAGGTGGAAAAAAGAATAACATTAATACACTTCAAGTGATAGGAGCCATGCTCAAATACTATATATGGGAAGGCTGATGCTCTTGGGTATTTCAGCAAAAACATGTTGCATATATGGAAATCTTATGATATGTGGTGATTGAATTGCAAAACATCTATTTGGAGGAGGAAAAATCCTTACTCAAAACTCAGTTTAAGTTGTTATGGAAGAATTGCTCTTCCTTTTCCGGATGAGATCCTCAAAAATAGATGATTTGATATGTTTTATTGGACCAGCAGAGTTGCTAAAAACAAACTCTGTTGATCAAATAAAAGGTATCAAATCATCTATTTTTGGGGGTCTTGTGTTACAAGGACCAATAAAGCAGCAACAATTTCTGTTTTTCAAATAAGGTTATATTGCAAACTAAATCCGGTAGACAGTAGTATATATTTTGAATATGTACATATCCTTTTTGGTGATTACTTTCATTGTAATGTTATGTTGCTGATGACTGAACTGTATGATTGTTGTGGTGGTTAGTTTGTGTACTTTTCTTGTTAAATAAAAATTCCCCTACTCTTTAGCTTTGAAACAACTAGGTAATAACCAGATACCACAGAAGATGTGGAATATGTGGTAGCTGGGAGTCCATGGTAAAATGGCAGTCAAAGCATCACATAAGCATAAGAGTATGGAAGAAAGGATGTGCCCAAGGAGAATATTGAAATGACACTATTGAAACTCAGACACATTTCCTGTTTTTCTGTCCCTCTGTGGTCTCCTTTTGGGATGCCCCAGCCCAGTTGTGGAGAGAACCTCTGTTTGCTCAGGTTTCACATCAAGAAGTAGTCTTTTGTCTTTTTACAGTCTCTTGGGTGAAATATCAAGAAAGCACTTTACAAATATGTATGGCATCTTATAAACATCACTTGTGGCAAGCTCACAGTGCACTTACCATGCAACAAAAATATATTGCCCCTCATATTGTGGCAAGATCTGTACATACAGTACAGCAGTAAAGAAAGTGTATGCATCTGAAGTGCTATCCTTATTTCACCCAACTGTTAAAACCTGTAGGAGCACTATCCATGGATACTGTAAATAGAGCCTATTCATGAAAGTGAGAGGGGTACACGCTATTTGCACATACCTGGCCTGTGTAGCTATGCAGCTCTGGACTGGTACAGGGTGCATGGTATTCACTATGGCAAGCATGAACAGGGCACCTGTCTGTGGCCCTGCCCTTGGCATGCAGCTGCCTGGGGGAAGACTGCAGGACTCAGGTGGGCATCCAATCAGATGCCTGTCCTGGGTTCTGAAGTGGATTACCTGCTATGCATGTGCAGTGGATACTGGGAAGGTGCAGAATCTGGCAAGCTTACTCTGATGGGTGAATGCCTGAATGACAGCCCCAGCCCTTCCTGGCATCCCTGTGGGTAGAGGCAGCAGTGTGGAGGGGGTTCCAGTCTACTGGGGGTCACATAAAAGTTAGGACAGGGTCCTCCTCATGTAACTTGTGGCCCCCAGACCCAGCACTCCATGCCTTAGTGAATTGTGCAGAGTGCGTGCATGCCCCCTGGAACACCCCTGGACCACAGATGGCACATATCTGTGCAGGCAGCTGGGGGATCCTGTGTGCAAGAGGCTAGCATGCCTGTAGTGAATGTTTCAAGGGGTCTTCTGGACCCCTGCTGCATGGTATTCCAATGTAGGGTTGGCTACGCACCTCATATACCCGGTGAGTAGGCAATCTGAACTTTCATTGATAGGCTCCAATATGAGGATCATTTTGCATGTTCTTATACTTTTGAAACAATTAATTTTTTGTTCAGTCTCTTTTCTGATGCTTGTTTCTTTTTTTGACAATTTAAAATTAACTTTCTTTGATCTTTGTATGATACCTGTAAGTTCTGTATTATTCTTTATTTTAAATAAAATTGCATGCTCTTCAGGAAGATGTATGTCATAGTGCGGAAAACAGGCAAAGAGTGGCTAAAAGACCAATGAGGATGGCTGACCTATTTAGAACCACACAGTCACCAGTTCAAAGATGAAATGCAGTACACCTACTCTACATAAGTAGTCTCAAGGGCCTTCCCCTGACAGAATATACAGAATGGCAGAAAAGACTGACTTCAAATGTAGCTCACTTTACAATCGGTCCAATACTTGTGATAAAGTGAGATGGAATCTTTGCATGGAGTACAGACATGTGAGCAACTACTGCTCAAATGAACTATGTTTCAAGAAATGTGATGAACTCAGACATTCTTTTGGGGCATGCCTTGGGCTACACAGAATTGCATAGACAGGCCAAATCAGGATAACATACTGCCCTCTGCCCAGAAACAAAATGTGTCACTGTACAACATCAACAGATAAAATCTCAAAAGAGACCCCCCACACAAGAAATCTGGACACATGAGGTGCTCCTCTTTCTGATACCCCCAACCTCCCACAAAGTCAGAGGTTGTAGAACAACTCCAAAGCCAGCAAAATCAAGTTTAGCCCCCCAAGAAACCAATGCACAATAGGAGCACAGATGGATTCTTCAGCAGATGAGGAGCTACACGAAGTGGAGTCAGAAAAGATGAGAGACCGCAGCAAGCAGATACTGAGGAGGAAGCAGAATTATTGCCTCCTCCAGAAACCATGACAGTTGTAACCAGGAGATGATCCCTGCAATATCAACATCCAAAGACAAACATCATTAGAAAATATTTAAGAAGCTTGAGCATTTCATTGGGAAAAAAAATTGAATTGCTATAAACATGAAGGGACTGGGGTGATTCAGAGGGAGATGTGGAATCCAAAACATCCTATAAAAAAATCCTCCCAGAAAATGGTATGTCTAAAAACTGAAGAAGACTCTCAAGAAAAGAAAACATGGAAATGGAAAAACTGCATGGGATCCAAAGAAAGAGTAAAGAAAAAAATGACAAATGATATTAATTGCTTAAAGAAATCCCAATTTAGAAACTCTGCATCCCCATTATCTCTTTCATTATGAACCCCACAATCCCCATACAAATAACGACATTAAATGTTAACAATATCATGCATCCAAAATTATGCCTGGTAACAGTCACACTTTTGGAAGACATCCCACATGATGTTTGTCTTCCACAAGAAACCAAATTGACATCAGAAAGTGAAATGGCCCACACTAAAAGACATTGATATCAAGGTTTCTTGTTCTGGTCTTTGTGGAAGACAAAGGTGATGGTGTGGGGATTCTTTTTTAAATAAATCAATCTCATGGTAACATGATTAGAGAACATCTTGGGCATAAAAGTAGGGGATCACCTGTTACGAGTTATTAACATATACACTCCACAAACAAAAAAGAATGGAATTGTTTAATTAGTACAACTATTTTTGTACACATCTAGACTAGTCAAATTAACAGAGGGGCTCACACTGACAAGTTACTTTTGTGATTCCAGTTTTTTTGAAAACTATGATATCAGATGCTGGTCTACACAATGCTTATTGAAAAGTACCTGGCACAGGGGGGTTCACTTATTTAAAAAAAATATTTGGCTACTGGAACTGATTTTCTCTTTATATTTCAGTTCTGTAGAACAATCTGCCTTGCTGCAACCAATAGGAAACTCAGATAACCAGTTATTAGTATGTAATTTTGGAACAGTACTAATCTAACTACAGGTAAAGGGACTTGGAAGATGAATCACACATGACTGGAACCTATGGGTGTACAAAAAGAGATAGAAGAGCTGTTCATGGCAAGGGAGTCTGTGTGTTTTGTGTTTACAAAGCTTTATGTGACTCATGAGAAGATACAAAAGCAGACATAGCTACATTTCTACAGAGGAAAGCTAAGCAATATAAAGCAACATCATTTTTAAAGTATTATGATTTACAGGCACAGTTTCTAAATTAACTACCCTACAGATGGAAGAAAAAGGCACTTTTGGAACACATATTGGAAATATTAAAGAAGAGATTCAAGCCACACTGTACAATAGAGCAGCTTCCTTGTTGATGGAGCACTGGTATGGTACTCAACGAAAAACAGCAATAGGTGATATATTTACTGCATGTAGAGAAAGAGTGAAGAAACAACACTTAAATGCAGAGACAGAGAAGAAATGTAGTCACATGAAAAAGTATACAGAACACAGTAACTGACAACATTAAGGCCCCATTTGGAGCAAAAAAAAGAAAACACTTTTAACTAGAAATGTGAGAGCATTTTTTCACAAAATATGTCTCCCTAAATTGAGTTTGGAAGATACAAATAACATGTTCAAAATGATAACAACAGAAGGAGTCTTAAAATCAACCGCAGGGCTTAAACATCAGACATCTCCTGACCCAGATGGACTGTCTACAGAACAATATAGGAAGTATAAAGACACTCTATCAGAAATGTTGGAGTATTTAATTCAATATTGACAGCAGATCTTCTCCCAAATTTTTGCAAGGCCATGCAAATATTGATGTATAAAAAGAGGGATCTTTATTGATAAAGAATAGGAGACCACTGTGTATGCTGAATACTGACATGAAAAGTTTGATAGAAATTCAGTGTGCAAGACTTGCAGTAGTAGCTTAGCAACTGATACTTCCTTCCCAGACTTGCCCAATACTCAATAGGTATATGATGGACAATTATTTATTGTTGAGAGAGAGAGATTATGGCATCAATTAGTGAGGGGAGGATGAACAAATTCATCATTTCACTTGACCGAGAGAAGGCATTTGATACCAGTGTTCCATGAATACCTGTGGTATGCCCTAGAACAACATGGAATCTATGCCCCTTTTATCACCTGGATTAAAAATGTGTACAGTCATGCTGCTATCATACCAAACATAAATAGGGCACCAAATCCAGGTGGTCAAAAGGGAATGGCAGGGATGCCCAATGAGCCCATTGCTGTATATGTTCTCATTACACTTAATGCTTTGTAGCATATAAAACTGCCAGCAAATTAGAGGTCTTACTATATCAAACCACCAACAGGTGGTAAAAGTTTCAGCCTATACAGATGACTTATGTCTACTGATTGAGAATGTGGAATCTGGCATAGTAGCAATTAAAGATACTGTGAATTTAAGCTTTGCCAGCAAAGTTTCCCAGGAACTTCGATTTCACCAATATTGCAAAGTTTTTCCTATGAAGTGGCTGATTCTTCAGAAAAGTGGTCACATTGTGAGTGCATTTTGGCCAATGCACTGAAAAAATTATAACTTTGCCAGTTCAAAGTACTGTACTACACATTCATACTTTGCCATTTTCGTAGAACTGACAAATTTAGGCCACTTTACCCATTACTAGTAGCAATACAGCAGCTAGCATAATTGTCAGAGGTTACTTGTTCAAAACTTAATCTAGATAAAAGTAAAAGTTTTCAACTGGAGAATCAGGCCACAGAAGTGAAGGAAATAACAGAAATCACTACAGCCAAACTCCCACTCAGGATCATTTTTGAGTTTTTATTTGGGCATGAAGACACAGCACTGACAAATTGGAAAGAAAAATTAGAGACCTATGCAAGAAAGGTCTCCTTATGTAAAATCTGGCAGCAATCTAAAACTAAATGAGTTTTAATAACAAAAACATGTTATTGCACATTTTACTAGGTTATGCATAGTATAGCCCTCCACCAAGTATTAGAGACCAACATTTGAGTACAGTGAGCCTGATTAAACAAGAAATAGCCTATTTACCCCTTAGAAATGTTGGGTTGGGAATGATTAACCAGTTACCATTTTTTACAGTTTCTCTCAGTCTACAATTTTACCTCATTTTTATGGAATCAACGGATAATTTGGGCATTTCAGATTTTCCATTGGCTGCTCCTCCTTTTAGAAGTATGGAAAATAGACCCAGTAGATTAAAGAAGAGATGTCTTTATCCTTCATATGTTTCACCAGTACTGGGAGAAATACAGATATTACAGTTTTCACAGCAGAGTGTAATTTCCAGTACCAGATATCAAGATGCCAAACCCTACATTCCCTTGGTTCACAATCCCAGTCAGAATACCTTGGAGTTAGATAAGACCTGATCCTACAAATCAGTACTTTACTACCAGATCCCAGAATGCCACAAAGGATGTGGGATGTGACATGCTTAAGTTGTCACTGACATCTGGGAGTAAAGGACAGTAAGAAACATAACAGTATAAATGTGAGATTTTGTCACAGACAACAACGTTTGAAACTGTGTTGCATCTATATAAGTAGTGCCCCTATGCTTAGGAGTTTTGACTTTCTGTTTATGTATAGGTGGAAAGATAAACAGTGGAATTTAGTGACATACAGTATGAGGAAATTATAGCTGGAGTATAGCACAGTAGCAATAAACATCATGAAAGTACATTAAGTGTAATTTTTTCTTGTACCAAGTTTTATATTTGGCAAGTGAGATGTAAACTGATTTTCAAACAGCAAGTTGTAAGAAATGCAGGGCTGATGTGATTGAAGCTGTCAGGCCTCTCAGTGATGTATAGTTGTATGGACCTGTTATTTTGTTTATTATTGTATTTGTGCTACATTATTATTTTGAAAGGCATTTAAAATAAACTTTATTATTATTATTAAGACAGTATATAGAACTGAATACAAAATACATTATAGATCAAAATTGTATGCTTTTTGAAGAAATGTTACATGGCTTGCAAGAGCCCTATAGTTTAAAAGACTAGCATATTAGTGATAGAGATTTGATAAGTCATATGCTCTACATTACTGGGAAAAATGGAGTGTGGGGGTAAAAGCTTGGAATAATCTCTGAGCAAGCTATAATAATATGTAATAGTATAGTTGAGTAAGGTAGGACAAGGCATCACATTTGTTACTCTTTTATTCTTTGGTAACCTGGTAAGGCTCACTAGGCACAGGTGTCTGTTTTCAAGGGTGACCTAGGAGCACTGGGGAGGTTAGGTTACTTGCTCAGAGTCACACAGAATGCAGCTGGAGGTTGTGGGAATCAAATTCAGGTCTGCTGGATGTATCAAGCTCATTCACAGCTTGTTACTCTATCCTCTAGGCTATACTGCCACCAACTTACTATTGTATTTCTTGTTCCTTTTTCCTTTATCCCTGTTTCTTGTTCCTTTTTCCTGTATCCTTTTTCCTATTATGAATTTTATTGTCATGTTTTGGGAAATCATGGATGAATTATTTTGAGTTATGTTAGTATTTCTGCATGGATTTTGGTATTTTTTTCTTTTGAATGAAACATTCCTTACACTCCAGTAAGTGTCATGGAGTCTTTTACTTCCACCTGGACAGTGACCAGAGATGGGCAAAAGAGACCTCAGTTTAGCACCTCATCTGAAAGACAGCACCTCAAATGTGCAGCACCCCCTCGTTCTGCACTACAGTGTCAGTTATGGGTATTATTACCCCAGGTACCTGGTGTGGAGCTAGTAAACAGGGCCTTCTGATCTTCTGGCCCCAGAGGTGAATGTGCTACCTACTGAGCCACTGACACTGAATAATGGATACTGTATTTCCTAAGTTAGAAGCTGCCCTCTAATAGAAGCCATCCTCTATTACAAGACGCACAGAAAAAAATCAGACTTGTAATCGAAGTCACCCTCTATTAGAAAGCCGCAGCTCGTGATTGGGAGTACAGCAGCTCTGGTCAGTGGTTAAACCAACCCTCAGCTCGCCTTCTGCTAGACCCCTTCAACCCCCTCCCTTAACTCACGTCATCTCAGACAAAACAAATAAAAGAACCTAAAGTAAATTGAAATACACAGAAGAGCATTACCAAATTAAGTGAGCTCAAACTGGAGTGTTGTAATCAGCAGTACCATGTCTGCTCCAGTTATTAGTTTAACCCACCCTCATCCTGCCATATGTCAGACCTCCCCCTACCCCCTTTCCCTTAGCCCACACAATCCCAGCAGATTAGGAAAATTAAAAAAAAACACTAAACTAAAACAGAATATTGATAACTGAACTAAACTGAAGCCAATTAGATGCTGAGATGCTGGAACCATGCTGGAATTACATGGCACACTGCTACAATATGCACTGAAGTATCATAACTGGCCAGATGATCACAGATTCAGCACACCACCAAATACTCACTTCAGGTAAGAGATGCTGCATACAGCACCAAAGTTAACCAAAAGAGGTAAAGCAGATGTGTGTGTGTGTGTGTGTGTGTGTGTGTGGAGCCAGCTTGTGTTTTGGGCAGGTCACGGTCAGATCATGATTGGCTTCCTGGAGCAGTTTTGATAGAAGCCACCCTTGAATACTAGCCATGCTTGAATAGAAGCAGCAGCTAAAAACAGCTATTTGATAATAGAAGAAGTGGCTTCTATTCAAGGAATATGGTATTTGGAATATCTCTTTTGTGAATAATAGACAAATGACAACTAAAGTCATACTGTGTTATTTGCTGAGGTGATGCCACTTCTCTGAATAATGGAGCATTCCTGCTTGCAGTACCAAATTACCCCTTCCCCCAGCTAAACACAGTGAAACAAAATGAAGGAAACACATACTGGGAACAAATTAAAAAAAAAACTACAGTTAAAAATAATTATAAAAAAGTCTTAAGAAAATGAATACCCTGCTTGGCTTACAGACATTCCAAGTACTGTACCTGAAAAACAAGATAGAAAACCCAAGGTTGAAGCCTCTTCACAGTAGGGTAGATTTATTTATTTATGTGAGCCCCCTCTGGGAGCTTACAAGCAAAAAAAAAAAAAAGGTTAACTCTCAGTGATATCTGGGACCACCTGCAGGCAGGCGGCCTGGTTGGGCATGGGAGAGATATAAATTGGTGGGTTAGGTGCAAAGGAAGGGATTCTGGTCAGTGAGAGGGACCATGGTTTAGGACCAGGGTGGGGTGATTGCCAACCCAGCCCCCCATTATCTACACTGTGGCAGCATCAGGGAGCAAAAGTATGGAGCATTCAGGGAGGGAAATCAGCTAAAGGCAGAGAAGTTTGCTGGAGAAAGCTTATCCTCACCACAGAGAGAGAGAAGAGGTGGTGGGGTAATGGTGAGTGCCTGCCCAGTCCTTCTTCAGTGATTGAAAGATGGCACCAGATACAGCTGATCATTTGGAGTGGGTGGGAGCAGGCAGATAGCACTGGGAGCCCGGGCATAAGTCTCTTCGAGCAACTCCTTTCATGGGTAGTCCTTGCAGTGTGTCTATCCTGTCGTCCGAACTCATGATGCCCTGCGGCTGAGAGATGGAGTCTGTCATAAAATGTTCTGCTATGGAACATTTCAGTACCTGTAGAGGCTCGAGACCCAGTTAGTGCCAGTCCCAATTCACAGCTGAAAAGAAGTAGGGTTCACTCCGGCAGGCTGGCCCAGATGAGCTCCGTTGTGACCAGCATCTAAGTATTGTGCAGGAGGGAAGAATGGGAGAAGTGAAGCTGCTAAAAGTTAAATCCAGGCCTGATTCAGCCTCTGAATATGTTGCTGCCACCAGAATACTGGAAGCCTGATTTGGCTGTGAAGAGATGATAGTGGGAGATCTTCACGATCGAGAGTGTGCCACTGTGTGAGGTACTTGTGTGCCTTGGAATCTGCTTCTGCCCCATGTTTACCCCCACACTCCTGGAGTGGCCTTGTGATGTGCCCCATTGAATGAAATTGAGTTTATGAACCTTCATGTATTGTGTGGACAATGGGCTTATTTTGCACTGCTTTTGGGACTAACACCTTCCCTCCCCTCCATATAGCCAAAGCACCCTAATGAAGAGTGTAGCACCTCGAGAAGATCAGTGAACCAGGTAAATGCAGATATTCTTGGCAGTGTTTGCTGTGTGGTTGCCCCCTCTCCATGGACATTCCATCATACCCCTAGACATCAGGGAGGGGGGCCTACAACATGGGGTCTCATCTGGGATACTTTTTTGGGGTGCTCGCTTTTTCCTGGACTGTATTGGGTGGTGTAACATGGGAAATACTGAATGCCCAGATGGGACTGGATGTCTATGCTTTGAGACCATCATTATTGCCTTGTGAAAGTGTGTACCTTCTGGGGAGTGGTGCCTGGGAGCCTGGCCTAAAGAATGTTCAGCAACAACATGTGAGGGTATGCTAATGCCACCCTGGAGAATCTGTGATTGACCATGGAGACTGGTTGCTGGGGAGAGGATAGACAGAGGTCAGAGGTTATGGCCACCGTATAGCCTGGAAAACAACTAGAGAGGAAGAGGGAGAGGAGCAGCAAACTGCGCAGCTCAGGTTTTGTGTTAGCCTCAGAGTGAGAATCAAAGCGCAAAAGCTTTATCTGCATTGGAAAAATGGCACAAGCACCAGCACCATCATCCAAAGAGATGACCGTCCCCACTACCATGCTCTGGTGGCTTTGGGAGACCATGGAGACATTTACCACCAAAGACCCGTGCATCATCTGCAGTTACAAAGGCCCAGGTGCTATGGAGCTACCGTTATGCCCAACGTACTCCCACAGAGCTGCTAAGGCTCCTGAAGCTTTGCTGCCCTACATGCTTATATGGGGTTGGCCTGGACTGTTCACTCCTCATAGTTCTGACATCACCAGCACAGAGATCTGGGAAGAAATACAGCAACAGCCAGCACTGAAGTCCCACCAAAGAAGGGTGCTAGTTGTCTGCCCAGTCCTTCTGCAGTCCTGGGTTCAAAAACTCCTGTTGGCAGAGGGAGAGGTCTTGGTTGTGGGGCCACATTATTGCAGAAGCTGCTACCTGTGGACCCCAGTATCACACCGAAAGAGAAAACTAAGGGGCCTGCTCCTAAAGGCAAGGTGCTGCCAGATATTGAAGAAGAGGAGGTGGTGGAGGAAGAGGGGAGCAGCTTGGAGTCAGATGTCTGGGAGGAAGAAAAGGAGCTAGAGACTGTCATAGCCAGTCAGAGAAGCAAGCTGACCTTTGATGAAAAGATCTTAGAAAGAGACATATCTAAGCCATATGAGTCACCTATGTTTAGGGTCCCTAATAAGGCTCCTGCTCTGCCAGTGGCATGCTGCCAGCTAAGGGAGAAAATGGATCAGCTCAGACCCACTGACCCTAAAGTCCTCATCTGTCTGACTGGAGTGTGCCTCCCAGATGGACAGGTTCCCTGGACCAGTGTACACTGCATTCCAGACTGATCACATGCTGAGAGATTCATTAGGCGCCAGATCTGTAAGGTGTATCCTGGACACTGCTATCCTTATCTCCCTGAATGTCTTTGGGATATAATAGAGAAAAAACATGCTGACTGGGTTTTCAGTGCAATGCATGATAACATGTACACCAAGTGCTACCTTAGCCCCTCCAGTACTGGGATACAACTTCAAGAAGCCCGGCACCATGCATGTGCCATATGTGATATGCACGTCTATACAGGAATCACCTTGCTTAAAACATTTGTTGTTATAAAGAACATTGAAAGGAAGTGCATGAAATATTATGTGATCAACCCGGACTCCTTCGGAGAAGAGGTGACCAAGCCAGGCCCCCAGTTTTACTACGCTCGTGGAGGCTGCAAGTCATAGGTCCAGCTCCCATGAAACACACAGGATCTGCAGGACTATTACTGAGTGATATCTTAAAAGGTTTCCCTTTATGGACACTACATAAGGATTGCAAAGCCAACCGGAGATCTGGTGAGACCAACCATTTTTGTTCTTGCTTATTGTTCTACTGTTCTTGTTGCCTGTTCCTAGTTAGTAGGGTTCAGTCTTCCAAGTTGGACTTAAGGGGAAGTATTTAGTTGAGCAGCAGCCAAGAGGCTGTGCTCTGGAAAAACATACAGACTTTTGATACCAGAGACTGAGCACCAAAGTGCTGATGAAAACAACAGAAGGGGCGCTGTGTGTGTGTATATGTGTGTGTGTGTGTGTGTGTGTGTGTGTGTGTGTGTGTGTATTAGTGAGTATTCATCAGTGCTGCAGCTTGCTTTTTCTAAAATGTTTCTATTACTTTAAACAGATACCTGTGCCCCTGTTGGAGCTGTGGGATAGTGTTTATGTGCTTTAATAATATCTGATGGGCTTTGTGGGGTAATCTTCAGCATCTAATCATCTCCTCCACCTGCACATGCAGTCAGCTCTGCTGAGATGCCAAATGTCCCCACCTCTCACCCTTAATTCTACCGTTCTGTGGCACATCACTAAGAGCTCACAGACCTAGGCCCTCAGCCTAGTTCCTGGAGTAAAATTGTCCTCTGCAGCTGATCTTAACCACATGTTTTTCCTCTAGTGCTCTCAGTATTTGGACCTTTATGTGTTTACTATGTATACATTGTATGATTAGCAAAATTGTAATTACCTCTGTACATGATAATAGTGCTAATTCCCCTATGCTCTTCCCACATCTACTGTATTCATTGTACCCATTGCTTTCTCAGAAACTAAGTTATATGTATTGTATTTTGTACTGTATATTCCATGTGTATTTTTTTGTATCAATCCCATTTCCCTCCACCCCTAGAATGCATCTGGAATCAAGCAGAACACTGCTCAGTATGCCTTCCTGGTAAACTGTTTAAATAAAAAAATAAACATGATGGCAGCAGCAGAGGGGGAAAAATAATGTGGCATTTTGGGTAGCAGGGGAGCAGGGGTGGGATACTGCTGCCATGGTTTAGGCATCCATCCGAGGGCACGGTGGGTGGGTCGCCAGGTTGCCTGGGTAATCTAGGTTTCAGATATTAGTGGTTAGTAAGGGTTGTGTAGTGGTTTGGGCTGAGAGGTTGCCACCATTACAGTGGTGATGCCAGCAGTGCTGGCTTGCAGCTTGGGATGGGGGTGTGTGCGCATATATCCTCCTGAGGGACCATTCTGTGTAATTGGGTGAGCGCTCACCAGGAGATGAGCATTTGTGTGGGGGAAGAGTGTAAGCCCTCTCTTAGAGCTTTCAACCAAAAAAAGGGTCAACTCCTGCTGCCATCTGGGACTGCTGCCAGATGGGTCTTATTGAGCATGGAAGATATACATTGTTGGGTTTGGTGCAAAGAGGGGATTCTGGTTGGTGAGAGGAATTGTGGCTTATGGCCAGGTCAGGCTGATTGCCACCCCGGATCCCCATTATCTACAGTGTGGCAGTGTCAGGGAGTGAGATTATGGAACATTCTGGGAAGGAGATTGGCCAAAGGCAGAGAAGTTTGCTGAAAGCTCATCCATAATGCAGAGAGAGCGAGAGAAGAGGTGGCAGGGTAGTGGTAAGAGCCGGCCCATCCCTCCCCAGTGATTGTAAGATGACACCGGAGAGAGAGATGATTATTTGGAGTGAGTGGAAATGGGCAGATAGAGCCAGGAGCCTGGGTGTAAGTCTCTTTGAGCAGTTCCTTTCATGGGCAGTCAGGTACAAATTACCGCACTCCAAAGCAGTTCACAACTTATAGGCTTTTGCAGTTTAAGATTTACTTATTGTAGCAGCTCCAGAGTAGCTGACTAGAATCCCATGCCCCAGCATGTCAACCCTATCCAGGTCTTTGTCAGGTGGTGGATCTGCCCCCGATGAAGATTTGGATAGGGTTGAAGCACCAGGGCACAGGATTCTAGTCAGCTACTCTGGAGCTGCAACAACAAAATACATTTTAAACTGCAAAAGCCTGTAAGTTGTGAACTGGTTTGGAGTGCAGTAATTTGTATCTGATTTATGAGTAGGTTGGCAGCCCTACACCAGCACCCCTCCCATATTCTCCTGTGTGCGACTGACCTTGTGGTTGATTACTTCCATGGGTAGTCCCTATTGTGTGTCTGGGGTATTCATCCTGTCATCCAAACTCGTGGTGCCTCATGACTGAAAGAGAGAATCAGTCATGAAATGTTTGGCCATGGCATGTTTGAGCAGGTGCTGCTAAAAGTTGAATCCAGGCCTGATTTGCCCTCCAAGAATGTTGCTGCCACCAGAATATTGGAAACCTGATTCGGCTCTGAAGGGATAATAATGGGAACTCTTTATGATCGATAGTGTGCCACTGTGTGAGGTACTTGTGTGCCTTGGAATCAATTTGTGCCCCATGTTTACCCCCATGCTCCATGATGGACTGATATTGTGATTTGCCCCATTGAATTAAATCGAATTTATGCATTTTCATTCTTTGTGTGGACAATGGGCTTATTTATTGCACTGCTTGTGGGACTAACCCCTTCCCTCCATATAGCCAAAGCACCCGGATGAAGTGTTTGGCACCCCAAGAAGATCAGTGAATTAGGTAAATGCAGCTTCTCTTGGTAGTGTCTGCTGTGTGGTTGCCTCCTCTCCATGGACATTCTTTCATACCCCTAGACATTGGGAAGGGGAGCCAACATTTAGTTTTTGCTGACTGGGGAAGCAGGACTAGACTATGTTGCCTATGTTCAGCCTTGTGCTGGTACAGATGCAAGCCAACCAAAATTGAACCAGATTAAGCTACTGGTGGTAATTTAGTGAATGGGAAAATGTGACCAGGACACCAGCGAAGTTTCCCACCTTTTCTCAAGAAATGCCATGAGATCTTTAATGTCCACCTAAACAACCACTGGAAAAGGCAGAAGGGACCTCAGTTTAATGTCTCATCTGAAGGATGGCCCCTTCCCAACAATATAGCTTCCACCTCATACTGCAATCAGATTCCAGCATTTATGTAATGAGCCTAATTGTAGTACAGGACTAGAACCCATGACTGTCTGGCTCAGAGCCAGATGTACTACCAACTGAGCCACATGGACCCTAATATTTGGCTGTGCCTTAGAGCCTCATTTTGCACCAGGGGTTGGAATTACTACTGGTAAACCAACCCCACCTTAATTGTTAAAGCATTGCCATGAACCTATGTCAAAAGTCCTATGGAAGATATAAGAAAATGGTGACATCTCTTAAGTACTATAGCCTTAAATATTTCTTTTCCATTCAATGTTCAAATATGAAACAGACTGTTGTGAAGCAAATCCAGCACTTTAAACACTAATCCTGCAAATAAAAAACACGTAATTGTAACCTTCTACACCTTAAACAGTTGCTGACAGAAGACACAGTCAGGCAGTTTTCAAATAGTTATATTTGCTGCTGAAACTTAAAAACTTACATTTTAGCAGACAGATAAATGTCCTTCCATTTTGTCTATCCCAGTTGCATATTATTCTATGACTGAAGGTAGCAATCAACATGAAATTAACTATATCTAATGCTGTAGGCAAAACCTGGATGAGGTTCTGTTAAACAACTGTAGCTCACCTCCCCAAATTGGGGATGTAACTTTGGTTCCTCTGGCCCCACACACCACACAGCAGCATATTCTTTTTACCTAGTTCCCCTTGAAATGCAGCTTCAGGGAGCAGGTACCAGGTGAGGAGGAGTATGGTCACACTGTAGGAGGAGGAGCACATCTGCATTGCAGTCATTCAGGTGCTTTTTGTTTTCACACTCTGGGTGCAATCAGCTGTTCATTGCTCCATGCCACCACGGAAGGATGGATCAGGCATATCTATCTGTACTGCGGGTTGTATTCAGCCCTAGGACGGGCAACAGAGCTGGAACTTTAGTTCACCATTTCTCCAGGTACGTTTGGAATACAGTCAGAATTGCCAATGAGGGACATAAAATACGTAAAACAAGATATGGAGATGGCCAGTTGCCATTTATTTATTTATTTGGTTCTTGGTAACCAGGTCCAGTAGGTACATTAGACTACAGACTGCCTATTTTCAGGTATGATCTAGGAAATTACATTTAACAAGAACAGATTACAATTCTCAAAAGCACATCAAGGTGGATACAAGGTATTATACAAGCAGTAGTACATTAGAAAAAAATAGGAGGAGGCAGCTATAAGGAGTGACATTAGAAAAAAAAGGGTTTGTACTAGGTAGAACAAGGGAGACAAAGAGGGAGGCCTAGAGAGTGCATCCATGTGCACCAGGGAAAAGTCTTACAAGCAGTAGTGCATTGTGAATCTGGAGGGGTGCAGTTTTGTAGAAAAAACCTATACATAACAATGGTTTGAAACGGTAAAACATATACTACCAATAGTACAGCAGGGAAAATATACAGGCAGTACAGCATAAGCAGCATAAAGCATAAAATTAGAGACAGCAGTGCCACCATGTAATGAGAGGGTGTGGAGACAGTAAGTGGCAAAAACTCAACCTGGCATTAGTACAGTGCTATAAATACAGTGCAGTAAATTGTGTAGGCTGTGTAGCAGATTTGGGTGTAAAAGAGGTCACGTAGGTTGGAAGCATTTGCAGGACATGGATTGAAGGAGGTGGTCTTTGAAGGCTGATTTAAAGGACAGGGTGGCAATGCCATCTGACACTAGGAAACAGGGTCAGAAGGCACTGGGAACAGCCAATGAGGAGTTTAGGAACTTGTGCAAACAGTGCATACACCCTGCATTGACAGTGTTCCCATGAATTTCAGACAATGGAGCCAACTATCTGAGGCAATAAAAGCCTATGGAGCTAGGGACTCAGGGTGATTCCTGAGTGGAAGCAGACATGTTGCTGGTGTTTCATGAGAGGCTGGTAGGTCCAAGAGAGAGTACACATTCAGTTCAGTTGGAGGATAGAGCCAAGCACCTTGTATGACTGAAGTGAGCATGGCTTACACAATTAAATATTGACTATATTATACTAATCTTCTACACTCAGTGTTCTAAACATATCTCCCCCAACCATGCAATATAACTTATAATGCTTGTGTGTCTGTGCTCAGAGCTCAGCGTCTTTATCTGGTGAAGCTGGTTGGCAAAAGCCATTCATTCATTCTTCCCTCAGCTTCACTTGGTGAAATTACCATTTTCTTTTTTTGCAGGCAGTTGTGCATTTTCCTATTCATATTAACAGTGAGTTCAGAAGGAAACACGAGTCACCTCAGTGATCTGGAGTAATAATTATTATCATGAATAAATTAATAAAAAATTATATTTTTATTCCAAAATGGTACTTTTTCTAAAATTGTACTTTTAAATATTAGAACAATAATGCATTAAAAACATTTACCATTCTTTAAGGGAGAAGGTGAGGCACTACAGTAAACAGATATCATTTATGTCCATCAGCCTTGACTCTAAGCAACAAACATGTACATCTGACTCCTATTTTTGATGGCATAGCATGATCACATAATGTACAGTGCAGTTTCTGTCCCTCAGGAAAAAATATACTTCTAAAATAATACTGCCACTGGAACTCAGGCAGAAACTACTTTATATATGAACTTTACTTGAACTGTAAAATTTCATTAAAGAAAGTAGAATACATCACACTTGAACACAACTTCATCAGTTCAAAATCATGTTATCTCGCAAACTCTGCTTGACCCACTTTCATATAATAATGTGCAGTAAATGAATAGGTTCAGGTACCCTTTAGCTCAAGTGGCTTTTGTGTCTATTCTGTATTAACCTTCAAAATATTAAATAATATAACAGCGAGGATGGACTTGTATTCATTGCATTATAAAAACAGCAGGATCCCGTCAGCTATCAAAAACATTAACCTGACCTTATAGCCTAAGTAAAATAACTTACTTCCAAGTTCCAGCTTTGCTTTATATGAACTTGTCAGACTGTTTTCTAATTGAATAGTCTGACATTCAGCATGCCCCTGTTGGAAATCCTTGGTTTATTTGTACTATTTCCAGGAGCAATGCTCATACATAGCATGATCTTCTTGTGCAGTGGTCCAGAATTTAAATTCACATTTGATGCTTTTCACTATGTTTGGCATTTTAACAGCTCAGAATTGTCATGTTTTGGCTTTTCTCAATCTATATAAGCCAAACATAAATGAACTGAGCAAACTCTGTTCTAATCCAAAAACTAAAAATGTATGAGGAACACATCAGGAGTTGGATTTTTATGATTTATAGGCCCAGAAGCTCATGTCATCGCCATAAGTAATTTCAGGTTGCATCTGCAGGATACCCTCACCAGCATTTTTAGGTTTTCAGTTGTGAATGTTTTGACTTCCATTTTTGACCCTGGAATCTTCCATTACTGACCATGGGTAAGGTGCCTGGTGGTACCACATACAGTAAGTGTGCTGTTTGTGTACTATCTAATATGGCCAGCATGTTTGTGGATGTTGGTGGTGCTTACCAAGATGGAAATAAATGTGGGCTCAACATGTGGATGATGTCTCGCTCCCCCCCAACCTCCTGCCCTGTCTGCAGATAGTATTTTTCTGTGAGAAGTAACTCCTGTTGTGCAAGGTAATCTTGCAAAACTGCAAGACAGATGGGAGCAGGTAAATGGTTCCCATAAGCCCAGGCCTTATGGGCATTATGTGGGAGAAAACATCTTAAAAGTTTGCAGCTCAGGGGGAATGGCCTAGGTGGGGATAAGAATGGAGGTCTGAAGATACAGCCTTGTGCCAAACCTGCCTAAAATATTTGCCATCCTCAAAAATATAGTCCTCAACCTCTGCAAACCAACTGAGTCAATACTGCAGATGTCACAGCAGCCACAATCTACAAATCACCAGACACAAATAGACTTTAAGAAACCTAAAGAAATAGTCAAGGGAGATGGGCCTGTTGAAGCTAGGTGCCAAGCGGCACCACAAAACATGCTGAAGGACCTACCTGACAGTGTGCAGCAATCCACACAAGGGGCTCATCTGCTCCCAAACCATCTCTAGAAACAATCTTGTGTGAGCTAAGATTGGAGGTCCGTGCAGGTTTTGAGAACTTAAATGCATGGCTGTCTGAAGTGCAGCTCACACTTACTGCCTCTGTGAGACTACAGAATCACATGGCAATAGTTTAGGACAGCTGAAAAGTTGAATGAGGGAGCAGTAGAACCACAGTGGAAAAAAAACTGTGTTCTACCCTCTTCTTTCTTGAGCTGAGATTCCTCTTTCATGAGCCGACATTCTTCTTATGTGAGACTCAAGAAAGAAGAGGTTCAGCTAAAGAAAGAACTATGAAAAAAATAACCCCCCTCCCTCTTCTTTCATGAGTCAACAGTCCTCTTTTGGGACTCACAAAAGAAGAAGCTTGACTCACAAAAGAAGTATGAGAAAAAAAATTCAGCTCAAGAAAGAAGACTCTGGACCGCTCGTTAAGATTTCCACCTAGGATTGTAGGGATGTCCCAAACCATATTTCTGGGTCTTTTTCAAAAAAGAAACACCAGCATCTAGCTAAATTGGTCCTGTTTAGCTAGATTCATGCATTTGTTTTTCCCCCAGGGCATAATGTTTCTGGATTTTCAATTGTTGAAAAAATAAAATGGCTACCATACAAAGGAAGATTTCTTTTCTTACAAAAGAAGAATTTTGACTCACAAAAGAGGAATTTTCTTTCATGAGACAAAATACATTCAAATTCTTCTTATGCATCAGACATATGTAACCCCCTTGTTCCCAGGGTTACTAGAATCCCAGTTAGAATCAGTGGTAGGTAGGGAAGGCAGCTAGTGAATTGCCAGTTAAATGGGTTTCACTCTGTCACTCTGTCACTCTGTTCTCAGTCTCAGCTAAGCTCTGGAGGGATGATGTCATTTAGAACTGTCACAGCAGCATAAGCCATATTGGCCAGCAGCTGCTAGAGAGTGAGTTAGAATATTCGTGGCAGAGTGATCTAGAGTCTAGTGGAGGAGGCTGCAGTTTTAGCTCTGTCAGAGAGCTACCTGTTTGTTTTCTTTTAGTTTTCACCCTAGTGTGTGACAACTCTTCCAGCTTTTCAGAAGTGGTGGAGACCTGGGCAATTGGTTTTCCCTGTGCCTCATCCCAGGAGGGATGGGGTGAACTCCAGGTTTCATGGGCAATCCCCTAGTCCTTTCTGGACTTTTGCAGCTGCCTTGTGACAACTGCTCTGTGAGTACCTTGTTGTTTTCTGTGTAAACCCAGGAGTACTTGCAATTTCTATATGGT
Source organism: Neoceratodus forsteri (assembly GCA_016271365.2). Taxonomy (NCBI): domain Eukaryota; kingdom Metazoa; phylum Chordata; order Ceratodontiformes; family Ceratodontidae; genus Neoceratodus; species Neoceratodus forsteri. The sequence continues at coordinate 328,470,106 of CM028135.1, read as the reverse complement.
GATTTCTCTGACAAAGGGACCCTGTCACCTGAGATTTTCTCTGTAAAAGTGTCTGCCTACATCTGGAGTCCAGTATGTGACCGTCCATGTACAGAACTTCTAAATTCTGGCACCTCTGTGGTGGGTGGGTGTAGTATGTTAATTGTGATATACATTTGAGACAACATCTACAGTTTTCTACAGTTGTGTAGTGTTATTAACCAGATGAATGGCTGAGTATAAGCTTGGAAACAAAAAGTGAGACACTCTGCCATCTGGAGTAACCAGTTTACCTCTACAGGTTCTGAAGGGCACCTATTACTTTTTCTTCAGTGCAATTGGCCAATGCCTGAGAAGAGTGTTTATCCCTGTATGTAGGTTGTTTTCTTCCAGTTTACCCCAATATAGTGGGTTCTGAAAGTTCTGAGCCTGTATGTTCTCTTTTGTGGTCATGTGTACCACCTTCATCCTGTGAGAAATAGGAAATGTACCAGTACCTGAATGGATGTGCCAATTTCAAGTAGGAACCAATGTGTTCACACGTGTCTGTTTTCTTCATCCTATGCTAAATAGGAATTCAAGAATGTCTGTACCTCAGTAATCTGCATTACCAGTGTATGTGTAGCCCTATGGGGGTCCATCTTCACTTTGTGATTATTTTTACTCTTCTACATGAATCTTCCCATTCTTTCCTTTGCGTGTCTCTTTATGTGATTTGTGTGTGTCTCCCTCCCCCAGCAGTCCTCAGCTGGCACCTGCCTGAGGTCTGTGACCTGCCCCCTGATTTAGCTTAATCTTGTTTCTGTGCATTACCCCCTTTGTTTTATTGCTAATTTCCTAACCCTCCCACTGAGTCCTCAGACTATCTATATCTGACCTCTGTCCCTTTCCTCTGCAGGCTTGCTGGCCACTTCGGGCAAGCACCACATCCTCGCAGCTGCTTTTAAGCTTGAGCTGTCCACCAACTACAGCGGCAAGACCGGGAGCCTACCTGCTGCCACCCGCCCACCGCTCTCCAAGCACAGGTAATTGCCGAAGCCAGATCTTCAGCCCTCAGCTTCTGTTACAGCGAAGATCCTGGATTTTTTTTCTGAATTCCTGGTGCCATCTGACTGCAGTGCCCCCATTGGCTGCTCACCATCTTGGTGAACTCCCTGAGTGGCTAGCTCTGGAATCCAGCATGGCTGCTTTCCTAGGACTATGCCGCCAAGTTTGAAAAGACTTTTTCTTGCTCCGGTACAGAGACACGCATGCCCGTGCACAAATCTTGTAGTCTGTGCTGCCTGGCCCTTGCTACTAGTGTGTGTACATAATACCAATTACAGCTAAACTGAAAACCGGGATTCCTACTGCTGATTTTTTGTTTGTTTAAGGACTGTTACTTGCCTGTATTTGCTCATTCTGGTAGAAAAAAAAAGAGAGTAAAAAACTGTTTGCTTGCTTTGCTAGTTTCTGTGTTTTAGCCTAGCCAGACCCCTTAATCTTCCCATTCTCTCCTTTGTGTGTCTCTTTGTGTGATTTTTTCACCCTTCCCCCCACCCCGTCCTCCACAAGTTCTTAAATACACCTAAACTGCTCCCCCTTCTGTGTACCTCCTCCCATTGGCCATCTTGCCTTACACAAATTTAAAGCTGCAGAACACCTCCTAGAGTTGCGGTCCTGTCCCACAGAACTACATTTCTAACAGCCCCTTGCCTCACCACTCCCATGTTAATTCTCTCCTACTACTTCCCCTTGTCCCCCACTCTCCCTCAGAAAGATGAAGCTGGCATTGCCTATATTATGGGCTCTCTCCCTAACTACTACACTGGTATTGACCGACTTCTGCGCTACGGTGCTGGTCTGCGATCAACAGCGCCTCTTCTTCCTCTCATCCCCCCCTCCCCTGTCTCAATCCTCTTCACTCACTACTAGGGATAAGTCCACCCTGGGGTACATCTCTCTCATCCTACTCACTAAAGGACAATGCTGCCTCCTTGACCACTACCTGGCTAACCTCTCCTGGTCTTCTACTATTCCCTCCTGCCCATACATTCTCCTACTATCACTACTCTCCCTTGTTGGGGACATTGAATGCAACCCTGGCCCAAGAAACTCCCATATCACCCCCTCCTCCAGCATCTGGACAGATGCCCCTGGTCTTAAAATCACACATATCAATGTCTGTAGCCTTCCATTGAAATTCACTGACCTTGAGGCTTGGATTGAGCTACACAAGCCCCATATTATGGGACTCACTGAAACATGACTAAAGCCACACCACACTGAAAACACCTTCAAAATACCTGGCTACTCCTACTTACGCCTTGACAGGCCAGGCAGGAAAAAGGATGGCGGTGTGGCCCTGCTCCTAAGAGAACTCCTGTCAGCTAGCATTCTCCTGCACTCTGACACTTCCTCACCTAGTGAATGGCTACTCTCCAAATTGACCCTAGGATCCTGCAAGAAACTTTATATTGGCTGCTGCTACAACCCCCCCCCACGATCGGAACCTTTGGATTCACCAGCCTCCTCCAAGGCCTGAGCTCTCTAACTCCCCATAGAGAATCTATCCTTCTTGGCGACTTTAATCTAAACTGGCTGAGCTGCCACCAGCCTGACTATGTATCCCTGTTAAAGCAGCACAACCTGGTGCAGGTGATCACTCTTCCCACCAGACTTAATCCACGCTAGGCCACCCAGACTCCACTAGACTAGATCCTCATAAACAGGGAGGACCAAGCATTACACGCTGGCACTGTGGCTGACTCTATAAGTGATCACTCACCAACCTGTCTCCTCTGGTCTTCCAAACTAAAGCACCCCTCCACCCAAATATCTATCTCTCAGAAATTTCAGCTGCCCAGTCTCCACAAATCTCCTCAAGGAGGCCCAGTCCTTGGACTGGTCCATGCTTTTTTCCCTTTCCAATGCAGTCACGGCAGTTTCCACATTTACCAGGACTCTATTAACACTCCAGGACTGCTTTTTCCCTGTCACCACCAGACAGTCAGAGGTGGGTGCTCACGCTAGGTCTCTAAAGACCTTCTAACCCTTATGAAGGCCAGAGACTGTGTCTGGTCCACTTTCAAAGTGACTTCCTCTCCTGCCCTCTGGGATGCTGACAGGCACATTAGAAACAAATGTAAATAACAGGCCAAATTTTTGAAACAGACCCACTTCCACAATCTGCAAAAGGCCAACCTTGGAGACCATAGAAAATTCTGGGACTCAATTAGCTCCCTCCTAAACCCCCACCCCAGCTATGCTGCACCACATCTCAACTCCCAGGATGGACTGCTGACCAACCTTCACGATGTGGCAAGTGTCTTCAACTGTAAGTTCACCAACTTAACCATGTACCTAAATAAGCTGCCAACTGCCCAACCTCAAAGCTCAGCCCTAATACCTGATACACTGCCATCTGCCTCCAGCTCTGCCACTCACTCGCAAATACCCCCATTCTATTTTAAAGCCCTCTCCATACACAACACGGTGAAGCTACTCAAAAGTCTACCTAACCACAGCTCCTCAGGATCTGATGGGCTATCTCCAGTCTTCCTTAAGCTGATCTCTCCAGTGATTGCCATGCCACTGACCTTCATCTTTAACCTTGCCCTTTCCACCTCCTCCATGTCTGATCCATGGAAGATAGCTAAGGTTATCCCCATTCTTAAATCTGGTGACCCCAAATCCTCCAACAATTACCGTCCAATATCCATCCTCCCTCATCTCAGTAAACTACTTGAGAGAGCAGTCCACAATCAACTCACTGAACACATAGGCAAATACACCCTCCTGTGCAACCAACAGCATGGCTTTCGCAAGAATTATTCCACTGTCACTGCCTTCACCCTTCTGACTGACTACATCCTCTGTAACATGGATAATGGTAAAGCCACCGGGGCTGTATTCATTGACCTCTCAAAGGCTTTTGACATGGTTAACCATGCTCTCCTTACCTCCAAGCTTAACCTCCTTGGTTGTTCTCAGAATGTCACAAGCTGGATCACTAACTACCTTACCGATTGCTCACAATTCGTGTGTATTGGTCAAACCTGCTCCCCCACCCTGCCTGTCTCTGTGGGGGTCCCTCAAGGTTCAATCCTGGGTCCTGTCCTTTTCTCCTTATTTGTTAATGTGCTTCCCTTTGACTGCCTCAGCTGTCACTCACTCCTGTATGCCGATGACCTTGTTCTCTTCCACAGTGACATATCCATGGCTGCAATCTCCTCAGTTCTCTCACACAACTATGCTGCAGCCCACAGCTGGTTCTCAAAAAACCTCCTCTTAGTAAATGCCAAAAAAACTAAATCCATGCTGTTCGGATCTAAGCCCTTTCTGGCCAAAACTAAAAACCATGCCCCCTTACGCATTCTCACCCCAGACAGCCCAGCCCTGGAGGATGTCAACACCTACAAATACTTAGGAGTACTGCTCGACCCTTCCCTCACTATCAATGAGCATGCAAATTCCCTTGTCAGAAGGTTCCATCAAAAGTTAGGTGCTGCCTATAGATTCAGGCAATACCTTACTCATGAAGCCAGATTAGCCATTGTCCAGGGTACTCTTCTCCCTATTCTACTGCCATGGCTAAACTTTCTGCTGCCTACAACAGCACCTGTCGCTTTGCTTTATTGGTCTCATTCTCCACCCACCACTGTACCCTCTATGATACCCTTGGATGGCTACTGCTACAAGGTCACTTTGACCTAGCCCTCTGTTGCATGGTAGACAATGTCATCCACACCACTCCAGAATCCTCCCTAACCAGAAAACCAGAACGCTCCTCCACAACCTCCGCTGTAATGGTACTCCCCCTCTAGCTGTTCCTAGGGTATCCACCAACATGGGTAGCAGAGTTTGGTCTGCAGCTGCCCCTTTGTAGTGGAACAAACTACTGGCTGAACTCTGTTCCATTGACACACACTCCAGTTTCAAGTCCTGCCTTAAAGTCTGGTTCCTGGAAAACTCATCCTGCCACTGCTCCCTGGGGTCTGACACCAACCCACACTAGTCAACTCCCCAGCCCAGGGGTTACCCACCTACCCACACTAGTCAACTCCCCTGCCTACAACTGTTATATCATATTTTTCACAGTAATATTTGACTTCCTTGCCTGTACATATTGTATATATTTTTTTTTACTGAGTATTCTGTGTATTACTTGCTCACTGGATGATGCAGTCACACACTGTACATTGTGCCTATGATTTGTTTGTTTTGTACCAAATCTCCTCATGTCCAATACTGAAACCTTGTATTCACTGTTCTCAAATGGACCTATGCATCAAACTTGTATATTGTGCTTACTATTGTTGCTTGTATCAATTCTGTTTCATGTGTATTACTGTTTCCTTGTACTCCACTGTCACCCTGTGCCATGTGTTATGGCCCGGGTCGTGCCTGAAAATGGTCCTAGGATCAGTGCATTCACAAGTCATAAATAAATAAATAAAATCAACACTCTAGAATCCCAGCCTGCTTTGGACAGTAATGTTATTGCTTCCTTGTGTCTGGGGTCACTTGAGTGCCCTGTCCAGAAGTGCAAACCTAGCGTATCCCTGAGCAAATGTTTTCTCTCAGGGACCCGGGTTGTTGGCCATGGCAACTGGTCCCTACCAGGTGTATGCCGGGCAGTTGCCACACTTGCTTGTCTGTTTTGTGTAACAGTCTAGTCCACCCTGTATGTTGTGGCTTTGGTGGTTTTTTTTTAAAGTTCTTTGCAAATGTAAACCCCCACCCCTCTCTTTACTCCTAGATGTTTTCGAGAGAGGAAAATCCCTACTAGTTAAACAAGGGGGCCTGGTGGGGTTGGGAGGTCACATATAAATGAAAGACTTTATTGAGAATTTTCAGAACTGAAGTTTCAAATGGATTAATATTTTTTTCTTTACCAAACCAAAAAAGGCACTTTTCGAGGGCAACCTCTTCTACCCTATACATTGCAGAACAAAATTCCAAATTGTCTGGTCCATAGATGAGAGCACAGAAATTGGCCAAAACCATGGTTTTTCCTCTTTTTGCACCATGTGGATCTCAGAATCCAGACATCCAACTATCATGACACTTAGAAATCAAGCGATCTTGCCCCCCATACAGCGCATGCAGAATTTTGTGGCATTCTGCTAAAACAAGGTGAAGTTATTAAAGTGCAAAGTTAGGGGTTTAACATTAAACACCCTATTCAACTCTAACTATGGGGGCATTACTGCACCCCTATAATATAGATATATATTATAGGAGCACGGTAGTGCCCCTATAGTTAGAGTTGAGAAGGGTGTTCAGTGTTAAACCCCTAACTTTGCTCTTTAATAGTTTTGGCCGCATTTGATGAAATTAGAAATTTGCATGCATTGTCTAGTAGTCAAGGTCTAAATCTGTGGAAAGTTTCTTGACAGCAGCTTGTGCGGTTTCAGTGATGTGCATATGTCATTTTCCTGTAAATGTCTAATTTTTTCTCTATACTTAACATGGGATTTTTTTTTCTCTCACCTACAGCCTACATGGAATGAAATTTTTTCCTGAAACTTTCTAGGGTTACCACCTTTTAAGAAGCCCAAAGTGGGACATTTTTTACTGAAACATGACATTTCGCAGGACAGTATGTAACCTTGACCAGTGCAACAGACTTGTTTTCTTTATATAATCAGACTTAAGGCTAAGTGTTGTAGTTTCTTGGTTGCTTTTATTGTTTCTTATCATTTTAAGGTATTTTAGTTAAGGCACTACAGTTTTCTACAACATTCACTGGAAGGTTAGAAAATATTTTTTCTACCATAAAGTCAGGACATTTAGTATTTTTGATGTATTTTTGCAGGACACAGCTGCCCAAATCAGAACCTGTCCTGCGATAATCAGGACAGGTGGTAACCCTAAAACTTTCAGAATAGAACAGTGCTGTGGCAAGGTTGTGCCTTTGGAAGGTTTCATGAGAAAACATTAAATGATTTCAGAGTTACAAGATTTAAAGTTTCATATTTTTCTGTTCTGAGCATACTCAGTAGGGTTTTTGGCATAATGTTCTAATACGACACCAAGAATTTAGTGTTGTGAGACCATTTTTAGTTTTGGAAGAAGTTGTGCTCGTGACACTAAAACTGTTTTCCATTTTGTGACAGCCACCATCTTGTTACTCTCCTCAGAAACAAACTACTAATTCAAACTTTTATTACAGCAGCTATAATAAAAAAAAAAACATGAATCTACCTCTTTAGAACATGCTGGATGAGATTCTGAGGTTTGTTTCAGTCATTCATGATTATAAATATGTTTTACATATTTCTCCTGGCCATGTTAACATCTTTCCTGTTTTTCAAATCATGACACACTTTTCTGTGTCACACCATTAAGGTGGTGTTAAACTAAATTTGACTTGTGAAAGTATTTTTTTAGTTACGATTCAAGAAAAATCTGTTCAAAACACATTTTGATTGCCCAACATAATTTTTTGTTTCACAGCAGGAAGTTAGTTTTGCAGCATGAGATATAATTGTACAATTAGATTTTTAATTTTGCAGCAGAAAATGTGTTTCTCAGTATGAAAGTTGACTGCACATTAGAATTTTTTATTTTGCAGCAGAAAACTGGTTTCTCAGCATGAAATTTGAGTGTGCACCATGACTCTTCATTTTGAGCGTGAAATTTGATTTCACAACAGAATTTTTTGTTTTGGAAGAGAAAAATTGTTTCTCAGCATGAAATTTGATTGCACAACATAATTGTTTTGTTTTGAGCAGAAAATTGGTTTCTCAACATGAAATTTTATTGTGCACCATGACTTTTCATTTTGCAGAAGAAAACTGGTTTCTCTGCATGAAATTTGACTGCACATCAGAATTTTTTGTTTCAAAGCAGAAAACTGGTTTCTCAGCATGAAATTTGGTTGCACATCAGAAGTTTTGTTTTGCAGCAGAAAATTGGCTTCTCAGCGTGAAATTTGATTGCACAACAGGATTTTTTGTTTTCCAGTGGAAAATTGGTTTCTCAGCGTGAAATTTGATTGCACATCAGAATTTTTTGTTTTGCAGCAGAAAATTGGTCTCTCAGCATGAAATTTGATTGTGCATTGAATTTTTTTTACTTCACAGCAGACAATAGTTTTCTTGACATGAAATTTGATTGTGTGCTATGATTTTTCGTGTCATGACAAAAATTGGTTTCTTGACTTGAAATTTGATTACGCATCAGAATTTTTTGTTTTGCGACAGAAAATTGGCTTCTAGGCATGAAATTTGATTGCACACTAAGATTTTTTGTTTCTCAACAGAAATGGGTTTCTCAGCTTGAAATCTGAATGTGCATCAGAATTTTTGGTTATGTGACTTAAATTGGTTTCTTACCATAACACTTCGCTTACCATAATGGGAGCACTGAAGAAGGGTGGATGTAGTCCCACTTCACAAAAGTGGTAGCAAGGAGGAGATAAGAAATTACAGGTCTGTCAGTCTGACATCTGTAGTAGGGAAATTGATGGAAACACTATTAAAGGAAAGAATCATGGAACACCTGGAATCCAGTGAACTGCAGAACCCGAGGCAGCATGGTGTTATGGAGAGGTGGTCATGCCAAACAAATCTGATAGATTTTCTTGACTGGGTAATCAGGGTTTTAGATTGAGGGACAGTGGATGTGGCCTACTTGGACTTCAGTAAGGGCTTTGACACTGTTCCACGTAAGAGGCTGATAAACAATTTGGAAAGCATGGAGGTGGGCAATAAGGTGGTAACCTGAGTAAGAAACTGTTTAGGGGATAGGAGGCAGAGGGTGGTAGTAAATGGAGTTCACTTTGAGGAGGGGAGAGTGACCAACAGGGTGCCACAGGGGTCAGTACTGAGGCCAGTCCTCTTTAATGTCTTCATCAGCGATACAACAAAGAAATTGGAAGGGAAAGTCTGCCTCTTTGCAGATGACACCAAGATCTGCAACAGTGTGGACACTCCAGAGGGGGTGCAAAGGATGGAAAGAGACTTGAAATGACTGGAGGAGTGGTAAAAAGTTTGGCAACTAAAATGTAATATAAAAAAGTGCTAATTAATGCACTTGGGTCACAGAAACCCTGGGGCGCAGTGTAAAATGGGGAGAGAGATACTTGCAGTGACCAAGCAGGAAAGAGACCTAGAGACAATCCTGTTGGATGACTTGAAGGTGGCCAGACAATATGACAAAGTGATGCTGGGATATATAGGTAGGGATATTACCAGCAGGAAGAGGGAAGTGTTGTTACCACTATATAGGTCTTTAGTAAGACCCCACCTGGAGTTACTGTGTCCAGTTTTGGAGGTCACATCTTGGGAAGGACATAGACAGGGTGGGGGCCATCCAAACGAGGGCTACCAAGATGGTACAGGTTCTACATCAAATGTCCTATTATGAAAGGCTAAAGAAATTAAATATGTACACCCTGGAGGAGAGTGGGTATGATCAAGACCTTTAAATACCTTATGGAGGTGAATAGTGTACAAGTGTGAGGTCTTTTCAGAGACAAGTGTGCTCCAGAACAAGGGGCCCATGGTGCAGGAAGGGTGGGAGGGTGGTTGTTTTGCAGCTAAAGGCTGTACTGGATTAAAGGGGACTCATTGGGTTTAATTTTGTCTTTTTTTGTCTTTCCTTGAGCATCCAGTCGGGCGATAAGGTGCTGCGGTAACCAGAACTTGCAGGGCAGAGGATGCACCAGAGGACAAGGGAAACAGCCACAGTTACAGAGCAGGGAAGTATCTGCATTGTGTTGTATTGGAGGGGCTGGTGACCGTTTGTTGGAGGTAAGGAAATGGGTTACTAGGGGAAGAGTGGGGCTGACTGTCTCCACTGGTGGTGATGACATTGAGTGGAGATACTCCAAGGGCCAATCGGGTTGCTGATAAACAGTGGCAATTACAGGCAAAGGAAGGGGCCATATTTAACTCTGGCAGTGGCCCTTCCAGCCGGTACAGTTGACCACAGTGTGGGGAGTGTGGGAGGGTGGTCGTTTTGTGGTTACTTTATGGCTAAAGCCTGCACTGGATTAAAGAGGACTCTGTGGATTTAATTTTGTCTTTTTTTCTCTCTTTTCTTGAGCATCCAGTCGGGTGATAAGGAGCTATGGTAATCGGGACTTCAGGGCAGAGGATGCACCAGAGGACAAGGGAAACAGCTACAGTTACAGAGCAGGGAAGTACCTGCATTTTGATGTATTGGTGGGGCTGGTGACCATTTGTTGGGGGTAAGGAAATGGGTTACTGGGGGGAAGAGTGGGGCTGATTGTCTCCACTGGTGGTAATGACACTGAGTGGAGCTACTGGGTGGGCCACTCGGGTTGCTGATAAATGGCACCAATTACAAACAAAGGAAGGGGCCATATTTAACTCTGGCAGTGGCCCTTCCAGCTGATACAGTTAATTGTGGTGCTGAAAGCATGGAAGGGTGGTTGTTTTGTGGGTAAAGGCCACACTGGATTAAAGAAGACTCTGGGGGTTTAATTTTGTCTTTTTTTTCTCTTTCCTTGAACATCCAGTTGGACAATAAGGAGCTGTGGTACCAGAGATGTGCGGGGCAGAGGATGCACTGGTGGACAAGGGTGAATGGCCACGGCTACAGAGCAGGGTAGTAGCTGCATTTTGTTATATTGGTGGGGCTGGTGACCATTTGTTGGGGGTAAGGAAATGGGTTACTGGGGAAAGAGCAGGGCTGATTGTCTCCACTGGTGGTGATGACACTGAGTGGAGCTACTGAGTGGGCCAATCGGCTTGATGATAAACGGCACCAATTACAAACAAAGGGTCTGTATTTAACTTTGGCAGCGGCCCTTCCAGGCAGTACAGTTCACCACGGTGTGGGGTGCATGGAAGGGTGCTCATTTTGTGGTTATTTTGCAGCTAAAGGCTGCACTGGATTAAGGGGAACTCTGTGGGTATAATTTTGTCTTTTTTTCCTCTTTCCTTGAGTATCTGGTCAGCCAATAAGGAACTGTGGTACCCAGGACATGTGAGGCAGAGGATGCACTGGAGGACAAGGGTAACGGCCATGGCTACAGAGCAGGGAAGTACCCCCTTCATTTTATTGTATTGGTGGTGCTGGTGACCATTTGTTGGAGATAAGGAAATGGGTTACTAGGGGAAGAGTGGGGCTGACTGTCTCCACTGGTGGTGATGACATTGAGTGGAGATATTCCATGGGCCAATTGGGTTGCTGATAAACAGTGACAATTACAGGCAAATGAAGGGGCCATATTTAACTCTGGCAGTGGCCCTTTCAGCTGGTACAGTTGACAACAGTGTGGAGAGCATGGGAGGGTGGTCATTTTGTGGTTATTTCATGGCTAAAGGCTGCACTGGGTTAAAGAGGACTCTGGGTTTAATTTTGTCTTTTTCCTTTTTTCTTGAGCATCTGATCGGGCAATGAGGAGCTGCGGTACCCGGGACTTGTGGGGCAGAGGATGCACCAGAGGACAAAGGGAATGGCCACAGCTACAGAGCAGGGAAGTACCTGCATTTTGTTATTTTCGAGGGGCTGGTGATCATTTGTTGGGGGTAAGGAAATGGGTTACTGGGGGAAGAGTGGGGCTGATTGTCTACACTGGTGGTGTTGATGCTGGTTATTCCCACCATCCCTCCTCCACCCCACCTTCCTCTGGCTATTCCTGATTTCTGGGGTGGTGCTGAGCCATGATTGGTGAGGTAATTAGGTGGTACTCATTAGAGAAAGGTAATGGGGGAACAAAGCAGTATCAACCATTGTACCTTTACGTGTTGTTTGCTGAAACACTGGAAAGGGGAAAGGAGGGTCTGAAGGCAGGAGAACAATGTAGATACCTATAATGAGAGGAAGTCCCTGGAGATGGGATAGGCAGACTTCAGGACGAGGGCCTGAAGGGGAGTGGATGCAGGCTATATATTCAGGAGGCCATGGAGATAGGGTAATAGGCTGCAAAGTCTTTGGGGTAGCAATCTTCTTGGGAATCATGTGAAGGGCTGAGGGATGCTTAGTATGCAGACAACTGGAGCAGATAAGGGAGGAGATTAGTTGGCTAAAGAGGGAGCTTTGGGAAGGGGGTGGGGGGCACAGCAGAGTCAACCTAGGACCTGGGATCCATAGAAAATCTACTGAAGGGAGCATAGACAGCAGTATCAGGGCAGAAAATGAATCTAAATCATGCCCACCACAGAAACCTAGGGATACCAAGTTAGGGGGATTGGATAAAGACTAGTGGTAGGGATGGTACTAAACCACACATGGGGGTAAAGGTGAGTCCCATTATACAAAACCAGGGGAACATCAGAATGTGGAAGAGGGCTCAGATAATAGGTTCTCTGTGCTGGCCACCCTGGATGATCAGACAGGAGGGTGCCATGAGGGGAGGGCTGGAAGATGGGGATGTGGTAATGACACTGGGGGTACTAATGGAGCAAGTAAGGAAGGCAGTGCAATGGTGGATGGCAGAGAGGGAGAGGGGACTGAATTGCTTCACAGGTTGTCAGACATTATAGAGGGGGCGGGGGAGGGGGAAGGGGAGCAGGGGGATGCCAGAAAGGAGAAGAGGCCAAAATATGGGTATAGAGGGGTGAGGGAGGTGCAGGACACTGATGAGGCAGAGGGCATCTGGCAAGTGAAGAATGAAGGGACAGGTCAGAGCTGTCATTAGAGAACTGGGGGACAGATGGGGATGGAGCAGGAAAGGGGAGGAATGGTCTTAGTCCTGGGGGGGACTCCATACTGAAAGGGTTGAGATGGGGAGGGAAGCACAGCTGCATATGGGTGGAATGCATGCTAGGCATGACAGCAGGGAGAGTGGGGCCATTTATTCAGAGGTGGGCAGGAAGAGAAAGGGAGAAGCCCCACATCACAGTGCACCTGGGTACAAATGACTTGGGGGGACCCAAGGTGGAGGAGGTTCAGGAAAGATTCAAGGAGTTGGGCAAGCTGTGCGAGGAGTTGGGGATCTCAGTTGCTTTCTCAGAGGTACACCCCGTACCCAGGGCAAGTACCATCAGGAAGCAGAGGATTGCAGGGTTTGATACATGACTGGGAGCATGGTGACAGACCAAAAGGTGGTGGGAGGGTCAGAACTTGGAAACACAGAACCCTGTATGCCTGGGAAAGACTACACTTGAGTGGGGAAGGGTCAGGAGTTTTAAAACAGAGGCTGGGAAAGTATATAACAACCAGGGTAACTTTAAACTTCAGTGTGGGGTGGGGGCAAGAGGGTAGACACCATACAAGGTATCAAAGCCAGGGAGACCAGTGAGCCTACCACCCAGAGTAGCAAAAGAGGGTCAGAGGAATATCCAGTTAAGATGGGCACTAAGTGCAATCAAACAAGGACAGCAGGGGGAACAAGAAGGGAACAGAGCAGGAAGGGTCAGGGGAGTATCCAAATAAGGATGGCTCTAAGGATGAGCTAATAGGGAGTGAAGGGCAGGGCTCACTCTGGAGGGTGGTCTCCTTGAACGCAAGGAGCCTAGGGAACAAAGCAGCTGAATTGCAGACTCTGGTGGCAGAGGGTGAAGTGGACATAGCTGCCATCACCGAAACATGGGCCACCCATTACCAGGACTGTGACGTGGTAATCCCAGAATACAGGCTGTACCAGAAGGACAGGGTGAAAGGGAAGGGGGGGGTAGCCATCTGTGTTAGAGATGGGATACTGTGTAGTAGGGAGGAGGTGGAGGAGGGCAAGGCGGATCCATTATGGGTGATGATCCAGGACTCAAAAGAGAGGAGGGTTAGAGTGGGGTAATGCATAGGCCACCCTCTCAGATGGAAGACATTGACAAAGAAAGTACAGTTATGTAAGAACTTACCGTAACAGTAGACCTTCGAGAGAGGCTCTTGCAGTAGGTATTTACATATAGGACTGACCTGCCAGGCGTCAGGACCCCACGGAAGAATTCCTAGTTAGCAGTCTCTGGCGGGGGACCATTGTCATGCGACATCAGTATAAAGGAGCAGTCCCTCCCACCCGCCTTCCAGTTCTTTCCCACCAAGGGCCAAAAGAGACAAGACGCGAGAGAAGTGGACATTTCCCCTCATGGAAAAGGAACCAAAAAAGCTTAGGGGGATGGAAGGCAGGAAGGCAATACCTACTGCAAAAGCCTCTCTCGAAGATCCACTGTTATGGTAATTTCTTACATAACTGTACTGTCTTACTTCGAGACAGCTCTTGCAGTAGGTATTTGCATATAGAACTGAGTTTCAAGCAGTCTAGAACAAGGAAAAGCACTCAGGAGGAGGAAAACTATCCATGGAATGGAACTTCCAGCTGAAAGGGTCTTATGAAAGAAGACATTGAAGCACAGCCAACCGAAGCCTGCTCTACGGCGAGAGGTAATGTCCAAACTGTAGCGTTTGTAAAGGTATGGACAGAAGTCCACAGGCAAGCAGATGTTCAAGGCTGACACATTTTGAAACAAGTCAGTAGAAGCAGCTACTCCACTGGTGGAGTGACCTCTGACTTGACCCGGCAGGGTCTTGTTGTACTTGTCATAACAGAAAGTGATACAATGAGCCAACCATTTAGATAGACATTGCTTGGAAACAGCATTACCTTCTCTTTTGTGAGCAAAAGAGACAAAAAGATGATCAGATTTCCTGAGATCCTTAGTCGGAGTGGTGTAGTATCTCAGTATTCTGTGAACATCCAAAGTATGCAAGAGGTACTCTCCTTGATTGGAGTGTTGCATAAAGAAAGCAGGTAGCTCAATGGATTGATTCATCATAGATTCAGCCACCACCTTAGGGAAAAACTTAGGGTTGGTGCACAGAGCCACAAGTTCCTTGTGAAAAATCAAATATGAGATTTCACACATCAAGGCCTGAAGCTCGGAAATTCGCTGAGCTGAAGTAATGGGCACTAGGAAGAGAGTCTTCCAAGAGAGGAACTTTAAATCTGCTGAGGCTGCTGGCTCAAAGGGAGGCAGAGTAAGCTTCTCAAGAATAAAATTAAAGTCCCAAGGAGGAGCAGGAATGTGGATGGGGGGGTCTCAAATGGAGGACCCCTCTCAGGAATGTCTTAGAGACTTCCAACTGAGCAAAAGTCCTGTCTCCAAAGGGGACATGGTAGGCTGAAATTGCTGCCATGTGGACCTTTAAAAAGGAATGGCTGAGACCCAGATTGAAGAGATGACTCATGTAGTCCAGGACTCTGTTGGCTGGGCAAGAGAAAGGTTCGAAGTTCTTTGACATGGCCCAAATAGAAAAACGTTTCCACTTCATGGCATAGGTGGACCTGGTAGAAGGCTTTTTGGCCTCTACCAATATGTCTGCTACGAGCGGGAAAAACCCAAAGGGGACTTTAGCTACGTCTGCAGGAGCCACGCATGCAAATGAAGGGATCTGAGACCTGGATACACAAGGGTCCCCTGATCCTGGGTCAACAAGAGTTGCAACAGAGGGAGAGGAAGCGGAGGTTCCTCTGAAAACTGTTGCAGAAGAGAGAACCAAACTTGCCTGGGCCAGAATGGAGTGATGAGGATTATTTGTGTCCCCTCTGATCTGATCTTGTTCAGGACCCTCAGAATTAAGGGAATAGGAGGGAAGGCATAGATGAATCTGTCCCTCCAATTGAGAGACTGAGCATCCCACCAAAAAATGCCTCACCTTGGACCGAGCGAGCAGAAGGCAGAAAGTTTTGCATTTTGAGAAGACACAAACAGGTCTACCTGAGGGGTCCCCCATTGCAGAAAAATATTGTCTACAACCTCTTGATCCAGTTCCCATTCGTGGGCCCTGGCTGAGGACTGACTGAGGTGGTCTGCCAGTGTGTTTTCTATTCCCAGAACATGAATGTCCATCAGGTGAAGGTTGTGCTGGGTAGCCCAGACCCACACTCTCATTGCTTCCCTGAATAGAGGGTAGGAACGTGTTCCTCCCTGCTTGTTGAGATACCAGCCTATACACATGTTGTCTGTCTGTATGAGGAGATGACCGGGAAGGATGGAGGAGTGCAGGGTCTGGACGGCATAAAGGACTGCTCTGAGTTTCAAGCACATTTATGTGCAGATTTTGCTCGAACCGGGACCAGCTGCCCTGAGTCCTGTGAGACCCAAGATGGGTTTCCCAGCCCTCTCCTGAGGCATCTATCATCAATGTCTGGGAGGGGGGTTCTTTTTTTTATTTTATTTTTATTTTTTTATTTTATTGAGTATTCAGAAAGTACCTTTGAGTCAGACCCTTTTTCAAAGGATCCACGTCAGTACAGTTAGATACAGTAGGAGTAAACAGTACAGATCAAATCGAAAGCAGAGACAAAAACTGGAAGGCACTATTAGTATACATACATTTAAACATCCATCATTTAGGTCCAGGTATTAATATTAATAGACATAGATTCAGTACATTTGCAGAAGTAGTAATACAAAGTAGTCAGATAGTATACTGTAGTACATTCAATTGGCTGATATTTAGATCCCTGAGATCCTGTGTGCTAGCCACTAAGTCTAGTGAGAATTTGAGAAAAAAAGAAACTGCATTGCAGGTTACCAATGTGGAATCCTGGAAATTTGTTCAACAGCTTATGTCCAGTTAGAGGAGAATGGGAGTATGACCTGCTCGGTGGCAGTCACAGAAATTGGTAGAATGTAGGTGGTGCCTAAGGTGGGTTTTGTAGGGGCCAAGTCTATTCAGATTAGTGAGGGCATTAGGCAGGCTGTTTACCCAGGATGGGGCTCGGTAACTGAAGGATCTTTGGAATTGGGAGGTGCGATATTGGGTGACCATGTAGAGTTGTTTGTGAGAACTACGGGTGTTCTGCTGGGGTGAGGCCCATTGTAGTATGGTGGAGAGACTGCTGGAGGTGAGACCAAGGGAACTCTTTTTGGCCATAAGGCAGGTGTGAAACCTGATTCGGTTGTCAAGGTTAAGCCAGTTTGTAGCATTGTACAGGGTACATGTGTGGGTTAGATGATCACAACCCAGGGCAAGGCGGCAGACTTTGTTGGGGGAGATCCGGAGTCTGTATAAGGCTGTGGGGCTGGCGGTGCTGTAGATAAGTATGCCATAGTCAAGAAGGGAGAGGACCAAGGAGGATATAGCTAGGCAAATGGCATCCGGAGTGAGACAGTGTTTAAACTGATAGAAGATGCCGAGCCTGATGTTGAGGGCCATGGACAGTAGGTGAATGTGGGGGTTGAAAATGAGGGCAGGGTCAAGAGTAATGCCCAGGTATTTAAAGGAATCCACTTGTTTGAGTGGGGTTTGACTGGCTGTTAGTAGAGGTTGACATTTGCCCTTCTTGGAGTTTTGAGGGTGTGAGAAGTACATGACTTTAGTCTTTTTATAGTTTAGAATGAGGCGCAGTGAGGTGAACCACTTTTCCTTGTCACTGAAAGAGGATTGGAGGGAGAGGTGAAGTTGAGAGAGGTCTTGGTTGGAGGAGTACAGGACAGCATCGTCCGCATAGAGTAGGATCTTACCAGAACAGGGCTTGGGGAGGGAGTTGAGAAAGAGGCTGAATAATAAAGGTCTGAGGATGTTAAAGTGAACTCCCGGGCAAAGGTCCTCTTGTACCATCCACCATTGCAAGTCTCTGATCATGGGATCAGAAACTAATACCTCTTGGTCTAGGTCATCCAGTGTTTGGTCCCATTGAGACCGAAGCATCCATTGAGAAATCCTCATATGGAGCCGAGCGCATGAGACTGTCAGAATGGCAGCCGCCATTAGCCCAAGGAGGCGGAGAACTGATCTGGCTCTGACCCTTCTGCGACTGGACAGAAGACGGGCCTGAGTCTGAAGGGTGTTCACCCTGTCTGGAGGCAAAAAGGCTTTGCCAATGGTCATGTCCAGAATCATCCATATAAATTGGAGGCATTGGCAAGACACCAAATGGGACTTTGCCTGGTTGATGATAATACCCAGGCTGATGAAAACCTACAGGGTACGGGAAAGGGAGTGCAGGAGTTCCTTCCTGGACGGGGCCACCAGAAGTCACTGGTCCAGGTACGGGAATACCTGAACTCCCTGGGTATGCAGGTGGGCCACCACCACAGACAGGCATTTGGTAAATACTCTGGGAGCCAAGGAAAGACCAAATGGGAGGGCCTTGAATTGGTAGTGGTCCCCCTGAAAGAAAAACTGAAGGAATTTGTGGTGGGAAGGGTATATGGGAATATGTAGTTAAGCATTCTGCATGTCCAAAGCACACAGCCACAATCCCTGCCAAAGAAGAGGCAGAAGGCCCTGCAGGGAGAGCATTCTGAAGCATTTGTACTCCATGAACATGTTCAGGGAACTGAGGTCTAAAATAGGCCTCACGTCTCCCATCTTCTTTGGAATTAGAAAGAAATGGGAATAGTAGCTCATCCCCCAAAGGTGGTTGAGAACTGGTTCTATCGCTGCCTTCAAGAGAAGGGAGGTAACTTCTTCTAGGACCAGAGGAAGATGTTCCAGGGAGTAAGACAACTTGGGGGGTGGTTTTCGGGGTGGTTTCAATAGAAACTCTATTGAGTGTCCTGCTGCAATCAACTGGAGCACCCAAGCATCTGACATTATCCTCTCCCAATCAAGTAGATGGTAGGAGAATCTCCCTCCCAAAGGTTTCTCTGGGATCTCCAGAGGCAGTGGGAGAGGCGAGGAGTCAGGAGGTCTGGGGCAGTGCAGCAGCCAAGGCTCCCAAGGCTTTTTTGGTAGGGGGAGTCTTGGTTGCTGGAGGGGCCCTGACGCTTGTTGGCCCGTTTGCCCTGTGGTTTTGTTTTTTTGTCGGTTACGTCTACAAAAAGGATGCCGCTGCCCCTGAGGGGGTCTGTACAAAGAGTCCATGGACTTGAGTGCAGTGCCCTTCTCTTGCAGGTCGGTAATGATGTCCTTGACATCACCGCTAAACAGCACCAAACCCCTGAAAGGAGCATCCTGAATATCGGACTGCACTTCAAGGACCAAACCTGACACACAGAGCAAGGCATGATGCCGAAGGCCTACAGCGAAAGCCGAGCTCTGTCCAGCTGCGTCCACTGCATCGTAAGTGGCACGAAGCATGTGCCGACTGGCCAATTAAGCAGAACGGACAAGATCCGCCACTTCCTGTTTCGTCTGGGACTCAGGAAGGGAGTCTAACTTTGATTCCACCTAACTAAGGATGGACTTCTGGTAATCCCCAATATGTGCTACATAATTCAGGGCCCTAATATCCAGGGTAGAAGGTACATAGATCTTCTTCCGATATTGGTCCAGAAGCTGAGACTCCTTGAAAGGTAGAGACAAGCTGAGATGTTTAGGATTAGCAGAGTGACCGCGAGCGGTGCTAATCATGACCGAGTCCGTTTTTGGGTGTAGGTTCAAGAAATCTACTCCCTCGGGAGCCTGATATAGCTGATCTGCCTTCCTCGGAAGGGGGGCTAACGCAGAAGGTTGTTTTCAAACAGTGGAAACAAGATCCTCATGAGGCTCTATCCAGGATGGAATCAATGTAGGACCGGTCTTGGGCAGATCCAAGTGGGCAGCAAGCTTTTTACACTGTGGATCTGGCTCCAGAGATTGCCACTGATAAAATTCCTGGATCTTTCTCAGTAGCTCCAGAAAAGAAGGATCCTCCAGAGGAGACTTCAGAGGGGTCCTTGGCCTAGGTAAGTCTGGAGTACGAGGCTCACCATCTGTATCAGAGCATCCCCCTGAGTCTGAGTCAGAGGTCTCTGATGAAGAGGAGGAAGACTCCTTCCTACTTGGGGGAGGGACGGCCCCTTTAGGACGCATATACTCCATACCCCTGGTGCATGAGGGTTCACCTCTGGTGTCGGGTAAGGGGGAGGGAATCTCCCGTCTACAATGCAGAGGATCCTGCAAAGGGTCCAGTTTCAGTAGACGACTCTCTACCTCTCTGGTGAGTTGAGCCTTGGCCTCAGCCCACCAGGAGGCTAGGGTCTCCTTCAAATCCACTGGTGGCTGGGTTGTGGGCAGCGGAGGAGGAGGAGGAGGAGGAGGAGGAATACAGATACTGAGGATATCCATACATAGAGTATCCATAACCCGATGGCGGGAAGTCTGACGTCAGGTAATGAGGCACTGGGTACTGCGGCGACGGGTAAAGTGGCATTGGGTACTGTGGCATTGGATACTGTGGTGCTGGGTAACACAGCACTGGATATTGAGGTTTTGGATACCTGGGGGCCAGGGGCTCTGGTGGAGTAGAGGGACCTGGCAGAGGCCAAGCTGGTGGGCCAGGCAAAGGAAAGGCTGGCCCGTGGGCATCGGACCCAGTGTGGGAGCACCATCTGGTAGGGGGACGTCGGCCGCTATCGGGTAAGCCAGCATCGGGGCCGGCGTCTGAGGGTCCGGCATCAGGGTGTCTGGCCTGGAAGGAGGGGGCCCTGACAGCAGCTTGTCCAAGTCCTCCGTGATGACCGGGGAGGGAGGGTTGGAATCCCCAGGGGTCAGTAGAGGAGATGCGGGGACCTCAGAGGGCAACACCAAGCGTTGTGTGGGAGTCTGGGGCATCAGACTGGTTGAGGGGGTCCAACACAGGCTCCTTGGCCAGGCGGGCATCGGAGAGGCTGACGTCTAACTTATCAGCTGGATTTGAGCAGGCATCAGAGAAGCCAATGTCTGACTTATCAGATCCCTTGCTTGATAAAGGCCGCACTGGAGATGTTGCCTTGTCGGGTGAAAGAGTGACTGTGTGCCCTCCTGAAGGAGTGAGCGGCTTACCAGCCTTGTCCGGGCGGACATCGGTGGCACCGGCGTCTGACTTAGTGGACCCACTCGAACCTGTGGGCCGCATGGCAGAGGCCTTCCCGGGAGTGGAGACCTCCTTTACCTCAGAGGTACCCGAGGGGCCCGAGCGCAAGCCTGATGGGAGGGGCGACACCTCCTTGGACACTGCCAAGATGGTCATTGTGGAGCAGTCCCCCAGAGCAGATTTTACCTTCAGAACCGCGACTCCAGCCGGAGTCGTGGAGGCTGTGGAAGTTGAATCCCACTCCCGGTGCTTCTCCTTCTTTTTATGGCCTTCGGGGGAAGTGGACACCTGCCTCAACTTTTTTAACTCTTTCTCCATGGATGCCATTTATTTCTTTAAAGTATGGGCCTCCAGGGACTGCTGCCTCCATTTTCAGGTAGCCAAATTAAATTGCTGGCAGTGCTGGCACTTCTCCACAGGGTGATCTGGGCCTAGGCAGAAGAGACACAGGAAATGGCCGTCCTTAAGGTGTCCGGATGACATACACAGTGTATAGAGAGATAATAAAGATTTATAACAAAACGGTCAAAAAGTTTGAAAACTGAACTAATGACTGATGAGCGTTGAACTCTACCATGAGGAGCTTTCACAGGTTGATGGTGGGAAAGAACTGGAAGGTGGGCATGGGGGACTGCCCCTTTATACTGACGTCGCATGATGTCGGTCACCTGACGTGGGGGCAGCCCCCTGCCAGAGACTGCTAGCTAGAAATTTTTCTGTGGGGTCCTGACACCTGGCAGGTCAGTTCTATATGTAAATACCTACTGCAAGAGCCCTCTCAAAGAAAGATCTAGTACAGCAGATAAGAATGGTCTGTGGGAAGGTGGACACCATGATTTTGGGGGACATCAATATGCCAGCGGTACACTGGAGCACCCCATTCACCTCGAGCACTAGGGAACAGGTCATCCAGGATGCTGTCCAGGACAGCTTCCTAGTCCAATTTGGATAAGGAGCTAATCAGGGAAGGTAACATTCTAGACCTCCTACTAACCAGTGGGGAGCTTGTCAGGGAGCTGAGAGTGGAGAATCAATTGTCAGAGAGTGACCACCACAAAGTGTGGTTCTGTCTTGGTATGGAGAAGGAAGCAGCTAAGACCAAGACAAAGGTGATAAACTTCAGGCAGGCTGAATTTGGCGGGATGAAGACTATATTGTTGGAATGCCTAGCCAGCATTGGCCCACACATGGATGCTAACAAGATGTGGGAAGTAATCAAACTCAGGCTAGCGGAGGCCACTAGCTTGTGCACAAAGATCCAGAGTAAGAAGGCCAGGGCTAGGGAGCCAAGCTGAATCAACAGGGAGGTGTTGGCAAGGGTTAGGAGAAAAACAAGCAGCCTTCAGAAAATAGCTGATATTCAAATGTGGAGAGAACAAGGAGGAGTACTGGAAGAGATCTAGGGAGGTGAGCAGGGAGGTCAGGGCAGGCAAGGCTTCAAGGGGAGCTAAGGCTGGCACAGAATAAAAGGAAGGCGGATAAGGAATTCTTCAAATATATAAGGGAGAGAAGGAGCTGTAAAGACCAAATAGTAAGAATAAGAAAAGGTGAAGGGTGGGCAGAAAAGGGGGACAAGCAGGCAGATGTGCTCAATGAATACTTCTGCTCTGTGTTTACCAGGGAGAAGCAAGGGTCAATGCCACAGGGGTGGGCAGGGGGGGCACAGGAGGGGCGATTCAACAGATGGGAGATCCCGTGAGCAGGGTGTTAGAAGGCCTAAGGGTCCTGTTGGGTTAATAAGGCACTCAGACCAGACGGCATACACCCCAGGGTGCTGAAGGAGATGGCAGAGTTCCTGGCAGAACCCTTCCCTGGGAACTTAATGTGTGCCACAGGACTGGAGGATGGCACATGTGTCCCTCCATAAAAGTGGACCCAAGGATAAACCAGGCAACTATAGACCTGTCAGTCTAATGTCCACTGTGGGGAAGCTATGGAGACTATACTGAAGGAAAGGTTAGTAACCTTCCTGGAGGTGAATGGGTTCTAGGATGACAGAGAACATGGGTTTGTCTCCAGCATATCCTGCCAGACAAACCTTATCGACTTCTACAACTGGGTAACCAGGGCATTAGACAGGGGCCAATCAGTGGATGTCCTGTACCTAGACTTCAGCAAGGCCTTCGATTATGTACCACATGGGAGACTACTTAATAAATTGAGTTACCTGAGAGCAGGGGAGAAATTGGTGGACTGGATAAAAAACTGGCTTCAAGACAAGCAGCAGAGAGTGGTGGTGAGAGGGGAACTCTCAAATCCAAGAGCTGTATCCAGTGGAGTACCTCAGGGCTCAGTACTGGGTCCAGTGTTGCTTAGCAGATTTATAGCAGACATCTCACATGGCATTAAGAACAAGGTCAGCCTTTTTGTAATAATAATAATAATAATAATTTTATTTATAAGGCACCTTTCAATTACCAAGGCACCATACATAAATAACAAATCAAAACAGTAAAAATCATTAAAAAATACAATTAAAACAAGACAATCATAACAGTCAGTGTTCTAAAAATGCAGTGTCCCATAAAAAAGTCTTCAATTGTAAATGACAGGAAGATCGGGGCAGTGATGGATGATGCAGAAGGTTAACAGGGACTGCAGGGCAGTCTAGCTAAACTTGATCACTAGTCGGAAACATGGCAGCTGGGGTTTAATGCAAAGAAGTGCAAAGTCATGCACTTGGGAGCAAGAAACCTAAAGAATGGTTATTAGTTTTGGGGATACAGTTGTCCACTTCAGTGGAGGAAAAAGATATGAGGGTGCTTATAACAGGGAGCATGAACCACTCAGCACAGTGTAGGAAAGCACTGGCCAAAGTCAACAAGATGTTGGGGTGTATAACAAGAGGAATCACCTCCAGATATGTGGAGGTCATCCTGCCACTGTACAGATTGCTAGTGAGGCCACACCTGGAGTGCTGCGTGTAGTAATAGCACCCCTACTTGAAGAATGATGTCAAATTGCTAGAAGGGGTTCAATGCAGAGCAACCAGGATGATCCTCGGGCTGGAGGACAAACCCTATGAGGAGAGACTGAGGGTACTCAGCATGTACTCCCTGGAGAATCGGACAGATGGAGGGACATGCTTGAAACCTTCAAATATAGGAAGGGCATTTATAAGGTTGGCACAGAGGGCATTCTTAAGTGGAGGGAGGGAGGGCAGGGACAAGAGGACACAGACTGAGGCTGGAGGGAGGTTGATTCAGGGGGAAATGAGAAGGCATTAATTTGTGGAAAGCATAGTGACAGGGTGGAATGGTCTGCCAGAGGAGGTGGTGTCATTAACATTAGTGGGCGGTTTTAAGAGTGGGGTGGGACAGAGTCAAGGGGAAGTTCACAAAGAGGGAGATGGAGGAAGTAGTGTCAGCAAGCAGTGGCATGACTTCACAGGAGCAGGTTGGGGAGGGAGGGGCAGCTGCTGCACACCCAAGCAGACTTGATAGACCATATGGTCTGTATCTGCTGCCATTTATTGTATGTTCGTGTGTTCATATGAAGCTGCAGGGGGTAGGTTTAGGAGAGATGTGAGGAAACACTGCTTCACAGAATGATTGGTAGATGCTTAGAACAGTGCTCCAGTGGTGGTTGTGGGGCCAAAAACAGTGGTGGGAGTCAAAAATGTCTGGGATAAGCACAAGGGAGTTATAAAGGATAGGTAACGGGGTGGCAGAGGAAGTGCCATAGATCTGGAGGGGTCTACATTGTAAGCAATGCAGCAAAAAAAGCAGACTGGATGGGCCATAAGACCCTTATCTGCCATCAGCTTCTATGGCTCTATGTTTCTATGATGATTGCACATCTTATTTTCCCATTTTGCAGCAAACAAATTGGTCGCTCCATATGAAATTTCACTGCAGATCATAATTTATCATTGTGCTTGACAAATTGGTTGCTGGACATGAAATTCGATTGTGGTGTATAATTTTTAGTTTTGCGTGGTTCCAGAAGACCCAACAAAAGACATATGGGAGATGTTTGACACACAGTACCGGCATCGCACAGACATTATGGATGAAGGCACAGACATGACACCAGGCTACATGATGGAGGCTTATTCAGAAGAGCCACTGTCTAGCCGAAATACTGATACCATCAAATTCTGGCAGGACAAAAATGTTATTTGGACTACAATGGATAAAGTAGCTTTGTGCTTTCTGGGATGGTTCCTAACATCAGTTGCTTCAGAAATGTGTTTCAGCACAACTGGGGATATTGCTTCACCACATCATTCCAGGCTAGATCCTAGCCTTTCTAAAACTAAATTTACTACACATCAACTTCACCTATCCATTCGATTATTTCAAATTCCAACAGGTGTCTTCAACTAACCCTATGCCTCCTGCAGGAAAATCCCCCCACACTCCCACTGGCACTGCAGCAACACAGTCTGGCTCACCACCACCACTCCCAGCAGCACAGTCACCAGCAGGGAGAGGATTTGGACACACCCTGGCATCTCAAGTCCTCCAGAAGAGAGTACAACTTTTACCATGTTATCACCTGCAGGCTCAATTTGAGCAGGTGGCAGATGCTGCCTGCCTCAGTGCAACATAGCTTCAGCCTCACATGCTTACAGTCAGTGCTAGTTAAATCAGACCTGTAATGTCACCTAAACCACTGGCAAAGGATGACAGTGGTCACCTTAGACAGCATGGGATTGGCAGTCTGGGAGGACATCAGAACGATGTTTCCATTGTGCAGCATCTGTTACAGTAAAGCTTAGTACTAAATGTAAAAAAATTGAAAAGATAAAAAAATGAAAAATGTTTAGAAACAAAATTAAAAAGATAAATATACAAATTTGAGAAGGTAAGGTGGACAAAGCAATGCCCTTGTATAGTACGGCAGTACTTGCACTTTTCTTTTGGATGCATATTTTCTGGAGGGGATTTATTCTGAAAACCTGTTTGGCACTAACATAATAATTTGCATGATGAGCAAATAGGGACCACTGGGGGTTGAGGTCAGCCAAGGAAACTAAGTATTCCTACATCTCATAGCACTAATGTTAGCAACATATTTTTAAAAGATAAAAAACTGCAAAAAATTTAAAATATTTGCAAAAAATTTAAAACAGTAAATATACAAATTTAGGACGGTAGGGCAGGTGAACAATGCCCTTGTATAGTACAGTAGTACTTGCACTTTTCTTTGGGATGCACATTTTTGGGGGAGCGGGATTTATTTTGAAAACCTATGTGGAACTAATTATTTAATGACATAGTAGCCAGTCAATATGACATGTCAATAACAGTGTGGTGAAATCCATGCCGAGAATACAGCATGAGTGAATACAGCTATGGGGAAACTATAGCGCAGACATTGCAGTGCTGTACCTGTAGCTGTGTTCACACATGCTGATCACTCTAAGTATGCTACCATACCTCTCAACCTCCTGCCTCAGAAATCAGGGACAAGGCTTAAAAAAATCAGGGACAAAAGACCAAAATCAGGGACACATCTTCAAAATTAGAGTTATCCACCCAGAAAGCTGGTAGAATATGGGGCTTAGTGCAAAATGCATTTTCTAAAGAAGAACAAGTCTGTAACTTTAATGCTTGACATTGTTTTGTGCTTACAGTCCCCACTGTTTAGCCACAAAAACACCAATTTTAGGAGGGACAGAGTCAAATTTTGAGGCAAAATCAGGGACGTCCCTGAAAATCAGGGACACTTGAGAGGTATGTATGCTACTGTCTGCTGGAGCAGTGTACTGCCATCATGGCTCAGAGGATACAGTGATAATGTAGGAAAAGTTGTACATGTCAAACTGTAAGGGGTTTGAGTCTGACCCGTGCTGCATTGTGCATGTTTTTTGCTTGGCTGTCTTCTGTTTTTTTTTTCGATTTTGGATCTTGTACCCAACTCTTGCTGGTCCAGCACCACCTGTACTGTTGCAGACAAAATCTGCCCTCATTCCAGTTTTTTACCCCCTTCCCGAGTCTGGCCCCCTTGGAGTTGATTATGTAAGTTAAGGGGAGTGTGGGGGGTGAATCCCCCCATGTGGGGGGGTCTGGGGGTGTAGTCCCCCACATAGAATTGTGACATGTTGTGTGGGTTCTTGTGAGGTGGGGCATGCAGAGCTGCTTGGTGGAATGACCGCTGTAAGTTAGGTTAGCTGTTTTTCCCTGATGCTGTCTTTTCCAACCTTCTTTTGTGTGCATTGTTTTTGAGCATAATATTATTGATTAGCAGTTTTGACCAAGTTCCAATGGCATAAAGGGCAAATGGACTACGGGGAGTGGGATCCTTGAGGTCAGCAAAGGAAACTAAGAATTCCTATAGCTCTTAGCACTAAATGTTAGCAATATATTTAAAAAAATTAAAAAAAATTTAAATATTTACAAAAATTAAAAAAGTAAATATGCAAATTTGGGAAGGAAAGGTAGGCAAAGCAATGCCCTTGTAGATGGCCACCAGGCTGGGCACGCCATTGGCTGCTCCGCCAGTTAGAGTTTAACCAGTTTAATTTATTCATTGCTCTATTCTTTTTTAGTGTTTTACTTTACGCTAGTTGTGTTTAAATTTTACTAAAATCAGTCGCTATACTGACAAGTTATTAATTCGCCCTCTTAGCCCAGTAGGAGCAGAAACTGAACAGATGAGAAATTTGAGTGACACCAGGGCATTTTGAATTCCTCAAAGTGTGTAATGGGGGCTGTTTCATCTGGCCCTGATACCACTTACAATATCTGTTTGTCAGGCTAGCTGATCTGGTAAATGCTACCTGGACTTACTTGGACTCTTTCAAACTTCTCGGACAGATTGCTGGGTGTTTCAGAGTTTTGGCCCTTTGGATTTAGACATTCTGGACATGCTATTGGTTGGTGGCCGGATCTTTGGTGGTGCTTGCTGTTCTTGTTGCTGGCCTGGTCTGGTTCGATAGCTGGCCAACAAGGATAGCTGGAGTCATGATTCGTGGAGAGGAGGTCTTGTGGAGAAGAAGTGAGTGTGAGGAACTGCTTGGCTGCGATCTGCAGCTGAAGAGTTTCCCAGACTTTGGTTGCCTTGGTGTGGTGGATTGAGTGTGGTCTCGGGTCCAGAGAGGCGTGCTGGAGTCGTAGGAGGTGCAGACTGACCCAGTGCAGGGAGCAGTTGGCCCCAACTCTTTGGGAGTGTTTGGTTGTGGGGCATGTGGCATCACTGGGGACTGTGGCCTGACCTTGCCAGGTAGCCGTTGGGCTAGGCCAGGGGTCCTCAAGGTTCTTCGGGAGGCCTACTGGTGGGTTGGCCCAGTGGAATTCCATAGTGTTGCCATGGCTCTTCAATTTTAGCCCCCTGGTTGAGATTTTCGGGGGTCAGGCTCTGGCATAATTGGTGGTATCAGTGAAGAGGATTCTTTAACTTTTCTGCTGGATACAGTCAGACTATATACTCATTCTCTTTATCTGTTTTCATAACCTTCCTGCAGTGAGAATGCTTGAGTGGTTGTAAAAGTATTGGGATACATCTGCATTTTACTTTGTCAAGGGAGTGAGAGTCTCTGTATGTCACTAGGCCCCACTGGTTGTGAGAGATCCTGGGGGGGGGGGCTGAAGATGTGCTTTATTCTGCTGTTTCACTTTACATTTATTGACTCAAGTCTGAGTTTCTGTAGCAAGGAATCTACTGTTTATTACATGTTTGGTCTCCTTATATCCTTCAAATCGTTTTCCTTGGACCTTTGAACTTTGCCATTTTTATTTTATTTTATTTTAATGATTGTTTTGTTTTCTTCCTCAAGTGAGAGTAGAGGTATCATTTTATTTTACTTTATTTTATTATTGTGAGTTTAGGTTAGTTAATCAGTTGGGATTCCTCTGTTTTTATGTGGGCTTGGTGTGTTTTGTTTGTGTTTGGGCTTGTTAATATGTGTAGGAGGCCTGCCTCCATGGTTGTGCGCTATTCGTCCTCCACCCTTCGGGTCCTCACCCCTTTTATCCCTCCCCTGTTGCAGTTTTCAACTTACCAGCACTGCAGGGTGCTGGGTATTGTTTGTGGGGGGGAGGAGGGTCAGGGTGGAACAGTGAGGACGAATGAGGGGGCCACTGCATTGGTAGTAAGACCCAGAAGATGCCCTGGGGTGAAATGGAACCTAGATTGGGCCCCCATGCCCGGTTTCCATACCATGGGCACCACCACACAGGCAGGCAGTTCGGGCAGCTCCAAAAGCCCGTCCAACTCAAGCAGTTATGCAACGCCAGATCCATCAAAAATCAGACTGCAATTATTGCAGATCTTGTTGGGTCAGTGGATCGGGCATGGATCACCAAGACCTGGCTGGATGAGAATGCTGGCCCCAAATTAGAGGCCATTATTCCAGCTGGGTACTCGGTGTTACGCCGCTTAAGATTGGATCATGGGGCGGGGGGGTTGCAGTCTGTTTTAAGACTGAACTGGGCCTCACTAGTGTACCAGTTGAGGAGGCTGGGTCATTTGAGTGTACTGTAGTGGCAGGTGTAGGTTGTAGGACCGCTGTCATCTACCATCCACCAGAGGATGAGAAGCATTTACCTCAGGAAGTAGCTGATTTTGTGATCAACATGGCATTTGAGTCGCCCAGGCTGATGATCGTGGGTGACTTCAGTGCCTGGGTCAATGATGAACTCTCACAATTTGGACAACACTTCCTCCAGTTGATAACATCTCTGGGCCTTACACAAGTTGTTACTTCTGCCACTCACAAACATGGTCACTCTCTTGACCTAGTCTTTCTCCTGGGGATCAAAGCCTTTGATTTGGGGGTGGAACCTGTCTGATGGTCTGATCATTATACCGTGGGGTTCAGTTTTTGCACCCCCTTCATAGGCCCACCCCTGTGGAGATGGTCAGGTACCGCCCTTTGTGAGAAGTAAGCTTTGAAGGCCTGGTGGCGGTACTTGACCTATTGGCACTTCCTGGAGCAAGCAGTGACCCTGATGCTTTGGTTCTGGCTTATAATAAGGCAATTTCTACAGCTCTGGATGCCACTGCTTCCATCCATGTTTGGCCTCTCTCCTTTCAACCCCGTTCCCCCTGGTTTGATGGGACCTTGAGGGAGATGTGGTGACAAGGATGAAGATTAGAGCATTGCTGGTGGAAATCTGCCCTCGATGCTGACCACCTTAGAGTGATGGAACATTATCAAGTCTATCAATCTGCAATCACCCATAAGAAGGCAGAGTTACTGTCTGGGGAGATTGTGGCTGCTCAGAACCGATCAGCTTAGCTCTTTTGAACAGTGGACAGACTGTGCAACCAAGCCTGCCTACAGGTTCGAAGAGTCTTTTCACAATTGGAGTGTTATGCGCTCACTCAATTCTTTGTGGCTAAGGTGGCTGACATCAGGGTGGAGCTCCAACCAGCACACTCTATGGGAGATGCTATGGATTGGTGCTCGGTCACTGTCCCACAGTTCTACTGGAGTACATTCGGTCATCTGGAGTTCATCAATGTCATGCAGATTGTCTGGGGTATGCACCCTACATGCAGTAGTTCGGATCTGGGCCCAACTACCCTGATTATGGGCTATTCTAATACCATCGGCCTGGTCCTAGCATGGATAGCCTGGTGCTCCCTTGAAACGGTGAGTTTCCCAGCTCCCTGAAGGAGGCAGTGGTAACACCCCTTCTGAAGAAAGATTCTCTGGACCCAGACTGCCCTGCCAACTACAGACCAATCCCTAACCTTCCCTTTGTTGGGAAGGTGATTGAGAAAGTAGTGGCCCTACAGCTGGAGAACCATTTGACCATCCATGACATCTATGAACCTCTCCAATCAGGTTTCCAAAAGAGGCATAGTACCGGAGACTGCTCTGGTTCGGGTATTAAATGATCTCCTGATGGCAAGAGATTGGAAGAGCCACTCCATCTTGGTTCTTCTGGATTTCTCATCAGCGTTTGACACTGTGGACAATGGGGTTCTTCTCGAACACCTGAGGTTCATCTGCAGACTGTCTGATACAGTCCTCAGGTAATTTAAATCCTTCCTTACTGGCAGAACTCGGAGGGTGGTGTTGGGAATTTATTCCTCCGACCCAGTCTCTCTGTCATGTGGGGTACCTCAGGGTTCAGTGTTGTCCCCCATGTTGTTCGCAGTGTACATGCTACCCCCTTGGAGACATTGTAAGAAGGTATGGGCTGAGGTTTCACTACTATGCTGATGATACCCAGCTCTACCTATCTTTTGCACCCAACCAGGATAGAGCTCTCTCAGTATTTAACAACTGCCTCTTTGAAATCCATGGCTGGATGAATTCAAGCTGGCTGAGGTTGAACTCGGAGAAGACTGAGGTGCTGGTGGTGGACCTGGGTCATTGGATAGAGGGTCTAGGAGTGGGTTTGCCTTCAGGACTTTTTCTTGGAGACTCCCAGCTCCTTACCTCTGAACGAGTGTGAAACCTGGGGGTGATTTTTGACGATGGGCTGACTCTGCGATCGCAGGTGTCGGCAGTTGTCAAATCTTCCTTTTATCATCTGAGGAACATCTCCAGGGTTAAGCACCTAGTTCCATCCGGTGATCTGCCTACTTTGGTTGATGCCTTTGTGACCTCGCACCTTGATTATCTTGATTATTACAACTCCCTTTATCTAGGGCTACCTGGGGTTGATATCCTCTGCTTGCAGCTAGTGTAGAATGCTGCAGCTCGGTTATTGATGGGAACTCCCCGGAATTGTCACATCTTCCCAGTGCTGCATGAACTGTACTGGCTGCCAGTGCAGTGGCGGATCACCTTTAAAGTCAGACTTCTGACTTACAAAGCCCTACATGGACTGGGCCCAGACTACCTGAAAGAGCTCCTGGCTCCTTACTGCCCTGGGCAATTGCTCCACTTGGCTGATGAGGGGTTGCTAGAGATTCCAAGGGTTTCTTTAAAATCTTTGGGGGCCCATGCATTTATGTACGCGGCCCCAGTCCTTTGGAATTCTCTACCCCGTCTGCTTAGTGAGTGTACAACCGTGGAGGGATGTAAATGGGCCTTAAAGACCACTTGTGGCACCAAGAGAACTTTGCATGATGTTACTTATATTTTGTATTTAATGGAATCCTGTATTTAATTGTTTTATTGCATTCTGTTTTATTTAATTTTACTGTAAGGTGCCTGGATTTTTAGAAAGGTGCCTTATAAATAAAGCATTATTATTATTATTATTATTGTATGGTAGTACTGGCACTTTTCTTTGGGATGCATATTTTTTTGAGGGGGGGTCTTTTGAAAACCGACAGTATGTGTAACTAATATATGAATTGGCATGAAAGGCAAGCAAAAGCCTTTGTGGTCAGCAAAGGAAATTAAGAATTCCTATAGCTCTTAGCACTAAATGTTAACAAAATATTTTCAGAAAAGAAAAAAAGAAAATTAAAAATATTTACAAAAAATAATAAAAAAGTAATTATACAAATTTGGGAAGGTAGGGTAGGCAAAGCAGTGTCCTTGTATAGTACAGTAGTACTTGCAATTTTCTTTGGGATGCATATTTTTTTTTGGGGGGGAGGATTTATTTTGAAAACCTACATGGAACTAACATAGTAATTTGCATGAAGGACAGAGGGGGAGTCTTGAAATCAGCAACGGAAATTATGAATTACTATAGCTCTGATGGGGGTGCTTAGCAGTCGTGTGTTTTTGGCACTGTGGCGATTCCCAGCCATGGCATGCCAACACCACCTGCCACACATAAGGCATAGTAATTCATGGCCACTGCTGACCTCAAGGCATTTTCCCCCTTTCTGTGTAGTGTGTTATGCCCTATGCCAATTACTATTGGGGGTCTAAGTGATTTAGACTATGTGTCAAAGCCAAACCAAATTTTACCTCCCCACCATCGAAGCTGAGCCAAAGTTATCACCAAGACACTCCCCTCTCCCTTAATCCAATCTCTGAGCTGAAACAAGTCCTTCTCCTGAAACTGTGACTACAAACTGAGGAAATAAGGTAAGTGCGATTAATGTATTATCAATGTGTTTTGAACATTTACTTATAACTCGGTCATTTCCCACAAATATTCAAAAGGAACTTTTAGCGACTCCACCTCATGAACAAGGTAGATGAACATTTTCAAATCAGCTCCAACAGGTGATTTTGCAGTTGCTTAGCTAAATCACCTTTCAGGTGAGATTTGAAAAGGGTCACCTACGGGGTTCATGGGGTGAGGTCATAAGAAGACTATTTTGAAAATCTGGGATCAAAATATTAAAAAAATATCAATATTATGAAGGTACATTGACAGTTTTCAAAGCTCAGTTATAATGTTCATCATTTTCTATATTTTTACCCCAAAATTTCAATATAGCCATTTTTTCACTCCACTTAATGAATTTGACAGATGTCATTTTTCAAATCCTGGCCAAAATATGTTTTCACACATGTGGTGTAAAATGACATTTCAAACAATATTTTATAAATGACATCTGTCATGTTCAGAAGGGAGGTGTCAGAAAAAGGCTATGTTGAAAATATGGGGGTCAAAATGTTACAAAACAATAGTAGTAATGTTTTCAGGGATGGCCATTAGCCTAGTGGGCCTTTCCATGATGGTCACCTGAGTTCAGGTGCAAGCTCAATGAGTCACCTGAATTAGCAAAGGCTGGGGGAAAGGCACTGCAGCATGTGGCACTGACAGTGTCCTGGCATGCAAACAACACCCTGTGGCAGGCAGGAGAGCCTTCCCTCACAAGGGGTTGATGTGTATGTTGAGGTCTGATGGGCCCATGGACTGTTGTGGGATAAGTGGCGTGGCAAGAAAATTGGGGAAACGAACACCTGGCAGGATGAAGGTCAGGTCGCTGCAGGCCCTACACCACTAACAGGCCCCATACTGCTGTCAGCCACACAGCCCCATCACCCTTCATCTCAGAAATTTACCTTGTACTTTTGTTACTGCCCCACAGATTCCTCCCATGATGGGATAGGAGGGGGGAGAGTCGTCCACCCCCCATAACTATCTGCCAGTTTGGCAGTCCATCACCTTGTCGATGTTGCAGAGCATGCAAAAGGTGGTAGCTTCATTCTGCCCTGGTGGCAGTCGATGAGTGGAGTAACTCACTCCCACAGAGGGAAGTGGGCCAAGAGATGCTGAATCCTGTCCACATCCCCCACACTTTCCTCCACGAGAGACCCAAGTCCATTCCTGAACCTGAGCCACTGCTGTGATGTCTATACCTACACTCCCACCAACCCACTTAAACCCCCCAGAAACTGCAATCCCTTTCCACCCGACACAACTGATCAATATTTTTATTAATCATACCAACCCATTTTCCACTTTATGTGTATAGATCCAATGGAAAGATGAAAACACAATGACAACCCTAGCGTTGGAGGACACTGACCATGTGAATCAGATAAGTATTGTTTTATGTTTAGAGTATTTTGTTTGTCTCAGTTAGTTAATAAAGAGTTACAGATCATTTGTGACCCCATTGTTATTCTTATTGTACAGATATGACTTGATGTCCTCTCAAGCTGCCCAAACCCCATTCCACAATCTTCATGACCCAGGTAAGAAATCTTTATTGATAGTAAAGTACCTAAATTAGGATGGTGTGGTGTAATAGTGTAACTACAAATATTAAGACAGTACTGTCTTTCATTTGTTAGCTGATTTGTGAAGCAGGGCTGGAAATATCTCCACTATTCTATTATTTCACACACTGGACTTGAAGTTGCACGAATGGGGATACCATTCTGCTATCACAAAAGAAGGGAGATTCACTGCAACAAATGACATTGATGCAGACATTGGGGTTGAAGAACACAAAGCACACAAAGTAGGGAAATAATAAACATTAGGATTTTAGGTCTCCAGAGTTTTGAAAAATAACTGATGGGGTATTCCTTGGGTTTGGCAGCCCTAATACTCACCAGTCCCCTGAGCAAACAAGGCTAGACGTGATCTCCTTTCTTCATGCATGGCCTGCATGAAGAAGTCTATGACTAATTTTGTGACATTTGGAGAGCTATATTTCTTTATCTCCAAAGAGTGTATCACTATGAGGCATTGACTTGGAGCTATATCTTGTGCTTCAAAGAGGAGGCTGTGGGCTGGGGGGAAGGGTGGGCATTATGGTTGTCAACCCCAAAGAAACACCCCACCATTGTTTTACTGATATTCTGGAGATCCAAAACCATAATGTTTTTTTCATTTCCCTGTTTTGTGTATATACAGTAGCAGTGTCAGTGGCTCAGCAGGTTGCACACTCACCTCTGAGGCCGGAAGATCAGAAGACTGTGGGTTCTATCCTCACCCAGACACTTAGGTTAAATCCTAATACTGATACTGTAGTGCAGCATGAGGGGGGTGCTGCACTTCTGAGGTGCTGCCTTTCAGATGAGATGTTAAACAGAGGTCCCATCTGCCTGTTCTGGTAGTAGTTCAGGTGGTTGTTTAAGATCCCTTGGCGCTTCTCAAAAAGAGTAGGGGAGTTTTATTGAAATAATAACATAGACACAACACAAAAAATTCAATCAGTATACAAGGAAACAGCAAAACCAAAGGTGCCAATAATAACAATAGTGATCAAAAATAAAGAGAGAAACCCAGAATACAAAAGGGAAAGAAAGAAAAGAAAAAGGAAGAGAAAAAAAAAACACATTTCTATATTACTTAAACTTTATAAAGTGGAGGAACTCTTTCCACCACTTTTGCAATTCAACAAGAGCAACTTTTTGAGCATCCTGAGAATATATTCTAGACAGCTTGTTTGAAACTATACTACTAAAACAATAATATGGCATTTTCCTTTGGTAGAGAACCCATTGACATCTAGCTTGCCACAAATAATATCTTAAACAACAAAAAAAATAAAGATAAAGTCTCTTCATGAAACAGGGAGAAGGTTGTCGGATATATTCCCAGAATCAATATGTCATAAGATATAAAGGTAAGCCATTTAAAACCCCATAGTGTTGCCAAGAAGTCCCACAACCCCTTCGAATAGGTGCATCCTCCACATTAATACACTCTAGGTAAGGACAATTCCTTTCTTCCACTACTTTATATTTGGCATTCCCCCGAATATTCAATCTACCATAAAAAAATCAACCATTGGACTTCCCATTTAAACTGAGGCAATCTGTTATTATTTAATTGAGCCAAGACCCTAGGATTCCAGGTGGATGGGCAATTTTTAAAACAAAGGTCCTGTGGATATAACTGCCCCATTATCAGTGAGTAAAGTCCCTTTACTTTATTATTTAAGATAATTTCTTTAGTAATATTCCATTTATATAATTTTTGGACAGCCGGCCGAAAATATAGTGGAATATGCACACGAGGATTTAATTTAGGCGCTAAGGTATGCCAAGTGGCAAGGTATTTGTCCAATGCCCGGATAATCTATCTTGTCCCAATATCTTCAGATGGAGTCAACCCACACTTAATGGAACACGTGATAAACAAGGAATGTAAAAACACCACTGGATCTACCATCCCTAGTCCTCCAGATTTTGTGCTTAAATAAGTATAACATCGTTTCACAGGGTTTAGTCAGTTGCCCCATAACATCTGAAAAAACACACTATGTACTCTGGTTTCCAAATGAACCGGAAGGGGAAAAATCATGGCTATATACTGTAAACTGGGTACCAAAAATTGTTTAATAATATGAACATATTTCAATTTTGAAAATTTCCAATGTTTCCAATGGTTAACTTTAGCCTCAACCACCTGAACACTGAATCCCAATTTTCTACTGGCAGATTCTGGGGCCCAAATAAAATACTAAGAATCTTAAGTGGGGATCGAGAAAAAAAAATACCCTCCTGTATCATATCCACTGGGCCAGTTGCTCCAAGAAATAACCCTTTAGTTTTGTGAATATTCAACTTGGCATTGGAAACCCTAGCATACGTGTCGAAAGCCACCAGAAATTTATACACCTCAAACTGACTAGAGAAATAAAGCAATAGGTCATCCGCATAAGCCTGCAACATCAAATCTTTATTTCTAGAAACCCTATCTGGAATTCCAACCCAACTTTGAGAGGCTGTTACATATTGCAACAAGGGATTTGAGAAAAAAATGTAAAGAAGAGGACTCAATGGACATCCTTGGTGCACTCCAGTCCTTAAACAAAAGCTATGAGCCACATTCCCTTTTAAAAAGGGAAAAAAACATGTTATATTCATAAATCAGCTTAACTAGATTAACAAATTGTCTAGGGACTCCATACCATTCTAAAACTAAAACCAAAAAGGGTAAATGCACCCTATTGAAAGCTTTTTCAAAATCAGTCACTACCATACAACCAGAAGTTCCGGATAAAGACAAATGTTCAATGACATCACGTATAATCATTAAAGCCAATTGAATTTTTTTCCTCTGGAATCCCACAGAATTGATAAGGAGATATCACCAGTCTAGCATAATTTTTCAATCGGGTATTCAAAATACTTGTAAAAACATTATAATCGGAATTTAATAATGTGATAGGCCGCCAATTCTTAATGTTCCGTTTATCCCCTGATTTAAATAAATGAATCAATAAACCCTCTGAAAAAGAAGAGAAAATGGTGGAACTTTTGTTAAAATATTGAAACAAAAAAAAAAAACATTGACTGAACTCCACAGAGAAGGCTTTATATAAGGTATTTGAAAGATTATCTGTTCCAGGGGAAATATTTGATTTTAGTTTCTGAATGACAGCCTGAATTTCTGTTTGAGAAATGGGCTCCAATAGTGCTGAAGTCTCATTTGTCCTTAAAGCAACCTTAATGAAATTTAAATAGGAGAGCATAGACTCCTCTGTAATAGGGAGGGGAGGGCTCCAATGAATGGTAACGATCCATAATTAAATCCCTTATTTGCCTGCTTGAGGTAATAATAGTCCCATCTATTTGTTGTAATAAATCCATAGAAGAAGAATCTTTCAAAGTTTTACAAACTTTAAAAGGATCCCCGATAGGAGATTTCTTAGTCCCATTAATGAGAATAGCTTGCAGTGTTTTAGCCCTGTCATACTGGAAAGCTTGCATATCATTTTTTAGATTATTTATTTGTGCAGAATAATCATACCGAGAGTCATGCGCCAAAGTCATGAGTCTCTGAAGCTGTTGCCTCAATGATAAATATTTCAGAAATTTATGATTTTTAGTCTTACTTCCTTGTTTTTTAAACCGGGTACTTAAGTCCGACTTAGTCTGCCTCCACCAATCCCCAATATCAGAATAAAGAAAAAACACCGATAATCTAGCCTGTAAGATAAATTTAACCCCTGACTGTATGTATGGAAACTCCAGACTAGAAGCATTCAATTTCCCATCGTACCTTCCAATATTCTGGGAGACCACATAAAGGCAGATAACATAACAAAAGGGAGTGATCAGAAAATTCACTAGGAACCATCCTAAAGGTGTTTATTTGTACAGAAGGGGAGACAAACATATAGTCTATTGAGGAATGAAATTTCCTCTTGTGTAAGAAAATGTCTCCATGATCTGTATAAGTATGCAGTTACATGTTCTGCCACCTTAATAATACGTGCAGAGCCTGGGAATCACAATATACTTTTGTATTTTTCTGTGAAGGTGAGTCAAGAATTGAACAATTAAAATCTCCACCCCATAGCACCTTGATTGATGTTACTAAAAAAGGTTGAACTTCCTTCAAATAGGCCACTCTATCTGCCTTTGACTGGGGATTATATATATATATTTTTTTTTTAGTTTTTTTTTTTTTAGTTGTTTTTGAACCAGGTATGTGAACCAGGATTTATATTAATGAAACAATAACACATGTCATGCCATTTCCCATCTGTTATCAAAACTCTACCCGGTATTAAATCAATTAAATTATGTAAAGAAAAAGAATTAAACAAAATGCCCATTCCATCTGCCTTATCCATTCCAAAAGACCAATAAGATGGCCCCCAAATCCAGTCCCTTTAAAAAGAGGTTAATTGTTCTACAGAATGCAACCAGGTTTCTTGTAGATAACATACTGAAATATTCTGCTCATGAACATAATGGAACAGTGCTTGCCATTTGACTGTGTTCAGCAAGCTATGAACATTTAATGAACCCCAACACCACTGCATAATAAATCAGATACTGAATAACCTTTAACTATCATTTCTTTCTTTTTTCCTTTTTTTTTCTCTTTATAATTATCAATTGATCGTGAGATGGTAGACAAAGAAAATTTCTGGGAGTCTGAATCTCCCAATTCCATTTCTGTATCACCCCATGGGCTCAACAGTGCTGCATAAGAGGTACTAGTCTCTACAACCGTGACAGAAGGTGAAGATTTAGGGTGCACATTCCTAGCAGATCTACGTCGTAGTAGTGGTGACCTCTGAGCCAAAACTTTGACACTTGACTCTGCAGCACTAGGAGGCACATCAGTGTAGCACACTGGAGGAAGGTCCAATATGCCCGGGGAGCTGTTGCCAGGCTTCTCATCTTTATGCAGGCCTGAGCAAATAGTTTGTGCACCTTATCAGGCTCAGGTGAAGAACACCTAACAACAGGATCCAGATGATTAATCTCTATCTGTTTTTTGGTAATAGTCTGCGAAGAGGGAGAGGGAGGGGGAGGTTGGGCAGGAGGAGGAGGAGGTGGGACTTTAGCAGCACTCTGGGCCTTCTATATCAAGAGATCTGGGCTTATACAAGATGCTTTATTTTTGGCTGCCAAAGGACACTCTCGGAACACGTGACCAAACTCATCACAAAGATCACACCTAGAATGATTTGCACATTGCATTGTTACATGCCCCACCTCTCCACAATTATCACAACGTGGCTGATTGCAAATGCTAGAAAGATGTGTCCTAGAACCACATTTATAACAAGCCCTTGGCTGCCCTCCATAAAAACAAGCCCCCCATCCCTACCTAACAAGAAGGAATTGGGGATATGATCCACCCTGAATCAGATTGCCTTAGTTTCACTTTATACTTCCATCCCCCAGTCCAAAATTGCTCTGAATCTAAGATGGGATCAGGAGCACTCAAAACCTCGCATTTCTGGGATAACCAAAAGGTAATATCCTCTACATGGACCCTCTCATTCCCAAACATTTCTGTTACAAATTTAATTAATGGTTTAGTTAAAATTATTACCAAAAATGGGGTCCATGTAGGGGAAAACTTCACCTGACCATACCGCTCCCAAAACAAATCCAAAGCAAGAGCTGTCTGAAAGCTAACATCGTAGTTGCCCTCCCCGAAATGTTAATAAATGTAAAAACATCATTGGGGTAAAATGAAGTGACTCTTTTAATAAAGTTTTCCCCACATAATATCTGTCCTGCCTGTTCTCCAGTCCCCCTTTGTAGTGAGTGCGGAGTGCATTTCTACGAGGAGATGCTTCCCTTTTTGCTGAGTAAAATAAGTCAGACATTAAAGGCTTCTGCTGGGGGGGGTTGTTCCAAAGAAGGATTCTGAGTAGATGCACAAGTATCCACTGGTGGATCATCAGAAATGGATTTTTGGGAAATAGACGGGATAGACTGTTCTTTAGAGTCCGTAGTGGTAGGTAAAGTAGGAATTGCAGAAGGCAAATCCATGTCCCCTGTAGAACCTTTAGTAGAAATTACAGGTGGTAAAACAGGTTTCCACATTGGGGAATGTTGTGAAAATGCAAATTTTGTGTCCCAGGCTGGATCAGGTGTCCATACACCTGTAGAGGCCTGTTTCCATCCTGCCCCCTTAAGGGCTACTCCTGGTGACCAATCTTCAGGTCCATCTCCTGAAATAGGGAGCAAAACCCCTGGCCCCTTAATGTTCCCTGGTGTCAGAACTGGAGTTTTAGCAACAGATTCAGAAAAACAGAATTCAGCCACCCCAGTTTGAGAGACTGCCGTGGACTGATAAACCACGCTAGGCTGAGCATGGGGCTCAGGCTGTTTAAACACAAATCCTGCCACCTTACTAAGCGGTGGCGACTCATTAGCAAAAGGCTGTCCAAAAGGCCCTCCATGACCCGGTGACCAAATTGAACCAAGAACAAGCATCAGAGGCAAAGTCATTTTTGTTGCAGGCTGTAGGCACTCGCCATGACTGGCGTGAAGATTGCCAGCCTGAGATAAAGTAATTAATTCATTCTGTATAGAAGTACTGGGTGGATTCTGAAGCTGCACCTTTCCACTTTCTGTAACACTGTCCGTGGCCTTAGTAACCATGGCAATGGACACCACGCTGTGTTTGCAGCTGTCTGTGCACTGAGCTGCCCCTCCTGGTGTGATAACATTCTCCTGCTGTTTTTGCAGTGCGAGATGGCTAGTCTCAAGCTCTGGTGTTGTAACATGCAACTCTGATAGTTTAGGAGTTTGTAATAAATCCCCTGAAGGCTTTAGGCAGCTGCAAGAAATTGCAGTAACACTGCCAGCCTGCAAAGTCATAGGGGAGCCATGTACATAGCATGTAGTGCTTGAAAAGGAAAGGATACACTCACTGCTCTCTGCAGGCCCTCCCGCCTCCGTAGTTAGTTCTGTAGAAATGACAGCAGCTGCTGCGCTGCTGACAGAGGAAACTGAAGTTGTTCGTGGGTGTATAGCGCTTCATCCTGCTGCTGTTACAGGCGATAAATCCATCAGAATGACCGGGTTGTTGATTACGTTGCAAACTATTGATTTTTCACTTGAAGAGCCCAAAATATCCAAAGTGACAGATGCATTGTGGAATTCCAAGTCAGAATCAACATCTAATGACTGTAAACAAGTAGCCTCCACGTTGCAAAGGATGGGAGCCGAGGTAAGCTCTTCCATCAGACAGACATCCTCCTCCTGCGGCATTGCACTCTGAGTGGCCATCCTGACAACAACCTGTCCCCCTACTGGCCAAACAGTATGGGAATTTCCCCGGTGTCCTGGCCAAATTCCCTCCCTTCACTAAAATACTACAAACAGCTTAAAATGTCTGGTTCAATTTCAGTTGGCATCCATCTATATCCCCTTCCCCCCCGGGGATGAGGCTGAAAATAGGCAAATAATTTGTCAAGTTCTCCTTCCCGGTCAACAAAAACAAAATAAATAAATTGTTCACTTTGCATTCTTCAGTCCTAATTTCTCCATTAACATAGTTTTTTGCAACAAATATATATATATATATATATATATATATATATAATCTATATATAATACTATGCCACCCATTAGAATGAAAGACTGTAATTATATGTCACAGTTTCCTGGATGACAAATCAGAGAATTACAATTGGATTACATTGCTTTCCGCAGTATCCTGTAAGATAATACTGGATGAAATGGGTCTGCCAAGCCGCATCGACACCAAAGTTCTCGATATGTGGCTTGGGAACATCCCCAATGTTGACAGGTGAAATTTCGCCTGTCAGACATTATGTTTTTTGTTAAAGGGGGGATCTGCACCCCCCATTTTGATATAACAAACTCCAACTCTGAGTTTGTTCAAAATAGGGGGAAATCACTGGCGGAGTGGCAAAATTTCACTGGTCCATTCATACAGCGACAATCTTGAAACCTGTCAAGATTGTCACAGATGGGTTTTGCTTCGAAATGTCAATATTTCACTGGTATACCAATGAAACAGTGATACTGCACTTGGAACAGCACTACACACACACACACACACACACACATATATATATCTATCTATCTCTCTCTCTCTCTCTATATATATATATATATATATATATATATAGATATATATAGGGATACATGATGGGCAGTGAGATATGAAATATTCTCACTCCTGCAGAGTGAGCTCTGTATTCTCATGTGCGAAGGCACGAGTGAGAATGCACAGCTCACTCTGCAGGAGTGAGAATATTTCCATGTCTCACGATCTACATCATGTGTGCTATTTATACAAATGGGGTGAGAGCGATGAAGGGTCATGTTTTGCTGCATCTTTTTCCCTGTATCTATGTGCTTTTCTTTTTTTGAGTTTTAGTCTTTAGTAACTCACTTTTAGTAGGCAGGTGTGTTTTTTAGAGTACTGGGAAGTTAAGTGGATTTGTTCAGATTTACAGTATGCAAGTGGAGGCTGTGAGAATCAAACCTAGGTCTGGTCTGCTGACTGTATCAAGCTTGTTCAGAGCTCATTACTCCAAGGTCTAGGTTATACTGAAAGCAGTGTTTGTCTGTGGTCTGAGAGTGTGGGAGTGTTTCTTAATGGGCTGTGATTGTTAGAAGCACTGTGGAACACAGGTGATTGTGTTTGGCTGTGCTAATTGTGTTAGTTGCAGCTTGCAGTGAGAAAGAAACTGCTTTAGTTTCATTTGAAGTCAGGTTGCTTTTATGTTGAAGGCAACACAGAAATGGGCTAAGAGTGTTGACCACTTTGGAACACAGGTAAGTGTGGTTTGCTATGCTATTTGTGTTATTTGCAGCTTGCAGTGAGAAGAAACTGCTTTGTAAATGAGTTTCATTTGAAGCTGAGTTTACCACAGAAATGAGTTAGAAGTTTGGAAACTTTGGAACACAGGTAAGTGTGTTTTTCTATGCTATATGTGTTAGTTGCAGCTTCAGTGAGAAAGAAACTGCTTTGTAAATGAGTTTCATTTGAATTTTAGGTTTTTTGAAGCTGAGTTTACAACAGAAATGGGTTAGAGTTTTGGGAAACTTGGAACACAGGTAAGTGTGTTTTCAATGCTATATGTGTTATTGCAGCTTGCAGTAAGAAAGAAACTGCTTTGTAAATGAGTTTCATTTGAATTTAGGTTTTTGAGCTGAGTTTACCACAGAAATGGGTTAGGAGTTTGGAACACAGGTAAGTGTGTTTTTCTATGCTATATGTGTTAGTTGCAGCTTCAGTGAGAAAGAAACTGCTTTGTAAATGTTTCATTTGAATTCAGGTTGCTTTTATGCTGAGATTAGCACAGAAATGGCATAGGAGTGTTGGAAACTTTGGGATACAGGTAAGTGTTTTGCAATGCTAACTGAGTGATTTGCAGGCTTCAGTGAGACACACAAACTGATTTTTGAAGCACTTTCATCTGGAATGCTAGCTTGAGTGAATGAGTGAGTCACATCAGCAGAATATATCTCACTCCACTGATGTCATCAGCATTTATCTCACCGCAGCAGGATATATCTCACTCACTGATGTCATCAGCATTTATCTCACCGCGGTGAGCATTTATTTCACTGCAGTGAGGAATATCTCAATTATTGCACTGGAATAGCTCTCACCCCATTGTATAAATATAGATATATATAGAATGTATAGCTATAGATATATATATATTCATGGCAAAAACTCCATTTAGTGCATCAGTTAGGGTTGTTCCACAGCAACAAAAGCAAGGAAATTTTGTATTAGGGTTGCCACCCCTTGCCCCCAAACCCATCCGTCCCCACCAAAAGGCATCAGGGTGTCGCGTTGAGTCATCGGTCCTAACTCTCACCCCATCCCATGTGTAAACAAGCTGAGATGGTGCAGAATAGGAGAATGAGTTGAGAGTTAGGACCGATGACCCCAACACACACCCCAATGCCTGTTGGTGGGGATGGGGTGGGCTTGGGGTGCAAGGGGTGGCAACCCTAACACCGAATTTCCCTGCCTTTGTCACTGTGGAACAACTTTAACTGATGCATTAAATGGATTTTTTTGACATGAATTTCCCTTCTTTTTGAGAATGAACACTATAAATAGTGAATGGAATGTGGTGGTGGGAGCACGGGGCCCGAACCATGTGATTTTGTGTCACATAGTAACGCTAATGGTAATGCAAACACAAGCACAAATTGTAACACACATGGTGAAGCAAAGATAAATGATAACACAAACGGTAAGAGAAACGCGAGCGCAAATGTTAATGAAAACAGAAATGGTAACGCAAATAGTAACGCAAACATTAACGGCAACAGAAATGCAAATGTTAATGAAAACAGTAACATAAACGCTAACGCCAACGGAAACACAAACTGTAAGAAAAATGTAAACGGTAACACAAACGCAAACAGAAATGCAAATGGTAAAGGCAATGGCACCGCAGAAGGAAACAGTAACGTAATTGACAATGGAAACACAACTGAAAATGCAAATGCTAAGGCCAACAGAAACACAAATGGTGACAAAGATGCAAACAGTAATGGTAACGCAATTGAAAACACAAACAGTTACAGTAAACGAACAGTAATGCAAAGGGGAAATGCAAATGCAAGTGCTTACAGAAACACAAATGGTAAAGCGCATGGTCACAGTACCACAATTGGAAATGCAAATGCTAATGGTAACA
Organism: Neoceratodus forsteri; assembly: GCA_016271365.2. NCBI lineage: Eukaryota > Metazoa > Chordata > Ceratodontiformes > Ceratodontidae > Neoceratodus > Neoceratodus forsteri. Next base: position 328,425,384 of record CM028135.1, on the reverse strand, counting down.
GCAACGATGACACCAAAGGAAAGAGAAACACAAACAGGAGCGCGTACGCACACGCAAATTGTAATGCACACGGTGACACAAAACGAAATGCAAACAAAAACTGTAATGGAAACACAAATGGTATCAGTAACACAGATGCAAGTGCAAATGAAAATGCAAAGAGTAACGCACATGGTGGCGTAGACAGGAACACTAATGCAAACGCTTACGGAAACGCAAGTGGAAACGGTAACTGTAACAGTAACGAAAGTGCACACCCTTTTTTTCCCCCAAAAGCTGCTTTGAGAAACACAGTGAATACAAAGAATGTATGCATAATAATGGGCCTCGGAGCAGAAAATGAACACTTGGAATACTAAATTGCTTATATCTCAGGAACTGTACGACGTAGAAAAAAAAATTTAATTTCATATAATTTATGACTTTCCCAGCTAGTTTTGTACTTAGCCCACTTGCCCTCTAGTAAGGGGGCTAAGCATTTTTCTGACGAAAAGTCTGTAACTCGAAGCGTTTCCAAGATATGGGCCCATAAAGGCGCGGCGGACGCCGTAATGTTAGCCTATGGGAAAAATTGTCAACTTCAGAGTACATAATTTTACAGCCCTCTAATATTTTGTCACTAAACAACTAAAAGGCACATCTGTGGAACCTTGGCTGTCTTCTCTCCAAATTTCAGCCCAAAAGATCAAACCGTTATTTTGCAGCAGGGTGGCAAAAGATTTCCTAATCTTTTGGGCATAGTGTCGCAAAGTAGTGTCACAAATCACGACACTTTCGCAAACAAAATCACAAAAGTGTTGCAAGTGCAACACTACTTTGAGACACTACAGTTTACAAAAATTTTAAAAACATATTCCTGGTGTGTTTAACCCCCCAAAAAAGACATGGCTAGCATCCTCAGGGCTCGACAAGGTGAACACAAAAAAAATTGTGTTCCTAGAGGGTCCCAAATTTAAATGGCAAGCATTTCTGTGACCAGTAACTGAAAACAAAATGGTGGATTTGCAACACTACAGGGGTCATTTGTGACACTAAAAACTGCATTTGCGATACTGTCAAATAGTTTGTTAACTTTTCCCATTGACTATAATGGGAAACTTGTTTTTTGAATAACTTTTGAACTGTTTAATATTTTTTCACAAAATCTTTGAAAGGCACATTGGGGACCCTGGCTGCATGTTCCCTGAAGGTTTCAGACTGGTTGCACAAACCAAGTGACCTGTGGGAGTGAGCAAAGAATGCGCAAAAAAGCGTAATTATCACATTCTACAGTGCTACGTAGTTCCACAACCGTATATCCAACCATTACAAAACTTGGAAGATCCAGAGATCTATGGTACCACTCTGCCCTTGCCAAATTTCAGGCATATCCATCATATGGTGGCAAAGTTATTAACCTGCAAAATTTCAGACTTTAACCTTAAATGGGGTACTCAACCCTAACTATAGTGGCACTACCGCATCACTATAATATATATATACATACATATATATATATATATATAATTATGGAAAAAAACTCCATTTAATGCATTAGTTAGGGTTGTTCCACAGTGACAAAAGCGAGGAAATTGGTGTTAGGGTTGAAAGCCCCTTTGACCCCCTCATCCACACCCCAACTGGCATCGGGGTCGCATTGGGGTTATCGGCCCTAACTCTCACCCATCAGATGTGTGAAGAAGCAGAGGTATAGGGAGATGGGGTGAGTTGGGCCGACTATTGCTTTACCCGATGCCGGTTGGAGTGAACAGTGAATCGAGAAACTTCTAATTCGCTGCTAATGAACAACTATGTGCGATAAACAATTTTGCCTCTAGTTTTCCTTCTTTTTGAGAATGATAATGAGAAATAGTGAATGTAATGCGGCAGCGGTAGCCCGGGGTCCTTTGGGCTTCATGATCCCGCCACGTGATGTCTTGTCACATAGTAACACGGTGCCCGCAAACACAAATGGTAATGCGCATGGTGACGCAAAGTGAAACAGAAAGATAAACAGTACTGTAGACACAAATGGTTAAAATAACGCAAACACAAGCACAAATGAAAATGCAAAGGGTAACACACATGGTGCTGTAGACAGGAACGGTAAGTGAAACGTACGGAACCACAAGTGGAAGTGGTAAGGGTAACAATAATGTAAGCGCACAGGCTGGTTTTCCCCAAAAGCTACATAGAGAAAGACAGTGAGTACAAAGAATGTATGCATAATAATGGGTCTCGGAGCAGAAAATGAGGAGTTGGAATACTAAATTGCTTATATCTCAGGAACCGTACGATGTAGAAAAAAAATTTAAAAGTCATATGATGTATAACTTTCCTGGTTAGTTTTGTACTTAGCCCTTCTTAGGGCTAAGTATTTTTCTGATGAAAAGTCCGTACCTCGCACCGTTTCCAAGATACAGGCCCTGAAAGGCGCTGCGAACGCGTAATGTTATCCTATGGGAAAAAGAGAAGTTCAGAGTGCCATAACTTTGAATCCCTGTAATATTTTTTCACCAAACCACTGAAAAACACATCTAGGGATTGTTGGCTTTCTTCCTTCCAAATTTCAGCCCAAAAGACCAAACCGTTATTTTGCAGCAGGGTGGCAAAAGATTCCTGTAATGTGGTAGACGCCGTAATGTTATCCTATGGGAAAAAGTGTAAACTTTGGAGTGCCTTAACTTTTCTGCCATGTAATATTTTTTTTACTGAAACACTGAATGGCACATCTGTGAGATGTTGGCTGCATTCCTTCCAAATTTCAGCCCAAAAGACCAAACCGTTCTTTTGCAGCAGGGTGGCAAAGAATTGCAGTCATTTTGCCATAGCCTGGAAAAGTAGTGTCGCAATTTGCAAAAGCTTTTGCAAAAATTTGTGACACTTTCATGAGTGTGGCACTACTTTGTGAAAGTACTTTTTCCAGAAACTTGAAAAACATATTTCTAGGGTGTTTAACCTCAAAATAATAGGTAAACTCAAAAGGAATTGTGTTGCTAGAGGGTCCCAAATTTAAATGCCAAGCATTTTTCTGATCACCAACTGAAAACAAAATGGTGGATTTGTGAAAGTAAAAGAGCCATTTGCGAAAGTAAAAACTGCATTTGTGAAAGTGTTGCTTATTGTTAACTTTTCCCATTGACTTATAATGGGAAGCTGTTTTTTGAATAACTTTTGAACCGTTTAATATTTTTTCATGAAATCTTCAAAAGGCACATTGGGGACCCCAGCCACACGTTCCCTGAAGATTTTGGACCGGTCACGCAAACTGTGCGACCTGTAGAGATGACCAAAAAATTGCAAAAAAGCATAAACGTGCATTCAGATCATGCTTAATAACTTCGCAGCCGTATATCCAAACAGTATGAAAGTTGGCAGATCCCAAGATGTATGGTTCTTGATCATGTATTCCAAATTGCAGGCAAATCTGTTGAACAGTTGCAAAGTTATTAAGGTGCAATATTTTAGGTTTAACATGTAAATGGCTCCTCAACCCTAACTATGGTAGCACTACTGTGCTACCATAATATGTAAATATATATACATATATATATAATATATAAATATTTATGTGTGTGTGTATGTACTGTATGCGTATATGTGTATATATATATATATATATATATATATATAGTAAAAAACATTGTTACTGCATCAGTTAGGGTTGAATAGACAAACATATGGAAATTAAGGATTAGGGTTTAGTCCCTAGCCCTCCCATCCTACCACCCCACCCCCATCCTCCACACACCAACAGGTATCGGGGTGTGCCATTGGGTTGTTAGGCCCAACTCTCACCCCATTCCATGCGTAAACAGACTGACATGGTACAGTATGGGAGAATGGCATGAGAGTTAGACCTAACAACCCCATGGCACACCCCATTGCCTGTTGGTGTGTGGAGGATGGGGGGATGATAGGGTGGGGTGATAGGGGCTCAACCCTAATGCCTCATTTCCATACTTTTGTTGCGTCAATCCTAACTGATGCATTAATGAAGTTTTTTACAATTTATTGCCTTACTTTTTGGGATGGTATAATAGTATCTTTATTTTACTGTGGGAGTACAAGGCCCTTAGGACCCTGCACTCCCATCTCTCCACCCAGATAGTACAACAGTATTCATATGTCACAGTGGGAGCACAGGGTCATTCAGACACTGCGCTCCTATCCCTCCACAAATGCACATATGTATGTAGTGGTGGAAATACAGGGATCCCGGGCTCCTGTGCTTCCACACATTGTTATGAGCAGGCATAGTGAAATTGCAACAAATAGTCATAACTGTGTCATCTTAAATCATTTTCACCCCAAATGCTGTTGATTTAACTGCATTGATCATCCTCAACATTTCCTGCTGTTTGACCCTTGGAGCTAGCAGCCTCCATGCTTTATCCCCTTGGTCTATGTAGTTGAATCTTGTTTTAATAATTACATATTCAGCTTTATCCCCCAGCAGGTCATTATAACATGCTCGCAGATGAGTTAGTTCCTGCCATTGTATTTCATTAGTTAATAAATTCAGATTTTTTTCCAACTCTAATATTTTCGAGTAGTTTGAGTTGTTGCTGCTCCCTTTGTTTCTTACGCCGTGAGGCTATCTTTATAAGTTTCCCCCTTGAGAAGCATTTTAATCCCCCCCATTCCATAGCTATGTGTCCAGTTGAGTTCAGGTTGTGCCTTGTATAGTTCTTAATACTGGTCTTTCACCCTTCTATTATGCTTCTATCCTTCATTAGTCAGTTGTTAACCCTCCAGGCTGTCTCTGCCATTGCATTACAAGATAAAGACAGGGTGCATATCACCGGCAAGTGATCTGATATCACTTCTGGAGAAATCTGACAATCCATGAGGTCAGGGAGTAGGTGTTTGCTAAGTAGAAAGTAGTGTATGTGGGATGAGGTACCATGGATTGGTGAACAAAACATATATTCCCTTCCTCCCAGGTGCAAAACCCTCCAGGGGTCACATAGTCCCAACTTGTCAATCATGTCTCTGATAGCTTGCTGCACTGGGGATAATCCTTTTTTAGTTTTGCCCATCCTGTCTGCATCTGGAGAGAATGGTAAATTCCAATCACCTCCTAGGATCACAGGCACATCCAGAAAAGGCAATAATGTATTAAGCAGCTCCATGAAGAAAGAGGAAGTATGTGTGTTAGGTCCATATATAGATCCTAATATGATGTCAGATCTCTCCAGTGTTCCTCTTACTAATACATATCTACCTAATGGGTCATAGATGCATTGACTACATTGAAATCCTAAGTTGTTTTTTATTAGTAAAATTGCTGCACCTTTACTTTGTGTGGATGACCCTGCTACATAAACTTGACCTATCTGCATCCTACATAGTAGACTGGCTTCTGTATCTAGCAAGTGTGTCTCTTGATGAAAAATTATCTGACCTTTAATCACTTGCAGATGTTTAAGCACCCTGTATTGTTTGTTCTTACTGTGCAACCCTTTCACATTCCAAGTAATGACTTTATATCTATTCACCATTCTGTGTTATTACATTTGGTAATGATTGGCTGAGAATGATAGTAATAAAAACCACACTTATCAATGCCATGGTACCCCACCCTTCTCCCCCCACAGCCTCAAAACAAACCAACACAAACCCACCATCTCATTTCTGTCTACCCCTTCCCTCCCCCACCTCCTGCCCTTCACCCTCCTTTTCAGATTATTTATCCACATTTTTCAATCATGGAGATACCTGAAACTACTCCTGACTGATCCTTTTACTACTCTATTCTAAATATTTCAGGTAGGTGACTTAAGGGATCCTTCCCTTGATATAGTGCATGATGCTGCCAGGTTCAGCTTACCCCTTTCCACCTGCTTCTTCTTAGTTCTAACATGGTTCCAACAGCTGAGCGTGATATGATCCCCTTGTAACATCAAGCCCAATAAGAAGAAATCTACCCATAGAAAACCTTTTGTTCTCTGATGATATCCTCCTTAAATCAACATCCAGGACCTATTGCCATCCTATATCTAATATATTTTGACCTGGTCCAATTCTTGGATAAATCAGCTTGCTTATTGTAAAATAATAAACTGTTTCTGAGGAATTATTCTTCATTCCACTAGTAATGTCTTTATCCTTATCTCACTTAAAGAGAGTTCTTGCCACTGTTCGGGTTCCATAATTCTGTTTAAAAATAAACTGGATGAGAATGTATTATTTCCCAGTCCATACTATCACTATGTGTCTAACAGGCTCAAAAATTCAATGCCCCATTTATGTAAATATAACTTATCAATTTAAGCCCCCAAACTTGTGCAATTATTCAATATATGCTCTTAATTGCACAACAGGTGCAACACAAACCACAGCATTAATGGATTGAAGTCCTGTTTAGTTCCTCAAGGTTGTGGAAAGAATACAGCTTGTCTGCAGCTCTGCGGTATTGTGCATCATCATGTTGCTTTTGCTGAAGTGAAAAAGCAGCTGCTGCACTCACACAGTTGTGCGCATCGTCGAGAAGAACAAATACACCTACCAGATTCTGTGCACATTCCGCCAGCCGTATTTGCCTTGATGTACAAGCTGACACACTCTGTCTCCCCCAGATAAGGGCCATTCAGAGTGCTTAAGAACAAGGGGGGAAATGTCCTTAAAAAGCACAAATACCAGCTCATCTTACTTCCCTCTTCGGTAGCAGACTTGCCCAAAGGAAAAAAGTTCACATTTGCCATAATGTCCTGCATTATTAGTTACAGTTCCACAGTGATAGCTCCATATGGTGAAAAGTATTGTAGGTTTTCAAGCCAAACCTTTTAATGTTCTATGTGAACCATTCTGCTTTCCATCTTTTTGGCCCCTTTTCCTTCACTGTTGAAAATTTCCTTTTACTTGCTTGATCCCTGCAACTTGAGACCTCTTCCCAGTCGAGGTTTCACTTTTTAAATAAATCTGGCAAGAGACGCTACAGCTCCTGCACTGCCTGATTGCTGGAATCATATGTATACCACTTGTCTTGAACCTTGACCTGTAATTGCACTGGGTATAGCATCCTGAAATGTATTCCGGCAGGTATGAGTCAGGATATGGTAGCATGGAAGGAGCCCCTTTTTTGTCAAACTATAGCTAGTAGATACTGTGTGATATGAATTCTGTTGCCTTCCCACATCACTGCTTGAACTTCTCTGAGTTTCATCAGGATATGTTGTTTATCTAAGAAGTTCAGAAGTCACAGAATAAAGGGACGGGGGAGAGCTGGAATCAGGTTTGGGGCACAGTGTCTGATGAGCATGTTCTACCACATAAGATGGCCTATTGGGAGAGGTGCCAGCTATTTTCTCAAGCAATTTTTGGGCAAATATGATAGAAGTGCCTTCCTCTCCCTCAGGAAGCCTGATGACTGCTAAGTTGTTGCAGTGGCTATGTTCCTCTAAGTCTTCCAATTTGTTTTCCATCTTAGATAGCTGCCTTTTAATTGCCACCAGTTTGGGATCAGTAGTTGCTCTCCACTTTTCTAGTGAGATTGCCCTCGCATCCATGTCTCTTGCCTGTCTGGATACCTCTGACAAGTCTGTCTTTAAGGAAGATACATCTTTCGTTAGAAGAGTGATAGCTTCTTGCAATGGTTTCATTTCTATAAGGAAGCGCTCTTCTGACAAGGGAGTAGGCGCTGACTTGCTTGAATAGGTCGGGGTTGTTTTAGCACTCTGCTGCTTTGCTTTCTTTGCGGCCTTGTCTGGCGAGTGGGGAGGAGTATGGCGAGGCAATTCTTGTTGCATCGTTACCTCCATAATGCAGATTGGAGTTCCTTCCAGCAATCAGACTTCAGGGAGGATATTCAGGATAATTTTTCTGCCAAAAAGGTGCTAGTAATATGGTTTTAAATCCTATTTACTACATGGAAGAGTGGGAGAAAAGCGGAGACACTGCTTACTGCTAGCCAGAAATCATGTGACCTTCACGAACTGGAATTTAATAAATCCTCATTCATGAACTGTTAAAATCCTAGTTTATGAGCTGAAATCCTTGTTTGCAGCTGTGCATCTATCCAAAAGACTGAAGGGAGCATGCTCAGAACCCGTATTTTCAGAATTGAATAACTTTGGATCAGATTAATATTTTTTCATCAAACCAGCACTTGTATGTTCCTTAGGGCAAGCTCTGTCTACCCTGAACATTTCAGGCTAAATGGTGTGGGTGCAGGGCAATGAGGAAAATTCAGTAAAAATTGGTGAAAAAAGTGAAAAATGCACTTTTTTCACTATGCACTGCACAAAATCTGTATATCTGATTAAAATCAAACTTGGCACATCAAGACACCTAACCCACCAAACAGCACATACCAAATGTTGTGCAAATCCATTGAACAGTTGCAAAGTTATTGAGGTGCAAAATTTGAGGTTTAACATTAAACTGCTTACTCAACCCTAACTATAAGGGTGCGACTATGCCCTTATAATATATATATATATATATATATATGTGTGTATATATAGCGGTGTAGTCATGCCCCTATAGTTAGGGTTGAGTAGGCACTTTAATGTTAAACCTCAATTGTTGTGCGTTAATAAAACTTTGTAACCATTCAATGGATTTACATGAAATTTGGAATGTGCAGTCTGGTATGATAGATCTCTTAATTTACCAAGCTTCAGTTTGGTCGGACTTATGGTTTCTGCACAGCAAAATGCTAAAAAATGCATTTTTTCACCACTTTCGACATGTTTTTTGCTCATGGAGCTGCAACCACACCGTGTGGTCTTTTGGTCTGAGATTTGGATGTAGAAAGATTTCTGGTCAAGGAACAATCTTGCATTGGTTTGGTAAAAAAACTGTAATCTGTTCCAAAGTTATTAAATTTTAAATGTTCGGGTTCTGAGCATGCTCAGTTTACTCCAAGACTTATATGTATATTTTTCAGACAAAGACTAGGCTCAGGGTCAAGGATTTTGTATCTCACAGGCTAGGATTCTGGTCCATCAGAAAATTTCTTGTCCATGAGCCGCCATCTTGTTTTTCAGCTTCCCCCCAAACAAAATGTTGTAGCTTTTTGTACGGGTGACCTCTGGGCCAAATGAGGCATGGGTTTTGTTCAGGGTGATGCCCTCTACAAAGCTATGCCTTTAGTTTGGCTCATTTTGGTCAAAAAACAGCTTTTTAAAATTTAAAAATTCTTTGACCATGACTCGCTAATGATCCTAGTCTGCGAGCTGTCAAAATCCTAGTCCTCGACCTCGCGGTCAAGGATTTTGCTACCTCATGGACTAGAATTTTAAAAATGTTACCTTTGTATTGCTACTGAATAGTTTGGTCTTTTTACTTGCAATTTTCAGGGTATTGAGGAGATGCCCTACAGGTGTGAATTATGCTGCTTTGGTGTTGGGGATTTAAGCGGTTCCATAGATATGCTATCACAAAGTTGAGATTTTCCCCATAGGATAACAATGTGGCACCCATTGTGCTCTTTCATGCTAATATCTCAGAAACGAAGTGAGATACAAACTTTTCACTACTGGTGGCTTAAATCCAATCCATTGGAACAAGATTGGAGAACATGATGTGGCATTTTTTCTGTTGCCTGTACGGTTCATGAGATATTGGCAAATTAGTGTCAGAAGGGTTCATAGGTGCCTTTCCAGTGCTTCTAGGGGCCCGTAGCTCATAAATGATGTGAGATATGAACTAGTTCAACCTATGTTATGTGCAGTACTCGCTGTCATGATTACAATGACATTTGAATTTATTTTCTAGCTGTTATGGTTCCCAAGATATCGGCAAATTAGTGTTACAAGGGTTCCTTGCCCTATAGAGCTGTTGTATGGCCGTGTAGCTATGTGTAAGTGGGAGCTCCAGAGGGCCCTCAGTCCCACAGATGAATATCGTTATGCAGAAATGGACAGCTTGATGGGGTCCTGCGCTCCCACCGAGACATGCTATTTAGAAGTTATATTTAGGGATGTAAGTTTGTCATGGATGAGGTTTTAATGACTCACTGTTTGTTCATGAAATCATTAGTAAACAGTAGTAAATGTTGAGGCACTGTCTTCATTGCTACATTCTGATGACATTAGTGAAAGTCATGGAAGTCCTGAATAAAGATCAAACATCATGGAATCAATGATGTGTATGACTGCCAATGACAAACTTACATCCCTAATTATATTACACTTTTTCAAAAAGTAAGGAAATTCATTGCAAAAAAACTTCATTTAATGCATCAGTTAGGGTTAAAGCAACAGAAGTGAGGAAATGAGGTGTTAGGGTTGAGCCCGTAAACCCCCAACACCCCCCCACTGACTGACAGGTGCCGGGGTGTGCCATGGGGTTGTGAGGCCTAACTCTCACCCCATTCTCCTTTACTGTAGCATGTCAACCTGTTTACATATGGAATGGGGTGAGAGTTGGGCCCCATGGCACACCCTGGTGCCTGCAAGTCTGTGGAGGAGGGGGTGGGGTGTTGGGGGGTTAGTGGCTCAACCTTAATGTCTGATTTCCTCATTTTTATTGCTTTAACCCTAACTGATGCATTAAACAAAGTTTTTTTTACAATGAATATATATATGCAGTGGTCCCCTCATTGTAATGAATGCCTCTGGTTCCACCCATTTTGTTTCTTATAGTGAGGGGTTCGTTATAAGGAGGGATTGTATATTATGCCAGTGTTTGAGAAGTGGGGACTGGATTACAGCATTGTCTTTCTTCCTTTCTTTCTTTCTTTCTTTCTTTCTTTCTTTCATTTTCTAACAGAAGTCCCACTCTTCTGCTGGTGAGCAGCATTAACACTGCCATAAATGTTGTCTGATTTGTTTGTGTTTCTGTAATGGAGCGGTGGAATGGAAATGTAAGTGCCGCTCTACACAGACAACAGATTTCTTCATTCCTTTGATGGAGCAGCAGTTCACAATGCCACAGTACCACAGCATAAAATTTCAGAACAAAAGCACTATCCATTCTAAATGAAGAGGGCTCTCAAATGGAATAAACTGCTCAAAAATACAGTAGTTTATTCAGTGAGCTAGCTAGTTGTACAAATGGCATAAAAACACCCCAGTGCTGGTGCTTTGAACTATGAAAAAGGAAGAACTTTTGTAGTCTGAAGCGCTAGTGCTTGGGTGTTTTTATGCCATTTGTACAAATAGCCCACTGAATAAGCTACAGTATTTTTGAGCACTTCAATCTGCTTGGGAGCTTTCTTAATTTAGAACAGATAGTGCTTTTTATTCAACAGGTGTGCATCAGAGTTTTTGTCTGATAACTTTATGTTTTGGTTTTTTTTGATAAGGGATACAGTCTTGACTGTAGAGAAAAGGCATTAGAAGTCTCTTCATGTAATGGTTGAAAGGGAAAGATGGGCAGTGGCACCAGGAAGCAGCTGTGATGAACTATTGTTTTTACCCATTTAGCCAAGATTCACTATAACGAGGGATGCTATAGTGAGGGAGCACTATATATACACATATATATATATATATATATATATATATATATATATATATATATATATATATATATATATAGGTATATTTCAAGGCTGATATCTGTGATATTTTTGGCTTTCTGGGGACCTAGAATGAGGATATTGAAATATCCTCACTCTATGTCCAAAGTATACATATAGTAGATCCTAATTGTCTCATTCAGAACTCATTTGAATATTCAGCCTCAGTAGCAGTAATAACCGCATTCAAATGCGAATAACTTTAAAATGAAAAATGAAAGCATGAAACTGTGAGCATGAAAGTTGTTCAGCACTAAAATATCTACTAAATGAGTGGTGTTTCATTTATAGGTACTTTTATTTTTTTTTATAATTAGCAAAAAAAAAAACAGCAGAAAATGCTATTTTTTTCACTTTTTCTGCAAACAAATGCAAATAAATTTAAAACAAAAAATGATAGCATGGTTTTATGAGCATGACATTTGTTCAGCACAAAAATATCTACAAAATGAGTGGTGTTTCATTTACATATACCTTTTAGTTTTTTTTTATAATTAGCAAGAAAATTGCAGAAAATTCAATTTGTTTCCCTTTTTGCAACAAACAAATGTGAATCACTTCAAAGTTATAAATGATAGCACAGTACTGTGAGCATGAAATTTGTTCAGCACAAAGATATCTACAAAATGAGTGATGTTTCATTTATAGATACCTTTTCTTTTTTATAATTAGCAAAAACAGCAGAAAATTCAAAATTGTTTCACTTTTTGCAACAAACAAATACAAATAACTTTAAAATGAAAAATTATACCATGGTACTTTGAGTACAAAAGTTGAGCAGGATAAAAATATCCACAAAATAAGTGGTGTTCCATTTATAGATACTTTTTAGATTGTTTACAATCATCAAAAAAATGGCAAGAAATAAAAAATGTTTTGTTCAGTTTTTTGGTGGTATGGCATAAATGGAATATGCAACCCCCCACTGGAAATATTGTCTGTTGTGTAATATATATATATATATATATGTATATATATATATATTATAGTGGCATGGTAGTGCCACTATAGATAGGGTTGAGGAGCCATTTTAAGGTTAAAGGGTCAAATTTTGCACCTTAATAACTTTGCCATTATTCAACAGATTTGCCTAAAATTTGGTATGCATAATTTGGGTGTGGTAGATCTTGGGATCTGCCAAGTTTTGTACTGGTCGGTTATACAAATGTGGAGTTATTTAGCGCCAATAAAATCTGCGTTTATGCTTATTTGTGAATTCTTTGCTCTCACCTGCAGGTCGCACGGTTTGTGCGACCGGTCCAAAAACTTCAGGAAACGTGCGGCCAGGGTGCCAGATGTGCCTTTTGAAGATTTTGTGTAAAAATATTAAACAGTTCAAAAGTTATAAAAAAACAAGTTCCCATTATAAGTCAATGGGAAAAGTTAACAAAAAGTTTGAAAGTGTCGCAAATGCAGTTTTTACTTTTGCAAATGGCCCTTTTGCCGTCGAAAATTCACCATTTTGTTTTCAGTTGGTCATCATAAAAATGCTTGCCATTTAAATTTGGACCCTCTAGCAACCTAATTCTTTTTGTATTCACCTAGTCGGACCCTGAGGATGCTAGTCATGTCTTTATTTTGGGGTAAAACACCCCAGAAATATGTTTTTCAAATTTCTGGAAAAAGTACTTTCACAAAGTACTGTCGCATGAATTTGCGAAAGCTTTCGCAAAGTTTGACAGTACTTTTCCAGGCTGTGGGAAAATGCCAGCAATTCTTTGTCACCCTGCTTCAAAAGACCGGTTTGGTTATTTGGGCTGAAATTTGAAGGGAACGCAGCCAACATTTCACAGATGTGCCTTTCAGTATTTTGATGAAAAAATATTACAGGGTGGTAAAGTTACAGCACTCCAAAGCTGATGCTTTTTCCCATAGGATAACATGATAGCGTCTACTGCATTACAGGAATCATTTGCCACCCTGCTGCAAAATAACAGTTTGATCTTTGGAGCTGAAATTTGGAGGGAAGAAAGGCAACATCCCACTGATGTGCCTTTTAGTGGTTTGGTGAAAAAATATTATAGGGAGGCAATGTTATGGTACTCCGATCTTCTCTTTTTTCCCCATAGGATAACATTACAGCATTTACCGCACCTTTCAGGGCCCATATTTCTGAAACGGTGTGAGATATGGACTTTTTGTAAGAAAAGTACTCAGCCTTCTAATGGGGGCTAAGTACAAAGCTAGCCAAGAAAGTCATAAATCATATGACTTTCAAATTTTTTTCTACGTCGTATGGTTCCTGAGATATAAGCAATTTAGTATTCCAACTCCTCGTTTTCTGCTCTGAGACCCATTATTATGCATACATTCTTTGTATTCACTGTCCTTCTCTATGCAGCTTTTGGGGAAACCATCCTGTGCACTTATATTACCATTACCCTTACCACTTCTGCTTGCAGTTCTGTACCTGTTTCACTTACTGTTCCCGTCTACGGCACCATGCACGTTACTCTTTGCATTTTCATTTGCGCTTGCGTTTGCATTATTTTTACCATTTGTGTCTACAGTACTGTTTATTTTTGTGTTTTGCTTTGCATCACCATGCACGCTACCTATTTATGCTTATGGGTACTGCAGGTTACTATGTGACACATTTGCTGCGGGGAGCGCTGGGCCCAAAGGGCCCCATCGCCTGCCACTGCATTACATTCACTATTTCTCATTATCATTCTCAAAAAGAAGGGAAATTAGAGGCAAAAAAGTCAATTTAATGCATTAGTTAGGGTTGTTGCACAGTGACAAAAGTGAGGAAATTCAGTGTTAGGGTTGAAAGCCCCCCTTGGACCCCCCACACCACCAACTGGCATTGGGGTGTGCATTGGGGTTGTCGGTCCTAACTCTCACCCCATTCTACTATACCCCTGCTTCTTCACATATCTGATGGGGTGAGTTAGGCCAGTAACCCCAATGTGCACCCCGATGCTGGTTGGGGTGTGGGTGAGGGGGTCCAGGGGGATTTCAACCCTAACACTGAATTTCCTCACTTTAGTCACTGTGGAACAACCTTAACAAATGCATTAAATTGAGTTTTTTGCCTCTAATATATATATATATATTGCAAAAAAACCTACGTTAATGCATCAGTTAGGGTTGGTATTAAAGCATCAAAAGCTGGTTAATTCCACATTAGGGTTTCCAACCCTAACTCTCCACCCCCCAATTCAGCAAAGTGACAAGACCACACAAACAACCACAGGCAGCCATCATCAGGTTAGACAAACAACATACAGCAGATGTTGCTGCAGATAGAAATCCACAATACTGGTGGATGCTTGGAACATTCTCCCAGCATAGATGGTGGGGCAAAAATGGTAACTTGATTCAAGAATGCATGGTGTGGGCATAAGGGAAACTTAGTAGTAAGGAAAGGGGGGGGCAGAGACCCAGTAGGGTCTGCGGTGTTACAGTAGGTAGGTAAATGGCAGACTAGGTGGGCAAAGCTGTCCTTTCAGCCTTTCTGTAGTATCACATAGCCATGGACACTGTAAAACATATACACAATTGATGGGCCTATGCCTCTGCAGCTGCAGGTGTAAGACATACACACCGACCTCTGACTGCAGAAGCACAGACACCATGAAATCCAAGATACAACAAGCATTTGTCAATGCCGAACGTTCGCTTGCAGGTATTTGCAGTGGTGTTTGGCATGTATGGTGCTTTACCCTAATGCCCTGTGCGTTTGCTTGTATTTGCACAATAAATTGTCAGCATGATCTTTTTGTTACCCCCATTGTGCACTACATAGGCGGAAACACGTTTTGGGCAGGATGTGAAAAATGACAGCTGCGTGGGAACTGTGCAATGCACGCTCGTAAAACAGTCATTTTTAGGAATTTTTTCACCAAATTTTCAACATTGCCATTTTAAAACCTGTGCTAATGAAAAGTGTCACTGTGATTTTCTGTGTCCCATACATTGATTTTGCACACCGACTGCGTCATTATGCACTACATGGGGGGAAAGACGTTTTGGGCAGGATGTGAAAAATGACAGCTGTACTGCTCATAAAGAAATGTGGTAAAATGGCAATGTTGAAAATCTGGAGTGCAAATATTGAAAATTCGCAAACGTATGAGCATGCGTAGGAACTGCGCAACGCACGCTCGTAAAATAATCATTTTAAGGAATTTTTTCACCAAATTTTCAACATAGCCATTTTAAGACCTCTGCTCATGAACAGTGTCACTGTGATTTTCTTAATGTGTTCCATACATTGATTTTGCACACCGACTGCACCATTGTGCGCTACATGGGCGGAAATGTTTTGGTGAGATGAAAAAATGACAGCTGTACAACTCATAAGAAGGTGTGATAAAATGGCAATGTTGAAAATCTGAGTGAAAATATTGAAAATTCGAACTTATGAGACCTGCGCAGGAACTGCGCATAACTTTTAACACAGTCATTTTGGAATTTTGCAAATTTCAACATGGGGTTTTGGGACCCTTCTCATGAATGATGTCACTGTCATGGTGTTATTCGAGGCTGAAGGGTGATTTCATGCAGTGACTGCGCAGTGCCTGCGAAATCACCCTTCAGGCCCGAATAACGCCATGAGAGTGACATCATTCATAAGAAGGCATCCCAAAAACCCCATGTTGAAAATTTGGTGCAAAAATTCCAAAAAATGACTGAGATATGCACTAAAGTTGAAACCCCCCTATGTAGCCCATTATACAGCATACCGGCAATTCCTCAGTTTGCGGTCGGCTTTGAAGAGTGCAGACATGTTCCTGGTCCACCAAAGATCCGCGCTGGAGTCCGAGGTAAGTATGGGGTGGGGTGTGGGGAGGCTGGGTGCGCAGTGGGTGGGTGTGGGTTGTGGAGGGGTTGGGAGACGCTCCGCAGGGACCGCTTTTGTTTTACAGGAAAAAAAAGATGACGTAGGACGCTTGGTTATGCTGGTGTGGCCCTAGCATGGCAGAAGATGTGTGGGGAGTTGAGGAGCCGACATAGGATTGGGCACCCCTCACGGGCAACTACACGAGGGGCAGAGGACCAACGGGGATTGGGCACCCACATTGGCAAAACAAACAAACGGTTTGCCACACTGGGGTGGGCTCAACGTGGTGGCAGGATGGCTTGGGGGTCATGGAGCGACGAGTTGGCACCCCATCGGCAAAACTCAAACAACTTTTGCCATGCTGGGGTGGGCTCCCAGCATGGCAGGAAAGCTTTGGGAGGTGGCTTGACGCTACGCTGGGAGAGTGGATGGAGGGACGGCGGCGCGGCCAGTATGGGTAGCCGTGTTTTCCTTTGAAGCAGAGGAACACAGCTGTCATACTGAGCTCCTGCACCCATTGGTGCAGGACCGCCATGCCTGCTTAAGGGAGCAGTGCATTGGATGGGAGAGGCACACCTCCAAGTGTGCTACTCTGCCAAAACGTTCCTTGTGCATGCGCGCAAGCGAATGTAAAAAGTGCAACAGTACTTCTGTCTGCAGAAGCAAAGTTCCCTAAGGGTCCTGTGTCTCTTCAGAGGTTTTCTATATGCATGGGGCCTGCTCTTCTGGAACCAGAAGTTGGTGTATATCTTACACCTCTGGGTGAAGAGATACAGGACCCTCTCTGCTACAGAAAGTCTAGCCCCACAGGGGCATAGAGAAAAGAAATCTTGTAATTTGGATATAATGGGTTTGTATCTGGCTGGAGGGGCCTGTGCTTCTGTGTACAGAAGCATCGTGGTGATTTCAGTATAGAAACTCAGAAACATAGAATTGAACAGCAGATAAGGACAGCTTTGCCCACCTAGTCTGCCATTCTCCTACCTGCTGTAACACTGCAGACCCTACTTGATCTCTGCTTCCCTTCCCCTTTCCTTACCACTAAGGTTCCCTTATGCCTACCCCATGCATTCTTGAATCCTGTTACCATTTTTGCCCCCAACACCTATGCTGGAAGGATGTTCCAGGCATTCACCAGTATCATGGATTCCTATTTGCAATGATAAGTGAATGCGTATATTTCACAGTTTGCATGCTGCAGATAAAAATCAGCAAAGGTAGCACATCAGTGTTACTGCATTTGTGTCACCTGGATACAGTTGTATGTTGTTTGTATTACCTGATAATGGTTGTCTGTGGTTGCTTGTGTGGTTGTGTCATTTGCTGCTTGAGGGGTGAAGGTGGAAAGTTAGGGTTTGATACCCTAATGTGGAATTTCCCAGTTTTTGATGTTTTAATACCAACCCTAACTGATGCATTAACATAGTTTTTTGCAATGAATTTCCTTACATTTTGAGATAGTGTAATGATAGCCTTATTTGTGGGTCCAATCCATGTATAGTTTGCCTGATCCCTCCATAAATACATGTATGTATGTAGCTGTGGAAGGGCCCTGTGCTTCCACTGATACTGTAGGACAACAGTGACCAAATTCTCAGATAAACATCTTATTATCCTAATTCATGTAGATGGTACTGAAAAGTTTCAAATCCCTGCCAAAATGCAATTCCTCGCAACTGCAATACCATTCTGCGTCACAGGTGTGAAAATACATTTTGACCAGAATTTAAAAAGTGACAGCTGTGACATTGATGAAGTGGGGGTAATAAGAAGGCAATGTTGAAAATTTGGGGTCAAAATATTTAATATTTCCAAAGTTACAAGAGTGCGTAGCAAAATTTCATCAGATGGTCATAACTCAGACAGTTTTACATACAGTACTTTGACCCCAGATTTTCATCACAGTCTCCTTTTGACCACACCACATGATCAAGATCAGAAAAAATTTTTGAATGTCAAAAGGTGCATTTGCCATATGACCGCAAAGTCACCTTTCTGGTGGGAGTTGCATAATGACAGTCATATCGGTCATGAGATGGGGTCCTCAAAAGGTCATGTTGAAAATTTGGGGTCAAAATGTCAATAAATGGCTGAGTTATGCATTAAAGTTGACCTCCCCCATTGAAATACTTTGAACAGCATTTATCCACATTTCTCTACTTATGTGGCTTTGAACCTGACTAAAGCATTAATGCAATTTTTTGCAATTTTTTTCCTTACTCTTTGAGATAATATAATAGTATCTTTATTTAACTGTGCAACAGACCCCACGCTTTCATCCCTCCATAGATGCATATATCTATCTAGCTGTGGAAGCACAGGAACCTCTGGTCCCTGCGCTTCCAGTTATAGTATAACAGTAACCAAACTGTCACCATAGCCATGTTATTACCCCACCTCATGTTCTCGGTGCAGAAAATGTTTCAGTCCCCACCAAAACATAACTCTGCTCAAGTGCAACATCAATCCGCAGTGCAGGTATGAAAACTGATTTGAAAAAATGATAGCTGTGACATACAGCACGTGATGTGGGGTAATAAGAAGGCTATGTTGAAAATCTGGAGTCAAAATATTTAACTTTTCCAAAGTTACGAGCAGGCATAGCAAAATTGCAATAAATGTCAGAAAGTATCTACTTTCTCATTTGCAATTATACTACATAGCCACTAGAGGGCTACAAGAGCTGTCTTTTCTGTTAAAGAGGAAACAAATTATATTTTCTACTTCCTCTTCTGCTCTGGTGGACCTGGGATACCTCTCTTTCTGAGGACCATCCCCGGGGTTTTTCTGCCTGTTTCTCAGGCCGAACCATGCTCATCCACTAAGGCTGCAAGACTAGAATGCCTGCTCCCACTCCCATTCTGTACTGGTGGAGCAGGGCCAGAAACAGAAACGAAAGCTACAGACCAGTCTTGCCACACCGGATTGCAACCTTGAACCACCTCACTGACTCAGCTGCAAAGAGTTGCTCCACAGGTATGTTCAGCGCCAAAACCGCCTCTCAGCCAACAAAAGGATTTTGAACTTATAACACCTGATCGCTGATTGGTCTAGGCTTGTAGTGACTTTTACTGCTGGCTGTTGTGACGTTTAGATCTACCATGGGAAGTTACAGCTTGTTCTTCAGTGTGTCACTAGCTTTACTAGTGCTCAGCTCAATTCTTCAGAACCCTCATCCCTCCCTAAAGTGTAGTGACCCTTGCGCTTCTCCCTGTCCCACATCCAACAGCTCCTTTCAGGTAGCCATTCTGGACTATTGGGCTTCTCAGCTATCTCTGCCGGGGAGTGGGACATCTCCTGAGCTGCCTCTGCAGATTTCTCCCCCATCCAGACTCGAGACTTCCTAGTCATGGCAAATTCCTGCCAGGACACTAGTGGCTGTAACACTACAGCAGTATAACACCAGGAGTGGGTATAGGCCTACCTATCAACACTACCACCCCTATCACCGAAAAAATAGTGTTTACAAATTACAGTTCGCTGCCTTAAAAAGAATACTGCTTCATTTGCTATTGTGCTCAGGCAATGTCGAACTCAACCGAGGACCATTAGACACCCTTGCTTCTCCATCAGACCTGGCAGGTATCAAAGGAATGTCTTTTATGCATCTTAATGCCTGTAGTTTGCTGAAAAAGTTCACCCTTATCCAGGCTTGGGTGAGCCACACCATACCCGATGTCCTAGTGATCACTGAGACCTGGCTTAGGCCAGCCACCCCAGACAATGAAATTAATATCCTAAATTATTTACTCTTCCAAGTGGATAGGCAATCAAGAGGAGGTGGGGTGGCAATTTATGTAAGGGACAAATACTCAGCCTCATGCATAGATGCATCATCCTCCCCCAAAGAATTTGAGTGCTTGACCCTAAAGATCAAACTTTTTCCTTCCAGTGCACTCTGTGTAATAGGCTGCTACAGGCCCCCTTCTGCCAGGCCTCATCTCCTGTCTCACCTCAGTTCCATACTGGGGCTCACTTCCTTGGAAACCATTATTCTTGGTGACCTGAACTACGATTGGCTATCAAGTGCATCAGCTCCCTTGAAATCCTTTTGTGACACTCTAAGGCTGGTGCAACTGATTTGTGAGCCTACTAGCCCAAATAAAAAGAACCTTAACAACAGCTCCCTTTTAGATGTAATTTTGGTTAGCAAGTCACACCTATTCTCTCATGTTGGAACATTTTTCTCAGACATTAGCGATCATTGTATAATAACCACCATTAGATCCATGCACAACCCACAGTTTGTGGCAAAGTTCTCTATCAAGAGGTGCAAACGCAACTTAGATTTGTTTGCATACGTCCATGACTTGAAACGTTCACCGCGATGGCAGGAATTCTTCCTAGCCAAAATGGTTAACAGGGCATATACTATTTTTTATGATATTTTAAGTGAGGCTTTAAATAAGCATGCACCCTTGGTTAAGCTGTGGGTCAGGAGCAGCACCTGCCATTGGTTCTCACCTGAGCTCAAAGCTTCCCTGTTAGAAAGAGATACTTTATGGAAAAAAGCCTGAAGAAGCAAGAATTACTTGAATTGGTGTCTTTTTAAGCGAGCATGTAATAAGTGCACCTAGTTGATCAAAGCAGCCAAGGCTGCCTACTATCATTCAGAGCTAGCCTCTGCCTCAAGAAATCCTTCAAAGCTCTGGAAAATATTAAAAGACATGTCTGGACATGCACCTGGTAATTCCATTCCAGCAAAAATTAAGTCAGGTGGCAGCGTTATCTCTAACCGATCAGAGATATTGGAAGCCCTCAATAACCATTTTGCAACGGCAGGGCTAGCATTTGATACTTCCCCTGCCAATGACCTCCATGCAGCTCAGGGCCCACTAATCCATGAGTCCCCCTTTACTGAGGAGGCCTTCTCCTTCCTTTCTGTCTCTCAAAAAGAAGTGGATGACCTACTGTTGCAACTGGACATCAGAAAGGGAGCAGGCTCTGACTTCATAGAGCCATACTATCTGAAATGTGCCTACCATGTGCTTGCGGTGCCAATCACCCACCTATTCAACATGTCACTCTCCCAGGGTAGCCACCCTCTCATTGGAAAATAGCCCATGTTATCCCTCTATTGAAAGCAGGTGACCCCTGTGATCTAAATAATTATAGACCGATCTCCCTCCTCCCTATCCTGTCTAAATTACTAGAAAAAATAGTGTGTGGCCAGCTAGGGGTATACTTAGAATCTAGAAGCCTATTAAACCCAGTTCAGTCTGGATTCAGAGCAAAGCATAGCACCATAACAGCCCTAGCTAAGGTGACCAATGATTGGATCCTAGACCTTGACAACAAGAAGCATGTTTGTGCTGTTTTCTTGGATCTTAGTAAGGCATTCAACACAGTTGATCACAGCCTGCTTCTTTCCTCCCTAAGCACCTTAGGCCTGGACCATAAATCTATGTGCTGGTTTGCAGACTACCTCAGAGAATGGAAACAGCAGGTTAAAGCTGAAAGTGATCTTTCTCCATTAAAACCTATGCTGAGGGGCGTGCCGCAGGGCTGTATCCTTGGTCCCCTCCTCTTTGCAATCTACATTAACAACATCGATGACCCCATCAAAAAAGCCAACATCCACTTATTCATGGATGACACTGTACTGTACTTGAGTCGTCCCATGCCGGAAGCAGCCTGTGAAGACCTCCAAGCTGAATTTAACCTTCTACAATACCAGCTCATAAACAAAAAGCTTTTGCTCAATGCGAAAAAGACAAAAGCCATGCTCTTCTTCCCCTCCTTGCATGCGGCAATTCCTGCTGGGGGGGAGGCTATCCCACAAATTACCACTGTTCTTGGAGAAACACTGGAGTATGTAGCTAAATTCAAATGTCTAGGAGTTTGGCTCGATCATAATCTTTCCTTCGCCGACCATCTCGAAGAACTACAGAAGATTAGGACTGTTCTACAGAATTAACCACCTGCTCACAAAGGAGGCCAAGATTCAACTGGTTCAAGCTACCTTCCTATCTTTAATAGATTACACGGACCTGCTCTACAGCCACTGCACTGCCTCTGCACTGGCTAAGTTGGACACTCTGTACCACAGAGCTATCAGGTTCATTACGGGCCTTCCACTTTCTACACACCACTGCTCCCTGTACTCATCGTTAGGCTGGACTTCCCTTCACTATAGAAGGAATAGAAACGCTGCCCTATGGGCCTTCAGAGCGATGACTAACAAGCTCCCCTGATATGTCTCAGATTGTATTCCCTGGAGTGTGTTAGGCACCTACACTCTAAGGAGCTATTCCCTAATTGCCCTCCAAGTTCCAAAGGTCAAAACTCATTTCGGCAAAGCTGCTCTAAGCTTCTCTTTACCCACATTGTGGAATGGTTTACAAAGGAACTTGAAGCTGAGCTGCCCTGTTAGCCTGAATATCTTCAAGGCACTCTATGACTGCTACGTGAAAGCACCTTGCAAATGTTTTCCTCATCGCTAGCCCACTAATTCCACAACTCCCCCTTTCCACCCTGACGCTCGCCATGTTTCTACCCCTGGCTCTCACTCTTTCCCTATTAACTCTTCCTGCTACACCCACCCTTCCCTGTCTGCTCCAGCCTGGCTAAAGTCCCACCCCATCCATAGTAGTGTCCCAATTATCTACCCCTTCTCCGTCATTATCATAATAAACAAGTACACGACAGCCATCACCACTTTCTGTGGTTTTAGCCCAGTTTTCCCCCCAGTCGTCAGTAATATATCCCTCCTCTTTTTTACCTCTCTAACTTGTCACTCCATACATGGCCTCTTTCCCCTATATGTGTAGTTGCCACCTGCCTCACTCAAAAGATCTATGCTTATAACCCCTGTATGCCTATGGTTGATAGTACATCTGCTGACTTCTTCAATTGTAAAATAATGCTTTTTTTTATTATTTATTTCAACCTTGTACTGTACTGTATACACTGTATACACTTTTTCTTCCTTGTGTATTATTGCTTTTTGCATACCTGTTTCTGTACTGTACTTTGATGTATTCATGACCAGATCCACCTTGCAAATGAGCCTTGCTCAATGGTGCCCACCTGGATAAATAAAGATTTTGATTGACTGATTGATTGATCATAACTTTGGTATGTTTTAATATTTTGACCCAGAATTTTCAACACAGTCTTCTTAGGGCCCAATATCATAAACCCCATAGATAAAAATGTTCAAATTCATGCCAAAACACCATTCTGCACCACAAGTGTGAAAACACATTTCAGATATGGTATGAAAAATGACCGCTGTACAGTTCATGAGGTGATGTAAAAAAATTACTCTGAAAATTTGGAGTCAAGATCACCTTCCAAGCCTAGTAAATGAAATGACAGTAACAGTGTTCATGAGGTGGGGTCCCAAAAAGCCTATGTTGAAAATCTGATGAAAAAAACCTAGAATTGCCAAAGATATTAACATAAGTTCAAAACACCATTGAAATACATTATACGGGACTTACCTTCACTCCTCAACTCGCAGTTCGGCTTTGAAGAGTGCAGACATGTCCCCGTCCACAGAAGATGATGGCGGATGACCTCCGGAGGTACAGTAAGTATAGGGAAAGGGGGTGTGTGAGGTGGTGGGTGCTCAGTGGGAAGGTCTGGATGGGGAGACAGCGAGAAGATGAGGGATCATTTACTTTTTTCAGATAAAAAAATAAAGACATCAGGGGACAGTTTTCTTTTTTACAGGTACAAGTAAATCAGTATTTGGGGACCCTGGGAGTGGGCTTCCCAGTGTCCCACACTGCTGGGGGGAAGGGATTCTTGTAACACCGACACAGGCATTGGGCCCCCTGCTGTCGGCAAAAATTAATAACAGAATGGGCTGCGGGGCGGGGGACATCTGACCCACCACTTAAAAAAAATCTAAATACTCCACATGGGTCTTACTTTAAATCAATCCACATGAGTCTTAGATTAAATCACAGCTCAAAGTCAGATTCAAGTAGACCCCATTCACTAATGGGGGTCTACTTTCTACCTCCCTTTAGAAATGCTCCTGCTGTTTCAGACCCCCACCCTGCAAGCCACTCCTATCTCAAGTCCTCAACCACAGGATTCCACCGGCCGCTGCTAGAAAGGCTCCTGCTGTTCCCGACCCCTGCCCTGCAAGCCGCTCCCATCTCAAGTCCTCAGCTACAGGATTCCACCGGCCACTAGAAAGGTATGACCACCATGCTCATGAGATTACTCTGATGTTCCTCAGCTCGAGTCCTAAATTTCAAATCTTGGTGCCATTTTAAGAGACTCTGCTGATACGCCACAGCATCGGACACTTTGCGGGCAGTTTTAGTTAAATTAAACTGTAAAGCAGACTGCAGCCTTTGTTAAAACTTACTTTTATAAGTTAGTTTAAGCTGGATTGGTGGCACTGAGGGTTGAGGTGCTGGACACCATACATTGCACCACACCACACCACACGAGTGATCCATGTTTGGGAATGAGCCGGGCCACCGGGGGACTGGCAGGGGAGGAGAAGGAGAAAGAGCGAGTGTCCCAGGGACTGGTCCCCTTCTCCAGGGAGGGAAGGGTGCCAGTGGTCAGCTTATGTCTGGCCCCTAGCAGAGGATGGGGGCAGCATGCTGACACTGTTGATGTGGGCTGAGATGGAGCAGATGCCTGAAAGAACACGTATGGGAGCATGCGGGCTGCTGCCGCTGGCACCATTACATGCTTCATCTCCAAAGGGGAAAAACCAGAGGAGAAAAAGTTGCTGTGGTGGATGATGGCAGACGCCTTGTAGGTCCCACTCCCAGTGAGCCACAGTGCTCGCCACACTGGATCCAGTCCTCGGTGGGGGTTGGGAAGCCCTGCTGGCCTCACCAGGGGGAGTAAGCCCTGGTGGTACGGGTCAGCACCAGCTGGTGAATGCCTGGGGATGGGACTGGAGTCTCCCTCCAGAGGTAGGGCTGCTGCAACAGGAGTACAAACTGATAGCAAAAAAATAAATAAATACGTTAGTTTATAACGCTTTTTGTCCTGTGGACTTCATTTAGTTTCAGGCACTTTGGCTCAGTTAATGATATTATTCTATAATCTGTCCAATTAGGTAGCCACTTAGTTCATTAAACGTTGCTGTTATTACATTGTTTTTGTGCAAAATTAGTGCTTATGTATTGTTAAAGTGTGCTTACTGACTGCCTTCTAGTGCACTTTGCTCAAACCTAAGCCCCTGTCCTGCTATCTCTTCCTTTACCACAGCCCTTCTCTGTTCCCCTCCATTTTGCTGCACTTGCTTCCTCAGTTCTTTTCTCTACAACCTTTCACCATCCTCCTCCATCTTACTTAGAAGCTGCTTAACACTTGCTCTTGTTCTTCTACCCCCCCCTCGAATTTAGCCTGAATCCTTTCTCTCAGCACTGTTAGAGGCATGCTTCCTGTTTCTAAACCCTACTTCCTACACTCTCACTATTGCGATAAACCCTCACCCATTTTGACTGCCTCTCTGCACATAAAATACAGAGCTCTAACCTTCTTTTTCCTGCTGTTTCTGACCCCCGCCCTGCAAGCCACTCCTATCTCAAATCCTCAGATGCAGGATTCTACCAGCTGCCTCTAGAAAGGTATGACCACTGTGCTTCTGAGATTACTCTGCTATTCCCCAGCTCAAGTCCTAAATTTCAAATCTTGACACCATTTTAAGAGATTCTGCTGATACATCACAGCATTGGACACTCTTCGGGCAGTTTTACTTAACTGAAACTGTAAACTTGACCACAGCCTCTGTTAAAACTTAATTTCATAAGTGAGTTTAAAATGCTTTTTGCCCTGTGGACTTTTCATTTAGCTTTGGGCATTTGGGCCCTGCCACCACATAAGTCCCCATTCTCCCATTAGCAGGATATAAACTGGTGCAACAAGGGGCACCAGATTGTCGTCTGCTCCAGCTGTCTGGTTTTAAAGGAACACTGCTACGTTCTTGCACCAAATGTGGCAGCTGTACTAATATAGAGTATACTTTGATTCTGAATTTTAGTGGATGACAATATTTCCACACTGGTAGTGCATTTAGAAGTCGGGGATCTACCGTACCAAACACTCCCCCCTCTAATCCTCACCCAAGCAAATCTCTGTACACCTCAGACATACTACTGGGATGAAAATGCCTTGCATACTAATAGTGCTACAGTACTGTCCATACATTTGGCCGCAACCCCGGGGGAACAACAAGGTGCCACCCACGCTTTGTACTCCCAGGACAACTGACTGGTACCTAACAATATGATAAAAGCCCCACATGTAACACCTATGGATGTGTACTGCAGTAAGACTCTGGTACCTCTGATACCACTAGAGTTTATATTACAGGCATCTAACTTTCACCTCAATGTACCCCACCTGCCCCCCTCATCTCCCTGCAAGGACTGTGGTCCAATTCTTGCAAACCTAAGCTCTGGAAAGGCAAGTCCAAAATAATTATCATCCTTACAACTAGAAAGGCTATACTTATGCTGTTATTTCTATCCAGTAATGTGCACCCCAATCCTGGACTGTCTAATACCAATAGTTCAGGAGGGAACAAGGGCAATGGCTTAAAAATAGCTGCAATGAACATTGATAGTCTGCTACCTAAGATGGTGCAATTCCAAGCTTGGATGTCTCTGCACTGCCCTGACATTATCGGTCTATCTGAGACATGGTTAACTCCCAGGACAAAGGACAACACACTTACATTGCAGGGGTATGAAGCCTTCAGACTTGATAGGGAAGGCAAAAGGGGTGGGGGCTGTCTTATTTATGTCAGGGATATGCTATAAGGTAGCTTATTACCCATAACTGGTGGCTCAGAGGACCATGAACTGCTTGTGGTCAAACTCCTGTATGGCAAACATAATAAATATCTCATTATTGCATCAGTCTACCTACCTCCAGGAAGGCGAAAGAGGGACTGGGCAAAGTCTTGGAAGCACTCACTAACATTAAGAAGAACAGTGAAATAATTATCACAGGTGATTTAAATATCACTTGGTTCGGTAAGGAGTAAACCCCTCAGAAGGACCTGGTGGCAAGTTCTTGTCTCACACAGATAGTAACTGAACCCACTAGAAAGAACTACAAAACTGGAAACAGCACACAGCTTGACTGGTTTCTTTCCAGCTCCCCTGCTGGGATAGCGGAGGTCACTGTTCTGCCTGACACTTTGAGTGATCATTCACCTATCATATGCCAGTGGTCCAATAAATTTAAAAAAGCTCCTTCCTCCATCGTTGAAAGCAGAGTACTAAAGAAAGGTCTGCAAAGTTCTTTTAAAGCAACACTATCCCAGATTAATTGGACCCCCTTGCCTGAGCAGCAGGACATCAATCTTGCAGTTAATTACTTTACAGGTAAATTCAATACGGTATGTGATAAGTTTGCCCCCATCAGAAAAAGGAAAGCAAGAGGCTACGCAAATGGGTGGATTACTGGGGACCTCCTGGAACATATGAAGGTTAGGGACAATCTCTGGAGTAGGGCCAGGACCACAAGTAGTAAAAATGATTACCAGAATTACAGACTTGCCAGGAATAAATGTACTCAGCTCATCAGGCTTGCTAAAGCTAAGTTCTATAAGGAATAGTTGGAAAGGAATTGGGGTGACGGGAGGAGATTCTGGGAGAATATTAAGGATCTCCTAGGGAATGATGACAAGAAACACCCTGCATTGTTCAACATCAATGGAACTGGTACTCTGGATCCTTATTCCATTTCTGATTCCGTCAAAGCAGCCTTCATGGACCTTAGCACTGTCCTGCAACCTGACTATTTCAAGGACACTGAACCACACCTGAACTGCCATACACCTGAGAATAGACATCCAAACTTTTATTTTAAATGTGTTACAGTTAAAGAGGCTCAGACACATATAAATAAGGTCCTTGGCAAAACCAGGAGAGGAAGCAACAACATAGTCATGAAACTGGTTGCCCTTGCCCTTAATGAACTTATTGTCACCATCTCTAAAATTTTCAACAACTCGCTCACCCTGGCCACATTTACCTTAATATGGAAGCAAGCCCTAGTGACCCCAGTTCTCAAAAGTGGAGATAGGTCCTGCATTGCCAACTACAGGCCCATTTCCATCCTCTCCCCTATCCAAAGCACTAGAGAGAATAGTAGCAGATGGAATCACTAATTATCTCCTGAAATACAACCTGCAATGTTCCCAACAACATGGATTCAGGAAGAACCATAGCACTGCCACTGCCTTGGTGGAATACGCTGACTACATGCACAAAGCTCTGGATGGAGGTAATCTGGTGGGGTCAGTTTTCATTAACCTCACAAAGGCCTTCAACCTGCTCAATCGCCCCCTCCTACTGGGACAACTACAGTCCCTTGGAGTGGCCACTAATCTGGTACACTGGTTCCAAGACTACCTGTTGCATAGAACACAGATAGTCAAAGTTGGATCGGCTGTTTCGGGATCAAAAGAAGTTACACTAGGTGTCCCCCAGGGGTCAATCCTGGGTCCACTACTCTTCAGCTTGTTTCTGGATGCTCTTCCTGGGGCCCATGGACAATGCTGTCATCCTCAACAGTAACTCCCACTTCAAAATACTTCAGAATGATCTATAGTCTACCTTCTACCTGTTAGAGGATTGCTTTAGCTCGTGAAAGCTGCTACTCAATTATAAAAAAACTAAAACTATGCACCTCTCTAGCCGGCAACTTAAGAAGAACAACACGTTACTGACTATTTTCAGCAACATGGCTGTCTCACTTGAGCAGGTGCATTCCTTCAAGTACCTTGGGGTTATAATCGACAACACCCTCTTCTTCATGCAGCACATAGACATGGTGGTGAAGGCATTAACATCAAGCAAGGCATTCTATACAGGCACAGGCAATACCTAACACCTACCGCTCTCTGCCTCTCAGTCTCCAGTTCTATCCTGTCAGTAATTGATTATGGCCTGGTAGTTTATAGCGCAGCCACTGACACAGCACTGAAATGAGTAGGGATAGCCCTAAATAAGGCATGCAGATGTACCCTGGGGGCTGATAAATATACCCATACATGCATGCTGTATGAATAAACCAATTGGCTAAACTTGACAAACAGAATAAAGTTCCAAACTTGCCTTCTTGGAAAAAAGCACCACTAGGCCAAAATCCACCCTGCTTCTCTGATATGCTGCAATGGCACACTCCCCTTACATTACCAGAGGTAAAGCCCAGTGTACTCTCAGCATCTCATTCCGAAGACAAGTACTTGATCAACATTCCTTCTCCTTTAGGGCCCTTCATTGGCTCAATGAAGTTCCAGTCGTGACTCAGAATATTGCAAATCTCCAGGCTTTTAAGTCTGAATTGTGACAGCATCTTGTCAGCACTGGTGCATGTGCATGTTTTGTAGATACTTGACCTCACCATCGCTACTTCCAATCCTTCTCCACTCAACCTAGTCAATCCATGAACATGTACTTTCACCTTAAATCCTCTTCCTAATTTGATCTTCATCAACCCTGCCAAGCACATATTCTCCCCCCAACACCTCAGCTCCAACTACTCTTGCTCCCTGTCCCACCCCGTATGCCTCTCCAGTATTCTGCTTAGACCCCTGTTTACCTTGAGCCCTCCTGCTCCATACACAATGCTTATTCCCCTTCAGTTTGCCCTCTTACTACCACTAGTTACTATCTTGACCACTTTTCTCACTCGCTGCCGTCTTTGTTCCCCCCTTTCTCCCTCCCCATCTCATTACTTAAACAGCTATTACATTTTGATTGACAAGGCCCATGTACTGGGCTGCTATCCAAGCATTCCTTTTCCTTTAGTTCCCCCCCCGAACAGGATAGTGGAAATTGTGTTGTAACCATGCCCTCTCTGTAGGTGTTTGAAACAGTTGTGTTTTTTGTCTCTATATATTGTAATTTGTCTTGCTTTCATGACATGGAACCTTTGTAAAAGAACAAACTTGCTCAAAGGTTGTTTCTGATGGCTATGAATAAATAAACAAATAAAAAATGTATAATTAAATAGTACAGCTATCAAGTATTTACAGTAACGACATTTTAAATGACAGGGACAGCTATTGAAGGGTGAGAGTACCACTATAAACCAGGGAAGACATTTTAAATAATGGGGACAGTGATCAGAGGGTGGGGTGTGCCACTAGACACTATGGAAGACATTTTAAATAATGGGGATTGCAATCAGTGGGTGGGTGGTTCCACTAGATGCCAGGGGAAGAAATGTAAAATAATGGGGACAGTGATCAGAGGGGGAGTACCACTAGACACCAGGGAAGACATTTTAAATAAGGGGGATGGCGATCGGGGGGTTGGGGTGCTACTAGACACCAGGGCAAGGGCAGTTCACAGCTGGCAGCACGAGTTCAACTGCAGCTGCAGATGTCATAAAAATCCCCCTGTTCTCATACACAGAAAGTGGGGGAAGCGCTCCTCTCGCTATGCTGGGCACCTAGGATTTTTGGTGCCCAGAAAACATATATGTGGGCACAATATTTAAAAACAAATATCAGAATCTAGCTAAATGGGTCCCATTTAGCTAGGTTCTGTTGTTTGTTTATTAAAATCAGGGCATTTGTTGTGTTTTTCCACATTTGTCAGTTCGCATCGCTAACAGAACACAACTATGGCAGAATCTCAAGCAATTGCCAAATTCATTTAGTGGCTTGACATTATTTATTAAAGCACAAAACCATAAATAATGTCATGAGCCCATTTTTGATACCACGGTAGCAAAAACGCTCGACAGTGGAAAAAAAATGTCATCCGAAAATGGCTACTATGCACGCGCAAGTCAGAAACCACTAAAATTTCATTGCTCATAACTCTAGAACCCCTTAATATTTTTTCACCATACCTATTAAAGGCACTGGCTACCCAGAATACTATTCCAATTGCACTAACCATCTGCACCACTGAAACAACTGGAACCTGGACTGTCCTCGAGCACATTACTCTTTCTCAAATGCACAACCCAAAGGCAACACAAATATTTACTTATAATAATCACACAGGAGAGTGGTGTGTATATTTATGGAACACATACAAACAGAGGTAACTGCCTCAGCTAGGACTTGAACCCTGCTGCCCGGAATACCATTCCGATTGCGCTAACCAGCTGCTCCACTGAGACAACTGGAACTTGGGCCATCCCCGAGCACATTACTCTTTTTCAAATGCACAACCCAATGGCAACACAAATATTTACTTGTAACAATCACACAGGAGTGTGGTGTGCATATTTATGGAACACATACAAACAGAGGTGAGAAAAAAGTTTCAGGTTCCAGTTGTCTCAGTGGAGCAGCTGGTTAGCACAATCGGAATGGGATTCTGGGTGACCTGGGTTTAAGTCCCAGCTGAGGCACTTAGTTCTTTCTCACCTCTGTTTGTATGTGTTCCATAAATATGCACACCACACTCCTGTGTGATTGTTACTGTCAAAAGCACTACCTTGGAACAGGACACATGTCCCCTGCATGTTTGCGGCAAAAATACTGTTTCATGTAGGCTGTAGATGAGAGAGAAAAAAACAATATTAAGTATAGGATGAAATTTAGTATTTTTCTAGAAATGATACAGCTGCATCTCAGAAACTGCACAAGCTGCCTCCACATAAATTCCACAGATTAAGACCTTGCCTCCTTGCTCACATGTGGAAATTGTCAGCACATTTTGTCAAAAGGGGCCAAAGATATTAATGTTCAAAATTTTAGGTTTAACATTAAACAGGCTACTGAACCCTAACTAGAGGGTACTATTGTGCCCCAATAATATATTTATTTATATGTATATATATATACACATATATATGCACTTGGACAGCACTACATGTATTATTGCTTCAGCAGTGTGTCATTTGGGCAGTGTGCACCAATATCATCATGGTGCATGGTGGCCCTCAGGGCCACCAATCTTCCAGAGGGACAACAGTCACCTTTTTTCCCTTGATCCACAATCAGGGACCTAATACTGATCCTGCAGGACCAAAATAAAGGCCACCTGCCTGACTGTCAGCCAGCCTGCATCAAGATCTTCCTGCACCACCCTAGCATCACTCTTTTTTGCATCACAGCTATCATTTGGTTTGTTCTTTTCTGGCTTTCTGCAAATCAGAGAAGGGCAGATAAGATATTGCCCCTCCTTGTGAGGATTGAGTCTATGCTCCTCAGACAGACCAGGAATGTCATAAGAGGAAGGTGGTCATCAGTACAACTAGTAAGACACACAGCCTTTCATCCCCGACCAAACAGTAATGAAGAAAGCATAAGTACAACACTTACCCTTGAGGGTTCATTTTCCGCCAGTGCCTCTCCCAGTAATCCCAGCACACTTGACATGGATCAGGGTGTAGGAAAGAACCACCCTATCCTGATGCACCATGAGCTTCAGCTTGATCATTATCTTTTGGTCTATGATGGATGCTGGAAGAAGTATGGGCTGACATTCAGAACAATGTGTTGCCATGACTGGCCCCAGTCTGCCTCCGCATGGCTGGAAACCTGGACACCCATAAAAGGGACAGCCATGTAACTGGCTATCCACTGGGGCATGTGACAGTAGATGGTTCCCTGTTATTTCACACAATACCCTGCCACCTGTAAGTGGCACTGGATACTGTTACCAGTGATCAGGATGAGCACCATGCATGGTTAGGTGACAATAAGATTGGCACAGGCAATGGCATTCTCCTCTGTGTATACCATGGATGAATGCTGTAACACCCACAACACTAGCACCTTGGGCATGCCATGTCGCACTGTACCACCATTTAGGTAGTATGTGCCACATTTCCTGGGTTAGCATATGATGCACACAACCTATAGCAGTCATTGCATGTACCATGGCTGTATACAATGTTACCTGACCATGGACTGATTCTGTGCATGTGTGCCAACATTGTTTTGCCATGCCATTTATGTGTCCTACAGTATATGTGTACCGCCTCTCATGTGACACTGGTTACTAATTACTGTGCTACAGCAGTACAGGCTTTATGCAATAATGTGCATTGACAAACATGTGATATCATTGACTTCATTTATTTATTTTATTTTTATTTTAGTTTTTGTTGACTGGGTAAGTGCACTAGATAAATCCTGCCTATTTTCAGGCACGACCCGGGGGAGGGGGATACAGATGAATGGCAACTGACCTTGAACCAGATTAAGCTGTTGGTGGTATTTTTAGTGAATGAGGGAAATTTGGCAAGGACACCGGGGAAATTCCCCTTCTCTTTTCGATAAGTGCCATGGGATCTTTAACATCCACCTGAACTACCACCGATCCAGGCAGATGGGACCTCTGTTTAACATCTCATCTGAAATATGGCACCTTAGAAGTGCAGCACCCCTCTCATGCTGCACTACAATGTCAGTACTGGGATATTAACCCAAGTGCCAGATGTGGGAACTGAACCCACAGCCCTCTGATCTCCTGGCCTCAGAGGCGAGTATGCTACCTACTGAGCCTCTGACACTGCCATCACCACTGAATTCATGTTAGGCATGCTAATACAGCAAGTTACATGCCTGTACGTGACTGGTGACACTCTATGGCTGTCACCAGGGATATTTGTGTGCATCTCCTGCCTGGTACACTTCATGGGACAGTGTAACTGCTTGCTCTTACCTGTTGCCATAGACATCTACAAGGATGCCGGTGTAGATGGTGATCAGGCTGTACCATATGCCAATGCTTGTGCCATCAGCTGGCCAGCAGTATATGTGGCTGACACACAACAGTAATGGAGGGCAGTGGATAAGGTTGCCGACAAGTTCTGTAGATAAAATTCAACTGTTCCCCACTGGGAGGGCTGTCACTCATAGTACCTCTACTTAGACATACTCTGTACAACATGCATCTTACATGGACATATTGTTACCACAATGTGATGTAACTATACAGTTGTACTCCTGTGCAGCTGTTCCTGTAACATAATGTTACTACATCACACGGACACCATGCATACATGTTGGAAATTGTTTTGAGCTTTTATGGCTCTTTGAAGTTGTGTCTGTCATTATGAGGTCCATGGCCAACGTGTTCCTCGATTTTGGGTCCAGGTCCTACATGTCCAGTACAGTTGACTGGTATGGAGTGTCTGGATGGATCTGTATCATGCATGCAGTGTTTGATATGTAACTGTGTGCAAAAGTGAGTTTTTTTATCATCTCTGGTGGAATGACAGCATATGCAGGTGTGAATATGCATACCACTTGTGTGTGACTGTCATCCCATCATAATGATTGTGACACCATTGGTGAGGGGGGGGGTTGATGGGGCATGTGATGCACTATCTGCCCCAGGCCTCAGAGCTGCTGCAGGTTCTGAAGCTACTGGATGCAGTGACATTGGAGTAAATGACAAGGGCTCTATAGCAGCATACACATTTGCACCAAATGCTGCATGATTCTCAGTGGACATTGCATTGGATATGAGCCGTGCTCTCCACCTCCTTCTTTGGTGGTGTCAAGGAACAGTCATGGGCTTCTTGGTCACTTTTTCCATGCTGTTCCACACAACGACTCCCCCATACCTCCTACATACCTACCCTCCCCATCTACCCACCCTTGTCACCCCTTCTTCCCCCACCTGGCCCTGCCCTTTAAGTCTCCCATTCCTGCCACTTCATCTTCCTTTCTCCACCATCTCCCCCACCTCAATTCCACCACCCCTCTCTTCCCTCTCATATCTCTTCACTTCACCCCACCACTCTCCTCCCCAATGCCTTGCACTGACAAAGCCTACATTGGCTGCGTGCTGTTTGTATTTTGGGTCCTCACTCCTCTTATTGTACCCTGCTTGTACTAGGGAATGTCCCCGTACTACCTGCTGAAAACTGAATTATTTTACAGCAATCCCAATTGTATCACTCTTGTCTCCTAATGCTTGATATGTTGTGTCCTGGGTTACCAGGCCTGCCAAATCTAAGGCACTTATGTATTTACTGTTATTCAATGGAACTGAAATTGTAACTACCACTGAATTCTGTAACCTATTTGTAACTATGTGTTGCTTATAATGTCATCGTCTCTTATTGACCTGGAACCTTTGTAAACAAGTCCTTGACTCAAAGGTATTAATCCCAATCTGAAATAAATAAATAAAATAAAATATCTTTATGTGCGCTGGCTCATCACACCACAGTTGTGGACATGGCGAGGTGAGCAGTTGCTCCATGCCTTATATGTCCATACACTGTTTACGTGACTTTCTTTATATCTCCCAAACCACTGTGGATCAGGCCCTAAATGTATAACTGTATCATAAAAACATCACAGTAATGCCTTGTACCAGAATTAATATTTTAAACAAAATACAATGCTTTACAGTAGTAGTCATTAGGTGGGGGATTCTACCACCTGCAACCATGTCCGTGCAAATGTTACCACAAATGACCATAGAATGGTCAGTATGCTTGCAAATGGGATAGCTATATCAAAATTACATCCGCTTTTAGAATGTACCATCCAGCATATAGGTTACATAGAAATACAGAATTTGTTGGCAGATAAGGACTACTTGGTCCACCCCAGTTACCCTTTTTTCCTTAATTACAGTTTCACCACAGACCCTAATTGATCTCTGGCTCATTCTTCATGCCCTCCTTCCTTTCCATTAAGATTCCCTTATGCTTATCCCATGCATACCTGAGTGCTGAGCTACAAAGTTGGCTATTGTGATCTTTATAGACTATGGCATACTTTAAAGCTGTGGCTAGGAAAACTGAATTGTGTCATGAACCTAAATTAAATTGGAATTTAGCTTAGGCTGTGAATCACATTTTTCATAACTAAAAAGGCTTGTGTTGGAATAGCTTTGGACTGTTGCTCAAATCATTCTTGTTTCACTGTACCACTGCAGTTCTTATGCAGTAAGTTTCAAAATTCACATGATAACAAGAGCCTGTGCCCAGGGCAGATTCTAGAGAAGATGCCAGGTTGCAGTTTTGATTACAAGAAAAGATCTTCACATCTTCTTGTGGTGCCAGTTCAAGTAAACATAAAAATGCATCTCCCAAGATAAGAGGAAATAAAGGCAGAACCACTAATATCATGCTTATGGTTGATAACGTTTCTGAAACTGTTAATGCTATTGTTTCAGGGTTACTAATTGTGATGGTACTGTACTTCATTCAATATACTAATTATTTAATAGTTTTCCATGATTAAGTCTTGTTTTTTTCAGCATGGTTTCTATTCTGTTTTTTTTTAAGTGGCATCACTAATTTGTTTAACATAGTAGATAATAAAGTAATCTGTCTTGGACTAATTAGCAGGCACTCTATAGCCAAATACTATACATCAAAAAATATATAAACTGCACTCAGATTTACCGGGTGTTTTGTTTCATAAGTGCACTTGAAATGATGGAATATTTCGACAGATAAACATCCTTAATTTAGTATAATTATTTTGGCACCACTGCAATACTCTGTTCATGAATTTTATTATGAACTGTAAACAACTTGTTTTTAAAGATGATAAGCAAAATTAAGAACTCCACAGATGTGTGTATTGAAATGGAAGTTAGCTAAGATGTTAAATATACTCCTGACATATTTGGAACAGTACTATAGCAGCAGAGCTAGCTAAATTGTTTACAGAATCTACTGAGGCTCTCACATACCATTTATAAGTCACTCACATGTGATTTATAATGGCTATTAAAACATGTGTAATAATTTATAACACAGATGGAGTTATTTATTGTACACAGTGACCTATTAAATATATTTATTACAATACATGTATTTGTGCAAAACATGGGTAAAAAGACTGTTCATGTATTGAACAGTATAATACTTATTGGGAACAATGTAAATATTGCATAAAGAAGTTATAATGCACAAGCTTTTAGGATGATGTACAATATTTATGATAGTCCACTGAAGGTATTACATTATCCCCAAAAATTTGCAAAACTACTCAGAAAAGAAAATATATGCATTGCATAACTGAGTGCTTTAAATCACACAGGAAGTATAATAGTTTTTTCATTGTCTAGCTGTAATAAATGTATGGAGAAATAGGACACCATTGAAAAAGTGATTTTGCTTCTCAAATGGACTGTACAGGGTAAATTCTAAAAAGAAAAATCTGATTATCACACATTTCAAAATGTCGTTCTTTGTTCTTATTGTGTTATGTATTTATTATTGATGCGTATTGTTTACTATGGATGCTTATATTTGCAAACTGAATGATTGTAAACCGGGACATTTAACTAACATGTACGGTGACCCTGAAGTGCAAAACACACCAAAAAAGTGAAATGCAATCTAATAAGTAGAGCAACAATGAAAAGAATGACATGCAAACAAAAAATAAAGCAACAAAACCAAATGTGAAGTGTCATGTCAAAAATAATAAAGTAACAAAACAAAAATAATTGTAAAGAATTTAAGAGTGAAGGCAAACATAAAGCACAACACAACTAAAAAGTGAATGCAAACAAAAACATACAACACAACTAAAAGGTGAATGCAAACACAAAAAACCCACAACACAACTAAAAAGTAAATGCAAACAAAAAACACAGCAAAAGTGAATGTAACAAAAAACACACAACACAATTAAAACATGAATGCAAACAAAAAAACACAACACAATAAAAAAGTGAATGCAGACAAAAAACACAACGCAACTAAAACGTAAAAGCAAACAAAAACAACATAACTAAACAGTGAATGCAAACAAAACAAGCATATCACAACTAAAAAGTGAATGCAAACAAAAACAAAGCAGAAGTAAAGAAATGCTACAGACAAGAAAGTGAAGAACTAAACATCCAAGAGTTGGCTGGCATCTCAAATAGCTGGTCTGAAAAAGTAATTGCAGATAAATACATTCTGTGCCAAGCATTCCCTGTTGTTCATTGGCACTCTCCTCCCTTTCCCCATTCCTTGCCAAGGACGCCCTATTGTCTAGAGGTAATCCACTTCTGTCCCAAGCCAAACATTATCTAGTGTCCAGTGGCACCAATCCTTCATCACTCCAACCTCATGCCAAGCAATTCCTGGTGCCCAGTGGTATCATCCTTCAATCTGTTCCATCCTGTATCAACCTGTCCCTGGTGTCCAGTAGCACCACCTCCCTATTTCTATCCTCTGTCAAGCATTCCCCAGGGGCCAAGGACTCCTCCCTTACTTTGTTCCATGCAATGAACTCCATGGTGTCTGGAGCAGCCCTCTTCCTCATCCCAGGAAATCAGGCATAGAATGCTCTCACTGTGGTGCAGAACCTGTCTACAGTGACACAGGGTTGCTTGCCAATCCAGAACACAGAAGAAACAAGTAGCCACTGCATTACAAACTCAGATGATCACTGGTACCTTCGGGTTAAAGCAGAATCCCTGAGACATCAATACTTCCAAATGAAAATTTATTTGGATATTTCTGCTAGCATGTAGAAATCAAACATCACTATGAGAAAATAGCAAATAGGCAGGTACAATGAGGACACAAATACAGCGGCACTAATATCAGGTACCCCAGTGTTTCACTCAAATGACATTTCAATAAGGTGCACTCCCTCACCTTGTCCTGAATCAGGCAGTCCTTGGCATTCAGCACCCTTTCCCTCACATTTTCCCTTGCTATGAACTCTCTGATGCCTGTTGGCAAAACAATCTTCACCCAATCCAGTGTTAAGCACTCCCAGGTATCCAATGATACCCCATGCTTAGCTTGTTCCTTGCCAAACACTCCCTGGTGTCCAGGAAGACCTCTCCCTCACCCCATTCCAAGTACTCACTAGTGTCCAGTAGCACCCTCTGACAGGGAGATCCTGCCACTCTTGAAGACCAACCGATTCTTAAATCTGTTGCAACAGTTCTTCCATTTCTTAACCTAATCTATCCTTTACAATTTCTAGTCCATAAGGTTGGCCATCTATGGGCACCCCGTTCCCTTACTTGACTATGCTATAATGTCCTCTTTAATTTTACTTTTCCCTCTCAGGTCCTCATACAGGGAGGTTATAGTGGTGACCTCCAAGCACATGTAAAACAGGTTATGTTTATCATTGTTAAATTTAGTATGTAATAGCACTATGTCATAAAATACCTTGATGTATATACCTGGGGTGGGATATTCAGAAGGGTTGCACCCCGGTGCTATATTCAAAAGGGGAAAGTGTGTGGCACAAATCCCGATGTGCTGGGGCGCATCAGTAATGTATGCGGCACAAGTAGGGGGGGCATGCCCATGCATACTCCGCACATCCTGATATTCAGCCCGGGATGTGCCGAGCAGATGCAGGCACAACACCTACCTGCACTGCACACAGTTGAGCCAAATAAAACAGGAAAAACAGCTGGCCACCCACAGGTGAGCTGCTGTATTGCAGGGTGCAACATGGCAGCTGCTAGCCGTTGGTGGCCACCCGAGCTCCGGCGGCACCGTCCGTCGTGGTAGCACCCCCATGCCCGATCACGGGCATAGGTATAAATATAACACGTCCTATATCCGTGGTGGTCCAGTGGACTGCTTCCTGCCCGATCGTGGGCATAAGTGTATATATATATATATAACACATCCTATATCCCTGGTGGTCCAGTGGACCGCTACCAGCCTGATCGCGGGCATAAGTATTAAAATAAAATGTCCAAACCATCCCTGATGGTCCAACAGTAGCCCCTCCCATCCGCCACTGGGCTGCCACCCCGCTCCCTCCCAGTCAGCAGCGGCGGCAGCTTCCCACCGCAAAGCCACCTGGCACTCACCAACTAAATGCATACAATGCGGCTGTCGCCCATTGGTCCATGGCGTGGGCCAATGGGCATACAGGCCGTGCCATACTACAAGTCTAGGAAGTAGATAATCCATTCCACATATCTGGACTGTGTTATCTTGTTATGGTCTGCATGCTGTGGACCAATGGGCATGCAGCCGTACTGTATGTAGTCAGTTGGCAGGCGCAGGTGGCTTGGGGTGGGAGCTGCCTGCCGCTGACTGTGGGGCGCGGGGTGGTGGGGCTCAGTGGGCAGGTGGGGAGGGGGGTACTGCTGGACCACCAGGGATGGTTTGGGCATTTTATTTTAATACTTATGCCTGTGATTGGGCTGGAAGCGGTCCACTGGACCACCGGGGATATAGGACATGTTATATTTATACTTATGCCCACGATCAGGCTGGAAGCGGTCCACTGGACCACCAGGGATATAGGACATGTTATATTTATACTTATGCCTGCGATCAGGTTGGAAGTGGTCCACTGGACCACCAGGGATATAGGACATGTTATATTTATACTTATGCCTGCGATCAGGTTGGAAGTAGTCCACTGGACCACCAGGGATATTGGACATGTTATTTTAATAGTAATGCCCACGACTGGGCGTTGGAGTGCATTGCCGGTGGGGGTAGGGGGCATTAGTCCCCGATGGCTGCTGCCTGGCAGGGCGCCAGGCGCAAGTCACCAGGGATCAGTGCACTTGCATGCAAATGGGGCCATAATGACATGCTAATGGTCCCATTTGCACCTTGCATGCATTATAGCCCCATTTGCATGTTCACTGCTAATATCGTGGTTGCTGCACCTAACGCAATGGCACTTGTGCTAGAGCATCCCCCCTGCTCCTCTCTGGCCACTTGCGCTGGTGCAGTGCCACTGTGCCATGCACAATGCAGGTGGCCACAGTGCCATATTCAACGGTGCTGATCCATGGTGCGACACCGTTGAATATCGCCCAGTCCATGCCCTGGCACATCCCAGTTGCACTGCACCTGGTTTGCGCCCCTGCCAGGCACAGTTCTGAATATCCCACACCTTATGTTTATGAAACCTGTAAATGTTGAAAATACCATGGCACTAGGTGTTTTTGATAATGGTAAAAAGTACCAGGTGACTATTATAGAAATGAAGTTAATTGTGCTATTTAAAATGCATGTAAATTGCTGTAAGTTGAACAAGTCTGAAATGTCATGGTGATTTGCATATATCCCATGATGCTTTGCATTATGGAACCATGTGTGATGTTGCGTTTCTTTGAAACTTGGCTTATTGTCAATGCCCTTTGGGGTAACCCATGTTTCAGTGTTTCTGCATTGAGGTTCATTGCCTTTAGCTTGTTTTTTTTTTTTTTTTCATGTGAACCAAGCAAACAAGGCCTGCACAGGGGTGGAGGCTGAATCTCAACTGCTGAGTTAGATCAGAGATCAGTGTCAGTAGGTGCTGGCTAAGTGCAGAGAAAGGACATACATAGTATGTTGCTGCAAACTGATGTACTGAAGAAAGGATATGCCATTGCTTAAGGTTATCTCTTGTATTTTGAATAAACATCACTCAGAGATTGTGTGTTGAACTTGAAGTTCAGTGTCTGATCCATCTGTTTTCCCTCAACCCCTCCACACACATCCCACCTTTCTCCATCCCATGCCAA
The DNA here is from genome assembly GCA_016271365.2 of Neoceratodus forsteri. Taxonomy (NCBI): domain Eukaryota; kingdom Metazoa; phylum Chordata; order Ceratodontiformes; family Ceratodontidae; genus Neoceratodus; species Neoceratodus forsteri. Next base: position 328,383,818 of record CM028135.1, on the reverse strand, counting down.
ATCCTCTCTGGTATCCAGTGCCACCTCCTTACTCTGACCCATGCCAAGCTCTCTCATGTAACCAATGGCACCACTTGCTCACATTGTCCCACGTGAAACTCTCCCGTGTGTCCAGGGTCACCCTTCCCTCAGCTCTTTCCAAGCAATCCCTGTGTTGTCCAGTAGCACTGCCTATCTTTCTTAACAGTATACAGTGGCCCACCTTGTTCACCCTGTCCCATGCCAAGCAATTCCTATGTCCAGTGGCACCCCCCTCTCATCCAATGCTAAGCCAAAAACACCCTGGTGTTGTTTGGGATGTCCTTCCCTCACCACAAGCACAGCCAGTTCCTCTCACCTTATCGCATGCCACACTCTACTTAGTCTCCAGAGGCTCCCTCCCTCTTACACACAATATACTGTCACAGATTATATACGAGCACAATTAGCATATGATTCTGTCTCACTCTTGAATATCTCATACACAGGGCAGCTACTAAACAAGTCATTACAATTAGTCATTCAAAAAATACCATAGAAAATGACACTGGAAAACCTTGAACTTTAGTCTAGCATAGACCTGAAATGTCAGCCACCATCATTTTTATTGTATGGCATAAAGTCTCAGGCAGTCTGCACTTACTTAGTCACTGGCTGAATCATTTACATACTGACCAACCCATTCACTGACCATCCCACTCACACAATCACAGAGCAACTCACTCACTCACTCACTCACTCACTCACTCACTCACTCACTCTCCTCCCTACTCTCAGTTAAAGCCCAAGAAAGGATCTGACCATAGCACTATGCTCAACCACAGTTGGAAATCATCAAACATGTTTATTTTTTTCTTTTTAATTTACTATACTTTTCTCACCAGTGCCAACCGGTCCTCTTCGGTCCACCACTCTGCCCATCCCCATCACCCGCCATCTGTGTGACTTGCCTTACGTTCCTTGTTCCCCATGAATAACCTCCTTGGGAAGAGTTGTCATTTAGTAGTGTGTGACCTGTGGTAGGCAGCAGATGACATACTGCACGGTCTGAGTTTTTCTGACTTTTTTCCCCAGCCCCTGACAACATGTAGGTGGAGTGTCTGATGTAAGATATGCCAGTGCAATGCCATTCTCCTACCCTTAATGCTGGCTACAACCTGCATCACCACCTGTGGTCTCCCATGTGGCAGTACTGGGCTGGAGACCAGCATCTCTCCCTCCCCAAGGAAGGGAGGAAGCATCCACTGGAACACTCCACCATCCTCCCTCAGCCACCCCTCCAGTCACCCAGGCTCATTCCCAACCCAGGTTACTGGTGTTGTGTGCAGTAGCATTACCACTGTGCTGACAGACAAGCTAGATAGATTGTTGCTGACCACTGTAGTGAACTATTACCATCCAAACAGATCATGGTCCACAATGGTCATCATAGAATTATATTTAACCATGATTGACAATACTGGTGTCACTTCTTATCTCTCATTATATGGCAGCTGGACATGTAGCAAACAAGTACCTGGGAAAGCAAAAGATGACTAGAGTTCTTTTCCTGCATCAGGTGTCAGTCCTTTCAAGTACATTTCAAAGGTCTCTCACATTTGGGTGCAGAAAGGTGTAGAGATGTGCCCCCTACAGCTGAACTATGATGTGTCCCCTTCCCCATTTTAAGGTGTCCATTACCTCCATTTTATATCTACAGATCCCCTCCTCTCACTTTAAATACAGTATACTGTACTCCTTCCCAACCCCTCCACTACATTTTAAAGAAACTTCCCCTGCTCCTTTTTATGTTTGCTTGCCATAGGCATGCTAAAACATATTGCTATTGGTTCAGGGGATTGAGATAGTGAAGAGCATTAAAAAGCATCCATGCATGGCTTCATGGTACTGAGTGATGAGGCACCTGCTCGGCACACTGGCGACGCAGGTTCACACTCTGAGCCTGGAAAGTCAGGACCAGAGGCTGCCCCTGGTCATTTCAAATTATCCTTGAAAAAACATTTTTTTTTTAACAGTTGTAGCCTGCAAGTGCATTAAATCATTAAATTAACCCTTTAAATTGACGTTAGCCACCAACACACCTCCTCACACCTTCTTTTTCCCCATCATCCCCCTTACCTACTCCCTTTCTACTACCCTCTGCATTCTCGCCTCTGTTCTTTCCTACTCTGACAATGCTTCTTTAGCAGCTAATTGTATCTTGACTGTCTGTACTGTTTTATTGATATGTTTGTTCATTATTACTACGTGGCTTCTCTGTCTCAACTCATAGTTTGCTATGTACAATTTGACGTGGAACCTTTATAAAAGAGCCTCGCTCAAAGGTGTATCTCCGAAACCTGTATAAATAAATAAATAAAAAAGAAGCCGGCAAGGAGGGTGACAGAGCATTGCAGTGGATGCAATCCTCCCAAGAGAGGGTTGAAGTGCTGTCCGCTCTTAGATCAGCTCCTAGTGCTTGGCATGAGGTACTGTGCATGACATGGGTCAAACATGCTCCGGCCCCAGGATATCATGATGGACATGACTTGGGGAGATAGGCGGGCCACAGAAAATGATGAAAAAGGCTTGCTCAGCTGCTTTGGATGATGGTCTCTGTGTGCCTGAGCCTGCACACCACCAGACCCTGCTTGGCAGCATTCAAGCTCCCCAGCCCTGATCTCAGAGAACTCAAGAAACGTCTCCTGTCTCTTCTACACTGCAGAGTGGTTGGGTGTCTCCCCCCAGAAAGGGACAGACCCAAACCAGGGGTAACACTGTGAGTTAGTTGGCATGCCTCAGTGTCAGTTGTGAGTCCAGTGGCTAGAGGTATCCACCAATAGGAAGCCAGAAAGAGAGGAGCTATGGGGAATACAGGAAGGAAGTAAAAATAATACAAAAAATATCCATTCCACAATATTTATCATGTCATTTAGTTGTATGGAACTGTGCCATACATGGACTTCTTAGGGACTGGCAGTGCCACTGGAAGTTCTCACTCACCCAGTCTCCTGAGGATCACTTCTGAATTGATGTTCAAATAATTTTTCTGGTGGTCCTGTGATCTTCCCAGCCAAACCATTGTTCTTCCTTTCCAATATCCTAAGCACAGTGTGGCATCCAGTGGAATTCCCCTTCCTAGCCCCAGGTCCCTCACTGCTTGGTCTACAAACTGCATGAACTCTCTTTGATCCCTTGCCAGCTCTTACTCAAAAGTTTGCAGCTCTATTATACCCCCACCACATGCCTAAGCTTTTTGTTCAGTGCATCAGTGCTGTATGCCTATTTCATGGGTCAGAGTTAACTTTTTCTACACCTCTAACAAGCAGAGCAAGTAGACCCACTGACATAGTTATAAAAGTATTCCTGCCTCTAAACTGTGCCAGCAGGACTAGTGAAAAAAAATTTGTACCAGCATTTAATTGGCAAGGTTGTGCAACTTTTGACTCCTACTACCTCACTGGGCTTACCACACCTGCCCCTGGCTACCACCCCTTACCTAAAAATAGAGCTAAATACATAAACTGGGTTAGGGAGGGGCTATGGGTTAGGGAAGGGGTAACTGGACTTGTCTAGATATATGAGTGCCCTCCTCAAATTATGGATTGGAAGTCACTAGGGGGGCAAATTAACCTATTTACCAATTTAAGAATTATGACAGGCTGGAAGGGAGTCATTTTGAAGACAGTGTTGGTGCCTATCCTGACGCAGTGTCAGGAGCTAGAATTTTTTTTCAACAAATCAGTTCATACAGATGGTGGAGGGGATGGTAGAGGACAGTAAATGCCTATGGTGGGGGAAATGTTTGTCAAGAAGCTATCCCTGTTTTTAATAATTTTTTTATCATCTTGAGTAAGTTTCCCCTAACAAGGAAAAACACTTAACTACCATATTTGTGGCAGGCAGGTGCAGACTGAATCAAAGGGATGATGTTTGTGATTGTGACTCATTTGAGTCCTATTTCCAGACAGTGGCACAGACTCACTCTTACTGCCTGCCTGGTGCCTTCCTTACCCCTTGCCCATCCAGCTGCATGCCCCTCATTACCCAGTCCTCCCACATGAGGGTGCTTCAGGGAAATAACTAGCAGAACTTTGGGTGAGAGGCGATATGGAGTACACAGATCTCCCTCCCCCCAAAATTAGTCTGTTTATTTTGTTTTTAAACTTTACTCCTAGAACTTAGACTGTATTTTAGTAAACAAAACCTCCATTACTGATACAAGGGAGGAAAATACTTCTAGTAGTAAGGGAGCATGGGTAGAAGGTGGATTTGGATGGAAGTTTGTTTACAAAGGCAAATAATGGATTATTTTTGTAATTTATTTATTCACCCACCCAGGATAGCTCAGCTTTTGTTTTCTGCAGTGTCCTGATTTTACCTCCTATTACAATGGGATCAACTGAAGCACTAGGAGTCAAAAATATTTGCTCATGCTCATACAGTAAGCAGCTCTGGTGGAATGTAAACCTGGGTTCCCTGGTTCACAAACTTGTGCTCTGACCACTAGAGAAGAGTGCTGCACTTGAAATAAATTTTGGTGAGGTAGTATTGGCTACACAACTGCCTTACAGGTGGGCACACTGGCTTCTCTGTTGTGCTACATCTACAGTCAGGGAACTGCCAGTTACCATTACCCTGTTCCTTGATTATATCCTAATTTTTAGAATGGGGAGAGGCTTCCAATAGCCCACACAGATTACAGAGCTGTTCTGTGGCCATTGACCCTGACAAGGTTGCCCGGATTCATATTTTGTAGCCTTTCAATGGCCTGCCCAGGTCCAGTATGGGCAACACTCTTTCCCCTTTCCAAGGAAACTGGAAAATGTCATCACGCTACCCACCTCAAACAATCATTTGGCAGACCAGTTTAGAATTTGGAATGGAAGGCTACATATATTTATCACTTATGAGGAGACAGACCTTTAATAACTCACTTGTGGCTCTGCCACTTATGAGATATAGTCCTGTCTCCTTACACATGGTAGTAAACTGCATATTGGGCTCTATGCACAAAGCCTATGTGCCATGTATCTGCAGTGTGTAGGCAATCCTATGTGTGAATGCTGCAGAGCAGGGGGTCTGCTGGATCCCTGGTGGCATTCAGTATCATTGCAACAGCCAGTTGTGCACCAGATCTCCTAGCTGCCCAGGCAGCTACATGCCATGGGTGGTCCAGGGGATTTCCAGAGGGCATGACTGCACTCTGCACCATTCACTAAGGTACAGAGTGCAGGGCCAGGAAATTTTACACCATAGGGGACCCTGTCATGTGTATGCACTCCCCCCAATGGTTTCCAATGGGACATAATGACAGCGGCATCCCCCTGCTCACTGTTGCCCCAGCCCACTAGGCTGCCAGGGTGGGCTGGGGACACTTCACTGCACCTAGGGAGGATGTGGACACAGGAAGCCTGTCGATGTCAGCATAGAATGAGTGGGCATATGAATTAAAACTCTACACCCTCTCAGAGGGTGTGCCTCATGCCTCCAGCTATCTATAAGGCTGTGAGTTCTCATTAGGTCTTGCAGTACTTCGGCACTGTGGGATAGTGGGATGGCAGAGGGGTTGTATCTACCCAGCACTGTGTCTGTAATGCAATTAAAATCTCCCCCTAGCACCCATGGCCTAGTAAACTCTTCCATCTCCAGTGCAAACTTTTGGAAAAATGATGGATCATCAAGATTGGGACCATATATTGAACTGATGGAGAGGGAGCTCCCATGCATGGTAATGTGCACCAGCATAAATCGTCCCCCTGGATCATCCCTTTCCTGTTTTACCTCCCCAGGAAACTTAGGTCTCAGCCAAACCAGTGTGCCTCTGGATATGGCATTAAAACATGAGCCATGCCATGCAGTGCACCCCATCTCCAGCTCAGTCCTGTGTGATTGCTGCATTAATAGCATATCACTTTTCAATTTCCTAACCCTGCATAGCAGTTTTTTCCACTTTATAAAATTGTTAAGGCCGTTAACATTCCAAGTCAGAATTTGTACCTTGTCATCCATAATCAAAGCTAGATGTAATAGTAAGGCTTCCTCTTAACTTGCATACCCTGCTTAAGATATACACCACCTGTAGCTTGACAATTCCATCATTTGGCACTGAAACAAAAAGTTAGTTTTTTTATTTAAAACCCTCACTTTCCCTTCCCCCTATTTCCATACAATTCCAAAAACCATCCCAAATCTTTGGATACTATACCCTCAACTTCCCAAACTTCCCACTCCAGAACAATATGATCCTTGACCCTCCCCCCTCACCTTCCTGTCGAGCTAACCATAGTTCAAAACAACTTTCCCTGCAAACAACTGGTGGATTTAGTAATAATCATTTTACTTCTCTTTTTTAATTATATTTGATTGCAGTTTAAAAAAAATTTCAAGCAATAAATGCATTCAGAAGATGACGTCATACAAGACATCACAAGCATTAATATAGTTACAAAAGTGTCCTATCTTCTAATGGTACCACAGTGGAGGGTAGCACAAAACTGCATGAGAAATACAGTGAATGACAATGAAGCCATTATTGCAGCCAATGTCATTTAAAGCTCAGTAAAATAGTCTACTTTAAACTCTGCTTCAAAAAATATTGTAACCTCAGCAATTGCCTTTCCACCAAGCTCCCTTTGGCTGCTATCAGTATATTTGGCAACGCATACTAACAAACAAAAGATTGTTTACAAAGGTTAAAATACATTTTGTTTTGCTTTTTTAATTCAATAATGTAGAACACAGCAAAGCTTATCAAAATCGGGCTACCCATGTTTCAGAAAACTGTGAGCTATGTGGGGATTGACCCTAGATGAACCACAGAGAGGAAAGTTGGAATTTGAAAGTGAGAGGGCAATCTAGTGGAGCGGCACCCATTTGTCTGCCCAAGTTCCCTGGAGCTCCGTGACAGAGGCCCCTCCACCAACTTCTCACACCAAGTGATAAGTTGTTCCCTCTTACCTCAACAGCGCCATCTTGCCTGGTAACACCAACATGAATGAATGCTCGCTCACAGGGTTAAACGTCAATTATAACTTTAATAAAGAAATCAATATACTTCAAACAACACATTTTCAAACCATTTTTGTGGAATCAGGTCCCACTGACAGTATATTGGCATATTATTATTAATGGCCCTGGCAAATGGCATCAAGTCTTAGCACAAGTTTGTGAGCCCTCTGCATCTGAGCTGTCACCATCCAGAGCAACTTCAACTTTGCTCAGTTTATTAACAAAAGCCTCTGTTGCTTTTGGGCTGGTGAACTGGTAATGCTTATATGTTAACACAAACTGCAGGCAAGCTAGAAATCCTAGTCCAAAAGCAATGTTAAGGTCCCTTAGAGTCTATGTTACTCCTCGAAAGGATTTGTGCCGCAGTCTAGATGCATACGAATAGTCAGGAAATATCAGGGCATGCTTTCTTCCACTATAATTGGTGGTTGATTTCTTGCTGCCTGGAGCACATGATCTCTCGATGCTGATAAGGTATTCACTGCCAGTATGGTTAAGGGACCAACTTCAGTGGTTGTGTCTCTGTGGAGATTAATGTGGTAAGCCCGCACTATAGGCATGGGATAACTGAGACCCATTGCCTTGGGCAACTATTGCTCCAAGAAAGTTTTAAACTCATCCCCTTCTGTTCCTTCTGGTATACCCAGGTGCCACAGATTAGCTGAAGGAGCTTAATTTTCTGGTTGCTCATGGTGGCTGCAGATTATACCCTGTTATTTGATGGTAGTCATGGACAATGGCAGTGCTTGACTAGCAAGCTTTGTAGACTGTTTCATGGCTCTGGCAATATCCACTGTTGTCAGTTCCACAAGTACCAGCCTGGCTTGCTGCTCATCTAACTTCTTATCCAGTTTTTGGATCGTACTTGTGAGCAAAGTAACAGCCTGCCATAAGGTCTCCAGCACTGTGGGGGAATCGTCTACTTTCCCTGCCAGGCTGTTATCTCGATAGATTTGTAGGCCTCGGTGTCTGCTGATCAACTTTGGTACTTTTAGGGCACCCTATTGTGAAATATCAGCACAAACAGTTAAGGCTTATCACAGTCTTTACCAACTTGCCAATTTTAACTGATTTAGCACTTGAAAACTATCAGTTTTAACATCTTTTTTACTGTTTGTTGAGGAGCTCATAGAAATGTGTGTTTCCTACTCGGCTACTAGCTCACCACCCCCATTCAAGTTTCTTAACACCCAAATAAGGAACTTTTAACTTCACAGTTTTTAAAGTACATCAGCAGAAAATGAAGCTTCCATTCTGAAGTTCGGTAATGAAGTTACCAAACGTCAACATTTTAGCAAGAACCCTGTAAGGTAAAAAAGGAAAAAAGGTTCGGTTTATAAGTCACACAGACTATGTTTTGTGCACATACACAGTTTCCATTGGGTTGTAAAGGTGTGAAGAAGTACTGTAGCATGCAATCTGAACAGAAACAATGCCCCAGGGTGAAGGGTTGGGGTACTGCCTGTCTTGGGGTCACTCAGATAAAGGCACCTGTGGAAAAGGGCTAATTTTGGAGTGGATTTGAATTAGAAGGGTTAGGTTACAACCTGTTTTTTGGGGTGTTTGAATAAAAGCACCTGGGAAAAGGGCTTAGGCTGGAAAATTTTGGGGTGCAAGGATACGTCTCCTTGTATCAAATAATCTTAGCAGGTGAAACGTTGAATCATATTTGGGAGCATGGTGCTAACATGGCACGGGAAGGGGACGGGAAAGGACAAGGGGTGACCTAGGGAGGTGGTGAAAGGCAAACAAAGGCACCAGGAGGGCCAGAGGCAAGGGGAAGGGAGAACTGGTGGAGGGGGCGAAGGGGACACGGAGTAGAGAGGATAGTGGAGCGTAACAACTGTGAGGCCACCATTTTTATGAGTACTCTGTGGAGGTTAAGGTAGTGCCCAGTTTGTGAAAGGCTAGGGAGGTTGGAGGCTGAGCTGTCATGGCTCAAAAGGGAAATGTCTTGGCTAAAAGGAGAAATGGAAAAAAGAACCACAGAAGGTCGCTGGATGGAGGATACAGGACAGAACGTCAGAAGGAAAATGAGGTGGGGAGAGCAGGTCACACTGGGAACCTGTAGGGGAGGTATCAGGACAATGGATGGAGGCACAATGGGTAAAGGGGCTAATGGAAATGAAAATGATCATAGATACACAAAGGGCTCAAATAGGTATTGGCCCTTAACAGAGATGATGGAACAGGAGAAGGAAGATGGGAGGGGTGCTAAAGGAGGCAGGAAACTGGGCCAAGAAGGGCAGACAAAACCAGAGGTAAGGACAGATCTCACGAAGGGGGTGCATGACAACAGTAGCAGGGGTGGCATACAGCAGGAATGAAAACATGGAGGGACAAGAAGAAGGAAGGGTAGGAAAAAGAAAATGGGGTAGATCCAGGTTAGTATGGCAGCAGGTGGGGTTAGCAGGAATGGGGGCACAGTGCTGTAAACCAGGTAGATGAGGAGTTAGAGGGGAAAGGCAGGTTGGTGCAGAGGAGGATGGGAGGAGATGGGGAAGGGGTTGGGACTGGGAACCATCCTGGCGGGCAGGAAGATGGAGCGATAGCTGGAGCAGGAGTGGAGATAAGGGGTGGCTGAGGAAGAGGTGTACAGAACACCAGAGGAAGCCAAGAAAAAGCTTCAGAGGCACCTGTAGGGTTAGCGAAGGAAGAATCAGTGATAGTGTATGGGGACTTCATTATAAAGGGGATTCACTGGTTAAGGAAGGGAGTGGCTTTTAAAGGGAGGTCAGTTTTTTGTGAACCAGGGATGGAGGCAAGCTTTGCACTTCCAAGAATTAGGGACTGTGTAACCCCTAGATGGCGCTATCCCAGGGGCTACTACCCCTGCCTGATTTGCCACTAACAGGTTGAGGGGCCTGGATCCAATGGCGGGTGCCTCCACCCAGAGGTCAGGGTTTGCAATAGTTAAACTAACTTGGTCACAGCCCTCTGGGACACTGCAACCCCCCTTTCTTCCCACTAGTGGCCCACACAATATATCAGAATTACCTTCAGTATACACTTACCCTCAGGTCTGGTTCCGCACTGGGACCTCCTGTGAAATGAGATACAGTGCAACAATCACAGTACAGTACTTTTAACATAGACAAATACCTCAGGCAGTATAACTTTGCTGAAACAAGCAGCTCTGATTTATTTAGGGGGATATAACAAGGACAGGGGGAAATCAGGTTAATTAGCTTATCACTCTAATAATCTACCTATGGCTCTGTGCACAGGCCTATCCCTATCAGTTACTGTCCCTGGGTACCCAAGCCCCAGTGGCTAGTCCAAACTGTGGCAGCTGGTAGGGGCCCTTCACACAGAGAAAAGGAGAATTAAACAGTCAGCAGTACAGTAATTCCATTTGGATTTATGTGGCAATCAACAGGGAGCACCTGAATTAGTACTCACGACCTCCAAATAAGATAGGGTCCTTCAATGTCAGCAGGGCTCACTTGAGGTACACAAACCCTTCACACATCCATATAAAAGAAAGCACTATACCAGGCAGGCTGCATCTGTATCCTGACTGCAATTACTGCACACACCCTCGAGAACACACAGTAGATTCAGTTCCCTGACAGACCGAAAGTACTTTCAGCAATTCCTCCAGTCTTCTACAGGGTGAGCCTGGTTCTCACTCTTCAGAGATCCTTTGATTCTTTCACAGGACGGATTCAGTCCTAACAAGCTGTTACACAAGCTGCAGACTGAACCTGGGCCTTACACACGCTTTTTGACTAAAACTGCACACTGAAAAGCACAGGCTCCTTCCTTCTTCACTGCCAAGCTCAACTGAAACTCCAACTGACAAAACCGGCACTTCCTTTGAGTTCCTCCCAGTTCTTGACTGGATTGGCTGTCACTCACAATAGACTGCTGTTGGTCCAAAAGGCACTGAAGTCTAAACTACATCTCCCAGAGTCACTGCCCATACAATCCTCTGTGGCTGGCTCAGATTATGAGTCCAAGTTCTGATTCGTACCCAAGGCACCATTTTAGAGCTAGCTTACCCCACACTGATTGGTCCAGTTCAGCAGTTCAAAACTAGAATGGGAACTAGCAGACACAGTTCTGACTGCAAAGAAAGCAGGTTAGACAAACTGTAATTTCATTATTACTGTAAATGATTTCTAGCAAACAGTTACATCTTTCAGATAGGTTCCCTTTGCACTCTAGTGACTGCAAAAATGGAGTGAATTGGCAGCAGCTTGAATGGTACTCAATCAAAGAAACACACAGTCCCCCATACAAACTAATTATGTCTGCAAGCAGACAGCTCTTAAAGAGACAGTACCAGAGGTTCTAAAAACACTCACTGATAAATGGCTTAAACGCCAAACACCATTCAGGCTTGGAGCATTCAAGCAAGCTCCTGGAAGTCTTTTGGGAACCCCCATTTTCAGGGGGGTTACAACTGCATTAGGCAAATAGGGGGAACACCTCACCTGGTCTTACACCTAGGAACAAATGACCTGGCTGGGTAAGAGATGGAAGAGGTGCAGAAGAGATTCATGGAGCTATCAAGAGTTTGCAAGGGGGTGGTCAATACCATAGCTTTTTCGGAAGTTCTACCAGTGCACTGCACCAGCACAGCTAGACAGGTGGGAATCACAGACTTTAACCTCTGGCTGAGGCAGTGGTGCAGGAGGGAGGGAGGGCTACAAATGCTTAGGAGGTTGGGGGGATATGTAGGCGGATAGTCGCCTGTACGCTAGGGACAGGCTCCATATAAATGATGAGGGAGCTAGCCTGTTGAGGGGGAAGCTGCAGGGGTAATAAATATAATACTGGGGGATGCTTTAAACTAGGAGAGGGGGAGTATGAAGCTAGGGCTGGTCCAGAGAAAATGGGTGTAGGAACTTACCCAACTCACACTCCCCCACAGTTGGGGGCAGGAGATGCTGGGAGGGGGGAGAAAGGAGAAAGGTAGGGCTGGTGGAAGGGCTTGCTGACAAACACCAGGAGTCTAGGAAATAACATGGGACACCTGCAGGTGCTGATGGCGGCAGATGACCTAGACCTAATTGCAGTAACAGAGACTTGGTGGACAGACAGCCATGGTTGGGAGGTGGAAATACCAGGGTATGGTCTTTACAGGAGGGACAGGATAGGAAAAAGGGGGAGAGGGGTTGCCCTGTACATGAAGGAGGGGATCCAGGTGTTAGTGAGTGAGGCCGGGCAAGGATCAGTGGAGACCCTATGGGTCACCTTAAGCAAAGAGGCTGGGTGGCAGTAAAGGTAGGGGTGGTCTACAGACCACCAAATCAGGGGGAGAAACAGGATAGAGAGATGGTTAAGGAAATACAGGGGATGGCCAGCAAAGGGGAAATTGTGCTGTTGGGCGATCTAAATCTACTAGATGTGGAATGGGAAGTCCTGGCAGCATCCACTGAAAGGAGTAGGGAGCTGTTGGAAACCTTGCAGGAAGCATTCATACACCAGCTGGTCACAAAACCAGCTAGGGGGAGAGCCATACTAGACCTGGTCATGATGAATGGGCATAGTGTCAAGGAAGTGGCGGTTGGGGAAAACGGGAGACAGTGACCATAGGATGGTAAGATTTAGACTTAGAATGGGTCTGGTAAAGAGCAGATCCACTACTAAGGTACTAGACTTTAGGAAGGCAGATTTTAGGAGGATGAAAGAAATTGTGAGAAAAGAGTTAGAAGGGAAAGAAAACTAGGAAGATGTAGAAGAGCTGTGGTGGAAAATTAAACAAGGAATACTGAAGGCGACAGAGCTATGCGTAAGGGCAATGAGCAAGAATAGGAGGGGGAAGAAACCACTCTGGTTCTCAGCAGCAGTGAGAAAAGTAGTTAGAGAGAAAAGGAGGGCATTAAAGCATATAAAGTCTTCCAGAGGGAGACAGACAGGGAGGTTTATAGGGTGAAGTTGAGGGAGGCAGGGAGGATAATCAGAGGGGTGAATGCAGAAACGGAAGAGAATATAGCAAGGAAGGCAAAGAGAGGGGATAAGAAATGTTTCAGATATGTGAGGGACAGAAAGAAGGGGAAGCTGGAGATTATGAAGCTTAATGGGGAAGGGGAGCTCTGCTAGAAGGGAATGTAGAAAAGGATAATATTCTTAATGACTGCTTCATGTCAGTTTTCACAGTGGAGGAGGGGAAAAGGCTGGAGCTGGAAAGCAGGGGTTGGGAGGGCAGGGAAATGGACTCAAGTCTCTTCATGGAGGATAGGGTATTGGAAGAACTAGGAAAGCTGTAGACGGATAAGGCAATGGGACCAGATACGATTCACCAGAGGGTGCTCAAGAAGTTAAAACAGGAGTTGTCATTGGATAAGGGGAGGGTCCCTGGGGATTGGAAAAGGGCCAGTGTGGTGCCATCACATAAAGGGGGAGCAGGGAGGAGCTAGGGAACTACCACCCAGTTAGTCTTACCTCTGTTGTTGGGAAGCTAATGGAGATACTTATTAAGGAAAGGCTGGTAAAATATCTGGAGGAGTAGGATGGTCTCCTGGATGACAACCAGCATGGATTCACAGGTGGGATGTCATGTCAGACCAACCTGACTGAATTTTTTAACAGAGTTACAGAGATATGGGACTAAGGTGGGATGGTGAACGTGTCCTATCTGGACTTCAGGAAGGCCTTTGACACCATCCCACACAGGAGGCTGGTAGGCAAACTGGGCAGCTTGGGAGAGGGGACCATGCTCACAAAATGGGTAGAACACTGGTTAGAGGGGAGGACACAGAGGGTTGTGGTAAATGGGGAGCACTCAAAGGAAGACAGAGTGATAAGCGGGGTTCCACAGGGGTCCATGCTGGGACCCATACATTTCAACATATATATCAGGGACATTTCAGAGGATCTACATAGGAAGGTGTGCCTATTTACAGATGACATGAAGATCTGTAATAGGGTGGCTACACTGGGGTGTGTGGAATGTATGAAAGAGGATCTGGTCAGGCTGGAGCTGTGGTCAGAAAGGTGCCAGCTATAATTCAGTGCTAAAAAATGCAGAATTATGCATGTAGGTTGCAAAAACCCAAGGCCAAAATACTGACTAGGAGTAACAGATCAGGAAAGAGACCTGGGAATCACAATTACAGACAATCTGAAAGTTTGGAATCAGTGCGACAGGGCAGCAAGAATGGCAATCAGGATGTTGGTACACATTGGGAGGGGCTTTATGAGCAGGCAAAGGGAGGTGATCATACCACTATACAAAACAATGGTCAGATCACACCTGGAATATGGGGTCCAGTTCTGGAGGCCATACTTACAAAGGGACAAGGACAGGTTGGAGAGGGTACAGAGAAGAGCAACCAAAATGGTATCAGGACTGCATGAGAAGTCATATGTGGAGAGGTTGGGGGAGCTAGGCCTATGCACACTGGAAAAGAGAAGGGAAAGGGGGGATATGGTTGAGACCTTCAAATATTTGAAGGGTATAGACAAGATGAGGGTTGACATCATCTTCAAAAGGAGTGAGAACAAATCAACTAGGGGGCATGCACTAAGACTGGAGGGGGTTAGTTTTAGAGGTGATGTCAGGGGGAGGTTCTTTATGGAGATGGTTGTGGGGCCATGGAATAGAGTGCCAGAATGGGTGATGGGAGTGGATTCAGTGGACAAATTTAAAAAAAGGCTTGGGATACCTTCATGGGTCTAAGAAAGAGTGGTCAGGCAGGGCACAGGCATGGGAAGTCTTCCTAAAGGGGAAATAGGACAGACTGGATGGGCCGTTGGGGTCCTCTTCTACTGACAGATTTCTATGTTTTATGTTTCTATTCCAAAATACCCTACCACAGTGTTAGTTGTGCATCCTGGGGATTGCATCACCCTGCACCTCCCAGATTACCTCAGCAACGTGACCCACCCCCGCTGCTACCAACAGACCCATGGAAAATTCACTGTGGTTAGGAGTGAGGCCATGTAAGGTGATGTCCCAGCAGGTTTCTTAGTTTGAATTTGTGGCAGTCAAAACCCCCAACCCCCTCGGACAGACAGCTCTGACTCAAGTGAAGAGCAGCAAACCCGGTGTCAGGCTAAATTGCATCAGTCCATGAGAATCCCAGAGTTTATGAGACTTTTAGATATAAAGGTCTGTTAATTTCTATCTGGCATTACATGCTTACTTGACTATACAAATTTTTCCCAGACTTCATCTTTGGATCTTGCGTGAATGTTACACTCAAACAAAAAAAAAAGAATATCAACACCATACTGACCGGATTAATGACGGTATGACCTGATGAGCTGTATAGCCATTGGTTGCTTGGTCTCGAATAACTCCTCTTCAAGCAGGCCATTTGGTCAGGCATTCAGCCCAGTAGACCCCCACTTGCCTCAATCCCAGTCCTGACCACTGGACCCCCAGGCTCCATAACTTTGCACAAGAAAGCAGAGAAGCAAATTATTTGTGTGTCACTCAGATTTGACTGACACATTTAGTGCAAAGAAATCTAAGGCTTGTGAATGGGATTCACAGGACTCACATTTTGCAAAGCCATCCAATTGGGTCACACAGTTGTGCACATGTTCATACAGTCAGAAGCCCTGGCTCATCAAGAGGGTCAAGAATAGGGAGAAGAAAGGCAAGCACTAGAAAAACTTATGGGGGGCCTCCTGAACACTGTCCTTGCCAAGTAACTAGCAAATTCTGTAGAAGGCACACACAGAAGGGACCACAGTGCTGGTCCAGTATCTCTTGCTGAGCTTCTACCCTCGTTAACTGCATCCTCTGCAGTAAAAAAATCTTCCATGGCCTGGGGGTCTCAAAGTACCAGGGTGGTCAGCTAGGCCTAGTGATTCTGAGATGGGAAGTGTAGAAGTGTGCAAAGTCCCAGCCTCTTAAATGGAGTTTCAGTTTTGTCCCTGAAAACTAATGTGGTTTGCCCTGGAGCTCTCGACTGTAACCCTGAAAGACAGGTACCTTTCTGCCCTTAACCTGAATTAGCCCATGTGTTTTCACAGCCCTAAGGACAAGTTCTTTCTCAGGGTAGGGGATTAGAAAATGCCTCACGCGCTCTCCAGGTTTAAGTCTAGATCCGTACTGTGGGCTCTTTCAGTTTTGAAAGATGCTGCATCTGCTCCCATTTTTAGGTTGTCTGCCAGCTACTGTTGAACATTTGTCTCTCAAGATTTGCCCTCCAGTCCCTCGGGCAGCCCCACCTGATGCAAACTAGAATGGTGGGTTCTATCTTCTTGGTTGTCCCCTTTTGTCTTGCAGTGCACCCAGGGATTTTTTTTAGTTGGTCTGTATCCCTTGTGAGGTCAGCTATAGTGTCCTCCAGATTCCTTGTCCGCCTCACCACTTTATCCAGTTAGGAGGTGTGGGAGGCTGTAGTTTCAGTTAGTCCCGTTATGATGTTTTGAATGTGCATAATCTGTGCAGATACAGTCTCACAACTGGCTTTGATTCCATTCTGCAGATTGATGATCATCACGCCTAACAACCAGTCAGCTTCGTCAGACCATGAGTTCTCACCCAAACCCATAACCTTCATTCTTGTGTAGCCTTCAGGCAAAGCTGGAGTGGAGAGGCTAGTCGGTGCAGAAGGATCAAAAGTGAGTAGCATTTGTTCTTCATGAGATTTCTGAGATGCTGTGTGGAAGAAGCATGCCTCACATTGGTTATGAATCAAAGTCTGAGGTTCAAATGAGGTTTTTAGCCTATGTTAGTGAGTGCCATGTGGGTGCTGCACTACAGAGCAACCACCATCTTGCCCTGACAGGCCCCCCCCCCATAATGCATTTGTATTATGTGGATTGAACGCCACATAGAAATTGGACACATTTTAAATTGTTCCACTGCTTTGAAATGTGCTTGTCCCAAAAATTTACATAGGATGGACAATAAGCGAAGCAAGGAAATGCCTACAGGAGCACATCATAGACATAAAATATGGAATCCTCTAGAGAGCAACATTTTCTAGACTACCATAATAAAAAACTTGAGGGATTAAAAATCTATATTTGGGAACAATTTCTGGCACAAACAAGAGGAGGGGACAGAGTTACTGCTCTTTTGAAAAATGAAGCATAATGCATACATTGTTTTAGAACTCTCCTCGCATACTGAATGAAGAATTGGACTTAAAAATATTCTTGTGAGAAGTACTTACAAAGTATGATCCTTTCATAATAATTGGGACTTAGCCAAACTGAAAACCTGTACTCCAACTAAAGTTAATTAGTAGATATAGTAACAAACCATTTCAAAAGACTGTTTATTTCCATATGATTTATATATTCGTGCATTGTACAGAGTCCAGCTTAAACTTATGATAACAATTTGTGAAAATGGATGGATCTTTGTTGTGGCCATTCATCTCTATACTGTTTACCCAATTGCTGCATAGTTTAGTTTTTAACTTAACCTTTGGTCACTTCTTTTTTCCTATTTCCAGCCCCCCAACCTCCCCTTCCCAACCCCCCATCTGTTTCTTGCTATCTATTTACACCAATCTATTTCTACTTCAGTTCTTATGCCTCTACATAACTATTTTTCTATTTCTGCCCAACCCCACTTTTTTACTATATCATTTTTCATCACCACTTGAAGTATTTTTCAGGCCAACAAAATTAGCACTTTATCATACCTAGCTGGTTGGTGACAAAGTGGGAGAAGAATGAATTGATAGCTCTTTAGGAGATCTTCCTTGAATTAGTACATAACATTTGTCAGTAAAATAACTTCCACTGTAGCATTAACCATTCAGTATGGATATATATTAGCTTTTACTCTGAGGTACTTCACCTTTACTATAATTATTATATTTACTGTGCTTAATAAGCACGTTATACAATTATATTTATCATTAATAATAATTAGGTTTATTACCTTTTTCCAGCATTGGAGCACTGGTTATAACATTAAGTCATGGAGGTAAACTATTTTATTTGGAAAATGCTTTTTGCTGTGTGATATTTATTTTTATCTCCATTAACCCTTTGCAATCCTGGTAGCTGTGCTAGCGAATTTCAGCCTTGAAAGCTTGTAGATTTTTTTGAAAATGTTTTCTGCTAAATATCTTTGTTAATGGTTTTTGACACATAAAATATTTTAGTCAATTTGTATCAGCTGATTGCAGTATTGTGATGACATGGCTAATGAACTGTATACGTGGTGTCTGCTCTTTTAATTTTTTATTTATTTTGTTTTGTTGACCTGGAAAGGAGGACTAGACAAATCTACCGATTTTCAGCCTCATCCTGGGGGGGGGGATATAGACGGTTGCCAATTGACATTGAACCAGATTAAACTGCTGGTGGTATTTTTCATGAAGTTTTTACTGACCTTTGCTCCCTAAGGAAGAGACAGGACTCCTTGAAACACAGGAGCATCAGTCCCATCTCTGGTGTTTCAAATAAAGTTTTGTATGAATAGCTCTTTTCATTTTACCTGATTGTTTCAACCTCAGTGAAACAGCATGTGTACCACTAGCCCCAGCAGGCATTGACTAAGGGCCGGATATTCAGACTGCACCAGGCTGTGGCGTAAGCCAGGGCGCAGCGCAACTGGGCTGCACAGGGGCGTTGACAGGGTGATATTCAACAGAGCTGCACCATGGCACAGCAACATTGAATATTACACCTTGGCCACCCGCAGTGCACATGGTACAGTGGCACTGCACCAACGTAAGTGGCCAGAGTGGAGCAGGGGAATGCATTAGCGCATGTTCCGTTGTGCTAAGTGCAACAACCACAGTATTCAAAAGTGCACATGTAAATGGGGCCATAATGTGTGCAAGGTGCAAATGGGGCCATTTGCATGTCATTATGGCCCCATTTGCATGCAGGTGCGCCGATCCCCAGTGACTTGCACCTGGTGCCCTGCCAGGCAGCAGCCATCGAGGACTGATGCCACCTGCACATCATGGCAAAGTGCCCCAATGCCCAATCGTGGGCATGTGTATAGTGCAGAACACATCCAATATCCCTGGTGGTCCAGTGGACCGCTTGCAGCCCAACCGCGGGCATAAGTATATTTAAAAATAGTGAACTCTCTCCCTGGTGGTCCAGCGGACTGCTCGCAGCCCAATTGCGGGCATAAGTATATTTAAAAATAGTGAACTCTCTCCCTGGTGGTCCAGCAGACCACTCGCAGCCCGATCACAGGCATTTGTTATAAAAATTACACTAATCCAACCCTGGTGGTCAGCGGAACCCCCTCCCACCCGTCCCACTGGAGCCCTACCACCCCGCCCCTCCATCAGTGGTGGGGCGGCAACCCCACCCACTTCGCCGCCTCCACCCACCGACTGACACCATATGGTGGGCTGTCGCCTACTGGTCCACAGCATGAGCCAATGGGCATGCAGCCCATACCGTACTACACAGTCCAAATGTGTGAATGGACCCTGCCAAAGAAATCTATCAGATTTGTTTATCATGACTTTCCTTCTGTGAATTCATGCTTTCTTAGGTCTTCTGACACATTGACTTCAAGATATTCTACTATCCTTTCCTTCAGCAGTGATTCCATTAACCTTCCCACCACTGATGTCAGGATGACAGGCCTATAATTGCAGGCCTCCACCCTGCTACCACTGTTGTGAAGTGGAACTACCTTCTTCCAGTCCTCCAGAACAGCTGTTCCCGGAGAGCTGTTAAATAGGAGGACTGTCAGAGGTGCACCTCTTGAAGCTCCCTCAGTACCCCTGGATGCATCCCATCTGGTCCCACAGCTTTGTCCAATTTCAGATTAGTGAGTCCCTTGAAGAATGTCTCCTCTGAAAGAAGGTTAGTGTCCACCTCCCTCCCTCTAGTGCTCCTGCTAATTTTTTGTGGCCTCTCCCTTTCTGTTTCCTCTGCAAACACTGAACAAAAGTATTTGTTCAGGATGTCTGCCTTTTCCTGGTCTCCCTCTGCACAGTTCCCCTTTCCCTTTATAAACTTACAATCCCTCCCCTGGTCTTCCTGTTTTCACTTACATTCATAAAAAATGTTATCCCATCTTTTACCACTTGAGCTATTCATTCTTCAATCTGAATCCTTCATGCCATTTACTGCTTTCCCTGCTTCCCCTGATACATCTCCCTATCCTCCTCCCTCTGCATCTCCTTATAGCTTCTGAATGCTATCCTTTTAACTTTTACCATTTCATCCACCTCTTTTGAGAACCATAGAGATGTTTTCCTCTTGCTTTTGCTCACTTGCTTGACACAGAGGTTTGTTGCCGTCACTATGCCCCCTTTTAGCTTTGCCCACTGTTCCTCCACCCCACCCAGATAATCCCTACTAGATAGATCATCCCTGAGACATTCACTCTTCTTTATAAAATCTGCCCTCCTGAAGTCCAGGACCCTCACCCTTGTGTGGTTCAGTTCCACAGCCATCCTTATTTTGTACCACAATGTACAGTGGTTACTTGTCCCCAGGTGGCCTCTCACCTTGACGTCTGCAACACTATCCCTGTTGGTGAGTCCAAGGTCCAGTATTTCCCTGTCATGAGTGGGTTCACTGACAAGGTGGCTGAAGAACACTTCTTGCAGGGAGTCCAATATGTCCTTGCTTCTAGATGAAGCACCAGCTGGGAGGCTTCAATCTACTGATAGCAGATTGAAGTTCCCCACCAGCAGCAACTCTCCCTTTTCTGCCATCTTGCCAGTGGCTTCCACCAGTATCTTATCTAATTCATCCTCCTGTACTACTGGTTTGTATATCACACCTATGTGAATATTGTCTCTGTTCTCCTTCACCAGGGTGACCCACATTACCTCTGATCTACCTTGTATTCCCCTGTATCTCTGTGTTTTTTATGCTTTTCCTCAGATAAAGCAACACACCACCTCCTTTCCTTCCCACTCTGTCCTTCCTGAACAGAGTATAGCCTGGTGTAGCCATGTCGCAGTCATGGTTTTCAGTGGACCATGACTTAGTAATAGCCATAATATCCAGGTCAGCCTCTGCCATGATGGGCTCCAGGTCCAGAATGTTATTTCCTAGACTTCTAGCACTTGCACACATGGCCTTCTAGATTTTGTTACCACTCTGTTTGTTACTCCTCTTTTTTTCTTTTTACCTTCTTGCCTCCCCCCCATTCTAATACTCCCATTCCCATTGCCCTTTATTTCTACTACCTTGTTTCCTTTATTAAATTTGCACCCTGGAGTATTCCTATCCCCTTAGGTTCTCCCTTCCTTCTTACTTTAGCCTGTGGGGGGGGGGGCAATTTCTGTCTCCATGATTTCTTCTGCCCCTCCACTCAGATAGTTTAAATGTTTATTGAAGTAGTATTTGCACCTTCCACTGAGGACTATGGATCCCCTTCTGGATGGATGTAGGCCATAACCTCTGTACAGGCCTTTATCTCTAGGTGAAAATAAGTATGTAAAATTTTTATTTATGAAGCACCCTATCCCTGGGGCTCAGGGTGCTGTACAAATACAAGGCCCTATGCATGACTGTGCGGAGTGGCTATGCGCTGCATATCTGTGGCATGTAGCCACTCTGCACCCATTGTGCCCCATGTGCAGGATGCACCAAATGGGGAGCACAGCCCCTACGCACCCGATCCCCTAGCCACGCAGACAGCAATGCGCTGGTGGCAGGTGGGGGTGTGACTGCACTATGAACCACTCACAAAGGCATGCAGTGTGTAATGCAGGGGGGCATAGGGGTAGGTAGGACATGCCAGTGGTACCCTGTCATAATGACCTTATGTGGCCATGCCCGTGCACCCACACCACACCCCCTGGCACGGCAACTGGTCCTGAGCACCCTCTCCCAACACTTGGAGCCCCCCTCATCCCTGCAGCTCAGAGAACCCCCCCTGCACAATTATGCCCCGTTCTCAGTGCAGACGGCAGAGGAGGTGTTCGGGGGGCATTGCCGCCTGCTGACCCATGGCTGCAGCACCACCTGCCCGGTGTGGTCGGTGCAGCAGGGGAGGTCTTTTTGGGAAGGTAATTTTCCCTTATGGGGTTGTTAGGGCTGATTCAATTGAGGGAGGTGGATGCTTCTTTGGTGGTTGGCAATTTCCATTTTTAAGTAGTTAGGTCCTTTTGGGGGTTTTATATTGGATAGGGTGGTTTCATATTGGTAGTGGTAGGTAGATTTCCAAGGTAGCACATGCCTTTTAATGTGTCGAGTGACAGGTCCCTTTACGCACCTATTCCCTGATTTGGCTTCAGCATTATTACCTCTTCATGACCGCATCTGTCCAGACAGTGATCACTGACTGCTGCAGGGTTTTTGGAATTTGTAGGAGGTTCAGCATTGGGTGGGAGTATGATTCAGGGATAGGTGCTAGGTGGGGGTTGCCTCAAGAGCAGGCATCGGGGGGGGCTCTACCGCTGATGGCAATCACTCACACGGGTGCATGCAGGTGATGCAGTATCCTAGTCCTGCACTGTCATGCATGAGGGATCCACTCTGGGTCCCAGGTGGAACATTTGATTGACGGCCAGCCTGGGACCGCAACTCCATCCCTGTCTGCCCCATGAGAACCTGCACTCCGGGGGGGGGGGCTACAGACATGTGGCCAGTGGTCTTGAATGCTGCCAGGTGTGCAACTGTCTGCAGCTGTGGAGCTCTGCAGGAGGGGTACATGCCTGTGGCATGTACCTTATGCCCCTTCGTGCATAGGGGCCTCAGGCAGTATCAGCAAAACAGTAAAACATTAAATAAATAAATAAATAAATAACAAGCTAAGACAGTACAGCATATAAACGTAGATAAGGTAAGTGTTCCTGGGTGACCTGATGGATCCCAAAAGCCTGTCTAAAAAGATGTGCTGTCAGGCCCCACTTAAAGGCTTCCAACGAGGGGGCCTCCCTCAGTGAACTAGGAAGCAAGTTCCACAGGAACAGTCCTGCAACCTCAAATGAATGGTCTCCTGATGTTTTATGCCGGGTCCTGGGAACTGCTCAGAGGCCCTTGAAGAAGGAGCGGGGTCAGTGGTAAGAGCAGCTGGGAGTCAGTAGGTTACTCAGGTAGCCCAAGCACAGTCCGTACAGGGCTTTATAGTGAGAACATCCACCCTGAAGGTAAGCTGCTGCATTCTGCACAAGCTGCAGGTGATGCAAGACACATCCACTAATGCTGAGGTAGACAGCATTACAGTAGTCAAGTCTGGACATCTTAAAAGCATGCATCAGTGAGGGCAGGTCTTCAAAGGGAATTAAGGCTTTCATCTAGGCAATGCTCCTTATGAGATAGACACTACTCTGGATGACAGATGCCACTTGTACCTCAAATGTAATTTCATCATTCAGAATGATACCCAGATATTTCACCTTGGCAGAGGCCACCAATTGGGTGGGGCCAAGCATCAAACCAGTTCCCACTCCTGTCACCTCCATACCCCACCAACATCCAGGTTCAATCATTAGCACCTCTGTCTTATCTCAACTGGGTGTCAGCCAGTTACAGGACATCCAGTCTTGGATCTTGGCCAGATATGCATTCAGTACCTCCCTGGTGCCCTGTATCTCAGGTGCAAATGACATATACAGCTTGGTATCATCTGCATAGCAGTGAAAACCCATGCTGTAATGTCTAATGATACCACCCAAGGGCTGCATTTACACTGTAAACAATGTGGGCTAGATGATCGAGCCCTGTGGGAGTCCACATGGCAGGGGCTTGGGCATGAAGAGAAACTTCCCAACACCACCCTTTGAATCCTATCTTTAAGGAAGGATTCAAACCAGCTGATGATTGTGCCGGTGAGTCCACAATATTCACTAAGGCGATCTAACATCACACCATGGTCCACAGTGTCAAAGGTTGAAGAGAGATTGAGGAGAATGAGAACTGACCACTCCCCTCATTCGTTAGCCCTGAGGAGATCATTGTGCACCCTGACCAATGCAGTTTCAGTACTATGTCTAGATCTACATCCAGACTGGGGAGGCTCATAGATGTCAAAGGCAGTGAGGTGTGCTTTGAGCTGCAGAGCAACAATCTTATCAATAACCTTACCCAGGAAGGGAAGGTTAGAGTTAGGTAAGTAATTTGCCAAGATGTCATGGTCAAGAGATGGTTTCTTCAAGAGAGATCTTACCAGAACCTCTTTTAAGGCACCAGAGAAAACCCCCCTCAGAGAGCAAACACTGGACAATCTGGTGAATTGTGGGCCGATGGTCTCCACATATCCCAGAAGTAGACATATTGGGCCCAGGCCCAGTTCACAATATGTGGGCTGCAGCTTTGTGATCACCTCACATACCTCTTCCACTCCCACTGAATTAAACTGACTCTAGGTAGGCGGAGTGCCTGGGCAGAAGATCATCTGACTACTGTGGGGCTGAGACTGCCCCACTGGAGAAATCGCAGATCTGATCGAAGACACTCTGTCAGAGAAGAATAGAGTGAACTCGTCACATTTTGTGGCTGAAACTGCTCATTTTGGTTGCAGACAGAAAGGGTGAAGTAACCTGTTTACAGTTTGAAAGAGCTGAGCCAATCTGTTCCTCTGTGGAGCAATCTCTCTGGACAAAAGGCTGCTTTCTTAGAAAAGATCACTCTGATACTCACCGTAGTGCATTCTCAAAACCAGCCTGTCATCAGATCAAGATTTCTGCCAACAATCATCCAACCTCTGATCCCTGGTCTTCATCACCATGAGCTCCCCATCAAACCAAGGGAGTCTCAAGTGAGTAGACCCGAGTCATATACAGACCGGTGCAACAGAGTCAAGTGCTGAGGCCACAGCAATATTATAGGCTGCCACCGCCTTACTTGTACCTGCTCCACAAGCAACACTCACTTCTGAGAGGTCCATCATCACCATCAGTCTTTCTGGGGGCAGCCCCTTAAAAGGGTGGTAACGGACCAGCTTCACAGGGGAAAGACTACCAGTGGGGGCCCTGAATGAGAATTTCACAATGTAGTGATCCGATCAGATGACCAGATCAGTCTTGAGATTTGTTATCTGAAGCCCCAATGAGAAAACTAGGTCCAAGGAGTGCCCATGACTGTGGATTGCAGCAGAAACGGCTTGTGCAAGGCTCAGCGAATTCATCATCTGCAAGAAGTGTTGTCCAAACTGCGATAGTTCACCATCCATCCTGGAACTGAAGTCACCCAGGATCAACAACCTGGATGACTCCAACACCCTCTCAGCAATTAACTCCATGACTTCCTACAGAAATTCCTTCTCATGTTCTGGAGGCTGGTACACCAGAAGGACTCTGCAACCTATACCCAGACCCCCTTGAACAGTCATGCATTCAAGTGATGAAGTAAAACCCACTTGGTGCACGGAGAAGTTCAAGTCGCATCTAAAACAGATGGCACCACCCCCACCCCTGCAGTACCTCCTTGGGCAGTGCACTACAGAGAATTCAGCCTGGACAGATGCCTCCAAAACTGGGCCAGCATCATCATGCAGCCAGGTCTCCATAATGCAACTGAGATCGACCAAGGAAATTTAAGTTCACTATAACTGCGATCTTGTTCATAATGGCTCTCATGTTGCACAGCACTGCCTGAAGGGGGCTTGTAGAGGTTAGTGGACCATTAGCTGCCTGACTACTAAGTCTGGTGGAAGCCCTAGTAAACTTTGTCATTCTTGCGCTTGCACTTGTACGTTATTGCATTTTTCAGTACTGTTAGAGCACTGCTCCAACACAAAGCAAGATCCCTTCACAGCTGAATAAATGATCTCCACAAAGTCCAAGCATAGTAAGCTCTTAAGCACAGTTACTGATTCTTGGATGTTGATGAGTAAATGAGTAAATAAAACGCAGCAATGGCACGGTGACACACACACACACACACACACACACATGTCTAGCCTCTGTCTAGGCATCATTTTGCCCCAGGACGCCTCCTAGTCATCACCACCATAATATGGCTCTCCCCATCAGCCACTCTAGCATCCTGCTGTCTACCATCCCACTTCCTCCTAACACCAACCTCTCTACAGTTTCTAAGTGCTATTGGTGACAATAGGAGGTCAATGAAGGGGTGGCGGTCCAACAGCTGTGATGCCGAGTAGTTGAGCCTATGGGCAAGAAGCCTAAGCACATCTCCCCAGCCAACTAACAACTTGCTCCTTTTAAAATACTACTAAAATAGCTAAAACCACTCATTTTAGGAACCTACTGAGACCTTACACACACACACACACACACACTCTCTCTCTAACACGGTAAGTAACTACACAACTCAGCAACTTTAGTAAAAGCTTCAAAACACCCACCCACCTCCCTACCCATAATAAAAACAAGATATACATATAAAAAAATCATGTATAGTTAAAATTTTAGTCCGCAAGGGTGTGCAACAGTGGGAGAGTCTAACACTCCAAATTGCAGTTCTCAGTCCATGCTAGTTTTAACAACCACAGTATAACAGCAAGCCAGCTGGAAGATTGACAGTGACCCTCCTCAACAGCTGTCATGCTGTTGCTGAGAGAATGGTCACCCAGAGAGACACAAGGGTCTTTGTGAGGAAAACAAATGCTCTCATCACTTGTTCAGCAAAAACAGCAGGGAGCAAAGTCCAGTCCAAGCTTCGAGTTTGACTGCAGGAAATCAGAGTAGTAGGTGAGCACCAATCTTCACGCCATCCCAGAGGAGTCAGTTGACACATGTCCCATGGCTAACAGGACCACGGAAGCCCATGGGCTTCATACAATGTCAGACACCACCGAACAAACACTGGAGCTGCTATAGCCTCATTTCTATTGCAGATTTTGACTAATACATCCCAACACAGTTCCACACAGTTCCAACTGGCTCAGTTCTTCGGCTCCAAGCTAGATCACAAAACACTGCTCCAACACAAAGCAAGACCCCTTCACAGCTCAATAAAGGATTTCTACAAAGTCCAAGCATGGCAAACTCTTAACTACAGTTACCAATTCTTGGGTGTTGTTGAGTAAATAAAACCCAGTGGTGGCACGGTGACACACACACACACACACACACACACAATTAAAACAATTGAACTAAAAATAAAAACTCGGACTCTAATGCTACCTCACTGTCTCTGCCCTAGCTATACTTGAACCCTACACCTATACTCTAATAAAAAGGGGTTAGCACTAGTCAGCTTTGCCTAGCACTAGTGGAGGCTACTTACTAAGTTACTCAGTTAAAACTTAAACAGTACTAAAGTGCAATTACACTAAAACTTAAGGCAGTACAGTACTGAAAATGCAATAACATGCAAGTGAAAGTGCAATAACAGAAAAGTTTACTAGTACCAGGGAGAGTAATAAGTACAATCACAGTCAACAGTGAGCCTTTAGAAGGAGCTCAGACAGAAAGCAGCCCAGCCTGGCAGCCATCTTGCCTTCCCAGTCCACAATGCAGCCAAACCCCTCCTCTCTGCACTGTTCCTTCTACCATGAGCTGAAGCTCCTGTTGCAAAAATTCCTCTCCTCCCCCCTCTGAATGTGCTACCTACCTAGAACCTCTCCCCAGTTCCTTGAAATCACTTTGTACTGTCCTATCCCTGCCTTTAGCCAGGTCATTAGTCCTTAAGTGGACAAGGACATCCAGTTCCACCTCCCATCCAGCTGCCATAGTGATCCTCACTATCTGCTTCCACTTCCTTTGGGATGTGGCACTTCATAGGCTTCTAACCTCCATCTCCCCCCTTCCTATTCCCAAATCTATCCCCCTCACAATCAGGTCCCCTGTCACAAATTGCTTCCTCCTCCTCTGGAGTCCTCTAACACTCTTCTTGAGGTTTCTGTTACAGAGGACCCCACATCCTCCCTGGCCAGTACCACAGGTGCCTCCTCCCAGTAGTCCCACCCTGCAAGAATGGTGTAGGAATTACATAGTGGTATTGGTTGAGGAATGTGCCTCTGACCCACCACCCCCACCCTTCTAGAGGCCAACATAGTCCAGCCATTCCTCCTTCCAGATATCCTCTGAGGTAACGGTGTCAGACTTGGTCACCCCTGGGTGGAAGAAGAGGTTTTCTGAATCTTAGCCAACTTGGCCTGAAGTCTAGTGACCTCCTCCATCAACCTAGAGAGGTGCATGCATTATATGACTTGGAAAGTCTCCAGCTGGGGGACAGAACTGTGTAGGGTGCAGGCCAGCACTTGTTCTGGGAGCAGCATTTTACACAGCTGCCATCTACTAGAATCAGTGACAAATTGCTGCTGCTGTTCCCAGGATCTTTTGTTGACATGAGTGGGTGGTTTGGGAGTCAGATCTGGCTCTTCTGATGCTGCCTTCTTGTTTGTCTATTTTAGTGACTTGGAAAGCCTTTAATTGGGAGGAAAGAGTGTGAAGGGTGAAGGGCCAGCGCTCATGATTTGAACAACTCATTCTCAAGCAACCCTCCACGCTGCAGGACAGAGCACAAGGGCAGAGCTTAAGGGTATTATACTGGGGTCATCAGCTATGGAGGCAGTTGATCAGATATGCTGCCTATTTGCTTGTTCTAGTACTTCTTTTTGAGCCTCTTGTCCTCTTGTCCATTGATAGCTTTGTATAGCAGGTAACTGGGGACCCAGATATTACTGAACCCCTGTCAACTACTGTGCTTTTTACACTCTGTTATAGCATCCCTTTGCCACTGGGGTTTACTTGCAGCTGCTATTTATATTACCATGTATCCCCAATGGCAACAATCTCATCTCCACTTCATTAATTGTGAAACCTACATGTTACATGCTGTTTTTGGGCTACTGGGTTTCTCATCATGTTTAATTTAATAGTATACATATTTAAGTCTTTGTCTAGGGTCTCTGTATATTTTGCTCTATTCCCTTTGAGCATGTTTTTAATTTTTAATTCCTGGTCTAATGTTCCTGCATATTTGCTCTATTAAGGTACCTGTTTAATTTTACATTCCTCATCTAGGGTCCCTGTATGTTTGCTCCATTCTCTAAGTGTACCTATTTTAATTTTAAATCCATGTCTGAGATCCCTATTTGGTTTGTTTCCTAATGGTACATGTTTTAATTTTAATTCCTCATCAATGGATCCTGCATATTTATTCTGTTCCTTAAGCACACCTATTCAATTCTTAATTCTACATGTTGGGTCCCTGTAAATTTGGTCACTAAAGGTTTAATTTAAATTGCAATTGTGTTTTCTCTCTCTTGT
Source organism: Neoceratodus forsteri (assembly GCA_016271365.2). Taxonomy (NCBI): domain Eukaryota; kingdom Metazoa; phylum Chordata; order Ceratodontiformes; family Ceratodontidae; genus Neoceratodus; species Neoceratodus forsteri. Next base: position 328,354,863 of record CM028135.1, on the reverse strand, counting down.
TGCTATGCTTTCCTTAGTACCAGGTCAATTTGTTGTAGGAGGAGCCGTGCAGAATGAACCATGCAGTAAAAACAGCTAAAGTCATAGTAGCTACAGGGACAGCATAGCAAAGGTCAATTACAACTATTTCTGTAGCTATACTGCCTTCCGGGGAGAGGTGAAAGGCTCTAGTGGGCAGTGTGTTGGTTGAGCATCTGCTGTGGTTCAGTGGATAGAGTTATAGACAGTGGAGGGTGGTGGAAAGGTGATGGACTGGGATTTGATTCCCAGTCTTGGGAACATTTTAATTTTGTTGTTTGTTTGTTTTGTCTCCCCCTGAGTGTTCTACCTTTCTCTGAGTTTAGCCCCCCCCCAGAGTTAGTTATCTAAAGATGGGGGGGTTGGGGAGGAAGCATCCTGTAGCTGGGGATGTGGGGTGATGGAGCCCCCCAAACATATAATGTTTGTGTTTTTCTTTGTGGACAATAGCACTCACTGTTTTGCTGAGCACTACCTCTGTTTTTGGCAATATGTCTGTGCAGTTGTTTACTGCGCTATGATTTTCCATGGCATATTGACCCCGTGCCCTTTTCTTTTCATTATCCCTCCATTCCTGTGTTCTCTCTCCCAGCTCCCCCTGCTAAAACCACCATCTTCTGCCGTCCTACATCTTGCCTGTCTTCCCTTCCCCTATTCTACCCACTTTCTTCCTGTACACTCACTCATCTTCCCCCTGGCCTCCTGAGTGCAGCCTCCTCAGTTGCGATGGCTACATTTTGAAGCCCTCTGGACATGTCTTCCATCCTATCCTCCCTTTCCCCACTTACCCTCTGCCTCAGCTTCTCCTTTGAGGCAGTCTCTCTGCTACCTCTTGTGGCTGGAGCTATTGAACTTAATTCTGGCCCTTATGCCTCCACTCCCACTCAGTTCCCAAAGGTCTGAGAGTGGCTCACCTGAACATCTGTAGCCTTCTCCTTTAGTTGTATCAGTTAAATCTCCTGATGTTAGGCCTCCAACCAGAAGTTCTAGTTATCTCTATGTCTTGGTTCAGCCCCAAGATTAATGATGCATCAGTAACTCTTGGGCTACTCAGTAGCCATGCAAGATTGTGGAACGAGGGGAGGAAAAGTTGATATGCATATCACCTCTTGTTTTCAGTTTGAGCCTGTGCTGTGTGGCTCTACAACTTCCTCACATGAGTTGCTGCTCCTAAAACTTTCCATCTCCATCTTAGCATCCATCTTCATTGCTGGGATCTACTGCTTCCCTGGCTCCAACCCTGACATCTCCTCTCTGACCTCTAAGGGTGAGTTACTTATGCTGGGTGACTAACTTTAACTGGCTTGCCACTTCTAAAAAGCTTTGCCAAAATGTCAAGTCTCTTTAGCATTCTTAGCTAAGCTCTGCACCCACTCGGCTCAACCTCAAGTCCCATAATCCCTCTCTTTTTGACTGAGTCCTATCTTCCCACCCCAATGTACTGTGGAAGCTGACACTCTCCCTGACATTATTGGCAACCACCATATGATCTACTGTGTAAGAAAGTTCCATGGGCCCAAAATTCCTCCACAACATTATACAAATTCATGCCTTCAGATCACTAGATCTGTCTGTACATCATACCAATCAGTCCTTCAATGATTGGCACTTTATCCCAGCTGCCACCAACATAAAGCTTGCCCTTCTAAATTTCCACTCACAGTTCATGACTGTCTGAGATTCCCATGCCTCTTTTAGGAGGACCAAAGTCAAAGGCTCTCACCTTCCCTGGCTCACAGCTGAGTTACTTGCATGTCTCAAGACAAGCAGCCTGGCCTGGTTCACCCAGAAGGTCATTGGCACCCCTTTGACCCTGCAAAATATTGGGCACTAATCCACACTGCATGCACCAAAGCCACCAGACTTGCTAAAGCTGAATATTTTACATCCATACTCCAGAGCACGCCTCTAAGTTTGAGAAAGTAATCCACTCCCTATTCTCTTCTCAAGCTCAGCCACCTCCACTTGTCCTCAAACTTGAGAAATTATCTGTCACTGACCCTGCTGAAGTTGCTTTCCCTTTCAACATGTTCTTTATCTCCTGTGCTCATTCCCTTTTGACCTCCTCCTCCTCTCCCGCTGCCTCCTCCATTCCCCTTCTTCCCTATCTCATTCTTTTTCTCTCCCAAAATTATTTCTCTCTCTATAGGCTCTTCTAGCCCTTAACCGCCACATGGAAAACAGCCCTGATGATCTTGATACTGAACTTTTTCACCTGTCTGCCTCCACTATTGCTGCTCCTATCACCTCCATTCTCAACCTCTCCTTCATCCTGGATGTCATCCCTGAAGTATAAAAGCTAGCAAGCATCATACCCCTTCTGAAAGAGGGTGACCCCCCCACCTCTGAGAATCATTGTCCTATCTCTCTTCTCCCAATCCTATCCAAGCTCCAAGAACATCTTTTTCATCCTAGCTCTTCCCTTTTCTTGGCTCCTGCTCCTTTTTCAACTCCCTCCAGTCTTGTGCCAGAGTCCTACTCTACTGCAAAACGATTGATTGCTACGTGCAATGAAAATACATTCTAAGTGAGTAAGGCTGAAGCTACCACGGATGCTGTAAATGCTATAGGAAAAATGGGCATGGGGTGGGGGGGCACTCAAAACATTCTCTGAAGTCTTCTTATTTTTTCAAATGAATATCTTTATTTGCCATTTATCCAGTGTTTTGCCATTATTTTTTCTGGCTTCTTCTGGGGGCTGCTTTAGTTGATTACCTTAAAAATAAAATTCTACTGTAATAAACTGCTTATGAAAATTCATGAACCAAACATTTTGTATGTGGTTTTATTATCATAAAAAAGGTATTGCTATTTTACATACCTTAGATTCTAGTACATTTTTCAATTACCTAACTTATTTTTCTTGAAATTTAGCTAAAACAAAATGTTAAACATTTTAAATAATTTTGTTAACTTTTTCCCTTTTTTAGGCCTAAAGTCTTCTATATACCCAGCACCAACAACCTGTGAGGCAAGTAACATGGCAAACTTTTCCATGCCTTTTCTCCTCTAACCTGGAAACAGCCATCTCTGTACCTGTCATGAAACCTCTCTCATAAATATTCTACTCTTGTCCAAGTTAATAAGCCAGTTGCTCTTTATCCATAACTAGGTAAATTATTTTCAGTTATACTGTCTTGGGATTTCATTGACACAACTCCATTCAAATTCAATTAACTTTTCAATTTATGTGTAAAAGGTCACCCAGCTTCTTTAACTCCGTTTGCTTTTGCTGACAGGGAGCAAGTGGTTGTTCCTAACTTACTCCTGAGCCCAGGAATGGCCTGATGTTCTGACACTGGGATGATGTCATGACTGTCAAGATGATGTCATGATGTGCATGCAAGATGATACATGCTGGGTTGTTGAGCAACACACTGCAAACAGGAAAACGTTTGCTGTCCTTCGTTCCTAGGTTCACATACACAGTAGTATTAAAATATTTCACACTTATAGGAGCTATGGTTCATATTTATCAAGTTACAGCCTTCAATCTGCTTTTCTCCAACCTTTTTTTTTAGCAGTTGGATATTTTCTACTATGACACTACAACATTACTTATATCATTTTCAATAAATATTCCTACTTTATCATATTTTAATAACAAAGCCATGATCTATACTCTTTTATACATAACTTCATCTTGACTGACACTGTTACTGTTTTATACATTTTAATAACTTAACTGTCAATCTGTCAGCATTACATTTATATCATGTCAATTAAGCACCATATTTACATAATATTTCAAACAAATTATTTGCATTATGTATATAACAGCTTTGAATATGTTAACTCACAGAACCTGTAAAGGGCAGCAGATAGGGTCAGACTCTGTGGACCTGATTCAGGAATGAGCTTAGAGTGTTGCAAGGGACTTGTGTCAGAGAGTTGGTCGCAAGGGCCGACTTGCAGGGATCAGTGAGGCAACTGAAAATTGACAAAGGGTGCCAGCCACAACCTCCAACACAAGTCCTTTGCATCAGCCATATCATGTTAGACCAGTTCACCCCTGGTCTAACTGTATGTCAATGGTGGAGCCAGTTTACAGCACTTGTGCCAAGACTTTGGCACAAACTTCCGTAAACTGAAGAAACTGCGGCAGCTGCACCAAACATTGCTGAATTGGGCACAGCTGCAGAAGCTGTGTTTGGACACATTGGGCACAGTTGCACCAAAGATCTGGATTGATGTGCTTGATGCAAGCCTTATATCATTCTTCTTGAATCGGGTCCTGTATCTCATGACTTAAAAGGAGCATTCAGAACACTGTCCTACATATAACCACGAGTTTCCATGCCTTTCTAGCTTACCAACATACATTTCAGTTTGATTTACAGTTCATTTCACGTTCTGGACTGAAGAAATCCATGAGATGGATCCATCTCATGTCTGCTTTTTCAGCTATCCAATTATAGACTCCCCTCCATCTGGTCTTTCCTAAGAAGTGTGAAAGGTTTAAATATTACTGTGTATGTGAGCCCAGGAATGAAGGCCAGCAAACATTTTCACACTTGCAATGGGCTGCTTAGGTTCCAAAGATTTTCATATATATATATATATATATATATATATGTGTGTATACCGTGCCACTATAGTTAGGGATGAGGAGCCAGTTCTATGTTAAACCCCAAAACTTTGCACCTTAATAACTTTGCAACTGTTTGACAGATTTGCCTGAAATTTGGAATATATGATCAAGAACCATAGGCCTTGGGATCTGCCAAGTTTCATACTGGTCAGATATACGGCTGTGGAGTTATTAAGTGTGATCTGTGCACGCGATTACGCTTTTTCTGGAATTCTACGGTCGTGCCTACAGGTCGTACGGTTTGACATGACCAGCCCGAAATCCTCAGAGAACGGCGGCCAGGGTCCCAATGTGCCTTTTGATGATTTCTGTGAAAAAATATTAAACGGTTCAAAAGTTATTCAAAAAACAATTTCCCATTATAAGTCAATGGAAAAGTTAACAAAAAGTTCGACAGTGTCGCAAATGCACTTTTTAGTGTCACAAATGGCCCTGTTACTGTCGCAAATCTGCCATCTTGTTTTCAATTAGTGATCAGAAAAATGCTTAGCATTTAAAATTGAGACCCTCTAGCAAATTACTTCTTTCTGTATTCACCTAGTTGGGCCCTGATGATGCTAGCCATGTCTTTATTTTGGGGTAAAACACCCCAGAAATATATTTTTCAAATTTCTGAAAAAAGTACTTTCGCAAAATACTGTCGCACTTGCGACACTGTCAAATGCATTTGTGAAAGCTTTCGCAATTTGCGACAGTACTTGTCTAGGCTGTGGGAAAATGACAGCAATTCTTTGGCACCCTGCTGCAAAAGAACAGTTTGGTGCTTTGCCCTGAAATTTGGAGGGAACACAGCCAACATCTCACAGATGTGCCTTTCAGTATTGTGTTGAAAAAATGTTACACAGCGGCAAAGTTATGACACTCCAGAGTTGATGCTTTTTCCCATAGGATAACATTACAGCATCCGACGCATTGCAGCAATCCTTTGGCGCCTGCTGCAAAATAACAGCTCGGTCTTTTGGGCTGAAATTTGGAGGGAAGACAGCCAACATCCCACAGATGTGCCTTTTAGTGGAGTGGTGAAAAACTATTACAGGGAGCCAAAGTTATGGCACTCTGAGCTTCTTTTTTTTCCCCATAGGATAACATTACGGCGTTAGCCGCACTTTTCAGGGCCCGTATCTCGGAAATGGTGCTAGAAACGGACTTTTTGTTGAAAAAGTGCTTAGCCCCCTAACAGGGGCTAAGTACAAAGCTAGCCAGGAAAGACATACACCATATGACTTTTAAATATTTTTTCTATGTCGTACGGTTCCTGAGATATAAGCAATTTAGTATTCCAACTCCTCATTTTCTGCTCCGAGACCCATTATTATGCATACAGTACATTCTTTGTACTCAATGTCTTTCTCTATGCAGCTTTTTGGGAAAACCAGCCTGTGCGCTTACATTACTGTTACCATTGCCCTTTCCACTTGCAGTTCCGTACCCATTTCACTTACCGTTCACATCTATGCCACTCATGTGTGTTATCTCATGCTTACTTGCTCGTGCGTTTCCGTTATTTTTTGACATTTGTGTCTACAGAGTTGTTTTTCTTTCTGTTTCACTTTGCATCACCATGCCCATTGCCATTTCCATTTCTGGGCACCATGTTATTATGTGACAAGACATCACGTGGTGGACCGTTCCCGTCTACGCCACTGTGTGTGTTACCCTTTCTGTTCTTATTCGCACTTGTGTTACCATGTGTGCCACTGTTAGTGCTTCTGTTTGCATTGCTGTTCCTGTTACTATGTCACAAGACATGACGTAACGGGACCATTACGCCTCACGCCCGCCATTGCATTACATTCAGTATTTCTCGTTATCATTCTCAAAGAGAAGGGAAATTAGAGGCAAAAACTACATTTAATGCATCAGTTAGGGTTGTTCACAGCGACAAAAGTGAAGAAATTCAGTGTTAGGGTTTGAAACCCCCCTTGGATCCCAGCCCACCCCCAACTGGCATTGGGGTGTGCACAGGAGTGCGGTCCTAACTCTCACCCCATTCTCCTATACCTCTGCTGCTTTACACATGTGATAGGTGAGAGTTAGGACCTAACACCCCAATGTACACCCAATGCTGGTTGGGGGGCGGCAGGGGGTCCAAGAGGTGTTTTTAACCCTAACTCCTGAATTTCCTCACTTTGTCACTGTGGAACAACCCTAACTGATGCATTAAATGGAGTTTTTGCTCTATATATATATATATATATATGTATATATATATCATCACACTATCTTCAAATTTAAGATAAGACAGAGCATTACCTGTGAGTCAGCTGGAGTCATATACATCCTGCAGTGTCCCTGTGAACACATGTATAGGAAGAACTTTGAAACCCAGAAAAACAAGCATCCAGGGGCACATGAGTAACACAAGACATAAAGATCAAGATTCTCCAGTGGCAGAATATTTCAATACACGTGGGAACAGTGTGACATCCTTAAGATTTTGAGGTCTTGAGAGGATAGAGAGAGACCAGATAGAAGGGAGACTATAATTGGATTGTTGAAAATGAGGAAATGAGATGAATCCACCTCATGGATTCCCTCAGTAAAAAAGCTGGAATGAACAGTGAAGCAACCTGGAATGTATGTTGGTAATGGAGGAAGGCCTGAAAACACATGGCCATGTGTATGATGGTGCTCTGAATGCTCCCTTTTAGCCATGAGATACAGAGCCTGAATATATTTGCTTCCCTTTACAGATTCTGTGAGTTAACATAATTTGAAACTGTTGTATGCATAATGCAAAGAATTTGTTAGAAATATTATGTAACTACGGCACTTTATTGATGTGATATAAATGTAATGTTGTCAGGTTGACAGTTATTAGGCTACTAAAATGTATAAATTAGTAACAGTATCAGTCAGGGTGAAGTTATGTATAAAGAGCACAGATCATGGGTATGTTATTATTAAAATATGATAAAATATGAATATTTATTGAAAATTATATACATATTGTTGTAGCGTCATAGTAGAAAATTACTATTAAACAAGTTTGCAGAAAAGCAGATTGAAGGATATAACTTGAGAAATATGAGCCATATCTCCTATACTGTAAGTGCAAAGTATTTAAATACTACTGTGTATGTGAGCCTAGGAACAAAGGCCAGAAAATGTTTTCATGCTTGCGGTGGGTTGCTCAGCAACCCAGCGTGTGTCATCACATATGAACATCATGACACCACCCCAATGTCAGAACATCAGGCTGTTCCTGGGCTCAAGAGTGAGCTGGGAGCAGCCAGTAAGTCCTTGTCAGCAAAAACAAAAAGAGCTAAAGAAGTTGGGTGAGCTTTTACAGATAAACTGAAAAGTTAATTGTATTTGAATGGAGTGTTTAAAGGAGATCTCAAGACAGTATAACTGAAAGTGATTTTATTTATCTATACTAGTTATATATATAACGCGAATGACTTATTAAATTGGACAGCAGTACAATATTTATGAGAGAGGCTTCAAGCTGCCAGGTACAGAGATGACTGTTTCTGTGTTAAAGGAGAAAAGGCATGAACAAATTTGCCATGTCACTTACCTCACAAATTGTTGGTGCTAGGTATATAGAAGGCTTTAGGCTTAATAAAGGGAAAAGATAACAAAAAATTTAAATATTTAACATTTTATACTAAGCAAAACCCCAAAAGAATGTGTTAGGCAACTGAAAAATACACTGGAGTGAAAGGTACTATGTAATAGCAACACACTTTTATGATGATAAAAAATACATAAAAAATGTTTTATGAATTTTCATACACAGTCTACTAATTTTATTTTTAAGGTAAACAACTAAAACAGTCCCCTGAAGAAGACAGATAAATAATGACAAAACTTTGGGGCAAATTCCAATTAAATGTATTCATTTGAGAAAGTAAGAAGACTTCAGACAATATTTTGAGAGCACCCACTCCCCCCATGTTTCCTGTAGTCCTACTCTACCACCACTTTCTTTCTCCAGCTTACTGACTCAGTTTTATGAATAGGATGAATCAGGACCTGCTAACTGCTGCCATCTTTGTTGATCTGGTCTAGGCCTTCAGCACTATTGTACACCCCTTCTTCTAAACAAGCTAAAAAGGGCAGGGCACTCTGACTACTCAATAAGATAGTTCTGCTCTTAACTTGAGGGCAGATCCTAAGCTGTCTGAATAAATGAAGCACATTCACCTCCAACCCCCCATTTCCACAGGTGTTCCCCAAGCCTTCAGCTGGAACCTCATTCTGTTCTCAGTTTTTCTAAATGTCCTCCTTAAATCATGTATCTCCACTCCACATAGTCTGTGGAGGGGTTGTGGGATAACAACTGGACCAGACACCAAACTTCGGGTTCAACACACAATCTCTGTGTGATGTTTATTTAAAATACAGGAATTAACCTTCAGAAATGGCATATCCCCTCTTCAATACATCAGTTTGCAGCAACAGACTATGTGTGTCCTTCCTCTGCACTTAGCCAGCACCTACTGACCCACTGATCTACTGATCTAACTTTTCAGTTGTGATTCAGCTTTCCCTATGTGGGCCTTGTTTGCTTTGGTGGTGGGGCTCAAATAATTAAAAAAAAAAAGCTAAAGACAGAGAACCACAGTGCAAAAGCACTGAAGCAAGGGTTATCTCAAAGGGCATTGGCACTAAGCCAAGTTTCAAAGAAACACAACATCACACATACTCCTATAATGCAAAGCATCATGGGGTGTATATGCAAATCACTATGAAATTTCAGATTGGCTCAATTTTACAGCAGGAATGCATGGTAGCAAAAGGGCTTTTCAAAAAAATATCCTATTTACATGCATTTAACAACACAACAGGGGATTTTCTGATATCTCTACCCCAGTAACTTAATTTCTATAATACAGTCACCTAGTATTGTTTATCTTTATCCAAAACACCTAGTGCCATGGTATTTTCAACATTTACAGGTTTCATACACATAAGTTATATACATCAAGGTATTTTAGGACATAGTGCCATTGCATACTAAATCCAACAGTGAGGAACACAGCCTGTTGTTTTACATCAGCTCAGAGGTCACAACAATAACCTCCCTGTACAAGGACCTGAGAGGGAAAATGAAAATTAAAAAGGACACTATAGCATAGCCAAGAAAGGGAAGGGGGTGCCCATAGGTGGCCAATCTCATGGACTTGAAATTGTAAAGGATAGATTAGGCTAAGAAAAAGAAGAACTGTTGCAACAGATTTAGGAAAATATCGGTCCTCAAGAGTGGCGGGATCTCCCTGTCACAATGTACATAGATGACACTGTGCTTTTTGCTTCTAGCTTATCAGTGCCTGACCTGGCTGCTAAGCTTCAGATGGATTTTACACACATCCAAATCTGGTTCTCACCAACCAGCAGTCCCTCAATGACAACAAGACTGTTTATATGTACATCAGCATCAGACAACATCTCGCCAAATTAACTTTTCAGGCCAACCTTTAAAACCCTCAGTGGTGTTGCAATAGAGTAGGTATCTTCCTTTAAATACCTTGAGTTATGGTTGGACCGTTACCTTGACCTCTCTAACCACATGTATGCCATTCATCAGAATCTTCATGTTTAATTCAGTTCACTTCATAGGAGTAACACGTGCATCCTGCTTCTCACCCATAGAGAAATCAACCTTAAAATTAGCCTTCTGATCTTTAACTATGGGGACATTATTTTTGCTGGATTCAAAACCAACCTGGGCAGACTGGACTCTGTCTTTCATTTCTTAGGTTGCTTCATTCTTTTTTTTTGTGTAATCTATGTTTATTGTTATTGCAATGAACATACGGTAAAACATCCAGATGTAGTACATGCATAATGAAATAGATTGTTCCTAATGAGGGTGCCACCCCTCTAAATATATGCAGGTTAAAATAAAACACACTGAATCAGTTAGATACATCTTTGGGGGAGATTCCAAAAATACAGAGTAAACCAAGAAATTATCTAAAGATCAATTGCTGCTATCTGAGACCTGAGATGAATGATGAATTAAAGTCCATACTTATTTCCATAAGATTGTCAGCCTCTTTTCCTAAAGCTAAGGAAGTGAGTAATCATACACTTTCAGATAATAAAGAGTACCTTTCTGGTATCATCCAATAAAATTACTAAGGCTTTGCAGTGTCTCTACAATAGAATGTTAGTCGTTTAGCAGCTAAAAATACTAAAATTATTATTTAACAAGCAACAGCGGAAGATTGGAGCATTAAACCAGTGCCTGGAACCTCCCAACAATTACATCCTTATATCAGTTAACAGTACTAACCCCCGTTGGGAAAAATAACATAAATTGTCCCCATAAGAGGGGATATCTATAATTGGGGCTTTGTCAGGCTCATTCTACAACTCACAGTGGAGCACTATTACTGGTACAACAAATCTGGAAGAGTCTCAGCTAAAAAATGACTCATGAAATCAGCAAACCTGGAACTTGAGCACCAGCTAGCCAATTCAAGTCTCTCCCCCTCCTCGATTTCTTTCTCATCCAATTGATCAGGTTCCTTGATCTGTCTTAGTGGTGGAGCATGGTGCTGAGCCTACTTCAAGCTCTTGGCAGGATCAGAAAAAATAAACACCTCCCCGGTATGCAGGATCCTGAGTTGGGCCAGGAACAGCATATTGTTTGTGGGTGATCTCTGCTTCTCTCAAACTGGCCTGGACCCCATCAGTTTTTTTCTTCTTTTGTCGGGTTGCATAACTGAGGTCTGGGAAGATTCAGACCTGTATTCTATCTTGCAGTAACTTCCATTTTAGTCGAATAAGCACTAGAATAAAGTTCACAGTATTGAAGAGATGAGCTGATCGGTTCTTTTCTGCAGCAATGGCCTATGACAGGAATGCTAACTTTTTTACAGTGATTGGCAAGGCAAATTTTATTTTTAAGGTGCCCAATCCTGGAGGACTGGGCACTGTGCAATTAAAACACAACAAACACGTTAAATAAATACACAAAATAGAAAACATATAACAATAAATAAATTCCAGCAATAATATAAAAACAGATCCCCCAAATAGGGGCCTGGACTAAAACAGATACTGAGGCATTCACGGGTCACTTAGCTTAAAAAGGAGTGTCAGGGAAAGCCTGACTGAACAAGAAAGTATTGAGGTGCATCTTAAAAACCTCAAATGAAAGGGGACCGCTGAAGAGCTGGTGGAAGTGCATTCCACAGAACAGAGCTGGTAACTCTGAATGCTCTGTCGGAGGCAGTTTTAAACCTTGTCCTGGGATATGCCTGCTGGTATTCATCATAATTAAATCTCAACACCAATTTGTTCTCCTCTGAGTGGGTCATCCACCAACAATGCTCCAACGTGTACTCCTCTGTCTTTAACCTCCTCAGTTCAACATCAAACCATAGTGACCTGTGAAGGAACAACAAGGGGAAGACATGGAGAGGTGCTAGAGAGTTGATAGCTGTGGCAAGAGCCACATAATAACCCTCCATCATGGCCTCAGCTTCCATCACACAGGCTGTCTCCATGCCCAAGATGTGCAGTGCTGCAAGGAGACCCTGAGGCTCCATATTTCTGAAAGAGCAGTAACTATCTCCACAGGAGAGAATAATCAAAAAGCCACACAAAACAAGTGCACAGCATAATGATTAGGTATGTGTAACTTTAGGACTGCATTCTTAAACAGGCCACTCCTAAGGTAGACCCATGAAATTGCCTATAGTGGCAATCTTGACAAAAAAAAATTAAAAAAGATAATCTCTCAAATATACACCCACATACAGCTTAATGCTATAAATGAACTAGATAAACTTAAGATGAAATGTGAAGAAGACTGCTGAACAAAAAATCAAAACAAAAAGAATCAGTGTATTTGTCTGAGTTGGGTGAAGGAATTGTTATCTGCAGTTAGCTAGGTGAAGAAAGAAACTGTGAATTAGGGGAGTGGCTTAGGCAGAAGGAAGCCAGGTGTTTGCATTTAAAAACTGACCTAGATAACTTTAGGCAGAGAACAGCAAGATGAAGGAGAAGCTGTTAGAACTTTACTGCTCTACTGGACTAAAGAACTGGAACTCTACTACTGGGAACTTCAATTTAGAGTAAAAACAAAAAAAAAGTCAGTGTGTTTGAGTTGGATGAAGAAATGGCTACCTGTATGGTTAGCTTGATGAAGAAAGAAACCATGAATTAGGGGGACTGGCTTAGGCAGAAGGAAGCCAGGTGTTGGCATTTAAAAACTGACCTACAGTAGATAGCTTTTGTCAGAGAATAACAAGAGGAAAGAGGTGCTGTTAGAACGTTACTACTCTACTGGACTAAAGAATTAGAACTCTACTACTGGGAACTTCAATTTAGGGTAAAAAAAGGGTCAGTGTAATTGTCTGAGTTGGGTGAAGGAATTGTTATCTGTGCAGTTAGCTAGGTGAAGAAAGAAACTGTGAATTAGGGTGAGTGGCTTAAGCAGAAGTAAGCCAGGTGTTTGCATTTAAAAACTGACCTAGATAGCTTTTGGCAGAGAACAACAAGAGGAAGGAGGTGCTATTAGAACTTTACTACTCTACTGGACTAAAGAACTAGAACTCTTCTACAAAGAACTTCAATTTAGGGTAAAACCAAAAAAACAAAAAAGAGTTAGTGTGTTTGTCTGAGTTGGGTCGAAGAAATTGTTATCTGTGCAGTTAGCTAGGTGAAGAAAGAAACTGTGAATTAGGGGGAGTGGCTTATGCAGAAGGAAGCCAGGTGTTTGCATTTAAAAACTGACCTAGATAGCTTTTGGAAGAGAACAGCAAGAGGAAGGAGTTGCTGTTAGAACTTTACTGGGACTATATTGCCCTCCATCCTTCCCCTCCACCCCCTCACCCTTAGCTGGTTCTACTTTTATAGGCACAGAAATTGACTGACAACAGAAACTTCCTGTTTGGGAACAGGAAGGGAGTGATCACAGAGGCACAAAAGACTCGCTATCCTAGAAGGAAAAGAGTAGCTCTCCACCCCCCAACCCCAGCTGCCGGAGGTCTGACTCTGAGCAAGTAAGAAGGAGACTACTGAGGAATATAGGAACTTCCTGTCCCAGAACAGGACAATCCGGAGCTTTAAGGACATGGAGACAGTAGGAAAGTATGGAGAAAAAAGATTATAAATAAAAAAGTATAAACATAGAGAGGCAAGAGTAAGTATACTAAACAACAGTTAAGGGGCCACAAATAAGACGTGATGGGAGTGGTACAGTGCAGTGGTTGTAGAGCAGCATTCTTCCAGGAGACATTCTGGAGGATGCGGTGTTGTTCCATCTCCAGGCACCGCTCTGGGCTGATGGAGGAGGTTGCTCATCTCCAGGCTGAGTTGGCCAGGATCTGGGGGACCTTCTTTCCCACCTAGTGACTACCAGGGCCACTGCAGCTGCCTCAGAGGTTGCAAGAAAGAGGAGTGGTTGGACCACAGTGGGCTCAGGGAGGGCAAGGGTGGTGGAACAGAGGTGCATCCCTCCAGTTGTACCTCTCCACAATTCATATGCCATTCTGGCAGAGTGTGGTTCCTCTATGGAGGCACTGACAGTGCAGACCAAGGAGGATGCTGGGAACCTTCACAAAGGGCATCCACAGGAGGGTGGCATGGGACCCCACAGAGGAAGGAAACAACTCCTGGTGGGGGACTCCATTGTTAGGAGGGTAGAACTGGGGTAGGGAGAGGGAGGTAAGGTGCCTGCCTGGCACCATGGCTTGGAGGGACAGGGAGTGAATCCTCAGGATTGTGGGAGCAGCTGCACAGGGGAGGGAGCTGGATGTCATTGTCCACCTGGGGACAAATGACCTGGCTGGGAAAGGGATCAGAGCAGCACAGGAGGAGTTTGTGGAGTTGGGGAGGGGCCTTAGACAAGTATCATGCACAGTAACCTTCTCAGAGGTGCTGCCTGTCTATAGTATGGGTGAGGCTAGGGTGCTCCACACCATGGGATTTAATCAGTAGTTGAAAAACTGGTGCAGAGCTCAGGGTTTTAGCTTCATTGGGGTCTGGGTGTCCACCTGGAGGGATGCAGACCTATACTGGTGTGATGATCTTCATTTGTCCAGGAGGTGAACCAGGATCCTAGGTGATAGGTTTAAATGCCTCATTGACAAGCATTTAAACTATCCAATGCAGGAGGCATACAAAAGGAGAAGGGAAATCCTAGTCCACCCCCAAAAAATCAGGGTAGTTAGTGAGGTAAACACCAAGATAGAGAAGTCAATAGGGAGAAGGGCAGGGGTAAATGGAGAAAAAGTCAAAGGCAGTATGGACAGGGATGGTGCAAGAAGGGGTAAGGCCATCATAAAATGGAGGGTAATGAGTATGAATGCCCATAGTCTAGGTAACAAGCTCCCTGAACTGGTGGCCTTGATAGAACAGGGATGCCTGGATATTGTGGCAGTCACAGAAACATGGTACACGGAGAACCATGACTGGGATGTCAACATACCAGGGTACACAATCTACAGGAGGGACAGGGAAGGTAGAAGAGGAGGAGGAGGAGGAGTAGCTCTCTATGTAAGGGAAGGGATCAAAGCAATGGAACTAAAGGATAAACAGGGAGGAGAGGAGGCACTGTGGGTCACCCTGGAGACTGGAAATAGTACCACAATCTGCACAGGGGTTGTATACAGACCCTCGTATCAGGGGGAGGAAATGGACAAGGAAATGATAGAAGGCTTCCTTAGGATGGCAGAGAAAGGGGAGATACTGGTGATGGAGGACCTGAATATGCCAGATGTTAACTGGAACACCTTTGTGCAGCCACATCCAAGAGCAAGGCCATTCTCAATGCCCTACAGGGGACATGCCTCAGACAGCTAGTGTTGGAACCTACTTGGGAGAGAGCAATCGTAAACCTGGTACTCTCAAATGGGGATGAAAAGAGGATCTCAGATCTAGAAGTGGGTAGCCATCTAGGAACATGTTACCACCAAACAGTGTGTCTCATGATAAACTGAGCTGTAGAGTCAAGCCATACAAAAGTAATGGTACTGGACTTCAAGAGGGCTGATTTTGTCAAAATGGGAGAGTACCTCAGAAAAGCACTAGCAAACAGGCAAGAAGGAGGGGTGGAGCAACAATGAGGAAACATCAAAACTGTCATTATAGAGGCAACAAGCCTTTGTTTGAAGCAAACAAACAAATCAAAATGAAAGAAAAAACCACTATGGTTCTCAAAAAAGGTGGCGGGGAAGGTTAAGGAGAAAAAGATAGCATTCAGGAAGTGTAAGGAAACATAGAAGGAGCAGGACAGAGAACTGTACCAGTTAAAGCAGAAGGAAATGGGGAAGGCAGTCAGAATAGCAAAGGCCCAATCCAAGGAAAAGATAGCCAACTTGGTTAAGAAGAGGGATAAAACCCTTTATAGGTACATTAGAGAGTGAAGAAAGACAAAGGGAGGGATACTGAGGCTAAATAAAGAGGAGGGTAGGTGGGCAGAGAGGGACAGTGAAAAAGCAGGGACACCGAATGAATATTTCTGGTCAGTATTCACAAAAGAAGAGGAGGGAGTGGTACCTAATCCAGTCAATAGAAGCACTCTGGATGGGGGGGTCGATATCAGTCCTTTCACAGAAGAAAGGGTTCTGAAAGAACTCCTAAAACTGAAGGTGGACAAAGCAATGGGGCCTGATGAGATTCACCCCAGAGCTCTAAAGGAACTAAGGGGGAGAACTAGTAGCACCACGGGCTATCCTTTTTAACAAATCATGGTAGGATGGTGTGGTACCTGAGGAGTGGAGGAGGGCAGATGTGATTCCCTTTCACAAAAGTGGGAGCAAGACACAGGCAGGAAACTACAGACCTGTCAGTTTGACCTCAGTGGTAGGGAAAATGATGGAATCACTTCTGAAGGAAAGAACTGTTGAGTACCTAGAGGCCAGTGGGGCACAGGACCCAAGGCAGCATGGATTCACAGCAGAAAGGTCATGTCAGATGAATCTAATCAATTTCTTTGACTGGGTGATCAAAGTAGTAGACCAGAGAGGGGCTGTGGACATGGCCTACCTAGACTTTAGCAAGGCATTTGACACAGTCCCACACAAAAGATTAATAAACAAATTAGCCAGTCTAGGAGTGGTCCCAGGGTTGTAGTCTGGGTAAAACATTGGCTGGACAACAGGACACAGAGGGTAATAGTAAATGGAGTCCACAGTGAAGAAAGGGGGGGTTACTAGGGGGGTACAGGGTTCAGTGCTAGGTCCAGTCCTTTTTAATGTCTTTATAAGTGACATTGCAGAGGTACTGGAAGGAAAAGTATGTCTCTTTACAGACGACACAAAGATCTGCAACAGGGCTGACACACAAGGTGGGGTGGAATGAGAAGGCACTTGGCAAGGTTGGAGGAATAGTCAAGTGTATGGCAGCTTAGATTCAACACAAATAAGTGCAAAGTAATGCACCTGGGAAACAAAAACCCAGGGGAAAAGTACACAATGGGGGGGATATTAACAACAATACAAATGGAAAAGGAATCTGGGAGCAGTTATATCAGATACCTGAAGGTGGGCAAGAAATGGGAGGGAGTGGGAGGCAGTATAGCGCAGTGGTTTAAGGCTCTGAGCTGCAAATCTGAAAACCTGGGTTTGAATCCCACAGCCCCCACTTGCATACTGTGTGACCCTGAGCAAGTCACTTAACTTCCCTGTGCTCCCAGGACACACCTGTAAACAAGCTTTCAGCTTAGTGCACTACTCCTGGTTAAACAATTGCAAAAAAAAAAATAATAATAAATAAATAATAGTCATATCAGTACTGTGATCTCTGGATATTTTGGGGTTACTAGTGAGGTACCGCAGGGTTCAGTATTGGGTCCAGTCCTTTTTAATGTCTTCATCAGTGACATTGCAGAGGGACTGGAAGGAAAAATATGCCTTTTTGCAGATAACACAAAGATCTGCAACAGGGTTGATACACAAGGAGGCGTGGAAAGGATGAAAAGGGACTTGGCAAGGTTGGAGGAATGGTCAGAAGTATGGCAGCTAGATTCAATGCAAAGAAGTGCAAATAATGCACCTGGGAAACAAGAACCCAGGGAAGAATACACAATGGGTGGGAGGTAGTAACAACAAAAAAGGAAAGGGACCTGGGGTAATCATATCAGATGACCTTAAGGTTAACAAGCAATGTGAGAAGGCAGTAGGGGGCTAGGGGTATACTGGGATGTATAGGAGAGGCATCATCAGCAGAAAACAGGAAGTTGTTATCCTCTGTACAGACAGTTGGTGAGACCCCATCTGGAGTACTGTGTCCAGTTCTGGAGACCCCATCTCAGAAGGACATAGACAGGATAGAGGTAGTCCAGAAGAGGGCAACTAAATGGTGCAGGGTCTGCAAGAGAAGCCATATGAGGAGAGACTAAAGGAGCTTAATATGTATACCCTGAGGAAAGAAGGGAGGGGGGACATGATAGAAACTTTTAAGTACCTCAGTGGAATCAACAAAGTCCAAGAGGGTAGCATCTTTCAGAAAAAGAGACTTGCAAGAACAAGGGGACACAATTTAAAGATAGAAGGAGGGCGGTTCAGGGGCAATGTGAGAAGTATTATTTCACAGAGAGGGTAGTGGATGCATGGAACAGCCTTCCTGAGGAGGTTGTGGGGTCTAAAACTGTGGGAGAATTCAAGAATGCATGGGACAGACATAAGGCAATTCTTGTGGGGGGTAGGAAGAAATAGGTTGTTGGTTAACTAGGATCTGTGGCCTATCCTGTAGGTAGGGAAATGGGCAGACTAGATGGGCCTAGCGGTCCTTATCTGCCGTCAAAGTCTATGTTTCTATGTTTCTAAGAAATGTGAGAAGGCAGTAAAGAGGGCTGGGGGGATACTGGGATACATAGGGAGAAGCATCACCAGTAGAAATGAGTGCGTTGTTATTCCTCTGTACAGACAGTTGGTGAGACCCCAGCTGGAGTACTGCATGAAGTTCTGGAGACCCCATCTCCGCAAAGACATAGACAGGGTGGAGCCTGTCCAGAAGAGGTCAACCAAAATGGTGCAGAGTCTGCACCAGAAGACATATGAAGAGATACTAAAGGAGCTTAATATGTATACCCTCAAGGAAAGGAGGGAGAGGGGGGACATGATAGAAACTTTCAAGTATCTCAAGGGAATCAACAAAGTCCAAGAGGGTAGCATTTTTCAGAGAAAGAGATGTGCAAGAACAAGGGGGACAATTTGAAAGATAGAGGGGGGAAGGCTCAGAGGTAATGTATGGAAGTATTTCTTCACACAGAGGGTTGTAGATGCATGGAATGGCCTTCCTGAGGAGGTCATGGAGTCAAAAACAGTGGGGGAATTCAAGAATGCATGGGACAGACATAAGGCAACTCTGGTGGGGGATAGGAGGAAGTAAGCTGTTAGTTAACTAGGATCTGCAGCTTATCCATTAGGTAGGGAAATAGGCAGACTAGGTGGGCCAAGCGGTCCTTATCTGCCATCAAATTCTATGTTTCTATGAACAGTGATTAACGAACCTAATTGGCAATACATATTTAAAACATCATAAAATGTCTGTTTTACAGCAAACTACACTAAATTCAGTTTAATTCCTACACAGAGCCTATTCCATTACAAATTGACTTCATAAGATGAATTGAGATCTTGCAGACAACTTTTTTTGATGCCTGAATGAAAAAAGGCACTACATGTGTATCATTAAATACATTTTGAATCAATGTTTTGAATATAGTACACTGGTCTACATCTGCTAGCATTTACAAGGAAATAACACTGATTATACTGAGAGGTTCCATCATCTGCTTAGACATTCTAAGCTGCATGGAAAAGCAGAATCAATTATTTATTTCTTGGAGGAATCAGAATTACAATCTTTGAGTCAAGGACTCCTTTGCAAAGGCTCTGCATCAGATATACATACATTACAAGAAATGACAAGCTATACAATAATAAATATACAGAGAACACACCAGAATACATACATTGCAAGTTTACAAACAGTATATACAAGAGGCATATAGTGAAGACAAGTTACAATTCACGGGTGGAATGGACCAACCCGTGTCAAATCATGATAAGTCCAGCATGTACAATAACAATATACAGAAATCAAAAGGTTATAGTCACAGGCAAGGGGGAGCAGGACTAAGCACTGTCACAGCTGGAGAAGGAGAGGATTTCAGCACAGAGTAGGGTTTTAAATGGGCCTAGTCGCTGTTCCAGGGTGATGGCCAGTGGCATTTCATTCATATGCTTATTAAGTGCTAAGAAAATGTTTTCTTTATGAAAGGTAAAGCTTGAGACCCTACATAGAGGTACAAAACCCTATAGCATGATGAAGGATATGAAAAAATGTACAATAAAAATACAAGGATGCTTGCCAAGAAAAACAGTCAAGTGCAGGGACAGTGGGGTGTAAACACTTGCAAACCCTAAATGTTCAAAAGCAACCAAATAAATTATCCTTAAATGGATTAATTTTGAAAGTGTTATAGCTAAAAAGTGGTTTTGAAATGAACATTTGGAGTCGGGGCAACATAGATAAGTTATATTAATACAGTTTTGATGCATTGATATTTTTAAATACCATCAATAATTTAAATATGTTTAAAAAAGGTTTTTATGCTATTTTAAAGTATCAATACTTCACCCAGCATGGTTGTGCATGCTGGTGTCTTTGCATCGCCACATAGGGTTCCAATACTGACAGCACCATCCTAGACTGAAGGGGATTTACGATGCCGGTTTGACAACATCACTGTCAACCAACGTTACAGTGACCGATTTATGTCAACCACAATTGCGGTCAGCATAAATCCATCCAGAAACACTTTTTTTCAAGGGGCAAACCCCCATGCTGGGGGCTATGCCCCCACCTCCCCCATAATTAATATAATCAACCCTCAGAGTTGATTCGGGAAGGGGATGCAAGACCCCAACAAAGCAATGCCAGGGACCCAGGGTGACATTACAGTGACCTGTTGCTGTTGTCACTGTAATGTCATTCATGGTAGATTATTTTGAACCAGCAACATCATATGGACTGAAGGAATCCAAGGTATAATGTGGAAACATCATGTACTGGCCCAGCAAGAGGGAGTTGGGTAGGCCTCTGCAGAAGCACCTCTAATGACAGCAGCTGTGGTGACATTCATTTTGTGAGTGACCACATAATGTCAGCCCTTTTGCCTATAGGATGGTACTGCAGGTGCCCGTAGTCTGATGCAGGGGTAGTGGGAAGGTCCTACAAAGGGCATAAACTTCCACCCCTTCAGAATGAAAGGACTACTGCCCACCTTGATATCATTGGATATTAACATCCCTGCCCACCTCTGCTGACTACATCTGTCCCTCAATGGCCAGCTGCATAGGGGTTTGTCATTAAGGCCCTGCCATTTGGACCAAGCAATGGAGAAGCCAGATGAATGGCTTGGAAAGTGTCCTAATAAGTACATGTGTGCAAAGGGTAGCTGGACAACCAGGTTTCCAAAGAGAGAGGCAGAGGAAAGTAAAGGCAGAATGGAGTTAAAAATAAATGATAAGCCAATAATTGTAAATGTTGTTGTCATAACTCCAATCTTTCAGCTAAAAATTAAGTTTCTATCCCTAACAATTCAAAATTTAGGTCTTTCTTTGAAAAAAATCCTCAGTAGAAACTTTTAACTTTGGCAAGGTTAGGGCTATGTGTTTAAACTGGAGATTTTGAAGACGCTATAGACCTCAAGAGCAGAGATCAAGGGATCAGTGGTGTCAAATTGGGGGCAGGGGGTGGAGAGACTCAGACTCAAATCTGTAATGAAGCAAACAATTAATGTTGTGTGGAATGTGGAATTCCGCTGGCATAATTAGTGCAGAATGACCATTCTGCCAGCAGAATTTCCACTAGAATTTCATTGGTTCTTCTACAGAATACTGCCTGCTGCAATCCCTGGAATAATATTCCATGGAACAGCATTTTTTTTCTGTGGAAAATCATTCCACAACCAGTTCTGCAGAAAATATTGAAATCTGCAGAATAACATTCAGCTGAAATGTTGCAGAAAAATGTATTCCACATTTTTCTGCCACGTAGTTGTCTTTCTGTTTCCAGTGAAATTTCAAAAATTCCATGAAATTTCATTCTACCAAAATTTTAAAATTCCGCACAGCACTACTAACAATCCATGTAGCTGTCAGTAGGAGGCAGTAATATCAGTCTTGAAAGGGGAATCTGTAAATGAGTTTCAGGCCCCATGATACTCAAAATACTATTCCCAAAGTTTAAAGAATGATACACAGTTAGAGCTGTCAGACCTTCAAACTGTAAGCTTTATATTTGTTCCAGCATTCTGTTACATTTCATGCTGCAGATGATCTGCATACACTGCTAAAACTCTTTGACTGAGGCCAACTTTCCCATCAAAGTCCTGGCCATGTGGGGAATAAGGGATGCGCACACCTGATGTGTACAGGCATGCCATCAGCTGATATTTAGTAGTGCTGGGTCATTATATCATCAGAGCTGACAATGGTAGATCATCAGCTGGGTGAAAACAAACAGAAAAAAGACTTGTTGTTTGAAAGTAAGAAGCCTCTCTGGATTGTGTATCACCCTGTGTATCACTCTTTAAACTATAGGGGCAGTGTTGTAAGTGCCATGGGGACCAGAAACAGTCAACATGTTCCCCTTTCATAGTCTATAGTGTCTTTAGGGCTACGAGATTGAAAAACATCCCAAGGTGTGCATAGTTGTCCACTTTTCATTTTTTTTATATTGTGTAGTTTTTATGCCATGCCCTCAACACAAATATTATTGTGCCATGTTGTTTAAGTTTAGAAACTCACCCGTACCTACTTCTTGAGCATCCACCTAGTCGCTACCCAACTATAGTAACAAACTCTGCTCAGAGCCACAATGGCTGTGACTGCAATATTAAGAATGAGATGCACACCTCTAGCTTAATATGGCTTCTAACACTCTCACGCTGAGCTTGAATGTAGCCAGTTGCTCCAGAGCCCTATTGCTATCTGAGTGGAGAAAGTGAAACTGCCAGTGCTTACAGTGAAAACCAATTGCTTAGCAATACTTGGAATCAAAAGAAAAAAATAAAAATATTACAGTTTGAGTACTTCTGCTGTCTTTTTTTCCTTTGATTCCAAGTATTGCTAAGCAATCGGTTTTCACTGATAGCACTGGCAACTTTCATGTTTGCCCCTTGGATAGCACTATGGCTCCAGAGCAGCTGGCTTCATTCAAGCTTATTGCAAGAGGTTTAGAAGCCAGCTGCAGCTAGAGGTGTGCATATCATTCTTAATATTGCAGTAGCAGCCATTGTGGCTCTGACCAGAGTTTGTTGTACTTGTGTTTGCGTCACATAAACAAATGGATTTTGATGGAGTTGAAGAAAAAGAAATTGCAATAAGTGATTAAATGCTCATAAATTAAGAAGTACAGTAGTTACACAGAATCATCAAATGTGATCCGAGTAAATGTAATTACAAAGCATTTAAACTGTGTAATTAGGAACATGTTACTTTAATCCTGATGCACAAATGGAGTCTGATGTGTTTGTTTTCTTAACGCTTGAGAAAGTCTCAGAGCAAGGCAAAGAGCTGGGGTTCATGGCAGTCTTCAATCTGAGTGTTTTTTGGGGTTCACAATAAAAGATGGCTTTTGCCATTTAGTGGTGTTTAAGTGTGTGCTGACATCTTTTGAGTTTTTCAAAGCCGAAGGTGGCAGGCTGAAGAGTGAGGCAGTACAGCAAAACAGCTATAGTGATACAAGTGACAGCAGCAAAGGGAAGCATCAGGAAGAGGCAGCATTGACAGCTGGATGGCAAATGCCTGGCAGAAGCAGGGGTGGAACCCTGGCAAAAGGTAAGGCATTGAAGGCAAGTGTAGAAAGGGCAGGTGGCAGCTGACTTCACAAAAACAACAAAGAAGCTACAAGGGCACAAGAAAGACACAGCCAGCAGAAGGCATATGAAGAAGACTGCAATAAATGCAGGGCAGGATCCAGAAGCCAGTGCTAGCACATAGAAGGCATGAAGGGGGAGCAAACATGGAACCCCCCCTTCTCCAAAACCAGGAAATGCAAATGCCAACAGTCTATGGCTCATGGGGAGGAGCACAGGCATCTGGTGGAGCTGTAACAGTACAGAGAGGCACAAACTAGAAGAAGAAATGGTCAGGATACCCAAAGGCAGCAGCTTCTGGCAGGAAAAAAAGAGGCAGGACAGACAATCTGCCATCAGAGGCTTGACAGTGAGGTAGATCAAGGGTGGCCATGTGTGGAGGAAGGCAGGTAAGAGACCTGTAATTACACAACTGCAGCAATAAAAAATGAGCATTCAAAGGATGCTTGAAGCTTGCACAGTCAATTACTGCTTTATAGGGGGCACTCCTGCAAACCCCACGAAAAACCATGCAGTTCTTTACTGCACATAGTACATATCTATTTGTGATTTCATCTTGGTCTGCAAACTTTACTCACATAAAATGTAAATAATAATAATATAGTTTTAGCTACTGTATGAAGGAGGGTAATATTGACAAGGGTTTAAAGCATTAACCTATGACCCAAGTAACTGCAGGTTCAAATCCCCCCCACCCCAGAACCACTGGATCACTTTGTTACCATGAGTAAGTCATTTGATATTTTTGTGCTCCAATCTACCCAGTAGTAAAATTGGGTAGACACAGGACCTCACTGTAAACAAGATGTTGATTCTCAAATGGGCAATCATTGTTAAAGTAGCAGTGCAATGAAAAAAGTTATTCCAAAAAGCTAATTTTCTGCTATGGTTATGAAAAATATTGGCCGAACTATTGATCTGGGTTTTCTGGAGGCTTCCTATGCTGTGTACTGTACATTTGTATTTTTGTCTGGACTCTTACCCTCCTCAGGTCCTCAATATTATTTCTATGCAAAAATCAGGTGGCCATCTTTTTTTCTTGAGAAATAATTATTTTAAAACTTTCATAAAATTCTTAAATTATAATAAAAACTGAAAATGTTACTGCCAAAATAAACTGGAAGAGATTTTGCACTAATCATGAAGAAAAAATGTGGGGTCAAATTTTAATCCATTTTTGTTGCACTGCTGCTTTAAATAAAAAAATAAATCCATTTCATTTTTATTTATTAAACTGCTTGACACAATGAGCACAACTGTATATTTTCTTATGCCACCAGTAACACATTTAATATCACAAAACTGTATGAAACAATACAATAAAAAAACTCCTACATATGAATATCAGTTAGTCAAAACAAGTACACTATGTGGCTTTCTGTAGTAATCTAAAATAACATTTTTTAAACATTAAAATTGTACTGCGTTAAGTAATCCCTGAAGGTGAACTATTATAAAAAAAAACAGTTGTCTTGGTAAGTAAAAGATCTTTGTCCGGTTGAGGAGAATCTGTAACAGATCATGAACTGGTGCCCATCTTCAGTTCTGCTATAATTAAGCAATAATACACTCCAGGGTGTGGGTTGTGCTGGGATAACCTCACGCTTGGGTGGTTGGGCATGAGGCCGCAGGCCGAATCGTCAACTAGCACAAGAAGTGAGGTTATCCCAGCACAACCCACACCCTGGAGTGCATTATTGCTATTATACAATGGCTCATTGTTATATGAAATAAAAAAAAATAGAAAATGTTTTTAGTAGATTTTTAGTGTGGCAATATATCTCTGTTTCTTAAGAGTAGCTCCAAACAATCATCCAACAAATTAATACAGTGAGGTTGTGCTGGGATAACCTCACTGTGCCAGGGACACACTGACCAATCAAAGTCCAGAAAATGTTCTTGCCATTGTATAATACTTTTTATCAGTGTCCCAGTAAACATTAAAAAAATTATATGATAATAAAATATTACTGAATTGATGGGTTACACTGTGAAATTATCCACTCTGGAAACCTTCTGTAATTTAAAAGTATACAGTCTGTTTTTTGGGTCACATTTAGATGTACTAATGTTATCTGAATTAATTTTACTTAATGTTCCATAGGAAAACAAAGATCAAAATGAAGTGCAGTTCTCAGAACTCAGCTAAGAATTTAAACAGCCCCAGGGCAGACAAGGAGGTTGGGGGGAGGAAAGGAGCCACCAAGTCATTACTATAAATTGTTTATTTTTATCTTGATGTGCATTGTATTATATCTGCAACTGTCACTCTATATTACTTTATTGCCATTCCCCAATCTTCCCTGGGTCACTCCTGGAAATGAGCCCCGGATCACTGAGCCTTTCCCAGCTACTAATCTTGAAAGAAATAAATACAAATAAATAAATAAATGGTGGTAGGAATTACTTGCTCCCTGACTGCAAGAAATGCAGGGGGGATGGGGGCAGGAAAGCAGCCACCTATTGTGGCAGGGATTACAGGCAGTGGGTCACAATGAAGAAAAAAGTGAATGGGGTGGCAAAGGGAGCGGGACAGTGAGGAGACAGAGAAAAAGAAAGCTGAGAGTCGAGCACAGGAAATGGGATGGGGTGGGGGGGCATTTTCTGTCTTGCACCGGCACAGCTGAGGATGTAGCCAGGATGGAGTGGGAGAGGGCAGGGAGAGATTTCGCTGACAAAGGACAAAACCATGAGAGCAAATAAATAGTGCACTGGGGAGGGGGGAGGGGGATAAAAAGGGAACACATTGTAGTGAATGGGAGGTGGCAGAGAGATTTTTAGGAAGTTATGCTTTGATTCCACTCCTTCATAACAACAAAAGCTGTACTGCTTTAAGAATTCCAGCTACAGATCCCTTCTTCTGATAGCAATATGTCAGCATTGCATCATGACACAATGCAGCCATAAAATTACTTTCATATATGACTTTAATTGTAGTACAAAATGCATGACTAAGCATGCAATTAATTTTTTTGTCATGTCTTCGACTATTTTTTATGTGTCTTACCTTAAAACATTTTGTTCAGGTATAGTAGGACATAGTGCATTTTTGATGGCTTTGCTGCTTTAAGCATTTCATTTGTGTTGGAATTAGAAAATGTTTTGTGGTGATTTCTGTAATTTTTTGTTTTGGTTAGAACACATTTGACAATGACTTTTGTGCTTTAAATATTTTGTTCATATTCAATTTAGAAAACTTTTCAAAATACTTTTTTCCCATTAGGTCGTGTATTACCAAGAGCATGTGTTATTTGTTATGCACATGCAGTGGGTTTATTAAGGTCTGCCTCAAATATTTTTCTGCAAAATCACACACACAAAAACAAATTGCTAATTAAAATTGTTTGTGTACTTATTTTTTTTTTAAGTCAGCTCAGCTGTCTTATTAGACAGTCTTCTGACAAACCATATAACTGCCAACCTTTAGAGTTAAGTTTTCTTTTGTTTGTTTGTTTTGGTGTATTGCACATGTGCCCAATTTTTAAAACTTTAAAACTTTACTACTTACCATTTTCTGGCATGAGAACTAACGTACCTGTAAGTTTTATCATCTAAAGTGGTCTTGTGTTTGCACTATCTGGTGGTAAAGGAATTCTTCAACTTGAGATTGTTTATGTTATTTCACAAATTAATAACAGAAATTACCATACTGATTTGTGCCAAACTTCCCAAGCAATTAGCCCCTGGGATTGGGAAGGAGCACACCTAATTTTGCAGTCCCAGGTACCACAATCACAGACACATAAGCTGTCAAAATCCAAGTTTTGAAACAAACACCAACTCAACCCTAAAATGCAGGCACTACCATGCCTGTATAGCATTTATCTATCTATCTATCTATCTATCTATCTATCTATCTATCTATCTATCTATCATAATTTTCTCTCTCCTGTCTCTCTCTCTCTCTCTCCATATTACATATATAATATATATATATATATATATATATATATATATATATATATATATATATATATTTTTCTCTATTCACTAAAAATACCACAAACAGCTTAATCTGGTTCAAGGTCAGTTGGCATTCATCTGTATCCCTCCCGGGTCGTGCCTGAAAATAGGCAGGATTTGTCTAGTGCACTTACCCAGTCAACAAAACTAAATTAATAAATAAAATAAAAAAAAATATATATATATATATATATAATATATATATATATATATATATATATATATATATATATATATATATATATATACGTGTAACCCCTGTGTTACCCGGGGTTACTAGAATCCCAGTAAGACCTAGTGGTAGGCAGGGAAGGCAGCTTGTGAAACTCCAGTTAAATGGGTTTCACACTGTCTCACTCTGTCCTCAGTCACAGCTGAGACTTGAGAGATGATATCACTATAGAACTGTAGCAGCTGCATGAGCCACATTGGAATCTACAGCTCAGGGAGTGAGTTTAGAACTTTGGGAAATTCAAAGGCAGTCTTCCGTTTGTCCTTAAGCAAGAAGGAAGCATCAGTCTGCTGTTTGATCTCTCACTAAGAAGAAGGAAGTGTTCCTGTGTTTACCTTTTTTTAAAGTGGTGGAGACCGCTCCCCCGGTCTCATGTCCCTCCCCTCCGGGGGAGGAGGAAAAGTTCTCTGTGGGTTCCAGGGGCAATCCCCATTACCCACCATGGAAGGAAGCTGCCTGGTTTTATTTAGTCTGTTCTTGTATAACAGCAACAAAAGTGTTACTTCGCCTGTGGGGCACCTGCAACGAATGGGTGAGTGTTTGGCTCCATTTGAAGGGGCAAACAAATTGTTTTCTTCAGTTGGGAAATGAATGTGGACTGCTGTTTGGGAGGACTATGTTTACTAGGACAAACAAATGGAGCAGTCAAGCAGTCTAAAGTTTTATTGGATTTCAAGTGATGCTGTAGAGGGGGTGCTTCAGGTCATCCACCATTCAATCTACATTTTAAAGTTCTAAAGTTTTCTGTGTGTATCCAGAGAAATGGCTGGGTATGGGCTGTGGCAGCTGGAGTTGGGAAAACCCCCCATCTTTAGTAACCAGGTCCACCTCTACAGATTTCTTCTGTGTTTTGCTACTTGCCTCATGCACTTGGCCAGTGATGGGGTGGGTACCCAGACGTGGGTCGCAACTTGAAAATCTCTCTAGCAGTCGTAGACTCTAAGTGGTGTGGGGAGCCACAGGATGGGAAAATTACTCCTTGTTGGATGGGAGTCTCCTTGTTTGATGGGAGTTTGATTGGAAGTACGAAATCAAATCTCTCTAGGAGTCGCAGACTCTAAGTGGTGTGGGGAGCCACAGTTTGGGAGTCTCCTTGTTTGATGGGATGTCTTTCCAAGTAAAGTTTGGGTTCATTCTTCAAGTGGACCGTCAGTCAAGTGGCCGGCAGGGGAGCCGGGCCAGTCAGGCTGTGTATCCAAAGCACATGCAAAGTCCGGGCTGAGTGCCTGGTGGGTCCAGAGTCAGACAATGTAAAAAATGTGTTCATTCTACAAATGGACTGCCTTTAGTCTCTATCTGCATACATAGTGAACGTAGCCCCTTGGGGGACCATGCAATGCTTTGTCATGTGTCATCTAGTCTGAATAAAGCCACACTGAAAAATCCCAATTCTGGTTCTGGACATTACAGTTATTGCTTCCTGTAGTTGGATTTACTTGGGTGCCCCTGTCCAGAGTAGCCAAACCTAGGTCCCTTGTGCCAGGTAACCTCATCCTCCCCGAACCTAGGTCCCCCACCAGGTATTGCTGCCAACGCCAACAGCATGCCACCTGTCATTTTAGTAAAAAGGCAGGGGTGGGGTCCTTACAAAAATGGAGGCACCGCTTTGGATTTGTTTGGGAAGGAAGGTGCTTGGGCAAGTAGGCTACCGTTTTGGCTATCTGGCAGTCGGTAGCCGAAAAAGTTGAAGTAATTTCCCTAGTGTGTTGCTGTGTGCTGTGAATCTTGTGGTGCTGTTTAAAAAATGCCAACTGTTTACCAAGGAGCTGTAAAGCCAAAGAGTGTGCCCTTGTCCTGCATCATCAAAAAAGTTTACAGCATTTTTGTCAGTTTTAAAATGAATTTCTGTGAAGGAAAGTGTGGAAAACTAGGGGTAGCCACAGACAAATTATGCCCTGGATGTTTGAAAAGCTTTTAAAATGAATTTCTGTGAAGGAAAGTGTGGAAAACTAGGGGTAGCAACAGACAAATTATGCCCTGGACATTTGAAATGCTTTTAAAATAAATTTCTGTGAAGGAAAGTGTGGAAAACTGGGGGTAGCAACAGAGAAAATATGCCCTGGACGTTGGAAATGCTTTCTGTGCAATGCTAGAGACTGCAGAGTTAATGGCAATGTTACATGGTTGAAATGGGCTCCCGCCGTGGAGTCAGTTGAGAAAAAAAAAGTGCATTTTTCAGTTTAAATTTGTCTGCTCGATGATCGCCGTGAGAAGAGGAGCCCTCGCGAGGAAGAAGAGGCTCATTTGCATGGCGTCGTGTGGTTGGTCAGTTTGCCATTAGTTCCGCCCCTCAGCCAGCTCACCTGTGATTGCCTCAGCATTCGAGAGGGGAAACAGAGAGTAGTGCGTGTACTGGCATTGGAGGATCGTTCACGAAGTAATCAAAGCACTGTAAACAGTAAAAAAGTGACTTTTTCTAGTTAAAAATCAGGCTCAACCCGCATATCGATCATGGGATCAGTGAATTATGTGGTGAAACCGACAATTGCGGAGACTGCCTGCCCGTTTGCATTCTGAGGCCTTCAAAAATCTGGCTGCAGGCCGTTTTATCCCATCGCAGCAATCTGTTTCAATAACAGTGAGTAAATAATTAAAACTGCTCAATCAGTGATTTTCAGATAATGACATATAAAATGTGTGTGCAGCTGTATAGTCGCTTTGTAAGTAGCGATTGTGTGATGTCCTGCTGGCAAGTGCAAGTCTGTAAAGCCATTAAATGTGTGCTTAGCAATGAAAGTAGCCTCAGTTTGAAGTTTGCAGCCAGAGAGAGACTGTGGGTTGTAAAAAAAGTGCAACACTAGTAGAAGCAGGCAATCCTGTGCTGAAACCTGAAGTTTTAAAGGGACTGTAATTAAATGAATGTTGCCAGCAAGTGAAAAGTCCAAGGAAAATCCTGTAAATGTGTGAACAGCCAGATCAGAACAAATTGTGCAGTTTGAGTAAAAGTTATTAGTAGCTGATGTAAATCTGGTGTGCAGTGGCTTGACCCAGAGTCTGAATGTTGATGCACAGGAGTGCTGCCGCTGCCATTACAGGGTGGGGTAGTAAAGTAAACACAGCAGCAGAGGAGCCATTTTAAAGCTACAGAGTGTGTTCATTAAAGTGGGACTTTCAGTTACAGTGAATTTTGTTTGTTTTTCTGCAGTTATAGCCTCGGGACCAGCTCGTTACCTGGATCATGCCCGGGTTGCAGTAACAGCAGCAGTAAATAGATTGAGAGATATTGAAAAGTGATGCTGTAGAGGGCAACTCCCTCCTGATGTGGCAATTCCTAATTATCCAGTGCGTGTATGCCAGATGTGCTTGAGTGCTGGAAGGGATGTCTTTATGATTCTTCACTGTGCTGGATGCCTTCAAAAATATGGCTTGTATAAAGCGCCTCCAATTCGTTTGGCTCCCACATGGACAAAAACTCAAGAATCTGCAGTTGGCAGCACACAGCATCAGGCAGAGCCTGTGGAGGAAGGTCCCTCGGGGGAGTGTGGCACAAAGTTAGAGGGTGCAGAATTAGAGACTGAATAGGAAATTGAAGTTTTGGATGCTGGATCTCAGAAGGAAAGTTCAGATAAAGCATCAATAGACCCCTGGGTGGGGGGCCTAGCCCAAGTCTCGAAGGTGAAGATGAGATGCGGGAGGCCTTTGAATGGGAGGTGTTGACCTCAGCTCCTAGTGATGAATGGATTGTCTCGGGGATGAGAACGACTGCTCACTCCTGGGCTCAGATCCTCAGTGAAGAGGAAAATGAGGGGGAACCTATGTGGCCTTGTGAGAAAGGAACGGGTACACAGCCTCAAGATCTTGCCTCGGAGGAATGTGTTCAAGAAGGTGGTGATGCAACTGCCCTGGCTTCACAAGAAGAAGAAGAAGTCAGGGATCCGTTTTTAATTTCATTGAGGATGCAAAGCTGGCAGAACCAGGACTGGCCACCCCCAAGCCAGGCCAGCGGTCTCAGATTGACCAAACCAAGTAAAGAGGAGAGACTGGTTCGTAGAAAGGCCAATGAGATCTTTGGTATGACCTTTCCTACCTTTCCTCGGAGAGTCTGGGAGGAGATTGAGAACTGCAGGAAATCCAGGATCTGGGATGAAGCAATGAAACATGTGCATCCTGGGGCTAACCAGCATGTAAAGAATAGACTGTTCCACGAAAAGTATACACAGTGGAGGAGAGGCAGGACACTGTTTATGGACAGAGTGAGAATAATGGATGGAGAGGGACGTGAAGTCTCCCACTGTGTGAATTATGTGCATCCAGATGGAGTAATAATTCAAGCCCCTGACCCCCTCTACTATTGGCCTCAGTGCAAGGACCTCCCAGTAATTAAGCCCGTGCCTGCAAACTGGAGAGCCGAGCAGTGGTAGTCAATACTGCCAAAATAGACTGTGAAGTGCCCTTATTGATCTGCCAATATGAACAACCAAGGACTCAAGTGCTCCATATTCATCAGTCCACAGTGTACTGTCTTGTTCAGCAACCATCTACTATCTCACCAGATGACTTCAGATCCAGAGAGGACACCAGCCCAGCTGTTTCCTGTTCATCGCCTGGTAATCGGATGATGCCAGACCAGCTGTTTTTCTTTTTGTTCCTGTTCTAAGGTTCCTTCTCCAGTGATGACATCAACCCAGCTGTTTCCAGATGTGCCCTCCTGTGGTTTCCCGGAAGATGTCCGCCCAGCTGTATCAGAAGAAATGCTGCCAGGGAGAGTCTTTGGCGCAGGTCGGTGCGTAGTCTTATACTTCAAGAGGCTGGTAAGTCCGCAAAACCCTTTTTTTCTATCTTTATGACATTGCAGTACACACCCTACACTACAGACTTCAAAAATGTGTGAACCGTCCACAAAGACTCTCCCCTTCGGGATTATGGCCTTAAAGAACTATGTTTCACGGGGCTCCGGCCCAGGAAAGACTCTTTAATGGACTGGCCTTCGGGCCTTGTGGTCACTAGTTGGGACTTTTAGGGCACTCCATCCCCCCCCAAATGTGTATTGTTACTAATGTCATTATTGTACTCTAATGTAAATACTGTTTTTCTACCTTTTTCTAAAAAAATTATTTTTGGGGGGATTTTCCAGTGTTTTGGTTTTTTCCTGCATGGTAGGGGTGGTTGTTGTTGTTGTGTAGATAGACTGTGCATGCAGATTAAGAGTGTGTTTTTTTTTTGTTTTTGTCTTTTCTTACAGGTGTTCCTGGAAGACAGAAGAGAAGACAAGAAGAGGAGGAGAGGCTCATCGGAGTTCCTCGTCAGTGCTTATAGTGTAAAATTTAAAGTACTGTGTTGTTATTGCTAATGGTTGTACTTGCAGGCTGCCCAAGGTCGGGGAGGTCCCCAGGTTTTGGTTTTGTTTGGGATGTTATGTTAGAGGCAGATAGGTTTTCCCTAGCGGGTTTGGGGGGATAGACAGGCTGTGGTCCTGAACGGCCATAGGGACTGCAGTACTGATCTATCAGGGCTATGCTCTGGATGGTTCTACCAGAGCCACTAGGTGTCCATAGTAAGTGGATAGTGTAGAGGCTGGCATGTCAGCTATAGGCCTCTAGGCCCTTAGTGTTGCCTGCCTGTGCTTGCACATGGTAGGAGGGGGCCTGATCACCCCCCTCCACAGGTAGCACATAGGGTGGGATGGCCTAAGGCCGGGTGCACAATGACTGGGGACAGTCATTTTCCTGGTCAAGGGCGAGTGTAACCCCTTTGTTACCCGGGGTTACTAGAATCCCAGTAAGACCTAGTGCCTACCACAGGGAAGGCAGCTTGTGAAACTCCAGTTAAATGGGTTTCACACTGTCTCACTCTGTCCTCAGTCACAGCTGAGACTTGAGAGATGACATCACTATAGAACTGTTGCAGCTGCATGAGCCACATTGGAATCTACAGCTCAGGGAGTGAGTTTAGAACTTTGGGAAATTCAAAGGCAGTCTTCCGTTTGTCCTTAAGCAAGAAGGAAGCATTAGTCTGCTGTTTGATCTCTCACTAAGAAGAAGGAAGTGTTCCTGTGTTTACCCTTTTTTAAAGTGGTGGAGACCGCTCCCCCGGTCTCATGCGCCCTCCCTCCGGGGGGTAGGAAAAGTTCTCTGTGGGTTCCAGGGGCAATCCCCATTACCCACCATGGAAGGAAGCTGCCTGGTTTTATTTAGTCTGTTCTTGTATAACAGCAACGAAAGTGTTTCTTTGCCTGTGGGGCACCTGCAACGAATGGGTGAGTGTTTGGCTTCATTTGAAGGGGCAAACAAATTGTTTTCTTCAGTTGGGAAATGAATGTGGACTGCTATTTGGGAGGACTATGTTTACTAGGACAAACAATTGGAGCAGTCAAACAGTCTAAAGTTTTATTGGATTTCAAGTGATACTGTAGAGGGGGGTGCTTCATGTCATCCACCATTCAATCTACATTTTAAAGTTCTAAAGTTTTCTGTGTGTATCCAGAGACATGGCCAAGTATGGGCTGTGGGAGCTAGAGGTGGGAAAACCCCCCATCTTTAGTAACCAGGTCCACCTCTACGGATTTCTTCTGTGTTTTGCTACTTGCCTCATGCACTTGGCCAGTGATGGGGTGGGTACCCAGACGTGGGTCGCAACTTGAAAATCTCTCTAGGAGTCGTAGACTCTAAGTGGTGTGGGGAGCCACAGGATGGGAAAATTGCTCCTTGTTGGATGGGAGTCTCCTTGTTTGATGGGAGTTCGATTGGAAGTACGAAATCAAATCTCTCTAGGAGCCACAGACTCTAAGTGGTGTGGGGAGCCACAGTTTGGGAGTCTCCTTGTTTGATGGGATGTCTTTCCAAGTAAAGTTTGGGTTCATTCTTCAAGTGGACCATCAGTCAAGTGGCCGGCAGGGGAGCCGGGTCAGTGGGGCTGTGTATCCAAAGCACATGCAAAGTCCGGGCTGAGTGCCTGGTGGGTCCAGAGCCAGACAATGTAAAAAATGTGTTCATTCTACAAATGGACCACCTTTAGTCTCTATCTGCATACATAGTGAACGTAGCCCCTTGGGGGACCATGCAATGCTTTGTCATATGTCATCTAGTCTGAATAAAGCCACACTGAAAAATCCCAATTCTGGTTCTGGACATTACAGTTATTGCTTCCTGTAGTTGAATATACTTGGGTGCCCCCTGTGCAGAGTAGCCAAACCTAGGTCCCTTGTGCCAGGTAACCTCATCTTCCCTGAACCCAGGTCCCCCGCCAGGTATTGCTGCCAACACCAACAGCATACCACCTGTCATTTTAGTAAAAAGGCAGGGGTGGGGTCCTTACATATATATATATATATATATATCTCAACTGTGTTAATGCACCAGTTAGGGTAACCTAATGTGACAAAAGCAGGAACATGTGGCATTAGGGTTTCTCAACCAAATGCCCCCAAACCCCGCAAGCAGCAAAAGGAAAAAATAGAGTCTTGGTTTCTGACCCTAACACTCCACCCCCACCCTTGAGGCAGCAACAGGCATGTGATGTGCCTTTGGGGTGTTAGCTCTAAGACTCACGTCACTGCGTGAGTAAATAAGCTGAGATCTGTACAGTATATGAGAATGGGGTGAGCATTAGGGTTGACAACTTCAAGGCACACTGCATGCCTGTTGCTGCCTCCACGGTGGGGGTGGGATGTTAGGATTTGAAACCAAAACTCTGTTTTTTCTTTCCTTTTGCTGCTTTGGGGGGGTTGGGTGCATTAGGGTGAGAAACTCTAATGCCACATTTATCTGCTTTTGTCACATTAGGTTACCCTAACTGGTGCATTTACACAGTGTATAAGGGGGATAGCAATCAGAGGGTGGGGGGTGCTACTAGGTACTAATGAAAGCTAAATTTACCTGCCTGTCTAGCCATTATCCCCAAAATTGTTATAAATCAAAAATGGTATGATATTTCTTTGGCACAAACTCCATCATCCCTGAAAATTTCATGAAAAAAATGTCATTCTGTCTGGGCTATAGATGAGAGCAAAGAAAACCTTGGTAAGCATATGGAAAAAAAACATATTTTTTTCTGTTTATTACCACTCCATATCTCAAAAACTGTACAACATGCCATCACAAAACTTTTCATGTTTTGAGACTCTTGTAGCCTGACTGCACGTGCCAAACTTGGGCTATTCTGTTAAAGTATGCCAAAGTTATTCAGGAGTAACATTTAAAGTTTAATATTGAACTGTTGATACAACCCTAACTATAGCTATTGCACCCCTATAATAAAAACCCTACAAGATGCCTTATAAAACTTTTCACATTTTGAGACACTGACAGTCTGGCTACACATACCAAGTTTTGGGCTATCTCATCAAAGTATGCCAAAGTTATTAAGGTGTAAAAACTGGGGTTTAACATTGCAAACTTGTTTTATTGATCACACTGTTTTTTATTTACTGTTCGAATAGTAAATCACAGTTTATTGATCATACTTTTTTAACAGTTCAAAAAGTAAATCACAATTACCAGTTGCACTGTTTTTTTATTTACTGTTCAAACAGTAAATCACAATTTATTGATTGCACTTTTTTAACTGTTCGAACAGTAAATCACAATTATCAATCGCACTGTTTTTTGTGCTGTTCAAACAGTAACTCACAATTATCAATTGCACTGCTTTTTATTTACTGTTCAAAGAGTAAATCATAATTATCGATCACACTGTTTTTTTAATTACTGTTCGAACAGTAAATCATAATTTATCGGTCAAACTGTTGTTTTTTACCAAAGTTCAACATTATCCCAAAAATCATTACAGTTCAAAAACTGTACAATACTTTTTAACCAAACCATCAAAAGGCACACCCTTGGCACAGGCCCCATCATCCTTGAAATTTTCATGAAGAATTTTCATACTGTCTAGGCTGCAGATGGGAGCAAAAATCCCCAATGATAGGTATAGGAAAAAAAAGGTGTTTTTTTTTTCACTTTTTTGACCTTTCGTATCTTGAAAACTGCACAAGATGCCATCTCGAAATGTTACACATCTTGAGACTCTGACAGCCTGATCACACATGCCAACTTTTGTGTTCAATTGTTAAACAATGGCAAAGTTATTGAGGTGCAAAAAATTGGATTTAACATAGAAAACCCCTGCTCAGCTCTAACTATAGTGGTGCTAATGCACAAGAAAGAAAGAAAGAAAGAAAGAAAAGCTTAAATTTGTGATCATAATGGCTAAAAAATGATTTTTTTTTTAAATGAAAGCCTGGAAGT
Organism: Neoceratodus forsteri; assembly: GCA_016271365.2. Classification (NCBI taxonomy): domain Eukaryota; kingdom Metazoa; phylum Chordata; order Ceratodontiformes; family Ceratodontidae; genus Neoceratodus; species Neoceratodus forsteri. Next base: position 328,318,078 of record CM028135.1, on the reverse strand, counting down.
TGAGCAACATCACAGAGGAAAAATACCAAATCTATGTTTAATGATAGATAAAATAAATTATCAATCATATTAAAAGTGTATATTTACAGGCATATGACTAATATTCCAAAGCTAGACTTGTTAAAAGAAATTAACTTTAGAAATGTCTAATTTTGAAACTGTTAGCGCTAAAACATATTTTTTTAAAGTGGAAGCTTGGAGTTGGGACAGTATCACAAAGAGTACTAGTGGTAGTTTTTAATTATCTATCATTTAAATTGTTGATACTTTCATTGATATATAATGTTTACGTGACTTACACAAAAATTGTGGAATTTTTTTTAAAATGCTCTGATTTTTGGTTGCTATTCTCAATAAATAAATAAGTCTGTACTTATTTTAGTAATCATAGTCGATTGACAAAGTACCATAAGCACATCAGAATTAAAAAGTATTGTGTTTAGTGATCCTTAAACCTTCTTCTGCTTTCTCATGGTTATTGAAGGTGATAATTACAGTTAAAGACTGTTACACACCTCCTGCAAGGAACACAATGTTATTTCTCTGAACTGTAATGGTAACATTGTCAAGCACCATACCTCTCAACTGTCCTGGATTTTCCGGGACTTGCCAAATTTAGACTCCCTGTCCCTAAATCATGACTTAATTGCTTCTACTATGGATGTTTAGAATGTCAGTGTAAGTTAGCATACCTGTTTAACCCTTTAGCTACCAAAAAAATTAGCAAGTATAGGAATTCTGGACTGATATATCAGGCAATGACACAGCAAGGATTAAGCTGGCCAAAGCAGACAAAAGTAGTCTGTAGGAGACAGCCTTCCCCCAGCATTCCACAGGTTTATCTGTTTCTCTAATACGACTGAGAGACACACACACACACATACACACACACATTGCATTCCAATACAGTATATTTCTGTTCAGTTAAGTCTGGAAATTAATATCACTGGGTCCTTAAAAGTCTGGAAATTAGCTTAACACTGGATCCTAAAGAAAATGATTTCCCTAGTGGTGCCTAAGTTATACTTTAGTTTTAAGTAGGTAAATGACTAGAAATGTCAACAGAAAGAAGATGCAAAACATTTGCCTATTTTTTTTATTGTGCAATTTGGTAATCTGCATCTGCATTTGACATTTTAAAAAGTGTAAACTAAAGGGACTTTACATATGTTTAGTGTACTACATTATGTGATGACATGTCATGTGATGGCATGCCACCAAGCTGAATAAAATATGGTGTCCCTGATTTTGGTCATTTGTCCCTGATTTTTGAGGGGAGTGTCCCTGATTTTGGTCCTAGCAGGTTGAGAGGTATGTTAGGCACCCATCTGAATTACATGTGTATGGTACCAGAAGGAAAAGAAAAACTTGTTTACAACTGTTACATTGGACTTTAGAAACCTAAAAAACAATACAATCCTGTGATCTGAGGTCATTGCCATATGTTGGATTACTCAAAAAGTTTGTTAGATACTGAGGACATTTTCCTGACAAAGAAACTAACTAATAAGCAGACATTTTCTGTCAAGACTTAGCATAAAGTGTTCATTATTTGGAATGATGTGTTTTTATGTTGGCATTAAGTAACACTCTATCAATGGCATTCAAAATCATGTCATGTTGACAGGATTGTCTTTGTGGTTGTACCAGAATTGTGGTTGGCATAGTCTAGTATAGAAAAGAAAAACAACCAAGTTACTTATTTTAAGCGCCCTGAAGGTCAATGCATGTGTGATGCCTGTAAAATAAACACAGTTTTTGTTTTATAGTCAATAAGCATGTGAAAGAATAAAAACGATTCAAGCAAATCCATGAAGTATTGATCCCTGTAAGCCTTGCCTTAGTGCCAAATGACATCAGCCTTGTTTTTCTTTGAAACTCTTAATAGTAATTTACATCTAATTTTGTTGTATAGGAGTACTAGCTTCCTAAATCTGGGCTTGTCTCTCAAATACTGTTTTACCTGAGGTACACAATATGGATGCATCTACAAATATAGATAATAAGACACTGAACCTGTCTTTTGGGCAAATACAGAATCATTAGAAGTAAAAGGTTGTCACAGACATCACTGGACTAATGAAGAGTGTTGTTTCATGACAGTTTAGAGATTAGAGAACGATGAAGCAGAAATCTGAACAGTTCTGAATCCCACAGATGTCATGAGATGATACTTTTGATTAGTTGAGAGATATCTTTGACTACTCATTTACCATAGTTTTTATTAAACCTATTGTTTTGCTTCTCTGAATGGTTACCCAAGACAGGCATATCTAAACCTCATACTTACTAGAGCTGATCCACAGCTGCAGTTTCACAGTACAAGAATTACTGTATATGTTGCCCCCCCCACACGTAAAAAGCTCCAGTTAGAACCATTGTTCTTTATCAATATTAGTTATTATCACTGTCATTAGTGCTCATCTATTGTATTCTTTGGTGCCTTTGGAAAACATTTTCCAACTTTAAAAAACTGTTAGCTTTTTCTTCTTTGGTGCATTTTGTTAAACTCCACTGTCATTGTCAGAACGCAGTTTCTGTTTTCAGACAGTAGACTGTAGTGGTGTGTATGAAAGACATGGTCTGGATTTAATACCTTTGAATGCTGATTTCTTTTAAATCATTAATTTTATATTTGTTTGATAGTATCTGTACATAATATATATTTTGGAAAGATGAAAACAACGAAACTTCACTTAATAGTCACTAAAATACCACCAACAGCTTAATCTGGTTCAATTTCAGTTGGTTACCATCTGCATCCCTCTTCCCCTCTGGTCATCCCTGAAAAGAAAAAAATACTCACCTTAGTAATGTTGTTTCTTCTAATGGAGTCTTGCTATATGAAGACAATTGCAGTATGACCGCAGGTTAGAACTGCTCCGGAGGTGAAATAGTTAACTTTCCAAGCAGGCATGGAACTTAGAGCATGAGCTCGGTTGAAAACTCTGTCTGTTGTGCTTCAAACGCAAACTGTCAGATCTTTATGAGCTAAAACTCACTAAGGTTCTGTGTGGAAGCTGTAAACCTACACTAGCCAACTGGCTACTAACATAAACACTCATTTTGGCCTAAAACAAAGACTCAAGTCAGGAGACCCAAAATGCAAAACACAACACCAATTCACCCAAAAGGTAGGTGAAAACAACAAGGTGGGCATCAAAAAGTGCCAACCCTGTACTGCCCACCCACATCCCCAAAACAGAGGTTCTGAGAGGGCAGACAGGGAGGAGGGAGGTCATAATATAGCAAGACTCCATTAGAAGAAACAACATTACTAAGGTGAATAATTTTTCTTCAAACAACATGAAGTCTTGCTATATTATGACAATTATGAACTACAGGCAGTACCCCCATGGAGGAGGGACAGGACCTACCTAGGAAATAGGCTCTGAAGCACGGCTGTGCCAAACCGAGCATCACTCCTAGCCTGGATGTCCAGGGAGTATTGCTTGGTAAAAGTGTGAACTGTTTTCCAGGTAGCTGCTTGACATGTTTCTAGAATAGGAATGTCTCTGGCAGCAGCCAGAGAAGCAGCTGTACCTCTGGTAGAGTGAGCCCTCAGGCCTAAGGGGGGAACTTTACCCAACTTCTCATAGCAGAATTGGATACAAGAGACAATCCACCTGGAAATGGATCTTTTAGTGGCTGGCTTCCTTTTACCAACTTCGCCATAGGTGAGGAACAGTTGTAGGAGTCAAACCTATGACCCTTGGTACGCTCTATGTAGTAACTAAGGGCTCTCTTCACATCTAGGCTGTGCAGCATCCTCTCCCAGAGGAGGTGGTCAGTGAAGTACACTGGAAGTGAAATAGATTGATTAAGGTGGAAATCTGAAACCACCTTAGGCAGGAACTTTCTATAGTCGAAGGACCACCTTATCTCTGTGAAAAGAGATAAACTCCTGCTCCACTGACAACGCTTGTAATTCACTTATGCATCTGGCAGAAGTGATGGCTACCTAAAACACAGTTTTCCAAGTCAAGTACTTGAGCTCAGCTGAAGACAAGAGCTCAAAGGGGGGTTGCATAAGCTGAGCAATGCAAACATTAAGATCCCAGGCAAGGGCAGGATCCCTGAATGGAGGGTTGGTGTGAAACAATCTCTTAAAAAACTTGGAAAATGCAGGATGAGCTGAAAGGGAAGAGGATTTACCTGCTGAAATAAAAGCAGACACAGCTGCCAAGTGCACCTTCAGGGTAGCTGGTCTCAGCCCCAAAGAATTCAGGTGGACCATATAATCCAGGACTGTGGGTAGATCAGCAGAGACTGGAAATATGCTTTTCTGAGCACCATATGGAAAACCTTTTCCATTTGGAATTGTAAGTAGCCCTGGTGGAAGGCTTCCTTGCGGCCTTCAATATATCCATTACACCTTGGGAAAGGTGTAAATCAGCAAACTCTAACTCTTCAAGAACCAAGCCTTGAGATTGAGAAATTTGAGATTCGGGTACCAGACCCTTCCCTGGGCACAGGTTAACAGATAGTGATTCCTGGGAAGGGACAGGGAAGGATGGACTGCTAAGGACAGCAGGAGTGGATACCAGGGCTGTCTGGCCCAATCCGGAGCTATCAGAATGACTTTGCATGATTGGGATCTGATTTTGACTAGCACTTTGAACAGGAGAGGAAAGGGAGGGAAGGCATAGAGAAACTTCCCCTCCCAACTGAAGGCTAAGGCATCCAGGGAGTGGAGCCCAACACTGGGGCCTGCAGCAAAGAGAAGTTGGTGATTGTCTGGGGCTGCAAAAAGATCTATCTGCGGGGTGCCCCATCTGGCAAATACTACTCCCAAGACCAGGGGATCCAGTGACCATTCGTGGTGGCCCTGGGAAATCCTGCTGAGAGCATCTGCCAGGACATTGTCCTTGCCTGGGAGGTGAACTGCCGTAAGGGAGGTGTTCAGGGAGTAAGCCAGAGACCACAACTTCATCACTTCAGTGCACAAGGCCATAGACCGAGTGCCCCCTTGCTTGTTGATGTACCACATTGTAGTGGTGTTGTCTGTTCTGACCTGAATACTCTTGTTCTGAACAGATTTGGAAAAAGCTTGAAGTGCTAGAAAAAGTGCTCTGAGCTCCAACAGGTTGATGTGGAGCAGAGATTCCTGGGGAGACCACAGACCCTGGGTGGTGAGTCGCCCATGTGAGCTCCCAGCCCAAGAGGATGCATCTGTAGTAAGGATTAGAGAATGAGACTGAGTGACAAAGGAACCCTTGTCTCAGGTTGCTCTGATCCTGCCATCACTGTGAGGCTTGGATCAGGCTTGAGTTACTGGGATCAGCTTGGTAAGAGGATCCTTTCTTTGAGACCAAAAAGCTCTCAAATGGAACTGGATGTCCCTCATCTGAAATCTTGCTCCTTGCACAACTGCTATGGAAGCAGCCATGTGTCCCAGGAGCTGCAGAAAATGCCTTGCTGGCCGGGAGACCTGCAGGGTAAATGAGGAGGCCAGGGAGACTATCAATCAATCAATCAATCAATCAATCAAAATCTTTATTTATTCAGGCGAACATCATTGAGCAATGCTCATTTACAAGATGGACCTGATAGGTCAAGATCAAAATAAAGTACAGTATAATACATAAACCAATACAGAGAAGAGGCAAAGATTTTTATATAAATAAATAGGTACAGTAATAAAGAACGTAAATACAAGCAAGGTAGCTAATGGTTAGACTAGGGTCTTTGCCCTGTCCAGGGGGAGGAAGGCCCTGGTTTCCTGTGTGTTCAGTTCTGCGCCTATGAATGTAAGAAGCTGGACCAGCTCTAGAACTGACTTTGAGAGATTCAGAAGGAAACCTAGAGAGGTAAGCAGTTGTTGCGTTATCTGAAGGTGTAAATTAACCTGGTCTGGGGACTGGCCTACTAAGAGCCAATCGTCCAGGTAAGGAAAGATGGCAATCTTTTGCCTTCTTAGGTAGGCAACTGCTACAGCCAGGCATTTGGTGAATACTCTTGGGGCAGAAGTGAGGCCGAAGGGCATTGCTCTGAACTGGTAGTGGCCTGAGAGCAGCTCGAACCTGAGGTACTTTCGATGGGAGCTTCTGATGGGAATATGGAAGTAGGCATCCTTGAGGTCCAGGGAAGCTAGCCAGTCCCCTGGCCTTAGAGAAGGTAGGATAATTCCCAGAGTCACCATTTTGAACTTTGGCTTTAAAAGGTGCTTGTTTAAATATCTGAGATCCAGGATGGGCCACCATTCTCCTGTCTTTTTTGGGGTAAGGAAGTATCTGGAGTGCAAACCTTTGCCCTGGTGTAGGGGAAGAACCCTTTCCACAGCTCTGAGAGCCAGGAGGGAGAGACCTCTGCCTCTAGGGCAGTGCCTCTGATGGAGTTGCAGGTGGAAAGATCTGGTTCTCAGCTTTGGAAATTTTTGAAGCTGAGAACCAGTCCCTAGCTTACTACTTCCAGGACCCACTTGTCTGATGTTAAAGACTTCCAGTCCTGGACAAAGTAAGCCAGCCTGCCCCCTACAGGTAGAGGAGAATCAGCCCTGGCAATCCCATCAGGGTGCCTGCTTGGCAGGGGCTTAGGGCTAAGGGGTGGAAGCAGACCTGCTTGTACCCCGTCTGCCTCTCCCTCTAAAGAACCTCCTCTGAGCATAGGCGGAGGAGAAAGCTTGGGCTTGGTAAAAAGCCCTATGAAAAGGCCTGCCCCTGCCTCTAGGAAGCTGCTTTTGAGGAGTGGCCTGCCTTTCCTTGGCCTGTGCACTCCTATAGGTGGTCCTATATTCATCCATTTTCTTCATGTAATTCTCTGTTTGCTCCCCAAATAGAGAATTTCCCGCAACAGGAAAATCCATGGCCTTAGACTGGGTATCCTGAGACAGGGTAGTACATCTGAGCCAAGCCATCCTGCAAAGTGCCACAGATGTAGCCATGACTCTTGATGAAACATCATTACAGTCCACTGCAGCATGAAATTGCACCTTGGATGCCTCAATACCATCCATAGCCACCTGTTCCAGCTCCTTGGCAAGCTGGTCAGGGACTTGTTTCGCTAGGGCCAGCACAGTATCCCATCTGGATTTCTGGTACCCAGCAGCATAAGCCATATAATTTGCTTGTCTGAGTCCCAAAGATGCTACCATGTAGTGTTTCTTTGCCATAGCATCAATCTTCCTGGAGTCCTTCTCAGGGGTGTGTGAAGCTAGGGGAATATTAGCCTTGTCACAGGCTGCAGCCTGCACTACCCCCACATGGCTGCATTGTTGAGTGAGGAAATAAGTGTCGGAGCCTGATAAGGTATACCTCTTGTCCATCCTTTTATCCACAGGAGGTATAGTGTGAGGAGTTTTTAAAACTTTTACTGTCTGTTTCTGAAAAGATTTATGCAAAGGAATAGACAGTCTCCTAGACTCTGGAATATCCATCATTTCTACATAGTCTGGCTCCTCTTGGTCATCAACAGCTTCCTCAACAGGGAGCTGGAGAGTTTCAGCAACTTTTTTATAAAACATGAAATAAGAAGGGGACTCAGAAAGCCTTGGAGGAGAAACCCCTAGGGGTCTATCTGGAGAGATGTCCTGATCAATGGGCACATCCAGATCTTCAAAACCATATTCATTCTCCTCATATTCCTCTTCCCCTTCCCCCAGTTCATAAAAATCCTCAAAATCATAATCTCGAACCGGTGGAACCAGCCGAACCGAATGCTTACCTGAAGGTGTGGTTCGGTCAGACCTGAGAGAGAGAGAGACTGAACAATTTGAATTGCTTTAGCTATTTCCTCAGCAGTTGGGAGAGAACTTTTGGCTCTACACTAGCTGACTTTCTAGTCCTTTTTGCTGGAACCGGCTCCTCAGAACCGGCTCTTCATTTTCCCGAGGAAGTATCGCCCTGGTCGGAGGGCACTCCCTCTGGTTCGGTTGGCACCGAACCGGGCTGGCCATCCGGGTCAGCAGAATTTTTGGCCTCCCTTTCCCTGAGCCTACCAACTCTCTTATCTATGGTAGCAGCAGGGAAATTGTGACAAATCTGGCAGTCTAAATTGAGGTGGTCAAGCCCCAGACAATAGACACATGTGGTGTGCGGATCAGCCTTAGCAAAAGCTTCCCCACAAACACTACAGTGTTGAAACCCAGTGGGTCCAGTTTTTCTTTTGGGTTTCTCAGACATAATGCCAGCCTAACCAACTTGTCCGTTTATGGCAACCTAGCAAGACACCCTTATCGGTTCCCAACCGTGTCACGGGTCGTGGAAAAAACCGTAATGAAATCCGTTTTTTTTAGAACCGATCAGAACTGGGAACCGCACTCTAAAAAAGGACTAGTAGATTTTAAATACAACCTGATCGGTTCAAACCGAACCGATAAAGAATTACAAGTTCCACACAGAAAAAATAAATGTAAAACCTATCTATTACTTACATTACCACAGACAGAGCTTGAACCGACCGGTTGCGGTTTAATTTCGACTAAAAACCGAAAAATAATACTTTTAAACCGACAAAATGAACCGAGCAGAAGGAGAAATCTCTGGAGCGACTGTTCAGTGAGGTGGAGTAAAGAATCTGACAGTTTGCGTTTGAAGCACAACAGACAGAGTTTTCAACCGAGCTCGCGCTCTAAGTTCCATGCCTGCATGGAAAGTTAACTATTTCACCTCCAGAGCAGTTCTAACCTTTGGTCATACTGCAATTGTCATAATATAGCAAGACTTCATGTTGTTTGAAAGGGACTTCTAGTCTCAGTGGGCCTACTGGGTCAACAAAATGCAATAAAAAAATAAAATAAATAAAACTGATGTGACAGAGACAGGAAACTATAACACTTTACAGTTCTTTACATAAGTAAATACTGTATTAAAGATGTGGATTTTACAGAATAATTGAAAATTGCTTGAAACTTGATTTGTTATATCTGTGGGGTCAATTTGTATGGAGGCAGTTCGCACCATGGTCTTGTTGATGTTGATGTGGGTATAACTTTATGGTTTGTCAACCATTACAACAATGAGCAGGAAAAACTGAAAACAAAACAAAAAAAAAAAACAATAATAATTCTAATCTAGACTACTTAGACATTGAAAGGCTGCAGCATGTGAAGTACTTGTTGATGCATAAGATGTCTTCACATGCCGTAGTGTCTCCAAAAAAACGTACTTTACCATTGTATGTAAAGAGCATAAGACTGATACTAAAACAGAATCTGGTTCATTCCCTCACTGAACCAGGATTGCTTCAGATTCTATTGCGTACATTTAAAGCAACTATTGTCAAATTAATAAGACTGAAAACAATTCATTACAATAGAATTGAAACTCAGTTTCTGTAACTTTAATATTTAAGTGATGTAGTTTGCAGTTTCAAAAGCTTAGAAGAGATCCACAAAACAGCTGCTAAAACCACACTCCATTCCATCGCTAAGTAAATGTCATTGGCTATTTACATGTAGTTGTAACTGTGCTAAGGACTGGTTTAAAGCCAGACTGATAGCAGTCCAAGACATGCTGGGAGCCTACAAATTCCCACATCTGTTACTGAATGCACTTCTCCAAAACTAGATAATCTGAAAGAACATAAGTCTGGTCTATAATACAAGTCATCATGGTTACGTTCTAATTTAAAGGCAGGGGTAACTTAAGTAATGTCCCACATTATTTAAAACTGGCCTCAAAATAAAGAAATTGAATAACTATGAATAGCATCCAAGGAACAAGCAAATGTTTCTGAGCCAGTTTTCAAGCATGGGACCTACTGATGTTTTACTAGTCAATTTAGAATGTTCACATTCTCTTAAAAATGTTCCTGAGCCCAGAAAATAATTTACTGTTACGATCAAAAGAACTCAGTTGCACTCAAGTCCCCAAAAATTTGACTTTCAGGAAACAGCAATTTTCTGTAATGAAGATATTTTCAGTACAAAAGATTTTTTTCCCATTTGAAATATAAAAACAGACATTGTCAGCAGAAGAAGGCCCTGAGACCCCCTGAGTCAGCCCAACCTTATCTATCTGATCTTGATTTTCTGTGCCCTAGTGGCTCATCACTTTCCCATTCCTCCCTCCCCTTTAAGCACTGTCTTCACCAGTGCCACATGCCTACTCCACTCATGTCTGAATCAGGCCACCAGTTTCATACAGACCAGCTCCCCAGGCAGTCTATTCAACACCCACCACCTTTTTTGTGAAGAACTGTTTTCTGATATTCCTCTTAAATCTCCCCCACCAGTTTTATTAAGTTTCCCTGGTGCTGCTGTTCCCACTCAGCGTAAAGAACAAACTCTTCATTCTCTACTCTCGTTATCCTGTGGATGTATTTATATGTCTCTATCATGCCACCCCTCTCTCTTCTTGCCTCTAGTGTGTACATGTTGAGATTTGATGACCTCTCCTTGTAAGTCTTATCCTGCTGGCCATGGATAATTTTGATTACTCTTCTCTACACCAGTTCCACTCTGTCCCTGTCTTTCTTCAAGTGCAGGTTTCAGAACTGTGCACAGTGTTCCAGGTGAGGACAAACTAGGGACCTGCACAGCGGCAAAGTCACTTTGCTCCTTGGACCTCTAATCTCCCTTCCTGTATGTCCAATCATTCTCTATAACCTTACCATTGCCTTTTTGCTGTCATTAAATTGTCCAGTATTATTATCCACTGTCATGATCCCTTTCCTCTTGAAACACAGAAACATAGACTTTGACAGCAGACAAAGACTGATTGGCTCACTCAGTCTGCCCATTTCCCTACCTATTGGATAAGCTGCAGATCCTAGTTAACCAACAGCCTACTTCTTCCTATCCCCCATCAGAATTGCCTTATCATATCATCATTGCCTGTCATATACTCTGCTGCAATTTTCCCCATTCTGTATTCAGACATCAGTCCTGTAAAACTAGTTAAGGTCTACACCACTCTACTTGACTCCTGGGTCCCTCCATTTACCTATCCTCTACTATGCTAGTCACCTGCGAGTGATCAAGTTAGACATAATGGGCCCGATTCCAAGACATATGGCACTGGCACTTTTGAACTGCGCCATATGCCGATATGCCAGGAACTCTGCACCCAATTCCAAAAAGGGCAGGAACCCCGGTGGTTACATCCTGCGACTTGCAGCACCCCAGGCAGTGCACCAAAGGGAGGATACACCACAACAGGGTGCTGCAAGCTGCAGCAATGCCCTCTGACATGGTGCAGGACCCCTGCCCTGTAGCCTCGAATACACAGTCCTCCCCCAAAGCCCTGCTCCCCGAGAATAGTCCCACAGGGCAGATCATGTCCCCACCATCCCCAAGCCCCAATCAGCAATCACCAGCTCACCACAAATATCATAACAGCTGTGCCACTTATTCCCACCCCACACACCCGGCAATGCCAGTCCACCCATACCCCACACACACACACACACATTCCCATTCGTCGACTGGCACAACCCATCTCTCACCTCCATGGCCAGCCACTGACTGAGCTCCTTCAGAGCACATACTACTGTATAAGTACATGCTTAATCAGTTATTGAGCACATACTGTATACAATAGTATGTGCTTGGAGGTAGCTCAGTCGGCAGCTGGCCATGGAGATGAGCGGTGGGTTGTGCCAGTTACTGACTTGGAACGGGTGTGTGTGTGTAGGTTGGGGGTGGTCTGGCACTGCAAAGTGGTGGGCCACTAGACTACCAGGGAATAAGTGGAATGGCTGTTATGATATTTATTTTGAGCTGGTTGATCACAGATGGGGCTTGGGGAAGGTGGGGACATGATCTGCCCTGCGGGGCACTACTTGGGTATGGGGGGAGGACATGATCTGCTCTGCGGGGCACTACTTGGGTATGGGGGAGGACATGATCTGTCCTGCAGGGTAATTCTCAGGGATCTGGGCTTGGGGGTGCTGGCAGCACATGGAGGGCTTTACAGGACAGGGTCCAATGGGGGATGGGTGGGGGGCCTTATGTGGGAATGTGGGGGTGCACCCCCGGTGGATGTAAAGTACACTTAGACCATAGCTGGTCTAACTGTACTTAGACCAATGTCCTCCGGGGTTATCTTGGAATAGCACATGTGCCGTTCCGACAGCCACCCTCTTGGAATAGGGCATTACTGCTGCCATAAACCCCCTTGCCCCATGTCACAGGGAGTTTATAGTGTACCTAGTGGCGTAGGACACCTTTAGTGCAGGCAGCCTGCAACATGTCGCAGGCTGCCTTTTGGAATACTGAATGTCATTATGCATGGCACAAAGTGCTACTTGCGCCATTTTGTTTGGTGTAAGTTACTTTGCGACATGTGCAACTGTTCTGGAATCGGGCCCCATCTGTTTATGGAGCACATGCCTGCTGTAAAATCATAAGCTTCTACTTATAACATCACAGCCTGGTGCCGTGGAAAATGTTTTTGATGTGACAAGCAGAAGAATATGACTTTAGAGCAGGCAAAGCAGCAGTAATAGATGATGTCTAAGGAAATAACTTGCTTTTATGCAAACATTTTTAGCAATGAATAATCAAATGTCCTGAAATTCAAATTTTTTTTCTGGAATGTTATGACATTTGAGTCCTGCTGGTAACAACAGTTGTTTTTTTTTTGTGGGAAAACAAAAAAACGGCTTTAATAATTTCAAAACCTGCAATGAATGAATTCCATTACATTTTGAAAATGAAGACTCATCAGTATGAAATAGGGATTAATCAAGTAAGTCAGCAATATTTCTACTTTCTCAATATGTGGTACCATTTTGAATAATCTAATATGGTGGACCGTGGTTCAACTTTCCAGAGATTTGATAACATTTTATGATTGCAATGGATCACTCAGGGTTTTCATTGGTCCAGTTAAGTAGAGTTCTGCTTTCAATTTCCTTGCTTGAGATATTAATGTGTTCCTGTATTGTTGATACTGCTACCAAACTACCATGTTACTACAACTATTCAGTCACTATGCTCCTTTTTATCTCTAGAACAAACTCCCCTTGACATCTGTTTGTGGTGTTGCATCTCTGGATCCCGTCAAAACTCTCCTTAAACCTACTTTTTCTCCATGGCATGGAACTGATAAGCTGCAATTGACGCCTTTGCTCCATAACTCATTTTACCTAAAAAGTTTGATTTGACACCACTAGAATGCACTCTTCCTAAAAATATTTTGAGTTTCAGGTATTTCAATATGATTTTAGAACTGGGACTCATTTCATTTCAAAATGATCACATAGTCAAATCCATCTGCATAAGATTAAGAATCCTCTTTAAAAAAACAGAATCTATCATCTGGCTCAAGACTGGGTAGACCAAGCAGTCCTTATCTGCCATCAAATTCTATGTTTCTAAGACAAACTGCAGGAAACAGTTTCCTATGCCACTGATAAACTGGCTGACCTCGCTCCTTTAATGAACCATTGCAGAGCTGCCCCAACCCAAAAGACGCTTGCCTCGTGCAACTACATAGCCCCCCTCAGCATCAATGTAAGACATGGTGGAGAGGGGCTGGGAGTCAGGGAAGTCAGCTGATGGAAGCACCTGCAAAGTCTTTCACATGGGAGCGAGTGGTGCAGCCTGTCTACATAGTCGCTTAAATCCCTCACTCACAAACGCTGGGACTGCAAAGCGGAGCAGGGAATGGCTTACTGTAATTCAATAAGTGATTACATGGAGGCATTTGCACCACAGCAACCCAAGCACTCTGGTTGCTGCGGTGCAAATGCTGCTGAGAAAACACAGCATGACTGTGTTCTAGTTGTTGCTGCCTTTGAAGCAGTTCCGTGTAAAATACCACTTGTTTATAACAGGGTATGAAGATTTATCCTTTTGACTGATTTATAGGAACACCATTGCCTTCTTAATGACAATTTTCCAAATGTTTTTTTTTATATGTTAATAAGAAATGTCTATTGATAAAAGCAGATACTTTGCTAAAATGCTCATATTTTTATGAAATGAGTATTCTGGAAGGTCTCTTGAATCACTAGTGGTAAGCTAAGGGCTGAGGTATGATTGAGCAGCCCCTGTGACTTTTGTCAGTAGATCCAGTATAAATGCACAGGGCCCACCTCCCTCCAAGTCTGGCTATATTTCTGCTTTGTGCTTTTGCTTCTTGCCAGCTACTGTGGCCACTCTGTTCTGGTCTGGTTACTGCTCATCACTCTATTGTTGTTTTGATGAGGTGTTCTATAAGCAATAAGACACAACTGGAGGGATATATGCTGAGATTACTGGATGCCCATGGGTGTCCTAAGGCCAGACATCACAAGCAGAGGGCCTTACAACACCTGGAAGTGCAATAAGTTCAACACAAATCCAGTCCTAGAGTGCCTTTTTATGCTTATAAAACAGGTTTAGTGTCATTTTGTTAATGGAAATTAAAAGAAACTTTTTAAAAAAGTTTATTGATGTGTTTGTTATTTAAATATCTCTTCTGCTGGTTGACTGTCACTAGAGAGTGCTGTATGAAAATGTTCTGTTTTCTGTGTTGTTGTGTGCCTTCTTCAGTGTGCTTTTGCTAGTTTTAATTTGTTTTCCTGTTATTGGTTTCACAGTTTTACTTTTCTTTGCATAAAAGTTGCAGAAACAGCTGAGAGGCATTAACAAACTAAGTAGCTATACAAAAAGTATTACTGCATTTGTTTTCACTGTGTTTTGTACGTATGTGTGGGGGGGACAATTGTGAAAATTCTAAAGTCAGAGGATCTGTTTGATTATAGGGAAGATTGGCAGAAGTACTTCTTTCAAGGGTAATCTTGCTGTGATTAGGGTATGTGTGGCAGCCTGCTGTTCCATATAGTATCCAGGTGTAACCCCCCTCATCGGGAAGGGGTTTACCTGAACTTCTGCTGCTGCAGCCCTCACAAGACCCTTGCTGCTGCCGTACTATTGCAGCATGACTCTTACTCAACCATATGTGTAGCACAGCAAGAGACTCATGCTGTTAGGAAATCTTCAGCGCCTCCTGCACCCTCTTGTAGCAGCTGTGACTGTATTCTTCTTTCCTGGTCCCCTGATTCTGGCATAGGGGGATAGGACTCAGTAAGACAGGCATGCCATTTCCCTGACTGCTGCTGATGGAGAGAGTCAGAGAGAGAGAGAGAGAGAGAGAGAGAGAGTGCGTGCTGTACAATACTCCTTGCTAGCATTTTCTCTCCTCCTGACCCCAGCACACTGCGACTCACAAACCTACTTCTCCACCACAGAAGTAACACCACCAGATAGTAGTCCAGGAGGGGTACTAGCAGAAGCAGGGGCTAGCACACATTTAGGGGCAGCAAAGTAAACTAAAATTAAATGAGTTTGGAGCCCAGGGCTCCAATGTGAACATGGGGCAGCCATCTTTGTGACCCCTAACCTCACCAGGCAATCAATCAGAGGGCTAGAAAGCCCAGCCAGGGACTGCAAAGGAATGTGGGAGGCCTATGTAATTCAGGGCCCTCGCATATATACTGGTGGGCTAAGAGGGCCAATCAGAGGTCAGGACAGGGCAAAAAGGACTGATGGACAGCCCTTGCCCTCCAATGGAACATGGACATTGAATTGGGGACAGATGTTTCTGGACTTTTGAGGAGCTGGGTCAGTCTGAGAGAGACACTGTTGTGCTCAGATCTGCTTTTGGTGAGACCAAGCAAGAGGCCAGCTAGTCCAACAATCCTGCAAGCCCTTACCAGAGTTTATTCTGCAAACTCACTGTGAGCCTTATCCTGGGCTGACACTGATCAGAGTCTGTGCCAGTTGTGCATCTCTTGGAAGAAATTACTGAGAGTTTGTGCCTCTGGGCCATTGCTGCATACCAAAGCTGCTGAGCTGTACTGAGCGGACACAGAGACCTGCATTCTACCCAGGTTGCTCTGTTGCCAGGTAATGAGCCTCCTAGCCCTTATCTAGTGTTTTGGACAGGGGGACAGAGAACCACAGAGCATCTGCCCTGAGTACATGGATGATCTCAATGTGGAGGTGGGTCAGACCTTGAGGGGTCACTCCTGGGACCTGGGCTCCTGGGAAACAGGGCTCCTGTATCCTGAGAGGTGAGCCAGGAGGGCTGTGTCATGACACGTGTGAGCCAGAAGGGCTGTGCTGCTGCAGAATGAGGGAATCAAAAGTGCTTAATCCCCCAGGCCACTAGGCCCTGTTCCTGGCTACTGCTTACCCTGTTGCTGTGTGCTGTCCCCTGCCTCAACTGAACTGCCGCATCTGTGGGTCATGAGAGTGTTGACATTGCTGGCTGGGGTCCTTTGTACTTTTGCAATTTGGGATTGTCATTAGTGTATTTGGATTTTAGTTGTGTTTCAAGTATTTTCCTGTTGGATTTCAAGTTTTCTAATTTGTGCTAGCAGACTATGGTCTGTTGGGGAGTTAAATTGAAAGCTTGCTAATCTTCATCAAGTGCTCCACCAACAGAACCTGGGCAACGTAAACCCCAGGTGCACCAAAGACATAGAACACTGGACTTGTGGCAACCTAAATGCATTTTCTATCTGTTACAGCAATTGAGGCTTGCTAGACCATCTTTTTGTGGTCTAGCATGTGTCAATAATGGGGCCAGTTGTAACAGAGCTTGCACCTGATATTTGTCACAAGCTGCCATAAAGCAGGTAACCTGTTGTAACTGTGCCTGAGATTGCAAAATTGGGCCCAGTTGCAGCAACTAGGAGTTGTGCAGCTGCAGCAATAAAGGATTTGACGAAGGGCTTAATGCAAGCTCAGCGCCACCCTATGAATATCCAGCTCTGGGACTCTAGCATAATTCGATGTCCTGTAATGATAGCGAGCACAAAACAGTGACTCCCAAAAACAGCGAGGAGAAAACAGTGACTGTGGTTTCAGTGACTTCAGCATTCCCCCCTCCTCGACTTGTGTCCCCCCGGAGTTGGTTATTTATAGTAAGGGGCGTGTGGAGGCGAGGCTCTCCACAAAGAGCGGTGTGGGGGCATAGTCCCCTGTAAAAACCATGGTTGCTGTTTCTGCCCTTGCTATTTTGTTGTCACTATTTGTGAGTCACCATTTTGCGCTAGCTATAATCATATATGACAACATAATTCCTGAGTACCCAGAGTCATTGGTTATTGTGACATACTTGAAACTGTTAGTTTACTACTGGTACTAGATGAAGAGTCCTCTGCACTCTGTGTAGTATAATTCATCTTTCTGTGCCCTTTGATTGGGCGGATGCTTCCTCAAACTGTGTGGGATCTGAGATGGTGGTTGTGACCCACAATACAGTGGCTCTCAGGGGGCATTGTTATGGGGTAGGAGTGCTCAAGGTGACTTGCAACTGCCTAACTCCTCCTTTTCTTCCAGCTTCTAGGCCTGTGCTCTTAAATAAAATGACAGTTAATTTGTTGAATTTCACTTCTATGAATGCACCCAGTTTGCATTGCCTGATTGAAGTGTTTATTGATGAAGGTAATGACTATCTTTTTGATCCCCAGGGGGTGGTCCAGTCCACTGTAGGAAAGTGGGTAAGTATTGTACTCCAGAGGGTAATACTACTCACAAAATCTGCATGGAGACACAGTGCTATTTGTGATTTGTGCTGGGATGAACCCACTACCGCAGGAGAAAGAACAAACCCAGCCCCCCTCAACCAGGTGGACCCCGTACAGTCACCAGGCAGGGGTGTGAACCTGGATATGGGAATCCTAGGGTCACATGGGATTTAACCTACCCATTTTAAAAAGACATTTTCATTGCACTTTTGTTATTCTTTCTTCTTCTTACTTCTTTTTGGTAATGTAGGCCCTCACCTATGTCTTATTTTACTTGTCACATTGCAAGTGTGTTTTCTGGAACCACTTAAGCCATTTAGTCCCACCAGCTTCCATGAATTCTCTCTCATCCTTGTGTTTGATGTTAAGGAGACTGGTTTCTTTGTGTTTACCCTAGTTATCATATGCACATCTTTGTAAGTCTCAATCACGGTACCTCTTTCTCTCCTTTTGTCAGTGGCATACATGTTTAAGTCCTGTAGCCTATCATCATACATCTTATTCCAAAGACCATAGATTGTCATAATTGCCCTAAGCTGTACTGCCTCCACCTTGTTGCAGTCCTTCCATAGGTGTGGGCTCCAGTACCTTGCACGGTATTTGAGGTGTGGCCACACTAGTTATCTGTACAGAGGCAGGATCACATCTCGCCTTCTATGACTTATGCCCTTCCCTATGCAACCCAGAATTTTGTTTGCTTTACTCACTGCCCTGTTTCAGTATGCAGATGTTTTTACAGACTTTAACAGCAAAGGAACCAACATCATTTGTCCTATGTGAACCTTGACGCTTACCTGGATTCTGAAGAATGATCCTATATACCATGACCTGTATTCCTTAGCAGCAGCATCATAACCTCCACATGGTTTATGTCTCATGTCTGAATTATTGTCTCTTTTCTATGTTTGGATGCATCTAACTCTTCTGAACAGGAGTTGCTACATCTGCGTCTAAGAAACATATGCTGGCCCACATCATTGCATGCCTTGGTCAGGGGATATCATCCTGCCTTGAAACCTACATTAGAAATCCTACTACTGAACTTTGTGATGCTCACATACAGCTCTCTATAATTTTTGCCTGGAGGGAGGCTTAAGCAAGGCCCTTGATTCCCAGAGGTTTCCTTAAAAAAGGTTTTTTTCATTGCCCCTTACCAAGGTTATCTCAAGTACAAGAGCTCAGCCACATATACTAGCAATTTTTGAGGCAGTTCAGATTCCTTTAGACTTGGTTCCCAATAACTCGAGCATCTACTATAGGGTGGATACACCTATATCGAACTTGCCAGCCAGTCCAGTTGCACAAGAACTCTGCACACTCACATGGGCTACCCCAATATATGGTATGGCTGGGGTCTGTGCTTTTGTGGGGCAGCCTATATGGCACCTGTCATGAACACACCCCTGGAGGCTGGACCCACTGAGCTCACAGCAACACCTCTAAGTGCAATCTGTGATGGGGGGAACAGGAATACTCTCCATGCATCCTCCTAGAGTGCTCGCTGAGTTCACAACTGAACACCTGCCATGAGATCACAGGGCTTCCTCGCTAATCTGGGTAACAGTAAAATACGGTCTCAAGTCCGTAGCCAGGTGAGAACCCTTCTCAGTTGCTGTACTGGGGGGAGACCCAGGTATTATGAGCTCTTTGGGGTTTGCCTTCATAATCCATGATTGGTGTCTTCTCCCATGGGTGGTGCAATGACCTCGTTCCCCCTTATAGAACTCTCCTGAGACCTATGTATCTCCCCTACTTTAGGCACCCAGATTCCCTTACAGGATCCTAGTCTTTGGTAGTGATGGTGACACCTTGCATTAAAGCAGCTGGTCTCGGATTTGAAATAAACCTTCCCACAATTCACACAAAAAAATCACTCACAGGCAGTTTTTAAAAGCAAGCGCTTTTACTAATACTTAAATAATTATCATACAAGACTTACAAAACAAGAGATTTCAGAAATTTGGGTTACAGAATAACAAAATAAAGTTGGAAACATATTAATACAAAATGCGCTGTGAAATTTAACTGTTTAGTTTCTACATAATTTGTGGGGCATCAGAAGTCCAGAAAATAAATGAAGTTTCTACAAAAATTTTCCGAGTACCAGTTCTTATCGCTGTCTGGCTGTCTTGTGTTGTGTCATAAGAATGTCCCATGAAACAGTGTGCAATATAATGCCCCGAGCTTATGTTTTTGATGGATTTGTATACCCTGGAGCTGAGTGAGCTAGTGATCTCCTCTTTTTAGGCCAGTAAGGGTTTCTCTTGCTCCTTCCAAGTTTTTAAGTGAACCATAAAAGGAAACACTATTTTGTTTTCCCACATCCCCAGCTTCCTGCCACTTATTAAGAATGTAATTAGACTGGTGGTAACATGTCTGATATTGCTGGCATAAAACCCATTTTCTCTTTGATCTAAAGTTCTATGATGGGGAGCTGGCCTTCAATTCCTGTTACTTTACAATACCATTGCCTTTTGCTCATGCTTACCAGGAAATTCCAATTTATTCCTTTGAAATATAATAATTGCTAAGATTCCATTGTGCCTATCCCATGCATTCTTAAACTCCACCACTGTTTTCACCCCCACAACCTCTGCTGGAAGGCTGTTCCAGGAAGCCACCACTCTGTGAAGAAGTACTTCCTCATATCTCTCCTGAATCTACCCCACTCCAGTTTCATAGCATGTCTCTTATTTCTTGAGCACTTTGTTTTCCAAAAAATACTTCCCTCCTGTAGCATATTTATCCCTGTGACATAGTCGCAGGTCTCCATCATATCCCTTTCTCCCTCTTCTCCCTCCTTTTTTCTAGGGTGTACATATCAAGGTCCTTTATTCTTTCCTTATGGAGCTTTTGTTGCAGACCCAGCACCATTTTAGTTGTCCTCTTCTGGACTGTCACCACTCTGTCTATATCCTTCTGGACATGCAGTCTCCAGAATTGGATACTGTACTCCAGGTGCAGTCCTACCAGCAATCTATACAGAAGCATCATCACCTCCTCTTTCTGCTGGTGATACCCTTCTCTATGCACCCCACCATCTCACTAGCCCACCTGAATGCCTTGTTGCACTGTCTGGCCTTCCTTAGGTCATCTGATATGATTATCCTCGTTTCTCTTTCCTGCTTGGTAGTCATCAGTTCAGCTTTGTGTAGGGTAACCACATTCACCATCCTCAAGTTCACTGGCATGACACTTTTTTTGCCAGAGACACATTAAACAGGTCTGTCTGTGGTGCTGCCAGAGAATGTCCTGTCTTCCTAAGCATTCTGGAGTGAATCTCATGTGGCTCTGGAGAGCTGTTACACTTTAGATTATGTAATCCTCTGAGCACTCTAGTCATGAGTATCAAACCTATATCCAGTTTTTGTTCATCAGTTCCTTTAAACATTATATTTCTGTCAGGTATCGTACCTAAAGCTCTACCATAAACATCAAACCAAAGTACTCATTTATGGCATTTGCATTTCCTTCGTCATCCTCTACCCTTTCTTTATTCTTCATTATATTTGCAATATTATATTTTAACTGTCACTTTTCTTTAATAAACCTGAAACATTTGTTTCCCTTAACATTCTCTTCTATCTTTAATTCAGTGTTTGCTTTTCTCCTTCTTGTTTACTTTTTTTCTAATTTTTCCCCATTGTTCTCCCTGCTGGACTCTGATTGTTCACTTTTGTAATTACCAAATGTAGTCTTTCCCCCCTTCTTCATCTGTCCAGCAAATCAAATGGGTTTTCTATGCTTGTTTGCCATATTATCATACCTTTTGTTTGTTCCCAGCACCCCAGCTTGCCCTCGTCAGACATCCCCACCCCCAGCGGAATCACCCACCTTCACCCGGAATTACTCCTGCTTCCTTGTTCCTCCCTGGCTTACCCCCCCCCAGGCAGGGTTGATGAGGTAAACAATGCCCATCAGAGGTGTTGCTTGGTCCAGAGGTGTGCGCCAAGTTCGGAAGCGCAGGGCCTCTGGTGGAAAGGCTGGCATCATTATGCTGCAGGTGTTTGTTTTTTCCCCTTGTTATTGTGTTATATCACTCTTGTGATACTGACTGACCTGAGCTAGCAGCGCTCATGCACAAACAATTATGCATCGGCATCTCAAGGCTCTTTTGGCATCCCTTCTCTCTGAGCACTTGCTCAGTATGCACTGCCACCTGTAGTCACCCAGATGGCTGTACCATAGCGGAAGCTGGAAACCTTGTCTCCTTGAGGAGAAGAGCAGACTCTCTGATCCTTGTCTCTTGGCTGGCCCTCCAATGAATCATGCTTGTTTCTGAACCCACCATATCAATGTTATGAGCTGTAGCACTACCACTGCACCAATGGGCCAGCTGTTAGTAGCATAGCTAATGAACTCCTTCTTTTGTGTGGGACATTTATTCAGAAGCCCTGCTTCCTGTGAGTGCACAGCATATTTGTGTTCTGTGACAATGTCACTACTGCATGACTCACTGACATGCATAACTAGGTGCCATTAAACAGAACCAGAAAAAGATACACTGCTGACAAAGACCAAGGATTCATCCAGTCTGCCCACGTAAGTATTCCTGCTTATAGTCCTCCTTGCCCACCTTCCATGGAGTGCTCAAAGCTCCCTGCCTGTCTACATCAGCCTATAAGAGGTCTGTCACTTTCAGCCTCTGTTTGTTCCCAGATACTAGCAGAACCAGGTAAGCAGGATCCCGTAATACCTACAGCTAGTTTTAATGCCCCAAACAGGATGATGAACAATTACTGATTTTAGTGTCCTGTTTTCTGCTAGCCTTGACTCCCTTGCAATGCACTCAGTGCCAGTGACCTACTGCTACCAGCCTTTAGCATCCTTTGCCTGATACTGGTTCTCTCTCTCTCCCTCTTTTCTTTCAGTCTGTGAACTATACTT
Organism: Neoceratodus forsteri; assembly: GCA_016271365.2. Taxonomy (NCBI): domain Eukaryota; kingdom Metazoa; phylum Chordata; order Ceratodontiformes; family Ceratodontidae; genus Neoceratodus; species Neoceratodus forsteri. The sequence goes on along the minus strand of CM028135.1, from coordinate 328,295,788 downwards.
TCCAAGCTGTCTCATGCCAAGGTTACTTAGCTGAAGCCTCAGCTACATATAGACACTGGATCACCAACCACACCTCCTCACACCTCATCCAATATTGTAAATAAAAATAGTATTTGTAAGATCTTTACTGATCCAAATGCTGAGAGCAAATTACTAGTATTTCATTATTTTTAAACTGACAGACATTTTTTCATTATTTTAGAACTCAGCTGGCTGTTACTTCTGATGAGTTACGAAAACCACAGCACTATTACATAACATCTGATATTTAGCAACAACCAGATGCTAACAAAAAAAATCTAAAATGCTTAGCAGCTAGAAATTAGCAATCAAGAATGTTCCCAGACAAGGACAGACAAACTCCCAGCACCACATCATCTGCAGGTCAACAACCCAGAAATTCACGATGACAAAAACAACCCCACAAAAGGTACACACACACAAACTGCCAAAATGCATGTATAAAATAAAATTACACTGATTCACCACAGAAAAAATGTGGTGGTTTAAACTAGAAATGATTAACCATAGCACAAATGTGATCATTCATCATCCTGACCCCTAGCCAACATCTAGCACACAAATCCCACGTCTTCCAGTAGACAACAATGCCCCATCTCAATCCAACTGTACACAAGAAAAATACTTTCAACATTAGAAAAAGAAGGAACATTTCTATTTATCTATGTTGAGTTTTGTGCAAACACAGACTCTGCTGCCTGGAGTATATAATTTTGCATTTGCTTCAACCCTTCCTGACCTATAAAGTCATCACTGCACCCCTCAGATCCTCCTTGTCTATCTTGAAAAGACTGTACCCCTCTTACCTTGCTTCACAGCTTATTCCCTCATTCCACTAAGTCGTCATTATTTCTACTATATCATAGCTCACCCCAAGAAGTTCACTCTCCAGTTCATCCATATTTTTAGCCATTCATCTTATGTTTGCCCTCATGTCAAGTAGGATTGTGTTTCCCCCCTTCACTGCTTTGGGCTGCTTAGAGCTTCCCTTTGTAATTTTATTCCATGTACCTGTCCAGATTCTGGGTGTTTTCCCACACATACCTCTACTCACCCCTGTCCTACTTGAAAGCCTGCTCTACCAATCTATAATATATGCCAGCACCACCACCCCTTCTAAGCTCAGATGATGCCATTCTGCAATGTAAGGCTTCTCCTGTCCTAGAATGCCTTGCAGTATGCATGGAACCTAAACCTTTACTCTCTTCTCAGTACTTTGAACAACACATTTACATGCATAATCTCCTGCTGCCTCACTTGCCCTATAAATGGCACTTGCAGTATCTCCCAGAATGCTTCTTTTAGAACCCACTGTAAAGGCTTTTTCCTAAAGTAGTTCCCTAAGTCCATGCTGCAGGTCCCTTCATCTACCTCTTCTTACATCACTGATGCCAACATGTATCATGGTACAGCAGTTGGATCCTCTCTGCACTTTCACAGTGATATCTGCAACACATGGACTAGGGCCCCCATATCCAAAAGTCTCCTGCAAAATCACACAAGGGCCTGCACCACATATCTGAGATGCACCGGCCCAAAATAATGAGATATTCAGAAGATGCACAGGGAAATGTGATTACGCATGTCCAGCCGAATATCCTGAACATGCACGATCATGCAGTGGGAGATGCGTGGTGTAGCAGGTGACCTGAACTCTATGTGGAGCATGGGGAAATGTGCGATGCAAAGCCACTTACGTAGTGCACACAATTGCAATATGCAGCCAGGATATGCAAATGACCTCATTGTACATTCCAAACTCATCTCTCACATGAGCAGCTAATTACTGGAATGTATTCAGGCAATTTTCATACCCTGGGCATGCTCAGTTCCAGCTTTGCAGGGCTGCCCCACCACCCACAAAGGCGAACAGGAGAAACTGCAGCCTAGTGGGCAGGTGTGCAGGGATGTTTTTGTGTGAGCAGGTGAACTGCACTGGCCTGGGTACAGCGCTACACCCTATAGCCATGTACAGGGTCAGACAGGGGTACAGGGGCCCACCTGGACAGTGGTCACAGGGGCCACCTGGACATGCAACAGGTGTGGGCACAGGGTGACACAGGCTGCTCGGGCTACCACGTGCATGTGATACACCAGTTCTAGATGTGGCATACAATCATCTGCAGTGCTCCACACACCCCAGTATGAGTGATACCTGATGGGCACTGCAAGGGATGACAGTATGCAGACAGTGACCAGGTACCAGGGTGGGTGGGTCCCACCTGTCTGCGCCCATGGTATACCACCATGAATGTGTACCTGTGGTCAGTCCCTGGCCTGTGCCTTGTGGCCACTAGCACCTCCAAGCAACATGGGCACTGTTGCCACAGACGCCACCCTTGGTGCATGCCTGGGTCATGTTCTTGTGCACCTCCAAAGGCTGTCTCTGGATGGCCTGCCTGAATTACTGCAGCCTGCCTATGGGTGGCTGGCCAATTTAGGCATGCCTAACTTTGGGCAATGCATTTCCGAGATGTGCAGCAGATGCGCTGCACATTTTGGCTCAATATAGGAATGTGTGGCATATTCATGGGAACGCCCCCTTTATTTGAGCCATGAACATTATCTCTTCGATGGTGCATCTGGAGAAGTGCAATGCATCTCCCCTTTTGAATATCACTCTTCGGTGCATTATCTGAGATGGGCGGTACATCTCTACTTTGTGACTCGCATCTCCTTTGAAAATGTGGGCCCAGGTAGATAAGTGATGGAGCAGTCTGCATGGCTCTGGCACCCACAGCTGACATTCCTTATAAAAGAGCCTCCTATCACTACAGATTTCCTGCTACCCTGTCTCCTTCTACCACCCCAAAACCTCCTGTACTTTGGAAGCCCCTGTGAAAAAACCACTAGCATTATGCCTGTTGCATTGGGTTTGCCCTTCTCCTTTCCAGTCATTGGCACTTATAAACAGTATCATGTTTGTTCCCAGACTCCTTTATCCATAACCCATACAAAATAACAGACTGAAAACAACTGCATAAGTGCGAACATAGCAATTGCTTTTTAATGATGCTGCCTGTTTCCAATTCATTTCACTGAAAAAGAATCCTTAAATAAAAAGTTTGAAAGACTCACTACTTGTAGATTGTGGTATAGTATACTGCTTCTTCTTGCTTGCACCAGTTAACGCCATGGGCTGGAGAGATTCCTGGTATGTCCTGTGGTTCAGCCAGTCTTCAGTCGGCTGAGTTTTTCTTTGTTGTATCTGGAGTTTAAGTTTCTGAATGCGTTCTCTTGAGTTGGAAACGAAATCAGGCCTGTATAGTTCAAGAGCCTCCTGGGTGGGGCACAAGATCATCTTTAGTTTGTTTTCAGTTGTCCTCAAAATCAATGTTCTACGTAAATATTTTAACATTTTATTTTAAGAAGTAGAAATTATTTACCTTTATTTACATAGACTACATATTACTTATGAATGTACATTTCTTCTCAAAGGCCCCCCCCCCGGGTTCACACCTGAAAATGATCTTTGGCTCAGTGTGCCCTCCAGGTTAGCAATTTTCAATAAAAACATAAACAAATGAACAGTAGCACTGACAATGTATAAACTGTTAACTACTTCCTGAACAGATACTTTAACAGTATCACATGCACTGAGTAAGCTAAGAAGAGAGATAGCATTGCCGCAAATAGTAAACAGACATATAACTAATTTTCTAAATAGCCAGTTGTTAATTTTTAAGCATTTTTAATTTCCTTCTTGCCAGTTGCACATTTTAGTATTTGAAAGCCTTGCCTGTAGTTATGTGGGGAAGAGCTCCTCCCCCACACCCTACTTAAACCATCTGACTACAGGTGCTCTGCTTAGAGCGAGTCGCACTCGCTGGTGGCGCTGCCGGTGTGCAGCTGCTCTCTTTTGTTGCTGTTGCCCCTCTTCCTCCCTTCTCCCTATCTCCCTTGCTCGTTGTTCACTTGTGTTTTGTTGTGTGTTTGCCTCCCCCACCAAGCCTCCGTCATTTGTTGTCTTCCTTTCGTCTCTTGTCTTTTTTGGGGGACTTCTCCTGTCGCCCTCTAACCCTCTTACTTCCTAACCCTCTATCTGTCTGTCTCGGCTTTATATGTTCCCTTTTACCCTTCCTTTGCTTCCTTAGAGCAGCCATTATCGCGCTAATGCCGAGTCCTATCATCGGCCTGTACTGTTGCCCTTACCTGGGGCTTCAGACCTCTGCTCCTTGTTCTGTTCTCCACCTCTACTGTGGAAAATGCCCACTGAAGCTGCATTTCTGTTCCCTTACTCGCTGGGGACCTGCTTTACCTCCTCTGTACAGTTGCACTTCAAACCACCGTTCGTCCAGTAATCCCTTTGGACTCTTACTTCTAGTGGATCACCGTGCAAACGGACAGGTGTGGTTTGGAACCTTTTTATATTATTAACTGGATACTTTGCTTTCGTAAGGGTCACTCTGTGCGACTTATGGGCTCTCGGAAGCTGCACCCAAGAAAAGGCATTTAGTGCTGCTAAGCCACCTCTACCTGCCTGACCTGCAATTAAGCAATCGTGTCACCTATACCTGCGGGAATCCACTACTCGTAGTGCAGTTGGACAGCCCTTTGCTGGAGATAGAGCAAATTGAACTTTCAGCCGCCTGCTAGACTTCGGATTCCTGTCAGTCATATTCCAGCCATGTGCACAGTGATCACCTGATGTGACATAAAACCGACGCAGCCAGCATTATTACCTTGCTTCTGCTAACTCCATCAGCTGTTCTAGGTCATTCTGCATGAGTCCAATGATCCTACTGCAAGGCCAAACCTCATCTTGCCTAACTTGCTCATTGCCCTTTCAGCCTTGTTGGAATACCTGTTGCTTGGGCCTAACCAGCTAGGTTTCAGACTGTTTACTATCCCTGTCCTATGTGAGTACCAACTATTACTGTGCCGTGCTACTTACATGCCAGAGCCCTTATGCTGCCTTGCTACATATATCTTATTACATTCAGTACCAGTATGATGTTCTTAATTATGCTAAAGCTATTTCCGGACACACAGTCTATTAACCTGATGTACCTTCCTCCTCACCAACATTATGAGGCCCACTATGTAATCCTATCATCTCTTCAACATGGAAGTGCTCAGCAGCATGGCCAGCTTCCTTTACTAACTATGTACTTACAAAATCAACTAACTTCCATGGAGTTTCAGCCTGGGACAGACGTCCATCTAAGCAGCCCTCCATGGCAGCACCCATCATGCTAGCTTACATGGGGCCTAGCCTGCCTCGCTCTCCTTCCGTCTACCTACGAGGGGTCAAGCCGTACTGCTGGCCATGCGGGGGCCTCATCTGACATGCCTTTTGCCCCTTTGTAGCCCTACGTGAGGGTTCTGCAGCTTGCTAGCCTTTGTGGGACCTAGTTGCCGCTCTCTACTCCTTCCTTTGGCAGGCCTAGCTGCTTCCTTGCTTTCAGCCTCTGGACTCCTACCATGCACTTAAGCCATGCACCCCATCATTGAGTTTAGTGCCCTGCTTCGGATCCTTCAGAGGACTATCATCCACGCTTATCCATCAAGACTGGACACATTCCAGGATGTCTTGCCTTCAGTCATGCCAGTCTAGTTCTGGATGCTGCATTTCTCACCTTGCCTCTTCACACCTCTCCATACATCCAGGACTCATCTGTGCTCCTTTATGGATTTACTATCTAACTATGTCAGAAGGATCTTACATCAATGTCCCTGGCTGCTTACCATGTTGCATGCTTTGTTTGGATTTATTGCTACTACCTCACTTTCCGACTGACCTACGTGTGGTCCAGTCATGCATGCTAACCTTCATGGGGTTTAGCTGTCACTCTCTCACACTTTACCGGCTGACTTACATGTGGTCAACCGCACATCCTACACCTTGTACTTCCCATCGGCTGACCTACATGTGGTCCAGCCACACATCCTACACCTCATTTGGGCTTAGCCCCCTTTCACTCCCTTGGATGCTTCCTATCAGGATGCTTCAGTTCATTCCAATCTTCTACCACACCAATTTCTGTCTGGATTCTTAGCCAAGCTCTGTTCCATTCTGCCTTCCTAAATCACAGCTTAACCTTTAAACCTAACCTATTTCATACCTGCCTCACCTAGTATCAAGGCCTGGGCATACATATACTTTACTCGACGCCAGCCTGCCCACCAGCTGCTAGCCTTCCAGGAGCTCCTCTCCCACTAACCAACCTACATCTGAATTAGTTGGACATTCGCCATCAATCCATTTGGATGCTCCTGCCTTACCGTGTCAGTTACTGGATAACTACTGCTCCACTCTTGCCAGGATTCTTAACTGAGCTCTATCTGGAAGACCCTTCTATCTCCTAGATTAGGCCTTGACATGACTCTACTCCAGTCATCTAAGGCTTATAGGATCCTGTTACAATGCTAATACATTGGACTCTGCCCTCTTCTTCAGTTATCATCATCTATGACTAATATAAGCATGACAATTCAGTAACTGCCAGACCATTTCAACAAGTTAATTCCAGCAGCTGTACCATTCTGACTTCCGAAATGAAGATAACTACCTTGCTCTATACAACTATTTCGATCACCAGATGAAAGCTCTTCGATTTGCATACTATTTACATTCCTTCATGCTCTCTGCTGTATATAATACATAATCTATGCAATACTACTCCTCTGCTACTATGTCTGCATCATGCAGGTTGAATTTTACTACTACTGCTGACCTATGTTCTGGTCCACTTAGTCATACTACCTGCTTATACTTATCTGCTTTGCCCTTCCAGGGCCTAGAGGTTCATCACAGACAGTCTCACTTATTCTATTACCTGCTTCGCACTTCCAAACCTGGTGGTTTATCTAACTTATGTCTATTCACTCTAAGATCTAGTCTAATTCACTCACTTGTTTCACCCACTCTGGACTGGAAGTTCCCACTGCTCCGCCCTTTCTAGATTGCGCAGCCTGTGCCTAGCTCCTGTGCTTCATCACCAAGGCCTTCTATTGCATGCTTGCCAAGCGGAACATGAACCACTACTCCTCATACTCTGGGCTTGGAGACTCAACCAATTGGTTGCTGGTTCTTCTTGGAAAAGACTTCCTCGCCTTCTGGATCTTTTCACTAATGCACTTTTGATGCTTTGAATCATTATGTTCGACCATGGATTCCAATCTACTATCAGATTTTGCCCAGGACATGGATTTCTTGGACTAGGAGTTCACTAGACAGATGTACTGCCATCTTCATCAACATTCTAATATCAGTGCTTTCTTTCAGCTTTCCTGCTTTCCCTGGATTAGGATTTATAACCTGGAGTCAGATTAGCTGACAATTTAAAATCTTATTTAGGATTATTCTCCTTTAGTGTGCCCAGAAGGATGGGCAGGTCAGTAGCCATGGGTCCTCAGAAGTTTCCCCCCCAAGGGGGGGTTTCTCTCCTGCATGCTACTGCCCACACTCTCTGGAGTTGGAGGAGATAATCGTTTGATAAACGTTTGATACTCATTATTTTGGGGGGAACTCTTCCTACCCGACTAAGCATCCTTCCTACAGTGGGATACAGAGTAAAGCCGAAACATCAACTCTTAACAACTTACTCATCAGTTCAACATCTAAGCACCATGCCTATACTATCCAGTTTACATACATTGTAATCACTGACTTGTTCATATCGATGCTGAAGTACCTAAGCAATAATCAATTCCTACAACTAATACCTTGTCAGCATTATCCTGCTTACTGGTCTGGCCTCTGTATCCAAGCACAACTTACAGTATTAAACTACAGTATGTAGCATAAGCACTGAGCTATGAACCACACATAATTGAAAGGCTTGCCTGTAGTTATGTGGGGGAAGAGCTCCTCCCCCACACCCTACTTAAACCATCTGACTACAGGTACTCTGCTTAGAGCGAGTCGCACTCTCCCTCCATCCTCCCCTTACACCTCCTCCTTCTCCTGCACTTTTATCCCACCAGGGGGTTCTCTTCCTACTCAGCTAAGCATTATTCCTACAGTGGGATACACAGTAAAGCCAAAACATCAAGTCTTAACAACTTACTCATCAGTTCAACATCTAAGCACCTTGCCTGTACCATCCAGTTTACATACACTGTAATCACTGACTTGCTCATATCTACATTGAAGTATCAAAGCACTAATCAATTCCTACAACTAATACCTTGTCAGCATTATCCTGCTTACTGGTCTGGGCTCTGCATCCATGCACAACTTACAGCATTAAACTACAGTATGTAGCATAAGCACTGAGCTATGAACCACACATAACTGTAATTATAAGCAGTAACATGTAAAACAACATTCTGCCTGAAAGCTGACATGTTTAGTTTTATTCTTCTTTACACCTCATCATTACTGTGACCTCATTCATTCCGATATTTCAGGTGGCCAATCTGCATGGGCTAAATTGGAAATGTTTAGGTAGGGGAACCTCTTGTATCTAGATTTTTAGGTGGTGGAATGGAACTGCTATTTCCAGGTGGTGGAACTCTCCTGTAGTAATCAATGAAGAATGATGACAGAGCTGGTGAAACTGTCAAACAGGTTTTTAAGAGGTAGAGGAACTGAGCTCCTGTGAGCTCTTGCCAAATTTATCCCCTTTAATCTTCAGAAGGTGAGTGGCTGTTCTCGTTTGGTTGCGTTGTCTTTGTCAAAACTGTCAAGTGAAGTCACCATGTTGATGAGGTGTCAGTAAGAATTTAACTAGATATGCCAGCATCCTGGAAGATTCCTTCTTGTACTGCCAGATGGAAAAGCTTCCAATCTTTGGCTTGTAGAAGAAGGAAAAGGAAAAAAAGTGTTTCAGGTACAAAAAGTCTAACATCTGACTATTAAAAAAAAATTAACAATAGTTCCTGGAATGTACTGTTTAAAGGGCCACACTTGGGGTTTGCTGGCAATGTCTATCTGTCTGTCTACTTCTCTGTCGATTCAACTGCCCCAATACTGTATCTCCCTCGGTGCTCACTTCTCTGTTTTGTAAATCTGCCTATTTTCTTTTTTTTTTCCCCAATTTGCTTTACTTTTCTTCCCCCACAGATATCAGCCCCTTATGCTGGCCCCCTCCCCTAGCCCTATCACCTGCCTTCTACAGGACTTACTTCACCTCCTGTCCCTACATTTCATGGTGGAGCCACTGGGTTGGGTAGGTCACCTACGGAGTTCCAGAATGGTGTGGAGGTGGGTACCTTGGTCAGCACAGTGGGGCCTACAGACTGGAGGTTGACTTCATCCTGCAGCAGCCGGGAGTCTTTTCCTTGTGTCTCCCACACCCCATGGACTCTGCTGCCTGAAGATGTAGTGATACAAGTATGCTGCACATGCATGAGTCAACAGCATGCAATGTCCTTCCTTCCCCACCTGGCACTCACTTGCACTGCCACCTGTGGTCACCTAGGTGGCTGTAATGTAGTGAAGCCCCCTGCCCTCCAGCCCAAGAGGAGGAGGAGGAGAGCATCCACTGGGGCATTCAGTCCTTATCTCCTTTCCCAGCCCTTGATGATGCATGTTGTGCCCATGGGCCAGCAGTCTGTCTATTTTCTCTATCATTGCATTGCATGCATTCATTATTTCCTTCAGTTTACTAGCACTAAAACTCTCATTCATGCTGCTTCTGTTGCTCTGTATACCTTTCCATATCCATTAAACTATTGCTGTTGTGCATTTTAATATTCTCCGTGTTCTGGCATCTTCACACAGCATTTTGATCCCTCCCTTTTCTTCTGCTTGGTCCCTGGGCACTTCCTCCCTTCTTAATTAATTCGCTATCTCCACTGTCTGTGTTCCTATCATTCTTTCAGTTTCTCTGCTCTTTACGTTTAGAATAGCCTACCTATTCACCTTTGCCAAACTGACTGCACTCCATTCTTTAAACCACAACTTAAAGCCCACTTGGTCTTTCTTTTGCACCATACAGTCCCTCTTGAAGCCTGACCAAGCTAAATTCCTTCATGGTGATTTGTATATATTAGCTGTGCTGACTTGGATTACAAGGTATATATATCTTATATCTATAGATGTAGACAGAGATATAATATGCAGTGGCCCTGATGAAAATATCATTGATAGTTTTCCTGAGTACAGCTTGACATTATGTTCTCATGAGTGACAAAGCCATGGCTGATATCAGAAGGTGAAATTGAGTGAGTGAAAATATTAGTGATATTTTCATTAGGGCCATGGTATATTTGATTTATACCATACCTTTTATTATACTATAGCATGAAAAACTCCTGTGTCCTGATTATTCAGTTGCCACCTTTTTTTAATTCAAGTTAATTGCACAACATGAGTACAGAATACATCACTGTATAGCAAGAGATAGATACAGGCAATCGCTTATTTCATTTTACAAGACAGGTTACAGCACCAGAATACATAGCATAGCATCCTTACAAAAACATTACAATGTCAAAATTGATGTCACGGGACTTCCAGAATCCTATGAGCATAAACAGTGGGCAAACTCCATGTTAGTGCACCTTGGGCAAACAGAACTAGGCAAATCAGGAAAGGTTCCTGGGTCCCATTCTGGTGTGTGCTATCCTGGTTTGATGTTGGGAGCCCTTCTTTCCAGGATCATCATCCACCTCGACCATCAGCACGTGAAGCTAAGCTTTTTGTGGTTTACCTGGTATGTGAGTTATTCCATGTGATAAATTCCTCCTGCTATATTTTTCCAATGCGTATGTACAGGAGAGAGTAGTTCAATGTCATGTGGTGGCTTTGTGTGCTCCACCAAAGTGGCCACCTTTAGCAGTGATGCTGGTAATTCCCTGGCCACTTCCAATGGTGATTGAAGAAAGCAAATCTCCAGTGCCACTATGGTATAAATAGACCTAGAGTGAGAATAATACTGATATTCTCACTATAGGTCCCAGAGTAGCAAAACTATCACTAATATTTGTCAGTTTTTATCCTCACTACTATGACATATATGTATGTCTGTCTGTCTGTCTGTCTATCTATATATCTCTCTCTGTCTATATAAATTCATGGGATGGGATATTCAAAAATGCACCTGGCAGGGGCGCAAGCAGGGTGCAGTGCAACTGTGGTGTGCTAGAGTGTGGACTGACCAATATTCAACGTAGCTGCACCATGGCTCAGCACTGTTGAATATTGCAACTTGGCCCCCTGCATTGCGCATGGTGCAGTGGCACTGCGCCAAAGCAAGTGGAAAGAGTGGAGCAGGGGGATGCGCCACCGCAAGTGCAGTTGTGCTAGGTGCAGGAGCCACGATATTCAGCAGTGGATATGCAAATGTGGCCATAATGCATGCAAGGTGCAACTGGGGCCATTAGCATGTCATTGCTAATGTCAGGAGTGATTGGCAAAACAGATGCTGTTACCCATATTGGAGTAGGGTTCTATAATTTACATGAATTCGACTAAAACTGCTTTAAATTTGGTTAATCAAATATATTATAGGATAGGTAAATTTGCTTCCGGAAGTATTAAAAATGAGCATCATTGTATAATTTATAACAAGTTAAATTGGCTTTAACCTGAAGAAAAAAGAAACTATCTCTGGCTTACTATATGCCATAAGATAATTCACAAAAAGTATAACCATCCCTTGTATAAGCAATTAAAAAGAAAGGTAAATAATGAATCGTATATAAAGACTAGGAATCCATTAAGCAATATCCCAATGTATAGAAGCTTTAATAGACTAGGGGACGGTATGCTCCAGAATAGAGTAGCATTAAGTTGGAATGGTTTGACTGAATCACAGAAGACAAATTTAGATTTTTTTAAGTTTAAAAATGAATTGTTTAATAGTTTGTATTTTTTATGTGTGTGTTTTAAATAATGTATGTATGTAGAGTGCAATTACATTTGTTTGTATTAGTTGTGTTTGTATTACTTATGTTAAATGTCAATTGTTAATTGGTAATTGTATTAGAATTTACATGCAGGACTTTGTTGTAAACGGGACTTTGTCCTAACAAATGAATTTCCTGTGAAAAAATAAACTTTTAATCAACCAATCAATCAATCATTATGGCCCTATTTGCATGCAGGTGCACCGATCCCCTGCAACTTGCACCTGGCACCCTGCCAGGCTGCAGCTGTCGGGGACCGATGCCCCCTGCACATCACAGCACAGTGCCCCAATGCTCAATCGCGGGCATAAGTATATTTAGATAACGTCCAATATCCTGGTGGTCCAGTGGACTGCCTCCATGTCGCGGGCATCAGTATATTTAAATTCCGTCCAATATCCTGGTCGTCCAGTGGACTACTCAAGCTCGATCACGGCATAGTAATGAAAATATTCTCATCATCCTCGGTGGTCCAGCAGCCCTCCTCCATCCCACCACTGAGCCCCGCCACCTGCCTCCCACTGCGGCGGGTGGGTTTCACCTGCAAGCCACTCAGACTGTCCGCCTAACCGACTGGAGTTCTGTACGGCTGTACAGCCATTTGGTCCGCTAGCATGGGCCGTGGGCTGCAGACGCTCATCGCTACCACACAGTCCTGGTATGTGAATGGAGCCATTCATAAATCTGGATCTGTGTAGTACGGTTCAGCCTGTATGCCCATTGTTCCACGCCAGGACCAATGGGCTCTTACAGCCGCACACTACTCAGTCAGTGGGCCGGTGGCCAGGTTGCTTGCAGGTGGGGAGCTGCTGACAGCTGCTGATGGGGGTGGGGCTGCGGCTCAGTGGGCGGGTGGGGAGGGGGGTACCGCTGGACCACCAGGGATAATGTAGAATGTTTTTTCATATACTAATGCCCACGATCGGGCTGGAAGTGGCCCACTGGACCTCCAGGGATATTGGACGTGAATTTAAATATACTGATGCCTGTGATCGGGCTGGAGGCGGTCCACTGGACCACCAGGGATATTGGACATGAATTTAAATATACTAATGCCCACGATTGGGCTGGAGGCAGTCCACTGGACCACCAGAGATATTTGATGTGAATTTAAATATACTTATGCCCGCGATCAGGCTGGAGGCGGTCCACTGGACCACCAGGAATACTGGGTGGGATTTTAAGTATACTTATGCCCGCGATCAGGTGTTGGGGGGGGGTGTGATGCCCACAGACTCTGGCCCCGGAGCTTGGATGCCCACCTACAGCTGGCGGCTTCCGTGTTGCACCCTGCAATATGGCAGCTCACCTGTGGGTGGCCAGCCCTTGCTCCTATATCCTTTTGGCTCAACTTTGAGCACCAGTGTTCGGCTCAAGTAGAGGTTGCACCAGCGTATGCGCCACACATCCCAGGTTGAATATTGGGATGTGTGGAATATGCATGGGCACGCCCCCCACACTTGCGTTGCATACATTACTGGTGCACCCCGGCACATTGGGATCTGTGTGGCGCAACATCCCCTTTTGAATATCGCATTGGGGCACATCAGATAAGCTCTATAATAACCGAGCATCTTAAATCTCTAGAGGTCATCACAACCCCTGTGGAAAATGATATAGCTGCATACTAGTCCCATATTAAGACCCTTTTACCATCAAGCAACTGTGATGAACTTGTGACCCCTATTTCTGCTGCTGAAATTGCAGATGTTATAAAAAGACAAAAAAATAGGCACCACCCCTGGGGTTGGTGGTTTGCTGTATGAATATTACAAAGCATCCGTTGGTTATCACTGAACTGTCTATGATAGCATACAATATAGACTACATGCCCATTGGTTGAACTGTAATCCAATGGGTGTGTGGTCTATGCTGTATGCTATCATTGACAGTTCCATTACTGGGCAGCCATGGAGGTATGTGGAGGGCTGTGCTGTTTGCCAGCTGACTGGCCGTGCTGGAACAGGGGGAGCAGGGTGGTGTTACACAAGGTCTCTGTACCCTAATTGATACCCCTGGAGATACACCGCAGACAGCTAGCATTTAGGTATATGTTATACTAACATATAGGGCTAAGTGCATCTACCGTACAAGAGTAGATGTCAGGATATGTATGCACAGTATTGCTATACACTTTACTTTCCAATATACACATGTATTTCTTGTTTACAAGATGTTAGGACATCTGTGTCCTCATAGTGATTATGATATATAAGTCGGCATTGCCATTGTTTCTACAAAGTGATGACTGTAACAAAATTGTATAATGTTATCTTGGACTGTGGAGCCACCTCTAATTTAGCCAATAGGGCTCATCTCTGTAACTAGAAATGTTTCTATCTTATAGTAACCATGGTAATTATCTTAGGTATATAAGAAAAAATTACTCACCTTAGTAATGTTGTTTCTTCTAATGGAGTCTTGCTATATTCTGACATATGCAGTGAGTCCCAATCTTTGAACTGCTCCAGAGGTGAAAGTGTTAACTTTCCATGCCAAGCATGGAACGCTGAGCTCGAGCTCGGTTGAGACTCTGTCTGTTGTTCTTCAAACTCAAACCGTCAGATCTTTATGAGCTAAACTCACTAAGGTCCTGTGTGGAAGCTGTAAACCTACACTAGCCAACTGGCTACTAAATATAAGAACACATTTTTTGGTCCCAAAACAAAGACTCAAGTCAGGAGACCCAAAAAATGAAAACACACACCAAGTCACCCCAAGAAAGGAGGGGTGAAAATAACAAGGTGGGCACCTACTAAGTGCCAACACTGCACTGCCCACCCACATCCCAAAAACAGAGGTTCTGAGAGGGCAGGTGGAGAGGTCAGAATATAGCAAGACTCCTAGAAGAAACAACATTACCAAGGTGAGTAATTTTTCTTCAAACAACATGAAATCTTGCTATATTCTGACATATGCAGACTACAGACAGTACCTCCATGGAGGAGGGACAGAACCTACTTAGGAAATAGGCTCTGAAGCACAGCTGTGACAAACCGAGCATCACTCCTAGCCTGGATGTCCAGGGAGTAATGATTGGTAAAAGTGTGAACTGTTTTCCAGGTAGCTGCTTGACATATCTCTAGAATAGGGATGTCCCTGGCAGCAGCCAGAGAAGCAACTGTACCTGTGGTAGAGTGAGCCCTCAGGCCTGAGGGAGGAACCTTACCCAGTTTTTCATAGCAAAATTGGATACAAGAGACAATCTACCTGGCAATGGATCTTTTAGTGGCAGGTTTCCCTTTGCCAACCTCACCATAAGTGAGGAACAGTTGGAGGGAGTCAAACCTGTGACCCTTGGTACGCTGTATGTAGTAACTAAGGGCTCTCTTCACATCTAAGCTGTGCAGCCTCCTCTCGCCAGAGGAGGAATGGTCAGTGAAGTACATTGGAAGAGATATAAATTGAGTAAGGTGGAAATCTGAAACCACCTTAGGCAAGAACTTCCTGTTAGTTCTGAGGACCACCTTATCTCTGTGAAAGGAGATAAAATCAGGCTCCACTGACAAAGCTTGTAATTCACTTATGCGTCTGGCAGAAGTGATGGCTACCAGAGACACAGTTTTCCAAGTCAAGTACTTAAGCTCTGCTGAAGACAAAGGCTCAAAGGGGGGTTGCATAAGCTGAGCAATGCAAACATTAAGATCCCAGGTGGGGGCAGGGTCCCTGAATGGAGGGTTGGTGTGAAGCAATCCCTTGAAAAACTTGGACAATACAGGGTGAGCAGAAAGAGAAGAAGGCTTACCTGCTGAAATAAAAGCAGACACAGCTGCCAGATGCACTTTTAGGGTAGCTGGTCTCAGCCCCAAGGTATTTAAGTGGACCATATAATCCAGGACTGTGGGCAAATCAGTAGATTCTGGGGAAATATGCTGTCCAGCGCACCATATGGAAAGCCTTTTCTATTTGGAATTATAAGTAGCCCTGGTGGAAGGTTTTCTAGAAGCCTTCAGGATATCCATTACACCTTGGGAGAGGTGTAACTCAGCAAACTCTAACTCTTCAAGAGCCAGGCCTTGAGATTTGAGAGATTTGAGGTTCGGATACCAAACCCTCCCCTGAGCACAGGTTAACAGGTTGTAATTCCTGGGAAGACACAGGGGAAGATGGACTGCTAAGGACAGTAGGAGTGGATACCAGGGCTGTCTGGCCCAGTCTGGAGCAATCAGGATCATCTTGCAGGGTTGCGATCTGATTTTGACCAGCACTTTGAACAGGAGAGGGAAGGGGGGAAAAGCATAGAGAAACTTCCCTTCCCAATTGAGAATTAAGGCATCCAGAGGGACTGAGCCCAACACTGGGGCCTGCAGCAAAAAATGAGAAGTTGGTGATTGTCTGGGGCTGCAAAAAGATCTATCTGCGGGGTGCCCCATCTGGAAAATATCACCTCCAAGACCAGGGGATCCAGTGACCATTCGTGATGGCCCTGGGAAATCCTGCTGAGAGCATCTGCCAGGACATTGTCCTTGCCTGGGAGGTGAACTGCCAAGGGAGGTGTTCAGGAGTAAGCCAGAGACCACAACTTCATTGTTTCAGTGCACAAGGCCGTAGACTGAGTGCCCCCTTGCTTGTTGATGTACCACATTGTGACGGTGTTGTCTGTTCTGACCTGTACAACTTTGTTCTGAACAGATTTGGAAAAGCTTGAAGTGCTAGAAAAACTGCTCTGAGTTCCAACAGATTGATGTGGAACAGAGATTCCTGAGGGGACCACAACCCCTGGGTGGTGAGGTCGCGCATGTAAGCCCCCCACCCAAAGAGGGATGCATCTGTAGTAAGGATTAAGGAGTGAGACTGAGTGACAAAAGAACCCCTTGTCTCAGGATTGCTCTGATCCTGCCACCACTGTAGGGCCTGGATCAGGGTTCGAGTCACTGGGATCAATTTGTTAGAGGGTCCTTCCTTTGAGACCAAAAGGCTCTCAAATGGAACTGAATGTCCTCATCTGAAATCTTGCTTCCTGCACTACTGCTGTAGAAGCAGCCATGTGCCCCAGGAGCTGTAGAAAATGCCTTGCTGGTCGAGACACCTGCAGGGTGAATGAGGAGGCCAGAGAGACCAGGGTCCTTGCCCTGTCCAAGGGAAGGAAGGCCCTGGCTTTCTGTGTGTTCAGCTCTGCACCTATGAAGGTGAGAAGCTGGACAGGCTCTAGGACTGATTTTGAAAGATTCAGAAGGAAACCTAGAGAGGTGAGCAGTTGCTGAGTTATCTGTAGGTGTAACTTGACTTGGTCTGGGGACTGACCTACTATGAGCCAGTCGTCCAGGTAAGGGAAGATGGCAATTCTTTGACTTCTTAGAGAAGCAACTGCTACTGCCAGGCATTTTGTGAATACCCTTGGAGCAGAGGTGAGGCCAAAGGCATTGCTCTGAACTGGTAATGGCCTGAGGGCAGCTCGAACCTGAGGTACTTTCGATGGGAGCTTCTGATGAGAATATGGAAGTAGGCATCCTTGAGGTCCAGGGATGCTAGCCAGTCCCCTGGCCTTAGAGAGGGTAGAATAATTCCCAGAGTCACCATTTTGAATTTTGGTTTTAAAAGGTGCTTGTTTAAGTATCTGAGATCCAGGATGGGCCGCCATTCTCCTGTCTCTTTTGGGGTAAGGAAGTACCTGAAGTACAACCCTTTGCCCTGGTGTAGGAGTGGAACCCTTTCCACAGCTCTGAGAGCCAGGAGGGAAGAGACCTCTGCCTCTAGAGCAAGTGCCCCTGGTGGATTTGCAGGTGGAAAGGATCTGGTTCTCATATTTGGAAACTTTTTGAAGCTGAGAACCAGTCCCTGGCTTACTACTTCCAGGACCCATTTGTCTGATGTCAGAGACTCCCAATCCAGGACAAAGTAAGCCAGCCTGCCCCCTACAGGTAGCTAAGAATCAGCCCTGGCAACCCCATCAGGGTGCCTGCTTGGCAGGGGCTTTGGGCTGAGGGGTGGAAGCAGGCCTGCTTGTACCCCGTCTGCCTCTCCCTCTAAAGAACCCCCTCTGGGCATAAGCAGAAGAGGAGGCCTGGGCTTGGTAAAAAGGCCTGTGAAAAGGGCTGCCCCTGCCCCTGGAAAGCTGTCTTTGAGGAGTGGCCTGCCTTTCTTTGGCCTGTGCACTCCTATAGGTGGTCCTATATTCATCCATTTTTTTCATGTAATTCTCTGTTCGCCCCAAACAGAGAATTACCCACAATAGGAAAATCCATGGCTTAGTCTGGGTATCTCAGACAGGCTAGTACATCTGAGACAAGCCATTCTTCAAGTGCCACAGATGTAGCCATGACTCTAGAAGACACATCATTGAAGTCTACTGCAGCATGGAATTGCACCTTGGATGCCTCAATACCATCAGCAGCCACCTGCTCCAGTTCCTTGGCAAGCTGGCCAGGGACCTGTTTTGCTAGGGCCATAACAGTGTCCCATCTGGATTTTTGATACCTAGCAGTATAGGCCATATAATTGGCCTGTCTGAGTCCCAAGGATGCTGCCATGTACTGTTTCTTTGCCATGGCATCAATCTTCCTGGAGTCTTTGTCCAGGGGGTGTGAAGCCAAGGGAATGTTTGCCTTATCACAGGCTGCAGCCTGCACTACCCCAACCTGGCTGCATTGTTGTGTAAGGAACTCCGTGTCTGAGCCTGACAATGTATACCTCTTGTCCATTCTTTTATCCACAGGAGGTATAGTGTTAGGAGTCTTTAAAATTTTAAATGTCTGTTTCCCAAAAGATTTGTGCAAGGGAATAGACAGCCTCCTAGACTCTGGGATATCCATCATTTCTACATAGTCAGGCTCCTCCTGGTCATCCACAGCTTCTTTCATAGGAAGCTAGAGGGTTTCAGCCACTTTTTTATAGAACATGAAATGGGAGGGGGACTCAGAAAGCCTAAGAGGAGACACCCCTGAAGGTCTGTCTGGGGAGACGTCTGGGTCAATGGGCACATCCAGATTTTCAAATCCACATTCGCTTTCCTCATACTCCTCTTCCTCCTCCTCCGGTTCATAAAACTCCTCTAAATCATAATCTTGAACCGGTGGAACTGGCCAAACCGAGCGCCTGCCTGACGGTGCCGGTTCGGTCGGGACCGGGGAAAGCGACTGAACAATTTTGATTGCTTTGGCTATCTCTTCAGCAGTTGGAGAGGAAAGTTTAGGTTCCACACCAGCTGATTTCTCTTTTCTAGTTCTTTTAGCTGGAACCGACTCCTCAGAATCGGCTGTCCTTTTGCCTGAAGAAGTCTCACCCTGGTCAGAGGGCACTCCTTCTGGTTCGGTTGGAACTGAACCGGGCTGGCCATCCGGTTCAGCGGACTTTTTGGACTCCCTTTCCCTGAGCCTACCAGCTCTCTTTTCTAGGGTAGCTGCAGGGAAATTTTTGCAAATCTGGCAGTCTGTATTGAGGTGGTCAAACCCCAGACAATAAGCACAGGTGGTGTGGGGGTCAGCCTTGGCAAAGACTTCCCCACACACACTGCAGTGTTGAAACCCAGTGGGTCCGGTTTTTCTTTTGGGTTTCTCAGACATAGTGCCAGTCCTAACCAAACTTACCCTTTTATGGCAATCCACCAGGCAAGACTGTCTTATCGGTTCCCAACCGTGTCACGGGTCATGGAAAAAAATGTAAATAAAATCTGTATTTTTTAGATCTGATAAGAACCGGTAACCACACTCTAAATCACAAATTAAGATTTTTTAAAACAACTTGATCAGTTCAAACCGAACCGATAAACCGTTTACAAGTTCCACACAGAATAGAATTAATGTAAAACCTATCTAGTACTCACAAATACCACAGACAGAGACTGAACCGACAGGTTGCGGTTTAAATTCAGTAGAAAACCGAGAAAAATGGTACTTTAACTGACAAAATGAACCGATCAGAAGGAGAAATCTCCGGAGCGACTGTTCAGTGAGGCAGAGTAAAGAATCTGATGGTTTAAGTTTGAAGAACAACAGATAGAGTCTCAACCGAGCTCGAGCTCAGCATTCCATGCCTGGCATGTAAAGTTAACTCTTTCACCTCTGGAGCAGTTCGAAGGTTGGGACTCACTGCATATGTCAGAATATAGCAAGACTTCATGTTGTTTGAATGTAAGATGTGATGTCTTCTACCTCGGAGACCCCAGGAGACACGGAGATTCCTCGAGGTATAGGGAATGCTTAGCACTGGATCCCAGTTCCTATTGGTAAGAACTGCTTAAGGCAACTGTGATTTTCCTTTTGGTAGTAATAAACAAGCTTTATTACACTTATGCAATGTGTCTGAGATTCCTTGCATGCCCATTATTGCCAAGAACCTGAGAAGTGAGGTTTAGACCTCCTGACAGTGGGATGTGGGTGGCTAGGTGGGGAAGGCCATTACACTATGGAAAAGGGGTCCCTTGGGCACTGTTACCACGATTGCGGTTCGGGAATGGGAGGGGAGCTCCACGGGACTTCCAGGGCATGGGGATACTTTTAATATATGGTGACAACCATGATTGCAGTTCAGGGATGGGGTTGGGGTTCCACTGGACTACCAGGAACTGTGGGGGATATTTTTCATTTATGGCACCAGTGATCAGGATTTGTGGATGGGAGGGGGTTCTGCTACACTACTAGGGATTGGGGATATGTGTGTTTGTGAAGTACACTGTGATCTTGTTTGATGCTGGGCACAGTCCCATACAGGGACAGAGACTGGGTGTTGAGGGGGCCTGTCTTGCCCAGTGCATCCTGCCTGGGTGCAGACATGCAAATGAGCTCATAATGGGCACGCAAATAGACTGTTTGTGCCTTGCATGCCTAATGGACTCATTTGCATTTCATAGCTGAATATCACCTTTGGGGGTACAGCTCATCTGGGATGCACCAGCACATCCCACATTGGCGGTATTCAGCCCATCCCCCTGGATACACCAGTGCATTGGTGGCTGCCCCCCTTTGTGCAGTCCACCCATGGTGCTGTATTCAAACAGGATGTGCGATCTGTTGGGATTGTGAATCTTGTTTGAATATATCATTTTTTGGCACCGGCCCATTTGTTTGGGTGGCACATCCAGTTGTACTGTGCATCATCCCAGTTTTGAATATCCTGGCCTTAGAATATTTGCATTCTTCTTGTCATCTTCTTCAGTTTCCCCATCTATGCTCCATGGGAGGATTTCCCCTTTGTCCTTCGCTGTTCCTTAATTTAGTAGAAGAAAGCTTTTTTCACTTCCTTTATAACCTCTGTTATTTTTAGCTTGACTTCCTAGTTTACTTTTCTTACCACTCTGTTAGCCTCTTTCACTTTCTTCACATGCAATTCCCTATTTCCTTGTATTCTTTTATGTCCTGAATGCTGGTCTTGCATCGCTTCAAATGAGAACCGAAGTGGCCTTTTGTAGTTATTTTTCTTTTGTGCCATTTGAGTTAGTTCCTTCTGCAGTTCCTTGCTTCATAATTTTCCACTTGGCTTCATCCTCCTCCACTTAATTCACCCCCCCCACACAAGTTTCTTCTGAATTAACTGCCCTGCCTTTCCAAAATCTGTCATTCTGGGATCTAGCCTCATTGCTATTGAACGCAAGCATTGGGTTTCCAGCATTATGCTATGCAACATTGACTTATGGGGTATGTGTAATTTTGTGTTTCTTATTCTCTCTTGCTTACTATATTTAACCTCCTTGAGTCTGTCTATCAAAGCATATTTTACCAATAAGTGTCTATTTTTTATTTACTGGCAGCACTAATTCTATTATTACTGTATCTATAAAGATTTATTAGTACAATACATTCACTGTGTTCTTTTAGAAACATGTTTTCAGTTATTTTATTTTGTATATTATCTTCTGATTTCAGCTTTACTGTTCCTGATTTTAATTTACAGTTTTACTCATCGCTATGTAAAGCATTTTATTAAAGATGTGACAAACATAAATTTTATCTGCTTGTCTGAGTGACTAAAACTTGGTTTAAACTGGACTGATCTGATATACAGCAAGCATGTCTATGTAAGCAGTTCTGGGCAAAGTGCTTCATTAATTTTACTATAAATCATATTGTAACCTAAAAAAAAAGGTCCATTGAAATTTACAGTCATTTTGCCATCAAGGAAACAGTAGCTTGAAGAAAAGGATTTACCTCCAAGCAATAAATAAATGATGATTATTGCAGGTATGACTGTAAATTTGCATCATCCTCTGTCTTACTTATCAGCGCATACAGCAAGGTGAAGTATGGGATAGTTGGTTTAAGGGTTACTCCTCAATAGTGGCAGCACAGCAAATGCAATTCCTTAAAAACAAGCCAAGTAAGTACATTTTCGAGTGGAAGAAAAAAAATACTTGATACTTTACCCTTAAAGTGAGTAGATGGTCTGGAATTTTCTCAGGCTCAGTGCTCTTGTTTGATGGGAGAAACTTGTTGGGTGCTCCACGGTTCTCTGCTGAACAGTCTGATCCAGGATGAACAGTCATATCGAGAATAGAATCCTGCCTGGCTTCCTTCTCTTTGTCTGTTGTTATTCTAAGGGATTCTACAAGCATGCCACATGTTCTGGACGCCCCTGCGAAACATGAATACCTCTATATAGATAATATGCCTTTTTGTAAGTGATTCAACAGGTTCTAAAAGTAGCTACACAAGTTGTACTATCATTTGAAATTATAAATGTGGTCAAATGTATTTTATTTTGTATCACACAGCCTATTCAGATAGCAATTGTCCTTTTATGATTGTGTTTTTCTAACAAAGCATTTTAGCAGCAGGCACCAGGAAACTTATAGCATTTTTGCCATAAGTGCAATATGGGGGAATCTGTTTTGGGACAAGGCTCCCTTACCCCTTCTCTCACTTCCTCTTTCTCTCTTTCTCTTTAACTTTCTCTTTCAGCAGTCCCCCTCTAATTTCAGTTCATCACTACATGGTGTTATGCAAAATTTAAGGTCAAATAGAGGTGTAAGAATTAAACTCTTAGTTTATAATGTAGGTCAATTACTTGTTGCCTTAAGGGTGGGGGAACCAGTTCAGATAAGTTCAGGGCCTTGTCCAGAACCTATGCTATTTTCTGTAAAAAAAAACACATCAGAACTTTTTCTTGGGTTCTGATCATTTTTAAAAGATTAGTTTTTGATCCCATATTATTACATCTACTGATATTTACTCACATAGAATGTTGAGTTGCAGAATATACTCAGAATAAAGTCTGATACTGGGGAAATGAATTAGTGAGCCAGGTCTGTATTTCAATAAGTGGTCATTCTCACAGCAGTGTTAAACAGAGGTTCTAGTTAGCTATATGACACTAAGGACCTGAAACACAATAGGCCCAGTACATATGCAAGTTGTACATTGTTGGCACATGAAACTATGCCCAGTATGTTTCCATACATGGTGAAATCCTAATCCCTGACCTCCCCAACACGTGTGTGTAGAGGTTCATCGCAGGGCTGCAGAGGTGTGCTGGGAGACAGAACTGAGATTTAGACATCAGCATCCAATCAGATCCCCTGGTCAAACAGAAAAAAATATATCCCATCCCCTGCCATGGGTGGGGCAGGGGATTGTGGGATACACAACAAATGGAGGTGGGCTGCTCACCAACTTAAGACATAAAGCAGAATAACAACTTTAATTCTTTTATAACCCATTTTTATTTTCTAACTGCCAAGCTTTCCCCCAACATCTGGTCCAATTCTGGCTTCTTCAGGGAGTCTGACCTTAATTCATACTCTTTTATTGCCCTCTGAATGTAACCATATCTATCTATCTATCTATCTATCTATCTATCTATCTATCTATCTATCTGTCTGTCTGTCTGTCTGTCTGTCTGTCTATCGAGGGGTCAATTGGGTGAGTGCTCTATAAGAGTTTGTTCATCCCCAAGATGATATTATTTCAAAAGTTTGCCGTACTTTGTCATCTTTTATTTTATGTAATGCGTTAGGCTGGACACTTTTTGTTGTGTCCTGTGTTTTACCATAGTGTTGGGGGGTAGGGTGGCTGTTAGATGTGTTATTAAGGGGCTTGTTGCATGTGTTATTAAGTGGCTTGTGATGTGTTATTAAGGAATGGTTTGTAGCGTGTTGGGTTGTAATGTGTTAGGAATGGTTTGTAGTGTGTTGGGTAATAATGTGTTATTAAGGTGTTACAACACATTAATACAGAAATAGTACATACTGTATATATATATATATATATATATATATATATATATATGTATATGTAGTACAAATATAGATAGTTATTGTAAGGTATTAATGTGTTATTAAGATGCTAATAACATAGTAATATAGTGTAATTAACTACCCTAATTGGCTACCATAATATATGGGGAAATAAATAACGGCTTTTCCTATGGGGACTAGGGCCCAGCCATGCATCTTATATATAAATATTTACATCTATATGTATGGGACTCATGTGTTCACAGTCATATTGAATGCCTTACTATCTATCCTCCTATTTTGAGTCTCTAGTATCACATGTTACACTTTCAGTTTTCTTTTAGCATCTGCTTTAAAATAAACAGCAACATATTTTGTGTTTTCCTTTTCATTTGTTGTATTGTTTGCTGCAGTATATGCATGTGTAACATTTTAACATTTTAGCATTTTACTACACACATTTTTTCTATTGCACTTATTATCAAATTGTATTTCATATTTATATTGTAGTGTTCTGTTGCTTCTCAGTCCCACTAAACATAGCAAGGTGCTTATGTAAAACAGAAATATGAAATGTTTATTAAAAATAACTTGTCACTCAGCCATGTTGCCCTCTATACCATATCAGAAGGTTTGGGTAACAGATGGGGAAGGAACCTTTAGGTCCACAAAACAGTCTGGGACAGCTGGCCCAGGACAATGAAGAAGTACTGCTGGGGTCCCTTTACATAGCCTCTGTGCCCTTCAGGATGCCACTTCCACAGCAAGCAACTTGTGTTAAGAATTGCCAGAGTGCTGCCATGACCTCTTGCAGACCCCAAACTGACTGCCCATGTATAGCCACTGATCAGATTTGATGCCAGGGCTGTTCTACACTGGTGCCACATCTGTCTTGGTGGATTTATGGAGATCTCTGCACATTTCAGCTCATTCTACATACCCATGTAGGGATTTGTAGGCCTTTATAATATATTTGCATGGGCATTAAGTTTAAAGCAGTTCTTATACTTTAGGAGGAGGAGGTGGAGGAGGAGGCAATATACTGTAGTGGTCAACAGCACTGAGTTGTAAATCTGGGGAACTAGGTTTCAATCCCAGAGCCACCCCTTACATACTATGTGACCATGAGCAAGTCCCTTAAATTTCCTGTGCTCCCACAATGCACCTGGAAACATGCCTTGGCCTAGTGTGTCTTTTCTGACCAAAAATTGTAAAAAAACATAATAAATAGTAGTAGTAGTAGTAGTACATAAACATATTCATAAAATCCAGAAACGGTTGCCTGATTGAACCAAGACTTATTTCCAATGGTGTCAAAACATTCAAACTCACAGTTACAATAAATACACATACACATTTTTCATTTAAGTCAATCATAAGTATATCATAACAATTCGGTACTCATAACACTTATAAAAACAATATACAATACTTAGTGAGCCCGTACATACTGCACATACTAAACTCTGTTTTGTGGTTAAAATAGAACCTGACATCAAATGTGTTTGATTCCTTATCAAGAAATATGCAACATATTTTGGGCATAATAGCATTTACATTTAAAAGTCCTTTGTGGGTCTCCAGGGTACATATGACTTGGCTGGTATTCTCAAGGAATGTTAAATCAATAAAAATATAAAATGTTCAGAAAGTCCTGATAAGGTTAAGCCATATACCCCCCTGACAGCGACACTGGCACAGTGAACGACACTACAGCAACTACAGCACCACGTCACTGTAGTGTCCATGCTGGAACCTGGCACTATCTGTCAGGGGTCTTGCACCTTCCCCCAAATCAGCTCCCGACTCAGAGTTGATAATCCTTAGTGGGGGGATGCGAGGGCACAGCCCCCCATGTGGGGGGTTTCAAGGGGTGTAGCCCCCAAAGAAAACACTTTGTTTTCTTTGGAACTGGCAGCTGACTGTGAAAAGTGGTCGACCTGCCAGTTTCGCTGTCTGGTCGTTTGACAACATTTTTCTCGACGACCAGTTATGGATCCAGGTTAAGCTAACTATAAGAACTTTTCATAACTTATTAGATCCTTTCATAAACAAAGAAAGTTTTCTGATTCTGAGAACCCTAGTTGGCACAGCATGCATGCAAAGTTATAGATGTGATAGCTGTATTTAACATTGTAACACTAAATAAGGATCTGCTTCCACCTTAAGTGACAGTCCAGTATTTCTAATCATGTTTCAGTGTTTAGATACCCCTCTGTAATAAATTATGCATTTTTAGAGGCCTCCTGCTCAGCACTGGGTTAACATGAAAATAGTTTAAATCAATACTGGAAACAGTAAAATACAGTGTTTGAAATGTAATAATATCTGTGACTTTGCACTCTAAATTAACATTTTGAATGTATTTATATGCTTTCAAGAACATGAATTGAATATTAACCCTCCCATAAAGAATACAAAAAGCATCCATTAAAGAGAAGGATTGGCAGTACATAAGCACAAAGTAATGTGTGTAGATCTTTGCAAAACTGTACTCCAAAGAGCCGGTGTTAAGAAGTGAAAACTGTTGATTTTGACTTCAAAATTATCTCTTCAGGTTTTCATTTTAATGTTTTCTGACTTTTGCAACTGATAGAACTCAGACAAATAATAGTTCAAAAGGAGAAAGAGCATTTCCCAAGTTAGTGCCATTTTCCTCTGCAGTAATTTCTGGAGTCTGTATACCCTCCATGAATATTTAAAAAAAGTGTCTTAATTCTGTTTAATCCTGGAGTGATACTGGATTAGGTTTTATTATGACGGTGTACTGATAAACTACTGTATCAGCACTTACTACTGACTGCATCTTGCTTGAAACGCAAAGCAGGAAAAATTGTTTCCTTACTTCTGCTTTGGGGTTCATGAGCACTGGGCCACTTGTCTCCCTCACTGCGAGCTAAGGGCCTCATCTGCATGATCTACCAGGGCCACAGTCAACCCCCAGTGTGGAATTCACAGATTCATGCAGTCTCCCAGGTGACTTTGCAATGTGCAGTCACCATGCCACAGGACAAGCAGTTTTTTAGCCTTTTGCCTATAAAAATATTTTCTGTGATCCAGAACTCACTTTCAAAGCCTCTGGAATGCTATGATTCTGCTGTTGCAGAATTTTCCATAGAATTTGCATAATGCCGTGGAATATATAAAGTGCCACAGAATTCATTATTTTGGTGAATTTTCATTCAGACATAGTTTTTCATTTTATAGTGCCTTGCTCTCTTCCCCATCTCATTTACCTGAAGCCCCTCCTTTGTGTTCAGCATGTGATGTCATCAATGATATCACATTATATTTTAGCAAACAGCAGGACTACATTCTACCACAGAAATGAGTAAATCATGTCGCAGAAATTAGAAAATGCTGCCGCAGAATCCTAGAAACCCTGCCACAGAAATCATGACAAAGTGCCACAGAGCACTAGGGGCCCTGCTCACCTTTGCCCTCAATATTTCTATGGTTAGAAATCTGCTTATTATCATCTCTACTATACTGCCTAACTCCATCACATCACTGATCCTTGAATAAAACCTTTATCCATGCATTCTTCTTCTCTTACCTGAGCTATGCAATCCCCTCCTCTATGTACCTCTAAAATCCATTTTCTCTAAGCCTTCAGAATGTTCAGAATGCAGCTGCTTGACTGCTACCTGTTCACAGAAATGAGACTACATTACTCCCATCCTCCATCACCTCCAATGGCTCCTTATCCAATACTGCATCCTCTATACAATTGTCCTACTTGTTTTCAAACTTCATGGCCTTGCCACTAAATCTCTGTTGGACCTCTTCAGTGCCTGCTCTCCACTCCATACTGCCTGTTTCTCCAACTCTGCACTTCATTCTGTCTTTCAGATATCTCTGTCAACTATCTGTGAGTGATCCTTCAGGATTTCTGCTACTACCAACTGGAATAGGCTCGCTCCCTATTTCTTGTCACAGATTCTACATCGTGCTTCAAATCCCACTTCAAACCCCATTTCTTTCTCCCTAACAATGAATCAAGAGCTTCTGCTCAGCTTTCCATTACCTTTTTTGTGCAACTGTTCCTTGAAGTGTTTGCTGACAAGTGCACTCCCAAATACTTTTGATGTATTCATTTTCTGAGTTACCAAACTGTATATCATAATTTGCAACACAAATCAGCTTTCACTCTTCCTCTTCTCTTTTATTGCTTTCTTTTATATTACATGATTGTATTTTCTTTCACATGTAACTATATATTTTCCCAAAATAAAGCATAATGGGTTACTTTGCATGAAAGACACAATATAATATAATATAATATAATATAATATAATATAATATAATATAATATAATATAATGACCATGACAAAGAAACAATATATTCCTCTTAAGGATTTAATACAAAATCATACATATCTCCATAATGCAAAGCATCATGGGATGCATATGCAAAACACCATGAACATTTAGGTTGGTTCTACTTTAAGCAAGAATGCATGGTGCCAAAGGGCCTCTCACACAGTCTGTATTTTGGTCCAGGACCATCTTGCAACTGAGCTTGCTCAAGGATGATTTTACCTGTTTAAATGAAGTTTGATTGATTGATTGTTTGAAAGGCTAAGAACAGAAGACCATGGTGCAAGATACAAATGAGGCATACTGATGAGTCCCAAAGACAAACCACGTGTCTATGCCTTCTATTCTCATCCTTTGCAGATTATGTGAAAGGCTCTTTGGCACAATGCATTCCTGCTTAAAGCAGAACCTGCCTCAATCTTTCTGGGTGTTTAGCATGTACATCCTATGATGTTTTGTATTATGGGGGAATATGTGATTTTGAAAATCTTTGAAACCTGGTTTTGTTGCCAATGCTCTTTTGAGCAACCCTTGCCTCATGATTTTGTGCTGAGTTTATTTGTCTTTTTAAGGCTTTACTGCTGCTTTTTATTTAATTCATTATTTACTCTAAATAAATTGTGTATGGGGATTGTTAGCATCATCACGATACATGAGGCCAGTGATGAGGGCATGGATCTCTGGACATCAGGGTTCAGATTAGCAGATGGCTGCCATATTCCTGATAGCTCTAGCTAGAATGGAAATGTTTAGTTGTCTGGTCACAGACATTTCCCCACTTGTGGGAAGATTTAATAGACTCATATAAATCACAATGATTTAAACTACTTTACCTTTCTTATGGAACAATCTTTTCACAAGAGCCAGAAATAGTTGTAACTGGCAGTCAAAATGGCAGGGACCCACTCCTCCACATAGTTATGAGTTGGTAAAGTAAAAAGATCTCGTGAGAACTGGGCCTCACATATAAGTTGCTTCTGTAGCTGCAAATGCATCAGTGTAGAGATTGTGCTCACAGCTTCAGGAAAACAGCCAGAAAAATCTGAGATTCAATTTATTTTTTCTGGCCTAACCTCTGGATTTTTTTCCCTAAAAGGACCAACAGTTTCCTTTTATTGTGGGAGTTTTGTCAGTTTGGTGTCAAGGGAGAAACAGAAACCTGTTTTTAATTTATTCCATTGCATTCATCACTTTCACTCATAAAGTTACTGTTCAGCAAATGTCAAGGTCCAGTGAATGAGGCATGCAGTCCATTTGTCCTTCTAGCTGGCACAATTCTGTGCTATTAAATCCCAAAAGGCCATTGCAGATCAACGAAGTGGCCCGTCAGACTGAGTGCAATTTATTAACATGGACAGCTGTAAAACAATCAACGTAAGTTTTATTCATTTCCCTTTTAGGTTCACACTTTCTGTTCCAAAAGATGCTTGTCTCCTTGTTTAGGTTTTTATAGACAAAGAGAAAACTACAGTTTCCAACGCAGGAAGAAAAGTGTGATGCATTTCTTTACTATGGTACCTGCTACTAGGAAACTTAAGACGTTATAAAGTATTTTAATGCAATTATATGACATGTTTCATTCAATCATGGTTTTCTAATGACATTTTAAAACTGAGAAAGGTACACTGACCTAATGAAGTGGCAGCCGCAGCAGTGGATTATGTTGCCACATTTGGGACCATATGCAATCTCTGGAATCCCACACTGGGACTGGTAAGTGGTAGGGTGCATCACAAAGGTGGGAACATGGCTTCCAGGGGAGGAAAAATGCAGGCCACCTGGAGGGAAAGAAAGTGTTGAAACAGAGGATGGAAGAGTATATAGAGGAAGTTGGGAATTTAAACTAGGAGTGGGGGGTGGCAGTTGGGGAAGAGATATGCAGAGACCACAGGTTGGGAAATCATATGAGCTTACCCCCCCATAACAGTGACAAAGGACAAATGGCAAGTACTATTGGTGATGCTAGGAAAGGAGGGCAGGATGGGAGGGGGGAACGGTGGAAGGTGGTTACCCTTAATGTTAAGAGCCTTGGGAGGAAAACTGCCGAGTTACAGGTTCTCATGGCAGAGGGAGAGGTGGACATTGCAGCCATCACGGAAACATGGGCCACCCAATATAATGACTGGGACCTGTCTGTACCAGGGTACAGGTTATTTCGTAGGGACAGGGTGATTGGGAAAGGAGGGGGAGTGGCACTATATGTGAAGGAAGGACTGAAGTGTGTAAGAGAGGAAGGGGAGGAAGGTAGTACGAAGTCACTTGGGGTAATAATCCAGGATTCTAAGAATAGATTCTTAGAATGGGAGGTGTACAGGCCACCATCTCAGACGGAGGAGTTAGACAAGGAACTAGTGGGACAGATCAGGAAGACCTCATGAAGGGTAATGTGGTGATTATGGGGGACTTCAACATGCCAGGAGTGGACTGGAGCACCCCAACAACCTAGGAACAGAAGGAGCAGCTACTGCTGGATGCCTTCCAGGACAGCTTCCTGCTGCAAATGGTCAGTGAACCAACCAGGTTAGGGAATACCCTTGACCTTGTGCTGGCAAATGGGGACTTTGTGAGAGAACTTACAGTGGAGGAACCGCTGTCAGGAGTGACCACCACTCAGTATGGCTCACATTGGATATGGGCAAGGAAGGAGGGAATCTGGCACAAGAGTGCTGGACTTCAGGAGGGCCGACTTTGGGAGGATGGGGGAAGTGGTAAAGGGTCCTGGCCAGAATTCAATCTAGTAAGGATACTAACCAGAGGTGGGAGCTCATAAGCTGGGGATAGTGGAGGCAACTAAAATTCCTGCTGCAAAGCCTAGAGCAAGACGGTTAGGCTAAGAAACCAAGCTGGTTAAGCAAGGAGGTCATGGAAAAGGTAAGGAGGAAAAGAGCTGCCTTTAGGAAGTACAAGAAAACAGGGAGGGGGGAGGACAGAGGAGTACTTGACAGAATCGAAGGAGGTGACAAGGGCAGTAAGGGGAGCCAAAGCATCTACGGAACTCAGGCTGGCACAAGGCATTAAGAAGGGGGAGAAGGACTTCTTTAAGTACATCAGGGAGAAAAGGAGCTGTAAGGACCACATAGTAAGGATTAGGAAGGAGGGGGGTTGGGTGGAAGCAGGGTATGATAAGGCAGAAGCACTAAATGAGTATTTCTGTTCAGTATTTACTAAAGAGAAGAGGGGGGTGACACCCAAGGTGGGAGAAATGGCAGAAGCAGGTGGGGAAGTAATGACAGATGGGGAAATCATGGAGGGCCGAGTTCAAGAGGGTTTGAAGGCACTGAGGGTGGACAAGGCGCCAGGCCCAGATGGCATCCACCCCAGGGTACTGAAGGAGCTGGCAGAGGTCCTTGCAGGACCTTTGGCAGACCTATGTAATGCCTCACTACATTCAGGGTGTGTACCTCAGGACTGGAGGATGGCTCATGTGGTGCCACTCCACAAGAGTGGCCCCAAGGATGAACCTGGAAACTACAGACCAGTGAGCCTCACATCCATCGTGGGTAAGCTGATGGAGACTATCCTGAAGGAGAGGCTGGTGGCCCTCCTAGAGGACAAAGGACTACAGAACAGCAGACAGCATGGCTTCATATGCGGCAGATCCTGCCAAACCAACCTGGTTGAGTTCTATGACTGGGTAACTAGGCAACTGGACAGGGGCCATGCAGTGGATGTCCTGTATCTGGACTTTAGTAAGGCATTCGACTGATTGCCATGGAAGGCTGGGAAGGAAGTTAGTAGGCACAGGGGCGGGTGGAAAGCTGGTGAGATGGGTAGGAAACTGGCTGCAGGAAAGGCAACAGAGGGTGGTGGTGGTGGGTGGGGAGCTCACACCCAAGGGCAGTGACGAGCGTGTCCCACAGGGCTCGGAAGTTGGGACCAGTGTTGTTTGGGATATTCATTGCAGACATATCATGGGACATCAAGAGCAAGATCAGTCTGTTTGCTGATGATACCAAGGTTGGCGCAGTGGTGGATGACCTAGGGGGATGGCAGGGGTTGCAGGATGATCTGGCAAAGCTTGAAACCTGGTCAGACACCTGGCAACTGGGCTTTAATGCCAAAAAGTGCAAGGGGCTGCATTTTGGGATGAAGAACCCAAGGAGGAGTTACCAGCTAGGGGGAGTGCAGCTAGCTCAGACAGAGGAGGAGGAGAAGGATCTGGGTGTGCTCATTACAGGGTCAATGAACAACTCAGCACAATGTAGGAAGGCAGCTGCAAAGGCCAACAAAATGCTGGGTTGTATTGCAAGGGGTATATCCTCGAGGAGGGAGGAGGTGATTCTGCCACTGTATAGGTCATTAGTTAGACCACACCTGGAGTACTGCGTGCAGTACTGGTGTCCGTATCTGAAGAGGGACATTAAGTTACTGGAGGGGGTGTAGCACAGGGCGACAAAGATGATCAAGGGGCTGGGGGACTTATCATACGAGAGGAGGTTGAAGGAGTTGAACATGTACTCACTGGAGGAGAGGAGAGACGGGTGACATGATTGAAACCTTTAAATACATGAAAGGAATAAACAAGATGGGTACAGAGGGGCTGTTCAAAGTAAGGAAGGGGAGGGCCACCAGGGGCCATGATATGAGACTGGAGCAAGGAAGGTTCAGGAGGAGATGAGGAGACACTTTTTACAGAGAGGGTGGTGGCTGGGTGGAATGGTTACCAGCAGAAGTGGTATGCAGTAGAACAGTGGACTGCTTCAAATGAAGATGGGACAGGACAAGGGGAGGGTTAATGAAGGGGAAGGGTGGAAGGGAGAGGCAGCTGCAGAATAAGGGGTGCTAGCTGCACATTCGAGCAGACTTGATGGACCTCTAGGCCTTTATCTGCTGGCAAATTTCGTATGTTCGTATGTTTGTATTTTCACACCAGCAACGCTGCCTGCCAGCCAACTGACCAAGGAACAGCATTAGTGTCAGCTGTGAAGGCAACCAGTTACTTGCTCTCTGGTCAAGAGGAAGGGCACTGCCACAGTAACTCAATTTTCAGGGACGGGGAAATAGAGAAACCATTGGGAAAAATGGGAAAAAATAAGAATGAGAAATACTGTTATAGATTGTGTTGAATTAATTACTTCCTTCACAAGGTTGGCTTTCAAACTGCTGCCGGGAATGTGGCCATGCAAAGAAAGCCCATCTTACTTGATGTAACAGTTCCGAGACTTTAAAAGCATTTGTGGCTTTGTGAGTTACAGCTTCACCACTAAGTACCAAATTGTAGCAGCAGGACTATTTTAAGATATACTTATGAGTTGGGTAGATCAAAATGTTTTTGTTGATGGGTGGCAAAGCCATGAAACCTATAAAAGTACATTTTTGTGTTCAGACAGTGTCTATTTGGGTTATGCAAATCTAATGTTTATTGGGTCACTCCTGAAAAATGAGTCCTTGTGTTCCAGAGAGTTCACCCCGTTATCAAATTCCAATATATATGCTTACAATCTTGAAATCCCCAAAATACTGCAACTATATTTTTAAATATTTAAACCCACCATCCCTACGTCTGGGTTCAAGGACTCCACTTCTAGTAGACTAAGTGTATCTTTCATCTTATACCCCTCTTCCTATCCTGGTAAGCACTCCTGGTACTCCTCATTCAAATGGCCAATGCCACCCACTCTTCTGAGCCCCCACAGCTTGCCTTCTGCGGCAGAGTCCAGGCAAGCAATGCTGACTCCAGCCAGAAGACCAAATCCCACTAAGGATAAATAGGTGACAGGCTCAAAGAGGAAGGAAGCAACCAGTAGGATAAACCATCGAGATGTGGACTTTAATTGCCCTCCCAGGGCCTTGATAGTTTTCATCCAATTTAACCGTCCCCTTTTATCATTGGGTGGGTATTTCCAAGCATCAGCACTGACATGGAAAATGGGACTTAACAACAGTGACCTTTCTCATGTATTGTTCAGCCTCACGCTTACTCAAGAGGTGCAAACAGCTGCTTTCTCATCCGATTGACATAGAAGCTAACCAGGGAGGCAAAAGTATATACAAACAGAACATTATCGGATATGTCATGGCAAAGGACCCAAAAGGAAAAAGTGACCACAACATAGCACGTTCCCAGTGACTGAATTCCAGCACTTTTATTCCTGATTTTAGGAACACAGACTGAAAAAAATGATTGAACTAATCAAAGATCAACCAGAGAACATTCATGAGCTAGAGAGGGTAGAAAAAAATGGTTAGTAATAAACTGAACAGTAATAGAAGCAGCCCAAGAATGCATTACATGTGGCAGTAAACCAAAAAGAAAAATCTGGCCAGAGCCGATAGGGCTGCAGCTGTGGAATGTGTGGTAAAAATATTGAAAATGTGCTTTTTAATATTTTCCAAACCTTGTTTCCAGGTGTGACCTGGGAGCAAAAGGAAGTTGAGTGACTTGCTCAGGGTCACATTGAATGCAAGTAGAGGCTGTGGGATTCAGGTTTGCAGCTCAGTGCCCTTAATCACTATGCTATGCCACTTCCTCAATATTTAGAAGATATGCAACTTGAATATTAGGGGCCAGATTCTAGAAGGGTTACGCCTGGTGTAACAGCAGTTGCACCAAGCAGAATGGCGCATGTAGCAACTTACGCCAGCAGCTGTGACATGCGTGATTCTACAAAGTGGCCTGCGACATGTCACAGGCTACGTGCGCTGAATAGCTGTTATGCTGCATAAACCTCTCGCGACACTCGATTGAGTGTAGATAGCGCCACTGCGGCCAGATGCGCCAGGAATTAATTTCTGACTCATCCAGCAGTAGCACTAATACTGTACTCAGCCTGTGCTGGCCATGGAGGTGAGAGGTGGGCTGTGCCAGTCGCCGGCTGGAGATGGGTGGGGGTGTGCTGAGTGAGCTGGCACAGCTGGGTGGGGGGCCACTAGACTACCAGGGTAAGGGGATCATTGTCTATGTTAGTAATGTACAGTTCGGTGGGGTGCACTAGACTACCAGGGAAACGGGGATATTTACATATTTTATTAATGCACAGTTCTGGAGGGGGGCACTAGACTACCAGGAAAATGGGGATATTTACTTATTTCATTTATGTACAGTTCAGGGGGGCCCACTAGACTACCAAGGATTCAGAATTTTGTTATTATTTTACAGTTGGGGAGGCCAGTGGACTACCAGGGCAGGTGACATGCCGCATCTGCGGTGGGCAACCCGGGGGTCGGGGCACGGGTGGGGGGTGCACTTGCGATCTGCAGCAGCGGGTTGCGACATGCTGGCAAGGTACGCCCTCCATGCAGTGTACCTTGCCACATGTCACAAGTAGAAAGGACTTTGCTGCGAAGACCCTGCCCTTCTAGAATAGGGCACAGGGTCAATGTCGCAGTTGCAGGTGGCACAAGTTGCATTCGGTGGCAACTTGCGCCACCCTTCTAGAATCGGGCCCTATATACTGTATATAAAGACAGATTCTTGCAATTGGCAGTTACTATGGAGTCATTGGATACAACTGGCATCCCGATGTTTGTAGATAACTTAATGCATTCTTTCAGTTCTGTCAAGATATCAGATTTGCCTGACATTATAGGGATAGGGTACCATATGCTGGCATTTGTACTAATGAATTACTTCAGAAAGTGTCAATGAAAAGTTTGAGTTTAAAACAGCTTAACCTATATTGTTGATAATGTAAGTGCATTAACATGAATTAAGCAATATTTTCAGTTCATCCAAAGCAAGCAATGTGATTCTTAATAATTTACATTATTGCATAGGGGATTATACTATAGATACTAATAAGCTGCCATTTAAATTTACTTGCAGTGATATTGTGCTCTTGTGTGATTGTATGAAATGTGTTGAATATAGCAAAACTGAAGGCAGTTGGATACCAGATACTCCTACTAAATTGAAAATGTATTGCATATTGTTGGCAAGCAGGACCCCGTTGTCTCCTCTATTGCCAAGGAGTGGACAAACAGAGATGTGGCAAACCCACATGCTCATACATAGTCCGGGGGGGGGGGGGTTGTATGTTGGTAATATTGGGGGATTCATAGTGTATTTATAACAATTGTGTGCATTCTTGTTAATGAGATGTCCCAGCATACAGATGGAGAACCTATGCAGGTAAGTATAGGAGCCAATGACAGTTTGACTGTTTCCCCCATATGGTGTGTATATCTGCATGCCTGATGCAATATTTTCTAGACTGTGAGTATTTATTAATAATTAGAGGCACTGACACAGAAACATGATGATAGAGTGAGGAATGTAGTGCCACTCTCCGACTAATCTAATTCCCCTCCCAGTGTGAATCCATTAACACATACAATGTAATGAATAAAATAAAACTAAAATTACAATGTTAGTGCAGAAGTGACATCGCAAACTGCAAATGCAGCATGCTGATAAGTAAACATTTTTTAAGCCCCTAGTTATGCAACACCTGGCTCAATGATGACCCTGGAATGCACCTCTATTCTGTCCCCAATGGTGAGGGGTGGCTGTCCCCACTCTGTACTGTACTGTATCTGACTGGGCCCACCCCCCAATCCCATGAGTGATGGGAACCGCCCACTTTCAGTGTTTTGAAATGCTAATGATCTCCTTCATATTGCAAAATGTGATCGATTAAACTGCCTGTCTATCGTGGGCTCTGTCATAAAGCTGCTACTGTTAGATCTGTATTTTACTTGCTGTACTATGGACCTTGGTGCCAGGGCATTCCACTCTCCCCATCCTCCTCACATTTCCCTGCTCCCCAATCCCTAGCACCTCCCCCCACCCTGCCCCTTTTTCCATATGTTTAGTTATTAATTGTTAAGGCATATTTGCGGATGTGTGCCTAGCAGTCACTTCAGTATCTTTTGCACGTTATAAAAACGTTTGTGCATTATAAAAATTATTTGCACTTAAAAGGTTTTGTACAGTATCTATGTAGTACTGTTATTTCGAATTAAGCACTATAAAGGCACTTTAGGATACAGTGACCATCACACCTTGAAAATGTACACTGCAACTCATCAAAATGTTGATGGAGATGGGGAATCCATATTTTACAGTATGGGAAATATAGGTAGTTTAATCCTTTGTACTTTTCAGACCCAAGTACTGCATCTAAACTTGCTGAAAAATTGATTTCCAAATCTACTGCTACACCGGACTTGGTTTTATTTGACTTTACCTCATACTAGTTAATAAGTCTGCTGTTCTTCATTAAGAATTGAATAAAACAATTGTCTGTTGCTTCACAGTGATTTCCTGGGGTTTGATTTGCCACAGACTGCTGCGATTTCTTAGCAGTAGCTAATATTTATTTATTATTAGAAAATGGCTTAGAAAATCCTAGCATTCCGATTGGCTAGGGCACC
This sequence comes from Neoceratodus forsteri, assembly GCA_016271365.2. Taxonomy (NCBI): domain Eukaryota; kingdom Metazoa; phylum Chordata; order Ceratodontiformes; family Ceratodontidae; genus Neoceratodus; species Neoceratodus forsteri. Next base: position 328,258,226 of record CM028135.1, on the reverse strand, counting down.
TGTCTAAACGGCGGGTATTTTTCAATAGAGCCACTTAAAAAAAGTGCCAATTCAGGGTGCCCCATCACTAAGGGTATTCTCGGACACCCCAAATTTTCTAACATGCCAGCAGCCATTTTTTTCTCTCACTTAGCAAGTAAGTTGGTGGCCAGCCAAACTTCTGCCCCTGAAAAGCTGGGAAACGCAACACTGAGGCAAGCCGGTGGGGAGTGAATACATACCGGGACACAAACTCAACAAAGCCCAGCCTTTGCTCCTCACCCCGACTTGAGAATGGAGTCAGTCGCCCCCCCCAACTCAGTAGCAATGTTAAGGAAACAAACTTTTCCAGGATCATGGATATATTGTTCATCCACACTTATTGGCATGTCCCTTTCCCTTTTAAATCTTGCCGGAAGTCTTCAAGCTGGCTCCTCCCACCCACCCGGGTAGTATATACCTCAGCTCTGCCCCATGACACCAGATCTTCCTTTCTGCTGGAAGATACAGGTTGCCTCCATTGTGCTCATTCATTTCATAGGCCCTGGCTTTCAAAACTTCAGTTTTACCGAAATTAAAATTCGTTCAGGCTAGCGATCGCGCTTTTGCGTCCTCGATCATGGAAGAGAAATTTTCTCCAGGATTTTGCCAGTGTCCTTGAGGCCAGAAGATGTTGTGCACTAATCCCCATCTCACATGCGTCTACTGCCTAGGTGTCGGCCATGACACCTTGTCCTGCAGCTACTGCTTGGCCTTCCATCCTAATGTCCTGGATGACCGCCTGGCATGTTTGAAGTTGGGGAGACCGGAAAAAAGGAATTCTCCTGTGAAATCCAAAGAGGCTAGGTGGGCGGTTTCCACAGCCATGGGTTCCGCCAAGCAACTGGAACGCAGGAAGGCATTCAAAGAAGAGGCCGCCCACACTTTGGCTAACTGGAGCTTTTTCGTTCCACTCAACCTGGACTCCACCTTCACAGGTTCCTGTAAGGAGTTGTGCCAGTCTCTCCCCACCCAGGGTGAGGCACCCACAGGCTCACACTCCTCCTGATCTTGTAAGAGAGACAAGGAACCTGGCATGTCTTCATCCCGCCAAAGGTGCTCTTGGGACCGAGAGAGGTCTCAGTCCCGGGAGCATGAGGTCTTGACCTCAGCTGAGATCACTTCCTCAGCCACATGCTTCACGGACCTTCCGTCTGGGCAGATGACCAAGGATGTGGCCGATGAGGTCAAGATTGTTCTCGATCCAATCGACCCTCTGTCACCGGTAGTGGCCGATGACTCTTTGGAGAGGACTCCGGTCCTTGTGTTCCCCGATGAGGAGACCCAGCCCACTGGTGTCCCCATCGAGGTCCTGGTTCCAGACCTTCGCGTTTCACCAATCCCTCCAGTGTTTCCTGAATGACCGAGTTGGCCTGCCCAATCTCAGTCGAGGTCTAGAAACCCCTTGGTTGATAGACCAAGGAAGAGCCACAAGCGCTCCAAAAAAAGGTGATGCCATAGGTCATCCTCATTCTCCTTGGATGAGGAGAGGCTCTGACGGAAACTTCGTCGGTGCTACGAGGACCTTATGTGGCAACAGCTGATTTTGTCCAGGCAGAAGCCTGCTCTGCTGTCTACCCTGGCCATTACTTGACTATTGCCTCCTATGCCAAAGCTGACCCCGTCGGAACTGAAGCCTTTGGATCCCCTGCCTGTGGGACCAGCCTGTCCTCTGGTTTGCCCTATTCTGGTCTCTCCACCAATAGTGGTGGAGCTGCCACCTAAGCAGCCTGTGGGAGGGGCTCCTTCCAAAAAGGACCAACCAGATACTGGGCTTCCCCGATGTCTGTTGGTCACAGTCATCCCGGACCACCCTCGGTGGGTTGAGGGTGATTTGGGCAGCAGGCCGCTGTACCCCAACTCTTCAGACTCGGATGTCACTGGGCTTCACTCTCATCCTGGAGATGATGAGTCATCTGTTGGCACAGGGACGGAGGAAGGCCCTTCCTTCTTCCAAGGGATCCTTCATCTCATCTCTGATTCCACAGGGATGCCCCTGGAACCCATCCAGAAAAAGGAGGGGTACCCTCTCACGGACATCCTCAAGAGAGGGGATACCCGGACGGAGGCCTTTCCTGTGGCCAAGGCCATTGTTGGCCTGGTACTCAAACTTTGGCAGCATCCTGCCTCATGTCCAGCACCGTCTGCTCGCATGGCCCACAAGAATGCGCTGCCCATGTGGTCCCTTGCGAGGTTCACAGAGCACCCTTCGGCTGAGAGCCTGGTGACCACCTCTGTGTTCAGGCAAACTGGCAGTTCTGCTGACACCGACTGACCTCCCAACAAGGAGTCCAAGTATTTGGACCACTCGGGGCAGAAGGTCTATGCGGTGTCCTCCCTGGGCCTTCATCAGGCAAGTTCGGCCATCATCATGGCACACTTCTCTCATGCCCTTCTCGGGTCATTGGATGAAGTCCTCCCACATCTCCCCATGGACATGCAGACCATGGTCAAGCAGGTCCAAGATCAGGGCCATGCTGTCACCAAACAGCAGCTCCAGATGGCCCTGGACATTGGGGACTCTTGTGCCTGCTCGATGGCCGCTGCAGTTGCCTCTTACCACAGGGCTTGGCTGAGGCTCTCCTCCTCCTTCCCGGTGGATACTCAGCACAAGTTAGCTGATGTGCCTTTCCTTGGGACTGACTTGTTTGGCTCAGGAGTGGCCGGTCACTTACAGTGCATAGAGCAGTCCAATGCCTCCTTGGAAGCTACTTCTGTTAAGAGTTCTTCGGGCAAGAACCAGCAGAAGAAAAAGAAGAAGTCTTTTGGACACTCTTCCCCTGCAGTTCAGCAGTCCTTCCAGGGAGGACAGCAGCATCAGCATCAGCAGCAGGCTCAAACTTGGTACCCTCGGCCCAAGCCTGGACCCCAACAAGCCCACAGAGGAGGCTGAGGCTCAGGTCCTGGAGCTTCCTCCTCCTCCTCCAAGTGTGCTCAGTGATAGGGTGGGGGCTGCCACCCGTATTGCCGTCATGCCAGCTGTCGGTCTTCCTGTGGGGGGACAGCTCTGCCACTTCCTTTCCGCCTGGTCCGCTATCACTTCGGACAGGTGGGTTCTTGAAGTGGATGGTCAGGGACTGCCTCTAGAATTTGAGCAGTACCTTCTCAGCTGAGCTCACGCCCCTCTGGAAGAATGGATTTCCACATGCACCCAGTTGGCTCTTCGAGACGACATTGTTCAGCTCCTCCTCATGGAGGCAATAGCTCTCATGGTGGATCTGTCTGCAGACCCAGGTTTTGTCTCCAGGTACTTCCTGGTGCCCAAGCAGATGGGGGGCTGGCACCCTATTCTAGATCTCTACGACCTGAATCAATATCTCAGGTCACACACCTTTTGGATGGTCACTCTGTCCCAGATCATACCATCCTTGGAGCGAAACATGTGGTTCTGTTCACTGGATCTGCAGGATGCATTCTTTAACATCCCAATCCATCCATCCCATTAGCGGTTCCTCTGTTTCAGGGTCAAGGGGACCCTGTATGAGTTCTGAGCCATGCCATTCAGCCCATCATCGGCCCTACGGGTCTTCACCAAATGCATGGCAGTGGTGGCGGCCCATCTCTGGTGTTGGGGGGTTAGAATTTACCCCTATCTCGATGATTGGCTCCTTGCAGGTTCCACCCAACAGGAGGTGGAGAGGTCCAGGGATCTGGCCCTCCTAAGCTGCTCCCAACTTGGCCTCCTGATTAACAAGGCCAAGTCAGAACTTGTGTCTTCTTAGATGATGGGCTTCATCAGGGCAGAGCTCGACTCTTATCAAGCCAAAGCTTGGCCCCCGGCTGACAGGACGGAGGTTTTCTCCTCCTTTGCCCAATCATTTCTAGTTGGGCACTTGCACCCTGCCCGGGACTTTCTGTGCCTTCTGAGTTACATGGCAGTGTGCACCTCAGTGGTCCATTGGGCCTGGTTGCACATGCACTCCCTCCAGTGGGAGCTGGCTGCCCAGTGGACTCAGCGCCATGGTCATTTCGACCAGCTGATCACTGTAACCCAGAAGATGTGGGACGCTCTCCAATGGTGGACCACCCCAAACCGGTTGCAGGAAGGGATCCCATTTGTCCACCCCGAGCAGACGGTTGTCCTCACAACTGATGCCTCTATCATGGGCTGGGCAGCCCACATAGGGGACAACATAGCCCATGGACTCTGGACCCCAGAGGAGTCCTGATGCCACATCAACCTGTTGGAGCTCAGAGCAGTCAGACTGGCACTGTCAGCTTTCACTCCTCAGCTCCGGGGTCAAGTGGTTCAAGTCCAGATGGAAAATACCACGAGCATGTACTACCTCAACAAATAGAGCGGCATGCACTCTCGTCTGCTATGCAAGGAGGCACTCTGCATCTGGACCCTCATGAGCCAGTTGGAGGTGGATCTCCTAGACATTCATGTGGCAGGAGTCTTGAACTAGCTGCCAGATGCTCTCAGCCACATAGGCCAGACATCCCACGAGTGGTCTGTCCATCCAGAGGTAGCTTACAGCCTGTTCTACTGTTGGGGCAAACTGATGGTGGACCTGTTTGCCTTCAGGGAAAACACCAAGCTGAGGCTGTTTCATGCCCACCCACCTCAGCAGGGCTCACTGTAGGGGGATGCCTTCTCAAGGCCATGGACCCCAGGCCTCCTCTACGCCTTCCCTCCATTTCCCTTGATCCACAAGGTGTTACTCAAGGTGAGGAGGGACAAGGCGAAGGTGATTCTGATAGCCCTAGACTGGCTGTGCCAGTTCTAGTATCCAGATCTCCTCAGCCTCAGCTGCAGGCCCCCAGAGCAGCTTTGTACACGCCTGGACCTGGTATCTCTGAACCAGGGGAAGGTCTTCCATCCGAACCTTCAATCCCTGCACCTCACAGCCTGGTATCTAAGCGGCTAGAGTTCCAGGCTTTGGGTCTTTCCAAAGATGTCTACACAGTGGTGGAGGCATCTAAAAAAGGAATCAACCAGGAAATGTTATGCCTTCAAATGGAAAAGATTTTCCATTTGGTGTCAGGGTAAGGGTCTGGACCCCTTATCCTGTTCTGTGGCTAACATTCTCGACTACCTTTAGTTTCTCTCCAAAGGGGAGTCTACAGTCATCGTCCCTTAGGGTGCAACTGGCAGCCATTTCTGCTTACCAGGCACAGAAGACAGTGGTTGGGTGCTTTTTCAAAGGTCCGGATCACATATCCCCTCTGGTGCATGAACCTCCACTTCTGTGGGATCTACTGTTGGTATTAGCAAAGCTAATGGGCAAGCCATTCGAACCAATGTACAAGTGTGAACTGTCACACTTGTCGTGGAAGACGGCCTTCCTGGTGGCTTCACGTCTGCCAGAAGGACGGGGGAGCTCCAGGCGCTTTTGTTGGACTCCCCTTATCTGGTCTTCCACAGGGACAAAGTTGTCCTGTGCCCCCACCAGAAATTCCTTCTGAAGGTGGTGTCAGAGTTTCACCTTAACCAGGTGTTGACTCTGCCAGTATATTACCCTAATTACACCTCGGAGGCCGAGTACAGGCTCCATACTTTGGACCTGAGACGTGCTCTCTCCTATTAAATAGAGAGGCCAGCGGAAATTCATGGAGAAGTTCACCAGCTGTTTGTCACCTACGCTGAAGCTTCTGGCAGATCTGCAGCCAAATGGACCATAGCAAGTAGATTACATCATGCATAGGTCTATGCTATGAATTGGCAGGCATGGATACTCCCAGAGGGATAAGAGCTCATTTACCCACCATACTGCTGCTTCGGTGGCTGCTTCCAGGGACATCCCTATTCAGAAAATCTGTCGGGCTGCTACCTAGAAGTCAGCAAACACCTTCATTACCCATTATCACATCAACCTTGAGTCACACCGGGATGCTGGTTTTGGGGCCTCAGTTCTCCAATCTCTATTTCCCAAGTGAGTATTGGTGGGGCGGTGTGCCTTGCCTCCTTCCTCCTGGAGAACTGCTAGGAGTCTTCCAATAAGTGTGGATGAACAACATATCCATGATCCTAGAAAAACAGGTTACTCACCTGTAACAGTAGTTCTATGAGTGGTATATGTTGTTCATCCACACGGACCCACCCGACCTCCCCGGCTGTGGACACACACAACCTGGCTTCCAGCGGGTTAAGATCTGGCATCATGGGGTGGAACCATAGTATATACCACCTGGGTGGGTTGGAGGAGCCAGCTTGAAGACTTCCAGCAAGATTTAAAGGGGAAAGGGACATGCCAATAAGTGTGGATGAACAATATATACCACTCCTAGAAAGACTGTTACAGGTGAGTAACCTGTTTATTTTAATGAACAGCTTACTTCCTGCCAACTGCTACTCTTTCTAAAAGAAAAATATTGTTTCAAAACTACTGCATGCACCAACAGCCCTAATCAGTAAGACACTTGAATGGCACCGCTCCGCTTGAGCCACCACCCACCCACCTGCCTGCTCGCTCACTAGAGACATTTATATTAAAAAAATACTGCTCCATTACAATACTTCTTTAGTACATGTTACAAAATTCAGTCCATCGTTGTATTTGTTGCAAGATGTCACTTGGCTCTCCCTCTCCACTGCCAACCGTGACCACGAAACAGTCACGCACTGTACCTCCTCAGTACATTCCTGGCTCGCCAACTGTACTAAAAAACTTCAAACATACAACACCGAGAATTATGGGGGGGGGGGGACTGCCATGGGAACACACATAGCCATACAATAATGTCACAAAAAAGAGGGAATCCTAACTAACAGGCAGAGACAGATAATGGCAAATCTAAACAACAGTGCCCTCTGTTGTCAAATACAGTACAACAGGGACTACTTTACAACCAAATAGATTTTTTATTCTCTTTTTTAACATTTATTGTACATATTTAATCTTTTATTTAATTTTATTAACAATATTACTAACAAGACATTTTCTAAGCGCAATAATACCCTCCAGGGTGGGTGGTATTGGGGAATACCGGATCTTCTAGGGGCTATAAGGCCCTCCGCCTGTGGTGTCAGGCTTCATTATGCCCCTGGGCAGTCTGGTATTCCCCAATACAGCCCACCCTGTTGGGTATTATTGCTTACCTAACATGTACCATCTACCATAGTACCATTCTATTCAATTCTGAATGAAGAAATTCAGACTTATTAATTAGTACGAGCTAATGTCAAATGAAACCAAGTTCAGCCATTTTCCCATAGGGTCTTGTGCAGCAATAGATTGGGTAATCAATTTTTCAGCAAGTTTAGATGCAGTATCAGAGTCCGAAAAAATATAAGTATTGTTGCCAGGTTTGATGTGCAGCGAGGCTGGACAGAAGAGCTGCATATAGACCTTATTTGTCAACAGCAATTTTTTTTAATTGAGGATGAGCAGAAAGGAGAACTATGAACAGGAGGAGGTTGAGATTAAGAAAATGTGGTAAAATCAGGAATGGAAAACACATCGTTCCTGTTTCATTTCAAGCAGCTGTTGAAACCTGCCAGGCAGACTTGAGTTCAACTGATACAGAGGAAGGCAATAAGGACAAAGTGATTTTTTAGACCAAAAAAAAAACAGTAGAACAGGACAAAAAGAACAAACAAAGAAAAGGAAAATGGGGGCAACGGAATGATCAGAAAAACAAGTAGCTTCAATGACTCACAAGTGATTAATATACCTTCAAGGACACTCAGTCAGGAACAGTTGTTAGCACTTACAAAGGGTCTGTCCTTATCCCTGACACCTGTAATGAAGGATTCAACTGTTAATATTGATCTTTTTGAGTTTTATAGGGAACTTTATTGGTGGGATATTATATCATAGAGAAGAGGCTCTGTATTCTTTGATTTGCCATATACCTACAGATGGCTTTACAGCATGAAAATACTTATTAGGAAGGAGCACTAAGGCCGTCCTAGTGGCGCAGATGGCTGAAGTGCTGGACACCACACCTTGAACCACACCGGCAACCCAGGGTCGGGAACGAGCTCAGGTTGCTGGGGGTCGGCCAGGGAGGAGAGGACTGAGTGTCCGGAGGACAGCTCTCCTCTCCTGGGGAGGGTGGGGTTTTAGAGCTGTTGCAGCATTGGCTCCTGGTGGCAACTGGGTGGTGCACAGTAGCTCAGAGAGTGTGGGGATGGGACAGACATCGGATGTACAGCATGTGGGTCCACGAGCTGTGACATCCCAGACATCATTGCACACTGCACTGGAAGAAAAAGGAGAAAAAGAAGAATCCTCCAGCGCAATGAAGCCTTAACCTACTGGCGCCAGATCGGACTCACCAAGGATTCTCCCTCCAGTATGGCCCACCAGGAACTCCCCAGTGTGTGGAGTACATACTCGCTGGGTTGAGACCTGGGTTGTGTACAGGGGGAACAGGTCGAGAACAGGAGCTGCAGCCGGTGGGGCGCCAAAGGTCACAGGGCTGAAAGGGGCACCATAGGAAACATCCCCAGCTGAGGAGGTAAAGAGCATTAAGTATAAATATAAAATCAAGGAGCACTACACAGAATCCCACACAATTTTTAATTGAGGGAATCCACTTAGTACAGATACATACCCTATTTGAGTTTGATGGAAATGTTTATCTTCAAAGGTTAGGCACAGGGATGGGGACATGTATGTACTCTCTCTCTCTCTCTCTCTGCCCTTGATCTGTATGTTGTTTGTTACAGTAGAGCAGTGAGAGAGAGAGAAAGATAAACTTTCACTTTAATTTCATATTTTCTGTTGCAGCTCTGAGGAGAAAAGCTGACACAACTGAGCCAGGAATCCTCTGGTTCTCTCACAGCTGCCGCCTGACACAGTACAAGTATAGGACAATGGAGCAAGCAGAGACATTTGGTCTGTCAGCATGTGTCAGTGTGTGCTGGGGAACACTGGTAGGGCAGAAAGGCTTGAAGCAGTCAAAATATTAAAAAATGGTATTTCTTTTAAAGGTAAAGGACACTGGAGCATTGTAAATAAATGTATGAGCAGTAGTGTGTGGGGGGGGGGAGAGGGAGCCAGCCCTGAATCGGTCTGATTCCAAAAAATGAAGCGACTAATACACTTTTTGCACCAGAAAAGGGTTTCCTTTTTCAAAAAGTAGATGACTTGGATAAGTTCAGGACACTGGAGGAAGCATACTGTATATAAATTGAATTGATTTGTGGAATAGCTACCCATATCAGCAAAGCATTGCTGGAGTCTGGGGTGGGGGGGGCAAGTTTTAAAGTAACTGTCAGAAGTAACTGTCTCCCAAAAAAATCCTTTCTAAAGGTACAGAACAGTGGAGCAAGCATATAAATTAAAATTAATTCAACAGCTGCCCCTCAGCAGAACAGAGCAGAAGTTGGGCAAGCGGCCACTCTGGAATGGTTGTGGAATGCATGCTGGCAACAAGCTCCAGAGCAGTTTTCAGAACAAAAAAATAAATGTTTTATGTTTAATAGGCTTTTTAAACCAAACTGCATCAATAATTGCCCTTACCACGGGAACAGCAGCAAAAAGCAGGTGCCCGGGAATCCCCACTCTGTGCAATAACATACAGTCTAGTTCTACCCCACTCCCACCCCAATCCCTGCACTCATATCTCTGGCAGCCCAGTCGTACTCCACCTCTTGCCCTAATCCCCACACTCATAATGCATAAACAGTGTCATTGGTAGTTTAGTGGTACCCTCCTCTTACCCAGCCCTATTGTCCCAATGTATATATGTCTTGAAGTCCAGTGGTACCCCCCTCATCCCAATACTTGTGGTGTAGTTAGTATACCCCACTCCTGGTCCACTAACTCAGCATTCATCTCCCTCCATCCCTGTCTGGCACTCAGATCACCCCAAGAAGCTCAACTTCATCTGCCGATGAGAGGAGGATAGCTACTAGCACATGCCCTCCTGTTATCACCTCCACTGGACTCCATCTGAATAAACAGGACTGAGCTGTGTACAGCAGAAAAAAGATTTTGTGATCTTGAGTTGTTAACATTTTAGTGGTTTGTAGACAATTCATGTCACCACCTTACATAATAGCATCAGTATTCCATAAGTAGTTGTCACTTTCTGAGATAAAATTGTTATATCTTTAAAATGTGACATGTATCAAAAGTGTCTATAACTATTTGTTAACCCTCAGTTTATTGATTTGGCTATTACCATCCTACATTATTTATCCTGTTATAGTTCTGTTATATTTATAGGGGATGTTCAAACAAACAAACTGGGCTACATATTATGTGCACCAAAGAATACCAGCACCTTGGCAGAGTTAATAGTTAATGTGTATTGGTAAATGTTTTTTTCAAGCAGCACTCACCCTACCAGCCCACTGAAGTTTTGCACCAAATACATGCACTTTCTGAAGGCAAGTTCCATGTTAATGCTTTAACATTAATGTTACTGGTATTAGTAAATGTAGTTGTATTGGTTTTATTCAATTATTTCATTATTTATTGCACTGACGCCTTCCCCACCCCCGCCTCTTCCTCTTTTCCCATAGGCTTAGTTATTAATTGTCAAGACGTATTTGGGGATGTGTGCCTAGCAGCCATTTCAACATCTTTTGCATTTTATAAAAACTTTTTGCACATTATAAAAATAATTTGCACTTATCAAAAGGTTTTGCACAGTATCTATGTACTGTAGCACTGTTACTTCAAAGTATGCTCTACAAAGGCACTGTAGGCTGCAGTGACCATCACACTGCAACTGAACAAAATGTTGACGGAGATGGGGAGATCTTGTGCTACCATGGATACATGTTTTTTTTTTTAAATATATTTCAACACAGTACTAAGGTGTTGTGGGCCTATTTCTAGAGGAATAAAGAGGTACTTCCAGCCAAATGCTTGTTTCTTAATTACGAGTGGATCCTAACATCTTTCTTCTCTTCTTGCCTCCTTAGATGATCATGAGTTAGCACCTCCCCTCCTTTTTATGTTGGCACGCTTGCGCAGCCAACATCGTGGGACAGTGCAGCTTTGAAGGTGGGGTCGCAGTTGGGCGAATGCAGGGCACGCACCAGTAGGTGTGTCTCACATTCCCCAATCAGCCTGCATGCCAGTGCCACACCATGCATACATAATGTGGTGAGCACATCTAAGAAAAAGTCCACTGCAATCCGAGCAAAGCTCGTCATACACAGCAGTCCTTTTCTTGCCGTGCTCACTGCCATTATGTGCATGGTTGGTGAGCGGGCGGCCGCCTAACTAATGCAGACTTTGGGGGTGCCCAATCCCTCTGTCGGTTAACCCCCCCTTTGTGTGCTGACAGGGGAGCCCACCCCCATTGGCATTACCCCTCAATTGTTGAATGCCAAGGGGTGTCCAATCCCCTTGGCTCATGCCCCCTGCTTTCTTTGTGCTTATCGGGGTGTCCAATCCCCATTGCCATTACTTCCTCCCCCGTGGTTGTGTGCCGATGAAGGTGCCCAATTCCCCATCGGCTACAGACACCCCTGCCCCCCAAACAGTTCAGTGGCATGCTGGGAGCTCACCCCAGCATGCCAAATCCCCTGCAAAAGAAAACTGTCCCACGATGGGTTTTTTCTTATTTTTTCCTGTAAAATGAAACGGTCTTTCATAGTCTCAATGCCCCTCCCCACCCGCACCCACCCACTGCATACCCTGCCTCCTCACCCCCACCCCATACTTACTCATGGAGTCCGCGCGACAATCTTCTGTGGACCAGGAACATGTCTGCACTCTTCAAAGCCGATCGCGAACTGAAGAAATGCCGGTAAGCTGTATAATGGAATGAATAGGGTTTTTCAACTTTAATGCATATCTCGGCATTTTTGGGATTTTTGCCCTAACCTTTCAACATGGAGTTTTGGGACTCCTCTCATGAATTCTTGCACTGTCATGCGTTTAGTCCCTTGAAGGTGATTTTGCAGTCACTGCATAGAATCACCTTTCAGGACCGAGTAACAAAATGACAGTGCCACTGTTCATGAGAGGGGCTCTAAAAGCCTATGTTGCAAGTTTGGTGGGAAAAATCCAAAAAATGACTGCTTTACGAGCGTGCGTAGCAACTGCGCAATGCACGCTCGCTAGTTAGCGCATTCGCACTATTTTCATGCCAGATTCTCAACATTGGAATTTTACCACACCTTCTTGTGAACTGTACAGCTGTCATTTTTCACATCCCGCCCGAAATATGTTTTCGCACTTGCGGCACAGAATGGCATGGTCGCTGTGCGAAATCAGTGTTCGGGACACATTATGAACATGACAGTGACACTGTTCATGAGCAGAGGTCCTAAAATGCCTGTGTTGAAAATTTGGTGACAATACTCCATAACATGACTATGTTACGAGGTGGCGTTGAGCAGTTTGCATGACGCTGTGAATTGCAACTATATTTCATCTATTTTCAACAGTGCCATTGTTCTACACTTTCCTAATGAACAGTACAGCTGTCATTTTTCACATCCTGACCAACATCTGTTTTCGCAGTTCCGGCACACAATAGCGCGGTGGCTGTGGAAAGCCCATGTCTGAGACACATTATGAAAATGGCAGTGATACTGTTCATTAGCAGATGTCCTAAAATGCCTATGTTGAAAATTTAGGAACGAAAGTCAATACAATGAGTGTTTTATGAGCGCGCATTGCACAGTTTGCACACACACTCGTGAATTTGTGAATTTGTAATACTTTCACTCCAGCTGTTCATCATTGCCATTTTTCCATACCTCCTTATGAACAGTACAGCTGGCTGAAATGTGTTTTCAAACGTCTGGTGCAGAATTGGACAGTCACTGTGTGAAATCACTTTTTGGGACACTTTCAGGAAATGACAGTGACACTATTCATCAGCAGAGGTCCTAAAATGCCTATGTTGAAAATTTGGTGGCGAAAGTCCAGACAATGACTGTGTTGCAAGCGTGCATTGCGCAGTTTCCACGCACCCTTGTAACTTTGTCAGTCTGCAATATTTTCATGCCACATTTTCACCACTGGCATTTGTGCACACCTCATTATCAACAGTCCAGCTGCCATTTTCCACAGCCTGCCCAAAACGCATTTCCGCAGCTCTGCCGCACAGTGGCATACTCGCTGTGCAGAATCACCTTTTGGGACACATTAACAAACTCACAGTGGTATGCCTCTCCACGTCCGCCCCTGCCAATGCCAGCGCAACAACATTTGGTATTGACAAATGCTTGTTTGTTTGGTACAAGACACAATTTTTGGTAACAGGATGTATTATAGTGGGGCTGTAGGGACCATCATACACTATTGCTGTAGTTTGTTCATCAACCTGATTTATCCTTCTACTAGGATCATTTTTACTGCCAAAGCCATTGTGGCTGACTGAACTACTGTAGAGAAGTTGTACTATTTGAGCATAAATAATATCTGGTGTACTAAACAACATAGCACATACTGCAGTTCTTTAAAGGATGATTCAGGACCACAGCATTCACAGATCATTCATGTGTAGACTGGCACTGGCTCTGTGGATAAAGACCTGCTGAAGTGAGGAGGTGTTAACTTTCTTAAGCAATTAGTCTGCCACTTTTGACCTATGGCCATTTATGGAGACCCCCCCCCCATTGAACAACCACTGGCCAAAAACTGGGATAAAAACAAAATCATGACAACCACTTCAAATCTGAATATTACATAACAGCGTTTGATTTTGAAAAAGGTTTTGCTCAGTCTTCGTTGACCAGAAGTGTTATTGAAATAAAACACCTAGCCCAAGAATTTCATTCAGCAGAGTTCAAAAATTGCTGGAAAAGGTCATACAGAGGAACCACCCTAATTTATATAGATGTCTGTTTTACAGCATGGAAAACATATTTAAACAGAGACCTTTATAAAGGAATCTTCCAAAAGACAATTTAGTTTTGTTTGCGCGCAGGTACTGAAGTGGAGCGCATAGGTAGACTGAGACTTACTATATTGAATAGTTAAATTAGAGTTGCTTAAGAAAAGTGTTGTCATAGGCAGAGTGCTTGAATTAATACCAGGGAGATGTATTATAAAAAAAGGTTGTGCAGTCACCGAAGGTCCCAATATTTGAAAAGGATCACCTCACAAATAGCATTGCATCACATAAGGAGATTGTTGCATAAGCATTGCCATACTAAAACAAGATAACAAATCAAATACTGTGCAGCCCTGTGTTGGTTACCAAAGGAATAAAGAAATGCATGTTGTTTACAGACAGCAGTATAATATGCATGTATATACTTCTTGTAAAAAAATATGTAAAATTAAGTCCCTAATTATGTCCCTGATAGAAAGCCCACAGTGTATATATATATATATATATATATATATATATATATATATATATATACTGTATATTTCTAACCATCTGGATGTCACTCATGGAGGAGGGCAGTAATCTGCTAAATCTGCAATATTCTACACAATCCCCTTATTGTATTGTTTGTGAGGTGACCTTTAGCAAATATTTTGACCTTCAATGCAAGCACAATGTGGTTTTCTAATTAGTCTCCCTGGTGTAAATGTATGCACTCTACAACAGCACTACTACACCTTTCTGTCAGATTGTTTGTTTTTTCTATCAGTGTTAATTTAGCAATTTGTTTACTAACTCAGATTGTACCTACAGTATATTATCCACAGCCACTGCGTGAAATGCACTCAAACTAAGGTAAATTATCATTTCAAAGAAAAAAAAAATTGTTTTGGAGATTCTTTTATTGAAGTCCATGTTTAAAAATAGCTTTCAATGTTTTATAAGAGCTATTTGTAGTTATAATCATGGTTCATCGATATGACCTTTTGCAGCACTTTTTGACCTCCCTTCAGTGAAGTTTTCTTGCTACAGGTTGCATTTCAGTAATCCTTCTGGTTTCCGTAGATTTAGTAAATCTTTTTCAAAAGCAAACATTATTTGATAAACTCAGTTTTCAAGTGGTATTCATGCAGTTTTTTCTTTTTTTTGGTTTTTGCCACTGTTTCTGGCTGCATACTAGTCCCATTTTTGATTGGCTGCTGCAGTTAAGTCACCTCGCAAACAAATGACTAGGAAATTAAACTAAACTGCTTGATTCAGCGCAAATACTATATTCCTGATTTCATAGAAATATGTCTTCTGTCAAAAGCATGTTCAAGCATTGGGGCCAGAAACATTACATTTGCGCTCATCTGCTCCAGCCAAGGGAAAGTACTGTATTTATTTTCTTATTTCTTTATTTCATTGTTTATTTATTTTAATTTCAGCCTTCCCAGTCTCACTGCTCTTTTTCTGGGCTACTACGGTCTTCCAGAATGGTTATCTACAGGTTCAGTACAGGTGGCAATGGTAGCAGGGAAGACTGCTTTTACATGCTGATTTGAGGATACCTAGCAATCAGACAGGGGAGCCGGGAATTAAAATCAATCAATCAATCAATAAATAAATATAGTAGCTTCCCTTGCTGGAGCGGAAGAGCACAAATACTATATTTCTGGTTTCATAGAAATACGTCTGCTGTCAAAAGCATGTTCAAACATTGGGGCCAAAAAGGCTATATTTGTGTGTATGTGTCTGCTGCAGCTAGGGGAAACTACAGTGTTTTATTTTTTTTTCAGTTTTGTGACTGAAAGGAACCATAGATCCCATTTCAAAAACCAGGTCCACCGTTTCTCAGTCCCAGAAGTGTGCCTCTTTGCCCAGAAGAGCTGAATGTAGGAAACCTCTGAGTGTGCCTTACTTGCACCACACTCATTAGCGATTTCAGACGAGCCAAAGCACAGCAAATAAATGAGGTGCTGTACATTTAGGATCCCAGAAACTGCTTTTGCACTTGTAACTTGTACCACGTAAAAAGTATTGTCAAGTTGTCACAAATATTGTTCAGTGCATTCATCAAGAGACTAAAACCCATTGACTATTATTTAACCTGACAAGAAAATGTTTACTTAAGCAATAAGCCATGACAAGGTGTGTGTTATCATGTAATAACATCACTCCTGGGGTGGGTTGAAGCACGCGGCAAAGCCGAGTGCTTCCACCACCCCAGGAGTGACATTATTACACGATAACACACATCCCTGGAGTGCCTTATTGCTATTATACAATGGCTCGTTGTCATACAAAATTAAAAAAAAATAAAAATAAAAAATTATTTTAAGGAATCCAAAAGCTCATCATCCATAGCCAAAAGTGCACCATCCATAGCATCCAAAAGCAATACAGTGATGTTATTGTGTAATAACATCACTGTCTCAGGCACACATTGACCAATCAGAGTCCAGGAAATTTTCTTGCCATGTATAATAAACAATAATGTTGCCCTCCATGCTCCATCTGTTATTTTTATTCTCTTCCCCCTTCTATACTTGTTCACCTCTGCTCTTTCTCAGGAGAATGGCAGTGAAGGTCAGCACACAAACAGGAACAATTTGCAGGAATTTTACTACATTTTAGGTATGAATTGCCTGATAACTAAAGCATGAAAGTGAGTAAACAATTTTTGGAGGACCATAATACAGTAGACAAAGTAACTTTACATCACACTTCTTATCATTCAAATCTGGGGTCACATTTACTCAAAATGTATAAAAAATAAGGCAAATATTGGACATTGTACCAAATGGCATCAGCTCCGAACTCTGGGAATTCATGTTCACAGGTTGCCCAATTCATTTTTTTTGATTGATGCAGAGTACTATGACTTTATTTAACAATATTGGACTGTGTCCAACATGTGGCAGCACCCTCTTACTGTGGGAGTGGTGGGCTTCTGGAGGTAAAATGCCAGGCTAGCCATCAGAATGCGACCCACTTGAGACTGAGATGCGCTATTTGCTCTATGCAAACAGTAATGAACTAGGCAGAATGTACACAAATAAAACAACTACCAACTAACTAAATAAATATATCTCCAACCCACAAGTCAAACTCCTTCTCATATCACTGCCATTATTGCTTGTATACTTTAATAAGCACTTTCTGCACACATTTTCTAACATATTGAAATATGCAGTAGGCAGGTGTTTACTGCAATTCTCAAACAAGCTGACTAGTCAAATGCTACTGAAATTGAGAGTTTTACTTTTGTAATACATATTTCATTAAAGGATCATGTCTGGCCTTTCTCTCCTTGGGCTAGAAATATTTTAGATCCCATGTATACAGGAAGATATATAGTAAAGTAAATCCAGCTCAGGTCCCTTTAAATGAGTTGATGCCTGGGATTTCTTTACTTGGTCAACATCACTTTATTTCATGACTGAAATGAACCATAGACCCCCATTTAAAAAACCTGAAGTTAAGGATCCAGTCCAGCCTTTCTCTCCCCAGACCAGAACTATTTTAGGTCCCACATACACTACAGGGTATATAGTAGGTAAAGTTCTGATCCCTTTTAACAAGTTGATGCCTGGGACTTTTTTCCCTTATTAAATTATGTCTCTTTCACAACTTAAAGAACCACAGACCTCCATTTAAAACAAGATTGCATGGACAATGATTCATTTTCTGTTTCATCTGTAGAGGTATTTCATCCTGACTTAACAAAAAAAAACACACAATTGTGGGTTTATTAGACTCCAGATAGATTCCCTGGATTTGTTACTTGTATCTGAGTTTTTTTTTTAATACAAAGGGTGGGTTGTTACTGCTTTCATGCTGAAGACAGGGGGATTGGGCACCCCCAGTGTATGCAGCGCAGCCTCTGGATCTCTGCTGTATCCCCCTTCCCGTCCTTTGAAGCTGGGCCACACTCACCTACTGAAAACACTGATGGGAGTCCTCTGACAAGCAGAAAAGGTGATGCTGAAGAGTGCCAGAAGCACCAGTGATTTGTGCATAGCGATTTGCACATATTATGGCCATTCTGACTAGATACTATTCTAGGGCTCCACCAACGGTGCCTCCGGCACTGTTCAGTATCGTCAATATTATAAGGATTAAACTTATGATTTGCTGCCATCTGACATTGGTGGAGCCATAGCATAGTATTTAGTCAGGATGGTCATAATACAAGCCCACCAGAAAATAAAATGTGGGTGTGGAGAATTCCAATGTACAGAGGCGCACGTGCGCTGTAGTGGGGGGGATGAGGATTTCCACACTGGGGGATTGGGCACCCCCAGTGACACTATTATGTTTGGAGGGGTGCATAGGGGGTTATGCTGACCAGCAAAACAATTGTCCTCCAGGTGGGGTAGGGGTTAAAAAAAAAAGGAGTGCGAGAATAGACAGGCAGAAATTACTTTTGTCACCTCACCAGGTTGCTGGTTCGCAACTTGCTTTTCTACTAGTCCTCCCAAGAGGACTGCAGGGCTATGCCCACATAGCCCTAAAAAGCATAGGAAATCAATATAGCTGAAAGACAAGAGAAGTATGCAATTAAGGACAAAATGATAGCTTTTGGAGTCTACAAAGGGGAGAAAAATGAAGCCAATAAAGAAGTGTATAAGGAAAAGCTAGAGAGACGCAGTCAAATCATTAGCAGGGCAAAGGCAAACACAGAGCTAAGGATAGCAGAAGGGACCAAGGAAAATGATAAGAGCTTGTTCAGCTATATTAGAAAAAAAAACAAAGTATAGATAGCATACTGTAGAAAGGATGAAGAAAGACAGAGAGAGAGAGAGTGTAGAAAATAGTGAGGGAAATGCAAATATATTGAATGGGTACTTTCATTCAGTGATTGTGATGGGAACCACAGGGCCATACCTGAATATTAGGATACAATTTGAGGGTGCAGCTTATTGCAAGTTAGAAATGGCAAATATAGGCCTCTGATCTGGGTAGGACATATTCTACTGTCTCTCTTTCAGAGACTTACTATGCACCCCTTTATTCCAGGTACCCTTCCCTTAGCGATGCAGTCACAAACAACCAGTTACTCCAGTCTTTAGAAAATAACTAACACTGCTTGTCTAAACACTATATTAATATTACATATAGTCAAACAACAGTGCACATATAAGGTTACAAAACAAAGCTTGCACTCTTGTGCAGGTGAACCTTTCCATCTTCCCTACAAGTTACAAGGTATTCTTACCTTACAGTCCACACTACTCTTTGTTACCTTAAGTTTCTCTCTACAGACACACATTCTGGATTTCTCTTTTGGAACCAACTCACACAGGAATTCCAGCAAAAAGAGAGTGCGCCAAGCTGAGTTGGGACATTTATGCCCTTACTCTCCTGCTCTCTCCCTGGTGCCTAGGTTGAATGAGGCTGTGGCATCTCTTCTCTTTGCTCAAGTTTATCCGATTGGCTGAAGTCAATTCAGACCTGCAATTTGAGTGACACCTACCTTGCAATATTATCTGTCCTCTGGGTCTCCAGAACCCTAATTCCTGTCAAAGATTATTTAGCATCAGAAAAAATGTGGTTGGGCATGGTTGAGACAGCATGTCTCTGAGCCTTTGTTCACCAACAACCACATCCACCTTTCCCCTTTCAGGAGGCCTTCACAGTGAAGAGTTAAGAACCTATTGAGAGATTTTGCTGGGGCTGCTGAAATCTCCAAAATAGGCATTTTTTTGTCACAGTTGAGTAGTGTATCCTGGCCCCTCACACTTCTGCAACAGTAAACTAGCAGTTGACAAAATAATTCAGACTACCAACAAAAATGTTATTTGGTCATCATAGAGACATAAAGGTAAACAAACCTAAAGTTGGAGGGTGGTAGATTCAGAAGGGAAATGAGAAAGTATTATTTCATGGAGAGAGTGGTGAAAGGGTGAAATGCACTGGCTGAATAGGTGGTATCCTTGAAGACGGTGGGCAGTTTTAGGAGGGATGGGACAAAGTCAGGGGAAAAGTCAGAGGCACTGGGGGGAGGGGGTAACAGCTAGTATGGGCATGAAATTGGATATGTGGGTGGAAGAGGGGGGAGCAGCTGCATAGAAACATAGAAAGTGTTGGCAGATGGGGACCTTTTGGCCCATCTAGTCTGCCTGTTTTTCCACTATCCCCCTTAGCCACTTATTTCTTTCCTGTAACCACTATTCCCTTGTAGTTATTCAATGTCAGTTTGAAGGTGCTGACTGTCTTAGATTCCACTACTGACTGAGGTAGACAGTTCCATGCATCCACCACCCTTTCAGTGAAAAAGAACTTCCTACTGTTCCCCTTGAATGTACCACCCCTCAGTCTCACGTCATGTCCTCCTATCCAGGTATGTTTATTGATCTGGAAGAGTTCCTGCACCTCTATGCAGTGTAACAGACTACTAGCTGCATACTCGAGCAGACTAGATAGACCATCAGGTCTGTATCTGCTGGCATTCTTCATATGTTCATAAATCCTTAGAACCAATCAGAAAGCACCAAAGAGTGTTGAGTCTGCCAAGGCAGTCCCTGGAAGCGCCCTTGGTAGACCTATTAAAAGAATCACTAACTATAGGTGTTGTTCCTATGGATTGAAGGGTGGCAAACATGTCCCCCATGCACTAGTATGGGAAACAGGAAAAATCTTGGCAATAATAGGCCAGTGAGCCTGACAGCCATAGTACACAAGCTACTAGAGGCAATTATAAAGGAATTGATAGTTCCGTTGCTGAAAGAAATTTGGTTTATGGGCAGGAAAGTTGTCTTATGTCAGGGAGGTAACTAGTGTGGTGCCTCAGGGTCTGTCCTGGGGCCATTATGTACATAAGTGATATAGTGGTGGGGTTGCAAGGGAGTTTGCAGATTACAGAAAACTGTGGGAGAGGGGAGAGGGAGGAGGGAATTAGTAGTATGAGGAGGGATATAAAGACTGGAGAAGTGGTCTGAAATTCAATGCCAAAAATGGAAAGTAATCCACATTGGCAGCAGGAATCCATATATGAATTTCTGCATCCTTGGTGTAAGGGTGGAGCATTCAGATGAGAAAAGGAACCTGGAATGATATTTTCCAATAAACCAAAAACCCTGTTTGAATTGCCAGTGCAGCTAAGTGTATGGAAGGCAAATGGGATGTAGGGTGCATCAAAAGGGGCTTCACCTTTTGCAGAAGAGAGGTAATCCTGCCGGTATACATTTAAGAGATTGAAACTTGGAATCCCAAAACTCACAGGACCGAGATCAGTCTCCCAACTCTGACAAGTCCAACAAGAAGGAAGCAAATTTACAGCAGTAACAGA
Source organism: Neoceratodus forsteri (assembly GCA_016271365.2). Taxonomy (NCBI): domain Eukaryota; kingdom Metazoa; phylum Chordata; order Ceratodontiformes; family Ceratodontidae; genus Neoceratodus; species Neoceratodus forsteri. The sequence goes on along the minus strand of CM028135.1, from coordinate 328,237,237 downwards.
CTTGTGTAATTTTTTTTTATCAATACTTTTCCTGCCTTGCATCAACTATTCAGCGGCTCCCCCCAGACCCATCACCAGTCCATCTGGCAGCCTTACAGGTTATCCACTCTGGAGAGTGGTCTGTCACCAGGAGTCATGCAGGGCCTGTGGAGGAAGCCAAGCAGGCAGGGACATTTTCATCCTTAGTCTTTGCCCCTGAGACGTTGGCGTGCAATGAGACAGTACATATGCTGATGTCCTCCTATATTTTGCTGATGCTCTGCCACCCAGCCTCCACAAGGGAGCAGTCAGGTAGTGGGATACTGATTAATTTCTCCCCAAGGAAGGACAGCAGTTCTTCTGAAACTCAATTCTCCCTCACCCCGGCCAACCCATAGTGATTTGTGGACCATTCCTTCAGCTGGGTCATCAGTGTGGTGGCAGATATTGCACCAGCATCTCAACGCTCCATGCCACTGGTCCAGTCTTGTGTCACTTCTTTTATGCAGTTGTCATTTTTGGTACACATCTTGTAGCACTGTTGACATGCAGCTAAACCATGTATTGTGTGGTATAACAGTTATGCTGAAAATAGCACAATTGCAGCAAAAGCATGCTGCAGTTCTTTGAAAAGCCAGACCATGGTCTTTTTTTATCTGAATTCTTTTCTGTTTCTGTGACTCCCCCAACCCCTGGTCTACTGGAAGGCAGTTAATCAGTGGAATCAAAAGCCCTTGCTTTCTAAAGGAGCTAAGTATTGACTCTTCCTTCTGCTGGCCCACTACTTACATCCTTGGATCAGAGACTTGAACCCAGGTTGCCATTATGGTAGGCAGCAGCATGCAGCTTGATTCCATCAAGCCATTCAGTTCCCCACAAATTTGAGATTCGTCATCTCATTTCTGGTAGGATCCTGTTTCATGCCATTTCTGTAGCTGGGTGGATTGAAGTACTGGGAACTTAGTGGTTTTCTCATTTCCAGCAAAAAGGTTCACAGTCAGCATCAGCAGTACTCACACATCAATACAACATTCACCGACCTCAGTGTGGTCTTCCCCCCGGACTTTTTTTCAGAAGCAGACTCCTCGGAACCAACATCGCCTCTTGTTGCACCAAATCAGCAGCCTTTCCATTTCAAAAAAGTTAGGGCATGTGAAGTCCGCAAATATATAAAAAAGGCTATCGCTAAATCCAGAGCAAGTGGCGATACTCTAGACATAAAGCTGCTATCTCTTACCCTGGAAGAGGTTCTGCTCCCACTCACCAGAATTTTCAATCTCTACCTCTGCCTTAGTCAATTCCCTAGCAAATGGAAATCTGCAATTGTTACTCCGGTGTTTAAAAATGGAGACAAGTCTTTAACTGGGAACTATCAGCCGATATCGATACTACCACCAATCTCCAAGGCCCTTGAGCGCATTGTTGTGGACCAACTCACAGACTACCTGCAAAAGTATGACATCCTCTGTGCACAACAACACGGTTTCAGGCAAGGGCACAGCACATTGACTGCCCTCCTGGAATTCACTGGAGCCATCCACAATGCAGTGGACAAAGGATACCTAACTGGAGCTGTATTCATCGACCTAACTAAGGCATTTGACACTGTTCACCATGGCCTGCTTGTCAAACAGCTACTGACTATTGGGCTTTCACAGGCCTCTAGTGCTTGGCTCAAAAGTTGCCTGGCCCAATGCTCACAAAGAGTAAAAATTTCAGGCGTTCTCTCAGTCTCAAATCCTGTTCTCTCAGGCATCCCCCAGGGATCCATACTGGATCTACTTCTCTTCAGCATATTTCTGAACTCCCTTCCTAAATCTTGCCCAGAACAAATTATTCTCTATGCTGACGATGCCATGATTCTCTCTACCCATAAGGATCTGAAACCCTTACACCTTAGCCTACAGCTTGCTTTCACCAAAGTTGAGAACTGGTTCACAGAACACAAACTGGTCCTAAACCACAAAAAAACTAAATCCGTGCTCTTCTCCAGCTCGCAAAACAAGAAAAGGCAAAATCCGTTTGCTATCAATACCTACGCAGGAAATACTCTAGAACAAGTGTCATCCTTTAAATACCTTGGAATCTCTCTCGACCCCTGCCTAGCCTTTTGGACCCACATTGATAGTGTTGTGAACCAGCGTATTAGTATCCTATACCGAAACAGAAAGCACCTTACCCAAGCTGCGCTGAAGATTGCTATCCAAAGCTCTGTCATCTCTGTCATAGACTATGGCCTAATTATCTATGGCTCTGCCTCAACTACCGCCCTCAGGCACATGATGACATCTCTTAACAAGGCCTGTTGGCTGCTCACTGGAACCCAACAACACACTCATACATGTGAGCTCGACGCTCAAATGGGATGGTTACAACTCTCCAATTGCATTAAGTACTTTTCCTGATTGATGGCAAAAAAATCTACCCTGGGCCTTACTCTACCTTGTATCCAAGACCTCCTATGCCCTAACACCAACCCCTGTTACACTACAAGTTCAGATCGTCAGCTTCTACAGACCCCCCGATGCTGCACCACTCAGGGCCAAAGATCCTTTGCCCACTGTGCACCCAGCTGGTATAATGCCCTCAGCACTTATATCACCGCCTCCACCTCCCTAGGATTATTCAGATCTAGGCTCCATCTTCACCTCACAGCCTCCAGCTCTTGTGACTGCTTTGACTAATTCCCCCCCTCCACTTTTTGCTCAGCCTCCCCTCCCTGATCACCTGACAAAGACGTGAGCTGCACTGGTCTCCGCTCGTCTGCCGCTCCCTCTCCTCTCTCCCCCCCACCCTGGTTTTCCCTCTAGAATTCTTACAATCACCTTGAATGTGTTACTCAAGTATATTATTCCGTGATGCCGTACCTGAACTGCTTAAATACTTTTTAATATTGTCTTCATTAATGTTGCTTGTCTTGTTTTTAACATTGTTTATACTCTACCGATGTGGAACCTTTGTAAAAGAACCATGGCTCAAAGGTATTGTAAATCCTAGATTTTAATAAATAAATAAAAAAAATCTACCAACTTTCAATTTCCTGACAGTCCTTTGTTTTTACTAAGAAATTGATCATGAAAAAAGCCCTGTAGATTTTGTCTGTTCTTGATGCTATATCTGCCTTGAAATCACATTCTTCTGCTTATGACAGCAAAATAGCTTCTGTGGCAATAGGTTGTGATGTCACAGCAGATGAATATGACTTCAATTTCCCAAAAATGTCTTTAGTAATAAAAATGGAATGTCCTGAAATTCATTTTTTGTAGAAGGTAACAAGATTTGAGTCTTGCTGATGCCAGCTGTTACTGTTTTGCAGAAAACTGGAAAATCACTCTAAATGATTTGTTCGAGGTCACACAGTATGTGGCTCTAGTGGAAGGTTTAAATCTGTGATCTCCTGGTTCCAAAGTCATGCTGTAAAAACCACTAGAACACACTGCCATCTAATTTTTTAATTTACAAAAAGAACCCCAAAAACACAGTTTAAAACCAGGCACTTAGGTTAAATCCCAATACTGGCACTGTAGTGCAGCATGAGGGGGTGCTGCACTCCTGAGGTGCCGTGTTTCGGATGAGATATTAAACCAAGGTCCTATCTGCCTCTTCTGGTGGTAGCTCAGGTGGATGTTAAAGACCCCACGGCACTTCTCGAAAAGAGTAGGGGAATTTTTTATTGAAGAAAATGACTGCAGGCAATCACAATACAAAGTATACAAAAAAATAGACATTCAGTATTAAGCAGAGGTGGGACCTAACCCAACCTCTACCCTTGAAGCAAAATACAAATTAACCATAAATTACATTCTGTGCATTTACAATGTACCATTAAGAGATCTTTCACCCCTATGATATCCAGTGCCCACAATGGACACACAATGCGTTTACTCTTTCCATTGGATATCTTCTAAAAACATAGAAACATAGAATTTGATGACAGATAAGGACCTCTTGGCCCACCCAGTCTGCCCATTTCCCTACCAAATGGATAAGCTGCAGATCCTAGTTAACCAGCAGCCTACTTTTTCCTACCCCCACCCCCTAGAATTGCCTTATGACTGTCCCATGCCTGCTTGATTTCCACCACTGTTGTTGACTCCACAACCTCCTCCAGAAGGCCATTCCATGCATCCACAACCCTCTCTGTGAAAAAATACTTCCTTAAATTACCTCTGAGCCACCACCCCCATCTTCAAATTGTGCCCCCTTGTTCTTGCACACCTCTTTTTTTGAAAGATGCTACCCTCTTGGACTTTGTTGAGTCCCTTGAGGTACTTGAAAGTTTCTATCATGTCCCCCCTCTCCCTCCTTTCCTCGAGGCTATACATATTAAGCTCCTTAAGTCTCTCTTCATATGTCTTCCAGTGCAGACCCTGCACCATTTTAGTTGTCCTCCTCTGGACAGCTTCCATCCTGTCTATGTCTTTGCGGAGATTGGGTCTCCAGAACTGCACATAGTACTCCAGATGGGGTCATAACTTCCTGTTTTCTACTGGTGATGCCTCTCCCTATGCCTCCTAGTATCCCCCCAGCCCTCCTTGCTTGACTGCCATATATAATATCTTATCACAGTAAATATTATATACATTGTATCAGCATTATATTAAGTCCATCCCCCGCCTGATGTCCCATACAACAGCATTGGATATGTTAAACTGTCAAAGAGGGGTTCTCCCCTTTCTCTAGCAAGGTAGACCCAGAAGTTCTTAGAGTAGTCATAATCTAAAAACAGATGTTCTTGCATTTCTAGGGACTGCATACATGTCTCCCTGGCACAATATCTGTCCATCAACTGTCTGTGATTGTTATTTTAGCAATAAGGCACGACAGGGTGTGTATTATTGTGTAAGAACATCATTCATGGGGTGCTTCCACCACCCCAGGAGTGACGTTATTTAAGCAATATTCTATGACAGGGAGTGGGCATATTGGTGGATTTACCATGCCTGGTATGGTTCAATCACAAGGCATAGCCGAGTGACTTAACCACACCAGATGTAGTAAATCCACCCATATACCCACTCCCTGTCATGGTATATTGCTATTATACAATGTTCAACTTTTTTTTTTGTTTTTATAGTGATCTAAAACTTTTACAGTGAGTATACTGGAGGATTTATCACAGTCAGTCATGTGATATGTTTTGACCAATAAGGTTACAGGATTTTCATACCCCATTGTATAATACACAATAACAGACCCTCTGGAGTGCCTTATTGCTATTATACAATGGCTCATTTTTTAATAAAAGAGAAAATTAAAAAAATAAAATTTGTCTGCATTTTTTTATTCCATTTCTTGTGTGTGGAAGAGTACATTTAAACAAAAAAGTCCAGTTTATTCTTCTGTGACTAGGTGGAGCTGTATGCAGATTCACTGTGCCCTGCCAGTCAGCAAAGGTTTCTCCTGTTTAACTGTGTTATGATCGTTGAGCCCCCCCCCACCCCCGGCTGTTCAGATGCCTGTAGAAATGGGCTGTATTTGAAATTTTTTTTTTTATTCTTTAAATTGTAACTGTTTTTCCATCCTCACAGAGCCAATATGTGACTGTGTGGCATGCCTGTGATGTCAGGATTTCAGAGGCAAGGTGTCACCGCTTTGGTTATTTTTTCACTTGTTTTCAGCGGTGAGTACAGAATAAGGAAGATGTTTTTTTACATTGTGTGGCAAGGTTAGTGGCACTGCAGGATTGAAACTTTATTTTGCTACCATTTTATCCCCGAAACGAGTGGCATCAGTGAACCAGGCGAGTGGTAGTTATGGTCTTCTGTGGTTCACTCACACCACTCCGTTCAGGGGGAAAAGCATGTCACCATATTTTAAATAATTTTTTTTAATAAACTGTTAATTTTCTGATGTCTGAGCTAGAGGAGAAATCAGTATTTGATGCAGGAGGGTGGGGATTAAAGCCTTGGCGACTTTGGTGTGCACTTGCAGAAACGCTTGACTGCTCTAGGGGGATGAGAAGGAAGTGATTCCTGCGTGATTCCTGTTATTGTAATGTGGTCTTTTCTGTGCCAGCCCTACATACAATGATGTTATTGTCTAATATGTCTAATAAAATCACTGTGTCTAGGACTGAGCAGCCAATCGGCTTCTTATATTTTCTTTTGCCATTGTATACTATTCTTTACCCCAACCTACCATAGTTTCCTAGCCAAACTGTATCCCACACAAAACCTGGCATCCTCGGGTTTGATAATTGCTTTAGCATGCTATTATATCTGTGTGCTGGGCATTAGGGAAAAACAATCTCCTCCCTCCTTTCTGCCCATAGAACTGTATTATAAATGTATTTTCTATCTTGAGTTTGAGTCTGTGTGGTGGTCAAATCCCACTTAATGGCATTATGTGTGGTTCATGGCTCAGTGCTTGTGCTATGTACTGTAGCTGAATGATGTATGTTGTGCTTGGATACAGAAGCCAGACTAGGAAGTAGGGCAGTGCTTGCAAGGTATTAGTCATATGAAATGATTAGTGCTTAGATACTTCAGCATAGACATGAGAAAGTTAGTGATTACAGTACATATGAAGTGGATAGTATATACAAGGTGCTTAGATACTTTAAGTGATGAGTAACTTGTTATGACTTGATTGTTTTTGCCTTTCTCTGTATCCCACCATAGGAAGGAAGCTTAGAGACATAGGATGAGACCCCCCCCCAGTGAGATAAGAGTGCTGGAGAAGGAGGAGATGTAATGGGAGGATGGAGAGCGAGTGCAACTCACTGTAAGCAAAGCGGTGGTTGCCTGCTAGTTAAGTAGGACGTGGGGGAGGAGCTCTTCCACCACATAACTACAGGCATGCGCCTCTCAATTATGTGTGGTTTATAGCTCAGTACTTGTGCTACATACTGTAGCTGAATGATACAGGTTGTGCTTGGATACAGACGCCGGACTAATAAGTAGGGCAATGTTTGCAAGGAATTAGTTGTATGAAATGATTAGTGCTTAGCTACTTCAACACTGACATGAGCAAGTCAGTGATTATAGTACATGTGAACTGGATAGTATATACTGTACAAGGTGCTTAGATGCTTTAACTGCTGAGTAACTTGTCATGACTTGATTGTTTTGGCCTTTCTCTGTATCCCACTGAAGGAAGGAAGCTTAGAGATGTAGGATGAGACCCCCAAAAGTAATAATGATATCTTACGATTATCTCCTCCAACTCCGGAGAGTGTGGCCAGTAGCATGCAGGAGAGGAACAACCCCCTTGAGGGGAAACCTCTGAGAACCAATGGCTACTGACCTGCCCGTCATTCTGGGCATATTAAAGGAGGGTAATCCTAAATTAATGGTTTAAAGTTATTGACTAATCTGAAACCCAAAGTTGTAGATCCTGATCCAGTGAAAGCAGGAAGCTGAATAAAAGTACTGATATTGGAATGTTGGGTGAAGATAGCAGCACATCCTTCTAGTGAACTCCTAGTCCAAGAAATCCATATCCAGGGCAGAATCTGATAGTAGATTGAATCCATAGTCAAGCATAATTATTCAAAACTTCGAAGTTGCACTGGTGAAGCGATCCAGAGGCAAATAAATCTTCTCCTAGGAACCAGTAACCAAATGGCTAAGACTCCAAGTCCAGAATATGAGGACAGTTGGTCCCTTCCACTTGGCAAGCTTTGCAAATTAAGGCCTTAGTGCTGAAGTATGGAGCTAGGCATAGGCTGCATTATTTAGAGAGGGCAGAGCAGTAGAAGCTTCCAATCTGGAGTGGATGAAGCAGGTAAGGTGAGTTGGTAATAGATCTTAATGCGAATAGGTAGACATAAAGTTAGATGGACCTCCAGGCTCTAGGGGCAAAGCAGGTTGTAGAATTGGTGAGACAGTCTTTGATGAACCTCTAGGCCCTGTAAGGGTGAAGCAAGTAAGTATGAGCAGATAGTGTAAATGAGTGGAACTACACATAGGTCAGCAGTAGTCACAGTAAAATTGAACCTGCATGATGAAGACGTAGTAGCAGAAGTGTAGTATTGAATAGATTAAGTATGGTATTCAGCAGAGAGTACTGAGGGAATGTATATAAGCATGTAAATTGAAGCTTTTATTTGGTGAGCAATAGAGTTCCACAGAGCGATGTATATACACACGTTCAGGGAAGCCAGAGTGGTACATAAGCTGGAATTAGACTTGTGAGAATGATCTGATGAGTCCTAAATTGACGTGCTTCTATTTGTCATAGATGATGAAAAACGATGGAGAGGGCCAAGTCTGATGAAGTAGTGTCGTAGCAGGATCCAATAAGCCTTAGAGCACTAGAGTAGAGTAATGTCAAGGCCTAAATCATGAGCTTGAAAGTCTTCTGGATAGGTTCAACTATATGTCTTGGCAGGAGTGGAATGGTAGGAAATCCATTGACTGACGCGGCAAGGCAGAAGCATCCAAATGAATTGAGAACGAATGTCCAACTAATCCAGATGTAAATCCACAGCAGAACAAGGAGCTCCTTGAAGGCTAACAGACTGTAACTCTTCATGGATAGCAAGGAGCAGTGAAGTGATACCAGGCGAAGCTCTCGCATGGCTGGCGAATAGAGCCAGACCCCACGAAGGCCAGGCAAAGGAAAAGTGAGTCAAGCTAGACCCCAAGTGGGCTAGATGACTAAGGTGCCACCAAGGGAGGGTAGCCTGGAGCAACAGGCATTCCAGGCACAAGCTGGGCAACGAAGCAAGTAAGCAACAAGTGTGCTAAGCAAGAGAGATCTCACTACATAACAGAAATAACTAGAGTTATGTGGGAATGGCCTGAGACAGATGATGGTGCATAGCTGATTGAGCTATGCAACAGCGCCACGATTGAAAAACAAGGTAGATCGCAGCAGGAAAGTGAATCAAACAATTGGTGGAGCTGAAAAACTGGTGAGGTGAAGGAGCACGATATGCTGAGATAGTAATGAGCATTGAGAGCTGAGACCTTGTAAGGTCGATGCAGAACTGATTGCAGCAGAATCCAAGAGGCTGAAGCCAAGGGGATTGGCAGTAGTCGTGCAGCAATGGTTTGCGTAAGCAAGGAGCAATGATTGTGTAAGCAAGTGTGGACTTGTGCGTAGGTTAGTAAAGAGTAGTAATGAGTGGACCAGCACATAGGTCTGCATAACATAGGGTGATGAAATGAACACCTTCGATAGGGGAAGCACTGGTAAGGTGAGGCATTGTCACAGCAGTATGAGTCAGATGTAGAAAATAATTATAGCTAGTAGAGGTAATCAGATGAGGATAAGTATACCCCGTGGCAATATTGGCCAGAAGAAGGACTATGGTCATTGGCTGGAAGTGTGCTGGAATATAGGTTGTTAGTCATTCTGTCCTATATTTATCCTTTAATGAGCTTTGGGCATAGCTAGCTCGAAAGGACCTAAAAGCCAGTAGCTTGTATTCTAGAAGTATCCAATCTACAAATATGAAATATTTGGGAGAACTGGAATTTCAGGGAATAGTGCCAGGGAGTGCATTACTAAGTTAGAAACTGGAGTAGGTTTAAATCAGGCTTGATATGCAGACATGAACTGACATACAAGGAGGGAGGCATTGCCTGGAACGTGTTTCTGTTGGACTGTGGAAAGGGGGAGATGGATGATAAAATTGGAGTGCGTAGGTTCAGTGTTACATAAAGAAATCCTATTGCCTGGTTGAACATTTGCTTGAGTGCTGAAAGGCAGTGGGCAGCTAAATACAAGTTAGATGTGTCTCTGTCAAAAAGAACTGCGGACTGCATGTAGTGTAGTGACCTACTGAATGTGTAAATGCCTTGCTTGATAATATTAGGTTGGGCAGTCCGCTGCACTCCACTCCGATTGCACCAACTCTGACAGTGCCCCCGGTCATCACCAGGAGCCGCTGCAGAGTGGTGAGAACCCTCAACCCTCCCCAGGATAGGAGAGCAGTCCTATGGATGCTCAATCCTATCCACCCTCCAACCCCTGACAAGCCGGGTGCGTGTCCAAACCTGGGTCACCAACATTGCGCGAGGTGTGGCTTCCAGCGCCTCAACCCTCAGTGCCATCAGGCCAGTGGTACCAGAGTTTATGATGGTAAAAAGGGGATAGAATCAGGTGGCGTAGAAAGCATTTCTTAGTATCCGATACAGTGTGGTAAATAATGCCTTTAATTATTAAAAGAGGTGTCGAGTCTTGTGGTAGTTCATTGAGGCAGAGGAGGTTGGAGAGGTGAAAATCATTCAGAGATGGCATAATTATGGTCTGTTTCACTTTTCTATATTGAATATTCTGTTAGCAGACAAGTAGATCAGTTGTGGCACTATGGCTACAATAAGTAGATGCTTCGATCGGTCCATGGCACTAGTTCCCATCGCACAATGTAGGAGGCCTAGTTGTAAATCAGCAGGGGTGTTTAGTCATGAAGGTACTTAGCAGTGTGTGTAGTGTTGCGAGAAAGGAGCTCAGTTGAAGTGATGGGGGTTTTCACCAATCAGCAGTCAGGCACTTCTAGTTCAAAATTCTGGATGGCTTGAGCGGCGACCAGGTGCCAAAGATATACCTGGGTAGTAGCGGCTTTCAGTCAGCCGAACCAGCGGAATGGCTCAAGGCCATGTTCTTGTGGCAGAGAGGGCCTGTACGATGGCTGCTTGCTTGAGGGCGGGCAGGTGCCTTTTCTTGTTGCTTGTCTTTGGAGAGTGTAGAACTGGCCTGTAAATCAAGCACGGTCCATGGCATTCCAGCTCCCAAAAGTGGTTCCCTTGGTCTGCAGGAGCAGATGTGGAGTCAGCAGTCAAGCAGCCCCAATATAAGGGACCAATGGAAAAATAGGCACTTAGTCATCTGACCACACAGTGCCTATATAAGGCAGGGTCCATCTAGGGTGGGTGGGGAGCTGACGCAAAGAGCAGATGGGGTAAGACTTTCAGCTGAACCAGCAGGGTGGTTCAAGGCTGATATCTGGCATGGGAGGCTTGGTTTGTGTTTTTCATTCATTTTTTCCAGCCCTGCTCCACCAGCCTGGAAGTGGCACAGGGGTAGGTGTTCAAGTCTTGTGGCTTTAAGAGGGTAAGCGCAGTCCGGCCCAAGAAATAGGTGGGAACCATGGCTCATGCCCAGGGGATGGTCTTCAGAAAGAACGATGTCCAGGGTACACTAGTGAGGAAGAGGATGGAGAAAATATTAGGTGTTGCACCTTTAACAGGAGAGACTGCTGTTGTTGCCCTCTAGTGGCTTTGAAGTATAATTTGCAAATCGGAACGTAGACATGAAAAAGTAAAAAGGGAGAGAGGCAGCCCTTCTTGTTTTACAAAAAATAAAGATGGTCTCAGGGGGAGCAGCACTGATAAGCATCTCTAATGAAGTAAGGTAAAATGGAAACCAGCCAGAAAGAAGTCAGTGAGACTAAGATCCTCCAATCAGAGAGTTGGCACTGAAAATTCAAAATGTCCAAAGGTGCCAAACACCAACGTACCTGAGTGGGTATACGGCTTTCTGACCTGCAGCTCCAGGTGAGCCACCAGAGCGTGGTTCAGTACAGGCTGGGCTAGTGGGTCCTAATTCGGCTGTTTCTGTAGATTTCTGGACACTGCAATGAACCGGAGTTCACAGGTCACTTCCCAGGGCAGGCTTGTAGCTTCTCCTCTGGTGGCGCGGTCCGAGCCCTGGTTGGGCATGGCACACCTGAGGGGGTATACGGCTTTCTGACCCACAACTCCAGGTGAGCCACCAGAGTGTGGTTCAGTTCAGGCTGGGCTAGTGGGTCCTATTTCAACTATTTCTGTAGATTGCAGGATCCTGCAATGAACCGGAGTTTGAAGGATCCCAGGCAGCATTTATGCCAGGGGAAAGAAGCTGCACAGTCTGCCAATTAGCAGGAGCAGGACCGTGGGTCACTTCCCAGGGCAGGCTTGTAGCTTCTCCTCCAATGGCGAGGTCCAAGCCTGTTGAATGCCTTCTCCTGATCAAGGCTAAACACATATCCCTGTAGCCCTGATTGTGAACCCTTCTGGAAAATCTCCCTAAGCACTATTAAATTATCCTGTTGGCTTCTGGATGAAATAGCACAAGTTTTTGCTGGGCAGATTAATTGTCCAGCCACTGATGAGAGTCTACCTAGCAATATTTTACTCAAGATTTTGACATATGTGTTTAGTAAACTAAAAGGTCTCCAATTATTCAACTCTTCTCTGGCTCTCTTCTTATGTAAAAGTATTAAGATTGCTTCTTTCATAGAATCTGAAATACTTTGAGTTTTTAGCATGTGAGTAAATAAAATAGTCAAAACAGGGGCTAAATGTTCTATGAATGTTTTATAAAACCCTGCCCCCATACCATCGGACCCTGGTGCTGCATCATTTCTCAGACTAGAAATGACCTTCTGTATTTCTTCCATCCTAATTTTCTCTGATAAGAGCCATGAATCCATGTCAGAAATTTGTGAGAGATTTAATGACTCAATTACATGAGGGTCCCAAGAAACCTTTGATTCTGTACCAAATAGGGATACCATGTATTACTCTACATGCTTAACTATCCCTCCAGGTGATGTTACTGACTGACCAGTGTGTCTTCAGCCCTGTCACAACTCTATGCCCACCCTTTCCTTACACTCCTTAAAAGGGTCTAAGGACCCCTTTTTGATCTGTGTGCCAAATCGAAGCTCATGCTCCAAGGATCTAGCCCTATCATATTGGATATTTTAATTTTTTTTTTTTAATATTCTGAATTTACACCCCATAGTCCATCTTATTAATCTCTGTTTGTGATATCAAGTGCTGCAGCTGACTGCTAAGTTTTAAACAGTCCAGATAGTCTTTATTAGCTATATCCCTTACTGATCTGCCATGAGGTTTTTGTCTCTTCCATCAATCAACCAAGTCCTCCTAACACCCTATCACAGATGGTCTTGCCTCCCACTCCCTCTTCTATGCCTTTATAATCTTGGGATTATTTAATAAACCCTCATTCAATCTCCACATATTTTTCTTGCTCCTAGGGGAGCTTCCCCATCCTGCTTGAACACTAATTGATTTATGGTCCATAAATTCCCAAGCCTGAGTCTGCAGATTCAGAATCCGAAGGGTGAGGGCTATGAAAGTAAAATCAATTCGCGTAGATATAGTACCCCTAAAATAGGTATGCCCCCCTGCAGGGAATTGTGACCCATAAGAGTCCACCAGTCCAGCTGTAGAAACAATTTGCTGAAGGGCTATGGTATCACAACACAGTTTACTGGTTTTCAAACCTCTATCTGTAAGCTTCAGCATGCAGTTGAAGTCTCCTGCCAAACCACTAAACGAGAAGTATGGAGGTATGGCTGTGCTTCCTTAAAAAGGGCTATCTCTTGTGCCTTGGTCTGAGGTGCATAAATAGAAATAATTAAACCGCTCTGAAAGAAAATTGATATCTAATAAAAAGGCCCTTCCCGAGTGAATATCCACCAACCTAGAGACTTTCAGCTGGGTATTATTGCACAATATGCCAATACCTTCACACACATCCTCTCTGCTTGACCAAAATGCAGGACCCATTGCCCACTCCTGAGTTGCCTGATTGAGTTCAGAAAGGGATTTTAAACTTGGTATCTTGAAGGCAAAAAATATTAGCTTAAATAGTTTGCAATGATTGAAAACCCCCCAACCTTTTCCTGACTCTTTAATACTATTGACATTGATCCTAGTGACGTTTAAAAACTGCATACGAGGTTAGGCTACAGAGGAGACTTGACCTAGCTGCTTTAGGGGGTTTTAGACAGTTTCCTATGCCTATTTCATTTAGCAATTAAATAATTCCCTCCTCCTTCCTCAGTGTTAGAGGTAACATCTGTAGTTGTGGAAGCTACGGAGGAAGAATCAGTATCTTCCTCCTCTGAGTCCCCCCCTCTGGGAAGCTAATGTGGTAAATTTGTTCCCTGATTTCCAGCACAGAGAGGCTTTCTCCTTCCCTTTCTTGGTAGAGGCTGATTTACTAGCCAGTACAGCCTTCCCCGGTCTGGACCTTTTCTTTACCTGTACATCCTTAAAGGCATGAACTTGGCTGGGGGGAGGAAGAGGCATAACCAACAGATCTGGCTCTTGTGCACCTTCTGGACCTTCTGAGACTACCTTTTCTACCACATTTTCTGGAGTGTCGGTAGTTAGGAGCTCCACTACATTTGTTCACCCTGTGCATGAGAGACATCCTGTTGTTGTATGGGGTCCACTTGATCCGGGACTTGGCTAGTATTAACCTCTTTCCTAACTAAAGGAGCTTCTGCCTGCAATGTTACCCTTTTGGATTGCATTTGTTGGGCCTTGTTGATAAGGCCTTCATGTGAAGGGCAATCCTCCCTATTGTGTGATGCCCATGGGTATCTACCATAGGTGTGACCATTTTTTTCGCATAAATTACACTTAAATAAAAATTCATACATTTAGCAGAGGTGTGACTGTACTCTAGGCAAGGATGACATCTAGCGATGTTGCAGGCTGAACTTAAGTGGGTCCTGGACCCTCATCTAAAACAAGAACAGGACTAGTCAGCATAAAATAATGACCCCCTATCTTTCCCCAAATAGAAACTGTTAGGAAGGTGGATCAGACCTGAATCTGATGAAAACAGTTTTGCCTGAATCTTCCATCCCCCATTACAAGTCTGCTCACTATCCAGAATGAGGGAGGGCCAGTCCAGTACTTCGCACCTTTGCCTTAGCCAAAATAAAATATCTTCCACATTCATCTTTTCATTCTTAAACATAACAGTAATGATCTTGACTAGGGGTTTTGTCAAGAGAATCGCCAGAAAAGGAATCCACAAAGGGGAAATTGTCAGTGCCTGATATTGTACCCAAAACCTATCAAGACAAGAGACTTTTTAAAGCTAACATAGTAATTACCATTTCCAATATGAATTAAGGCAAATATTTCTGAAGAGAAAAATGTCATCAACCCTTTCAGTAACATTTTTGCAATATGCAGTCTATCTGGGGGAGACTCTATGACTCCTTCATAGATTAGCCTTACAGCATTACTTCTCTATACTTACAGTTATCTATACTTCTTTGACTGTATTCCCCTGACTGTGATAGGTGCCTATGCTCTAAGAAGCTATTCCCTAATTGCCTTGCAATTGCCTAAGGTCAAATCTCATTTCGGCAGAGCTGCCATAAGTTTTTCGTTGCCTTCCTTGTGGAACAATATGCAAATAAACTTAAAGCTGAGCTGTCCTGTTAGCCTGAAAATTTTTCAAGTCGCTATTTGACCGCTCCGTGAAGGAATCCTGCAAATGTTTCCCACATCGCTAGCTCACCTATTTTCCAGTTTCCCTCCTGTCCATCTTGCCTCCCGTCATGCCTCTGCCCCTGCCTCTCTCTCTCTCTCTCACTACCAAAATACTGGTTTTCTGCCCCTCTTTAGCCATGGCCAAGTACCACCCCCTTCCCTGAAGTATGCCAGTTTACTATTCCAACCCCGTCATTTCTTCCTAAGCTGGTATCCCTCTTCTTGCCTTTTCCTCTCCTTTTAAGTGAACATTCTGGCTGTACCCAGTTATGAGCCTATCTGTTGTAAAGGCCCTCTCACTCAAGTGTTAATGTACATTTGTATATTTTTCCTCTTTGTATAATATTGCATTATGTTTTACCATGTTACTGTACTATGATTTTTGTATGACCAGGTCCATTTTGCAAATGAACCCTGCTCAATGGTGCCTGCCTGGATAAATAAAGGATTTTGATTGATTGATTGAGCATTCTTTCTTGGGGCTGGCTCCCCTTTGTTCCAATAAAGGTCTGCCAGTCTGAAGTTAGGTTTTAGCCATGCTTCACCGTTGGGATTACGCAAAGTATCTTCTGATGGGCCCATCTAATTCAAACCACCATCCTGCTGATCAACATTTGGTCTTGCTGAAGATGACTCCCTTGCGGGAAGTGAACTTGTCCCCCCCCCCTCAGCCTGCACCTCAGTATTACTGTTATAATTGCTGGTGCTTGCCTGATTAAGTATACCCGAGGGTAAATCATTTTGTTCTTCCAGCATGATAGATGCTATGGTGGCCACCATTTCAGGAGCAATAACTGTTCGTAAGTCAGAAAAAGACTGTACCTGAGTGTCCTGGGGGTCAGGAATCCAGTGCCCCTCCGGTGTCATAATCCATCCAGCGTCCTCCAGGGCATGAACTGCAGACCAGTTCCCCTCGAATATCTCCATGTTTCTGGGCAGATGGGAGCAAGGGACATTGGTGATACAGCTCTTCCCTGAATCATTACTCCCCGATGGCTCACTCATGCTGCAAAGCTGTTTCTTCCAGCTCTCTGTTTGCCTCTGTACGCCAGCATCTGCCTGTTCCTTTTCCCTTGACAGATGATGGGCATTCTTCATTGCAGAATGCAGTGGACCAAGTTGGTGATGATTTTTTTCCACAGGATCCTGTTCTGATACTAACATCTTCTCCTGCGGTTCTGTGCACACAACCGATGGGCCGTTTAAACTGCCAGCCACATCTGTAGTTGGGGAAGATTCTGAACCACCCCTGTCATCTGTGGTTACAGGTGGGACCGCAGCATTCTCAGAAACAGCTGCATCATCCTGCAGCTGACTCGTTTTGACAGGTTGGGTGCTTTCGCTGACAGCTAGCTCCTCCTGTCCCAGTCTCTCAATACATTTCTGCAGCAGCCATTTTTTCTCTAAATGCCACTTTTCTTCTTCACATAGCTGAGCCATAAGAATGTCCTTCAAGCAGTGTGGAGAAGACACACTGCTCCATTCTTCTTATCTGGAAAGTCCAAATTCGTAAATTCACTAAAGCTTGTGTCACCAGTTGTATAACATCCATAGCAAAACTCTCTTCTCCATCCTGAAAATCTGCCATGATTTTTTCATTTTCTTTGGCCTCTAGAGTAGTGAGAACAGGGGAGGAGGCCCGCTTCCCTGCCTGAGAGATATCTATCCTCTCCTGAGGTTTAGCCACAGTGGCCATCTTGGATAGATGGCCAAAGATTCCTCCTACTGACAAGTAGGGGAATTTCCCCAGTGCCCTGGCCAAATTTTCACCCATTCACCAACAATACCACTAACAATTTAAGCTGGTTCAGTGTCAGTTGGCATCCATCTGTATCCCCATCCCCCAGGACCAAGCTGAAAATAGACAGAATTGTCTAATCCTCCTTTCCTGATCAACAAAAACTAACTAAAACAAAACTAAATGTTTTACTTTTTAAAGTAAATGTTTGTGGGGTTTTTTGCTGCTAAAATCCATGAGCAAATGCATTTATTTGAAGTGTTTGTCCAAAATTATGAAGGCCAAAATTTGTCACAAATGAGTACTTCTTGTTGGGAACTGCATCCTGCAAATTTAGCCCAATGTTTCTCAATAGAATCCTGTAAACCATCATTAGGAAAGATCCTAGGTCATTAAATCCAGGTCGCCCAGAAAAAGGGATGTTTAGTCTCAGTGGGCTTACTAGATAATCAAAATTTAATCAATCAATCAACCAATCAATCAATCATTCAGTCAATAAACACATACATACATACATACATACATAAATACAATCGCAAAGATTGTAATTCTGAAACAGAAAGGCCACGGATGTTTTCTTAGTTCCATGCATCTTTCTCGTGGAATTACATTATAATTTAAGAGGCCTTTGGTTCACTCGTTACATTATTTGATTTCTTCATTACTAAATTCATAAGACCACTCAGATGACTTTAAAAAAGGTTCAAGAATCATATATAAAAGGTTCTTCACAAACTTGATTTTTTCCAGTTTTCTTTTTGGATTCTCTAATTTGCTTCATAAAAGTGTAGATCCATTATCTTAATGTTGTATTAAAGAGCTAGCACCCCAAGCAGAAAGATGATCATAGTATTAATGTTTACCCCAAGCAGAAAGATAATTAGAATATTAGTTTTTACCTTAAGCAGAAAGACAATCATATTAGTAGTTTTTCTAATTATTTTGATAACTGGGAAGCATGGCTGAAGACTTATAGTCCAATTTTTTAAAACATGCTAATTGAAGTTTCATATCAAAACAATTGCAACATAAGGTCAAATGCAATAATTCACATACAGCAAAATCCAAGTTCTAAATTACAGATACTTGTACATATTTCATGGGAGAACATATGAATTAGTGGAATAACCTAATATATGCTTTATAATAAACTATAGGCCCTACCTGGTGACCAGCAATGGTAGAAATACTTGACAGTTGATTAACAGTTAACAATTCATATGTGCCAAGCTGAGGTGTTCAATTGGCCTGAAAGTGATTTGGCCTGTCAGCCTATACTCTTGGATGTACCAGTTCAAGTAATGGTAAAGGTGCAGGGTGGTCTGTACCCCCCACCTCACCCTCACATGATAGTCTGAGGACTTCACGTAAGAAAGGAGCCTTCCTCTATGGCCCTCTCTAGTTTACCCCACATGTCATCAAATCTCTGAACCTACCCTAAATCCATCATTTGCCTCGTTCATGACCAAAGCTGGGGATTATTGGCCCATTGTTAAGTAGAGGAAGGGACTTCTGAGACCCAACATTGTGCAATTGTTTTGCAGGCATTTATTAGAGCAAGGGATCACAGAGGAAGGTCACACCCAAACACGTGTCTTGCAAGGTCAGCACCCAAAAGTAATTTCAGAGGGAACCTGGGTGGCCTGCAGCCTTGGACGTCCATCATTATTATATGCACCACAGACCAAAAAGCTGAGATCTCTGGACACATGAGGACCATATGGATGAATGTGCCATATGTGGCTCTGCACTTAGAACACGCTTTTGGTTTCTAAACATTCACACTATGTATCTTTACTGGTGAGATATATGCTCTATACATGTCATTTAACTGTATTTAATATACCCTATTGCTTCTAGAGCTGTTGTTTAAGTGTTTGACATCCTTATCCCAAATTTCTGGAAATAGTGTGATACTCAGATCCTCTCTCCATTTTAGAAGAATTCTCTGCTGTGGAGGCGCCACTCCTCCCTGAAGCATCCTTTAGTACAGGGAAAGTGGTTTAGTACATGGTTGGAGCATATATACTGTTGCTCCTCTTCCGAAAGGAAAGAGTCAGGGCCTCCCTTGGGTACCACATTCATTCCAGTGAGCTTCTGCCTCACCTGTAGGTAGATAAACATATCTTCTTGATACAGAGACCAACCCCCCCCTCACAGCTCTGCAAAGCTTAGCAGTTCCCCCCATATAATTGTGTAATATGCCTAAGGCCTTTCTTGTGCCATCTTACAAGCCCCCTGTGCAGAAACACTGAATAATCGGTGGTAAACTTAAGGGCAGCCAATATGCTTGTGTTCACTGAAATTGTCTGTGGTACATTCAGGTGTTTATGGGCAGCGACCCAGACTCTCACCATTATGCAGGTAAATGGGTTGCTATAGTCACAATATTGGGAAAAAGGCATGGATGGAGACAGGAGGCCTCTCCTCAAATCTTCAGTGATTGCTTCTCTTCAAGTGTAAGCCATGCCAGGTAGACAGGGGCTTCCCCTGTAGGTAGAAAAAAACAGCTGTGCTGCTCAATAATATAACCTGAAGTTTTGGAGACCCCCCTTCACCTTGACCAGCTGGGAGCTGGAGAATTCTCCATGTGGATGCAGGCATTATTTCCTTTACAGAGAAGTTGGTGCAAAATGGCATCTGTTTAAAGAATTTGCTTGGCACATGTGTGGGCAGAGACTGAAAGAGATATAAGTATCTGGGAAGAAGGAACATATTCACCCAGGAGAGTGAGCAGGAGATCCCTCCATCTATCACAGTCCTCCACTAGATTGTGGAGTAGCGGTCCATAATTTCTCTGGATCACCTGAGACAGTCTAATGGGGATCTAGACACTCAAGTATTTAATTGCATTTACCACTGGCAATCCCAGGGGATTATGGATGAGCGCTTTCCTATGCAACCCCCAGCCAGCAGAATCTCACTCTTTGTCCAGCTGATTTTGTGACCAGACACTATAAGGAGGCATTGCACATTCAGGAGATCTGCAGTCGGTTTCTGTAAGAATAACAGGTGGTCATCTGCAAAGAGAGCAGTTTTGTGCTCCTCTCCACCACCCCCCCATAACCCTCAATGCCTGGATGATTCTGAATCAGTGTCGCCAGGGGTTCTGGGGTCAAGACATACAATAGTGGGAATAGTGAGCACCCCTGTCAGGTACACCTGCCCATGGTGAATGTAGAAGTCAGGGTCCCATTGACTGAGATCTGTGCAGCTGGAACAACACACGGCACCCTGACCCATTCTATGAATTGTTACCAAAAGTCAAATTGCTGTAGGGTGGTGAACATGTACCCCCACTCCACATAGTCAAATGCTTTTTCTGTATCCAGGGCTAGGACTGCTGCCTCATGAGACTTGAAGTTTTTTTTCCTTGACATCCATTCATTCATTCAATTTTTATTCAAAATGAGAGCCTGTGGACAAGAAATGCCTGTTCTCATAGGCAACCGTAGTCATGGTTCAAATGACACAGAGTATAAAATACAAGACTAAATAAACAGACAATGAAATACATAGTACAAGAATCACATTTTCATGCATAATTAGAGCACCATTAGTGTCTATTACAAATGTCCATAACACCAATAACATTTCTTAAAGCTTTAACAAAATATTTGTAATTAGCTATTGTTTTTATGGATAAAGGTAAGGAATTCCAAAAAGTGCCAACCCTAGAATAAAAAGCAGTTTGCCCAACCTTCTTTGAACACTAATTTTAAATATTAGCAATCTATAGATCAGGTTTTAACATTTGCCAATGCTGGTTTTTCTACCAATAATCTTAATTTTAGCTAGTACCTGTTCATTTACCATCTTCAAGGCCCAATATCTCAGTTGTTGATTGATTCTTTGTTGCAAAGTATACCACTTCGATAAGTAAACCTACAAACTTAGTTGAGTAATGGTGTTATTCTCTGCAACAAAGATTTACTGGCACGCACTTAGGGTTCTGTGGATGTTATGTTTCCCTTGCCTCCCATGCACAAACTTGTCCTGATCACAATGTATACATTGGTGTAATTGAGTTTCTAGTGAGGCTGCAACTGTGATGGAATAACTTCATAATCTGCTGTTTGGAGAGAAATAGGGTGACAGCAGGCAGTGAGTAGGGTCCTTTCCTGGTATACATAGCACAGAGATTAAGGCAGACCATGTGGAGGGGGGAACTCCCTTCTCTACAGGCTTTCCTCTATCATGTTTTGGAGGGGTCTGAGTAATAGCAGGACAAAGACCTTAAAAAAGTCAACTGAAATCCTTTCAGTACCAGGTGCCTTACCCACCCATAGACTCCCAATTGCCCCGAGGAGTTCTTCCCTGGTGAGAGGTTGGTCAAGCATCCTAGCTGTTTCTTTTGAAATTATAGATATCCCAGCTTTTTGAAAGATGGCCTGCAACTGATCCAGGGAAGGAGATACCTCTGAGGTGTAGAACGTCTGATAAACGGAGCTGAAAGCCTCCCCTGTACCCTATCAGTTACCACTGCCCCATCTGCATTTTGCACCTTCGTGATCATGCTTTCCTTTTCTTTTGGGTTCAACCGCCACACAAGGAGCTTCCCCCTCTGTCCCAATCTTCGTAAGATCCTACCTGACCCAAAAGGATGGCTCTTTCTAATTGAACACTAGTCAGTGCATTAAGCTTCCACTTAAGCTTTTGGACCACATTATAGAGTGCGGGAGTGGGTCTCAGAATGTGAGCTCATTCACAAGCCTGTATATTGGCTTCCAAATGCCTTAGGTCAGTTCCTTCAATCCTCCACTTATAAGCTGTATAAGCAATAGTTTGTCTCCTGACATAAGCCTTAAGGGCCTCCCCCCTGGTGGAGTGGGATGTGTCTGACTTACCATTGAGGTTAGGAATTCCTGTATAGCTGATGAGACATGTTGGTTGTATGCCTCATCTTTTTGCAAGGTGGGATCAAGGCACAAGGGGCAAAGTGGAGGTGGGCCAGTACCTCCTTCCAGACCCATAACTAGGATCAAATAGTCTGACACTAAAACTGATACATATTCTACCCTGTTTGCACCAAGGGCAAGGGATGAGAAAACAAGCAGCCAGTCTAGGCAAACATGAACGGTGGGAGCGAGAAAATTATGAATGGTGGGCAGGAGGAAAAAAAAACTGTACTCCCTTTCTGTAGGATTTTCATGCTGCCAGATGTGTAGGAGTGAATACGTTGATTCAACTTCACCCAATGCCTTAGCATTTCTGGAGAGAGAGCCTGGGGCAGCATTTAACATATTTAAGATTGTGTCACTGATACAATTGAAGCCCCTCCCCCCGAATTCAAAGGCCCTGTAATTGGGCCATGTCAACTGAAAGCTTTTGATAAAAGCTTGGATTCTCTTTGTTTGGGTTGTACACTGAGCCCACCAATATTGTTGCCCTTCTTCAGTGTTTAAGCAAGGCCTATGTATACCTCCCACTGGGGTCTGAAATAGATTTGACCACCTTGCTCTCAAATTCCCTTGGAAGCCAGATCACTGCTTGCCTTGCCATAGTGCTAAAGTAGGCAGCCACCCACATCCCTCCCCAGCATTTCTTTGTCCTTTCAAACTCTTTTATCCCCATAGCTGTTTCCTGCAATAATGCAATTGTGGTTTTAAGCCTAGGCAATCTACCCAGTATCCTTTTTCTTTTAACCACATTCTTTATGCCATTGATGTTCCAGGTTACATAGAAACATAGAATTTGATGGCAGATAAGGACCGCTTGGCCCACCCAGTCTGCCCATTTCCCTACCTAATGGATAAGCTGCAGATCCTAGTTAACCAGCAGCCTACTTATTTCTACCCCCAGCCCCTAGAATTGCCTTATGGCTGTCCCATGCATGCTTGAATTCAACCACTGTTTTTGACTAGACAACCTCCTCCGGAAGGCCGTTCCATGCATCCACAACCCTCTCTGTGAAAAAATACTTCCCTTGACCTCTGGCCACCCCCCCCATCTTCAAATTGTGCTGCCTTGTTCTTGCACACACCTCTTTTGAAGATGCTACCCTCTTGGACTTTGTTGACCTCCTTGAGGTACTTGAAAGTTTCTATCATGTCCCCCCTCTCCCTCCTTTCCTCAAGGCTATACATATTAAGCTCCTTTAGTCTCTCTTCATATGTCTTCTGGTGCAGACCCTGCACCATTTTAGTTGCCCTCCTCTGAACAGTTTCCATCTTGTCTAAGTCCTTGCGGAGATTGGGTCTCCAGAACTGCACACAGTACTCTAGATGGGGTTTCACCAGCTGTCTGTACAGAGGGATAGCAACTTCCTGTTTTCTACTGGTGATGCTTCTCCCTATGCATATCAGTATCCCCCCAGCCCTCCTTACTGCCCTCTCACATTGCTTGCCCACCTTTAAGTCATCTGATATGACTACCGCAGGTCCCTTTCCATTTTTGTTGTTGTTAGTATCTCACTCATTGTGTACTCTTCCTCTGGGTTTTTGTTTCCCAGGTGCATTACCTTGCACTTCTTAGCATTAAATCTAAGCTACCATACATTTGACCATTCCTCTAACCTTGCCAAGTCCCATCTCATCCTTTCCACCCCACTTTGTGCATCAACTCTGTTGCAAATCTTTGTGTCATCTGCAAAGAGACATACTTTTCCTTCCAGTCTCTCAGCAATGTCGCCTACAAAGACATTGAAGAGGACCGGTCCTAATACTGAACCCTGTGGCACCCCACTAGTAACCCCCCTTTCTTCAGCGTGGACTCCATTACTGTTACTCTCTGTGTCTTATTCTCCAGCCAATTCTTTATCCAGGCTATCATCTTGGGACCCACTCCCAGGCTGACTAACTTATATATTAATCTTTTATGTGGGACTGAGTCAAATGCCTTGCTAAAGTCTAGGTAGGCCATGTCCACAGCCCCTCCCTGATCTACTACTTTGGTCACCCAGTCAAAGAAATCTATTAGATTCATCTGGCATGACCTTCCCACTGTGAATCCATGCTGTCTTGGGTCTAGTGCTCCTCTGGCCACTAGGTACTCGACAATTCTTTCCTTCAGAAGTGATTCTATCATTTTCCCTATCACTGAGGTTAAACTAACAGGTCTGTAGTTTCCTGCTTCTGCCCTGCTCCCACTTTTGTGAAGGGGAATCACATCTGCCCTCCTTCAGTCCTCAGGTACCACCCCATCCTCCCATGATTTGTTAAAGAGGGTAGTCAGTGGTGTCACTAGTTCTAACCTTAGTTCTTTTAGAATTCTGGGATGAATCCCATCAGATCCCATTGCTTTGTCCGCCTTCAGTTTTAAGAGTTCTTTCAGAACCCTTTCTTCTGTAAATGGGCTGGTATCAACTTCTGTATCCAGAGTGTTTCTATTGTTTGTTTTAGGTACCTCCCCCTCTTCATTTGTAAATACTGAGCAAAAATATTTGTTTAGTATCTCTGCCTTTTCACAGTCACCCTCTGCCCACCCCCTCCCCTTTATTAAGCCTCACTATCCCTCCCTTAATCTTCCTTCACTCCCTGATGTACCTAAAAAAGGTTTCATCCCCCTACTTAACTGAGTTGGCTATCTTTTCCTCAGTTCGGGCCTTTGCTGTTCTGACTGCCTTCCCAGCTTCATTTTGCTTTAACTGATACAATTCTCTGTCCTGTTCCTTCTGTGAGTCCTTGTACTTTCTGAATGCTTTCTTTTTCTCTTGAACCTTCACTGCCACTTCCTTTGAGAACCATAGTGGTTTCTTACATCATTTTGTTTTGTTTATTTGCTTCACACAAAGGCTTGTTACCTCTGTGATGGCAGTTTTTATTATTCCCCATTGTTCTTCCACCCCTTCTTCCTGCCCATTTGCTAGTGCATTCCTTAGGCACTCACCCATTTTGGCAAAGTCAGCCCTCCTGAAGTCCAGTACTTTTGCCTTTGTATGGCTTGACTCTATTGCTGTGTTTATTGTGAAGGTTGTTAAAGTTATCTGTTTGCCTACTGTTTATATAAGTTGAGGCGAGCCATCCACCACCCGGAGGTCCCCAGTGAAAAGGGCTAAGGTCATTTTGTGATCTCTGCGTGATCCAACATGTTGTGTCTAGCCTAAACAATGAAACTTCTGTTTTAACTCCTTTAACCCCCTCCACACCCATCCCTGCCCTCCTGGCCAAGACACCAATAACACGTGAAATGCCCAGAGCAGCTGTGCACAACAGAACACATATAACAAGAACTGTCTTGCACTTCCACAGCTGTGCCTTTCCCAGCACAACCAGAAGCTCTTCAATTTGTGATAACTTAATGTGTTGGGATAAAAGCAGGTAATTTACACCACTGGCATTGTGTTTAATAATATTCAACAGCAGTTTCTCTCTGTGGCTGGGGGAAGGGAAACTCAGCACTGAACCAGCGAGCTCTCCCCCCCACAACTGAACCACCTGCTTTGGTAGCATAATTGATCTACTGGAACTATATTCAATGAATAAACATTAACATTTCAGATCATTTCCTTAAACTGAGAAACTTGTTGCAAACAAAATTAGTTAATCGAGTTAAAACATCTCCTGTGCTGGAAACTTGCCACGTAATTGAAAGGCGCATGCCTGTGGTTATGTGGCAGAAGAGCTCCTCGCCCATCCTACATAACCTATAGACAACGCCGACTCAGCAGAGAGTCACACTGCTGCGCTCGCTGCATGCTGCGTGTCTGAGGCTGGCTCTTCCTCTGCCCCCGTCCCCATGCTTCCTTTCTGCCTTGTTTCCCCTTCCCCCCGCCCTCCTTCTCCATTTGTTTTTGTGTTTTACCTTTCTGTTGTTTTTTCTGGGGGGAGGGAATTCTTCTACCTCTCCTCCTGCTACAGCACTGCAGTTCATGCCATTTTTCTTACTTGGTTCTGCTCCCCTTATGCACTTGCAAATGCACTGACCTAGTCGGTAGAGGTATTGTTGTACTGTTCATGGTGCAATGCTGGATTCCTCATAGTAACCACGTAAAGGACCTACTAGGCCTGGTACTCCCTTGTGATGACTTTTTATAGACCTGCTGCTGTTGGGCTCAGGCACCCTCCATGTCCAGCCATGCCGTTCCGCCTCGTGTTTCCTGCATCTCTCCATTGCAGCGTACACCACCATCATGGGCCAAACTCCTATCTGGACTTACTTATTATGGACATGCACTGCCTCTACATTGGCATTTGTACCTACTTCCGGACCAGTAGCCATTCTGCGCACGCCATGCCTAAGACCTCTTGGTAATAATTGGACTACATGCAATGGACAGGGATGCGGTTGGACCTACGTGGGACAGTATGTCTACTCCTTACCTCTGTTCTTACTAATACTTGCTATGCAGCCAGTGTGGGCTCCATGACATTGCATTATTATTATGAGGCAAGTCTTATGCCTTACAAATGCCACAGCTCACTTCACTTGCAATGCAGGCTAATGTTCTTTGAGCATATCAAGTCGATCTGTTATCAACTGCACTCTGCTAATATTCAGGATTCTAACAGCTTAAACTACTAGTTACACAGGATTTTCATAACCTTATTTCCAATCGGAGCGCTTATATCTTTCCCCTGGTACACCAGCTCTTATCTGCTTCCTACAGCTTGAAACTAAACTTATATCTGGTTTTAAAAGTTATTCCATCAATCCCTGGCACTATTCCTTGTAGACTGAATATTTGAGAAATCAAACTACTGTCACTCAGCTTCCATGGAGCTAGCTTGCCTATCGCTAATTATTATGTGATTGTAGGACAGGGCACCCAGCTACCAGTCTTTCCATTACAGCTACATCCAGCCTTCTGCTTCATCTGTACAGCTTTGCTGTCTATTGTACAAATGACCTATCCGTCCTTGCTTACAGAGTCAATGCACATGGCCTCCAGCCAGCATCCATGGTCCTTCCTCGGCCATGATCTCCACATAAGTAGACCTATCCTTATAGAATTACTGCTGCTAACTATAGTCTATTGTCTACTTCTAATTTATATTAATGCATTGCAGCTTCACTGTAGCACTGCTGCCTTACAGGCTCCCTATCAAGGATGTAGATATCGCTTCCTCTGCTGTTTGTCTCCTTGCTACTCCATACATAGCACTAACGCTGCTCCTAGAGCCATGCACCATCAGCTGTTCGGCTACTTCCTACTCGAGTCTGATTTCCTTTGAATGCCCAGGCCACCTTGCTAGTACTCATGAAGCGTGCCTGCTTCATTCATCTGTTTCAGTCTGGGATGCTGAGCACCAGTTTGCCCTCTGTATGGTGCCTTCATCAGCTAGCCTACATGGGGTCTAGCTTGACTTACTTTCCTTTGCTTGGCTTACGTGGGGTCTGGCTGTACCGACGGCTGAGCGAGGGCTTCACCTGCTACCCTTTACTACTCCTTGCTATCCATAAGGATTGTGGTCTACTAGCTGTCAATGAGCTTAGCTCCACTCTCTTTCCTCCAGCTGACCTCCATCGTCCAGCTGCCTTATCACCAGGGAACCTACATCTTACTTGCTTCATTCTATGTTACGTACTCATCTTCATATTTCATCAGGATTAATTGGATTGTCAGTAATTCACCTTCAGTCATTCTGCTTGGGTTCTAAGCTACAGCCCTCACCTAGCCTGCTCCCACCTACTTCCACTCATCAAGCATATCTGTGTTCCACTGTGGACTTACATCTGGGTTATTTAGGAAAGTCGCCATCGATTCCTTTAGATGCTTCTTGCCTTGCCTTCAGTTCGTATGGATTACTACAACTTCATTCCTGTTGAACTCTCAGCTGCCTTCCTCATCAGGACTTAAGCCTTGACCCTTAGCTATTTCAGTGCCTTATGGCTATTAACTGTGGTTCACGTTGCCAGCTCATCCATCTTCATATCTCTGTATTCTGCTATTCTCGATTATCTGGACTACATTTTGCAGAACCATCACTGCCTTCAATTCAGGACCTGTGGTTTGACTATTATTGGTGCCTTGTTCTGTGCTTCTCTGTGCTGGTCCCTTTATTGACACCTCCCGACCTACGTGCAAGTCCGGGATTACCTACGAATTTGTTCCTTGTTTCCGTAAACTATCACTTTATGCCTACTTTCTCCTTGGCTTCGATCAGGAATTCTGCTACCTTAGGACTGCATTCAAGTTGCAAGTTGCAACTTGCAAGTTTGGCTCACCGCTTATATTGCTTTCAGCATATCATTGCTCATTCAGCTGCTAGCCTGCGTTTGCACCTACATTACTCTTGCTTCATCCCTACATGGGGCCTGGAGGTTCCAATATCTCTACTTCACCTGCCTCGCCCAACTTTGGGGCCTGGAGGTTTGATTACTTCTATTCCATATCTGCCTAACCCAGCATCGGGCCCTGGAGGTTCGACTGTTTTACTCTACACTTGCCTCATCCAACGATGGATTATGCATTCTACTGTATTTAATGACCTTCTATCAGTAGTTGCCCTGGACATCGACGGCTCGGATTGGATAATTACTTAGACATGCAATCATCTTACAGTACCATATACAATCTATTCTTGACTCCTTTGCTATTACTTGTGCATTACATACTGGTTCGTCTTTACTGCTACTACTGACCTGGGTGCAGGTCTACTCTTGCTTATGCAACAATTACTCATACCTACCACCATCTTCGGCTTAGCCTCTAGAATGACTGCTGCACACTCTACCCCTGCTTAACTACCTGTCTTGCCATGGGGCTGGAGATGTCACCGCATCGCACTTTGAATGACCTTCGCCTCTACATGGCCGGAGGTCTATTGAATTTCTATAATAGTTGAGCCCTGTTATAAGCACACCCTAAATGCCAACCAAAAATGTTCTTATAACCAGGATGTTCTTATAAGAGAGCTTCATTGAAAACAGTGAAAATCCATGTACAATTTATGCTTAACATGATTAAACTTGGTTCAAACTAGTTTTTAAATAACTCATTATTAAACGTAGTAGAACATAGCTTTTTCAAAAAGTCCTTGCTCAAACAATTAGTGTAATGTTCTAAAATGCATTCACTGTCTCACTTAACTGTGAAATGTGCTGTCTTCTTCATGGGGCATCTTTCACACATCCATTTACTAGTTAAATGACTGTTAATGAGCAGACTAGATGATGATTCAGCCCAGGTTTAGCACACTCAGAGGTGATAAGGACCATCTACCACTACCTCTGGGGAAAAAATGTTCTTATAAACGGGCTGATTGTTCTTATAAATGGGCTTTGCTTCCATTGAAACTAATGGACAAAGATCAGGACAGCCAAACAATGTTCTTATAAATGGGATGTTCTTATATCCGATGTTCTTATAAGTGGGCTCCACTGTACTAATATACCTGCTTTGCCCTCAGGGCCCGGATGTTCATCGAGAATATCACACCCACTTACAAAACCTGCTTCACCCATCCGGGTCTGGAGGTCTTTCAGCTTTCCATCTACTTGCATTGAGTGCTGTTGCAAATTTCTACTCCTTCTGCTTTCCCCCACTCAAGACCGGAGATTCCATCCACTCTGCCTTAACCTCATAGCCTGCATCTTGCTTCCTTGCTTCACCAAGGACCCTGTCTTGCATAGTTTACCATCGAATCCAGGACTACAAATCCTCCTTTCTGGATCACCAGAGTCATTCATTCAAGCTCAAGTCTTCCTTGGAATTAATTCCTCATTTGCTGGATTGCTTGACTGGTACTACTTGATCCTTCAGATTGTTTATGCTCGCCTATAGATTTGAACTCACTCGCTTCAGACTCACGCTCTGGACATAGACATCTATCGGACTCGTAATTTGCCAGAAGGATGTGCTGCCATTTCTCAATGGACTCTCAGCTTCAGGCGCCAATTTCAGCTTCCATGTTTTATTGGATCCAGGATTCACAATTATTTGGACTTTGAATTAGCCAACAACCTAATATATTTAATTTAGGATTACTCTCCTTTAGTATGCCCAGAAGGATGAGCTGGTCAGTAGCCATGAGTCCTCAGAGGTTTCCACCCAAGGGGGGTTTTCCTCTCTTGCATGCTACTGGCCACACCCTCCGGAGTTGGAGGAGACAATCGTATGATATCATTATTCTTTTGTGTGGTCTCATACTACTCAACTAAGAATCCTTCCTAAGGTGGGATACAGAGTAAAGCCAAAACATCAAGTCATAACAAGTTACTCATTAGTCCAAGCATCTAAGCACCTTATATATACTATCCAGTTAACATGTACTATAATCACTGACTTGCTCATGTCTATGCTGAAGTATCAAAGTACTAATCATTTCATACGACTACTGTACTACCTTGTAAGCATTGCCCTACTTACTAGTCTGGCCTCTGTATCCAAACACAACCTACACCATTCAGCTACAGTATGTAGCACAAGCACTGAGCTATGAACCACACATAATTGAAAGGCGTATGCCTGTGGTTATGTGGGGGGAAGAGCTCCTATCCCACATCCTACATAACCTATCAGACAACCGCCGCTCTGCTTAGAGCGAGTCGCACGTGCCCTTCATCCTCCCCTGACACCTCCTCCTTCTCCAGCACTCTTATTCCACCGGGGGGGGGGTCTCATACTACTCAACTAAGCATCCTTCCTATGGAGGGATACAGAGTAAAGCCAAAACATCAAGTCATAACAAGCACTGCCCTACTTACTAGTCTGATCTCTGTATCCAAGCACAACCTACATCATTCAGCTACAGTATGTAGCACAAGCACTGAGCTATGAACCACACATAACCTAAGGACAGTATATAGGAGTACTGAAGCAAGGCAGGCACCCTCTCCAAGATAATTCAAATTAGAAGTATACATTAATCACTCAGCAGTACAGGAGATCAAGGCTCTTTTATGAGTGAACAGTTAGCTACAGTAACTTTCCTTACTGTCTGTCTGCCCCCATTAGCTGAACACTCACAGAAAGGCAGCATGACTTGAGACCAGGGCTTTGGTTGCCAGCCACCCACTGGAACCTGCACCTCCTGGTGCAGTCGGGGGCAATATCTCATTTAGTTATTACAGTTGCTCAAAAAGAGATTGCTCACCAATCAGATTGAACTTTGTACCCAATGTCTCCCATGCTCCACTCCCAAGATCTATTAGAAGCTTACAAAAGGGAAGATTCAAAGATGCTAGGAGCTCGCACATTTGGGCAGGAAGTCTGTGAGCAGGCTTCTGCTTGCCAGCAAGCTGATTCTTTCACCACTGCAAACAAGGGAGTGTTCATGCCAATTCATGTAGCATTTCAGTTAATGGAAATCTACAGCCACCATTGCTTCCCGGCTTCAATATTCTCTCTGTAGCCCAGCCAAGTAATGCTCTGTATTACAAGACATCCATAGATTTAATGGGTCACATAGCCCATCAATAGTACTGTACTTTTCACTGGGCTGAGGTTCCTTATCAGCCCACTTTGGCTGCTACATAACTGTGTCACTGTAATGTCCCCCTCTCCCCCACTGATGGCCACTCACCCCCCTGAACACAACATGTCCCATCCTGTTTGATACTAAATCAGTCCCTGACCCCAGCTCTTTTGAAGGGTAACAACTGATAATTGTACTACGGTGGCATGTCGGCTGTGACAGCCTCACTATGAATGTGCATAGCTGGTGGAGAGATGCAGGGAACTGTGTGACTCGGGGTTGGGAGGTTGTCAAAGGCAGAACAGCTGAGGGGCTTTAGGCCACCCCAAGGGGCAACAGGCACAACAATTTCTTAAAAAAAGGTAGAGATGCACCTACTGCTGTGCAGAAGGAAGGACACTGACCTATGATCATCCCTCCACTACCACATCTTTCTCCTCGATGTACCTTTCAGCTGAAGCAGGATCAGTAAAGAAAACTTGGTGGTCTTGTCACCCTGAGCCTGGAAGGATATAGGTGAGCAAACTCCCACCCTTTAGATGTAATTTTGATTTAAGTTAATTGAACTGCTGCCTTCTCTATTGCAGGTCCAACTAAAATCTTGAAATGCCAACACTTTCTGATCTCCAAAGCTGATAGGACCCATTGCCTTTGCTGCCTGAAGGATCTTTTCATGATTAGCATACCTTAAATATTTAATTAGGCAGTGTCTTAGGTGTTCTCCTTGCTGTGGCTGTGGTCTGGTATGGTGCACTCTTTCCACCTCCTAATGCTGAGCTTCCTCTGCTAGCTTCAAATGTTGCTCTAGCTAGAGGTGGATCTCTTTCTCAGGATTGTTCTTTTCAGTCTCTTCCAGCAGACCTGTGATCCACAGATTTGACCTGCAGGATCTATTCTACTTGTCATCAGTCTACACTTTAAGATCATCCAGGGCAGCTTTGAGGGAGTTCCTCTCCCTACTGATGTTAGCTACCGTATCCTCTAGCTCATCAATGTGGCGCTCTGCCTCCTCCAGCTAAGCTGTGTGGACTGCTAGTCTTCAAAAGGCTGGTGGTTATGTTTTGAAGTTGGATCAGTTGCATGGTGATGTTAGAGAAGCTAGCCTTCATCTCCACTTGAAAGCACATTCTAGCCAAGGATTTTCCCAGTTCTAACATTGTGCCGCCTTCCTTTGCAATAGCCATTTGCAACCAGGTGCGTGTCTTGTGGCGCTGCTATGGTTCTCCCAAGGGTAGCATAGGCTCAAAATTTCATTTTGTCCATCTCTTCATGAGTCTGTTCATGGCCTTGAAAGAACTGGAAGCTAGTGGTGCCATTTGCAGAGGGTCTTAATCGCTGCTACATACCTTTTACTGTCATTATATTTTGTCTTGCTGGAGCGAGCCTGAGAGGCATCTGCCATGTTGCCTGATTGACCACACACCCTTAGAGTCCAATTTTTGACCAGTTTCTGAGGCAAGAAGTTACATGCACCAAACAGTACAACATAATTACAATATCACATTTACTATTGACCAAATGACTGCAGGAATATTAAACTGTAATAAAACCCTTTAAGCTACTGTTGTGCAGAACTGACATTTCACCATTGGAATTTCAGCAGAATTTCTGATTCCATTATGTTTTCTGACATGTTTGTGAAATTTTCACAGCCTTTTGTCAGAATTTAATTCTCAGTGTTATCCATCTGATTTTTAAACTACTTAACAGAAATTCACAATATCTGGCCACATTCAAGGAACATACCTAAAGAATAAGCCTCCCATATTTCAGTTCTCTAGTTTTAAGGGAGGCTGAATTGTAAACTACCAAATATTTCACATATTTTCACAAAACATTTGAAGTAAACTGTTTTACAGTGAGCCCCTGTAACTTCAGAACAGCTAAACAAAAAATGCCACATTATTCTGATGGCTCTTTGTCCCTACCACAAAGTGTGTGCAAGTCAATAGCGATGTGCAGAATTTTCAAATTCCAATGGAATGAAATTCTGTGGGATTTCTGACAATTCTCCCAAATTTCACAGAGTTCTGTCCATGGAGGACTTCTGAAACTTCAAAAGCAGAATGTTTTTCACAGATCAGTAACCCACAGTTTACCTAAATTATGGATTCCTTTTCCACAATCCATGGTTTACATAATCCATGGAAAGTTATTCAGCAGTTTACATAGAAATGCTTTTTTTTGGAATTCCATGAACTTCAAAAAGAAATTCTGAAAAGCATTTTGGAAGTAGACTTGCCATTCCACATAAGTTATGCTGGCAGAATTCTACGTTCTGCAGAGCTCCAGTCCATACTCAGGCCAGTAGCGGTGAGCTATAAACAAATTGTCTTAAAATGTCTACAAAACTTACAAGTAAATAGCAAGCTAGGTACATAGAGCCAGATAATTAGTATATGTGTATCAACTTTCAATACTCTTGTATAAAGAATAACTGAATTATTAACTGCCAAAAGTTGCCAATTAACCAAATTACTTACTGGAGAATTTCATTTTTGTTTCATAAATCATGAAATCTTGTGGTATTTTTATGGAAACGGTATCATAAATTTTGCTCAGCCATACACATAAGCTGCCATGGAGGAGGAAGGAAAGGCTTGGAGGAATGGTATGAAGGTAGTATTCTTTGAGGACCCCATAATTACAGCAGTGGATGAGGTGGCAGGGCTTGTCATAACCACAGTGGTTGTGCAGGTGACATGATTTGCTTGCCTGCAGCATATGTCCAATGAGTGCTATCCAGAGTTAGGCAATGCAGCTGAAAGGAAGATTAGACAACTAACTGCTGGTGTCTACAGTGGTATAAATGACATAGCGAGCACATGATGAGGTCACTCACAGATCTAAGGATAGGCCTAAAAGGAAAGCTATCCAGGTTAATCTCTACTAATGTCCTCATGGTCCTGGGGGCCCTTGAGGAATAGCAGCAGACCATTAGGCATGCTAACTTTTGATAATGGTCTGTTACAAGAGAGAGCATATTCTCTTTCAGGCCAACATTGGGCATTCTTAGGCAAAGGATACCTACACACCTAAGATAAACTGCATTTGTGCAAGGAGGAAATGGGGACACTGATCAGGAGAATGGACAAGGCAGTCAGGGGGATTTAAACTAGAGGACAGAGGAAGAACTCATGCAATGATTTATCAATGGCTGCAGTCAGATACAAAGGGTCACCAAGGGAGAGGCAACAGAGCTGAAAAGAAAGAGGAGGTACTCAAGGGAACAACAAAACATGCAGTGGCAACAACTTTCATTAAGTTGTAGGCCAGTATGAGAATCACACCCAACAAAACTGGCAGGCTTGAAAGCCTAATGCAATTGCAAAGCTAGATCCTCATGGCAGTCTCAGAGGCAGTGTGTTCCAGTGGGTAGAACACCAGCTTTGGAACTGGGAGATTACAGGATTAAATCCCACCAGAGCTAAATACTTACTGTATGATCATGGGCAAGTCACTTAACCTCTTCATATTCCAGTCTACCCAGCCACAGAAATGGGTAGAAGTAGGACCCCACTGAAAATGAGATGTGGCAGTTCAGCTAGGTTATTATATGTGCATATAGAGTACACAAAAAACTACCTGGTAGGTAGAAAATGAATGGAACACCGACAACATGGGATTCAGACTATGCTGAAGGGAAAGGTCTTACAGAAAAGGGAGTAGGTGGGGCTCATTTTAAGGGTGCGTGTCACCAAGGAGCACAAAGGGGATATTAAGAGGAGACAGAGTGCCACAGAGATCATCTGGGTCTAGCTAGTGGAATAGAGGAAGGGGAAAAGTAGTCACCCATGGGTCTGCTACAGGACTCCAAACAGCTCAGCAGAGCTTGATGCCTACCTAGTTGGGGAAGTAAGGAGAGCAGCCAATTTGGATGCAGTAGAGATTGATGTGTTGCAAAATTAAAATTCCAGCATTGGAATTGTGGCAACCTCAGTTATCCTTCTTCCATGAAATTTCAAGAAAGTTTTAAAAATGTTCATGAAATTTTGCCAATAAGGAATCAGTGGTATTTCTCCTATAAGATTAAAACTACTCAACAGAATCTCTCCAGATTTTACATGTATAGGAGTAGTGGTGTGCGAAGCTGGAAAACTTCACTTTGTGAATTAATTCATGAATTCACCACAATTTGTGAGGTTAATCCACCTTGCAAGGGGCCAATTGGAGGTATAGAAATACCTCTGCAAATTGGGAATTTGATAACTTTGATGGTGAAGTGGGCCCACAGGTGAAGTTCACCATGTACTATGGGACTGGAGGTCACATGGTACTCAAATGAACTACATGCCATGCAGAGGCTGTGTTGAGTGTAATCTTCTGAAATGAGAGTTAGCAAGAAGTCTGTCCCTGCTTGTCTGTGCAAAAAAAAAAATTCAAAACAATCAACAAAACTGAGTATTTTGAAAGAAAATTACTCACAAAATGATCTAGAGGGTCTTGAGCAGCTAGATCAGTGGTGTTTTTTTTCAGGTTTTGCTGATTAATCTTGTTTAAAGCAGTGGTTTTGTTTTGTGTAGTGCAGCACTGCTGTGTGAAGGATGAGATGTGTTTCAGGTAGCAAGGAGCCCATAAAGATGAGTGTCTTGGAGCCTTTTTGACTGTGAGCACTTGTCTGTGTTAAGCGGATATCTCATATTTGTTTTCCTCAGTTTTGCTTGTTAATTATATTTTTGTCTGTGGTCGATGATTTCTCATTTTAGTTCTGTAGTACTGTTTGGTGTGGTTAACTGAAGTATTGTGTCATTCTCTTTCTATATTAGTAGTAGTTATTGTATTTAGTTTTTAAAGTGACAGTGTTACTTACAGTAACTTGTTAATTATCCCATTGTGTTTCCCTTGTTTATACCCATTGTATTACAAACATGAATAATTTTGGGTGGTGGTTTTACTGTGGCTACTATTAATTCAGTAAACTCTTCTGTTCAGAATCAGAGCACACTGTAATCCCTTGGGGGAGGTGTTGTCTGCTGTTGCTATTTAGTACAATACAAGAATAGTGGGAAGGGGGCTGACACACAGTGCAGTTCCTTAGAGCAACATGTAGCAGCCTGATGTTTTTATTCTGGTTGTTGAGGAAAAATCCTGGAAGCACATAATTTATGTGTACAGTGCTTTTCACATAACTCTCGCTAAAATACATTACAAGAACTGTGGTGCTGGGACAGACACACAGTGTAGCACCATGTAGCAGCATGCAGCAACCTGATGTATTTATTCTGGTAGTTCAGAACAATTCTGGGAGAACAGAATGTATGCATAGCAATTGCTTATGAAACAATGATAAAAATTTCTATCATCTGGTACATCATTTGATTTTATATATTTAGTATGTTTCCATTTATACACAGTATCACTAGTGAACAATGTATTTATTATTAATTCTGGAGTGTTTGTCTGTATCATACTTTGATATCCATTACTGTGCCCATGAGACATACAGTAGATGAAGTGCAGCTTATCAGTTCCATGTGACAAAGAAATGGTACCTTTGTTGAGACCCAGATGCTCAACAGCACACACAGATGTCATAGAGAGTTTGTTCTAGAGACAATAAAGAGCATAGTGACTGAAATGCTGTTCTGCAAGACCCTCAAGAATGCTCTATTGGTTTTAGAGCAACACCTGCATAGTTTATTTCATGTCAAGAAGTTGCTGGAAGAGATCCCCTATCTTCTTGCGCAGCTTTACCATTTCTGTACAGAGGGATATAGGAGGTGGATCTGAGGCTGATCTCCTGGGTGACCACTGCAGCACCCAAGTCTACCTGCAGTTCCTTTTCCTACTCCCCTCCATCCCTTCTGTGTCCCCAGGACCTGTTCATTGTCTGATGACCCAACATATTACTTCTTTTTGCACTGCCTGCTCTGCAGCACAGAAGGAGCACTAGGGATGCCACCACCTCCACCTCTCGCAGCTGTCTCAGTCTTTCTCTTCTCACATGTGCTTCTCACTCCTAGCATTGCCTCACCTTAAGGTGGGTGTGCTGTCCACCTGTGCCCCAATGGCTGTCCATGTCTCATGCTGAACAATGGCATGACACATTGTGCATGTCACTATACTGTTGTCAGTGGAGTTAATTCCTAAAAATTCCCAAACAAGGGACTTTTGCTGCTATCAGGAGAAGTGCCACATGGTCCATGCAAAACCTGTCCTCCTTATAGGGCTCAAGTGGCAGCACAACCACAGGGGGGGCGGTCACATAGGAAGGTGCTCCAGCAGGTACAGGCTGTACCAGAGCAAGGTCAACTGGTTGTGGTGGTGCCACTGCAAGCTGCTGCTTGTGCTGTGCTGTGGGGAGAGGGTGAGTGCTACCTCCCAGTGCCCTTGTTCCCAAAGCTGATCTCTTCACATGGATGGGATGACATGTCCCATCCATGAACTCAGTCCCACTCTGCTTGCTGGGACTGGTCACAATCCCATTCCTCCCAGTATCATTTCCTTCTTGCCACTCCCATGCATTTTGATTTTGAAAAAAAAAATTGAGATTAAATAAAAAGACAGTAAAGGCAAGAAAAACAGTAGAAATAAAAGTTGGGAATATAAAGAAAAAATCAAAAACAACACCTAAATAAAGTGAGGAATATAAAGAAAAATATCAAAAACAACACCTAAATAAACTCTTATAAACTGATAAGAAAAGATAAGATGACAAACGCCAAAGAAAGTGCAAAAGTTGTTTTTTAATAAGATTTTTGAAGCCTCTACATGCAGTGGATCTGACCTCTTCCATTAACTCACTCTGTAAAATGAAACTAAGGCTCAGACTGTACATAGGGAAGTAGCATGTGACCTGTAGAAGCTGTTTCCATGTGGCCTACAGGCTCTTATTTACCAGAAGCCTCAGATTGTGCAAACTTATCCAAATGCACCAGCAAAGTTGCCAGTGAAGTTGCTGGGTAAAGATGCAAAAGTGAATTTTCTTGTAAATGGCAAACATTTGTGAATTGATCTGCGCAGTGAAGTCAGTGAGTTCACTGGAAATTCATTGACAAGTCCATATTTTGCAACACCTCTACTAAGGAGACATCAGCACTGGTTAAGCATGACAAATATCATCTGTATACCTCTAAGGGCAGTGTAGTTATATGCATAAAACGTTTTTCATTTATTTCTGAAAGTTTACCAAGAAAGACATGCTGAGCTGGTAACAATTCATTTTCAGACGTGTCCTGGGGGATAGGGAATGAGGTGGATAAATACAGTAAAGTGCATACATAGTAAAAAAGCAAACAAACAAAATATAAAACATATTTCCACCCTGTGCATTTTGACTGAGGGAAACGTAGGTTATGCTGCTGGATTTGACTGACCCCTACTTTTTTATCCATTACAGGTGGCCTGAGAGGAAGTAAGTTATACAGCTTGCTTTGATTGTGCCTTATATTTGAACTGAGGGAAAGGTAGGTTATGTACACAGGTTTGACCCTTTCTTTACTTTTTAACCACTTGCATTTGGATCAAGGGGCATGTGAGTTATGTAGCTTTTTTTTCCATGTTGGACTCTAGAACATGAAAGAGTCTGAAGAAGATCAACCAATTGTTTGTTGAAATCTATAAATGACAATGATAACAAATTAGTGTTTCTTTTTTTGCTGTTTTGGGGGAAATGTTCACAAAATTTCACAAGTACAATAAGTTAACTAAGAAATTATGAGATCCTCTACTTTAAAAACAACTTAACCTAATTGTTCTACATTAAGAAGTTCCAAAGACCCTTCCAATAATGTTATGCATGTTAGATTCCAGGTATATAGCTCCAAAGATGGCTGAGGTATAAGCAAAAAGAAAACTATTGGAAAGCTACTCACACACCAAGTTTAACATTTTCAAAATATACATTTTTTTAAGACTGATTAAATGTACATCATGCCTATAAGGCAACCATAGGCATGATGTACATTTTATAGATCTTATAATACTGTGGAGCAGGCCATGATGCAACACAGTAGTAGCTGTAGTAGTAGTAGTAGTAGTAGAAGTAGTGGTAGTAGCAGTAGTAGTAGTAGTAGTAGTAGTAATAGTAGTAGTACTAGTGATAGTAAATATTGTATTCATTATATGAATTGGATACTCAGTTAAGCAAAGCTCATTTCCAGTGAGGTTCTTAATATACAGGCTTGTTACATAAAATTCCAATTACTTTGTATATATATATATATATATATATATATATATAGATAGATAGATAGATAGATAGATCTCTCTCTCTATATATATATATATATATATATATATATATAGATCTATCTATCTATCTATAGATATATATATATATACACACATACAACCACTAAGCAAGACCATCCATCACAGATTGTATACAGTTAATGTCTGAAGTAGTTGAAACAGGTATGCACAGTGGACATATTACAAATTCAAGTTTATTGTAGGAAAACTCCATTGAGCAAGCTCATTCACAAGGAGGTCCTTTGACACAACCAGATAGTTACAGATTGCATGATCAAAAAAACAGTACAAATTCAAGTGCAGAATTATGGGCAAGCATTAACAAGTTGCATAAAAATGACAATGACAGAAAAATACAAGGTACAGAAAAAAGGTACAAAGTGCTTGTTTTGGAGTAACAAGGCAGCTAATTTCTAGGTAAGTAAGAGTAAGCAGTGGACTAGGGTTAGAACAGTGAGCTAGGATTTAGAAGCAGCTGCACGTATCTTTTACTTTTGCTGCAGCCAGCCTTTTAAATAGGCTGACAGGGACAGTACCGGGAAGCTTCAGTACAATAAGTTTCATTCTGCAACTGCATATTAAATCATATACACAATACTAAATATACACAGGACCTACCAAGTGGCTCTAAATGAAATAAAATTCAGCCAGTATCAGTTACTAAACAACAAGGTAAAAGTTTATTGTATTTGTTTGAGATACCATTTTTGATATTACTCAGACTAGTGTTACCTTCAACTGGTCTCAACTGTATTAGAATGGTATTCCAGAGTTTTGGGCCCATATCATAGAAGTAGGATCTGCCTATTTCCAGATTTCTTTTAGGAAGTTGGAATTCAACCCCACCAGCTGACCTAAGGGAACCTTTAAAACTTATTTGTTGTAAATTATTAGTTAGATATCCTGGGACCTTAGTTCTGTAACACTTCTGCATATAAGTGAGACAATGAAGTCTCCTATGCTCCTCTAATCTCAACCACCCCAGCTCCTTATAAAGTTCACATCTGCAAGTCCAACAAGGAGCATCAAGAATTAAGTGGTGCAGACCTACAATACATAACATCTAGCTTTGTCAACTCCATTTCCGATGCCCCTGAGAAGAAAAAATCACCATAATCAAAAATGGGTAGAACTGTGGTATTTACTAGTATGCTTCCTAACCTCTTTATTCATATAGGGGGAGATATTCAAAGGGGTTGCACCTGGTGCAACTGAGTTGCACCGGTGCAACTGAGTTGAGCCAATACAACCCTGTAATACTCCCTGATGTGATATTAAAAATGGTGACTTGCGCAGTGCAAGTCCTGATGCACTGGGGTGTATTGATAATGTATGCAGTGCATCCGCAGGGGGCGGCACCATGGGCACCATGCATATGCAGCACAGTCTGATATTCAGCCCAGGATGTGCGGTTCATCTGCTGGTACAATCCCCAGATGCACTGCATACTGTGGCACAAAGCTGAGCCTGAAAAGTTTGACTCAAATGCTGGCCACCCACAGATGGGCAGCTGTATTGCAAGGCGCAACACAGCAGCCGCCAGCCATGGGTGGCCGCTCGCCCACCCAGAACACAGTCCAAAAGCACCCATCTGTGCCCAGGTAGTCTAGTGGTCCCCCCATCCTCCCGTATTCCTGATCATGGGCATTTGTAAGACAACTATCTAACCCTGGTAATCTAGTGGTCCCCCAACCCCTCCCATAACCTGATCACCTGTATTTGTAGCACTAAGAACGATCCCTGGTAGTCTAGTGGTCCCCCCACACCTCCTGTATGCCCAATCATCCAAAAGGACATCTATGAACTGCCCTGGTGGTCTAGTGTAACCCTTCACCCTCCTGTAGCCCCGATCATGGGTACAAATCCATAATAGTAATCTCTGGTGGTCCAGTGGTACCTCCTACCCCTCCCACCCACAGAAGACCCCTGGCCACCCAGCTCCCCCCATCATTGGCAGGTGGCTGCACCCCGCCCACATACTGCCTGGCCACCCACCGAATGACAGCTTACATTATGTGATGTAAGCCTATTGGTCCACAGTGTGGACCAATGGGCTTGCAGGCCATACTGTACTACACAGGCACCAATATGTGAATGACCGCAGTCATTTATTTTCCACATGATCGGGGCTACTGGGGGGGGGCAAGAGGTTACACTAGACCACCAGGGCAGTTCATAGATGTCCTTTCCAATAATCGGGCATATGGGAAGGGTGGGGGGTCCGCTAGACTACCAGGGATAGTTATTATTACAAATACTGGGGATTGGGTTATGGGAGGGTTGGAGGACCACTGGACTACCAGGGTTATATAGTTTTCTTATAAATGCCCGTGATTGGGCATACTGGGAAGGGGGGGGATCGCTAGACTACCAGGGAGTCACTGCATGTCAGCGGTGGCTCTGCAGGGTGCCAGGCACAAGTCACTAGGTTGCCCTGTGCAATACATGCAAATGGAGCCATAATAACATGCAAATGGTCCCATTTGCACCATGCATACATTATGGTCCCATTTGCATGCTCAAGTCTGAATTTTGTGGGTGCTGTGCCCAGCGCAAGCCAGATAGAGTAGACTGGGAATGTGCCAGCACATTGTCACTGTGCCATGCACATTCTGTGACATATTAGAAGGTGGTGCACCATGGCATATCACCTTTGAATATCACCCTGCCTTGGCCCCAGCGCATCTCGGATGCACTGCGCCCCCACTTGCGCCATTGCCTGGCACAGTCTGAATATCTCCCCCAGAGTGTTTAATTCTATATAATGTACTGAGACATCTTATAATACAGTGGAGCCAGCCGCGATGCAATGCAGTAACTTGAAGTAAATGACATGTCACAAAACATTGCCTTGCAAAAGGGCTTAATTGCCCTTGAATTAAACTATTCCCTGCAGTATACTGTAGCAGTACTGCATTGCATCCTGGCTGGTGCTGCTGTACATATTATGAAAACCTTTAAACTCTGTGTAAGTAGGTTGCATTTCTTCAGTTTTTTGTTTGCATCTTTAGCCAATATTGGGAATGATTATTACCTGAAAAAGATGAATAGCTGAGACAGAATCTGGGATCTGAGTCCCAAGCAACAAATTATTCTGCGCATTTTCATGTAATTTTACAAAGAACTAAACCATGATAATCTGGGTCACTATAAATTCAGAAACACATTACTAAGCAACTAATAATTTAGCAAGTACTTGTAGCGTTAATCCAGGTGTAACCATTCCAAGTCTTTAGCTTAAAAGATGGCTGCGTTATAACCAGCTGAAAATATTGGTAACAGTTAGTGAAATTGCATGAAGAAGTAAACTGCCAGATTGTGAGTCCCTGTAAATCTACTCCTGTGCAGCACAATGTCTGGACATTTGAAAAATGTTTAGAGCCTTATTCCATAGATCACTATGCCAGTATTCAGGTCCGTAGAACAACTGCGTTATAAAGAAAAAACATAAACAGCATGTGCTGGGAGGCAAAATAACAAACTAAGGCAGAAAGTAATAAGTCAAACAAGCATTTATTCAAGATTGCTGAAAGTGCAACACTTATATCAGTGCTTCGCATTCAAGGATGGCACTATATTAGGGGGCTCTCAAAAGGGAGTCAAAGGCCCTGAAAAAAATCAAGATCAACAAAAAGCACATAAATTGTTCACATCAGTAGTCAAAATAACAAGCTAAGCTAGGAACTATAAAGTCAAACAAACATGGAGTCCCAACAAAGCAAAGCACTTCTCTGTAGTTTGTTATTGTTAGCCTTTATAGGACTAAATGTACAAGCCTGTTTAAAGGACAATGCCTGGTTTCATGAAGCCTTATTAGCCTGTTTTGCAGTACAATTTATGTAAGCATTAAGCCATGACAAAGGAAGATTCTACTGGGGAATTAATGCATGGTTGGGGTGGGGGTTGTGGTATGAGGCCGAAGTGCGAGTGCCTACAACCACCCAACCATGCATTAATTCCCCAGTAAAAGCCTCCTTCAGAGTGGCTTAATGTGCTTGTAACATGGGAAGCACTGTTAAGTAGTCATCATTAGAAAGGGCATTTTATTATAAAACATAGACAAAGGAAATGGTTTAGGTAGTTGACATTTTTACTGGTAATAAGTAGAGAATGTCAGAAGTATACCAACATTTTTAATATACTAGTGCTGCTAAACAAATGCAGGCATATATAACATTTTTAGCTCAGTATGACACATTGGAGTGCTTTTCAAACATTTTGAGGCTGTAGGTATTTCTCTGCATGTCTCGCTATTATGCAAGGACACACTTTGAGACACTTTTCAGCGCTACCACATTGTATCCTGGGAATTATATGCTGAGATTTTTTACGTATCTCAAGTAGTGCTACCGCTAACATTTTAATATTCTAAAAACTAACAAGTGGAATTTCTGTAAACTTCTGCATGAGCACATAGCTACATTTCTAATGGGTTAAAGTACAACATTCAGCATAACTTTTGAAGAAAAGGGACTACGAATTTACAGTACGCAAGACGGCTTTTAATACTGCTGAAACTGTGATGTTTGGAGCCTGTGTTTCACTTCTCGGGTGACCTCACTGCCCCTTTGGTGCTGAGAGGAGAGAAGCTGTCTGCAAACTTTGCATCCAACCATGCTGCTATCCTGACG
The DNA here is from genome assembly GCA_016271365.2 of Neoceratodus forsteri. Taxonomy (NCBI): domain Eukaryota; kingdom Metazoa; phylum Chordata; order Ceratodontiformes; family Ceratodontidae; genus Neoceratodus; species Neoceratodus forsteri. The sequence continues at coordinate 328,193,202 of CM028135.1, read as the reverse complement.
GATCCACAGACCTGAAAGGTTATTTATTCTTTTGGTATTGTGGAATCTTTCACCTGAATCTTTAGTGCAAGAGCAACTGACCACTGGGTGAGTGGATGGGAAAGCAATGAATTTTCTATCGGGGAACTGTTACTGTTCGTTGACTAGTCATTTTGCACAGTACTAGGAGTGGGCATTACTCGGGGAATTAATGCCGTCTCCAATGTGTACCATTTCATCTAATTAGTTAAGTGCTTTGGTGAGTTGTATATATTGCCATGTTACAAATACCCATTATGGCTTGTTCTACAATTGAAGCTTTAAACTGTATGTGTGGTTTGGAGGGATGCACAAAAACAAACAAACTGGAGTTGTGTTTCTGATTGAATTTTGAAAGTGTGTCTCCTTGACCTAGGTTAGCTTGTCTGTTTATCAGTTTTGTTTAGCACACTTGGTCAAAAGCCCTGTTAAAACTAACAAATGCAGCTGTTATCAATTTGAAACATCCAGTGCTGTTAATGCACTGTTTGTAAATTTCTCCGGGGCCAACATTGCACAATAGTCTTTTCTTTATCCAAACTGGTGTTTTGTCAGTAAATTGCTTTTATTGATCTGTTCCTCTAGTTGGCTGAGAACTATTGACTCCATAATCTTGGATAGTGCTGACAATACAGATATTGACCAATAATTTACCAAGTCAGTAGCATTTCCATTTTTGAAAATATGAATGACCAGTGCCTCTTTGCGACTGTCAGGTAGAGTTTTTAAAGATGCTTTGATACCCTGCTCAGTGTTACCAACAGAATATGGTACGGGGCTAGCTCCCCGAGCCACGGGAGCTTAGAACAGGCTGCAAAGGAAGTGTGTTCAGGCTCTTCGGAAGTGAGTTTCCCATCCCGGTCTTTAGAATGCTTCTTAGGAGTCCATGAGAAACCTTGAAGGCATAGGTGACCGCATGTTGTCCCTCCAACAGACCTGACCAGGAAGCAATGCCACTGTGAAGGGGAGGAGGATGAGGCATTACAAAAGAGGAAAAATGCCTGCTGCTGTGAAGATGAAGATTTTTAGGTGCCCATGTCATGGGATATGGCTCTCTCCTCCCCAGCTCCTCCTGAAGCTGTAAATGAACTGATACTTACCATGGGCCCCACTGACAGAGGGCTCCCCTTGTTACAGACTCCCAAAAGGGAGATGAAATCCTAAGTTTGCAGGCATTCAAATCAGAAATGAGGATTTCCTGTGTTAAAAGGGTATTTTATTTCAAAAGTTTTATAATAGTGTCCAAACACTGTTTTCTGTCAGGGACCTGACACCTAATTAAGGCTCCCTCATTTCATTCATCATTCAGCAGCTAAATTGTAGTGTAGGTTTCTTTCCATCAGTTATTTATATAACAGCTCCCCTCCACTGCGATCTGGCAGCTTTATTTGTTTTATTTATTTACTTGTTTACTAGGTGGGTGCTCTGATCTCCAGGAGCATTTTCAGGCACGACCCAGGCTATTTAGATAGCACATCTACTACAATACACAGTTACGTTACACATACAGTGGAGATAAAAAGGAAAAAAAATTGCCAGGATACAACACAGATAATGAAGATATAGTAGCATTATAGCAGAGATTCAAATTCAATCAATTGCTGTCTCCAGGACATTAGCTGTTCTAGAATCCAACTTTTAGCACTAAGTGTAGCTGTGTTACTGAAATAGTCATATGTTTTAACTGGGGTGCCCAGTAGGCATTTACCGACACTTAGTATAGCATTTACATGAGGATCGACTTAACATTACTTCCAGAAGGTTCCATTTGAATGTGTGAGGTGAAGCCAGAGCCTGCAGTATTTAGGGAGTGAGTTCCATTGCTTAGGTGCTGCACAGGAGAAGGCTCTCCTTCCCATCCCAGTATTACATCTCGGGCATTCCAGTAACCTACAACCAGAGGACCTCAGTTCACGAATGTTATCTTTTAGCCTCAGTAGCCTCTCCAAAGGTGATCCTGTCCCTTCTTGCAAAGTTTTTGAAATGAGTGCTCTGAACATGAGGTCTCTCTTATTGGAGGGGGGGAGCCAACTCAGAGACTGGTAGAGGTGACAGTGGTGAGTCAGGTATGGGGCTAGGGTGATGAATCTGCATATGTTGTTAACAGCTGTATTCAAGTGATTTAGTGGAGAAAGGGGTGCGAGGGCTGTTACTGAAGAGCAGTATTCAAGTATTGGGAGGAGGTGAGCCCCCCTCCCAATGGCTACTCTTGCTTCAAGAGACAGGAGGTGCCTAAGTCTATGACACATTCCTATTTCCCAATAAAATCCATGGGCTCCACATACTCCTTGTTTCCCTCAGTTGTTCAGTCACTCCACTCCTGTAATGGCAAGCAAAGTGAACTTCAGAAAAAGAAAAATATAACTTAACTGCATTCTGTCCTGGAGAGCTATGGATGGCATGTCCATTTCGAACTGCTGATTCTACTCAGACAACTAAAATCAGTATATTTTCTGCCATCCACCTGCTCGCACCTGTCAGAAAGGACCAGCATAATGTCCTCCCTGCCACAAGCTGACAACTCCCCCAGAAAACAAAAATTAAATGCGCAACTCATGGACTATATTTTATTTTATTTTTTATAATCTGAGCTCAATATATATATTTATGTAAAATACATATATATAAATATATATAAATAAATATAAATAAAAACAGTTGGGAGTTAGGGCATGGAAGCCATGACAACCACAGTATAAGAAGGAGATCTACAGAGGCCACAGTAGGACAAAAGTCAGAAGCTCAAAAAGGAAAAAAGCATGGAAGTAATACAGGCAGAGGAACTATTTTACAGCAAAATACTTTAAAGAATTTTCTACTAGATTATTTAAACATAAGAATTACATTTTTTCACACATGTAAAATAAAGTGACCCATTTTATAAGAGCAATAAGACACTCCAGGGTATATATTGAACAGATAGTATCGCACTTCCAGGGGCAGAAGGCACTCGGTCTGTGCCCTCATGCCTCACTACACCCTCTGCACCCTCATGCCTCACTACACACATAGGCTGGCAGTAATATCTGTTCAGTGCACACCCCATTGTGCTTTATCGCTTACGTGATTGACAGGCGGACACCATTTGTGGAGGGACTAATTTACATTTTTTAGCAATATTTTATATGTTTCTGTGTCTTTTTAAACCTTAGCGTGTTATTCTTTTTCAACTGCAACCATTAACCCATTTTATAAGCACAGTAAGACACTTTGGGGAGTTGGTTGTACTGTTTCTCTGCACTTTCCAGGGCTGAAGACCCTTGACCTGCAGCCTCAGGCCTTACGATGTTCCTGGGTGTGTGGTAAGTAAGCAGTAAGACATGACAGGGTATGGGTTTCTTTTCCTGAACCACATACCCAAGGGCATTGTGAGGTATAAGGTGCTTGCGCTGAGGGTGTCTCCATTTTCTAATTGTAGAAATCTCAATTTGTTCCCAAGAGCTGCATTAGCAGTATGACAATTACTGTATGTCAAGGAGCTCTTTAAGTCTTACAGTTCTAATTATATGCAGCACGTCTAAATAACCTTACACACTCTTAAGAAATACACAAAGTAAAAGTAATTCACAAGGAAAAATACTGATCTACAACTGCTAAGAAGTTTTTGAAATTAAATTCTTGTAAATGGAAGGGGAGATTTCACACCTCTCCTTTTTATTGGTTTTGTTATTCTGAATCAAGCAGACATAAATATTGTAAAGGCTGATGGGTGCTGACACATCATCTTCTCACAGCTCATGCAGCTCACAGGAGCAACTGAGATTAAAACAATGAGAAGATGGAGTGATCCAGCACAGTTACTAAGGCCTATACTAATAGCTGAAGTAAATAAAAACATTTCTATATCCCCCATCTGCTATAGAAGTGGAGCTGGTTCGCAGCAAGAACACAGAAAATATTTACAATGTATGAGGGCATAGTGGTTGCTCCTTTAATAAACTGTTTTGGTTCAGCCTGGCCACTGTCCTTGGTCAATGCTGTTATAGAATTCTTTTGGAATCTTTATGAATTTCAGCCATCCCCACTATGTTTTCTGAATCTGCTGGATCATGCCATGGTCAATTATGACTCATCCATGTTTGCTCATGGTTTGTCCATGCTCATAAGAACATGGGATAGCAATCATATTTGCATAATTTATTTGCATATCAGAAAGCAGAATTTGGTACTTTAATAAGTAGAACAATTACAATAACAACAGCTGTTATAATTTATAAAACGAAAATAAGGTTTACACAAAAAACAAATTAACATGTGAACTCACCACATCTTAAAAGAGTTTCATTTAATAGTGGTATATACTGAAATTAGGCAACTCTGTTTATTATGAATGAGGAGTGACTCTAGAAAAATGAACAACAGCATCAATGCTGAATGGATAAATACTACATGAATGTTTATTTAAAAAAAAATAGATGGATAAAATATATTCCCTACATTATGCTAAGGTTGTGAAACAAAAAAAAAACTACCCAAATTGTGTATAAATGTATTTTAATAATATAATAATGGATAAACTATCATTGCACATGGTTAGACCATAATTTTAACCATGGTTATCCATGGACAACCAATGATGGTAAATGATTCAGGGACAGATCTGGGATGGCCATGGTCAATCTAGTTTAAAAGGTATTCTAGTTGACCAGGATCATCTGTGGTTATCCGTGATTGTTAATTTCAGAGGTTCCCTATGTAATAAAAGACATTTATATAGGGGTTCTGCCTTGACCCCATTGATGCAATAGTCTATCTTCAGATTTTTGTACCGTTGTGCATCACATTACATTTTTTCCCTCCTAGCGAGGAAAATGAAACAACTGAATTTTTAATTGCCAGTTTCCAGATAAAGATGCAGCAAAATTTAATTTTGCTGGTGAAATGCCAGTGCAGCTATAAATTTTGCCAAGTGAAATATTTCACGAAATTCACACATTCCACTAAATATTTTGCAGGTGCTAAATATGGAATTTTTCTGGTGAAATGTGGAATTTCACCCTCGAATGGTGAAATTTCATCCATGATTAGTGAAATTCTGCCATTCGTGGATGAAATTCTGCATTTTATGGGCAAAATTCCACATTTCGCCAGTGGATTTTTGCATGTTGCACCTGCAAAATATTTTGCCAAATGCACAAATTTCACAAACTATTTTGCAGAACTAAATGTGTGGATTTCACACATCTCTATTTCCAGAGCACTACTTCAGTCTCTCTGCACCCCCTTTTCATGCTGTGTATTCCTTCCTTGCTATCCACTTTCCCTTAGAGTTTTGTGTTGTCTCTGTTGTACATTTAGCATGCTTTCTGGAGAGATATCCTAATAGCCTGTAAACACACCACGAATCAGTCTGGAAATGTATGAACTATAAGCATGAAGAAAGTTAGTGCTTCCCCTAGACCTGTTTTACTAGCCTTCTATGTAGGGATGCTGCAAAGTTTTACTTTGCTGGTGAAATTCCAACGAAGTTGTGAAATTTGCCTTTATGAATAACTTCATGAATTTCCCACTTTGCCACCTTGCATTGAGTTTGCATGGGGAAATGGCACTTTTTTAGTCAAAGTCAGGGGAAGTTAAGGTGAAGCTGCAACTTTGCCAGCAAATTTGCATAACGTCTCCTGAAAAGTGCCATTTACCTGCCAAAAAACTTCACAAAGTGGCACTTTGCACTTCACAAATGTGGCAAACTTTGGAATTATTACACGGAGTGAAGTTTTCCAGCTTCACACATCTCCACTTCTATGTAGCACCAAGTCAAAGGCCTTTCTGATGTCTAGGTATAAGATGCTTACGGCCTAGATCCTATCCTTCATCTGTATCAATGAATTAAAAAAATCAAGTTTATTTGATGCAACCTCCCTGTCATGAACCTGTGTTGATTATTATCTATAAGCGCATTACCCTTCAGTAATGCAAGTATCTGTTCTTTTATAATTGTCACTGATAGCTTGCCCACTGTTGCTGCAAGGTCCACTAGCCCATAATTTACCAGGATCTCTCTCTCTGCACCCTTGTGCAGGGGGCCATGTTTGCCACCCCATACCCTCCAGTCCAATCTGACCTTCATTAGTATATGCTTTTGAATTCTCAAGACTGGACTACTGTAATGTGCTACACAAGGGCCCCCTGCTAGTCTGGTCTGCCATGTGTAGCTAGTCCAGAAAGCTATTGCAAAATTTCTGACTTCTTCACAGAAGTCAGGCCATATTACACCATCTCTCTGTATTCTGGGCTAGCTGCCTGTGAGATGGTAGATAGACTAAAGGGTTCTTTTGATCACCTATAAAGCCTTAAATGAGTAGGGCCTTCCGTACATTTGCAATCTTTTGACCCCCCCACATGCCCTCAAGACTGTCACTAGGTCCATTGGGAAGGATGTTTTGGTGGCACCTGCAACGAGGTTAAGATCTGCTCAGAATGGGGGATTGTGGTGGCAGTCCCCCACATTGAAATTGCCACCCACTGGATATCTATCTCTCCCATACCACTGCTATGTTGAAATGCAAACTATGTAAGCACTTTCTAAATATTGTACTGCTGGATGGCATTTAATTCCATTCAAAGTGTGCTGTTTTATTCTACTGTTTCCTGTACCTTTTTACTTTTAGCTGTTTGATGTACAGTGTGTTGAGCCCTAAAAATGTGCTTAATAAAACACTATGACTACTACTACTACTACTACTACAATGATGACCACTATTACTACTACCAGTTGCCAGTGACTCACTGAATATGGTAATGAAGGATGCTGCCAGGGCCTGCTTTATCTTCTTCAACACATTTGGGTGCAGCCTGTCTGGCCCTGGGGACTTGTTTATTCTTGGGTCCTGTAGCCCCTTTAGATTCCCTTGGTAAACAGTCTAAAGGTTAGAGTAATGGGGCTGGCAGTATAGCTTAGTGGTTAGAATAATGAGCTTTGAATGAGCTCAGTACATCCAGCTGACCTGGGTTTGATTTCCACAACCTCCACTGGCATACTGTGTGACTCTGAGCAAGTTATTTAACCTCCCAAGTGCTCCCGGGTCACCTCAAAAACAGCCACTTTTTCCATTACTGGTTACCAAAGATTTAAACAACAACAACATTGTCAAGATTTACATTAAATGCCTGTACTGTCTTCATGTCCAGTGGCTCCACTGGTCGCTGTTCCATTGATTCACCACCCTCTGGGAAAAAATGTGTCTCTTAATGTTAGCCCGGATTTTACAGTTCCACCAAGCTGTTTGGAAAGCAAAAACTGCGATGAACACCACATCGACAACTTCTCCCCAACAGCCCATACACTGCCAGCTGATGGGAGCAAAACACCACAACAGCGAGAATGACTGCTGATCAATGCAGGGGGCTTTGACCCCCGCACCCCCTGGACTATATTATAATTACTTTCAAGTCGGAGGTGTATAGGGGGAAAGCACAAAACCCCTGAGGTGGTGGCCGGCACTGCAAAATATCGATCAGTGGAATGACTGTCGATCAGATTGCAGCACCGACATTGCTGTCGCTGTAGGGGGTTCACTGTGGTGATGGCACACTGATTTTATCCCCCTCTGAGCTTCAGAGTGTGCCCCTGCATCCTGTTGCAGGACACTAGATTAAACATCTTCAGCTGTTTGATTTTCATAGAAATCATAGGAAGTTTCAAGCATCAGACTGAATGTCCTTATAGCTTGCCAGTTCTTACATTAAAAATTAGTAGTCCTATCTTTGTAGAAGATGTCCAATCTTGATTTAAAGGAATCCATATTTGGACTCTCCACTATTATATCAGGGAGCTCATTCCATGATGATATCATCCTCTGGCTAAACCAGTTTTTTCGTGAATTTAGGTTCCACCTAGGTGCAAATAATTGTTTGTTATACCTTCTACTGCTGCCCCTGCTGAACTTGAGTATGAATCCCAGCTCCTGCAACAATTGTGGATCTCACATAGCTCTGAATAGCATATGTCACCTCTGAACCTCCTATAGTGCAGTGGGTAAAGATTTAATGCTTCTAGTCTATCTTTATAAGGCTTAGTTTTAAGTGAAGCAATAGCTTTGGTGGCTTGTCTCTGGACACCCTCAATTCTGAGAATATCCTCTCCTTTATAAGGGGACCACACTTGGACACAGTACTCCAAGTGAAGCCTAACCAAGGCATCATACAGTGGCATTAGCACTTCCCTATCTCTACTGAGATATGTCTCAGTATGCAATTCAGATTTTGGTTTGCTTTCCTAATCTGATCATTGCAATGCATACCAAATTTTAAATTATTCATAATTTTGACTCCCAGGTCTCTCTCCTCATGCGTCACCAGTAGTGGATCTGTGCCTAATTTATAGTGTAGTCCCATATTATGTTTTCCTTGATGCATTATCTTGCATTTAGAAGCATTTAACTCCAGTTAATTTACCCTGGTCCATTCCACAATCTCATTTAATGACCCCTGCAAGTGGATCCCATCTATAACATTATCAACCACTGATCCAACCCTACAGACATCCGCAAACTTATATAACCATATCTTGTTTTTTTTTAACTGTAGGGTAGAAATATAAATGTTAAATAAACATGGCCCAAGAACTGATCCCTGTGGCACCCCACTAGTAATAGATGCCCAATCTGACAGTGTCCCCTTTATAGCGACCCTCTGTCTCCTATCTTGTAACCAATCAGAAATCCAATGTATTATGTTACTTTCCAACTTAATCTCCCTTAATGTATTCAATAACTCCAAGTGAGGCAGTTTGTCGAACGCCTTGGCAAAATCCATGAAGGCCACATCCGTGGAATTTCCCTTATCCAGTTCCCTGTTAACTTTCTCATAAAAGAACAGGAGATTAATTTGGCATGATCTTGATTTTGTAAACCCACGCTGCAGAGGGTCTATTAACCCCTGTTCACCTAGGAAATCTAAACTTTTTTCTTTTCAGATACCCTCAAATATCTTTCCCATGATAGAAGTCAGGCTTACAGGTCTAAAGTTGGATGGTTCTGTTTTGTCAATACACATGAGTATGCAAAACACTGAAATCATATATTGTCCCCCTTTGTATTTGAAGATTCAGAGAATACAGTATTTTTGTATATTTGCCCAAAATAGTATTTATATTGCACAGCCCTAGTGGGAACAAATGTATTATTCCACTGTGACCCATTGTGTAGTCTATCCACTGCTTAGCAAAGCTGTTCCCTTCACATATAATATTCATTTTCAAAAATGTACCCTAATACAAAGCAACCAGGACACATTACAGTATTTCTTGTTTCTGCCATGAAACAGATGAAACGTTTATTTTTTTATGTGAACAGGCTCATGGCTGGATTAAAACAGCATTTGCTAGCATTTTGCTGACATGTTTACATGCATGATACACACACAGGAATAATGGTACTCAGTTGGCAGGTATTGCACGTACGTTCTGTAACCATTTACTTGTGAATAGTCTGTTCTATACCTATAAAGAATATTCTCATAGTATACTACATTTTTCCCATTTAAATGTCATCCTGAGCAATAAATTGATGTCTATGGTGAAGAATGTAGCCATTTCACAAAATTCAGAAAGTAATAATGGGCTTAAAATGTTATGTTGGGCCACTCAATGGCCTAATAAGAAATGTGTGACTGACCACTCTAATGACCCAGATTTAAATCATAAGTCCAGGTTGTCAGACACTTGGAAGTAAAGTCAGTACTTAGCATTCATCTCAGACACTTCTTCCCTCAGGGAAGGTGCAGTAGGTGACTCCTGCTGTTTTATGACTGCTTCCTAGTAGTAGTAGCAATAGACTTCATTTCCTAAGTTCCCAATCTCAGGGGCTCTGAGTACTGTACAGCAATCATAAAATACACACACATAAAATAATAAATTATACATAATATATAATTAAAATTCTGCAATGCAGTTGGCAAGAGAGTTTGGTATGGCAGTACAAAGCTTGAAAATCAGATAGTACCAAAAGCAAAACCCTGGATAAGGCTGTTCCATAGGGTTGGACCTGCAAGTACAAAGGCTTGCTCTCCTGAGGATTTCAGCCTCACCCTGGTAACCACAAGTAGGCCCACCTCAGAGGAGTTGAGAGGGAAGAGGTCTGATAGGGAGTCAGTAGGTCTGTCAGGTAGCCAGGGTTCAGTCCATATAAGTCCATATAAGGCATTGTAGATCAGCAAACTGACTTTGAAGGTGATACACCACTTCAACAGCAATCAGTGCAGTTCATGCAGGACCAGGATTATATGACAAGACCTCAGTAGGCCTGTCAATAATGGCGCTGCTGTATTCTGCACTAGCTCCAGATGTGGTAGGACATCTCCACTCACCCTGAGGTATAAAGCATTACAATAATCAAGTCTAGAAGTGACAAATGTATGTACCAGTGATGTTAGGTCTACAGAGGAATGAAGGTTTTGATTTGGGCGATGCTTCTGAGACAGAAGAAACCATACTGGGCCACACCTGACACCTGAGCCTCAAGTGTCAGCCTTTATCCCAGAATGACCCCCAGATTCTTAACCTTACTAGAGGCCACCAACCCAAATGAACCTAGCAATAGGCCAGTCCCCTCATCAGTGGCCCCTACACCCCACATCCAACCAGGCTCAAGTTACAAGTACATCCATCTTATCCAAGTTGAGTCCCAACAAGCTTGATGACATCCAGTCCTGAATCTCAGCCAGGCATGGATTTTGTACCTCAACAGCATCAGGCCATCCCAGGTGCAAATGACAGATACAGCTGGGTATCATTCAGATATTAATGAAAACCCAGATCGTATCATCTAATGATCTCTCCCAGTGGCAGCATGCACACCTGGAACAACATGGGAGAGAGAGAGAGAGAGAGAGGATTGACCACGGGGCACACTACAGAGCAGGAGGCTCAGGAGTGAAGAGAAAATCCCCATCACCACCCTCTGCTTCCAGTCAGTGAGGAAGGACTCAAACCAGTAGGTGACTGTGCTGGCGAGTCCACAGTACTCGCTGAGGAAGTCCAGCAACAACCCATGATCCATGGTGTCAAATGGTAATGAGAGATCAAGAAAACCCAGAACTGACTGCTGTCCTCGATCTCTAACCCTGAGAAGGTCAAAATCCGTCTTTCGGATGAGACATTAAACTGAGGTCCCATCTGCCTGGATTGGTGGTAGTTCAGGTGGATGTTAAAGATCCCATGGCACTTATCAAAAAAAGAGTAGGGGAATTTCCTCGGTGTCCTGGCCAAATTTCCCTCATTCACTAAAAAATACCACCAACATCTTAATCTGGTTCAAGGTCAGTTGGCATTCATCTGTAGCCCCCTCACCCGGGTTGTACCTGAAAATAGGCAGGATTTGTCTAGAGCACTTACCTGGTCAACAAAAACAAATAAATAAAAATAAAAATTGTGCATACTTTTTTTAAATTTAATAAACTTTAATGCTTTTAAATCAGACAGAAACACACAAATACATAAACAACTATGTGTACAAAGTACAGTCAGTGGTCTAACAAGGTCAAATGAAAAACTGCAGTAAGAATTGTAGTAACTAAGCAAGTACAACAGGTTACTTAGGCTATACCTCCTACCCAGAAACCAAAGAATAGAATTCTTGTCTGCAACCTCCCCCTACAAATAACTCAAAACTCCTTTCCCCACCCAACCCTCTCATTTTCCATGGAGACCAACCCAACCCTAGCAGATACCATGCCAAAAATATGGGGTCCTACAAGGGTAAGCAACCACATCTCCCATGACTGGTAACAGAGCACGACTCCACCTTACAAAAAAAAAGGAAGAAGAAAAAAAAGTAAGATCTGCAGGTATCAGCTGATGTACCTGTACTGGTCCTCCCCAATGAAAAAGTCTGTCACTATCCCAGATGGTCAACTATGAGCTGGCATTAAGTGTCAACAGAACATAAAGGGGCTCCCACACTTGGTAATATCTCTTCCTATTACCAGAGATATTTGCTATAATCCATTTGGCTTACAAGGTGAAAAGTATCTCCTGGTACCATTCCCTATAACTGGGAGTGACCTGGTCACACCAGTGTTTGAGAATAATTTCCTTCACACAAGCTTTTATTAAAGCAATGTGTGGTTTCTGGTTATCGATCAGGCTTAGATGATACTCACCCAGAATACAAATCTCAGATGTGAACAAATGCTTCAGCCCCAATAGAGGGTCTAAACATTGTCTAATCTCCTCCCAAAGGGGTGTCGTCTTCTCACACAACCAAAAATTATGATATAATGTCCCCACATCTTTCTGACATCTAGTACAAAGGTCCGATTCCAGTTTTCCCATCTGGTGTAATTTAACTGGGGTGTAAAACATGTTATGTAGTAATTGAAACTGCATGTACCTATGTTGATCCCACTTAATATTTTTATAAGTGGCCCTCCTAATGTGGTTCCAGTCGTGAGTGCCCTGCGGAGGAAGTACCTGGTCCCAGATATAAAAGAAACCAGATTCCTTCCCAGCTAGAGCCATCTGTAACTGATTATGATAAAAGACAATGGTATGAGAAGCAGGAGTGGACAAGGCCATATGAAGCAGCTTGTTCCCATAGGGTCTGGACCATTGGCCAGCACCAAAATGATGTAAAAGCATATGCCTAATTTCAAAAAATTTAAATGATAAAGAGGTAGGCCAAGCGCATTTCTGTTGGGCTTCCAGGAAAGTGAGAAGTTTACCATTTTGCACCAATTGGTCTACTGGGAGAGAATCTAGAAAAGGCCAGTGTTTCAGGGACAGAGGATTCCCATCAATTTTCAAGTTTGGATTTCCAAGAATAGGTTGGGAAGTATCTTGATAGGGGTCCAAATGTAACAAAAGACAAAACTGTTTATGAGCTGGGAGAGAATTACTAGTGGGGCATCTTGTAGGATGCAAGGGACTTTCTTAAAAGGAACATAAAGTAAGGCATGAAGCGTTAAACTGAATTGTGAACATAAGAACCTCTCCATGTCCAGCCAAATAGGGACATAAGCGAAGTTCTGTTCGACAGGGTCCAAATGCAACCAGGACAAATAGTAGGAACAATGTATGGCTAAATAATATAAATATACTTTGGCAGCCTTTAAGCCACCAGCCTCTTTTGATTACACCAATTTAGTCAGGGCCCTACAGGGAGGTTTATTTTTCCAAAGGAATTTAGAAAAAGTTTATTAATAAGACCAAACCAAACCTTAGACAGCACTGGACTAAGCATTATTAAGGTGTATAAAGGTCTGGGGAGGACATTCATTTTAAGGATATTAAGGTGACCCCACAAAGACAAGGGCAACAGAGACCAACAATCTAAATCAACTTGGATTTGGGCTATAACTTGATCTCTATTATATTTTTTCAATTTAAAAGGGTTCATACTAAGGTATATCCTTAAATACTGAAGCTTATCCTTAACCCAAAGAAGTCTCAGGTGCTCCACGCTCTGCTGAGTTGCATGAATGTTAAGAGGCAGGATCTCTATTTTGGATCTATTTAATTTATAATTGGAAATAACACCAAATTTGGATATAATGTCCAAGACAGTTGGCAAGGAGGTGGCAGGGGAGGCTACATGGGAGAAAATATTGTCAGCGTACACTGACAGTTTATAGTGCGAGGGGCCGACAGGAATACTGTGTATCTGAGGCAATGCATTAATCTTCCTGATCAAGGAATCAAGATACAAGTTAAATAAATATGTGGAAAGAGGGCAGCCCAGGCGCATACCCTGCTGCAAGGGGAAGGAATCTGAGAACACCCCATTACATAGAATGCATGCCAAGGGGTGAGTGTAGAGCACCGGGAGTCAACAAAGAAACTCAGGAGGGATACCATATTTGGAAAGTAAACAGAAAAGATAATCCCAGGAAACTCTATTGAATGCTTTTTCTGTGTCCAGGGAGGCCAGAACAGAAGGAGTAAGGGAATTCCTGGACACGGAAATAAGATGTAGCAACTTCCAAAGGTGATTGGCAGACAGCCTCCCTGTGACAAATCTCACCTATTCCCTGCTGAGAAGGCATTCCCAGACAGAGTTTAACCTGGTGGCCAGGATTTTGGCCAGAATTCTAAGGTTGACATTGATTAATGAGATGGGCCTATAGTTGGCTACCTGGTAGTGATCTCGACCTGGCTTGAGAAGGACCATTGTGACTGCCATTGTGAGAGAGAAGTCCAAAAGGTCATGGGAAAAGACACAGTTAAACATACCCAGAAGATATGGGGCCAATAACTCCTTAACTGTCTTATAAAAATTTGATGAAAAACCATCAGGGCCAGGGGATTTGTCAGAGGCAAGAGATTCTATGGTGGTATACACCTCCATTTTGGTCAGTGGTGCATTGAGTACCTCCACCTAGACCTCATCCAATGATGGCAACACTAGGTCTCAAAAAAAGGCATTGAACTGGGAAGAATCGGGGGGAACCTGAGGGGCCATGTATAAGGAGCTGTAAAAGCCTGAAACTGGGACACAATATTCTCTAGGAATGTAGAGGATACCTGAGGCAGACAGAAGGATGAAACAATTCTGTCAGCAAGCTGTATGCTTAAACACAAAGCCAAAGGTTTTCCAACCTTTCTCCCGAGTCAAAATACCTGGTCTTTGTTCTGAGGAGGAGATGCTCAGCCTTCTCCTTGAGAAGCATGTTGTACTATGCCCAGAGCTTCTAAATGTTCCCACTCCATTTGCGGCGAGGATGTAGAGACACTTTGCTCAGCCACTTTAATCTGCTGAAGAAGAAGAAACAGTTTGTGAAATTTGTTTGTTCGTGTGGTGGCCAACCTAATGATTTCCCCTCATAGACCACATTCAAATGCACCCCATAGCACATCCAATTTAGGCATTGTAGACATGTTAAGGGTAATGAACAGGGAGATAAAACGTTGAAGCTAATCCACCACAGCCAAACAGTGTAAGAGTTGGTTATTAAAGTGCCAGGTCTTGTCACGGTCAAGAGAGGGAGCCAGGTTAACTTGTAGCATTGCTGGGTGGTGATCTGAAACCACCTTGGCCTCGCAATAACTTAAGACAACCCCTAACAAGGCCTCAAGACTCAACAGGAAAATTCAATGTGGGAGAAGGAGTTGTGCGGGATAGAATGGAAGGAGTAATCCTTGGTGGTCGGATGTAAGATCCTCTAAGGATCCACCAGTCCAAGCAAGTCCATAAGGCAATGTAGAGTCAGTTGACTTGGGGAAAGGGCCAGACCATGTCTTGTGGACCGGTCTAATTCATTGTCCAGCACAGTATTCCAGTCTCCCACTAAAATCATGGGAAATGAGGCCCATGGAGACAATACAGAAACAAGATGGGAAAAAAAAGGAGGGATCTTCCATCATGGGCCCGTAAGTCAAGCCTAAAATCACCTCTAAATGTCCTAACAAAACTCTCACAAGGATATAGCGACCCTGAGGGTCCACTAGTTCATGAAGAAGATGACATGGGACTGCACGTGACTCCAGGATGGCCACACCTCTCTTACAATAGTCTAGCCCTGAGCCAAAAACTTATCCAATCCAGGAGCATCTCAGCAAAAGAACCTGGGTTGTAGGAAGATTGGTTTCTTGGAGGAATGCCACACTGACTTGCAACCTGCGAAGATGCAATAGTACTTTGGAGCATTTCATGAGAGATTGGGCCCCTTTAACATTCCAAGAACAATATCTGAAGTTATGAGCCATGAATCAGGAAGACAATGTAGTGGGAGTGATTAAATCCCCAGACAAGGGCCAGAAGGCCTTACCAACATATTAGGTGATCTCTGGAGAAAACCTCCTTCCTCCTCCCCAACCCACCCCCACCAGCTCCAGACCCCCAAATCAGAATAAGGTCTTTATCCCCCACCCCAACCCCCCAAAAAACCACAGGAATAACAAACACCCAACCAAATCAAGTCTCCTCCATCCCCAATAAAATACCACCCCCATACCAGCAGAAAGTTCACAACACCCTGCCTCCCCAGGAAAACTAATAACCACCTCCGGTACATGGTGAACCAGAACTAACAGCCCAAATCCCCATGCCCCCCACTGCACTCCACCCTCACCCTATTAAAATTCAAGTAGAACTTAAGGGACCAGAAAAAAGGGTCAAAACAAGAAAAATTAGGAGCATCTAGCTCACTAATGCAGAGAAAAAGGGAAAAAAGTGGTCCAGAGTCCTACCACAAGATGAGGGGGGCCCTGGATAAAATACAGTGGAGTAAGTTGAATCCTAAAAATCAGGGGTAAGCCACAACATAACTTACCAGTAGAGGGGAATCCCATGTATAGACTAACCAGTGAGCTATTATCTGTCAATGTCTGGGGCATAAAGCCAAGCCAGTCAGGAGCAGTGAAATGGGGGAAATAATCCCTGATTTCCTCTCCTACCCCACTGCAACTGAAGTAGAATCCAGTCCAGCTCACCAGTCTTTCATAAAAGAGGGCTAGGGATAAAAAAACAAACACAAAGGGGTTGGGGGCAAATCAATGAGGGTTCCCACACTGACTAATAGAGAGAACCAGACTCCCTTCAGTGGCCCCAGTCCACCCAAGACTACACAGAGGTAAGCAATAAATCAAGGTCAAGTGGGGATGAAAGTAACACCAAATCCCAGGAAATAAAATATCCCCTACAACCTCCGGGTACAGGATAAATACCCTACAATTACCTTCAGCTAAAAGCAAATGAAAAGAAAAAGATTTGGGCAACCGAATAACAGAAGGAAGCCCCAATGCATACTGCCAAAGAGAGCCCAACAAAAAGAAAAGAATGCCCTTACAATCAAGTTTGAGAACCATGAAACTCAATATCTTCTCAGGCCCCATAGTGATCATATATAATCTAAAAAAATGAGGAACATAATAAAAATAAATGGCTTATAACTAAAGACCAATAACAGCTAGAAATTCCTAAATATCATGGGGTCACAATTGCTTGAACAAAAAGACATCAGATCTATTTAAGTAACATCTAGCAATTTGACCAGAGCTCAAAAGCAAAATGATAATCCCATGTTAGCCCAGTTAAAGCAAAGCAAATCCTATGCAACATAAAAATGGTCCGTATGTCAGAATTTAAGGAGAGAAAGGTCCAAAATACTCATCATGGCCAACAGTGACCAACAATAGTCCAAAAATAGTGGGAGTGAAAGAACAGAGGGAAATGAAAAGTTGAACTAAAGTCCAAAGTCCCAATAGAGTCCTCTTGGTACCGCACATCTTCAGGACATCGATGAGGAAGCAGTCCTTCGATGCTGAATGGAAATTTGAACAGTCAGATTCAAATTGTACAAGGGACTAATCCAATACTTCCACAGTAAAAACAGGCCATAAAAAACAATGGGGCACTAAGAAAGAACCATCAGCCGTCCCTGTGGCACTGAGGGTTGAGGCACTGGATGCCACACCTTGCGCCACGCCGGCAACCTGGGTTCGGGAATGAGCCCGGGCCATCGGGGGTCGGCAGGGGAAGGAGAGGATTGAGCATCCATTGGACTGCTCTCCTCTCCTGGATGGGAAAGGGGGATCTATCCTGTGCAGATAGTGACACCCAGTGGAGACCGGGTGTACTACAGCCGTCGGGACCATGTAAAGGGAAGATGTCCGGCGGCTGCCTTCTGAGCATGATTGGGAACATACACACTAAGGGCTGGTGGCATTGCATGACCCATGTCAGGAAGGGAGTAAAAAACAAGAAAAAAAATCACCTCAGCTCGTGAAGATGAAGGGAGCTCCAGGGACACAGCCCACATCCCAACATTGTCCTGAAGCCTCGGGGGACTCCACGGTTGACCTTGCCACCAGATAAAGCCTTTCTAATTCCAGATAGGCCATTGAGGGAGGATGGACCTGCCCTGGGGGTGATCTGGGAGCTAGGCCTGCCTGGGTGGTCAAGTAAGTCCATTGGGGCTGTAGGGTTCAGACAGGGAGTAGAGGCTCCTGTCGAGAGGGCACCCTAGAAGGAAGCCCGGGCGGAGGTGGTGAACAAAAAGAATAAAAAAAAAAAAGAAAGAACCACGTCCATGCAGTTAACCACAGTGCAAGAGATAGGGAATACAAGGTAAACTACAGTCTATCAGAGATTCAATTAGAGCAGATCTCAAATCCTGGATCGAAGAAGCCTATAAAAGTTTGATCAAAACAAAATGCTCTAAAGCAAAAGAGCAGCCTCATTCGAAGTAAAACAGTCCCACGTAAAGTAAAAGTGAGACCTCAGAAAACTCTGATTTACCCATGCCAGCAATCCAAAAGAAGTCCACTTCTTTATCAGACAGCAGATCTTCCCAGGACCTTGAGCATAGTGTACATCCCAAGTAAAGAAGAAAAGCCCTAACCTCCAACAATCTAATATAGATTGTAGGAAACTAAGATTGAAACCCTTCAGTTTATGCATTCCAGATCCTCCCATGAAAACTTCAACGGGCTTTGAATAACTCTAGCAATAAAGATTGTAAGTCCTCTCTAGCTTGTTCCACAGTCGGGAAAGATCGCTAGGTGCCCTGATGCAAAACATGCAATGTCGCAGTGTAAGTCATCTGGAAATGTATACTGGCTGCAATCAACTTGTTGACCAGGGGATTAAAGGCAGCTAATCTTTGCCACACCGATCCCAGGAGGTCTTGCTGGATTAGTAGACGGGCCCCCTCCCAGGTAACCTCTTGAAAGTCCTTAAGTTTTAAAAGGACATGATGACACTCCAAAAAATTAAGGAACAGGAGGATAAGAGGTGTGGGGGAGATCCTGGAGGTGGCGCCGGGTGGAGGGAGTGGTGAGCATGTTCAGTTAGGTAGCTGGATCTGTAAGGTGTCAGGACGGCCAATTTATCCAACAGCTTCTGTGTAAATAATAGAGGGTTGGAGCCCTCCACTTTCTCAGGAAGCCCGAAGATGACCAGGTTATTCTGACCCTCAGGATCCAGCCTATCTTTTCACTTCCCTACTGAGACAAGACGAACTTCATTATCTTTGTCTGTCAATGGAAGATCTGCCATCGAGGATCGTAGCACTTTCAACTCACTGGTAAGGTCTTTAAAGATAAACTGTGGCTATATTATGAACATATTACAAACTTTACTACTTTTCCCTAACATAAGGACAACCAGACCTTATTTATTACATGTGAAATAAAGAAATTGCCATTTTGTCATGTTCAGATATTATTTTAATGTGCTCCTATTTGATGGTTTTACAGAAAATCTCTTAAGACATTTTTTGACCAGCTAGCAGAACCTTGTGTGAGTATTCATTCCATTTAAGCAACAACTGTATAATTTCCCTCAAGGTCCTGGCAGCTCAGTACCAGGAACTTGAGGAAAATGATGTCGTTGCTTGAATGGAATCGGCACTAACCCACAATTCCGTCATCTGGTTTGAAAATGACTAAGGGATTTACTGTGAAAACTTCAAAAAAGACAGGCAGTAAAATAGCATCTGAACATGAGAAATGACTTTCCTGAACATTACTTACAATATGTATGGAGTGGTTGTTCTCATGGTGAGCAAATAAAATATGTTAAAAGCATTTTAAAAACACTGCAATTGATCTTTAAGTTCATTTTTAAAGGGAAGAAATTCTGCCACAAAACGTTCCTCCAACAGGGGGACTGGCCCGGAGCTCGCAGTGGAGGATTTCCCCAAAGTGGAAGCAGAGCCTTTTGGGCGCTTGGAGCTCTTGTCTGGGGTGGCAGGCAGAGTGTGGTGGGGAGGGGCATTTTTCATTTCCACCTCCATAATAAAGCTCCAGTTTGATTCTAGTCAGAACCGAGAAAGTCAGCAACTGACCCGCACAAAAGATTAATAAACAAATTAGCCAGCCTGGGAGTGGGTCCTAGGGTGGTATCCTGGGTAAAACACTGGTTGGACAACAGGACACAGCGGGTAATAGTAAATGGAGTCCACAGTGAAGAAAGGAGGGTTACTAGTGGGTACAGCAGGGTTCAGTACTGGGGCCTTTCCTTTTTAATGTCTTTATAAGTGACATTGCAGAGGGACTGGAAGTGAAAGTATGTCTCTTTGCAGATGACACAAAGATCTGCAACAGGGTTGATACACAAGGTGGGGTGGAAAGGATGAAAAGGGACTTGGCAAGGTTGGAGGAATGGTCAAATGTATGGCAGCTTAGATTCAATGCAAAGAAGTGCGAAGTAATGCACCTGGGAAACAAAAACCCAGGGGAAGAGTACACAATGGGGGGTGAGATACTGAAAACAGCAAAAATGGAAAGGGACCTGGAGGTAGTCATATCAGACGACCTAAAGGTGGGCCAGCAATGTTAGAAGGCAGTAAGGATGGCTGGGGGGATACTGGGATGCATAGGGAGAGGCATCACCAGTAGAAAACAGGAAGTTGTTGGCCCTCTGTACAGACAGTTGGTAAGACCACATCTGGAGTACTGTGTACAGTTCTGGAGACCCCATCTCCAAAGACATAGACAGGGTGGAGGCTGTCCTGAGGAGGGCAACCAAAATGATGCAGGGTCTGCATCAGAAGACATATGAAGAAAGACTAAAGGAACTAAAGATGTATAGCCTCGAGGAAAGGAGGGAGAGGGAGGACATGATAGAAACTTTCAAATACCTCAAGGGAATCAACAAAGTCCAAGAGGGTAGCATCTTTCAGAAAAAGAGATGTGCAAAAACAAGGGGGCACAATTTGAAGATGGGGGAGGACGGCTCAGAGGTAATGTGAGGAAGTATTTGTTCACAGAGAGGGTTGTGGATACATGGAACAGCCTTCCTGAGGAGGTCGTAGAGTCAAAAACAGTGGGGGAATTCAAGAATGCATGGGACAGACATAAGGCAATTCTAGTGGGGGGATAGGAGGAAGTAGGCTGTTGGTTAACTAGGATCTGCAGCATATCCGTTAGGTAGGGAAATGAGCAGACTAGGTGGGTCAAGCGGTCCTTATCTGCCGTCAAATTCTATGTTTCTATGTTTCTATGACCCGACTGCCATAAAACAATAAACACCGAGGAAAGACCAACAAAAAAATGAGTTTTAGGAGCGGTAGCCGGGAGCACAGTAGAGAAGCTGCTACTCAGTTCCTCTCATCACATGACTCCCCTCATCATTGTGCATGGAGTTCAATGCCATCTCTAACTGTGCCTCAACCTAAACCCGGGCGGAAGAGGTTCACAGATGTCAAAGGCCATGAGATGTTTCTCATTCAGAAGAGCCACGATCTTCTCTATAACCTTTGCTCAAATTCCTGAAAGGAATGAACAAGGTAAATTGCAAGGAACTATTTAGCACAAGTAGTGGATCAAGAACATGGGTTCATGAGTGGAAACTGATGGGGGAAGTTCAAGAGGAAAGTGAGAACATTTTATTTTAGAAAGGGTGGTCGAGCCATGGAAAAATCTGACAGCTGGTGGGTGTCAAAACTGTCAATTGTTTTAAACAAGGCTGGAACAGAGTGAAGGGCTTATTGGTTGCTCCAGATGGTAGTGGTAGCATGTGGAGCAAAAGGGTGAACAGTGTGGGTTAGAACCCTGTATTGGGAAAATGTTCTGGTGGTTTGTTAGACTTTTATGGGCAGACTGGATGGACCAGTGGTCTTTTTCTGTCATCATTTCCTATGTTTCTATTTAAGTGACACTTGGAGTGTAGTGGGAGGACTTGGTACCAGCCCACTCCTCACTGATCAGAGAGCTTTAAATATGTAGTAAGCACATAAAATACAATTTTTTTTTCATTCTGTCTAAGAGACCTGCTTTAAAGTGAGGAAATACTTAAGTAAAACAATGACGCACTGTACCACTATTGTCATGCCTCTGCTATATTTTTGTGTAGCCCACAAAAATAATGGATGGCTGGTATTCCTGTAAACATTTGCAGTGTGGCCCCCGGGAGCCACAGGTTCCACCCTTGGAATGCACTTGCGTTAGTGCACCAAGTCATTATGGCGCCTAATGCAAATGTCGCCGACCACTCTTTTTGCGGGGGACTGTGCCCCCTGTGCACCCCCTTGTTGGGGGGCTATGCCCCTCAACTATAGATACAAACTATGGGGGTGGGGCAGACATCTGGGAGGGGGCAGCAAGCTTAGGATTTTGCTCTGTACTGACTCAGCGCCCTAATGCTGGTGCCCTGATGCACTGCAGTGGGAGCCACACTTCTCTCTGTGGACAGAAATAAATTTGGACCCAGTGCAAGTTCTGTAAGAAGCACATACAAGTGAGAATTTTGTAATGAACTGCAGCACTTAACTTGATAGCTTCTTAGCAAATTATTATTGTTATTACAGCTGGCTATTATAGGGGTGCGGTAGCACCCTTATAGTTAGGGTTGAGTAGCCTGTTTAATGTTAAACCTCAAAGTTTGCACATTAATATCTTTGGCTCTCTGTGATGAAATGAGCTGAGATTTTGCACGTGTTGTCTAGGAGGCAAGGTCTTGATGTGTGAACATTTTTGTGGTGACAGCTTGTGCAGTTTCTGAGATCCCCATGTGCAATTTTTGGAAAAAAAAAACTGCTTTTTTCCTAACTTAACATTGTTGTTTTTTTTTTTTTGCTCTTGCCTGCAGCCTACATAGAATATATATTTTGCCCCAAACTTGCAGAGAACATGTGTCATGTCCCAGGGCAGTGCCGTTGACAGGTCTGGGGGAAAATATCAAAGGGTTCCAGAGTTATTAGGCTTTAAATTTTAGTGTTTTCCAACCTGCACATATGTAGTACGGTTTTCCAGATAATGTTCTGTGGCAAAAGTAAAAATTTGATGCCTTCAATGCTGGTTTTTGTTTTCACACCACTGAATTGTCATGGCACCAAACAATTTTTTGTGCCGTGCCAACCGCCATCTTGTGGATCTTTTCCACGAACTGACAACTGTGGAAAACACAAAACACTGCTGAGATTTAAAAACAAACATCAGAACCTAGCTAAACAGGACTCATTTAGCTAGATTAACATAGAAACATTGAAACATAGAAACTGTTGGCAGATAAGGACTGCTAGGCCCATCCAGTCTGCCCTTAAGCCCTATATTTGTTTGTAGCCTCTGACCCTGCCTGGTCAATGGCTTTTCACCACTCCTTCCCACCTCTAAGGTTCCCATACACCTGTCCTAGGTATGTTTAAATCCCTACACTGTGCTCACTCCCACCACCTCCTGTGGCAGGCTATTCCATGTATCCACTGCCTTCTTTGTGATGAAAAACTTCCTCACATTTCCCCTCAACCTGCTACCTTCCAATTTCATATCGTGCCCCCTTGCTCTTGTACTTCTCCTATATTGCAAGATGTCTCCCCCTGCACCTTGTTTATGCCCTTAAGGTACTTGAACATTTCTATCATGTCTACCGATCCCTCCTCTCCTCCAGCCAGTACATATTGAGGTCCTTTAATCCCTCCTCATATGTTTTTTGGTGCAAGCCCTGTACCATCTTTGTCGTCCATCTCTGGACTGCTTCCACCCTGTCGATGTCCTTATGAATGTGCGGCCTCCAGAACTGCACACAGTACTCTAGGTGAGACCTCACTAGTGTTTTAGACAATGGCATCACCACCTCCTGCATTCTGCTAGTGATATCTCTGCCTATGCACCCCAGCATGCCACTGGCCCTCCCTGCCACCTTTGTACTCTGCTTAGACACCTTTAGGTCATCTGAAATGATTACCCCCGGTCCCTTTCTTCCTTGGTGATCGTCAGCAACTTCCCACCATCCTGTATCTCTCCCCAAGGTTCCCTCATTGCAGGTGCATTATTTTGCACTTATTTGAATTGAGCCTCAGTTGCCACACCTCAGACCATTTTTCAAGCTTTCCCAGGTCCCTCCTTATTTTTGCCACCCTGTCTGGTGTATCCACCCTGTTGCAGATCTTGGTGTCATCTGCAAACAGGCAGACATTTCCCTCCTGCTCTTCTGCTATGTCATTAATAAGGACATTAAACAAGACTGGTCCAAGGACTGACCCATGAGATACCCCGCTAGTCACCCCTCTCTCCCCATATTGGCTCTCATTTACCACCACCATTTGCCTCCTTTCCATTAGCCAGCTTCAAATGCAGTTTACCACCTTGTACCCCATGTCCAGACTACCCATCTTGTTAACCAGCCTTTTATGTGGGACAGTGTCAAAGGCCTTGCTGAAATTTAGGTAGGCGACCCCCCCCCCCCGATTCTGATGTTTGTTTTTCAATATTGTGCCTACTAATATGTTTTCTGGGCACCCAAAATCCCGGGTGCCAAGCTAAGTGAGGAGCACTTCCCTGGCATTCTCTGTATGAGAACACCAGGAATTTCTTGACTTCTGCAGCTGCAGCTGAAGTCGTGCTGCCAGCTACGATGTTAACTGCGAGCTGCCCTTTTCCCTGCTGTCTAGTGGCACCCCCCCACACACCGACAGCTGTCCCCACAAATGATTATATATTACCTGATATAATTTAATAGTAAAGAAAGTAGGGCTGCATCCAGGGTGAGCAGTGCCAGGTCAAAATTGTAAAGTGAAGGCAGTTTGGGGGGACCGGCACCTGCTGAGGGTTCGGAGTACAGCTTACTTGGCTCCAAAAGACCACGGACTTCTTGTGGAAAATAACACAGTCCTTTATTAAATGTAGAAACATTGAAAAAACTCACATGCAAGAATAAATAGTTGTAAAATCCATAGGTTTGAGTCCTGGCACATCCAAGTATAGCAAACCCACTCCCAAGATCAGAGTCGCCTTATCAAATGTCACCTGATGTATTTGATTCAGTAGAGCTTGAGACAGGACTCAAACCTGTGGATCTGACAATTATTTAATCTTGCATGTGAGTTTTTTCACTGTTTAATAAAGGACTGTCTAATTTTCCACAAGAAGTCCTTGGTCTTTTGGAGCCAAGCAAGCTGCACTCTGAACCCTTAGCAGGTGTCAGTCCCCCCAACTGCCTTCATATTCCCTGGTTCTAGTGGCACCACCACCCTCCGATCATCTTGCCTTAATTTTTATTTAAGCCCCCCCGCAGCCCATTGTTTCATTGAATGTGCCAACATCGAGAAGCCCAACCCCCGTGTCAGCATTACAAGCCCCCCACAGCAGTGTGGGACACTGGAGAGCACACTCCCAGTGTCCCAAAATATTATTTAGTTATACCTGTAAAAGAAAAATAGTCCCTGAGGCTTTATTTTTTAAACCTGAAAAAAAGAAAATTGGCCCTCGTCATCCCAGACCCCTCCCCATCCCAACCCTCCCACTGATGATCCACCACCCCAGCCCCCTGCTTATCCTATACTTAACACCAGAGATTGTAGGCTGTCATCTTCTGTGGACTGAGAGACATCTGTACTCTTCAAAGCCGAACCGTGAATTGAAGAATCAAGGTAAGTGCCATATAATGTATTTCAATGGTGTTTTGAACTTAGGTTCATTTAGGAAATTTTTCACCAAATTTTCAAATGGCCTTTTTGGGTCCCCACCTCATGAACACTGGCACTGTCATTTTGTTAATGGGGCCCGGAAGGTGATCTCGCAGTCGCTGTGTGAAATCACCTTTCAGGACCAAATAATGAAATTTTATCACAAGTGCTCATGAGGTGGGGTCCCAAAAAGGCCATTTGAAATTTGGTGAAAAAATTCCTAAAAATGGCGGAGTTTTGCACATTCGTTTAAATTTTACTAGGCACACACATAACTTTGATAATTTTCAATATTTTGACTCCAAATGTTCACGTATAGCCATTTTTTCACACTACCTCATGAACAGTACACCTGTCAATTTTCACATCCTGTCCGAAACCTGTTTTCACACCTGTGGTGTGGAATGGCATTTTGGCATGCATTTAAACATTTTTACCTACAGGGTTTATGAGGTAAGGTTATTAGAATAATTTGGGATCAAAATATGAAAAAATGCCAAAGTTATGAACATTCATTGCAATTTCGCTACGTCCGCTCATAACTTTGGAAATTTTAAATATTTTCACCCCAAATTTTCAACATAGTCTTCTTATTACCCCACCTCATGTATGACACAGCTGTCATTTTTCAAATCCTGCCCAAAATGTGTTTTCACACCAGTGGTGTGGAATGGCATTGCAGTTGCATAGAATTAAGTTTTGGGAGGATTCAAAAATGTTCTGTACTGGATACACGAAATGGGGTAATAAGATGGCTATGCTGTCAATTTAGTCACTGTGGTCCTATAAATGGAAGTGCAGGGCCCAGAAGGCCCTGTGCCTCCACAGGTACATACATAAACGCATCTACAGAGGGATGAGAGTGCAAGACCCAACCCTAGCACACCAGACCCAACCCTGAGGCAAATGAGGGTGGAGTCTTCTTTCAGGTTGTCAACCCCAATGCTCACCCCGTTGCAGTAACAAAACAGCTGAGATGTGGTAGACACAGGTGTGTATGTTTCATGAGTGCTTAGAATAGGGGGAGTATTAGGATTGACAACACAAAGGAAGTCCACCCTTCATTTGCTTCAGTGGTGGGGCAGAGGTGTTAGGGTTGGAAACCCTGACATCTAAATTCCCTACTTTTGTCAGTTTAATCTGAACCAGTAACTGTTGCATTAACACAGTTTTTTGCAAAGAATTTCCTTACTTTTTGAGATAGTATAACCGTATCCTCATTTGTCTTTGGGAGCACAGGGCCCTCTGGGCCCTGCACTCCCATCCCTCCATTTATGGCAAAACAGTAACCAAATTGTCAACATAGTCTTCTTAGTACCCCACCTCATGAACCCAGTACTGAAAGTTTTCAAATCCCCACAGAAACATCATACTGCGACACAGAACTGTCATTCCATGCCACTGGTGTGAAAACCCATTTTGGCAAGGATTAGAGAAATGACAGCTTCATGGGGTGGTTTAAAAATGGCTGTGTTAAAAATTTGGAGTAAAAATACTGAAAAATTACCACAGTGATTAGCAAGTGTAATAAAATGTCAACATATGTGCATAACTTTGCCATTTGTACATATTATGACACCACCTCATGAACAAGTGTGGTGAAAATGTTCAAATCCCACCCAAAAGGGGATTACGCCATGCGACCATGAAGTCAGCTTTCATCCTTGCTTTGCATAAGTCCACCACCACTGGTCATGATGTTGGGTCCCATAAAGGCCGTAACAAAATTTGTTGTAAAAATATGCAAAAATACTATACATCTAAGTTCAAAACCCCATTGAAATACATAGAACCTCACTTACCTTAGTTGTTATGGCTGTGGGCGGAGCCTACAGCCATCTTGCTCTAGGTTGAAAAATGACTTATCATGGAACACATGTTTTAGTACTGCTCACTGTATCCTTCCATAAGTGCAAATCACAGTGACAGTTACATAAAGTACTCCCTTCTTTCTGCTTACAATGTTGGAGACAGAACTCCAAGCTATTTTTCTCTGAGCGCAAGTGTGTACTCATTTTAAACAAATCTAAATATCATCAAAACTATTCAAAGTGCAGAAAAATAACTGTGTTGTTTAGTAAATCAGGCACATGGATTTACTAAAAGTAATAATCATTAGCCATGTAAAATCAGACAGTTCTAACAGACAACGCCTGGCTTGAAGTCTCACCTCAATTGACCTGCTAGAGCTAGCCTGTATCAGCTTTCCATCTCTTCTAGAAATCTCCTAACAGTCATTAATAGGGCTGTGCAAATACCTTTTCCCGAATATTCGGTATTCGGGTCCCAAGTATTCGGTATTCATTATTCGGTATTCGGCAAGAAAAGGTATTTATTTAAGGAAACTTTAAAAAAGCACTTCAGCAACACCATTAATCACCCGTTGAACCTGATATACCATATACACCTTAATGACACTTCAACCATCAATATAGAGCTGTCACTAATGCAACACAAGCTTCAAGTGACACACTTGATCCACCACACCACACACATAGCACTCCGGAAATGATATCAAGCATTGCATTGGGTCAGCACTACAGGGTGTTAATGGTCACAGACATGGAGTAGAAGGTGCTTTGGCCATGGGCATAGGAATAATGGTAGCAGTGGATGCAATAGTGGTGACAACTGAAAGGGTGACTGCTGCAAGAATGGCAACGGTGGCGGTGGGAAGGAGACTGGCTGTGGATGTAGAAGCCATAGTGGCAGCAGTGGGAACACTGGTAGTGGTGTCTGCTACTACCTGCACAAAGCACGGATGCTCTAATGCCCCTTCCCACTACTGCACAACAGGATGTGACAGTGAACGTACATATGGAACAGGTGGTGACACTTGCAGTAGTAGTACTGCTAATGGTATTAGTAGCAGTAGTACTATTACCAATGCTGCAAGAACTAAAAGGCTTGCTTGGGGAGAACAATATTTGAGCCCGCCGAATGAAGAGAGACACCTGTATGTCATGGTCTATTTAGTCTATCTCACCACCTTCTCTGGAATTGTATTATGTATCAATAATATACAGTGGAGCAAGACAAGATGTAATTCAATACTTTACAGTAAATGACATGCCACAAAATATTGGATGACTAGAGAGCTTAATTGCCATAAAATTACACTGCTCCTTGCAGCATACTGTAGCATTTTGCAGTAATTTTGCAAGATACTGCATTGTGTACTGTATGAACTGTTTTATAATTTTGATGAAATGTTTCATCCTTGGATATGTTAGTTGTGGATTGTTTTGTCACAAGGGCATCTCAGTAGCATTCATTTTAACTTCATTTATTTATGGTGTGTGTTTCTTTAAGGGTTGTATATTCATAGTGTATTTGTATGTTCCCGGCATGCACCCTGACAAAGACTGGGTTCTGGTCAAAGCACCAGGGCTCTACTGGCACCCTGCAGCCTTAGCACCAACAAATGTATTGCCAACTTTATGCTCCACTGCTCTTAACTGTATTTTGTTACTGCCCCCCCGTCCCGATTGCTTCCTTTGTTCTACATAGATTGTTTGGGGGTTTGGCAGCCCAGGGACAACACTAACAGTAATTGGCTGGATGTGCTGTACATTTGTGGGTCTGTCATCCTGTCCCTCACCACTGGGGCCAGCGGTGCAGACACTTTGCTGGGGCTGGACCAAGCATGTTGGCAAGATTGCTAAAGACATGATGGATCAGGTCATTAGTAGTTACTGGGTAAAACACAAACTATTACTACGTAGTACCTGTGTGTGTGAGAGATGTGTTACTTAGTGCTTGTGGAACTACAGTAATACACCAACCTCTCCAGTTATACTGCACCACAAAAAAGTAGCAGTAAAGAAAAACCCTGCTACTAGGAAGGAAGAAGAAAAGGACAACCTATTTAGTCAAACATGGAACCGAGCAAGGAACAGACAGATGACATACAGTCAACTCAGTGAGACAGGCCTGCCCCACTAAGTGCAATGGTTTAATTAACAAAACAACAACAAAACAAACAAAAAAATGCATGTGCACAGCTGTGCACACACAAAGCACAGACTCAAAGGGGGATATTTTTCACAAGCACAGGTAAATTGTGTGCAGTGGGCTGTAGAAGTGTGTGTGTGTGTGGGGGGGGGGAATCAGCCAATACACTCCTCATGTGTACAGGGATCTATCCCCAGAACCAGAGGACTAACAATAATAATTCAGTGAGTCAAGCCTGACTGGCTTAGAACTGAAGGAGTTAATTTCAAAATCTGTGTGCACACAGCTGTGCAAACATGTGGCCCTGCCTCATGAAAAAATATATTAAGCATGCACATGCAGAGTGAAACCTCAAAAAATCAAATATTATGCACATATACAGCAAATCATAAACAGTGACCTGCAGGAGGGGGAGTTAGCAGACACCCTCATCAGTCATGCAGGGAACCAAGCCTGGAACCAGACAACAGCAAAAAAACAAAACACAAAAATAAAATGTGCTTCACCCAAAAAAAATCACACTGGAGCTGTGTCAGACAGCAGCAGAGAAGGGGTGTTAGCAGACAGCCCTCCTAGTCCCTGTAATTGAGTACAGCAATAAGGACAAAACACCTGTCAGAAAGCCAAACATAGCTTTTCTGACACTGATCAAAAAAACTATATTGACCCAAAAAAGCCTGTGAAGCAAAAATCTATTTCTTTTATATGAAGTTTAACGTCTCAAAAGTACTGCAGAGCAGCTCTTAGAAACCACTGTCTCCTGTCTTCTACCAGCTCAAAGTGAGAAAGTCACATGGTGTGCTTGCCTTTGAGCTCAAGAAACAGATTTTGATTGGCCAACAGAGCTCTGCGAGACTTGGAAATCTCACCAAACAGTAGTTCCCGAATAGTGGGCGAATAGTGAACTATTCGGAAAATGCATCCAAATATTCAGGAAGCCTACTATTTGGGGTATTCGGAAAATACTATTCGGCCCATGCACAGCCCTAGTCATTAACCCTTTACTCACAGAACATTCCCTCTCTTAACTATGTATTATCTAGTAATATGCACTGTCTCCTCTGCTTGTAGTCTATTATATTCATGCACTGTAAATAGATTATACTGATAGCATGCAGTATCTCTTTCCATTTGTAACAGTATTTGTTCTGACTATTTTTTTAGGCTCTTACTAACTATAGCATCAGTTATTCCCTAACAAATAACACCTGTTATATGTGTACCATACAGTATGGTGTAAATGGACTTTGCACATTCTTCTACATTGTAAATCAGTATGTAGTTAGAAGTAATGTGTGGCATTTCAAAACTATTTTATCTCATTTAATAAAGTGCAGAGATGTTTTATGTCAGTTTAGGTGATGAATTAACTCCAGAGTCTGAATATATATACAGGCTGCCTGTTTTATGTTCGATCTTCCCATGACTCCTGGCAGTCTGACTTACAGGAAGACATGATCTCTGACTGTACACTGCAATCACTAAACATTTCAATAAAATTCATCTTGCTCTGTGCTGTATATTACATTGTAGTCCAGTCTATATTGTTAATTTCTGACATGACCACCCTTACCCCTTGTACAACTTGTAATAATGGGAAAATAACTCCATCACTCTTTCAACATAATAGCATCCACATATGGCAATACAAATAGCATTTCTAAATCTCAGATCTGAAGTAACAAACTGCAGTGATGTGTACTAGAAAACATGACAGTAAAATGTGGTACAGTAGATTTATGGCACAACGGAAAACAGTATTCTTTAGTCTTACGTTTACAAAGCTGTATCCCAGCTTGAGATAAATGAATGCTTGGTTCAAATCCCACCACAGTCACTTATACATGATGACCGGGGAGCGCTTGCATTAGATCAGGGTTACTTTTATGGCTACTGTTGTAATGTGGGATTTAAGCACACACATATATATTTTTTTTAATTTGCTTAAATATATTTTGCTGTAGAATGTGTGTCCATTTGCCTGTTGCAACAAGGTTAAACTGATTCCATGCAAAGGAGGCACGTTCTGTAATTGGACACTGTCTATTCTGCTTCACTCTGGAATCCATTTTAACTGGAATTTTCAGGCACAAAAATAGAGTTTAAGTATCCTTTAAATTATGTTCTGTTATTCCCTCTGCCTACATTTACTGTCAATTTACATAATGTATCACATTGGAACCAGTTTAACCTTGTTGCAACAGGGAACTGGACATAAATTCTACAGCAAAATGTATTCAACACAGATTTAAAAAAAAAATACATGTGCATAGATTCTATTTTGCAACAGTAGTCCCAACATGATGAAAGTAGCCCTGATCTAACACAAGTGCTCCAGGGCCACCATGTGTAAGTTCCTCTGCTGGGATTTGAAGCAGGTGATTCATTTATCGCAAGCCAGGTAACAGCTTTGTAAATATAAGACTGCAGAATACTGTTTTCTGTTGTGTCATAAATCTGATGTACCACATTTTACTGTCATGTTTTCTATGACACATTTCAGATCACTGCATTTTGTTACTTCAGATCTGAGATTTGGACTTGCTACTGCTATTGCTGAAGAGGCTGGTTAAAACAGTGATGAAGTTATTTTTCTATTATGACAGGTTTGTATAAGGGGTAAGTGTGGTCATGTCAGAAATTAAAACTATGGACTAGATTACATTCTAATATACAGCACAGAGCAAGATGAATTATACTAAAATGTTTAGTGACGGTAGTGTACGATCAAAGAGTATGTCTTCATCTCAGTTAGACTGCTGGAAGTCATGCAAAGATAACTAAAAAACAAGCATTTGTCAATGCTGAAGGTTTCCTTGCATGGCGTATGTGGGATAACATTCGGCAGCGCTCATGGCACTGGTTCCTCGGAGCTTCTTCAAGCTCTCCACATCCATATTGGCTCTGACTAGAGTTTGTTCATATTGCAGTTGGTGGTTCCAGCAGCGAGATGTGTTTTTGATTGGAGAGTGGATCTTCCCCATGTGACCTGTTCAGGTGAGTGAGGGAGTGTGGGGGTGTCACTGTAAATTTTTCACTGAAGCAACGGCATACCTGAGAAAGATACATGTGTTGGTGTCCCTGCAAGATGTCATTTTTGTTGGTTTTGAAAATTTTGGGGGAAGAAAATGGAAACAAGATGGCAGCCAAAGGATTTTTTCATATAAAAAAGGATTAGTCCCCACCCATATGAAAAAGAATCCTTTTTCTAATGGTCAGTTTCTTTTTTCGTTCCAAACATCTATCCTGAGGTGTCTGCTGAGCATGCTCAAAACCAAAATTTTAAAATATAACAACTCTGGAATGGATTATTATTTTTTTCACCAAACCTGCAAAAGGCAGTGCTGTGGATCAGGCCTTTTCTACTCTGAAAATTTCAGAGCAAAATTGCAAACCGTCTGGGTGCTAGGGGAAGAAAAAGGCAAAACAAACACTGAGTTTGTCACTTTGTCACTATCTGGATCTTGGAATCTACACATTTGATTGGAATGAAACTTGGCATGTCTAGAGATCTCCCCCCCACACACAAAAAAATGCACAAGCAAAATTTCCTGCACATCTGTTGAATGGTTGTGAAGTTATTAATGTGCAAACACTGGAGTTCAGCATTAAACACCCTACTGAACCCTAACTATGATCTCAATCTCTCTCTCTCTCTCTCTCTCTCTCTCTCAATATATATATGTATATATATTCTTTGCAAAAAACTATGTTCCTGCAGACATTAGGGTTGCAGAACACAAAGTGCTCAAAGAAGGGAAATGAAAAACATTAGAGATTTGGGTCTCTGGAGTATTGGCGAATCATTGGTGGGGTCTTACTTGGGGTTGTCAACCCTAATGCCCACCCCTTCCCCCCAGTCTATAGCCTCTTGTCCAAAGCACAAGATACAATTCCAACTTCTTGCCTCATAGTGATACAGCATGGCCAACATAATGTGCTGGAGCTTTCTTCACCCAGAGTCCTTGAAAAGTATTCTTAAAGCAATGGGCTTTGAGGTGTGTATCTGACACCAGGGATCTGACATCAGTGCATCTGATGTTGTATTATACAAAAACATTATTAATTAAACTATTTCAGAACACTGGGGGGGCTCTGCAGTGTCCGACACTAGTTGGGGGTGGACTTGTAAATGCTGACATGGGGATTGGGCCCCTCAATGTTGGTACAGTAAGTATTATTACAACAACAGGCTGGGGGGCATCTGATGCTGGGGGTGGGCATCCTGGTGTCAGATTATACAAGAAGAAAGAAAGGAAGGAAGAAAGAAAGAAAGAAAGAAAGAAAGAAAGAAAGAAAGAAAGAAAGAAAGAAAGAAAGAAAGAAAGAAATGAACTGCAACTGGGGATCTGGGCCCTTGTTGTGCAGATGCAGTGTCAGACACAGCACAGTCAGGATAGAAACATAGAAACATAGAAGTTGACGGCAGATAAGGACCGCAAGGCCCATCCAGTCTGCCCATTTATTTTTCTACCTTATAAATGTGCCATCGGCCTTTGCTCTGTCAGTGGCCTATCTATTCATAGTCATTTGTATTGCTCCCTTGTGCCTATCCCATGCCTGTTTGAAGCCCTGCACTGTATTCATAGCCACCACTTCTTGAGGTAAGCCATTCCATGCATCCACCACCCTTTCTGTGAAAAAGAATTTCCTCACATTCCCTCTTAATCAGCCTCCCTCTAATCTCATGCTGTGTCCTCTTATCCTGCTATTTTTCTTATATTTAAACATGTTAGACTCTTTCACCTTGTTAATGCCCTTAAGGTGTTTGAACGCCTCGATCATATCACCTCTCTTCCTCCTTTGCTCAAGGGTATACATATTGAGCTCTGTTAATCTGTCCTCATATGTCTTCTGATGCAGTCCCTGCACCATTTTGGTTGCCTTTCTCTGGACTGCCTCAATTTGGTTAATGTCCTTGGGAAGGTGTGGCCTCCAATACTGCACGCAGTACCCCAGATGGGGCCTAACCAGTGTTTTGTAAAGAGGAATTATTACCTCCCTCTTACGACTTGTGATACCCCTACTAATACACCCTAACACCCCCCTAGCCTTACCTACTGCTTTAGAGGTCTGCTTGGATGATTTCAGGTCATCAGTGATGATGATGCCCAAGTTTCTTTCTTCCTTTGTGACTGCTAGCAACTCCCCTCCCAGCCTATAGGTGGCTTCAAGGTTTCTCTTCCCTATGTGCATGATTTTGTACTTCTTTGCATTAAATCCCAGTTGCCTCTCTTCTGACCATTTTGCTAGTTTATCCAGATCTCTTCTCATTCTGCCCACCCATCTGGATCATCTACTCTGTTGCAGATCTTGGTGTCATCTGCAAACAGACAAACCTTACCTCTAGTCCATCTGCAAGGTCACTAATGAAGATGTTGAAGAGGACTGGCCCCAGGACTGATCCCTGAGGTATCCCACTTGTGACTTGCATCTCTTCTGACTGTATACCATTTACCACCACTCTCTGTTTTCTGCCCGTCAACCAGTTTGCCACCCAGTTGACCAACTTCTGACCCACCCAGAGCCTACCCAGCTTATTTATCAATCTTCAATGTGGAACAGTGTCAAAGCTTTGCTGAAGTCAAGGTAGGCAACATCAACTGCTCCCCCTTGGTCCACCACTCTGGTTACCCAGTCAAAGAAATCTATGAGATTAGTTTGACAGGACCTTCCTTTTGTAAACCCATGCTGTCTTGGATCCTGTGCCCCTATGGATTCCAGGTGTTGCACTATCCTTTCCTTAAGGAGTGCCTCCATAATCTTGCCCACTACAGAGGTAAGACTGACTGGTCTGTAGTTCCCTGCCTCCTCCCTGCTACCACTCTTGAGGCAGGGACCACATGAGCCCTTCTCCAGTCTTCTGGGACCTCACCTGTGCTCAGAGACTCACTAAACAGTTCTGCTAATGGCTCTGCTAGTTCCACCTTTAGCTCCTTAAGTACCCCGGGATGTATGCCGTCAGGTCCCATTGCCTTATCCACCCTGAGCTTAGCAAGCTCTTAGGACCCTTTCTTTGTGAAGGGAGTAGTGCTCACCTCCCTCCCCTGTGTCCATGATGCTGAGCTGTGGGCCCTGCCCTACCTTCTCTTCAGTAAATACTGAGCAAAAGTACCTATTTAGGATAGATGCCTTTACAGTGTCCTCCTCCTCACATGCTCCCTTTTCTCCATTAAGCTTAGCAGTACCCCCTCTGGACTTTCTCCTTTCACTAATGTATCTATAGAAAGTCTTGTCACCTTCTTTTACTGTTCGTGTTAGTGTTTTCTCAGTTTGGGACTTTGCCTGCCTTACTGCCTTCCCTGCTTCCCTTAGGGCAGTTTGGTATGCCTCCCTATCTTCATCCCGCTGTGTTCCCTTACATTTCCTGAAGGCCAGCCTTTTGGCTCTGACCTTTTCTTCTACTGTATTTGAAAACCAAAGTGGCTTCCTTCTTCTTTTTCACTTCCTTTTCTGTGTAACACAATGGGATGTTGCTTCCAGTATTGCATCCTTAATGCTTGCCCATTTTGCCTGTACCCCTCACCTGTGTTTCTTTTTGCCAGGGCTAGCTTAACTCTGTTGGCCATCTTATCAAAGTCAGCTCCTCTGAAGTCCCATATTTTTGCCTTGGAATGGGATGATTTAGATGTAGTAGCCAAATTGAACCATACCATGTGATGGTCACTGGCCCCAGGTGACCTTTCTACCTGGAGATCTGTGATCCCTTCCTTGTTAGTCAGTACTAGATCTAGATAGCCCTGTCTGTTGTGGGTTGCTGTACCAGTTGTTTGAGGCCCTCCTGCAGGAATCCACTATGTGTCTAGTTCTGGCAGATGTTCTGCTGGTATTGACCAATCTGTATCGCATGTTGAAGTCTCCATTATCAGAACCTTCCGTTAGCTGTCATGTTTGTATATCTTCTAACAGTAATGTGTCTATGTCCTCCCCTGGTCTGGGAGCTTGTAGACAACCCCAGTTCTTATGGCTGTCCCATTTCCTGTTTCAGGGTGACCCACAGTTCTTCTGGCTCCTTATGTGTATTCTGAATTTCTGTAGCTTTGATATTTTCATTGACATACAGGGCCACTCCTCCCCTTTTGCACCTCCGGTCTCTTCTGAACAATACATAGCCAGGTACTGAAGTCTCCCAAGTGTGGTTACTGGTAAACCACATCTCACTAATTGCTACTATGTCCAGTTTAGCCTCTGACATTATTGCCTGCAGGTCTGGAATCTTATTTCCCAGGCTGTGAGCATTTGTACATGATTTTTCCATTGGCCAGATTTTGGTGTGTTAGTTGTTGGGTGAGGTTTGGCATTACCCCTGTGCGTCGTATGGGGCGACAAACCTTTTTTCTTACCTGGTGATGCAAATGAACTGCAAACATGCTGAATCCCTGTTTGACCACTAGCTGAGGGGGGAGGGGTGTTCTTCCCATTCAACGTATGAGGTGCTGCACCCCTATCCCCATTTGCTAGTTTAATTATTCTGCAAAGACGTCAAACTTCTGCCCCAATGCACTGACTCCCTCCTTAGTCAGATGCAGTCCATCAAATTTAAAGAACTTTCCTCCCAGAACTGTTGCCAGTTCCCTACAAATCTGTGTCCTTTTTCCTGGCACCAGCCCTTGAGCCACGTGTTTAACTCCCCTATCTCCCCTTCTCTGACCTTCCGTCCATCTGCTCCCCTCTCCCAGACTGGCAGGATCTCAGAGAAGGAGATGCTGGACAAAATAGATGATAGTTTGTCACCCAGCCTGGTCAGGTGCTCCTTGGTTTCCACAACTGACCGGCTGGTGAGATCATTAGTCCCTATGTGTACTAGGACATCAATGTTTTCTCCTGCTTTGTGAACAATTTTTAGCAATGCAGTCAGTGTCTCTCCATGCTGATGTACCTGGGAGACATCTGACCATTACCCCTGGCTGGAGATGGGTATCAACTCCCCGAATCATGGAGTCTCCTATGATCAGAAGTTTTTTGGATTTCCTTTTTGCTTTTTTTGTTTTGGTTCCTGATTGGGGTGAGTTTTGTTGTGCTAGCTCCTCTGCTGCAGTGTCCTGCTCTGCAGTGTCTTCTGCCTCTTTGTTTGATTTCAGAGATAGAGGCAGATACCTGTTTGTAGTGTTTATATGGTTTTGGAGCCATTATATGTTGGAGAGCAGAAGTGATGGGGCACCGATTTGCCCTTCCTAACCACCTGCCAACCTCCTGGACCAACTACCCTCTGCGGTCAAGGTTTTTCCGTTGGATGCTGGGGAAATGGCGGGTGGTTCTTATAATGTATTTCCTCTTGAATATGAAATTTGAGGCGTGCAATCTCTGCCCATGCTGCCCGGAGCTGAGCCCTACGATCTCCAAAGGTCCAGCATGTAGGACAGTGTCCTAACTCCTGTAAGACTGTCCTTCTGAAAATTGTTCCACAGTACCTGCAGTTAATGATATCCATTCCAGATAAGTTGCTGGGTTTATAACCTAGTCAGAGTAATTAGAAGGAAAAAAGGGAAAAAATGCAAGTAATGGTTTGATTGTGTTTTGTTTAACTTGTTATAACAAGTTAAATTATTAGTGCCCCTGTAAATGAGCTCACCTTATGGAGGCCCCACTGATCCACCCCTTCCTGCTCTGCCACAGGAAATGTCACAACTGTGGTACCCTATAAAAGGAGTGTAGTGTGGGGTGGTTGGGGATGGGGGTGGATGGTTGGGCCCTTCCCCTGCTGAAAAAGAAGAACCACGGATGAAAGAACAAGGAGGTAAGAGCAGAAACAATCAGTCAACAACAAATGCAGTAACCCTGAAAGCTTATCCTAATGTTAGATAAAACTGTAAAACCTGTAAAGCACCACCTGTAATAATTTCAGAGAAGATATATGCTGTAAGAAACACTTTGCTACAGAGAAAAATAAAGCAATGAAATGTTAGCAACAAACAGTAGCAATCCCTGTGAGTAAAAAATAAAAACATCACCACACAGTAAATCTGTTTAGCCAAAATAAGTCTTAATCCTTTTCCCTTGCTCTGGTAAGTTTCTCTACTTTGCCTTTCAAGCAGTCTTAGAAGGAAAGAGCTCAGGTGAAGCTAGGTGCCTTGGCCAGCAAACCTAGTCTATAATGACAGTAGCCCAGTCCCTGACCTATGAGTCATGACACAGTAGGGCTTACACTATATGACACAGCTGTCGTGAATGACAGTTGCATCATATAGTACAACCAGCTGTTTCCGCAAAAAATCAGTTATCCATAGAACATTGATTTTTTGAACTATGTATGCTCAGAAATGGAAATTTTTTGTTAAATAATTTTAAAACTACTTAACAGCTGAACTTAAAAAACACAAAAGCACATACCTTGGACCATCCTCTATCAAACCTGAAAGATTCAGGTTTCAAAGTCTCATATTTTTTGTTATCAGATGGCAAAATAAAGTCTTAAAATTTTCAAACATGGTGAGTATTACATTTATTTGCATCTCATTAATGTTGCCCCCACTTAACCAAGCTACATGAAATTTTCAGGATCAAGAGAACCTGGCACAATGGCTGTGCCTTCCAAATTTCAAGTGAATCACTCGAAAGGGGGCAGTTATTAAGGTACAAATATTGGGGTTTAACATGAAAGTGCTTACTCAACCCTAATATGCAGGTGAGACCATG
Source organism: Neoceratodus forsteri (assembly GCA_016271365.2). Classification (NCBI taxonomy): domain Eukaryota; kingdom Metazoa; phylum Chordata; order Ceratodontiformes; family Ceratodontidae; genus Neoceratodus; species Neoceratodus forsteri. The sequence goes on along the minus strand of CM028135.1, from coordinate 328,154,313 downwards.
CCTGTGTAATAAATTGCAAAAAACGTTGTTAATGCTCTAGTTAGGGTTAAAGTCACAAAAGCAGAGAAATGTAGCATTAGGGTTTCCAACCCTAACACCCTACCCCCACCCTGCAGACACTAACAGGCGTTGGGGGTGTACCTTGGGGTCGTTAGACTTGTTGTGAGCATGGACCTTGAAGTCTTTAGAGGAACTGATGAATCTTTATTACATCTACCATCTAAATATATATTTGAAGATCTAGCAGCTTCGACATCTTTTGATTGGTTGGTTCGGTATTACACTTTGGGGTAATAATAAGGAAGAATTTCTATGCTGGCCCACTGACACAGGGGCAGGGTGTCTGACTGTGATGCCAATGGCCTGGGTTCAGGAACAGACCTGGGGATGTTGGAGGACCAGCCAGGGGGAGAAGGATTGAGCATCCTAGGGACTGCTCTCCTTCTCCTGGAGGGAGGGAGGGAGTATATTGTCCAGCACAATGTGGACCCCTGGTAGAGGCCGGGGTACCCCCATGCTGGCACCATTATTGGGGGGGGACAGGGCGTATGTGGGACATCATTGCATGTCCCCACCCCAGGGGGGAAAAAAAAACTAGAAAACATAGTGGCTGCTCACCCAGGCCCCGATCGCATGCCACAGCACTTCCGGGGATCCCAAACTATCCCGTCGCCTGCTATGGCTATTAGGACTCTGTGCCCCACCTTGGGGGGCAAGCCAAGGAGGCAATGCCAGTGGGCCCTCCTGCTGGCACCCTTGTCCCATTGTTGCGGGAGTCCTACTGGTGCAGTGGCCCTGCCCTGTGGGCAATCAAGGGGGTATTGGGGGAACCGGAAGGTAAGTCCCAGGGTGCGAAGAGGATGCCAAAGGCTGGCGGGGCTGTGCCAAAGGTGGCTTGCACTAAAAAAAAAGGAAGAATTTCTATGCTCACTTATGGATTTGGTGTGGCAGCAACAATCTGTGTCTCAGATATCCTCCTTTCTTTTTACCAAGTTGTTTCCAGATATTACGGGTCATTCAAATTACTGGTCTTTATCCTTTCCAAATAATATTTTTAATTGGGATCATATCTGGAAAGACCTTTACATGTATATTTCTAATGACAAACTTCAAGTCACTCAATTTCACATTTTACATAATATATATTTTACGCCTGCGAAGTTGGCCAAGATGGGGAAATTGGCCTCCCCCTGTGCACGAGATGTGGACAGGTGGAGGGGACATTACTCCACATTTTGTGGCACTGCCCCAAAATTGCTCCCTTATGGGATAAAATAAAAAATAGAGTGGACTCCCTATTAGGCCATAATGATTTGAAATGTTATTATTGGAGACTACTCAGGCATAGTGGTTAAGGAGCGAAGACACCGCATGGCTATGATTTCTCCTTTAGTGAAGAATGTGGTTCGCCACCACTGGAAAGATCACTCTGATATTTCCTACCATGAGTGGCTGCAAGAGGTCCTGAGTAATCTCCATGTGGAGAAAATGATAGCTCTTTCCACAACAGGATTTCTGGATATAACAAGAAATGGGGCAGGTTACATACCCTGTACTGTCTTTAATCCTTCTTTAAGTGGCACAAGATGACTCTGTTGATGCTTATTTTTAATTTTGTGGTATTATACTTCAGTTTTAGATGTGTATAATTTGGGTCCCATTTATTGATTTATAGATGTCCTATTTTACTTCAGGTAGATACAGTATATAACTTTATTTTAGGGTCTCCACTGATGGGGGAGGGGTTGTTGTAGTGTTTTGAAATATAATTTTGAAGTTGGTTAGATGTTGTAGTTATTTGTTGTGTTTTTTGTTTTATTTTATCAGTACTGTTGTTGTTATGTTGTTATGAGTGTTATACTTGCATGCATAACTTAATAAAGTTTGTTAAATTAAAAAAAGAAAATTTGTGGGCAAAATATGAAAAAATGCCAAAGTTATGACCATTTGTTGCAATTTCACTACGCATGCTTATAACTTTGGAAATGTTAAATATTTTCACCCCAGATTTTCAACATAGCTTTCCTATTACCCTACCTCATGTGTGTCACAGCTGTCATTTTTTGGATCCTGGCCAAAATGTGTTTTCGCACCTCTGGAGTGGAATGGTGACAGAGTTGCGCAAAATTACATTCTGGCAGGGATTAAAAAATGTTCTGTACCTGGTACATGAGGTGGGGTTTTAAGATGGCTATGCTGACAATTTGGTCACTGTCTTCCCGTAAATGGAAGCACAGAGCCTAGAGGGCCATGTGCTTCCACAGCTACATACATATAGGCATCTACGGAGGGATGGAAGTGCGGGGTCCAAAGGACCCCGTGCTCTCACAGTAAAATAAGATAGAATTATACAATCTCAAAATGTAAGAAAATAAGTTGCAAAAAACTTTGTTAATGCTCCAGTTAGGGTCAAAGCAACGGAAGTTGGGAAATCGGGTGTTAGAAATTCCTACCCTAACACCCCACCCTCCCAAACCAGGCAGGAGAGCAGGTGTGGGGTGTGTCTTGGGCTTCTGAAGCCTAACACTCTTCTCATTCTCATAAAGTCTATACATCTGACATTATGTTAGGCTTGCGAAGCCCAAGGCACACCCAACACCTGCTCTCCTGCCTGGTTTGGGAGGGTGGGGCGTTAGGGTGGGAAACTTGGTTTGCTGGCCAAGGCACCTAGCTTCACCTGAGCTCTTTCCTTCTAAGACTGCTTGAAAGGCAGAGTAGAGAAACTTACCAGAGCAAGGGAGAAGGATTAAGACTTAGTTTGGCTAAGCAGAGTTACTGTGTGGTGGTGTTTTTATTTTTTACTCACAGGGATTGCTACTGTTTGTTGCTAACATTTCATTGCTTTATTTTTTCTCTGATTCAAATTGTTGTTGCTGGTATACCTTCTTCTGCATTATTACAAGGTGTGCCTACAGGTGTGTGTGCTAACAGATTACTGCTGTAATCTTCTGATTCAAATTGTCTTTTGCAAGGTATATCTTCTGTTATTGCTTTATTTTCTCTGGAGCAAAGTGTTTCTTAAGGGTATATCTTCTCTGAAATTATTACAGGTGATGCTTTACAGGTTTTACAGTTTTATCTAACATTAGGATAAGCTTCAGGGTTACTGCATTTGTTGTTGACTGATTGTTTCTGCTTACCTCCTTGTTCTTTCGTCCGTGGTTCTTCTTTTTAGGCAGGGAAGGGCCCAGCCACCCACCCCATCCCCAACCACCCCACGCTACACTCCTTTTATAGGGTACCACAGTTGTGACATTTCCTGTGGCAAAGCAGGAAGGGCGGATCAGTGGCCTCCACAAGGTGATCTCATTTACAGGGCACTAGTAATTTAACTTGTTATAACAAGTTAAACAAAGCACAATTAAACCATTACTTGCATTTTTTTCCTTCTAATTACTCTGACTAGGTTACAAACCCAGCAACTTATTTGGAATGGTTCATTAACTGCAGGTACTGTGGAACAATTTTCAGAAGGACAGTCTTACAGGATTTAGGACACTGTCCTACAGGCTGGGCCTTTGGAGATCTTAGGTCTCAGCTCCGGCAGCATGGGCAGAGATTGCACGCCTCAAATTTCATATTGAAGAGGAAATACATTATAAGAACCACCCGCCATTTCCCCAGCATCCAACAGAAAAACCTCGACGCAGACGGTAGTTGGTCCAGGAGGTTGGCAGGTGGTTAGGAGAGCAAATCAGGTGCCCCATCACTCTCTGCTCTCCAACACATTACCTCCAAAACCATATAAACACTATAAACAGGTATCTGCCTCTATCTCTGAAATCAAATAAAGAGGCAGAAGACACTGCAGAGCAGGACACTGCAGCACAGGAGCTAGCACAACAATACTCACCCAAATCAGGAACCAAAACTAAACAAGCACAAAGGAAATCCAAAAACTTCTGATCATAGGAGACTCCATGATTTGGGAGTTGATACCCATCTCCAGCCAGGGTGATGGTCAGATGTCTCCCAGGTACATCAGCATGGAGAGACACTGACCGCATTGCTAAAATTGTTCACAAAGCAGGAGAAAACATTGATGTCCTAGTACACATAGGACTATCGATCTCGCCAGCCGGGTCAGTTGTGGAGACCAAGGAACACCTGACTAGGCTGGGTGACAAACTATCATCTATTTCGTCTGCATCTCCTTCTCTGAGATCCTGCCAGTCTGGGAGAAGGGAGCAGATGGACGGAAGGTCAGAGAAGGGAGATAGGGAGCTAAACACGTGGCTCAAGTACTGGTGCCAGGAAAAGGACACAGATTTGTAGGAACTGGCAACAGTTCTGGGAGGAAAGTTCTTTAAATTTGATGGACTGCATCTGACTAAAGAGGAGTCAGTGCATTGGGGCAGAAGTTTGACGTCTTTGCAAAATATTTAAACTAGCAAATGGGGAGGGTGCAGCACCCATCGTCGAATGGGAAGAACACCCTCCCCTCAGCTAGTGGTCAAACAGGAATTCAGCGTGTTTGCTGCTCATTTGCATCACCAGGTAAGAAAAAGGTTTGTCTCCCATACGATGCACAGGGCAATGCCAAACTTCACCCAACAACTAACACACCAAAATCTGGCCAATGGAAAATCATGTACACAAATGCTCACAGCCTGGGAAATAAGATCCCAGACCTGCAGGCAATAATGTCAGAGGCTAAACTGGACATAGTAGCAATTAGTGAGATGTGGTTTACCAGTAACCACACTTGGGAGACTTCAGTACCTGGCTATGTATTGTTCAGAAGAGACCGAGGTGCAAAAGGGGGAGGAGTGGCCTCTATATGTTAATGAAAATATCAAAGCTACAGAATATCAGAATACACATAGGAGCCAGAAGAACTGTGGGTCACCCTGGAAACAGGAAATGGGACAGCCATAAGAACTGGGGTTGTCTACAGGCCCCCAGACCAGAGGGAGGACATAGACACATTACTGTTAGAAGATATACAAAACATGACAGCTAAAGGGAAGGTTCTGATAATGGGAGACTTCAACATGCCAGATACAGATTGGTCAATACCGGCAGGAACATCTGCCAGAACTAGACTCATAGTGGATTCCCTGCACGGGGAGGGCCTCAAACAACTGGTACAGCAACCCACAAGAGACAGGGCTATCCTAGATCTAGTACTGACTAACAAAGAAGGGATCACAGATCTCCAGGTAGAAGGTCACCTGGGGGCCAGTGACCATCACATGGTATGGTTCAATTTGGCTACTACATCTAAATCATCCCATTCCAAGGCAAAAATATGGGACTTCAGAGGAGCTGACTTTGATAAGATGGCCAACAGAGTTAAGCTAGCCCTGGCAAAAAGAAACACAGGTGAGGAGGTACAGGCAAAGTGAGCAAGCATTAAGGATACAATACTTGAAGCAACATCCCATTGTGTTAGACAGAAAAGGAAGTGCAAAAGAAGAAGGAAACCACTTTGGTTCTCAAATACAGTAGCAGAAAAGGTCAGAGCCAAAAGGCTGGCCTTTAGAAAATATAAGGGAACACAGCGGGATGAAGATAGGGAGGCATACCAAACTGCCCTAAGGGAAGCAGGTAAGGCAGTAAGGCAGGCAAAGTCCCAAACTGAGGAAACACTAGCACGAACAGTAAAAGAAGGTGACAAGACTTTCTATAGATACATTAGTGAAAGGAGAAAGTCCAGAGGGGTATTGCTAAGCTTAATGGAGAAAAGGAGCATGTGAGGAGGAGGACCCTGTAAAGGCATCTATCCTAAATAGATACTTTGCTCAGTATTTACTGAAGAGAAGGTAGGCAGGGGCCCACAGCTCAGCATCATGGACACAGGGGAGGGAGGTGAGCACTACTCCTTCACAAAAGAAAGGGTCCTACAAGAGCTTGCTAAGCTCAGGGTGGATAAGGCAATGGGACCTGATGGCATACATCCCAGGGTACTTAAGGAGCTAAAGGAGGAACTAGCAGAGCCATTAGCAGAATTGTTTAGTGAGTCTCTGAGCACAGGAGAGTCCCAGAAGACTGGAGAAGGGCTCATGTGATCCCACTCCACAAGAGTGGTAGCAGGGAGGAGGCGGGAACTACAGACCGTCAGTCTTACCTCAGTAGTGGGCAAGATTGGAGGCACTCCTTAAGGAAAGGATAGTACAACACCTGGAATCCATAGGGGCACAGGATCCAAGACAGCATGGGTTTACAAAGGAAGGTCCTGTCAAACTAATCTCATAGATTTCTTTGACTGGGTAACCAGAGTGGTGGACCAAGGGGCAGTTGATGTCGCCTACCTTGACTTCAGCAAAGCTTTTGACACTGTTCCATATAGAAGATTGATAAAGAAGCTAGGTAGGCTCGGGTGGCTGAAGTTGGTCAACTGGGTGGCAAACTGGTTGACTGGCAGAAAACAGAGAGTGGTGGTAAATGGTATACAGTCAGAAGAGATGCAAGTCACAAGTGGGTACCTCAGGGATCAGTCCTGGGGCCAGTCCTATTCAACATCTTCATTAGTGACCTCACAGATGGACTAGAGGGTAAGGCTTGTCTGTTTGCAGATGACACCAAGATCTGCAACAGAGTAGATGATCCAGATGGGGTGGGCAGAATGAGAAGAGATCTGGATAAACTAGCAGAATGGTCAGAAGAGTGGCAACTGGGATTTAATGCAAAGAAGTGCAAAATCATGCACATAGGGAAGAGAAACCCTGAAGCCACTTATAGGCTGGGAGGAGTTGCTAGCAGTCACAAAGGAAGAAAGAGACTTGGGCATCATCATCACTGATGACCTAAAATCATCCAAGCAGACCTCTAAAGCAGTAGGTAAGGCTAGGGGGTGTTAGGGTGTATTAGTAGGGGTATCACAAGTCGTAAGAGGGAGGTAATAATCCCTCTGTACAAGACATTGGTTAGGCCCCATCTGAGTACTCGCGCAGTATTGGAGGCCACACCTTCACAAGGACATTAACCAAATTGAGGCAGTCCAGAGAAGGGCAACCAAAATGGTGCAGGGACTGCATCAGAAGACATATGAGGACAGATTAACGGAGCTAATATGTATACCCTTGAGCAAAGGAGGGAGAGGTGATATGATTGAGACATTTAAACACCTTAAGGGCATAAACAAGGTGAAAGAGTCTAACATGTTTAAATATAAGAAAATAGCAGGACAAGAAGACACAGCATGAGATTGAGGGAGGCCGATTAAGGGGAATGTGAGGAATTTTTTCACAGAAAGGGTGGTAGATGCATGGAATGGCTTACCACAAGAAGTGGTGGCTATGAATACAGTGCAGGGCTTCAAACAGGCATGGGATAGGCATAAGGAGCAATACAAATGACTATGAATAGATAGGTCACTGACAGAGCAAGAGCCGATGCACATTTATAAGGTAGAAAAGAAATGGGCAGACTGGATGGGCCTGCAGGTCCTTATCTGCCGTCAACTTCTATGTTTCTATGTTTCTATTTCCCAACTTTTGTTGCTTTGACCCTAACTGGAGAATTACATTTGTTGCAATATATATATATATATATATATATATATATATATAGATACATAGATACATAGACAGTGTCAGCAGATAAGGGCCTATGGCTCACCCAGTCTGCCCATTTGAGCTTGTAAGTTCAGTTTATGTTTTCCTAGAAGTCTGTTGCCCTGGAAATGTTTTTTAACTAATTATGAACCTTCTTCTGTGAATGTGTGACACAAAAAGAATCCTTTTTCATATTATGGGTAATTAAAAGGATCCTTTACTGGAACTATATATATATATATATATATATATATATATATATATATATATATATATAGTACTTCAGTGTTAAACTCAAAATTTTGCAGTTAAATAACTTTGGAACCACTCAATGGATTTGCATGCAAATTTGCATGCACCATCTCCCAGGGTAGATCTCTGGATGTGGCAAGATATGTTCCAGTTGGATGTGTATGTTTCCAAGTTCCGGAGGGACGAAAAAAAGCATTTTTTCACCCATTGCCTTTGCTGGGATTTTCCTTTGAACTTGCATACAGCCCAGACAGTTTGAAATCTTGGTCTGAAATTTTCAGGGCAGAAAGGGACTTGCCCACAGATATGTCTTTTGCTAGCCTGCTGAAAAATTAATAAGCCGTTTGTAAGTTATTGCATTTTTTTAAATTTGAAAAAATAATTTCTGAGCATGCTTAGTAAGCACTAAAAGATAGCTGTATGAAACGAAAAACTAATCCTGTTTCATATGGGAAAATTCCTTTTTCATTTGTTCCATCTTGAGTCCATTTAAAAAAAAAATCTAATTCAAAAGCTGTAACAGTGGCATCATTTAGAGACAGCAACACATCTATCAGGGTGATTGAGACCCCCTTAGGTGTAATCTACACTTCACAGTTGCAGACATGCCCTGGAAATGTTTTTTTAACTAATTATGAACCTTTTTCTATGAACATGTGATACAAAAAAATAATCCTTTTTCATATCATGAGTAATTAAAAAGGATCCTTTTTCATGACTGGAGAATCCTTGCTTGTGTTTTTTTATATTTCCGTCCCCCCACTGTAATATTTTTCCCTGGTGTCTAGTGGCATCCCCCCACCCTCTGATCACTTCCCCCTACTTACTTTATCTTCCTTGTTGTCTATTGGCACCTGCCACCTTCCAATCGCAGTCCCTGTTTTGTGTGTGTGTGTGTGTGTGTTCCATGGTATCACTAAGAGTAGACAGAAGCCATCCTCCTCACTGTGAGCCTGAAGCACCAGGGAAGGCATCCTCCTCGGGCAGCCTCGGGAAGCTGGTTATGCTCACATAATCCACCTGTGAGTAGGCTCCCAGTCACTTGCTGTAACCTCCCAGCACTCCAGTGACAGTCCACCCAGCTATGAAAATGTATAGAAACAGGAAGCAAAGGAGATGTTGAATCTCAGCTGGCTACCCTGGGTAAATAAGCTGAGATATGAAAAGGATAATTATACTATAAAAATAAAAAAAATACAGCCGGCCCAGTGGTGCTGAGGGTTGAGGCGCTGGACATCACACCTCGTGCCGTGCCGGCGACCCGGGTTTGGGAACGGACTCAGGCACTGGGGGTCGGCAGGGGAAGGGTTGAAGACAGAGTGCCCATGTGGTGCTCTCCTCCCCAGATCAAGGGGATGGGAATACCCAGCGAGCCAGAGACCCACAGTGGAGACCAGGGGTACTGTAGCAAGCCAGGCAGGCACGTAATAGCGTGGCCGACACAGGCAGGGTTGCCATGCACCAGAAGCATCGGGGCATGCCCACGCATGGGGAAAGGACAGAAAACAGAACAACCCAGTCCCAGGGGTAGGCGATGGCACCAACCCCCATGCCCACTGATGGGTCCGACCTAGCCTACCTTCCTGGATTCTCTGCCTGGTGCCCACATCTGCAGATGGAGTCTACAAAGTTTGAAGAGTGCCCAAGGTAGGAGGGGCAGCCCCACCCTGGAGGGGTTAAGCTGGGGGTGCCAGCTGTGAGGCGGGGTGGGGGTGAAAAAGGTATGGATGGGGTGGACTTCAGGCAGGGCAGGATTCAAGTTGGATGCCTGAGAGAGGCTCCTAGGACCGCGACCAGAGTGAAAGACAGTTGGAAAAAAAAATATGACAGTGTGTTCGTATGATTGTGTCTGATTGTATGTCTCTGCATATATATTTATGGTTATCTGTCTGAAAGAGTGCATGTATGCATGTTATATCAGTATGTGTGTACATGTGGGTATGTCTGTGGTATGTATGCATGAGTCTGTAGGTGTCTTGCAGAGGACTAGAGGAGGAGGTGTGTGTAATAGTCATTGAGCTGCGAGCACTGCTGAGAGTGGTAAACTGGACTGCAGGGCCACCAGTGCCAGTGGTACCCCAGGGGAGACTTGCCAGCAGGAGGTATAGGAGTGGGAATCACAGTATATCCAACTTGGTGGACATGAAAATAATCAAATGGATAGCTGAAGATCGTTGGTATGTTAATTTTTAGAAAGGCGAAGAATTTAATATTTTCAATATCTAGTCTGGTGCAATATGGTGATGCAATATTCACTATCTCAGATATACCCACTATTGCAGATATACCCATGCCTCTAGTGGCCAGAAGTAGTACTAAATTCCAAAGTGATAATACTGTCCCAAGGGCACTTTTCCTACGAAGCCTGCTCTTGGCAATAGTCTTCACACTTTTTCCCCTTGCACAATAATGAACAATATAATCCTCACTTGTTTTGGCCTCACTCTTCTCATTTCCCTGGCCTCTTTTCCTCCCCTCTCCCAACTCTCTATTATTTGCCTGCTCCTGATACACATTAGCCACTCCCCAACACATTATCCCTACTCCAGTCAATTACCCATAGCCTCCACTTGCTTCCATACTTCCCCCTTACCTGTCCTAGCTGTCCTAAACTTCTCTAGATTCCTCTCCCCCCACATCAATCTGCCCCCATCCCCTACTCTTCTTTGCCCAAGAGCTAATAGGTGGGTATTTGTATTCCCCAACATGCTTATCACCCTTCTGCTACTTTCTGCAGGTGGTATTGAACTCAACCCAGGACCTACCTCCTATCCCCCTACCCACCTCCCTAAGGGTTTAAAAATTGTATACCTAAACATATGTAGTCTACTCCCTAAAATCTCCCCCCTCCAACCTATAATGCTGGATCTACATCCAGATGCCATGGTTCTCTCAGAAACCTGACTGTCACACAAGATACCAGACACCAATTTCTCTACTCCTGAGTACACCATTATCAGACAAGACAGACCAAGCAAAGGTGGTGGTGTAGCAATGTTTATATCTTCGAACCTCCAATTCTCACCTGTTTTGTCCATCACGTCTCCATACCAATATGAACTCCTCCTTATTAAGCTGTCCCTCCCTTTTTCTGTCCCTATCTACATAGCTGGCACCTATTGCCTCCTCGCCCTCCCTATATCAACTATAACTGAAATTATCACCACAATCTCCTCACATATCACCTCTAGGAAGTTATACCTGCTAGGAGACTTAAAAGGTCAATTGGCTCTCCTCTACCAACACTAACTTGTGCAACAAAGTAAGCTCTCTAAACTTAACACAACTTATTACTTCCCCAACCCAGCTTAACTACAAATCTCTCAAGAACACCTTGTTAGATTGGACCCTCACCTTCCACACCCACCGTGTAATAGACTCTAGTATCCTCCCTGACTCATTTAGTGACCATCACATGATATATCATATACTGCATTCATAAAGTCCACCAAACCAAAACCCCACCCAAGCTGATTCCTCTGCTCTCCTATTGTACTCTCAGCATCGCTTCTCTCCTATATGACCTACACCACACTGACTGGTCTCCCATATCATCAGCATCCACAATTGGCACAGCCCTCAACTACTTCTGGACTAAACTCCTGGGAATCTGGGACTTGCACGCCCCCACAAAACAAGCAAGGGTCAAGGGTGCCCACTTCCCCTGGATAAATGCTGAACTGCTGACCTGCATGGAATCCCAATCTCACACTCTCCTTCTACAATACAGACAGCTTAGAAATGTTTGCACCAAGGCCTCAAGATTTGCTAAGTCCTAATAATTCTCTACTTTCTTCTACTCCAATTTAAGCCATCCTTTGAAATTCTGGAGAGTGGTCAAATCCATCCCAACCCTCATACATGATAATGTCCCACTCTCTGACCCTCCATCTGTTGCTGCTACAGTCAACACTTTCTTTACATCCTGTGCTTCCTCCCTCCTCTCCTCCCTCCAACCCCCATCCCCTGCACATCTTCTGCTTCCTCTAACCCCCCACCTAATCCTAACCCCTCCATCCCCCCTTTCTCATTCTCTCCCATCTCACCAGATGAAGCTCTAAAGGCACTCTGTGCCTTGAACCCCTCCAAGGGCAGGAGCTCTGATGGTTTAGACCCCATCCTACTCTATCTCTCCACCCCTGCTATAGCTTCCCCACTAGCCTCTCTTCTTAACCTATCTTTTACTCTAGCCTCAGTTCCCTCCATCTGGAAGCATTCCACTGTCATCCCTCTCCCCAAAGGTGGTGATCCCACTTCCGTGGGGAAAAATTGACCAATTTCCTTGCTTTCTATCCTAGCTAAACATCAAGAATGCATTGTCCTCACTCAGCTCACTCCTTATCTTGACTCTACCTATTTTTCACCCCTTTCCAGTCTGGCTTCCAGACGTCCTGCTCCACCACTACATCCCTCTTATGGCTCACTGACTCCATACTCATATTAAGGTTCATTAGGGGCTAGGAGGGTTATGAACCCCATAGTTGCTCCTCTAGGTTACTAAGTGTAATAACTAAGTTTATGCCCAGAAAATATAAGGTTATCGAGGCGTCGTTTAAATTCATTTTTTGTTTTTACAGATAATTACTTCAAGTGTAAGATTATTCCAAGGATTAACTATTCGTAAGGTGAAAATGAATTTTCAATTATTATAATTACATTTTCTACATGATAATTGTAAGGGTGACCTCTGGTATTACAGGAGTTATTTTTAAATTCAAAGCCCAATTCTGAAAGTAAATATGGGTCTTGGATTATATCAAACATTAGGAGAAGGTCACCTCTGAGACGGCATGTTGCTAAGGATATGAAGTTTAGTGAATTGACTCCATTTTCATAGGACTGGTTGTATAAACCAGCTATATGTTTAGTAAACATTCTTTGAACATTTTCCAGGAAAGTGTAATCTGATTTTTTAAAGGGGCGCCAAAGCTGAGAGGCATATTCTAAGTGGGGTCTGGCATAGGCCCTAAAAGGAGGGATCATAACCTTAGGGTCCGTTGATCTCTCCAATATGGATCAGGTACATGTTACCTCTGCCATTTGGGTTGATCTGGCAAAAGCCTTTGACACAGCATCTCACTCCCTCCTCCACCAAAATATCTCTGGCACTTAGTTACACTCCTCAGCCACCGGGTGGTTTCAATCCTACCTGTTAGGTAGAACCTAATAGGTCAAGATTGGCTCCTCCCTCTCCCTCCCTCTCCCCATCTCGACTGGTGTCCCACAAGGCTCAGGTCTAGGCCCTATACTATTCTCCATATTCCTTAATGACCTCCCTTCTGCCTGCTCCACTTCCTAAATCCACATGTATGCGGACGACATCATCCTTTACACATCTGGCACATCATCCTCAGCTACTGAAGCTAGACTGCAACATGACTTCAACAATGTTCAGTGACAGTTCCAGGCCAACCAGCTATTCATTAACCCTATAAAGACAGTCTCCATGTCTTTCAGTACTAGACAGAGACTATCTAAACGTAAATTTCCCCCTACCTTCCACACCCTGGATGGCACCCGTATTGAAAATGTCACCACCTTTAGATACCTGGGGGTCTACCTAGATTACCACTTGGACTTCTTGGCACATGTTGATGCAGCCTACAAGAACTTGCACCCCAAGCTTGGTGCTGTATACCAAAACAAGAATTGTATCCCTCAATCTGCCCGGCATGCAATTGTGCTGAAAAGGATCCTTGCCACGCTTGACTATGCAGACATAGTTTACAGTGCCACCTCCAAAACTACCCTGGCTAGACTGGAAACCTTTTACAACTCTTTCTGTTGCTTTGTACTTTCCTGTCCCCCTCGCACTCACCACTGTGACCTTTTCAAAGCCCTGACCCTCCCTTACCTGGAATCCAGGTGGCTGTCTCACACTGCCTCTTTCATGGCTAAATTCTGGACTGGCAATCTCCCCTCCTACCTCTCCTCTTCCATCTGCACCTCTCCCAAAGCACCTATTCGCTACATAACACTGACTCTTTCTCCTTCACAATCCCACACCGCCACACCAATACTGGCCAATCTGCCTCCTCTTACTGATGCCCTAAACTGTGGGATGCACTCCCCCACCATTCGAAATGCCACCTCTCCCAAATCCCTCTCCTTTCTCTTATGAAACTTCGCAACCCACACCTGTGCATGCCAAAGCATATTGTCCACCATATTCACTGTCCCCATCCCCCCACTTTCCTGTAGACAATGCCCCGGCAACTACCCACTTGGCTTGATACTGCTTCGACTGCACATTTCTTAGCCTCATGCAATTACTCCCTTTTTTCTTCATAATGTCACTTTTTCTAGCCCTCCTAAACAGACCATTTCTCTTGGGCTCTCATAGTTGTGCACAAACTGTATTTTATTTTATTTAGGATGTATTTCTAATTTGTACTTTCATTGGACTTATCTGTCTAAATGCACTATTTTCCTGCATTTTGATGTAACTCGATTACCATGCTGACTTGTTTGTTGTCCCAGTCTGTACTCACAGTCATGTACTATTCACTACGTTGTTTTGCTGTTCAGTTTTTGTATTGTACCTGACTCATTGCACTTTACTGCACTGTTTTTTTTATTCAGGCCTGTATGTTACATTGTACTTGTTATTTATGTACTTTCATTGTTGTACTCCCTCTTCCCCTTCCTCCAGGACGCTTCTGGAAATGAGCTTCAGCTCAGAATGCTTTCCTAGTGAAACGTTTGAATAAATAAATAAATATATATATAAATATCACCAGTTGAGCTGAAATATCATTCCAAACTTTCTGAAAAGTGCTGGGTATCAGTGTCCAAAAGCTCCTAAATGTCCTTTGTTGTCTCTGGATCTTCACCATCTACATTGTCTTCCATGTCATCACACTGGTGCCTGGCACTGGAAGCATGTGAAGTCAAATGAGGAGGATAAGCAGTAGGAGCAGGAGGAGTTAGATGCTTGTTTGTTTCTTCATGTGGTCTGTGCCACTCCATTCAAAGTGTATGTAACGGTTTCTGATTGACAGAGTCAGTGCATCCAGGGGAAATGTGCACATCTTTATATCTGGGATCCAGTAGTGTTGCCATGCCAGATTGTGTGCCCTATGTAATGATTTGCAGGGCCATGACCAGGAGGGTGCAAGAGCTGTGGTTACGGTAGAGCCCACACTGTTAGGGGGCTCACTGCCTCAGAGTTCAGCGTTAAGAAAACCTTTTCTCAAAGGCAAAATTTCAAGCTTCTCTTTTGAAATTGCTTATCCATTTGAAACTGGGTCTCTCAGCAGTGGTGTCAGCTCCAGTTTCACTTAGGTGGGGGGGGGAGTTCAGAACAAAGAAGCAATAGGGTCCATCACTCAAAACATCTAATCTTGGTGCTTGTGTCACCTGGAGGAGCAGGAATAAATTACATTGTTCAGTTCTTTGATCATGGTGCCAGAAAGGGGGATGGGGAAGGGGACAGCATGGAAAGATTATGTATGCTCAGCGGAACTGATACAACATAACATACGCTATAAAAATTTGATATGTGCTAATTGTTATCTTACATTTATTGATCAGGGTGGGCCCCACAAAATATTTTGCAGGGGAACCCTTACATTTGTTGGCATAGCCCTGATAATTTGTAATCTGTCTACATTTTTTGTCAGAAACCTCTTCCACTTCCTTAATGAGTATTGCATCCAACTTGTGTTGCTGCTGAGATGACTCAGATTAACAACTATACTGATGCCACCACTGTAACCCTCTCCAGCACCATCATCATTGCTGCTATTCTCACCACTGCCACCATTGCTACTGCCTTGGCAAATTCCATCACTAGCCTTGCTTTGTTGGGTTGCTGCAGAAGGTCTGAAATAACAGTGTGTGTGTGTGTGTGTGTGTGTGTGTGTGTGTGTGAAGTAGACTCACCAAGGGAAGGACCATGCTAAATGTTGGTAATTCAACATTGACATCTTTGGTGGCCTGTTTGTAAGGTCTCAGAAGCATAACAATCTTTTGCAGTGCACACTACTGCTCTTGGGACAGATATCCTCCATAGGCCAAATTGACAAATTCCAAAGCCATGAATGCACCTGTTAGTTTCAACAGCCTCTCCACCATATAAAAGATAGAGTTCTATCTTGTTGCTATGTCTTTAATTAAACAATGCTGTGGAATACCATACTTCTGTTGGTACTGTTGGAGAAACTCAACATATTTGGGGGAATGATGGAAATATTTATTAATGTCTTATACAGTGTAAAATATTTCTGTTAGCTGTGCATGTTTGTCAAGCACATGACTCACCACCAGATTCAGAGTATGTGCAAAAAAGGTCCATGGCAAAAATCCCCATTATTCATGGCCTTCAGCATGTTACTCCCAGTGTCCATCATGAATATTCACACATTCAGATCCTGAGGGGATATCCAGATGTCCAGCAGTATTTGGAAGAAGTTGATGAACCACATAATGTTTTCCCCAACTGTGCTTCTCTTTCCATAACCAGCACATTAAGTAAGGCAATACCTCTGTTAGTGTGGCTCTGCAAGTCTGTCTACATCAATATTTATCCCCAAGGGGATACTAATTGTGGAGGTTGGGAAGGAAGGGTGATGATGTGGCTTGATGTGGTCTCAGCCCAACTAGTAGTAAGAATTAGGAAGCTTTGGTTTGTACTATTGCTATATATATCATTAGTGAAATGCCCATAACCCCAAACTCATACATACTGTACCAGGGAGAACATGACTGGAAAACATGAAGCATGGTGGGATGCTGAATTTGGCCTTCAGTTCATGCAGCAGTCTTAAAAAGCTGGTGTCCTCTACAACAGAGAATGGCTGAGGATTATTGGCTATCATCTCCCAAATCAGTTTTTTAATTTGAGTAGGTCTTCAGTGAGTTAGTGGCAGTTTTATGTGTGCATGTAATGAGGAGAGATGAAGCAACATTTTAATTTGCTGGTAAAGTTAATGCAAAGTAGGAAAGGTTGCTCCTGAAAACAGGCACTTGTGCCTAGTGGGCCTTACCCAGTTACCAAAGTCTAAAATAAAAAAATAACGTTGCACTTTGTGAAGCTTCACAAAGTTCCTGACCTCTGCATCAATCCCCCATGCACCGTGTCATATTTCCATCCTACTCCCACCTCCCAGAAAGTTTAAGAATGCATCCTCCTTCCCCTAATTCCACTAGCACCCTTTTTCCTCTCCCCTCTCTGCCGCATGAATTTTAAATATATTTATAGATTTTCCTTTTCTCCACCCATGTGCCAAAACACACTCTCCCTGCCTACCACCAGCCCGACCAGACTCCAATGTATAACTCTCCTCTCCTCAAACAACCCCCCCCAGCTCCTACCACCCTCTCCCTCCACCCCAGTGCCTCCAGAAATCCTACTTTTCTTCACCTGTAAAAGAAGAAAAACATCCACCTTCCACTGGTGAAGAGAGTCTGCTCCATTCAGTGTATCAGTAATGGCATGAATGACTGATGACATCTTTGATTATAGTAAAACCAGATTGTACAAAGTTCAGAGAAGAACCTCTTGGATGGTTATGGGGACATGATCTGTACTACACTGTCTTTGCACTTTCAATTAATAAAGTATACCGTTTCATATTTTCAGTCCAACAAGACCATGTTTTTAATAGGTCTTTCACAGTTTGTGTGGTGAGTGCTGGGGCTTTTTTTTGTGTGTGGAAGTGTTCATTGTTTGCTTTTCAAGTACCACCATATTGGGGTGTCCTCAATTTTTTGTGGGAGTTCACTGTTTGTAAAGTAGGCTGTGGAGTACAAGGCCATGAAGAGTGCTATGGAGCTCCAGGGCTGATCTCAGGCAGCTATAAATGTGCATTTTTAATTCATCCTGTGTGGGAGTTGGGAAGAGACCAGGCAGGGTCCAGAGAGGAATGGGTTCAGATTAATGTCTGATGTTACAGTTAAAAAAAAAAACAAACATTTTAAGGAGTCTCAAGCAAGCCTGCCAAAAAAAGAAATGTTATAAGCCAGTTGAGCTAGCCTGAGCTTGAGAAAGTCAGGGGGGTTCACAGACTTGCTCATCTGGCAACCTCACTGCCTAGATAAGCTCTTTTGTTTTTGTAAGTGCTGTCATCTACTATTAGTTTAAACTGTTAAACTGTATGTCTATGATTCTATCCAACAGAAAACTGCCAAAACAGTAAGAAAAGTCCTGTGTTTTTAATTAAAAAAAAACCAACTCTTTTTATATATGTTATGTATTTATGGAGTTGTTTATTCCTCAGTATAGCCTTGTTACTACCTCTTAATATATGTAATGTGCAAGATGACCCCAGGGGGCAAGAAGAACAGCAGCAAGTGTCACAGACATAAAGTTACACAGGGTCCAATTCAATAGTTTGCCATCAGTCATCATAACAAGTATATATAGAACAAATTGTAGGCAACTGTGAATTACAAGACTGCAATTTCATTGAGGGGTTCTGTTGACATCATAAACCACAAAATTGAAGCTTGATTGGTTTGTAAATGTCACTAGAACCCCAAAATGGAATTACAAGCCTTGTAATTTATTTAGCACTGTTAATAGGGTTTAAAGCTGGCATACAGTATATAAATAAAGTTGTTTCCTTGTCAGTGGAATGTGAATCAAGAGGCATTGTTTACCTCAGAATGTTCAACAGTAAGTGAAGCATCTCAGACAGTTGAGTGACACAGACATTCTAAAAAAGCCATACTTTACAGTTCTGACATCACAGCTGCGAATTACAGGATTTCTAATGTCACAGCTGTGAAACACAACAAAAGGTGTATGGGCTATCAGTGAATTACAAGGGTTGACCATGTATTATGTGGAGGACTGTGTAAAAGCAACCATACACAACAAGGCTGTGTTTCAGTTGAGAGCTTTTCATGGCAATAACAAACCTCAAGAGCACAGCGCGAGTGGTCTCTTGTTACCATGGAAACCTGAAGATTGAAACACAGCCTTGCATGTGTATAGTTGCTCATACACAACCTTTTATAGTGTATAGGCAACCATCAGTACAAGGCAAGCCTATATCCAGCATGCATAAAAAAGGTCTCCCCCCATGTAAGCAATAATGCTCGACAGGGTGGGCGGTATTGGGAATACCGGACCGGCCAGGGGCGTAATGAGTCCTGACACCGCAGGCAGAGGGCCTTATAGCACTTGACCGGTCCGGTATTGCCATACCACCACCCTGGAGAACTTATGCACTAGAAATGGGCACTGTGGCTTTTCCTATGGGATTTAAAAAGTCAAGAAAAACAGTTAAAAGATATATTAATAATAAAAGTTTAAATGTTTGCATAGTAAAGTAGTCCCAATTTCTGTGCTGTTACATCTGTTGTCCACCCCCCACCAGAATCTTGAAGTTAGCCCCCCCAGACACAGAGTTTCTACTTACTGTGTCAACAGCAGTGCCTTTGCTTTATTTGAGGGGTTGAAAAATGTATACTGTGTGATGTTGTTAATTGTTTAGAGATGCAGCGTTACTTCGGTGTGCTTGATGACGTCATACCCAAAAGTAAAAGAGGCGTTTGAACGAAAAACTAATTTCTTTCTTTATTCATTTCTGTATGCAGTTTTGGGTTGTTTTCTTTATTGGAAGGCCATGTCATAGTCAGCGATTGATGTGTGGGGTTGGAGAGTGCAGGAAGGAGAAATGAGACAGGTGACACCAAGGACGAGTGAGGAGAAGTGACTGGCGACCGTGGATCTGTTTAGAAAGTCGAGATTGCAACGTACCGTCGGAGCTGTGAGCCCTGGCACAGTGTAGGTACACTGCAGAAGTTTTTATTCATGAGGAAGTTTCTTTTGGTCATAAGGCAATAAATGTATGAGAATGATTGGGCGGGGGGGATATCCAGCAGTGTAGAGTGAAGCGAAGTGGAACATAACGGAATGAGACAGAGCTTCCATTCCGTTTAATCACTAAAAAAAACTGCTTTGGGAAACCAGATTCATGAGTTGCTATATGCTCAGTATTTAGAAAAATGACACACTGTTGTGTGTGGATTTGTTTAACAGTTGGCACTAAAGTAGGGTGTTGGGGGCCAATATCTCTCTCAGCAAGAAAAAAAAATGGCGGTTGCTTCAAATTGACTACCCAGTGCTTCAGCCAATGGTGAAGCAGGCTGGGCACAATGTTTTCTGGCTGGGCATCAGGCAGGTTTGGGCTGGCACTTTTTATTTCCTGGGCATCTATTGAAAGTTAAGGTACGCCCCTGGCAAGGGTACTAGTCAATCAGATGCCAGGAAATAAAAAAAAAAAACATTTTCTAAGCTCTGCTATTACTCTTACTCTACAGGTTCTTCCAGGCACCACTAACATCTGGGTCTAGCTCTCATCGCTGTGGCTGCTTCACCGGCTGCTGTGGTTTGAATAAGGTGGTGCCACAAAGATGTTCTATGTTGTTCTGTTACAGCAGTGATATTCTCAGTGCAGCACAACAACATCATGACTTTGCTACTGCAGCACAACAAGCCTGTTCTAGGGATGGAACTCCATCCTTAACTGTGTTCTACATAGAGAATACTGGATGGACAACTATTCACAGCCAGTGTGTTGTGCCACCAAGGGGTTCTGATTCCCTCTTCGTGCTCAAGGTCTGTGGGAATCAGAACCCTGAAGTGGTACAACACACTGGTTGGGTATAGAGTTGCCCTTCCAGTATTTTGTATAGTGTATGGTGCCCCCCCTGAAGAAAACAAATGCAGTTTTAACACTTTTTATATTTTGATTACAGAACAGAAGTTGCTTGTTGCCCATCCTGTTCCAAAAGTTAGGGCTGGTTGCTAGGGATACATGTGTGGTTGCTAGGGACCTGATGTCCCTATGTTTGTAACACAGTCTTCTACAGGCTGCCAATCAGGTGTGGGAGGGATTTAAAAAAAATGTAAACGGTGGCTGTGTTCCTCGCTTAGTGAGAGGTGGAAGTTGTTTCATTTGGTAAGTTAATTTTTAATATTTGGTTGATCCTGTGTTTCATTTTTTATTTGTGGGCATGTATCTGGTTGATCCTGCACTTGTTAGTTATATCTGGTTGATCCTGAATTGCGTAGTGCAGTTCAAGGGTCATGGAATGTGATTGTACCCCAGAAGGGCACAATCACATTCCATCAACTTTGAACTGTGGTACAACAAGGTTTGAACTGAGATGGAAAGTGAGTTACAGTAGAATCATGTTTCACCATACACTATAATACACTAATATACAGTTATGAATTAGGTAGGAAAAATACAGAAACCCGATTGGCCAAGGAGCTTGGTATCCAGTGCTACTGCTGATATCTCGGCACAACAGCACTGGAAAAAGATTTGAGTCCTCTTAATCCTGTGCAGCCACTGAGATATCACTACACATCAGTCCAGGGCAAAAATGTCAATATCAAACATGGTTGCCCTGTCATCATCAGTGTGACAAACACTAAACTGAACTGTTGGGCAAAAACTAAACTGCTCACAGAGCAGTGCACACTTTAACCCTCAGTTTCTGTACTTAAAGAGCTACTGAAGCCTCAAAGAAAACTTTGAAAAACATAATAATCTGGTAAAATTCTGCTTGTATTCCATATATATTCCAGATTTATCCTCCCCATTATTTATTGCTGAGGAAATGTGCATGAATACAAGATTTTTATCCCTTACAGTTACTTTAAAGTTAATCTGCCTGTACAGCTTACTTCCTACTTCAGATCATAATGTTCTGTTGTTATCTCACAATCTGTTGCCATGAGAGAAACTGTGATGTCACGAGCAGTGCATTATGACCTCAGTAACAGAAATGGATGAACTGTTCAGGAGCAAAAATCCTATTTTCATGCAAATGACCTCAGCAATAAATAGTGGGGAAGAGGAATAAAGAACTAATGTGAAATACAAGCTGAACTTTATCTAAATATTACATTGTATTAAAGTTCTCCTGAAGGTGTCAGCTGCTCATGTAATTTTTTAATTTTTGTATATTAAATATGTCGAACAAGAGTCTTCAAACTGCCTCAATTGTGTACTGGTAGAATTAAAAACAAAATTCCCCTATACCCCAGACTGCCGCTTGCTCCCACTCTCCTTAAACTCTCCTGACTGAGAGTCTTAAGGCCTTGATCCTGTTCCTGTATTGTTAGAATTAAAAAAATATATACTTTCCAGCACGCCTCACAGTCATACTGCTGCTCCTCACATTACCTCCGCAAGTAACTTTGGTCCTGGTGCCCCCGGTTAGGGCCCTTTATGATCTCAGTTTCTGTTGACATTGACTCCTAAAGCATCTTGGATCCAGCACCTGCTGCCAAACACCAGTCAAAGTGCTGAACAGATGTTTTTTTAAATGCCTGGGTTGGCTTCCCTGTGCTAAACTGCAGTTGTTTTTTCAGTAACTGTCAATGAAAATAAGCTGCTGCAGACACAGTATTTTTTTTTTATTTTTGACCAGGTAAGCACACTGAACAAATATGTGCATATTTTCAAGAATGACTCAGGAGGATAAAAGTAGAGAAAGACAGGGCAATGTCACCGGTTACATTTGTGCAGAAATATTGGGAACAGTATCACTGCAGACTGCCAGGCTCTGGAGTCAGTGCTTTCTGTGCTTGCCCTCATTGATGCCTGCACTGTACTTTGAGAATCTCAGCTGCTTATATGCAGCACTGCCACCACCTACTGGCCAAATGACAACTGTAAAATATATCAAATGGAAATATTTTTTCGCTTTCAATATTGATTTCATTTATTTTCCCTGTATGATTAATCTACATTATGAAAAATGCTTTTTATAAAAAAAAAAAAAAAATCTCATCACATATTTTTATAACACATTTAATTACTGCAATTAGGCACACCAGGGTGTGCACTGTGCTGGGATAAAAGTGCTTCTCAGGTGGTGAAGCACTTCGCCTTCAGCCTTGTGCTTCAACCCACCCCATGCTTGCTATTATACCAGCACAACACACACACCCTGGTGTGCCTTATTGCTTAATTAGGGAATGCAAGTTCACTGACTGCAATTAACAACAGGGGCTCAATATTCAAAATTTTGCCTGGGGCAAATTTTGCACTGCCCAGGAGACAAATTTAGCCTACAGCAAATATAATGCAATATTCAAAGGAGTAGCCCAGGGGCCAACACTGATGAATATAGCAGACAAACAAAAGTGAGCAAACATGGATGTGAGTGCAGTGCAAAGACAGCCCAGCGAAGAAGACAGCTGTGAATATAGCAACTGGGTAGTGCAAATAGCAACATCAGCCAAGTGCACACAGAGGTGGAGTCAGGCACAGGTGAACTACATGGCCACTGTGTGCACCAGCAAAGAAGTGGTGCAGAACAACTGCAAACAACAGTGCATGCAAAATAATGTAGGGCAGCATTAAGGTTCAGACATGTTTTCCCAGGGCAAGCACATTTGTCCGGTGCAAAACTTTGCCATATTCAAAACAGATAAACAAATGAGCCTACTTAGGCATTCTGAGTGCAAACAGCCACACTAGCATGTTATTATGGTCTGATTTGCATGCATTTCCATGTGAAGATTGCCTGAGCTATTTCAGGGTGCACACATCACCACCTGCATAGCAGACTGGAACTACAAGTCAGTAGCTGCAGGTTGGGTTTGTACACAGCAACACAGACTATTGTGCTCCAGGGGACAAGCACCACAGGCACGGGTGGTTGTGCTACATGACATAGACATATTGTTGTTTCTGCTACAGTGTGTATATTATGCTACAGTACCATGGGTAGCCAGTATTGTGAGGGATACATCAATGCATACTGTATGTCAGGGAACACTGAATGCTGCTATCTACACATAGATAGGTCCAGCTGGTAGGTGTGTTCTGACAGTGGACAACACTGTCATACTGTCCTGTGACTCACATACAATATGCAGTGCCAATGGCATGGGATTCTCACAGTAACACATACAAGGCTGGCCATGTGTGACAGAGTGTATTTACAGGTGTGCAGTATGTGCCTTGGGGAGCAGCTAGACACATACCATCACACAGACCCAATGATGTCAGGGGCATTACTGTCACTGGAACATGTTCACTGTGTGGATTACCCCAGTCGCATGGCAGCACCTACTAAGTGGTGCACCCTGGACACCCATACATCCTCCCCTCTCCACCCTCCCTCCTCTAAACACCTTCCCTCCTCTCAACACCCTCCCTCCCCTCAGTGCAGCATGTGTGTGTTGGATTGTGTTGGTGTACCTCCTATGGGGCATTGGGGGTGTGTGCTGCATGTACTCACTGACAAAGTGTCCACTGGGTACTAGGCCACCCTCAAATGCCTGGCAGAGGTGGGGCTGGTGCCAGAAGGAGACGTTATGGGTACTGCCAGGGTACCATGCCAGGACTCATGGCCGGTACCATCTGTTTGCAGCATATCTTTTCCATGGCCTACAGAGTGGTGCAAGGTGGCCTTCCACCCTCTCTGTCTCTTCAATTACTGCAGTCACCAGTTGCACCATGATGCTGTTGTTGCATACAGCTTTGTTGATTGTTGCTGCTGTGTCCATGCCCCCCCATCCCTGTTTTGCCCAGAGTAAAGACTACCTTTTTCTGAGCGTTAAATTCTACCACGCATGTGTTGTCGCTAGCATCGTTGTGCAATGCCAAGGTGCTGAATATACCATTGAGCCTGTATTCATGTCCCTTCCCCTCACTTTGCACCACACATACACTATCATTTAGTGCTGGATCTATACTGTTGCGATGGTGCTACTTGGTCTTTTGAATATTGCAGCCCCATGCAAATGGAGCACAAAACTAGCGCAAATGGTTTGCGCTCAGAACAAAGTTTTGAATATCTGGCCCTAGATGCTTATCATGTGCAATCGTACAGCCTGTTTAAAGCTGCAATGATATGCAACTGGGCAAAAAAATTTGATCCTACCTTGTTTTTATTATAAAAGATTCTGAGCATCTACCAGTTTTAGTTGGTGGTACAGTTTTCTAATTCCACCAAAATTTGAGTATTTTATAAAAACTTTAATTTAATTTTTTCTCCAGAGGAAAAAATATGGCTGACACATTTTGCATAGAAACAGCATTGCAGACCTGGCAATGGCTAGGATTGAAAAAATAATAAAAAAAGACTCATAGACCCAGCTATTCAGACTGCAACAGGCAATGGTGCAAGCGTGGATGCAATGCATCTGGGATGCGCTGGGGCCAGGACCAGGTGATATTCAACGGCGATGCACCATGGTGCAATATCATTGAATATGGCACAAAATGTACATGACATAGTGACAATGCACTGGTGCAGACCACAGATAGGGAGCACTGGGGATACACCAGTGCAACTGCAGTTGTGCTGGGAGCAGCACCTGTGATAATCAGAAGAGGGCATGCAAATGGGGCCATAAGATATGCAAGGTGCAAATGGGGCCATTTGAATGTCATTAGGGCCCCATTTGCATGTGGTGTGCAGGGCAGCCCTGCAAAATGCGCCTGGTGCCCTGCGGAACTGCTTGCAGCCGTTACCAGTTCCCTGGTGTGCTAGTTCCCTTCCCCCAACCTGTATGCCCAAATGCAGGCTTCCGTAGGTGAAGAGGCCTCCCAGTGGTCCAGTGGTACCTCCCCCACATGCCGACATGCCCGATCGCGGCCATCTGTATGCAAACATAGCACCAGTGTGTGAGTTGTCCCCCCCACTCTGCCCGATCGTGGGTGGTAGTATGCCAAAGCCTGAATCCTATAGGTGCATATCCCCCACCCTCCCATTTGCCCAATCGTGGGCATGTGAAATATAGAGAACATCTGGTGGCCCAGTGGACGCCCCTCCCCACCCACCAATGGAGGACCCAGCCTCCCCCCCATCGTCAGTGGGTGGCAGCACCCAACCCACATACCGCCTGGCCACCTGCCAAATGACAGCATACAGTATGTGCTGTACACCTATTGGTCTACAGTGTGGACCAATGGGGTTGCGAGACCATGCTGTACTACCGAACACAAATATGTGGCTGAGCAGCTTCTTTCACATATTTGTGCCTGTGTGGTACAGTCAGATGCAGGCGCTGGTCCCACGGTAATGAACCAATAAACGCCACAGCACATACTGTATGCTGTCGTCGACAGCGGCGAGACAGATGTGTGTGTGGGTGCTGCCACCCGCCATGATGGGGGTGGGGAAGCTGGGTGGGGAGGGGGGACCACTGGGCCACTCAGGAACTGTATATATCACATGCCCATGATCGAGTGGACTGGGGGAGGAATATGCACCTATAGGATTTGAACTTCAGGATATACAAGCCCGTGATTGGGCAGAAGCGAGGAGGACTACTTTTGCAGATGTATGTTCTATACCACATATTCATGATCGGGCATACCGGAGGGAGAGGGGAAACATTGGACCACCAGAGTACTTATATTTCTAACTAAAGCCTGCAATTGGGCATGCGGGGAGATCCACTGGACCACCAAGGTAATTCTTATTTGACATACAGCCCACGATTGGGATTGCAGGAGCAGGGTACACTAGCCCACCAGGGTATGTTCTGGTGCCTGTGGCCGGAGTTCCTGCTGGGCGTGTGGCCACCCACAGCTGGCGGCTGGTGTGTTGTGCCTTGCAATACAGCCGCCCGCCTGTGGGTGGCCAGGATTTGTTCCTCCTTTTTACAGGCTCAACATTGCACCCCTATATGTGGCGCACATCAGGGTTGTGCCAGCATATGCACCGCACATCCAGGGCTGAATATAGGGATATGCCACAGATGCATGGGCACGCCCTCTGCATTTGTGCCGCATACATTACCAATGTGCCCCGGAGCATTGGGATTTGTGCAGTGCACATTGCCTGTTTGAATATTGTGCCGGGGCGCATTGGGGTGTTGCGTATGGTGCAACCCCTTTGAATATCTGGGCCATGGCATACAGCATAAGAGGTACCAGGACAAGTGCATTTGACAGGTATGCTAATATTTTACTTTTAATTGTATCTGAAACTAGCTTTTTTTAGAAAAAACATTTTTTCATTGCTGTACAGCTTTATTACAATTTAGATAATGCCTAAACTGAAACTGGCATCCTGATTGGCTGAAACAGCCTGCCACCCGGGCCGTTATTTCTTAACAACGGCCCACTGAATAACAAGTTCCCCCTGCAGTACCCTTCACCTCCTGATATCCCTGTCCCTACGCACCGATAGCTGGTATTGTTTGCTATGAACACCCACGCACACATAGCCAATCTGCAAACTACTCAATATTAACATACTGCAAAGAAGTAAAAAGCAATTATTTTTCTTGCTGGTTTCCCCCTGCTAAGCTGCTCCTCATTCCAGCACTGACTAGGCCCAAAACCTCGCACCTCTCGAAACTGCCGCTACCAAACACCCGCTAATCGCTCACTGCCAACAAGTCAAATGAAACTCCCACTCCTCCGTTTCCGCTTTTAAACAAAAACTACCTCTTTCTTTCACTCTGCACGGCTCATCGTCTTACTTCCGTATCACCGAATCCTGTGTCACAGAACATGCCACCAATCCTGCTCTACACCTCAGCCTCTCACTCCACACGCCATCTTGCAAACGAAACCATATCTAGGCACATAATACAAATGTATAAACAGGGATTAAGCGCCCTCTAGTGACACTAAATTCACTATTTTACATAAATAGGCATTTCTCTGCATTTTTACTAACATTTTGCACTCTTTTAAATCAAATCATTATTTTATAAAAAAAACTACTAAAAAAATCCCATTATCTAAGTATAATAATACCCTCCAGGGTGGGCGTTATAGGATATAACGGACCTTCCAGGGGCTATAAGGCCCTCCGCCTGCGGCGTCGGGCCTCATTACACCCCTGGGCGGTCCGTTATATCCCAATAACGCCCACCCTGTCGGGTATTATTACTTACATAGAGCACTGAAAAGAGAAAGGGAAGATCACATTTTCATGGCATTTGGTACAGAATGACACGTGACAGCAGCTGAGCTGTAGAAAGCATTGTTGCCTATGGCTCACAGTGTGCGGGGTAGCTTTAAATGTCTGTGCTCTTCAGAAAGGGAACATTTAGCCTGATGTGTGTGTGCGCGTGTGTGTGTGTTAGAGTACATTTTTCCTTATATTGCACAGTTATATAAACATTGAAAATAAGAATCATGACACAGTATCCTAGTGAAATAACTAACTGCACTGATTCTACTCTTAGCTAGAAATGGGAAGGACCAATTCTAATAAAAAGGAAACCCCTAGAAAATGGTCAGTTCCACATTTAGAACCGAAATGAGCAATAATTTTAACAGGCAGTTTTGGTACTTTGAAACACAGAGTAGTAATTAACAAGTAGCAACTAGCATTCTACTTACATGTAATTAACTTGTAACAGTAGACCAATTATTAAGTTTGAAAAGCAGTCTAAAACAAAACCTTTTGGAATAGCTTTGGGTTCTAATAGGAACTGGAAAAAGTTCACCCATCCATGCTTCTGGCAAGATTGTCACTACTAGTGAACTGCCATAAGATGAAACATGGAGTCAAGTTGCTTCAGATTTATTGCAGTTACAGAGCGGGTGCGCTGCCTGAAATTAATATTATTTTTCAAAAGTAGCGAATTATTACATTTCATAGCTGAAGTATGCTTTTTTTCTTTTCCCTTTTGCTGATTGGAAAATGTTCCACCAGACAATACCCTGTGGTGTGTGAAACAGTACTCTACCTGGAGGCTGACATAACTAGTTTTATTCCTCCTCATACATCATCAGCACCATGACCTCACTGACTGTAACATCACAACAGCCCAAGAACAGTCATCACCTCTTGCACAATTATGTACTTGTAATGTCACAATCGGTGAGGTCACAATGCTGATGATGTATGAAGAGGAAAATAAATAAACATGTCAGTATTAGGCACGGGTGGGTACTAAGTCCATGGGATCCTAGGCTTTCTCCCACTATGCTCCACATTACTGGAACTTATTACCTGCATCCCTTCATCTCTCTGCTACTTATGCCTGCTTCAAATGGGGTCTATGCAACTACCTCTTAGCCTCTGACCCCTGCACCTGCTTCATTCCTCCTTGATCTACCTCTTCCTTTGTACATGTGACTTCTGCCTGTCCGTGTTGTTTAGCCACATGCACTTATGTTTACTGCTTCACATCTGTTTAGCTAACCTATTTTATTCTTCTGTTGTGACTGGAGCTCCCTATGCTATTCTTTCTCTTTCAGTTCCACAGCATCCATTTCTCTCACCTTGTAGCATTGTTAATGCCTCACCCCGTCAGTTTCGAAATGTTATACTGTGGCTTGTTTTATTTTTCCCTTGACACTGTGTATTTACTATCTCAACCACATTTATATCTTGTTACTTGACTACTTTTTGACTTGTATTCTCCCAGGTCATACCTGAAAATAGTTATTTTTAATGTCTAGTGCACTTACCCATTTATCAAAAACAAAATAAATAAATAAAATACCTGACACTCCAGACTACCTGCAGGTACCTCTAAAGTACCTTAAAAACTGCTGGCCTAGTGGTGCTGAGGGCTGAGGCACTGGATGCCACACCATGAAATGCACCGGTGACCCAGGTTTGGGAATGGACTCTGGTCATCGGGGGTTGGTAGGGGAGAAGGAGGACTGAGCATCTCATGACTGCTCTCCTCCCTCTGGGGTGGGTGGGGTGAATTGTATTACTCTGCAGCAGCAACTGGCAGAGGCCAGATGCACTACAGGTGCATGCACACTTAAGGGGTGGAGTGTGGTGGGCATTTGCTGACGCCATTGCACATCCGGCTCCAAGGGGAGAAAATGACAGAAATTATGGGATGATGGTGGCAGCTGATGGCTGCGCCCTGCACCCCCGGACATGAGAGGTGCACCCCTGGGTGTCTGTGCTCCAGGTCCCTGTGGGGGGGTCCTCTGTTCTGGCTGGCCTGGTGAGGGGATAGCATGTGTCGCTCATGCCACACCTGGTCCAGGGGTGCGGGTGCTGGCGGCTGGATGATTGCCGGGACCGCTTCACAGAGGAGGAGCAAAAATTGAGTTGTGATAAAAATAAAGTACCTTAAACATACCCAGATGAAGAACTAGTAGTTGGGTCAGATCAGGTCAGGTAGTTACTACCTGACCCATTCTACTGCCTGATGACACGACCCTAACCATAATGAAAATCCTGTGAAAGACTGTTTTTGTTTTACTATTACACTGTTTGTTAGGTGCCCCAAGCTATTATACCCATGGGAGGCATTGCTGAGGGAGGTACGAGAGGAGCAGCTGCTCTTAGCAAGCCTGCTGCTGTTTCCAAAAATGATGCCCATGGTGGACATTACTCAGGCAGGTTTCAAAGGTGCAGTTCCTGTGAGTAAGCCTGCTGCTGTTTCCAAAAAGTATACCCATAGCAGGCATTGCTGAGGTAGGTACGAGAGGCGCAGCTGCTCTGATTGAGCTTGCTGCTGTTTCCAAAAATTATACCCATAGCAGGTATTGCTGAGGCAGGTATGACAGGCACAGCTGCTGTGAGTGAGCCTGATGCTGTTTCCAAAAATTATACCCACAGCAGGCATTGCTGAGGTAGGTATGAGATGCGTAAATGCTCTGATTGAGCCTGCTGCTGTTTCCAAAAATTATACCCATGGCGGGCATTGATGAGGTATACATGAGAGGTGCAGCTGCTCTGAGTGAGGCTGCTGCTGTTTCCAAAAATTATACGCATGGTGGGAATCAAAGTTACATAATATAAAACTGATAACTGACAAAAGAAAACTATAAGTACTTTGGCACATGTGACTACATAGTGGCAGTGCTAATGGTTCTATTCATTTTGTACACAACTTAGTCATCATATTCAGTATCACTGTTTGCCGGCTGTTGTTCATGTTCAGGGTCAGAATTGCATAATTCAGTGTTTGGTACAGTACAATTGGGAAATTGTCAGCATTCATTTTGAGAAATGTAAGCCATTCCACACTTACAGGACTTAGCAGTGTTTGTTGGTCAGTGACTATTCCTCCAGCTGCACTAAATATGTGTTCTGAATATACCGCTTGAAGGTGGAGAACTGAGGTACATAGAAACACAGACTTTGATGGCAGATAAGGACCGCTTGGCCCACCTAGTCTGCCCATTTCTCTACCTATTGGATAAGCTGCAGATCCAATTTAATCAACAGCCTACTTCCTTCTATCCCCCACCAGACTTGTCTTATGTCTGTCCCATGCATTCTTGAATTCCCCCACTGTGTTTGACCCCACAACCTCCTTAGGAAGGATGTTCCATGTGTCCACCAACCTCTTTGTGAAAAAATACTTCCTCACATTGCCCCTGAGCTGTCCACTCTCTATCTTCAAATTGTGTCCCCTTGTTCTTGCACATCTCTTTTTCTGAAAGATACTACCCTCCTGGACTTTGTTGATTCCTTTCAGGTACTTGAAAGCCCCCCCCCACCCTTTCCTCAAGGGTATACATATTAAGCTCCTTTAGTCTCTCTTCATATGGCTTCTGGTGCAGACCCTGCACCATTTTAGTTGCCCTCCTCCGGACTGCCTCCATCCTGTCTATGTC
The DNA here is from genome assembly GCA_016271365.2 of Neoceratodus forsteri. Taxonomy (NCBI): domain Eukaryota; kingdom Metazoa; phylum Chordata; order Ceratodontiformes; family Ceratodontidae; genus Neoceratodus; species Neoceratodus forsteri. The sequence continues at coordinate 328,123,079 of CM028135.1, read as the reverse complement.
CTTGCAGAGATGTGGTCTCCAGAACTGCATGCAGTACTCCAGATGGGGTCTCACCAACTGTCTGTACAGAGGGATAACAACTTCCTGTTTTCTACTGGTGATGCCTCTCCCTATACATCCCAGTATTCCCCCAGCCATCCTTCCTGCCTTCTCACATTGCTTGCTTACCTTTAGGTTATCTGATATGACTACCCCCAGGTCCTTTTCCATTTGTATTGTTGTTAATACCTTCCCCCATTGTGTACTCTTCCACTGGGTTTTTGTTTCCCAGGTGTATTACTTTGCACTTCTTTGCATTGAATCTAAGCTGCCATACTTTTGACCATTCCTCCAACCTTGCCAAGTCCCTTCTCATCCTTTCTACCCCACCTTGTGTATCAACCCCGTTGCAGATGTTTGTGTCATCTGCAAAGAGGCATACTTTTCCTTCCAGGCCCTCTGCAATGTCACTTATAAAGACATTAAAAAGGACCGGACCCAGTACTGAACCCTGCAGTACCCCGCTAGTAACCCCCCTTTCTTCATAGTGGACTCCATTTACTATTACCCTCTGTGTCCTGTTGTCCAGCCAATTGTTTTACCCAGGATACCATCCTGGGACCCACTCCCAGGATGGCTAATTTGTTTATTAATCTTCTGTGTGGGATTTACTAGATCTGGCCTTATTGTTCTCTTTTGTTTCCAACATAGTAATGGATATTCCTCAAGACCAATTACGGTAGTGGGGAAGATTATGGAATCACTACTTAAACAAAGGATCTTGCAACACCTTGAATTCAGCAGAGCACAGGATCTGAAACAGCATGGATCACAGTGGGAAGGTCATGTCAAACAAATCTAATTGATTTTTTTGACTGGGTAACTAAGGTCATGGATCGGTGGAGCAGTGGATATGGCCTACCTGGATTTCAGTAAGGCCTTCAAAACTGTTCCACATAGAAGACTTATGAACAAGCTGGGCAACCTGGGAGTGGGTCACAAGGTAGTAAATTGGGTTAGGTACTGGTTAAGTGATAGAAGACAGAAGGTCATGGTAAATGGTGTGCAATCTGAGGAAAGGAGGGTGATCAGCAGGGTACCGCAGGGGTCAGTCCTGGGCCAGTCCTGTTTAATGTCTTCATAAGTGACATTGAGGAGTGGCTGGAGGGGAAGGTGTACCACTTTGCAGATAACACTAAGATCTGCAACAGGGTGGACACTCCAGGAGGGGTGAAAAAAATTAGGAGGGACCTAAGTAAACTGGACGAACAGTCTAGAATGTGGCAGCTGAGATTTATTGCGAAAAAGTGCAAAATCATGCATTTGGGGCACAAGAACCCAGAGGAGGGTTACATGATGGGGGGGAACTGATGGTCACCAAATAGGAAAGAGACTTGGGGATAATTATACTTGATGACCTAAAGGTGGCCAAATATACAATGTGCCAACCCTGTGTGGAGAACCAATGGGATACTGGGGTGCATAGGGAGAGGTATCGCCAGCAGAAGGAAGAAAGGAGGTGGTGATGCCACTGTACAGATCATTGGTGGAACCTCATTTAGAATACAGTGTCCAATTCTGGAAGCTGCATCTCTGTAAGGACATTGACAGGGTGGAGGCAGTTCAAAGAAGGGCAACAAAGATGGTGTAGGACTTGCACCAAAAGTCATATGAGAAGAGACTGGGAGACCTCAATATGCATACCCTGGAGGAGAGGAGAGACAGAGGAGATATGATAGAAGCCTACAAATATCTAACAGGCATCAATAGGGTACTGGAGAGCAGCATCTTTCAGAAAAGGAGATATCCAGGAATGAGGGGGCATGACATGAGGTTGGAAGGGTGTATACTAAGGGGTAGGGTGAGGAAGTATTTATTCACAGAAAGGGTGGTGAATGCATGGAATAGACTCCCAGCTGAGGTGGTGGGGGCAAACACAGTGGGGGAATTCAAGCATGCATGGGACAGACATAGGGGAACCCTAGCAATAGGAACAAGGAGATAAATCCAGAGATCAAGTAGGATCTGCGGAAAATGGGTAGGCTAGATTGGCTTAGTGGTCCTTATCTGCCGTCAATTTCTATGTTTCTATGTTATGTTTTTATGTCTGCAAAATATTCCAAGGTCATTGTGCTGTGTGAGACAGTTACCAGTCTGGCAGATGAACCTGCTGCACTTTCTTTACAGGATACTAGTCCATGTTGTTACAGGCGACTCAGAAGTTATTTGCCTTTCTGACCCTGAACATAGGATGCCTGAGATGTAGCTGTATATGTCCTTTCCCTCACTGATGACACACTGGTGATTGTGAAGAATTTAAAGATGTGCTGTTGAATGCCCTAGAGCTACACTCTGATAGTTCAGCAGGTTTTGACTGCTGTACATCAGTTAATGGTGTTGGTGGGGAAATATCACAGTTGGTTAGCAGAAGCTCTCTCCAATACTCAATGTCTTCCCCTGCAGGAAGGATGGCTTTAGTGTCTCCCTTAAAGCAGGGATCTAGCAATGTAGCCAACACATAGGTGTCATTCTTAAACATGGCATTTATTCTCTGACCATTCAACAGTCTGAGACTCAAATCATCTGCCAGGATAACAGCTGTGGTGTCTTCTTTGGACTGAAAGTCTTTCTTTATGTCATCAAGGAAAATGTAAAGAAATCTTTGAGGAAAAATTTGACTCAGAGTTGCACTGTCCACATTGACATCACATGTAGAAGCATCAAATGGCTCCAGTAAAGGCAAAGGCAAAGGCAAATTTATTTAAAAGACGCCCAATTCCAGAGGCTCTGGGCGCCGTACAAATTTGTATAACATTTACACACAACATAAGCATTTAAAATTAGAATAATAAAACATCCTATAAATAATCAACACTAAACACCAAACGCTTGCAAAAATAGGAGTGTCTTCAGGCGGACTTTAAAAATGGCTACGGTGGGGGCCTCCCTGACCAAAGTTGGTAATGAGTTCCATAGACCGGGAGCAGCAACACTAAAAGCTCGGTCGCCTGCTGATTTTAACCTTGCTCTAGGAACAGTCAGGAAGCCACCACTAGAAGATCGGAGATGGCGGGTAGAGGGAGTAGGTACCAGGAGGACTGACAGGTAACCAGGGCCACGCCCGTGTAGGGCCTTGTAGGTGAGAAGACCCACCTTAAAGAGGATTCTCCACCTGACAGGCAGCCAGTGCAATTCGCGCAATACAGGTGTAATATGACAAAATTTATTTTTCCCAGTCAAAAGCCGGGCAGCAGCATTTCGCACCAGCTGTAGTCTATGAAGAAAACCCCCAGAGACCCCGAGATAGAGCACATTACAGTAGTCCAGCCTAGATGTGACTAAGGCATGTATCAAGGTAGGGAGGTCCAGAGGAGGAACAAGGGACTTAATCCTGGCAATGTTTCTGAGATGAAAAAAACAGGTACGGACCACGGAATATATTTGAGCCTCCATGGTCAGATTCCTGTCCAGAATCACTCCAAGATTTCGCACCCAAGAGGAGGCCTTCAATGATGCAGCTCCCAGAACAAGTCCAGTTGCAGAGTCAGAGGCCATCCTATCACAAACTCTGTTCGACTCCACTACCAATACCTCAGTCTTGTCAGGGTTCAGTCGCAGCCAGCTGGAGGCCATCCAGTCATTAATCCCGGCCAGACAGATATTTAACACATCCACTGCGTTGGATGTTCCTGGAGCAAAGGACAGGTACAGCTGAGTATCATCGGCATAGCAATGAAAACTCAGACCATACTTCCTAATGATCCCCCCCAGAGGCAGTATGTACACTGCGAACAAAACATTGGGGCCAGTACCGATCCCTGAGGGACTCCGCATGAAAGGAGACAGGGTATGGATGAGAAATTTCCCATCACAACCCGTTGACTCCTGTTGGTAAGAAAGGACTCAAACCAGTTGATGACAGTACCGGTGAGTCCACACAGCTCCCTAAGGTGGACAAGCAGCACACAATGGTCCACAGTGTCAAATGCTGAAGAGAGATCAAGGAGAACAAGAATTGTCCTGTCCCCCCCGATCTCTAGCCCTGAGGAGATCATTCTGCACCAGAACAAGTGCAGTTTCTGTGCTATGTCTAGTCCGAAAAGCCGACTGGAAGGGATCATACAACTCATGAGTCACGAGGTGTTCTTCCAATTGAAGTGATACCATCTTCTCAACAATCTTCCCCAAAAATGGGAGATTGGAGATAGAATGGTAATTTGCCTTGATCTCTGGGTCCAGAGAAGGTTTCTTTAAGAGGGATCTCACCAGAGCCTCCTTCAAGGCATCTGGAAAGACTCCCTGAAGCAAGGAACACCGCACAATCGAGGCAAACACCGGGCCAACAGAGTCAACACATCTCATTAAGAAACGCGTTGGCACTGGGTCCAGCTCACAAAAGGTATGTTTCAAATTGACTGCCACCTCGATAACCTCAAAAACCTCCACTGGCCTAAGCTCCCCCCAACTAGGCGGAGTGCACTCAGAACACATCTGGCGACCACCGTCAGTGATGGTATTGCTGGCTGAAGAAACCTCCTGCCGGATCAAGGACACCCTGTCCGAGAAAAAATGAGCAAACTCCTCACAATCTTCATTAGAAGAATCCCTCCCAGGCTGCAGACAGACAGGGTGGAGAAGTCTATCAACAGTCCGGAACAGTGAGGCTGGTCAGTTTCTCCCAGCAGCAATCTCCCTAGACAGAAATGCTGCCTTCTTATGGTTTATTGCCTCCTGATATGCACAATAATGTGCACGCAGGACCAGTTTGTCCATCTCCAGGTGGGACTTCCTCCAGCAGCGCTCTAATCTCTGACCCATCTTCTTCATCTCCCTGAGGTCTCCATCAAACCATGGGGACCTCAGGTACGCAGTTCTGGGTCGTACACGGATAGGTGTGAGGGAGTTGATGATGTCAGATAACACCCTATTATAGGTGTCAACCCCGACATCAACATCTCCGACGCATGCAGCACCCACACTAGACAACTCAGCTGCCGCCAAAAAACCCACAGGGGTAAGATCCCGTAAAGGGCGGCAGTGAATCATCTCTGCAGGGGAAGAACTTATGGTGGGAGCCCCAAGTGTGAACTTCACCGTGCAATGATCGGACCAAAATACCCGATCAATCCCGAGATCAGTAACCTCAAGCCCCAGTGAGAACACCAAGTCCAGTATGTGGCCGTCCCGATGAGTTGGTGCAGCAACAACCTGCATCAGTCCCAGCAAGGACATGCTCTGCAAAAAATCATTACTGCATCTTTGATCATCGGCCCAAACATTGAAATCCCCCAGAAAAACACATCTGGGGAATGTTTAAGCAGAAGCAGCAAACAAATTCCTGCAGGAAACCCCCATTGGGCCAGAAGGGTGGTAGATGAGGAGGATCCTGCAGCCCGTGCCGAATCCTCCATGAACGGCCACACACTCAAAAGAACTTGGAGTTCCCACTGGGTGCACAGTGAAGGTCAGGCTAGATCTAAAACAAATAGCTACACCCCACCCCTGCGGTTCACTCTGGGGCAGTGCACCACGGTATATCCCAGAGGGACAGCAGCCTCAAAAATGGGACCAGCATCATCTCCCACCCAGGTCTCCGTAATGCAAGCCAGTTCAACTGATGAAATCAAGGCGGCAATAATTGCTGTCTTGTTTCTGATCGACCTGGCATTGCACAGCACTGCCATCAGAGGACTGGAGGGTGATGCGCCCCTCAGGTTACCTGACCACTCAGTCTGGTGGTCTCCCTGGGAATGGGCACCAACCACATCTGGCCTCTACCAGATGCCCGACATAACCCAGGGCACCTCCTAGACCTAATGACCTCTATCCTACCATCAGCCAAACCCAGGTCACCCCACTGCCAACAAACAGCACGACCCTTTACAATCCCCACTTCCCTACAGCGTCTAGCAGTAGTATCAGACACTGGGAGAGGGATAAAGGGACTCAAAGCATGTAGCTGTGAGCTCCCATAGGTGATCCTAGCTCCCACAAGTCCTCCCGTATACCCCCTACACATTTCAAGTGATAGGCCCAAAACTATTATTAAACACACTTAAATAACACCAAAATAAATAACTATCCTACATAACTAAATAAAACTAATACATAACTAAATCAGTTAGTGCAAAACAAATTAAGTCATAATAATATACAAATTAAACATACCTATCACAAACTATTATATTTTACACACAGTTAAAACCATACCATGGACCAACCCGTTTCCCTCATCTGATTCCAGACAGAAATTTCCAACACCGAGTGGTGCTTGTGCCACTCACAGGCTTGCCCTTGCGAGTGGCACTTTGATTTCAGTAGCACTGTCCCCACCCCCTCAACAGCAATCACCGCTCCCCCTACTCACACCTCCAGCCAGATAAAAAGGGCAGTCCAGGTGGGCTACAGCACGGCCTCTCATGCCGTGTGAGTCACTCGGGAGGGCAAATGGGCAGTCAACCCGTGAGCAGGAGAGCGAGAAACACCAAGCACCAAACAGAGATTTTGGAAGTCCGAGCATCTAGCCGCTAACGAGCGGTGTTACAGTTCACAGTTCGAATCCACACATGTAGAGCAGCCGCTTGCGAGCGGCACATTAATTTAAGCAGCACTGTCCCCACCTCCTCAGCAGCAATCACCGCTCCCCCTACTCACACCTCCAGCCAGATGAAAAAGGTAGTCCAAGTGGGCTACAGCACGGCCTCTCACGTAGAACTAGTGACACTGCTGACTACTCTATTTAACAAATCATGGGAGGATGGGGGTGGTACCCGAGGACTGGAGAAGGGCAGATGTGATTCCTCTTCACAAAAGTGGGAGCAGGACAGAGACATGAAACTACAGACCAGTTAGTTTGACCTCGGTGGTAGGGAAAATGATGGAATCATTTCTGAAGGAAAGAATTGTTGAGTACCTAGAGGCCAGTGGGGCACAGGACCCAAGGCAGCATGGATTCATGATGGGAAGGTCATGTCAGATGAATCTAATAGATTTCTTTGACTGGGTGACCAAAGTAGTAGACCAGGGAGGGGCTGTGGACATGGCCTACCTCGATTTTAGCAAGGCATTTGATACAGTCCCACACAAAAGATTAATACACAAGTTAGCCAGCCTTGGAGTGGGTCCCAAGGTGGTTGCCTGGATAAAAAATTGGCTAGACAACAGGACACAAAGGGTAGTAGTAAATGGAGTACACAGTGAAGAAAGGAGGGTTACTAGCAGGGAACCACAGGGTTCAGTACTGGGACCTGTCCTTTTAATGTCTTTATAAGTGTCACTGCAGAGGAACTGGAAGGAAAAGTATATCTCTTTGCAGACGACACAAAGATCTGCAACAGGGTTGATACACAAGATGGAGTGGAAAGGATGAGAAGGGACTTGGCAAGGTTGGAGGAATGGTCAAATGTTTGGCAGCTTAGATTCAATGCAAAGAAGTGCAAGGTAATGCACATGGGAAACAAAAACCCAGGGGAAGCTTAACGATGGGGTGAGATACTGACAACAGTAAAAATGGAAAGGGACCTGGGGGGTAATTATATCAGATGACCTAAAGGTGGTCAAGCAATGTGAGAAGGCAGTAAGGAAGGCTGGGGGGATACTGGGATGCATAGGAAGAGGCATCAATAGTAAACATGAAGTTGTTATCCCTCTGTACAGACAGTTGGTGAGACCCCATCTGGAGTACTGTGTGCAGTTCTGGAGACCCCATCTCCGCAAAGACATAGACAGAGTGGAGGCTGTCCAGAGGAGGGCACCAAATGGTGCAGGGTCTGCACCAGAAGACATACAAAGAAAGACTAAAGGAGCTTAATATGTATACCCTTGAGGAAAGAAGGAGAGAGGGGACATGATAGAAACTTTCAAGTACCTCAAGGGAATCAACAAAGTCCAAGAGGGTAGCATCTTTCAGAAAAAGAGATGTGCAAGAACAAGGGGGCACAATTTGAAGATAGAGGGGGGACAGCTCAGAGGTAATGTGAGGAAGTATTTTTTCACAGAGAGGGTTGTGGATGCATGGAACAGCCTCCCTGAGGAGGTCGTGGAGTCAAGAACAGTGGGGGAATTCAAGAATGCATGGGACAGGCATAAGGCAGTCCTAGTGGGGGGTAGGAGAAAGTAAGCTGTTGGTTAACTAGGATCTACAGTTTATCTGTTAGGTAGGAAAATGGGCAGACTAGGTGGGCCAAGCAGTCCTTATCTGCCATCAAATTCTATGTTTCTTTTACTTCCACCTGGACACCCACCAGGATGGGCAGAAGGGACCTTGGTTTAATGCCTCATCTGAAGGATGGCACACCCCAGCAGTACAGCACCCCCAAATAGTGCACTCGGATGGCAGCAATTTTTAGGTGCAAGTCTATCCTGGTGTGCGACGAGAACCCACGACCTTCTGATCCAGAGGTGGATGTGCTACCAACTGAGCCACACTGACACCTTTACCTATTTGATTCTGCATGGTGTAGTCATGTACAGGTTATTTCTATTCAAGAAGCCTTTCCAACATGCAAAATGTTGAATTCCAGTGGGCTGGAACCTCTTACTTTAATTTATGCAGTGGTAAGCTGTTTGACCTCTGCAGCCTCTTTAGGATTTTTTTTGTGCTTTAACAGGGTGGCTGAAATGCCCACATATTTTCCGAGCAAGTCCTAACAGGTTTTCAACACTTCTGTTTCCATTTAAGATACTATGGATGAGAAGATTTAAACAATGTGTAAAACAAGGTATATGTTGGTAGTTGCCATCTCTAACAACTTTGACTATGTTGGGAGCATTATCTGACACTATGAACCCTGGAGATAAGGGGTGGGATATTCAAAGCAGTTGCGCATGGTGCAATTGAGTTGCACCAGTGCAAGTGTGGAAATGCACCAAGAGGCGATATTCAGTGGGAGCCATTGCACCATGCAATTCGTAGTGCGCCAATGCGCAACCCTAATGAATGTATGCGCAAGTGCAGGGGGCGTAGCCATGAATAAGTGACGCAGTGTGATATTCAACAGCAAGCAAACAGTGCAAGCACAGAGCAACAGGGACATGTGTGGAGCAAACTTGAGCCCATAAAAAGAGGGAGCAAGCAAGGGATGGAGACTTGCGCCACAGGGGAGCAATAGAGAGGGACAGCGAGTGGGCAGGCTGGACAGCAGGAAGGAGACAAGACAGAGACAGAGGTGGGCAGGGAGTGCAACAGAGTGTTGGACTGGGCATGTGACACTGATTGTGGCTGCGTGTGTGAGTGACTGTGTGTGTGCATGTGAGACAGGTGTGGAGGCAACATCTGCAGCATGTGCCTGCGATACCTGGCACAGGAGGGGCAGAGAAAGTGCCCAGATGGGTGGGAGGCAGAGGCTACAGCCAACAGGCTGCCAGCTGGGAACCCCAAACACAGGTGTGTGCCCAGCACAGGGACACATGCAGAAGCACACAGCTGGGGGTGCATGGGGAGACAGCCGACCAGAGGAGGCAGGACAGCCCAGGCTATGGCCAGTGCCATTTTCCAGATGGAGGCAGTAATCATGGGTGTGAGGAGGCAGGAGGCAGAGCAGGACAGCAGTGGAAGGGCCCATCGGCTGTATGCCTGGAACAGGTGATACCGAGCCCACACTACCTTTGAACAGTACAGTGATACAGAGATTGTGGGCCGGTAACCAGGCAATTCTGAGGCAGCTCTGTGAGCTGTGCAGTGATGAGATGCAGGCGCCCACAAGACAGAGCCACGCTCTGTCGGTGGAGACCAAGGTCACGTCTGTCATGTGCCTGCTCGCCAAGGGTACCTTACAGGGACCAATAGAGGACACCATAGGCATAACCCAGTCAGCTATGTCATGGCTCCTCACACAGTTCCTCAATGCACAGCTGCCACATGCTGTGGAATACATTCATTTCCCCAGCACACAGGCAGAGCATACAGCGAATGTGCAGGAGTTCCATAGGGTGGCACGTATGCCTGGCATGCTAGGGGCCATCGACTGCACCCATGTAGGCATCCGCACACTGCCTGGCCTGGAGGGGGTAGCCTACATCAACAGAAAGAGCTACCACAGCATCACCTGCTAGGTGATGTGTGATGCCAGGGGGCGCATAATCAATGTCTGTGCCACACACCCTGGTGGAGCACACGATGCCTTCATCTGGCACCAGTCAGCACTATGCCAAAGGTTTGTGAGTGGGGACATCCCCACCAGCCACCTAGTAGGTGAGTATGCTGTTGAAACAGGCAGCCTGGCACAACAGGGCAGGGTGTGGGGGATGCTAGGTCAGGGGTGCCAGAAGGTGTGGCCAGGAAGGCGGGGGGGTGCAGCAACACAGACCACCACGCTAACCACACATCTCAACACACAGGTGACAGTGGCTACCCACTCCGGCCCTGGCTGCTCACCCCATACCGGTACCCGTCGACCCCAACACAGGAGTGATACAATGAGGCACATGCCAGCACACGGAACATCATTGAACATGTGTTTGGGCTGCTGAAGGCATGGTTCTGTTGCCTGGACAGGTCTGGTGGTGTCCTACAATACAGCCCCTCAAAGGCCTGTAGTCTATTCCTGGCCTGCTGTATACTACACCACATGGCCACCGACTATGGGATAGCTGTCGAGGTTGAAGAGGGGAACAGCAGTGGGGATGACGTGGCCGCTGGGCCAGGTGGTGGTGAGCAGCCCCCCCCAGGTGAAGGGAACCCCGGCTGAACAGGATGGCCCAGCAGCACCAGTACACAATAGCAGAGGAGCACTATGGTGCACGCAGGTAGGTGAACATAACCACATGCACATCCCAGGGATCATGGCACAGCATACAGGCATGCAAGGGCAGGCCCCGTGGCAGTAATGGCTGGAGGGGAGCATGGACAGGTGTGGGACTGAACTCCATGGAAGCACCCTGCACAGCACTGCACACCCCACCCACACACACACACCCACACCCCCGCACATGCACAGGGGTATCAACATGCGCACATCCAGAGGCTGCCACCAGGCATGTCTCAGACGCTGAACACCGGTGCACTGTAGCAGTCAGCACTGTGCTGGCATCATCATGCACACACCACAGTGGCCAGCATCTGGGTGTGTGTGCACAAGGCCTGTGTGCAGTGTCGACCATGGATGCCATGTCCCTAGAATGCACACACCACACCAGTGTGCACACAGGGCAGTGGTGGACCGTGGATGGGGATGTGAGCAGCTCAGGACCACTGTGGACACATGGACAGCCCCACCAAATCCATCCAGCAAACATGGGCTGTGCGATTGCCACAGGGGTGTCTGTGATGGTGCCCCAGGTGTGTTACTGTGGGAATGCAACTGGTTCCTCACAGGTGTCTGCAGGCTTCCGAACATGCCCGCTCCAGGCATGCCCGGAATGCCCACAGCGGATCCCGGTGTCAACACAGAGGGGGTCGCACAACGCCGTGACTGAGGGGTGGAGACTGCATTCCACGAGGTCGGCGGCGGATGGCCACGCACCAGGGTATCGAGTGGTGCTAGGCCGGCCGTGACCACAGTGGTAAGCTGATCTAGGGCTGTGGCTGTGTCCTCCCACATATGTGTGGTCTCGGCCAGAAGCTGTTGAAAGTCCCTGTAGTACATCCCTGTGGCCTGGCGCAGCTCTGCATGGAGTGCATGCACCCCTGCCATGACCAGCACCTGTTGCTCCATGAAGACCCGTAGCAGACGGGTGTGCTCAGTCAAGGGGTCAGCACCCTGGGGGCCATGGGCATTGTGCCGATCCATGGGTGGTGATTGACCCTGCAGCCCAGCCCCCCACACTGGTGGGGGCTGCACAGTGAGGCCCTCTTGGGGCCGCTCATTCTGCAGTGTACAGTTGGCAGGTACTGCACCCGGCCCCCATTCGACACCGTCCAGTTGACACTGCTGACCCTCTGGCCACTGTACACTGAGCAGCACCAGTGCCGCTGCACTACCACTCCCACCCCCAACAGCTGGCGCTATACCAATGGTGCCCACGGCAACACCGGGGAGGAAGTGGGTGGGCAACCGCCACCAGGGCACCGTCTGCACTGCCGTGGTGGGTGTGTAGTATGGGTGCCTCCCCCTGAACTGCAACACCACTAACCAGGATGATAGCCACGTCATCATCGGTCCTGGACCCAGCCCTGATCTGTGTCTCAGCATACTGGATGCCATGGCTGGTGTCATGCTGAAACACAGCCAGGGCCTCATCTGCAACCACGCCACAGGCATCTAGATGGACAGTGGTGTTGGGCTGCCTGTGGTCTGGCCCCCGGACATCAGTGGAGGTGAAAAGACAGTCCTCCGGGTCCAGGACTGCCCCCATGGTGGACACCCCCACCTCTGCCGCTGCATGCAGGTGCTCCAGAGCTGAAAGGGAACACAGTCACATTAGTGCCACTGGCACACACCCCTGCCCCCCTGCCCCAGGTGCTGCCATAGCTACCATGCAGTGATGGGCTGCCTCCCATCTGGAAGCCACCACCGGGTATCCCCTTGATGGCACTGCACTGCATGGACGCCGCCGCCAACTCCTCCTGTGGTGACAGCTGTGGCACGTCAGGCTGTCCACCACCCATGGCAGCACGTGCGGCCCAGATGGCAGTCACCTTCTCCTTTATCCACCCCCGGTCTGTGCTGACCTTCTTCTTGTACTCCTGTGCAGTTCTTTGATGGGTGCCCTGCTGGTTCATGGCTCTGGCTACACCCTCCCATGCTGTTGACCGGGCCTGTGGGGTGCCTGTCGAGCCACTCAGGACAGGCTCCTGTTCCAGGTAGGCCTCGAATAGGACATCGGTCTTTGTCCTCATGAAGTTGGGCCTGCGTTTCCTTGCAGACCCATGCTCCTCAACCTCCTCATGATCCATCATGCTTAGTCCTGTGGGAATTAACATGTGGTCATTGATGTCTACAACCCACACCACCCTCCCATTCCACTCTCCTGACAGCCCCACAGCCTGGCATCTTACCTCTGAAGGATGCAATACAGGTCTAGAGCCTGTGCAGTCCCGTGTTGCCTTTATAGCGCATTGCATGCAAATGAGGGGATGCGCAACTGCAATGAGATGCAAATGCCTCTGATGCACCACAGATATGCTGATTGGCTAATCTGTATATGCCAGCTGAATATCATGAAATTAAGCAAGGCACATTGGTGTTGTGAATGCACAAGTTGTGGCACAACATTGTGACGTATGCAATTGGCCCGGCAGTATGCCTGCACGCAGTGCCATCACGTACATCACTGGTGCAGCCTACACACACTGCACTATACGCGTTACAGTGCTCTGCCACTATTGGACATGTGGCGCTCGTGCACTGTATGCCCTATGGCGCCCTGACACTATTGGCCCATGAACTGTGGTGCCAACATGCCCCTATTGTGCCCCATGCATGGCGAGCCCAATCGTGCTGTCATGCACGGTGCACGTACTGACCCTTTACCTCACAGTTACCCTTTGACCATCCAGGTGCCCTGCAGCACATGGCAGTGCTGCACCAGCCGTGTTGCGCATCCCCGTGGCTGCACGATTAGTGATGGGAGTGCATTCCCGTGTGAGACACGCATCCCCAGCATGTGTGTCCCATGCACTACTGGGCACCATTTTGGTTGTGCTACTGCGATACAGCCATGCCATGCTGCAGCAGTGCTAGGGCACCTAACTGGTCGCAGGTGGAACTGATCAACCTTGTGGCTTTTGTTGAGCCACATGCAGGCAGTCTGTTCGGCCAGGTGCCCCTGAATCGGTCAAGGAAGGAGGTGTGGCAGGAGGTCACTGAGGGGCTGGAGAAGGCCACAGGAACACAGCACAGCAGTGAGCAATGCCACCACCACTATGGGGACCTGCAGCGGAGGGACTCTGAGAGGCTACAGGCACAACTGGAACGCATCTGGAGGGGCGCTGTGCCACATCCAGGTAAGTGTGCTACGTCTATGTCCGTGCCCATCCAGTGGTCTGTGGGGCCAGCAGGGTGGCACACCATGCTGTGGGGGGGCAGCTGGGGCTGCGTGTTCAGTTGGCCATGGCGGTGCACCATGGGTGCACTGTGCCACTGTGCTGCAGCTGCACTGGGCCAGGGAACATGCTGTGCTGGGGGAAGCATGTGGTGTTGCCAGGTACTGATGTGTCTTTCTCCATGTTTCCCTCCTAGGCCCTGAGGATAGAAGGAGGGCATGGCTGGCTGGCACTGTGGGTGCACCAGGGCAGGCCACCGCAGGGGCTCAGGCACAGGATGCAGGCTGCATGGGCAGTGCTGCTGGACAGGTGCAGGGTGCGCTGCAGCATGCAGGTAGGCACTGTTCCAAAGTACGATGTTGTGCAGGGTGGGCAGTGGGGTTGGGCCACAGCCCCCTGTGCACATGGCCATTCCAGCTGTGCACCGCCCGTGGTGTCCATTGCACCATGCCATGGTTATCGCACATGTGTGTGGCTGCTGCAGGTGGGCTGTGAGTGCACCCGGATTCCAGCTGTGCCACTGCCATCCTGCTGCTTAGCCCTGTCGCCTGGCTGCCCTGGTTGTGGTGTGCGGCACATGGGTGGTGTTGGTATGCAGTGTTCTGCATGACTGTGGATTGTTGGGTTGGTGGCTTGTGTGGGTGCACACACTGTGGGTGACTGTGTGCCATCTCAGGGGTGCATGTCACCACTGTCCGCTGCGCATGGTGGGTGGGCTATGGTCATATGGACATGCACTCATACCATGTTCCCTGCTTTGTTCTAGGTGTCCATTGCCCTGATGTCAACACCAGGCTCCTGCAGTGGATCCTTTGGGTCACCACTGTCACGCTCCAGGTGGCATGACTGCTGCAACAGACACTGCGCAGGCCGCAGCGCAGTTGTCAGTGTCAGGCACCAGTGGGGTGTGGACGGCCGTAGGGCCCATTGACCTGCTATTGTTACCCTTTCCTGCCCCCCCTCCCTTGCCCTCCCTTGTCCCCTTGTCTAGCCATGTCCCCTGTCCCCCTGCCTCCCTTCCTCAGCCTCCCAGTTTGTATGTGGCCTCCCCATTCCTTGCTCCCTGTACCCAGTTACCTGTTAATATGCATATAGTTGTTTTATGCCTGTTTTAATACACTTTTATATGGTTAACCATCTGTGTCTGTGTCTGCTTTGCAGCTGGCATGCAGAGCCATGCTGTAGTGGTATGCATGGTGGCTGTGTGGTATGACTGGGGTGGACTGGGGGTTGTGCCTGGTGGTGTTCTCCCATTGGATGGTGGCTGTGCCCTGGGGTGGCCATGGGCTCTCTGTTTGTGTTATGTGGTGTGTACGTTGTGTGCTGTTGGCCTGTGCATTGCCAGCAGTGGTCCAGGTGGCATGTCACATGCCTTCCTGTGGGCAGTTGCCAGTGGCTGTTTGCTAATGGCCATTGGTGCCACCCTGCCTCTGTGCACCACTGTGGTGCACATGGTTGGGGGCCTGCTGCTGTGTGCTTGCCATGCCTCCATCCTGGCACCCTCTGCACCCTGGTGGCGGTCCATCGCACCCTGGTGGCATGCTCCTTGCTGTGCCTGTTGTCCTGTGTCCTGGCACATGCACCTCTGCCCCTTGTGCATCCCATGGTTGTGCTATGGCACATGTTGGCTTACTCCCTGGTGCAGCCCTGGCTGCGCTATGGTGCATCCCTGCAATATTCAGACATGTTGCGCTGGTGCTTGCTGCACAACCTTTGAATATTGCGTTCCATGCACCATGGTGCAGTGGACTTGCACTGCGCCGCTTTTGTGCCTGCCTCTGGTGCATGTCTAAATATCCCACCCTAGGAATACAGAGTTAGCCATTTTTGGAATTGATTTAGCAGCTCCTGCAAAATATTCACAGCAGTATGATTTTCCTCAAAAGGGGTGACACATAATACAGCCTGCTTCCTACTATTTCTGGTAGAGTGGGGATTATTACTTTCTGACTGAAAACTTGCCCAATGAGCTATGGTAGTCATGTAGTCAACTGTTTGGTTGCTGGTCCATATATTTGTGGTTATGTGAACCTGCTGCTTAACGACTGCAGTACACACATGGGTGTAGTCGGTCATACAACTGTGGAACAGCCTTTTTTGAGAAACATGATTGACAGGGAATGGTATATGGTGGTTCAGTCCAGTTCATGAACTTGAGGAAACCTTCTTGGGCAGCAAAAGGGAGTTGACAAATTAGCCAACAGCTCTGCAATGGCTCTATTTAAGAGCTGGTATGTTGGATGCTTGCAGGTAAATTTTGATGTCCTCACAACACTTTCTTGTAATGTTAGTTGACAAGAATCATGAGATATTTTAAAATTTTGGCGGATTGTATTTTTCACGCCTTTTTCACGTGGAGTACTACTTTGGGATTTTGCAGTACTTGATGGTCTCAGAAGAAAACAATCTGTGTTTGTCTGGGAATATTGCAAGGACACATCAAGTGATTCGGTGTCAGTTTCTGCTTCCAGTTCATTGTCACTATGTTCACCACCATCACCTCTACCACCCATACCAGCCACACTGTCCTTTGCCCTGCCCCACTCAATTGGGTGTTTTGCCTTTGTATGTCATATCATTACTGATGTTCCAAAATTTTCCCTTTGCCACCATGACTGACACTCTTTTTACACAGATTGCATTCTACAGTAAAGATCTACCTTTTGTGCTTTGTACCGTGGTGCCTGGCACTACTTCTTGTACAGTCAAGGGACCTGGAGGAAACCCTACACTGCCATTTCCCTGTTGATATGAATTGTCCTCATTCATGCTCATCTTCTTATTGTTACATTTAGCATATAACTTTTTTCTGCACTTGCCTCTCATGCCTTACAGTGACATCCTATCCTACCCCCTCATCAAAACTATAGACCTCTTTGTCACAAGAATCAGAAGAACTGGAAGTGCCATCATCATCATGTGGGACATAGCCTGATCACCACCATCTCTATCAGCATTCTCTGCCTCATCATCTGAGCTTAAATTTGAGGAGGATACCTCCTTGCATGCTGCTTGAGCAGCTGAAGGTATCCTGGCACATGTGGCAAAATGTTCAGTACCTCTATGAGTAATGTCAGTCAGTTCTGTACATTTGAAAACAATTGGGGGAAGATCTTTTGCCTTTATGGCCCCTATCCTGAGGAATTCTCTACCTCGTCAGATATGAGAGAGCCTGACAAGTTTAAAAACTCCCTTAAAATGTATCCTTTTTTAAATGCCTTCAAAGGAACATACGATTTTAAGATTTTAGATGTAGATTTTTAAGCTGAATTTAACTGTATATTTTAACGTGTTTATACTTGTATTTTGTGTGAGTATGATGTAAAGGTGCCCTGAGCTATGGAAGGGCACCTTGTATAAATAAAGTTTACTTACTACTTACTTACTTCTTTCTTTCCGAAACTCTACTTTATTTCATTTATTTATTTATTTAATGGTATCGGAATTGCAACCCTTTGAGTCAGAGACTCATTTACAAAGGCTCCACATCAGAGTACATACTGTAGAACAAAAGTGGACATACACATAACATGAAACAATGGGAGTATTAAATACATGGTAAAAGGAAATAACTATACAGAGTGGTAGCTAAGGTTATGACATTTACAGGTTTACACAAGAAAGCAGATACTAGTAAAAGTAGCAAACAAATGCACTAGGAGGAGCATCAACATAATTAGGAGAACCCCAGGGGGGCATTAGATGGGATGAGTGTCACTGCTAAATGCAGTTGCAGCTCCAGGAGTTGAGGAGATGGTGCTGGAGAGCAGTTTTGAAGGGCCTGAACTTTCATTCGGAGAAGGTGGCCACAGAGAGGGAGTTGAACCAGGATGGGGCTCAGTAGAGAAAAGGCCTCTTGGGAAGGGAGGTCCTGACTCTGGGTACATAGAGAGAGCAATTGGAGGAGCTACATGTGGAGAAAGTGAGGAGGATGTATGGATGATCATAGACAGGCCTGGGGGGGGCCAAACCTGCAGCTATTTTCTTGGCAAAGAGGCAGAACTGGTAGAGTAGCCTTTCATCAAAGTTGAGAATATTTGCCAGGGAGTACAGCATGCACATATGGGTAAGTATGTTGGAGTCTGTGAGCAGCTGGCAGGCCTTGTTAAGTGACAGTTTGATTTTGTTGAGGGCATTTTCATCTGCAGCAACATAGATCAGGAGGCCATAGTCAATGAGGGACAGGACAGAGGAGGTTATAGCAAGTCTCAGCACTTCAGGGGGGAGGCAATCTCTGTGGCGGTAGAGCAGGCCAATACATGAGTTGACAGCAGAGCACAGAGTATTGATGTTGCCGTGGAAGGATAGAGCAGGGTCGAAGGTAATGCCAAGATATTTGAAGGTGTTAACTTGTTCAAGGGGGATGAGTCCATTGGAAAGGACACTAAGGGGATAGTTTTTGTATTTATTTTGGTTATGGGCAAAGAGCATGATCTTCGACTTCTTCAGGTTAAGCACAAGTCTGTGGTCAGTAAACCAGCCTGCAGCCTGGCTAAAGGAGTTTTTGGAGGGCAGATTGGAGGCAGTTGGGGTCTGAGTGGGAGGAAAAAAGAAATGCATCATCAGCATATAGAAGAACATTTCTGGTGCAGGTGTTGAGGAGAGCATTTAGATAAAGACTGAAGAGCAATAGACCCAGTTGAGAACCCTGGGGGACCTCTGACTGAATGAGGCAGCTACTAGAGAGGGTACTGTTAATTTTAACACACTGTGATCTGGAAGAGAGGTAGCTGGAAAACCAGTCATGGACCCCCTGGGAGAGCCCTATTTGGAGGAGGAAGGATTGGAGGAAAGGGTGTTTGATGGTATCAAAGACTTTCAATAGGTCAATGAAAATGGCACCAGCAAGTTGTCCCTTGTCGAGGGCTGAGTGTAAGTAACTAGAAAATTCAACTACTATCATTTAATTGCTAACATGCTTTTTTGGTTCAGGACATTTTAGTGCCAGTCCTGGTGATCTTATTGTCACTATGTGTTTCATTAGTGCTATGATTCATATTGTCCACAGTTGCACGTGCAGCAGCACTGTGCTTCCTTTTAGTAGACTTAGACTGAGAAATACGAGACATGGTAGACACAGACGTGACAGAAATGGATATTGTTTCATAACTGTGACAGAGACAGACAGTGTAGCTGACTATGTCACAGACAGTAATAAATGACAAGGCTTGGAGCACCTAACAAACAGTGTAATACAGCCTAAAAGGCTTTTGCTATGCTGCAGAGAGATGTCACACACCATGTAGCATGTCACAGTAAGAAATGGCAGGGCTCAGGGCACCTAACAGACAGTACAATACAGCCTAAATGGCTTTCGCTATGCTGCAGAAAGACAACACACACACAGTGCAGCTACAGTAAGTCACAGTAATAAATGACAGGACTCGGGGCACCTAACAGACAGTGTAATACAGCCTAAATGACTTTCACTATACTGCAGAGAGAAATCACACACAGTGTAGCTATGTCACCGTTATAAATGACAGGGCTCAGGGCACCTAACAGCCAGTATAATACAGCCTAAATGGCTTTCACTATGCTGCAGAGAGACAACACACAGTGTAGCTAATGTCACAGTCAGGGCTCAGGGCACCTAACAGATAATATAATATACTCTAAATGACTTTCACTATGCTGCAGAGACACACATCTATGTCACAACAATAAAATGACGGGGCTCAGGGCACCTAACAAAAACCGTGTAAATTTACAACCTAAATGACTTTCACTATGCTGCAGAGACTTAAACCAGCTGTCTGTGCATTCTGCCCCCCCTTGCTCCTTCTCTTCCCAGCACTGCAGCTTCAGATGATCTCCCGATTTTCCCATCCTTCTTTACAGCATTTCAGTTCCTAACCACTTTCTCCTTCGTGGAAGTTTCACTTTTGTGGGGGGTTATAAGTTTTCACCATGATTTAGGCAAAAATGTAGAGTGAGTGCACGATTCCTTCCACTCCTTCCAGACTGGTCCAGGCGCTATCTGTGCAACAGGCTCACAGCAGACGGAGCACAGACACCACTGACCAATCAGATTGTCAGCTGGGTACCATGTGGTCCTTATTCTGCTATGAGCTTGTGAAGGACCCCATAGGCTGCCCTTTCATGCTTGTTCTTGGCCTAGGAAGGAGTCCCAGGATCCCACAGGCTGCCTGTAATGCCTGTTTAAAAAAAAATTACCTGACATGTTACCTATGTCAAAACTATCCAACCCATGAAGTATGCTGTTATGTCGAGTAAGGTAGTGAATTGCTCAAACTACCGTACCTGGCCAAAAATTGCCAATACCTGATCTACCTGATCCAGCTACCCAGTTGGTAGTTCACCCCTAGTCAGCATCCAAGTAAAGTATTTCTCTTTCCTTCACAGCTAATACCATAAGGTAGAAAACCTTGTAATGAGCAAATGGAAAAACAGAAATACTTCAGAAAGAAAAAGTAAAAACGTATTACTTTAAAAATCACTAACATTTTCTGACTGATATTTTTGGTGCTACTAGCTCTTTAAGTGACAGAGGTTCAGTGGGTTACATGCACAACTTTGTGGCCTGACACTACACAATAAATTATAAACTCGGCATTTGCTTACCCAAATGGAGAAAAAAAGAAACTTACAGCAGAAATGATTCAAATGAAGACTCCTTTGTTAAAATGCAAATGTGCCCAGTTAAAACAGGCAAGCTGTTACTATGCTGGTCAGACCTAATGTTCTTGTTTCAAAGAATGATGCTTCATCAAAAGGGGGGATCAGTGCTTGCTTTTTGTAACTGTTTTGGGCACATCTGCACATTAATGAAGAAGTCTTGACATAACTTTCATTAGCTATTAGTATATTTTTTCTCTGTATGGTTGAGTGAGTGTTAAGTTTATGTAATTTTGCTTATGCTGCTTGGAATGGAACTCTGAGCACCATGTCTTGTTTTGATGCAGCCTATTTTTATGATTTTTTCCAGTGCTGACACTAGAGCAACACTCCGGGGTGCTGAACTGTTGAGATACCTTCCTTGACCTTCCTCCCTTTTGCTCATACTCTGGTGACTGTCTGGCACTTAGTAGTAGGGGATTTACTTAGTGAGCTTGCTAGAATTCAGATTCTCCTGTCAATAAAACAGATCCAATTGACCAACCTCTAAGACACACCTTTTAATAATGTGTCACAGTCCATTGTGACTTTTCTGATCAAAAATGTCAAATAAATAATACATTTTTCCATGATAGCCCAGTTGAGAAGAGCCAACACCTTGTTTCAGTGTTTTCCACATTTTACAGCTGGATGATCTGGAGCACTTAGAGGTTAAATGAACTGTTCATGGATACAAGCTGAGTGGCTATGGTGAGATTGTTACAAATACAGTATCTCTAGGTTATCAGTTCTTAGCCCTGATTACTACTGCAGGCTATGCTGTATTCCCTATACACATTTGTTTGCACATTATCAAAGTGTCTGATGTAGCAGCAACAGGCAATATAACACTTCTACAAGAGATCATTTAGACTGGCATTTTCAAATCACATGTTCTCAGTCAATTTGTTGTTCCTCTTCCCCTTGCCCCAGGTCACATCTGTAAATGAGGTTTTGTCTATCTCTGTATGTTTACCTGGCGAAACAAATTTAAATAATGATGATGATAAAAAGAAGAACCTGGTATCAATGTTAAAATGTTCTTCCTTTTTTCTGAGAAGCCAAACAGTAGTGCAAATAACAATAGTTTAAGTAGTCAACTTGGTATTAAAAAAGAAAGTTCCTACTTGAATTATTGTAGCGTGTGTGTAGGAATGCTTACATCATGCATGTCATTTTGTACACATTTATTTTAAGGGGCAGCATTTTCCTCACCTTCTGATGTTACACCATTATTTTAGTGCTCTGTGTGAGCAGGCAACAATTATGGAGCTATCTATCTATATATATATCTTTATAAAATGGGTAGCAAAAATCATGTCTGCTGATTAGTTGAAACACATCACATGACTGTGCCTATATTAGAGCATGACAGCACACCTGCACTTTCACCCCCCCATCAAAATAATTTTGCCATTTTATAAGATAGATAACCCACTCTAGGGTGTGCTGTCACGCTCTGATATATGCAGGCCTTGGGTGGTTGATGCACTCAGCCTGCGGCCTCGTGCGTAACAACGCACACCAAGACGTGTGTATATCAGAGCATGACCACACACCTTAGAGTAGGTTACCTATTAGATATATATATATACCTGTATATATATATATATATATATATATATATATTGCAAAAAACTATGTTAATGCATCAGTTAAGGTTGATATCAAACTGTACAAAGGAGGGAAATATGGCGTTAGGGTTTCCAACCCTAACACCTCACCCTGCACACACCAACAGGCATCAGGGTGTGCCTTGGGATCATCAGCCATTATGCTCATCCCATTCCATAAGCAAATAAGCTGAGATGGGTACAGTATAGGAGAATGGGGTAAGCATTATGTCTGATGACCCCAAGGCACACCCCGACACCTGTTGGTGTGTGCAGGGTGGGAGTTGGGTGTTAGAGTTGGAAACCCTAATGTCATAATTCCCTCTTTTTTAGGGTTTGATATTGACCCTAAATGATGCATTAATGTAGTTTTTTGTAAAGAATTTCCTTACTTTTTGAGATAGTGTAATTGTAGCCTTATTTGACTGTGGGCCCTGCACTCACCAATCTATAGTTTTTGAGATAGAGTAATCGTATCCTTATTTGCTTGTGGGAGCACAGTACCTTACAGGCCCCATGCTCCAATCCCTCCATAGATGCATATATGTATGTCACTGTGGAAGGGCCCTGTGCATTCATTTATAGGACAACAGTGACCAAATTGCCAGCATAGCCATCTTATTCCTCCACCTCGTGTACCTGGTACAGAAAATTGTTGAATCCCCACCAAATGGTAAATCCACACAACTGCAAAGCAATTCAGGTATGAAAACACATTTTCATCAGTATTTGAAAAATGACAGCTGTGACATACATGAGGTGGGGTAATAAGATGTCTATGTTGAAAATATGGTATCAAAATATTAAAATTTTCCAAAGTTACGAGCATGCTTAGTGAAATTGGAACGAATGGTCAAAATGTTGGCATTTTTACATATTCTGACCCCAAATTTTCAAAATAGCCTTCTTATGACCCCACCTCATGAACAAGGTCAGAAACATTTTTCAAATCCCACCCAAAAGGTGGATTCACCAAGTGACTGTGAAATACCTTTTGGGCAGGAGATGCATAATGACAGTCATATCATTCATGAGGTGGGGTCCCCAAAAGGCCATGTTAAAAATGTGGGTGCCAAAATGGCAAAAAATGGTAAAGTTATACATAAAAGTTGAAACGGCCATTGAAATACACTGAACCACATTTACCTTAGTTTCTCATATTGCAGTTGCCGGTTCCAGCAGCAAGACACGTCTTCGATCAGAGAGTGGATCTCAAACCTTGGACTTGCTCAGGTGAGTGAGGGTGTGTGGGGGTGTACTGGGGGTGTGGGGAGTGGCTGTTGAATTGGTGGCGGGGTGGGAGGACTGATTGGCGAGGGATCATTTTATGCCAAAAAAAAAAAACACATCAGGACAGTTTTCTTTATTTCAGGTACTTGAATACAGTCTTTGGGTGGGTGGGTGGAGGGTACCATAAGAAACCAGGGAATGAATATAAACATGCAAGAGGGACAGTGATCGGCAGGTGGGGGGGTGCCACTAGACACCAGGGAAGAATAAGTGTTTTATGAGGGGGAAGATGATCGGTGGGTGGGGGATACCACTAGACACCAGGGAAACCAAGGCAGACAGGGGATGGAGTTCGGGAGTGGGGGTGTCACTAGACACCAGGGAAAGCAAAGCAAGAGAAGGGATGGGTATTAGAGAGTGGGGGGTGCCACTAGACACCAGGGAAATACAGGAGAGTATGTAAGATGGCAGCAGAATTGTATGCAAAGATTCTCTCTTCACGAAAAAAAAGATCCTGTTTTTTGACTAGTGATATGAAAAAGGATTCATATTAGTATCATATTAGTTAAAAAAACACATTTCTAAGGCATGTCTGCAACTATGAAGTGTAGATTACACATAAGGTGGACCTGATCACCCCAATAGTTGTGTTGGTGTCTCTAAATGATACCAGTTTTATAGCTTTTAAATTAAGTCTCTAGAGTATTGGCGAATCAGTGGTGGTGTCTTACTTGGGGTTGTTAACCCTAATGCCCACCCCCCAGGCCATAGTCTCCTTTCCAAAGCACAAGCTACAGCTCCAACTTAGTGTCTCATAGTGATACAGTATGGCCAATATAAACTGTCAGAGGGCCCTGAGTGAAGACATAACATTTGACCTCATCTGATCCAAGGTAGGGCTGGGCATTAGGGGTGACAACCCCAAGTAAGACCCCACCACTGATTCGCCAATACTCCGGAGACCAAAATCCCTAATGTTTTTTTATTTTCCATCTTTGTGTGCTTTGCATTTTACAGCCCTAATCTCTGCATTAACATAGTTTTCTGCAACTAATTCCCCTTCTTTTTATGATAATGGAACTGTATCTTCATTTGTGCAGGACTCTTTGGGACCTGTGCAAAATGAGTCAAGTACAATATTGGGAGACAGTCCTGGAATTGTACCCTCATTTGCACAGCTCCCTTCGGGACCTGTGCAAAATTAGTAAAATACAATGTTGAAGACAGTCCTGGTGCAGTGCATGGACCCAGCAGACCCCAACACACATGTCAATACCTTGGTGAGGTTCCCTGACCCACCACAGGATGCTTTGTCTGTGCCAAAACACTGCTACATCCATACTCAGGCCATGACTGGTGCTGCATGCTGCCGCACCTTCCCCATCCCCCTTGTCCTGAACTCAGCTCACTGGCACAGTAAGGCAGCATGTACCCCAGAGGTGCAACGGACATCCCTGCTAAAAATGTCACTTAATGAAGTCATTTTTTTTTAAATATTTTGATGTCAAACTTTCAACATAGTCTTCTTATGACCCCACCTCATAAACCCTGTAGGTGAAAATGTTCAAATCCATTCTGAAATGCCATTCCATGCCACAGGTGCAAAAACACATTTTGGATAGGATGTGAAAAATGACAGCTATACTGTTCATGAGGTGGTGTGAAAAAATGGCTATGTTGAAAATCTAGACTTAAAATATTGTAATTTACCAAAGTTACCCCCCTGCATAGAAAATGTACAATGCATGCTCATAACTCGGCCATTTCCACTAGATTTTTAGCATGTCCTTTTTGGGACCCCACCTCATGAACACTGGCACTGTCATTTCATTAATCAAGTTCCAAAAGATGATTCCATACAGTGACTGCACCATTCTGCACCATAGGTGCAAAAACATACTTCAGGTGTTTTTCTATTTCTATATAATTATGTCTATTTATTATCTGTACATATAAGTTTTATTTTTGACCTTGTGTAATGCAGGTCCACCTTGTAAATGAGCCTGCTCAATGGTGTTCACCTGGATAAAGACGTGATTGATTGATTGACTGACAGCTGTACTGTTCGTCAGGTGGTGTGAACAAATGGCTATGTTGAAAATCTGGAGTCAACATATTGTAAATTACCAAAGTTATGGGGCTATATAGAACATTTTCAATACACTCTTGTAACGTGGCCATGTTTTGGAATTTTTCACCAAATTTTCAGCCTGGGCTTTTGATGATACCACCTCATGAACACTGGCACTGTCATTTCATTAATCGGTCCCAAAAGGTGACTCCGAGCAGCGATGATGAAATCACCTTCCAGGCCCGATTAACGAAATGCTAGTGACAGTGTTCATGAGGTGGGGTCCCAAAAAGCCCATGTTAAAAACTTGGTGAAAAAAATTTCAAAAGAATGACAAAGATATCAGCATAAGTTCAAAACACCATTGAAGTACTTTATACAGCACTTATACTGATTCTTCACTTTGTGGTTCAGCTTTGAAGAGTGCAGATGTGCCTCAGTCCACAGAAGATGGCATTGACTGACCTCCGGAGGTAAGTATGGGGTAAGGGGTGTGTGGGGTGGTGGGTGCTCAGTGAGAGGGTTGGGTTGGGAGTAGGTTTAAGGCGGTGACAATGAAGGACTGTTTTCTTTTCTACAGGTAAAAAGGCAAAAAAGACATTGTGGGATTTTTTTCTTTTACAGCAAACATTACAAAATTAAAAGTATTTTGGGACACTGGGGGTGTGCTCCCCAGTGTCCCAAAATGCTGGGGGGTGAAAAACTGACACGGGGATTGAGCCCCGGATGTCAGCAGAACCATGAATGAATGAGCCGCAAAGGCGGGGGAGGAAGCATCTGACACCGGGGCTGGGCATCCCAGTGTCGGATAACCTTACAAAATAGGAAATTAATGAATAAACAGATATAGACACTGCCACTGGGGATTGGGGCCCCCGGTGTGCAGATAACAGTTTAATTTTGCCACAGTCAGGCTGGCGGGGCTACAATGACAGTAGTCCCACCCCTGACCTGCTGAAGGAAGCACGACAACAGCAGCCAGCACTATACGGCACAGTTGTCTTTAATAAATGACAGCTGTGTCATATAGTGCAAGTACTATATGACACAGCTATCCTTTATTAAAGACAGCTGTGTTCTATATGTCTAGACCTCCATAGGTAAGTATACAGTGGGGGATGGTGGTGTGTGCAGTGGGAGGGTCCAGTTTGGGGTTGGCAGTTGGTGTCAGATTGGGGCTGAAGTGACAAAAGTAGGGAAATGTGATGTTAGGGTTGAACCTTTAACCCCCCCACCCTACCACCCCATCTCCCATCCTCCACACACCAACAGGCATTGGGGTGTGCCATGGGGTCATTAGACCCAACTCTGACCTCATTCCATGTGTAAAGAGGCTGACATGGTATAGCATAGAAGAATGGGGTGAGAGTTAGGCCTACTGACCCCATGGCACACCCCAATGCCTGTTGGTGAGTGGAAGACAAGGGGTGGGGTGGTAGGGAAGGGTGGGGGATTAGGGGCTCAAGCCTACCATCTAATTTCCCTACTTTTGTCACTTCAACCCAAACTGATGCATTAAAAAAGTTCTTTGCATTGAATTTCCTTACTTTTTGAGAAAGTTTAATGTAACTGGTAACTGGTATGTGTTGATGGGAGGGCAGGGCCCAAAGCTGCCCATTTGTGCATAATGATATGTGTCTGTGAGGGCCTGCACTCCCACTTACACATAACAACAGGGCCATTCAGTAGTCCTATAGGGCTGAAAAGGAACCTTGTAACACTAATCTGCCAATATCTCAGTAACCGTTCAAGCTATGAAAAAATGTCACTGCAGTTGTAATCATGACGTCAAAACCCCTGTGCATGCTTAGTTGGCTAGCAAAAAATCCATATCTCACATCATTTTCGAGATACGGGCACCGAAAGTCACTGTGGGCGCTGCAATGGTATCCTATGGGAACAATCTCAGCTTTGTGATGGCATATCTATGGAACCATCAAATTAACTTTTTTACAGCTAAACAGTATAATTCACATCTCTGGGACCCTCTCCCCTTAATATCCTGCAAATTTCAAGCCAAAAGACCAAACCGTTTATTTACAATGCACTGGCAAAGTTT
The DNA here is from genome assembly GCA_016271365.2 of Neoceratodus forsteri. NCBI lineage: Eukaryota > Metazoa > Chordata > Ceratodontiformes > Ceratodontidae > Neoceratodus > Neoceratodus forsteri. The sequence continues at coordinate 328,095,585 of CM028135.1, read as the reverse complement.
TTAAATTCCTAGTTCGTGAGGTGGAAAAATCCCCATTTGCAAGGTCAATCCCCATTTGCGAGCTGTCAAAATCACCATTCATGAGAAATCCTAGATCGTCAGATTTGGCCATCTGATCTGGAAGTCGCGAAAGGAGATTTTGACAGCTTGTGAACAGGGATTTTGTCAGCTCATGAATGAGGAATTAAAAAAAAAAATCCCCTTTTGTGAGCTGACAGATCCCCTTTAGCATGCTGATCCTTGTTCGTGAAATAGGGCCATCTGGTCCCTAAGTCACGATCAAGGATTTTGTTACTCACAAAAAGGGGATCAGCTCATGAAAGGGGATTTTGTCAGCTTGCGAAAGGGGATTCAAAAAAACAATCCCCTTTCGTGAGCTGACAAAATCCAATTTAGTGAGTTGATTCCCTTTCATGAGCTTACAAAATCCCCTTTCGTGAGCTGATCCTTGTTCACGAGATTGGGCCATCTGGTCCCTAAGTCACGATCAAGGATTTTGTTACCTCGCAAAAGGGGATTGGCTCATGAAAGAGTGATTTTGTCAGCTCATGAAAGAGGATCGGAAGCGAGTCATGAATGAAGAATTTTAAAGTTTAAAATGGCTGTTTTTTTGGCCATAACAAAGGAAACCAAAGGCATGGGTTTGTAGAGGGTGTCACCCTTAACAAAACCTATGCTTCATCTGCAAAAGAAGTCAGCCATGGGGCAAGCTACAACATTTTGTTTGGAGGAAAACATGAAAACAAGACAGCGGCTTGTGAAAGGGGAATTTTTCCTCACAAATGGGGATTTTATAAATCCCCTTTCATGAGGTGACAAAATCCTTGACTGCAAGCCCAGTCCCCTTTTGCAAAACATACATATAAATCTTAGACTGAATTGAGCATGCTCAGAACCCAAAAATTAAAAATTAAATAACTTTGGGATGGATTAATATTTTTTCACCAGTCTAACGCTGGATTGTTCTTTTCCAAGCCTCTTGCTACACTGAAAATTTCAGACCAAAATACCAAATGGTGTGGCCGCAGCACGATGGGCAAAAATCAGCAAAAAAGTGCAAAAGAAAAAAGTGAAAAATGCGTTTTTGTGACACTTTGCTGCATAAAAACTGCAAATCCGATCAAAATGCAACTTAGCAGATCACAAGATCTACCATACAAGACAATGCTTTCCAAATTTCATGTAAATCTGTTGAACGGTTTCAAAGTTCTTAAGGTGCACAATTTGGGGTTTAACATTAAACTGCCTACTCAACCCTAACTATACTGGCATGACTGCGCCAGTATAATACATACATTTATATATATATATACATATGAATAAATAAATATATACATCTACATCTCTCAAATCGCATAAGGTACCTCACATGCTTGATGGCAAAAAAATCCATCTTGGGCCGCACTCCGCCGTGTATCCAAGAGCTACTTTGCCCGAATACCAGCATCCATCCCACCAGAAGATCAGAACACCAGCCTTTCCAGGTCCCCAGATGCCAGACCACACAGGGCCAAAAATCTTTTGCCTATCGTGCCCCCAGCTGGTACAATGCCCTGAGCTCACTCATTACATCCTCCACGTCACTAGGAGCTTTCAAATCTATGCTTTACTCTCACCTCTCAGCCTCTAGCTCCTGTGACTGCTTTGACTAATTATTCTTCCCTCATGGCTGTTTTTACTATTTTTCATCCTCCTCCTCCTCCTCTGCTCCCTTCTTGACAAAGGCATCTGAGTACCTCTAACTACTCTAAGTCTGCTCCCTTCCCCATATCTCCTCCTACCCTTCCCACTTTGACCATTCCTCCAATGTTTTGTTTTTTTCCTGTGATGTACTGTATTATACTGGTTTATTGAAACCTTTATAATTTGCTGACCATTCTATGTAACATGTCTTGTTTGTTTGTACATTGATGACGTAGAACCTTTGTAAAAGAGCCATTGGCTCAAAGGTAATAATTCCTAGAACAATAAACTTAAAAAAAAAAATATCTGTATATATATATACACGTATATACACACACACACACACACACACACACACATATATATACAGTCTAACCCAGATTATCTGACCTCCCCTTAACCGAACTCCCTATCTAACGATCTTAATTTGTGTCCCCCACTGCAAAGTGCAACTGCTTGTTCACGCTAATTGTGCTCGCTTATTGCCCCATTTTCAGTTAATTGTATTTTGCAGAAGAAAGCTGGCCAAAGAAAGCAGGCTGTTAATCATTGTACTTAACACCTCCTGACACCTCTAACCCGCAGCAGGTGTTGAGGTGCTATTTAGCCCTTGTTGTAAGAAAGCCTACCAGTGGTGCATGTACCTGAACATGGCCAGTAAGAGAAAGCGTGTGGTCCTGACCATCGCAGATAAGGTCAGAATAGTCAAGCGGCTTGAAAATGGGGAGCATGCTGTTGTCCTCGCTGGCGAGTATGGTGTTAGACATAGTTCAGGTAATGCTATTAAAAAATAGGAAGCAACGTGCAGCACGCAAACAGGTAGATGGATTCAAACAAAGAAAGATGGACAATTTTTTTAAATGATCTGGACTTGATCAGGACTTTTCAGTCTGAGTTTAAAACTTGAGTAATATTCTCTTTTTCAGTGTTTTTTTTTTACTTGATGTAATAAATTATTTTCACAACATTTTTTGCCTAGCACTGCATTCTTCCACTTTACCGAACTCCTGTTTATCCGAATCAATTTTATGTCTCCCATGCTGTTCAAGTAAACGGAGTTGGACTGTATATATACATATATATTTATTGCAAAAACTACGTTAATGCATCATAGGTTTTATTAATGTGTAAAGCTAGAAATTGACGTTAAATTGCAACCTATCACTTACCCTCTCAGCACACTAACAGGCATTTGAGTGTGCCTTGGAGTCATTGGCCCTAACTCTCACCCCATTCCATGTGTAAACAAGATGAAATGGTACAGTATAGGAGAATTGGGTGAGAGTTAGCCCAATGACTCCAAGACATACCCCGATGCCTATTAGTGTGTGGATGGTGGGGGTGGATGGGGGGTGGTAGTGTTGGTAACCCTAATGTTGAATTTCCCAGCTTTGTACACTTTAATAAAAACCCTAACTGATGCATTAACGTAGTTTTTTGCAATGAATTTTTCTTCTTTTTGTGAAAGTGTAATGTAATTGGTATATGATTGTGGGAGTGTGGGCCCTCCAGGCCCTGCGCTTCCCTCATGCTACCCAATGTTGCATATTGATATGCATAAATACAGACATACCGCAGCCCAATAGTCATGCAAAGTAACTCTTGTAACACTAATTTGGCAATATGTCAGTAACCGTAGCAACTACAGAAAAATTTCTAATGCAGTTGCAATCATGACTTTGCCCTCCAAGGGTAATAGAGTGAAAAATCTGTATCTCGAATCATTTTTGAGATATGGGCGCTGAAAGGAGCCACGGGCTAGGGTGGTTTAAAACAGGAGTATTTGCAGGAAGAGATGTGATAGTTATGTAGTTCTTTCTTAAAAGAGGTGTAGGATGAGGCTTGGTGTATAGTTAGTGGGAGGGAGTTCCAGTATTCAGGGGCATGACAGGCAGAAGCACTTGTGCCTTTGGAGGTATTATGTCTAGGGATGTAGACAGGGGCATTGTCTACAGAGCATAAGCCATAGCAGGATGTCTGATTTAGAAGGAGACCCACCAGGGGCTTAGGTATTTGTGATCTAAATAATGTTGTCAATGATAGAGTCGAATGCATAAAACCTTGATGCATGAGGAGGAAACCATCCCAGATCTGAGTTAAGGAGACAGTGGTGTTTCGGCCGATGAGAGGAGGATGCATAGCGGCAGATGTTGTTGTAGGTGACATCCCACTTGTGAAGACTCAATTTACAGGTGGAGGCATAAGTAGTAACTCCATAGGTAAGCGAGGGTAGGAGTATCCCACGCGGTATGGCAAGCTTAGCAGAGGGGGTGAGCGCATAGCTAGTTCGGTAGGCAATACCAAGTTTAATGTTTACCAACTTGCAAGTCTATTGAATAGATCAAAGTTTAGTGATGGGTCCAGTGTGACACCCAGATATTTAAAAGAGTTCACCACCCCAACGGATGTGCCATTCAGGCTGGAGACTTTAAAGTTATGTTTGGAGTGTTTGAGTTTGAGGTTGGATCCAAATAGCATAGCTTGTGTCTTTGACTCATTTAAGGCAAATTTCTGACTAGCCAGCCACTGTTGAATTAGCTGAAAGTCATAGTAGAGCCATTGATTAATGTCCTCAATGCATTTAGCACTAGCGTATAGAACAATGTCATCCACGTACAACAGGGAGGCAGTCCTCAAGAGGTTTGGAGTGATGTTGTTTATGAAAATAGAGAAAAGCAGGAGATCTAAAATGGACCCTTGTGGCACACTAATGTTAATAGTAGCTTTGTCCAAGAGAGTAGAGTTATATTTTATGATTTGTGTCCTGTCTGATAGGTAGCCGCCAAACCAACTGACAACGTTAGATGAAAAGCCTAGTGATTGAAAGGTGGCTATGAGGATGGAGTGGTCAATTAGATCAAACACCTTAATCATGTCAACAAAAATGGCCCCAGTGAGCAGGCCAGAGTCCATGGACACTAGGGTATCAGATGTAAATTTGAGTAGAGCTGTAGTGGTGCTGTGACCCTTATGGAACCCATGTTGAGCAGTAGTTAGAAGGTCATATTTCTGGAGAAAATCAATTGTTTGAGTGCCTACAAGCTTCTCAAGAATTTTGCCGAGAACTGACTGGATAGCTAATGGTTTGTAGATTGAGGGGTTTTTAGGGTCACCTTTTTTAAACACAGGGGTAAGCCTAGCTATCTTCCAGATATTTGGGACATGACTCTGGCACAGAGAGAGAGAGTAAATATCTTAGCTAGGGGAGCAGCTATGTAAGGGGCAGTTAGTTTTAGGAGCTTAGGTTCAAGATTGTCAGAGCCAGCAGCCGCGTACTCAGAGATATTGTTAAGCAATCTTAGAACCTCACGTCTTGAGACAGACTTAAAGTAGAAATGAGGCCCAGTAAGGTTAGTCGGAGTGATTAAATTCGGTTGGACAGGGAAGGAGGAGGTATAATTAGTTAAGTCAGAAAACTGCACATTGAAAAAGTTGCCAATGGTTCGGGGATTATTACAGTGGATGCCTTTTAATGACATGTCATTTGGGGTGGAGGACAGGTTCGATCCCAGGAAGAACTTTATATGAAACCAGAATTTTTTGGAATCACCAAAGGAGTTAATTAAAATATATATTAATTGAAAGAAAACTCCTTTAATGCATCAGTTAGGGTTGATGCCACACCAACAAAAGTCTGGAAATTCAATGTTAGAATTACCAACCCTACTCCGCCACACTTCCACCCCACCCTCCACAGGGCAACAGATGCTGGGGTGTGCTTTTGAGTCATCAGTCTTAACTCTCACCCTATTCCATGTGTAAACAATCTGAGATGATATAGCATAGAAGAATGGGGTGAGACTTAAGCCCGATGACTCCAAGGCACACACCGGTGCCTGTTGTTCTGTGGAGTGTGGGGTGAGGGGTGTGGGAGGAGGGTTGGTAAACCTAACATCAAATTTCCAGACTTTTGTTGGTGTGTAATCATCCCTAACTGATGCACTAATGGAGTTTTTTTTTGCAATGAATTTCCCTTCTTTTTGAGAAAGTGAAATGTTACTCATATGGTATCCATAGGGTGGGCACACGGGCCCTCAGGGCCCTATGCTCCCACCCATAAGTGTAGAGGCATAGCACAGGAGGGCCCTGTGCTCCCAGTTTTCCATAATGGGATGCATATTTGGGCCCTGCACTCCCACTCACCCATAAGTGTAGAGACATAGCACAGGAGGGCCCAGTGTTCCCAGTATTGCAAGATGGTTTCTATAGGTGGGAGTGCAGGCCCAGAAAGTATACAGACATAGTGCAGGAGGGCCCTTTGTTTTTAGTTTTGTATAATGGTATTCATAGGTGGGAGTACAGGCTGTCTAGGCCCTGCTCTCCCACCTATCCATGAGTGGAGAGGCATAGCATAGGAGTGCTCAGTACTCCCACTTTAGCATAAATGGTATGCATAGGTGGGAGTGCAGGCCCTCTGAGCCCAGTGCTCCTCTCTACCTGTGTACTGCAAATGTTACAATACCTCAGTAATCATATCAACTTTGTAAAAAATTCCTTTGCAGTTGTAGTCATGACCCAACCACCTCCTTGCATGCTTAGTACAGGGTTTACTAAGCTGTGCATAGCAAAAAATCCATGTCTTGAACCATGTTCAATATAGACACTGAAAGGCGCCGCAACCACCACAATGTTATCCTATGGAAACATTTGCAAATTTGGAGTGCTGTAACTATGGAACCAGTGTATATTTTTTCACCGAACCAGCAAAAGGCACATCTGTGGGGCAAAGGCTCACCACCCTGCAAATTTCAGCCCAAAAGCCCTAACTGTTTTTTTGCTATGAAGTGGCAAAGAAACTATTTTTTGGGGGCTGTTCAACTGTGGAACTTTCACGAAAGTTCTGCGACTTTCATGAAAGTCCCATTGGTTTACATGGGGGACTTGCATGAAAGTCCATGGGACTTTTGCGAAATTTCTGTGAACTTTCGGACTGTGGACTGATCACCATGATGTCAGCGTGGTTCAGTTGGTAGCACATCCGCCTCTAGACCAGAAGGTTGTGGGTTCTCGTCCCACACCGGGATTGGACTTGCACCTAAAAATCACTGGCATCCGAATGCAGTATTGGGGGGTGCTGTACTGCTGGGGTGTGCTGTCCTTCAGATGAGACGTTAAACCGAGGTCCCTTCTGCCCATCCTGGTGTTGTCCAGGTGGAAGTAAAAGAACCCTGGGCACTCTTCATAAAGAGCAGGGAGCATTCCCGGTGTCCTGGCCAGCATTCCCCTTTCCATAAACCGGTTCATGCAATTATCCAGGCTGTGTGTGGGTGATGATGTGCGATATGGCCGCCACCACACATTCAGTCACTTCACTACCAGTCTAGCATTGCTTGTAAAGTGCATTGGGATACTGTGTATGAAAAGCGCTATATAAATACTGATTCTTCTTCTTATTCTTAACCAGTGGAACATTTGTGAAAGTTTGCTGTACTTTCGCGAAAGTTAAAAGTACACTCGAGGGGAACATACATTTTTTTCCCATAGGCTATAATGGGAAACTTTAAATATTAATTACTTTCCAACAGATTCATGTTTTTTCACCAAACCTTCAAAAGGCACTTCCCTGACCCAGTCCCCATATACCCTGAACATTTCGAGCCAGACAGACAAACCGTTTGGTCTACAGAGACGAACAATGAATGTCCCAAAAATAGCCAAAAGATTGTTGTTTGGGGGGGGGGCAGAGTTTGCCAGCCAACATGGAAGGAGCCTAATCTGACAGGAGCAGTACCAGGTCCACCTATCTTCACCCATTCGACAAGAGCGAGAGCAAATTAATACTCAGTCCATCCAGCAGCAGGTGCAGCAAACCAAGGTGGTCAGTTTCGGGACTGATACAAGGCTGGGTTCAAAACTGAGACAGGACTACCAAGATACTGGCCTGTTTGACACATCTAAGCAGCCTTGTAAATTTCAGCCTGCAACATCTGACTGTTACTGCTGGTGAGGAGGTGCAACTACTCTAGACAGCAGCATGGCTCTGTCACGACTCTCCACCCTGGAAGACGAGATGTCCAAAATAACTCTGCTCCTTAATAAGATATTACAGAACACTTCAGAATTAAAAGCCACTGCATCTAGTACCAAAGAGGAGATGGGGAAAAATAAGTGTCTAAGTTACATCTACAGAAACCACTGTAAAATGTCAGGCAGAATCCCAGCATTCTAATATCTGCCAACTCAGACAGCACCACAGACAACTGCAATAACTGTTAGAGAAGGTCGACGACTTAGAAAACAGGGCAAGAAGGAAAAATATCCAAATAATTGGCATGTCAGAGGGAGCAGAGGGCAGGGGCATGATGGCTTTTCTCAGGAGCTCTGCCTGCTATACTAAAAATCAACACTGGTGCCCACTGGAGCGTGAGAGGGCCCACCGCTCCCTATCCCCCAGGCCATGCCAGGGTGAAAAACCCCACCACATCCTATGCAAGTTTACCAGGTACCCTGAAAAAGAACTATACCTGAGGGTGGCCAGAGAAAATAACAATCTGTCCTGGGAAGGCTGCAAAGTGCAATTTTATTAGGAGTATTCTGCTGAAATCTAGAAAAAGAGACGGGCATAAGGCCAGGTTAAACAAAGATTATACCAGATGAACATTAATAACTCCCCTTAGATATCCTGTACAACTCAGAGTTCAATATAAGGGAGAATACCTGCTGTTTAACTCACTGGCAGAAGTTGAGGAGTTCATGGCAGACATCGAGGGCAGAGCCAGCCTCCAAGCCAGCCCAGATCTTTACCTCATGGAAAGGCCTTCTAGGACAGGACAGCTCCAAGGGTCTGCTGAAACAACACCCACAGTAACTGGTGCGAACTCCCTCCGTATCTGCTTCACCCCAGGAATGGCAACAGGTGCAAAGAGTGAGAGAGAAAAATAAAAACAAGCAGCCAGCCCTGATGAGGTCTCCCCCCCGCACGGCGAGATCCGGAAGCAGGCAAAGACAACAGAGGCTTTCCGGTAGCACCAGCACATTGCCTGGGGACACCCCTGTAAAAATAGACAACCTCTACGAAACCCTCTGTGAGCTGATGCTGGCGGCCCTGGACTTATCCATTCCTGATGCGGTGCTTCCCCTCAAACATATCCTGATACTACCATAGGAACCCATTGTTGTCTGGGTCCCAATTTACAAGGAGTGAGAGGACCGTGTAGCGAAGGCCCCTGATGAACTGCTGGCCAATCTGCACCAAGATCCCTGCACAAACCCTGCCGTGAAAGAATGAATGAGCAAGGCAGATCACCAGAGCAGGGCCCTGTAAATATTAATGCAAATCAGCCTTTTAAAGGGACATTTACCAGTTTAGGAATTAGGCTGTATAGTTATTTTCTCTGAGGCCCCCACCACATGGTTAAGTGGTGCTGTGTGGCATGGCACATTCAGTTTCACTCGCAGAGCTCAAATGTTGTGATGAGCTCCGAGAGAGTCTTTAGGTTTTAAGCACAGTTACAGAGGTAAATAAGCACTAGCAGGATGGGGTTATGGTCAGATGGAGGGTGGGAAAAAGCTACAGCACTGGCTAATTATAGATGCCCCTTCCCCAAGTTTGCAAAACCAGCTGCTGCCATTTACAGATAGGGAACCTAAGCGAGGGCAGATAGCCCCTATGAGTCGCATATATGCAGACTTGGAGCTTATTCTTATGTTAAGGTCACTCCCAAATGACTGATACAGTGGGAGCAGCAAGAATTGCCCTACTATGTGAACCCACAGCTGTAAATAAAGAGTGAGCTATGGAATCAGCGAGGCAGTGCCCTTCAGGCAGCATTGTAGCCAGGATATGAATCAAGAATCTCAGCATACATAGTTCAAAGCATCAATGGTTGTAGCACTGCAAGAGTTATCACAATAGCACCTGTTAACTTTGGGGTATAGTGCTGGCAAGCCCACCCACAGGGCACAAGATTTTGTGACCAGTTCTGTGGTGGGGGGGGGGTAGTAGCTGGGTCACGGTACCAAATGTTTTCCATCTGACACTGGGTGGTGCAATGTCTGAAACAGAGGTTGTAATGCTGGAGGCCCTGGAAAATTGGACATCCCCCAGATAACTCACGAGCAAAGGCTGCTTCAGCTACCCTATCCTGTCAGAGCAGGGCAAATAGTCCCTGGATGCCATTGTACCCAGAAGCCTGGAGATTATATGATGCAGCTGATATCCTGAAGGACTGGCAGCATCAGTTGCACACAAAGGCAATACCCAGACAATGATGCCAACAGCCGAGAGATGCTTCGGAGCAAAATGAAAGGGGTATAGCTACCAGCAGATGCTGAAACATGCGTTACTAGGTGGGGGCTTTAGGATATAGACAAGCATGTTCCACATTATCACCTGCTATGATGAATGACTGTATACAACAGAGGGCAAGCCAGGGGGTCAGTACAGGAGGGAATCACCTCCTCCTACCCCCCACCAGGGGCTTTGTACAACAAAACAGCAGAGGACTCCAAGATAGTTATCCCACCATAAAATCCTATTCCCAAATTAAGGCACTAGCAACCTGACCCCTGGCAGACCAGCAAGAACAAGTAGCAATGCCCAATCCCAGCTGGACAAGTACCTAAATAAGCTGGGAAACCTTACATCTACACTCATAATGTTGCTCGTATCCAAGGGCCTGGGCTACTGCTCTAGTCATCTTGGATAGCTAGTACTATGGTAACTGGGTGAAGCCCAGCTTGGATAACTGACTCTCCCTCCCAAAGTGGAGTTGTCTGGCCATTGGCAGGCCAGGAAAAAGACAGCCTGCCGGATCATACAAGCCGACTCGCACTCTAATGGCCTATTTTGAAATGTTGATGTTACTGCTCATTAGGTTCAATGCTACTGTTAAAAAATGTGCTACCAATTTACTTGCAAGATGTTATAGATGGGCAGAGATTCAGAGGTATGGAAAGAGAGCAGTTTTTAGTGTACATAAGTCACCATTTTCAGTAAACAGACAAGATGTAAACTTTAAGGCATTCACAAGGAAATGTGGTCAAACCACACTATGCAGTGGTATGAAGGAAAACATTAGAATGTGGTCTTATTCCCAACTCGGAGGTGGATCATGGAGCCCATCTCCCTATTAGCTGGCCATCACCTCAATACACGAACACTCTCTAGTCATGGCTTCTACTCCTGATGCGGCAACGTCGTGGAATGTCAAAGGCCTAAATTCCCCTATTAAGTGAAAAAAAATTCTGGCACACCTGATGAAATAAAAACTCAAATAGCCTTTCTTCAGGAAACAAAATTCAATAGGGTAGAAGCCCAGAAGCTCAAACAGCAATGGGTGGGATGGGAGGCTCAAAGTGTTTCCGGCACTTCCAGTCAAGGGGTGTCAATCTTGTTCCACAAGAACCTGAAATGGAAGCATAAAGAAGTACAAACCGTTAAAGAGGGGCAATGGGTCATGGTGCAGGCAGGCTCCTCCATGGGGCCGGTCCTACTGGTAAATGTTTATGCCCCAACATGGACTCACCCAAATTTTATAACACAATTTCACAGCAAATGCTAGAAATGGCAGCATGACAATCCGGAAATAATCGTGGGAGGGGATCTAAACCTCACCATGGATTTCATCATGGATAGGTCCAATGCAAACCCAGAACCACACAACCAAGTTCTCTGCACCCTGAATGATTTCATAGCCTTACATAAGCTTTCTGACATTTGGAGGCTCACTCACCCCACTGACTGAGACTACACTTTTTTCTCCAATCCCGAAGCAATGGCAAGTCTACTAGATCACTGGTTCACCTCTCCATCAGTGACTTCGGCCACAGTAGACATATCAATTGCCCCGATGTACCTATCTGACCATGCCCCTGTGGTTCTGAGCCTCCTCAGAACATCCTGAGAACACAGATCGCAGTTATGGAGGCTAGACCCCCTTTTAATGCAAGAACCTAGTTTTAGCAGATGGCTCCTTAAAGAATCAGAGCTCTACTTCCAGGACAACCCCAAGGGATCCGCACTCACATCTGGGGTCTGGGAAGCCTAAAAAGGCATGATTCATAGGAGAATTATAAGTTTCACAGCACATAGGCATAAACAAAGGGAGGTGGGACTCACCCAACTAGAAAAGCAGTTAGCACAATTAGAAAAACAATGCAAAAAAAAAACCTTGGATGCCAAAGGACCCAGCTAAGTTAACAGAAATAATAGCACTAAGACTCTAACTAAACACCCTAGCCACCAGAACAGCCAAACTCCAAATTCTGAGAACACAACACCGATACTGGGTGGCGGGAGGAAAAAACTGGAAAATTGCTAGCATAAAAATTGAAACAAATGTAGGCAGAAAGACATAGTCTCTACCTCAAAAACAAAATGGGTAGCTTTACCTCTAACCAAAAAGAAATGAATAGGATTATGGCGGAATTCTATAAAGGTCCGTACTCCTCTCAAGCTAAATGGGACCCCAACAGGTATAATACTTTTATCGCTAATCTTCCCCTGCACTGCCTTATGCCACAAGCCAGAGAAGAGCTAACTAATGGCATTACATAAGGCACCAGGAGGGGATGGTGTCCCTGTAGACTTTTATAAAACAACAAATCATATTGTCATCCCCCCAACCCCCATGTTACAAGCATCCCACACAGCAAGAGAACTGCCAGGTACACTTAAAGAAGCCATTATCACAGTACTGCCTAAAGAGGACAAGGACCTTACCCTCCCAGCTAGTTACAGATTGATATCATTAATAAAATACAAAATCACACATGCCCCCACAATGCAAAGCATCATGGGCTGCATATGCAAATCAATACATATGCAGCCCCATGATGCTTTATGTGGGGCGTGATTTTATTTTCTTGAAACTTGGCTTCCCAGCCAAATGCCCTTTGGGGTAACCCTTGCCTCAGTGTTTACGCAAGAGGTTCTTTTGTCTTTCATCATTAATAAATGCATGCCAAGGTCCTGGCCAAGGTCCCGGCTATAAGGCTAGAAAAAACCCTCCCGCAAATTATCCACACCTCACAGGTAGGCTTTGTTAAAGGAAGGGATAGTTCATACTATCTTTGGGACCTGGTCTTTCTGATGCAGGCTGCTGCAGGCATCTCCGCTCCAGCTGCAGCGGTAGCTATTGACTTTGAAAAGGCATTCGACTCGGTGGAGTGGGGGTACCTGCATGCGGTCATGAAAACCTATAGCTCTGGCCCATATTTTATGGCCTGAGTCAGCACTATGTATAACGAGCCACTTACAGCACCATGTCAGACCCCTTTCCCCTATACAGGGGAACAAGACAAGGTTGCCCACTTTCCCTGTTATTATTCATATTGGCAATGGAACCCTTGGCCGCCACAATTAGGTCTAACCCAGAGATCACAGGTTTAAGTGTAGGAGAGGCTCAATACCATCCACATTTGTACACTGATGATTGCTTGATCTTAACAAACAAATATAGCAAGGAGCCCGACCCATATTCTGAGTTCTTTAGAAACAGTTGGCACAATATCAGGCCTTAGAATAAATAAAACTAAATCAGAAATCCTACTCCTGAACAAACACTCTACCTCCATGACTCAATACATGCTAGGCCTTCTGTGGGCACTGTGGGGGATAAAATACTTACTGTAGGGATCAAACTCTCACCCAACTTAGCCAACCTGGTGGATGACAACTTTAACCCCTTAGTAGCAGGACTACAAAGGGACATGGAGAGATGGGGTCACCTCCATCTGTCCATGGCTGGGAAAATAGCTGCCTTAAAGATGAAGATGATATTCTCATATACTGTACCATGTCTGCTTGGTTACACATGGAATGGGGTGAGAGTTAGGGCAGACAACCCCAAGGCACACTCCGACGCCTGTTGGTGTGTGGAGGGTGGGTGGTGACGGTGGGGTTTTATGGTCTGTAACACTAACACTGAATTTCCAGACTTTTGTTGCTGTACTATCCACCCTAACTGATGCATTAACAGAGTTTTGTGCAATTAATTTCCCTTCTTTTTTAGATAGTATAATAGTAACCTACAAAGTTATGCACGTGTGTAGCATAAATTAAACAGACGCAAGTAACTTGGGAATTTTCAGTAATTTTTTCATCAAAATTTCAACATGGCCTTTTGGGGGCCCCACTCATGAACACAGGCACTGTCATTTATTTATTCAGTCTTGAAAGTTGATTTTGCACAGCGACCATGCCTTTCTGCACCACAGATGCAAAAAAAAGTTGGTCAGGATGTGAAAAATGACAGTTGTACTGTTCATGAGGAGGTGTGAAAAAATGGCAATGTTGAAAATCTGGAATGAAAATATTAAAAATTGGTGAAGTTACGAGTGTGCATAGAAACTGTGCAATGCATGCTCATAACAGTCATTTTTTGGAATTATTGTACCAGATTTTTAACATCTGCTTTTTGGGACCTCCCCTCATGAACACTGCCACTGTCAATTTGGTAACTGGTCTCGAGATGTGATCCTGCACAGTGACCACAAAATCACCTTTCAGGACTGAGTAGCAAAATGGCAGTACCAGTGTTCATGAGGTGGGGTCCCAAAAAGCCCATGTTGAAAATTTGGTGCAAAAAGTTCCAAAAATGACAGAGATATCAACATATGTTCAAAACACTATAGACAGCCATTATATGGCAGTTACCTTTATTCTTCAGTTCACGGTTCGGCTTTGAAGAGTGTAGACGTGTCCTGGTCCAGAGAAAATCACAGCCGCCAACCTCTGGAGATAAGTAGAGGGTAAGGGGGGGTGCAGGGAGGTGGATGCACAGATGGAGGGTGGGGATGGAGGGAGATGACAAGGGACTGTTTTCTTCTTTCCAGGGAAATAAAAAAAAGACATTCGGGGATGGTTTTCTTTATTTTAGATGAAAGGACAGAATGGGAGACACTGGGAGTGGGATCCCCAGTGTCCCATACTGGTGCAGGGGCAGGGTGGCTACTGCCGACATGGGGATTGGGCACTCCATTATTGGCAATGACAATTACAAAAGGCATTGTTTGGGGACACTGGGAGTGGGCTCCCCAGTGTCCCAAAGTTGGGTGGGGGATAAGGTATATCTGGAGACACTGGGAGTGGGCTACCCAGTGTCCTGCAATGATGAGGTGGGGGGGAATTTGTGACACAGTACTCCCGTCATAGGAACTGGGCACCCTGATGCCGGGATATAAAATTTTATAAATAAGATTCCTCGGCCCCCTTCTCCTTAAATGCTTCAAAAAGGGGTAGGACAATCTTTTTTGGGTAACACCAGCAGGTGTTTACCTAAACGGGGGTCGAGGAACATGATTTTCAGATCAGATTTTGTAAATCATGCTCAGAAAAGGTTTTGCACTTTTCACAGTGGCCGATGGCATTTTCTTTTTTATGGAGATTTGGGAAAGGGATTGCGAAAGGTAGATGCAATTTGCAAAAATATGCCAGCACAGTGTCGTGCTGTATTTTCATAAATTGCAACAGTACAGACAGGAAAATTGTAGAAAACACAGTTCTGAGCATTCTTTTTCTCTTTTTTTTTAACTTTGTTTTATTAAAATGTCATCAATTTTGCAAACAAAATTCTATCAAGAATAGGCACAGTCACCACAGGATGATACAACAATCACAGTGTTATTACAGGAGAAGTGGTACACAATCCTTCTTTTAACCACATTGGGGAGTAAGCATTTTTTAAATTCACAAATTTCAACTCAGAATGGAGCATAATGCAGCTAGTGCTATCTTATGTCATACCTATAAACACCTATAGAGGATTTGCTTACCAGGCTAATCTCAGCCTTTCTTAATATTTGACAATAGAGAGAACCTACGTATTTGTCCTTTGGTAAGGTTACACCTCCACACCAAATGCATTTAGAATTTCTAGCAGTCTTTAATATTAGCCAAACAGCTCATTAACCATAGTAAGAGAACTTTAGCCCCCTTGCATTAAACATACACCCAGTGGTACCATAATAAGGATAATAGAGGGGTGTAAATACAATGGCATAACTTGTGCATCAAATTATTCAGTTGAGCTTCGAAACATCCCTGGCTATCCAAGCTCATCAGATCGCCATGAAGTAGTAAGCCTCACATTAACAGTCACCATCTTGCGTCGTATGCTCAAACTGCCCCGTAACACTCACCCCTGCATTCATACAAATCAGTTACCACCTTATTACTCCGTAACTTTAAACTTATTCTGAAATTTACTAAAATAGCCAAACAAAGTTTTAACAAATTAATGAGACAGACTGAACCTTATTTTAAGTCAGCAGTCCTGGTTAGAACCACAAGGCACGCAGTTCAACAGGGAATCAGAACTTCGATTTTTCTGACATCTGGTAGGTCCCTGAAGATTGTGCCCTAAAAGGCAAGGGCATAGAAAATAGCAATGGTCCTCATCTGAAGGCCCCCTGACTCAAGTTCAGTGGTATTCCCCCAAAATACTTACAGTTCAGTCACCAGTTCCTACCGCTTGATCACTTGAGTTGAAGTTGTCCCGGTTATGGTCTTCTACCCAAGAGTGAACTTTGGCAATGCAGGCCCCTGCTGCTTTGGGATACATAAACACATACATGTTCTCTTGCAGGGTAAACTGGAGACATGCTGGAAAACCCAGTCGATAGGGGATATAAATTTCTCTTAGTTTCTGGGTCATGCCGTCAAAGGCTTTTCTCCGATTTCGTGCATCAAAGGAATAGTCTGGGAAAAATAATATTCTGGCACCTTCATACATGATTCTTCCTTGTTCCCTTGCAGTCTTTAGAATCCTGTCCCTCATGTCGGAGGATTGATTCACCATCAGCATGATTTGCAGGCCTTCCTCCACATTTCGAGCCCATCTAGGGGTGATTTGGTATGCCTTCACAATTACCGGAGCAAACCCCATACCCAGAGTCTCTGGCATTCATCTCTCCAGGAAGCTCACTGGATCTTCCCCCTCCGATCCCTCTGGTATTCAGACAACTCGAATAATGGGTTCCCTGACAGAGTTCTCTAATTGTTGAATTCTGGCCTTCAGGAGGCTTTGCTGTGTCAGTGAATTCGCCACTGCCAATAGAGCTTTGCCTGATGTACAGGTTGATTCTTCAATTACCGGAGTAATCGCCTCCACGGTAAATTCTACTCTTACTAGGTACTCTGTGTATGAGTCAAATTTCTTGTCCAGCAGATGGATAGAGCTTGTTAAGGCATTTACTGCTGCTTGTAGGGATTCCAAAGATACTGGTGAGCTGCGTGTGTCATTCGGCTGCAGTACGGGCCCCTCAGCTGATGATGGTCCCACTGCTGTGTGATCCTGTTTTTGAGTATTTTGTGTTTGGCCCATCATTCAAAATGATTATTTCCCAATACTGGATATTGGTAGCTTTAGTTTGACTATTTGAATATTGTAATATCTCTGCTTAAGTCTTCTGTGTGTTAAGTTTTTACATTTGCCATGGAGGAGCTCACCAAAGGACGTCTTCCATGCTGGGCTACTAGCTCTGCCCCCCCGTTCTGAGCATTCTTTAGAAAATCTGATGCCAGGATAGTGTTCCTAGGGCCTCATTTAGGTAAACACAACAGTTGGTGTTTATCAAGGGGCATAGTAGTTTGAATTAAAACATTTTTTCTCCACCTCTAACTGAAAACAAGATGGCAGTCGCGTGACAGTACTGAGGGCATTTGTGTCAGAAAAAGGTGCTTTCGCAGAAGTACAACATGCTGTCATAGAGAACATATCTTTCCCCCCATAGGCTATAATGGGAAACTTCATTCTGTAATAACGTTTGAACAGATTAATGTTTTTTCACTAAATCTTCAAGGGGCACTTCCCTGACCCAGTCTCCACATACCCTGAAACATTCAGACCAGACAGACAAACCATTCGGGCTGTGGGAACTAGCAAAGAATTTGCAAAAGTTGAGGATTTTCCACACTTCTCAATGCTCCGCAGCTTCACAGCCACAAATCCGATCAGAATGAGACTTTCCAGATCTAGAGATCCATGCATATCAAATTTCATGTGAATCAGACAAACAGTTGCAAAGTTATTAAAGTGCAAACTTCTGGGTTTGACATGGAGGTGGCCATGCAGCCCTTGCTATGCCTGCTCTACTGGGTGGGTATATATATATATATATATATATATATGTGTGCATATATATATATATATGTATATATACACACACACACATAAATTCAATGGCAGATAAGGACCGCTTGTCCCACCTAGTCTACCCATTTCCCTACCTGATAAATAAGCTGCAGATCCTAGTTAACCAACAGCCACAGCCTACTTCCTCCTACCCCCACCAGAATTGCCTTATGTCTGTCCCATGCATTCTTGAATTCCCCCACTGTTTTTGACTCCACAACCTCCTCAGGAAAGCTGCTCCATGCATCCACCACCCTGTCCTTGAAAAAATACTTCCTCACATTACCTCTGAGCCATCCCCCTCTATCTTCAAATTGTGCCCCTTTGTTTTTGCACAACTCTTTTTCTGAAAGATGCTACCCTCTTGGACTTTGTTGATTCCCTTGAGGTACTTCAAAAGTATCTATTGTGTCCCCCCGCTCCTTCCTTTCCTCGAGGGCATTCATAGTAAGCTCCTTTACTCTCTCTTTGTATGTCTTCTGGTGCAGATCCTGCACCAGTTAGGTTTCCACCCTGTCTATGTCTTTGTGGAGATATGGATATATATTTATATACATACATACATACAATGTGGAGCAAATGTCAGGAGTATTATACAGGCACAGTAGTGTCTGTATATTAGGGCTGAGTAAGCACTGTAATGCTAAACACCAGGGGGCCAATTCCAAGATGTATGGTTCAACTCGCTGCCGGATGCAAGTTACGACATACGCCACTATGCCGAGGACCCTGCTCCAGATACCAGAATAGGCAGGGTCCCTGGCTCCTATGCCCTGCAACTTGTGGCAGCTCCAGTGCTGCACCAGAGGAAGGGCGCACCTGACCTGGGTGCTGCAAGCTACAGCAATGGCCACCCACAGAGCGTAAACAGCACCCCAAAGCCCCACACCAACACACCATGACAATGCCCCACAGGTCTGGAGAGGGGATGGGGGGCCACTGGACAAACCTTGAGGAGTATAGCAGGTGGGGGATGTGTACTGCCCTGCGGGGCACTGCTCGGGGATGGGGGCATGGAGGTGCCAGATGCCCACTGAGGGCAGCCCTGCCAATGGGGGTGGGGTGTGAACCTATGTGGGACCATGGGGGGGTCAGCTGTAGGGGCGCCAGACACAGAGGTGCAACCCTGGTGAATGTAGGGCATGGTTAGATCACCTAATAGCTGATCTAACTGTACTTAGACCATTGTCTGCTGGGGTTCCTCCTGGAATGGTGACTTGCCATTCTGTCAGCTACACACCTAGATAGAGCTGTAACTGATGCCAGAAACCCCCTTGCACCATGTCACAGGGGGTTTCTGGCATAGCCAGTGGCATAGCCCAACTTTGGCACAGGCAGCCTGCGCCATGTCGTAGGCCACCTTTCAGAATAGTGGTCGGCGTAACGCATGTTGCAAGGTGTGACTTGCACCATTGGGTTTGGCGCAAGTCACCTTACAACATGCATAACCCATTCTGGAATCTGGCCTTGAAATTTTAAATGCACAGAGATGGTACCAGGATCTCTGGAGCCTAAAAATTGCATGGCAATTGGTTCACAGGGGCAAAGTTACAGAGGAGCAAAAAAACAAAAGTCACCGAAATTAAGACCTTTTTTCTTTTGCTGAACTGTAACTAAAACATTAGGAGGATTTGAAACCTGATACATGCAGGTTTGATACAGTTTGGCCCAAGGTGTGCACTGTTGTATTTTTTTACCTAAACTTAAGTACCTATTAAAATATTCAAGAAATAATTGCTCTGTTTGTAAGCATGTACTGTTATAAAAATCAGCTTTCTAAAGATAACTGAATTTTTATGTCCACATGAAGTCATGTGGTTGTATCATGAAAATATACTCATTTATCAGCTGGCAGGGTTGCTTCCCAGGCTCACCTAAAGATCTTCAACAATATGTGCAACTGCTTCCCCTAATTCCCTCCTCAGCCCACTTTGCCAACCCTGGTACTCTTACCAGCACTTACCTAATTTACTCCTTGCACTTGTCCCCCTCTTACTGGGATGCAAATCACCCCTCCCAGTCTATTTACCTCTCCCTTAGCCTGCCCCAGATCAATTTCTCCCTCCCCCTCCTTCTGTCCCCCACTCTCCCCTTCCTGTTTCAATTGACAAGACTCGCCTGAGCTGCTCCTTGGACTCCCCCTCTCTGTTTCCCTCCTCCCCTGTTTTAGCTGCTTTCCGTATTGACCCTTTCCTGAGTTCCTACCTAATTTGCTGCCAATCTGCTCCCCCACCCACCTATCCTCACCCAACTCACCTGCCTCCAGGTTTGAAGCCTTAATTACTAAAGTTGTCGCTCTGTATCAGCTAGTTCTCCTACAAACTATGCACCCTCTGTTCTGGGTGTTGTTCTATGTACTGTAAATAGTGACTGCTTTATGCTCTACTTTCTGATATAAGCTATATATGTCTTGTCTAATTAATGATGCAGAACATTTGTAAATGAGCTTTAGCTAAAAGGTATTTTGCTCCAAGATTTCAATAAATTAAAAAAAAATAAATATATATGCCTCTGTACAGACAGCTGGCCAGACCCCATCTGGAGTACTGTGTGCAGTTCTGGAGACCCAATCTCTGCAAAGACATAGACAGGATGGAAGCTGTCCAGAGGAGGGCAACTAAAATGGTGCAGGGTCTGCACCGGAAGACATATGAAGAGAGACTTAAGGAGCTTAATATGTATAGCTTCGAGGAAAGGAGGGAGAGGTGGGACATGATAGAAACTTTCAAGTACCTCAAGGGAATCAACAAAGTCCAAGAGGGTAGCATCTTTCAAAAAAAGAGGTGTGCAAGAACAAGAGGGCACAATTTGAAGATAGAGGGGGGGGTGGCTCAGAGGTAATTTAAGGAAGTATTTTTTTGCAGAGAGGCTTGTGGATGCATGGAATGGCCTTCCGGAGGAGGTTGTGGAGTCAAAAACAGTGGTGGAATTCAAGCATGCATGGGACAGTCATAAGGCAATTCTAGGAGGTAGGGGTAGGAAGAAGTAGTCTGCTGGTTAACTAGGATCTGCAGCTTATCCATTAGGTAGGGAAATGGGCAGACTAGGTGGGCCAAGCAGTCCTTATCTGCCATCAAATTCTATGTTTCTATGCCCTGCTATTTGTTCAGCAGGATCGTGCTGTCAGTGCATAGTGCTCCCCCCCCCGTTACGCATGATGCACGTGTTTTTTTTGGGGGGGGACTGTTCACCATTAGCCACATGAGTGGCTTTATTTATTTGACCTGGACACTGGGGTGTTCAATCCCTGGTGCCAATTTAACTATAAACAACATAGTATGAGACGGGGATGCTCACCCTTTGTGCCAGTTCGTTACCCCTCCCCTTCATAACGTCTCCCCCACAAACCCATAATTTCAAGTTGCCAACTCCGGTATGTCCAATTCCCAGTGTCAGCATACACAACTTCCCTCCACTGGAATAAGTAGTCTGGGACACTGGGGTGCCAACACCAGTGCCCCAAAGTATCATGCTGACACTGGGGTGCCCAATCCCCAGTGTTGGAAGTAGTGCACCTTAAATAAAGAAAACCATCCTACAACATCGTTTTCTCTCTCTTCTTTGTTTGTCTTTAATCATGAAATAAAGAAAACAGTCCCTTGTTGTCTGCAGCTCTCCCCACCTCCCACCTTGACTCCCTGCTCAGCACTCACCACCACTCACACACCCTTACCCTATACTTACCCCAGCTGAGATCCAATACCATGGTCCTATCTGGACTGGAGACAAGTCTTCACTCTTTGATGCTGCACTGGTAACTGAGGAAAACAGGTAAGTGCTATACAGTGTATTTCAAGGTGTTTTGAATTTGTCATTGTAAGTTGATAATGTTTACATATTTTTTGCCCTCATTTTCCACATGGACGTTTTGGGACTTCACCTCATGAACAATTGTTATGGCATTGTATAAATCTGAACCAAAAGGTGACTGAAATCACCTTTTGGGCCACACTTACATAATTGCACCACAACTGTTCATGAGGTGGAATCTCAAAAAGGCCATGTTGAAAATCTGAGCAAAAAATAAGATAAACTGACCAAGTTATGAGCATACATTGAAACATTTCTACGCTCATGACATTGGTAATTTTCAATATTTAAACTTCAGATTTTCAACATAGCCATTTTTTCACTCCACCTCATGAATGTGACCAGCTGTTGTTTTTCAATTCCTGGCCAGCATGTGATTTCACATTTCTCGTGAAAAATAATTTTTTTTCCAGTATGTTATCAAATGGCACCTGTCATATTCAGAAGCATGGGTCATAAAAAGACTGTTGAAATTTTGGGGTCAAAATATCACACAAAAAATTATGAAGTAATGTTTGCAAGGACGTCCATTGGCCCAGTGAGGAACACATTCCTTTCCCGTGCCAGTGACCTGAGTTCAGGTGCAAGCTCAGTGAGCTGGTTTAATGGGCAAGGCTGGGGGGGATGGTGCTGTAGTGTGCAGCACTAACCCCAACCTAGGAAGGGACAGAGCAGTGTTATGGTGCACACACAACACCTTGTGGTGGGCCAGGGAGCCTTCCCTCACAAGGTGTTGACATGCGTGTCAAGGCCTGATGGGCCCATGCACTGAGTCAGGACTATCTCCAGTATTCTGTTTATTTTGTTTTGCACAAGTCCTGAAGGGACCTGTGCAAATGAGGATATGATTCCACCATCAGAAAAAGAAGGGACATTGATTACAAAAAACTTATGATTATGCTAGTGCACGCCTGTGTTACACCCAGACTGGACTACAGCAATGTTCTTTACCTACGATTATCTGGTGAGTTGGTGCACCACCTTCAGCTGTTGCAGAACGCAGCAGCCTGGCTGATTGCTGCAACATCACTGTCAGAGCATATTACAATAGTGCTGTGTGATCTCACTGGCTGCCAGTTCATTCATACATCAACTTCAGGATATGCTTACTGAGTTACAGGGCCCTACGTGGTCAGGGCCCTGGCGACCTACGAGATCTTCTGTCTGTACATGCTCCTATTGGTTTACCTATGCCAAATCGACAACACTGTTGTCGATGTATGGAATAGCAAGATCCCCGATGTCGACAGGTGAAATTTCACGTATCAGACATTGGTGTGTTTTCTATAGAGGGGCTGCACCCCTGAACCCCTTCCCATGTGGTGGGCTGCACCCCCGCACCCTGCTTTCTATCGATTACTAACTCAGAGTCGGAGTTGTCTTGGGGGGATGAAAGTCGGCAAAAGGGTGAAATTTCACTCTTGGGTCCCTCACAGTGACAATCTCAAAACCTGTCGAGATTGTTGCTGTGAGGGATTTCGACGTGTGGGTTTCACCATGCAGTTGGCATACGGCCCCTATTCACCCATTCCATCAAGGGTGGGTCTCCTTTCTGTTCAGTGGTCTTCTAGGCTGAACTTATCTTGGGACTGGGCATTTGTGGTGGCTGGGCCACCATTCTTTGCCATCCTATGTTTGTGGTATCTCCTCAGTAGATGCTTTCAAAAAAGTTATGAAGTCCCTCTTGTTTAACTTAGACCACTGTGACATTTTAAAACTTTTTTTAAATGTATTTGATATTATTTATTGCTCTATTTTGTTTCAGGGTTTGTGATCTGTTTATAAGGCACCCTGACACTCCAGGTTATTGTGATGGGGAAAAAATGCCTTGCCTAAAGCACAGATGTGGGCATGCAGCATATGCACGTGATACTGGAAATGTTAGCAAATGCTGCCATAGTGAAGCATCAGCATAAACATAATGGCAAAATTTGCAAAATGTGAAAACAAAATAGAGTAGGGGAGGCAACCACTGTGTTTGATGTAAGTCTGAAGAACATTAGGACAAAATCTAGCTGACCCTACATAGGTCACTGATGTGGCAAAATAGAGCCTTTTGCTAAAGTCTGCTGTTCTTCATCATTCCTTGTGAATAATACAACTATCCTCAGACTGACAGTACCAAGCTTGGATGCCCAACTTGAAACCAGAAGAAAAGCTGATCTGTAATGTAAACATTTCTGAACACCCGGCTAAAGAATACTCCAAAGCAAAACTACTGTGTTAGCTAACACTGGGTTGGCTGTATTTCCACTACTCTGCCTTAGGACATGTACCTCCATTATTTAAATGCTGCTGCACTGGCTGCCTCTAGAATCTGAGTTTTCATGCACTCAAGGGAAGCCTCATGGACCATAGGCTGGTCTTCCTTTTTTCTGTAACTTAGTGCAACAAAAATGCAGCTGTGGGTTTACATTGCGAAATCTGGCAGAATAGCTCTCGGAATGGATCTTGTCACTTCTACTGAAATTCCCCAAATGTTCTTCAACTCAGTTCAAGTAAAATCCATGAACTGTTCATCAACAGTAAGTTCATAAAGTTGCTGAACTTTTAATGGGTGAGGAGTCACAGCTGCGCCAAAAATCAGCTGAATATTAGAATGCACTGCTTTACAGGTTAAAGGGGCAGTAATATGTGCAGGGTATTTTAAAGCTCATGAAAAGCTCAGTCAAATGTAGGATTGGGTTTACGTGTAGGTCTTAGCAGTTTCTCCCTTTTTAAAGAAAAGAAACACTTTTTTCACAATAAATTGACTTAAAATACAGAACTTTCCCCAAGGGATGGTTTTCAATATGTTTAATCATTTGACATCTACTTGATGTACAGTTTTTCATTATAGTGGCATGGTAGTGCTGCTATAGTTAGGGTTGGGCATACAGTTTAAAGAGCTAATGGAACCCAAATAGACAGGAAAATGATAAAAAATGTAAGAAATAGTCAGTTGTAACTTTATATTTCTGAAATTGTTTTGGTTTTTCCTTTTGCTCATTAGAAAGTCTTCTGTGTGGTAATGTTGTGCTGGATGTGTGGAACTGCTCTAGGCCTAGCAGCATTGTGATTTCACTGACAGTGACATCACAGACAACTGACCTGGCAGCTACTGAGTGGCTGTTCCTAAACAGCAGTGATGTCACAGTCAGTGAGGTCACAATGTTTACTATGTAGTAGGGGGAACAGAGCTAGATACTTCAGCTGCCAGGCAGAGTGCTGTTCCACACAACGCACCTACTAACATCAGGTAAACAATCTTCTCATTAACCAAAGGACAAAGAAAAAGTACCTCAAATATAAAAGGTAGTGGCTGACTGCTTTTAAGAACTAATATTAGTTTTAGGCAGTACACTAGCTCCTTTATGTTGAATCATGATTTTCAGATGCTTATGTCTCACACGATTCCTGCCAGAATTTCATGACATTTTTAAAAGCTGATATTTGGGCACTGGACCTCATGATCTGCCAATTTGCTTCAGAGGCCTTTTGGGAAGGGAGTGTCAAAATAGATGAAAAATATTCAAATTGGCTGTGATGAGAACAACTTATAGGCTACTACCTCTGAAATGGCCAGAACCACCTGTGTGGCATGAACAGACTTTCTTGGAGCAATACAGCAGACAGTGATGTCATTATTTCTCCACTCAGATGACCAGAGACAAGGGGGCAGGATTTTCAAAAGGTGGCGCAGGGCATGCGTCCAGCGCTGTGCCACAGGACTTTGAATTCAGCTGTGCGATGATCCCCTTTGGCACAACTGCACCCAAATTTCCATTACCAGGTGCAGTTGCAACAGTTTTTGTGCTTTACGGCTGCTTGCGCCAATGCTTTGGCTCAAGCACCGTGACTTTATCCTGGAGGGATGGTGCAAGCAAGATCATACTTTTGTGGTATAAGGACCTCTGCCAGATGCAAGGAATGGAAATTCTCACATGTCGCCCGGTGAGTGCCACAAGCCCCGTGTGCCATATGTCTGGCGCACCGATAGCTTGTGGTATTCATTCGCGATGGAAAATCCTGCCCAAGGAGTCCATTCCCCACCACCATTAGTGTCACAACCACAGCATCTATCTCCATCCTAAGGTCACTAAAAAAATTGATTAATCTGCAGCGTTATGAGTCAACCCTGGTACCACTGAAAATGCTCCCTTCCCCCACCCATTGTGACATAGGGTGCTAAACTCTGATGTCAGGAAATTTCTATAACAAAATAAAAACAACTATATAGACACTGGGAGCCCAAACCCACTGCCATCCAAACTCCTCCTCCTCCCATTCTGACACCAGTCACACAATCCAAGTGTTGGATATACAGCAATATGAAAAAAATAAAAAAAGTAATTTCCCTTCCCCACCCACTAGAACCTGTAGCTGCCTTCTCCCCCCATCACTTTGCAACATAATCTCCTTTCTCCCAGACCACTAGCATCCCAGTCCATCTCTCCTTCTTCATACTGCCCATAATTTAATCTTCCTCTATACCACCCACAATTTAAACAGGGAAGAGAGCGACCTTTACAGCTCTCCTCTCAATTCTGTCCTCAGCCACATACCATTTGAATGAAAGAAACTGCAATCATGAACAAATGATCATGGTTTCATGCATTCAGACAACAAATGGTTGGGAGGGGGGGGACAAGAGGGCTGTGCTGGTCACTGTCTACTTTTTATTATAGATGGCATGGGTCAGGAAAGTTTGATTGGGGTACTACTGGGCTTGAGGGAGAAAAGTTTTATGGATCTGTGGTAGGGAGGAAGACAAAGGTGGGACAGGTGCTAGCGGGTGTGGGAAGGGAAATTATTGTTTTACTTTTATTAATATCTGCATATATTCAACACTGATCTTGGGCACCTGGTGTTGGAATGAGGGGCCTTGATGAGGGTGGGGGGTATCACTGGATACCAGCGATGCTTATGCATAGGGCAGAGTGTGAAAGAGGAGGTGGGAAACAGGCTACACTAATATGGGGCCCAAAATAAGTAACAAAATAGGACTAGTTATAAAAAAACACACAAAACAACACATTGGGGCGATAAAACAGATTTAACATTCTTTCTGCTCACTGTAAATTTTCTTTTTAAAAAGTAAGGAAATTCATTGAAAAAAAAGACTACATTTAGGCATCACCTTTAATGCCACTAAAGTAAGGAAATGTGGCATTTGGGTAAAAGAAATTTCCCTGAGCCTTTGGCGAATCTGTGGCATGGTGTTTCTTAGGCTTTGACTGATCATGTGATGCAGTGTCGGCATTGCTAGAGCTTCAGCACCCTCTCTTGGAGTGTATTTTTCTTTGCCTGGAAAAAGTGGTTTCATCTTTGAAATTGTTGTATCCCATTTAAAAAAATTATTACATTTCCAATGCTAAAATCATCACAATTTATACACACTTAAAAGAGAATTGCACTAAACTTATAAACCATTTTCCACTGTAGGAGCTGATTTTTAAATACTGGCTCCAATTCTGTTAATGCTCCATCTCTATAAGAGTTTTAGTTATCCCCAGTGTGTGTTTAAGCAATAGGCCATGAGGGGGTGTGGGTTATTGGGGGATTTACCACAGCTGGAGTAGTGAGTGGGTAAATCCTCACCAGCTGTGGTAAATCCCCCGATAACCCACATCCTCCGAGTGGCTTACTGCGATTATGCCAAGGTTCATTTTTTTTACTATGATAAAATGCAGCTTTTAAAGAGGTTGCTTTGTTTTTTTTATTTTTATTGTATGTATTGCTGCGTTGCAGATGATTTGTAGGATTATTTGCTCATTAACAGCCATTGGTTATCAGAGGATTTACACCCGGTGGTAAACTGTCGGTCTGATGATTTCATTGACTGTTCACTTATGTCCATGGTATAATTCCAATTCACTTACAAGTAGTAAGTGCCATTTTGGAACTGTATGATACAGTTTATGTCCCTTGCTCAGTTCTGCCACTGTAGGTACAATTCATCCATGTTCTATTCTAGAACTCAGGGGTTGAAAGAGACATAAACTACATCATTCATTTCTAAAATGATGCTTAAAACCAGTGCTTGTTTATGTATTTACTTATAACATATTTTACCAAGTAAGCAAACAGAATCCATAAGGGCTCATTTCCAATTGAGACATGGGGGGGTGGGGGTGGCAGGAGAAAAACCAAGGAAATACAATACAAACAATTCAGTGGTAATGATAAACAAAAGCAGCAGATATACAATGTCTCCATTACAGAATGTATAAACAGGTCCTGGTGACTCCAATAACACATAGTAAGTTATACCACAAAAACAGTTGAGTCACATTTGGATACCACAGATACAGGGAGAGAACGTAAGTCCCTAAGGCAATGCAAAAGAAGGTATTCACTGCCATGTAGAATACACATGAGTAAGGCCCACTTCAGACAAGGTCACAGTAGGAGTAAAAACAAGGCCCAGGCCCCAGTTAAGGAATTATGGACACCTCTGGGGCAATTAGGACAGGTCAAGGGGGTCTTGTAGCACTCCTTAAGCTTAGCCTTCAAACACTGTAGACTGGTTATGGTAGTGAGAGAGGAGGGAAGACTATTTCATATGTGAGGAAGTCTGTGCCCAATAGAGGCTTGTCCTTCAGTGAGTCTACACCAAGGAATACATAGTCATTTTCCATCCTCTGACTTTAAGGAGAATAAGGAGTTAGAAGAGGGGGTAACTACATCACTGAGATGAAAAAGCAGGATGTGGAGTAAAGGGCCACACACCAATTGTCCCCAAAGGTGTTCTGGTCAATTAAAGGAAGACAAATAAGGAAAACTGTGCACACACTATGCATTTAAAAAAATAACCCCGGTGTCTGTTTATGCAATTAAAATCCTTTCATTATTCTTCTAAATGCCTGGTGGGTGCAGTTTGCTTTATGTGTCACTGAGAAACCCTGATAGTTTCCCAGACCAATACCTGGCACCTAACAGGGCAATATGGAGGGCCTACCTCATAGTGAGGGAGGCCCATACTAGGTCCTTGGACATTCTGCAATACTAGGGGCGGGCAGGGCAGGCCAAAACGAATTGACAGAGTAAGTTGAAAAGGGAAGTGAGCTTAGCTAGAGGAGAAGTGGTGGTTCCAGAGATAACTACATCCCCCATAGTTACGCATTGGGAAGATCAAGCACTTAGCCACAGTTTTTCTGGTATGAAAAGGGAAACAATTTTTAACCCCATAGAGAGCCCCAGGTCTGGCAAAACTTTTAAATCATAAGCAATCACTGAGATTACTAATTGACAAGAAAAAAAAATAATTGGAGCCTGCATTGAAAAAATAGCTCCTTCTGGGACAAATGACGTACAGGTTCAGTGCAGTTTTTCTTTAACTAAGAAACCTACTTACTGTACAGACACATTTCACAATGAAGTTATTTTAACTGTCTATAGGAGGCATGTGGAAATTCATGACTATGGGTCTTTTGGATGTTAAGTGTTAGCAGCACTTTGGACTAGAACCCTAATGTATTCCTACAAGAGAGTAACACTGGCACTGAAATAATGTACTCCTCATTCTGCACTGTTTCCCCTGTCAGCCACTGCATGTTTGCTTTTCCTAAATTATGGTTTCACTGGGCTATGTCTGCTTAGATTTCTGCTTCTCAAAGTCTGGATTACGTATCACTCTAGTATTTATATGGTTCATAAGGTAATAGTTAATTTAATAAACTGTATCCAAAGAACCTTATGAATGTTAGACTGATGCCTAAAACTATAGAGTTTGACAGTCTTCCTATTTCATGTTGCCCATTTTCTTCCATATTACATTTATTTAATATTTTTCTACTGTCATATTGTTTTTCTTGCTTTTTATTTATTTATATTATAAACAGATTGCACTTAATTGTGAGCTGAAACTACATGGGTTTGATGTATAAAATGGTAAACCTAGTAGTAGTATAATGGTTCCGAGTCATGCCACTATACTACTACAAACAGTCACTGAAAAAGAAGTATCACAGTGGAGGGCAATGTGGGACGAGGGTACTCAATTCAGCTCTGCTGGAAGTATTAAGCATCTGTAGGCCTGTTTCAACAAAGGAGCTCACATACTGTATATGCAGGTGAAATGTACAAGGCATAAGACTCGAAACCTTGTACAAAGAAGTTAGTTGTCAAAAAGGCGCAGAGTTAAGTGATGTGATGTGATGTCCTTTAAAGACCATACATCCAAGTTGGCTTTTTAAAAAATAGTCAGCACTTCTGTAAAGCATTTCTACTGGTTTAAAGGAATGTGCAGGAACATTTATCAGCAATCACCAGTGAAATGACTTTAAACATCTGCCAGAGTCTTCCACCAATAATACATTTGTTCTGAGCCTAAAAAAAGCTAAAGCCATGCTGTTTTGTACCAAACAAAAATCCTTCATAATCATAGGTTTTTCAGGGTTGACACTTACACTGGCTATGCACTTGAGGTTGTTGGCAGCCTCAAATATTCAGATTTGCATTTGGACCCTGGTCAGAGCAATAGAGTACATGTCAACTCTATCTCAATAGCCCTAAACTAAAAATTGGAGTGTTATACAGGCCTAATGCTCACTTCACAAAGGACTCCCAACTGGCTACTATAAATGGTGTTCATCGCCTCCTCCTCCCTAGTCTATGGGTCTGCTGTTTTGCTATCAGTAAAGAGACTGAGATGGCCAGGCTGAGGGTACTGTGCAATAGAATTGAGTGTTTTATGATTGGTACCCATGACAGTGATGATCACTGTCAGGTCTTCACACAACTTACATGACCCAGCTTAGATGGCCGGCTGCAGTGTGCGTTTCAGCGTGTGACCTTCAAGATGCTTCAGTTCAGCTCCTCCCCCGCCCAGCATGGCTACAATTATGACTAGACAGCATTCCCCTCAAAGCCTGAAATCCATGGCTTGTGACCCTCTAACAGTTCCCCATAGGAAAACTACTGTGGGCTAAAGATCTTTTGCCTACGTAGCCCCCTTACTGTGGAACTCACTCCCCCCATTAAAGCAGGTCAAGCCTTGCACTCCTTTAAACTCACCCTCAAGGTACACCTCTTTGATATAGCTAGATGTAAATGCTAACGTACTGGTCCTGTTGATGCATAACAGAAATTGATGAATGTGTTCGTTGTTAATTGTAACTTTATTGAATATAAAAGTGAACTTACTTGTCCTATAGTGAAAAAGCAGAAATTGGCACCAGACAAACTGAGGACTTTGCAAAAGAACTGTTTTATTAAAGTACAGTTGTGCAAAGAGCAAACAGCTCACAACAAACATGGCAACGTTCAAACAAGGACAGAGGGACACCACTGACTGCCCAACTGGTTTTGCACTATGTGATTCATCAGGAGGCCCAGATGGTGCTTCTTGAAGTGCTTTGTAGTGCTTTTCTTAAAGTAATAGTGTAACTTAATAAAATGTAAAAATAGTTTAAAGAGATCCACTATGATAAGTCCCTGCACCATACCTATCAGTCCTATATAAAGTTAAGATGTCAATGAAGTTTTAAATAATTAAAAAGCTACAACACTCATAAAATTGCATAAACCGGGTCCCAAGCACTTCCTGTTTTTTTTGCTGCTGCCCACACTCTGGCCCTGTGCTCACTACCATGATGAGCCAGTGAGAGTGTGGGAGTGTGCTGCATTATATGCAATGGGTGGCAGCTTTTCCATCTGTTTTAAATGATATAATGGCACTTGGCAATGAAACATGGGCACCGGAGAACTAACAAGGCCCTTGTTAGTCAACCGGATGCCCACGTTTCATTGCAAAGTGGCCATTATATAATTTAAAACAGATAGTAAAGCTGCCGCCCACTGCATATAATGGAACGCACACCTGTGCTCTTACTGGCATCTCATCATCATGTTAGTGAGTGCAGGGGCGGAGCGTGGGTGGAGGCAAAAAAACGGGAAGTTCTTGGTACCCGGTTTATGCAATTTTATGAGCAATATAGCTTTTTAATTACTTAAAACTTCACGGACATCTTAACTTTATATGGATCCTCTAGCAGCAAGGCACCGATAGGTATGGTTCAGGGGCTAATTGTATTATCTTGGTGAATCTCTTTAAAAATAGAAGACAGTACGGTTAGCGGAGTACTGGGAAATGAATCAAAGTCCCAGCATCTGACATCATGCACTGCTAACAATAACTTACTACCCCTATAACTGGATGCTACTGTATACTCTGAGTAATTATTGTAACTACAGTTAAGAATGCTGGTATGTGTTTTTGCTCTGTAAAGAATGTTATTATGTGTCTTACTCTGTAACATATCTGTGTCGCCCTTGCTAATGTTTGTGTTAATTATTGTAACAACTGTATAGAATGCTAGTATGAGTCCTCTTCTGTAAAGAATGCCTTTGTGTGTCTGTCCCTGTAACTAATTCCGGGTCACCCCTGAAAAAGGGACCTCTGGTCTCAGTGGGCTTACCCGGATACCAAAATTCAAATAAATAAATAAACTATTTCTTAAAAGAACATTCCATTTTTGCCCCTATTTCTTGAAAAATAAATTTCATCTTGAAAATAATTGGAATTTGGCTGGCCTAGTGGTGCTGAGGGTTGAGGAACTGGACACCACACCTCATGCCACGCCAGCAACCCTGGTTCTGGAACTGGACTGGGTCGTTGGGGGATGGTGGGGGGGTGGAGCAGGACTGAACATCTGAAAAGCAGCTCTCCCCATCCAGAGAGGGACGTTGCCACCCCACCACATGACTGCCACCAGGTAGAAGCCCAGTAGCAGTGTCAGACAGTGGGCGGTATGAAAGAAGGATGTTGCAGAAGCGCAGTATGCATCAGACAGTGGGCGGTATGAAGGGAGGATGTTGCAGAAGCGCAGCGTGCATGCGCCTCCACACATGCACATGCATTTGCAACAGGGCCGGGGAGAAAACCAAGCTGGCAGATTCCATGATGGTCCCAGCTGTGATTCCAGTAATTGGGATGCAGACTGGGCCAAATGTGCACTCCTGCTGCCAGTTCCTGAAAAATTGGGATAAAAAGCTATCTGGAAAAAATTAATTAATAATTGGAACATGAGGTCATGGTGTACCAGTGTTTCATGCACATGGATTCACTCATGACTTGGATTATTCCATGACATACTTCAGTATTTGCAGGAATTCCTCTAAAAAGGTGCCAGATCAATCCTGTCATTTAGAACTGGCCTTTCCTATGCTCCAGGTCTAAAGCTCCAGAAGCTTTCTTATTTCCCATTGTGATGGCTTATAAATGCTCCTTGATTTGAACCTTAAAGTTTTTTCTATGGTGTTACCCACATAGAAAACTCCACAAGAAACTTTAAGGTCCAACGTAGGAAACATTTACATTCCATAACACTGGAAGATGCCTCAAATGCATTGCCAGGACATGTAAATATGTACCAAAATGAAAGTAAACACAACTTTAAGTTCTGCGTGTAGAAAAGGTTAGTGTAGGAAGGAGGGGTGGTGACATAGAAACCCTGCTGCTGAAATAAGAAAGTTTATGTATCTTTAGAATTGGAGCGTAGGAAAGACCAGGGACTCAGTTTTCAAATGGCCTGTAGATTGATGCAATTTGTGCTGATACATGGTTGCAGCAAACTCCAGTTGTATCAGGGACCCTATGCCCTATTTTATAAAACTAGGGTCTCTGTGCCAAAGTTCTGAGAACTGCTGCAGCCTCAGGGTTGTGCCAAACATGTGATGCACCTGAGGGGTTTGACAGAGGGTCCCATCCAGCCCCCTGCCTGGTGCATGCCTAGATGAGCCATGGAGATGAGTGGTTAATATGCTTGAAAGGTGAGCACCAGGGGCTAATGGAGCAGTGAGGGTGCAATGAGGACTGATGGGGCACAGCAGCTGTGAGGGAGATCTGAGGAAACACAAAGCAGAGGTGTCATGTGAAGTGGCACAGAACCAATCGGCCCAGGTAGGGGGGTTTGGCACAGGTGGAGCATCATGACCCAGACCCCAGATGGCAACAGCCCTGGCACCTGCCAAACAGGAGCTACAGTCTCCGGAAATGTAGTCAAGCATCCACTGGCAGTGTACCAAAGAGAATGTTGTGGTGTCCAGGGCATGTACCTGTCCACCTGCAACCTGCACCCTCTGCCAACCACCACACATAGGTGAATGTGGGTCCTGTGGAGCAGGTGCCTGGGTTTTTGCCACCTGGAGTCCAGGTCATGATTCTGAAGCTTTTCCAACCCTCTACCCAGGCCAATTAACTCTGTGCCACTTCACATGACAGCTCCACTGGGTGCCTCCTCAGTGCTGCTGTGCTCTTGTCATTCCGTATGGCACCCCCTCTGCTCCATCGGCCTCAGGTCCCCATCCTCCAGGCCCTCCAAACTGCCACCCTGCCAGGCAGTGGGGCAGAGCCTTAGACCAGCTTCTGGCTGGTCTAGCCTAAGCCCCCTCTTGTGACCATGGCAGGGGACTCTGGAATTTCAAATAAGGGGATGGTGCAGCCCCGCCATGGTGCAACCTGGTGCAAGGGCACTTGTACCACAAGAGTGATGCAGGGTAGCTTTAGCCCATGGTACCCCAATTTCAATGCAACCTGCATTTCAAAATCAGGATTGCCATAAACTTTGACACAAGGTGCCACTTGTGTCAAAGCCGTTTTGCACAGGCATCTTGCACCAGAGTTTTGCTTTTCAAAATCTAGCTCCAGGTCTGTATTTGATGGGATTCACCTGATACCTTTTCTGGGTAAATAAAAAGTATGTAACAGTATAATACAGGCTGTATAAATATTTATGTAATATTGTTCTTTTGTCATGCATATGTCCTGCGGAATGCTGAAGTATGTATGTAGATACATACGTAGAAAATGATGGCAAATAAAGGCCCATAGGCTCATCCAGTCTGCCACCATACCTAACTACTCTGCACTGGCTTTAGTGCCCCCCCATGCACCCCCCCATGTTTCTGCCAACCCTTCTCTAACTAATCCTGTATGCCTGTCCCCTTTCTGTTTGAAGCTGCTCATTGATTTGGCCTGTGCCATACCCTCCAGCAGCCTGTTCCACTTGTCCACCACTCTTTCAATGAAAACTTGCTTGCAGATGTCCCTTTTGAATCTCCCCTACAAGTTTCAGTGAGCTCCCCTTTGTCCCCATCTTTGAGCTCAAGGAGAAAAGCACTTAGGCAGCCACCTTATTTATCCCATGCAGATACTTGTATGCTTGATCATGTCATATCTTCCCTCCTTTTACTCAAGGGTTTACATGTTCAAGCCCTGCAGCCTTTCCTCATCTGTCTTACCTCCTAGTCCATGGACCATCTTGGTTGCCCTGGGCTATGCTGCTTCCACCTTGTCCCAGTCTTTCCTCAGGTGTGGACTCCAGTACCTTATGCAATATTTCAGATGTGGTAGAACCAGTGACCTGTACAATGGGAGGATCATTTTGTGGCTTCTGCTGCTTATCCCCCACCCTAGGTATCCCAGCATCCTGTTTGCCATACCTATAGCTCTGTTACAGTGTGCTGTTGTGTTTGGGCACTCCAGTATGATGACCCCTGGATCCTTTTCTCCCTGGATCCCAGGAAAATTCAAGTATTGGATGAATCCATTTTCATAAAATACCAGTGCACCATGACCTAAAATTCTCATTATCTTCAAGATGAAATTTATTTCAAGAAGAAGGGAGCGGGTAGGGGGCAAAAACAGAATGTCCTTTTGAGAAATATCTGATGCCAGGACTTTGATTCACTTACTAATGCTCTGATCTGAGCCTGTTGTCCTGTATTTTTACATTACTTTAAATTGCCTTAAGTAGCACCTATCACTTTAAGAAAAGCTAATGCATTTTTGGGGACCAATATCTGAGCCTCCTGATGAAGCACATGGTGTGAGACCAGTCAGGCAATCAGTGGTGTCCATCCATCCTTGTGTAAATGTTGCCATGTTCAGTGTGTGCTTTTTTGCATTTTGCACAACTGCACTTTAATGAAGCAGTTGTTTTGCAAATGATTCCATTTGTCTGATGTTGTCTTTCTTTAGGTGTGGACTCCAGTACCTTGCACAGTATTCCAGATGCAGTCACACCAGTGAAATATACAATGGGAGGATCACTTTGTGGCTTCTACTGCTTGTTCTCTTCTCCATGCATCCCAGCATCCTGTTTGCCTTACCTACAGCTTTATTACAGTATGCTGTTGTTTTTAGTCAGTCCAGCATCATAACCCCTGGGTCCTTTTCCTCCTGGATCCTGGGACAATCCAAGTTGTGGGTGAATTCATGTTCATTAAATACTGGTACAGCATGACCTGAAATTCCCATTATCTTCAAGATGAAATTTACTTCAAGAAATGGGGGCCAAAAATAGAATGTCCTTTTGAGAAATATCTGATGTTAGGACTTTGATTTACTTCCAGTGCTCCAATCTGCAGTTGTTGTCTTCTATTTTCAAATTGCATTAAGTAGCCCTACCATAATAAGAACAAACTCTAGCCAGAGCCAATATGGCTGTGGCAGACTTAAAGTGCGCCAAGGAACTGGCTCCGCCAATACAACTGCAGGTACATGGTACTTGCTCATGTGCAGTTGCATTGAATGGAATATTGTCATTCCCAAGATGGTGGCACTGGCTGACCTGTTCGTGCATGCATGTTATGCATGTGCAGTTCTGCTCCAAAATGCGGAACTAGTGGACAAAATAGTGCTGCTGAGTTCTGCAGCGAGCAACTGTGGCTAAGTGTTTTAAGCTCCATTGGAGGTTCGGAAGGATACTTCCAAAACTCCAATGGAAGCATGCCATGGTCTGTTCATTTTTAGAGTGGACGCAGAATGGCTGTAGGCTCTGCCCAGAGCTGTAAAAACACTATAAAGCACTTTAGGAAAACAACAGCTGGGCCACCTGTCGAAGTGGATTGGGCAATTAGTGGCATCCATCTATCCTTGTTTGAATGCTCCAGTTTGGTGTGTACTTTTTTGCACTTTGCACAACTGCACTTTAATAAAGCAGTTTTTTTGCAAATGATTTAATTTATCTGTTGTTGGTGTTTTTGGTTTTACTACATTATTGTTTTAAACCAGAGCACAGACTACATCTGGTGGAGTGAACTTGCGGGTTTTACTTATTCGTCCTACCCTACAAAACTCATTGTGGAGTTATTCCCTTGAGTTATGCATCTAGTAATTGATCCAGTAATCCATATAGTCTGTTTTATCATTGCAAGAATTGCTCTCCTGTTTTACTTACGTAAAACAAATGACCTATGTACAGTAAAACCAATATGCTTGACTTGTTTATTTTCATATTGTTCTTTTTGCTTCTGCTGATGCTTGAACCTTTGTTTGTTTCCTTTATATAACTCACTCTGTTGTTGCCCTTGAAAAAGGGATTTGGTTCCAGTGGACCTACCTGGTTACCAAAAAACAATAAATAAATTCACAAATAATTTTAG
The DNA here is from genome assembly GCA_016271365.2 of Neoceratodus forsteri. Lineage (NCBI taxonomy): Eukaryota > Metazoa > Chordata > Ceratodontiformes > Ceratodontidae > Neoceratodus > Neoceratodus forsteri. The sequence goes on along the minus strand of CM028135.1, from coordinate 328,058,647 downwards.
ACCCTGCAAGGCTCCCCTGCTGTACTGTAAGTTTGGCCAGATTACTTAAAAGGAGGAGGAAGATAACAGGGTCAGTGGAAAAGTACCACAATTCCATCTCAGTCATTAATAAATGAGGTCAAGCATCATAATCATTTGTGATTCCTGGAGTCTTTTGTCAACCATTATGGAATTTCATTTTGGGGGTTGGGGCAAAGGATGTGTGGCACAAACTGCAAAACACTGCAGTGAACCCTATCTCAGTAAGTACTTGGGTTTATTCTTGGAACATAAGCACAACAGAAATACTGTAGCATGCTTATGTGCAAAAATAGTCTGAATTAAATTTCAGGAGACTGGTCCCATGGATTCAAACTGAATGGAATGGTGATGTTCAAGGCCACATCAAGCAACTCCAACAGCTGAGTCCTGTCAGGGAGAGTTACATCCTAGCTGCTGGAATTGCCTCAGTGGGGCACTGAGCTGAACCATTTGATTCCATCTGAACAAAAGACTCCAACATTAGATTAAGACTGGGGTTGGGATGGATTGGCAGATAAAAGGAGGGTATCAGGAGGTGCAGACTATGTGTGAAGTGTTCAGCAGACGGGAGGAAGTTCTGGGATGGGATAGAGTGATAACCATCCTAATCTTCATTTTACCACAGAAACATTTCCTGCATTAAGGTACTGCAATACAGCACTTCCTGTTACAGCAGTGTCATTCAAGGTATCACATAAACTGTTACCTTTTCATACTTAATCAGCACAATAATGTAACACTTCAGCTAATGTGGTACTTTGAATAATATTGCTGTAAGGACAGGGATGGTTGTACAGCAAGTGGAAGGGTGTGCCACATGGTCGGGGAGGTTGTTCAGCAGAAGGTGGATCAGAAATGTTAATACTGAGGCAGGTGTGTCTCAGGAGATGGGAGGGTGTTGTATAATCTTTAGTTTGTTATCAGTCATTACCTCCAACATCCATCTGCTGATATAAAACAGTGTGTTTCTTTACCATTGAGTGTATGCTCAAAACCTTTGTGCTTGAGGCTTACATTCTGTACTTTGCAGTTTTCCATGTTAAACTTAATTTGCCATCTCTCTACCCCTCAAAGATATTTAGAGCTTACCACAGGTTATCCTCATTGATGACAAAATTGATTAGTTGCATCCATTTTGTGTCATCCAGAAATTTAGTCAGCACTAGGACCTGTGACTTTGGCTGGTAATTTGCAGCACTGTCACAGCATAGAGACCCAGAACTGAAGTTTAATCCTGATGCCTTAACACCAGACACACACTGCAGAGGCTGCATGCACAAGCTTGGGGAAGGGTTGCAGATTGTTCTCTCTGCAGTTCCTCAAATGGCCCATGAGGGGCCCTGGTATCATAAGTGACCACACAATGACAGCTCTTTCCCCTAAAGCCAGATGTGAGCATAGCATTAATGTGCTATATCACAGGGATGAGGGCTGGCCAATCATAACAGCTGCCTCTTCACCCCATCTCCAAATTCCTTTCTTGTCTTTGGGTCTTCCCTTCACAGCAATGATATGAAGATGCTTGTACCTGGGCTGTGGTCCTACTAGCCCATACCCCACCAAAGGCAATAAGTTTCATGGCACCAGTCAGTGGCAGTGGAGGTCTGGATAGAGTAATTCCAGAGAGAATCTGAGACATAATGGGAGTCAACAGAGGCAGGAGCAGTCCAAGGTAGCTGGCAGGTCCAGTCATGACAGGCAGGGCAGGATAAACAGTAAATTAAAAAGAAAAAAGGAATGTAGTCATCATGCTTGATGCCCCATCCTCCAAGTCTTTTATGAAAATGTTAATCAGAGAAAAAAGCTCTAATGCTTACACTTTTGGGACTTTGCTTGCCACATTTAGTCACTCAGACGGTGCCCCTCTACCAATACTTCATTTGTCCTGTCAATTAACCAGTTCTTGATTCAGTGAGCATTATTACCTGTAATACCCTTCTTTCCAACATGGAACACTAGCTTCTTGTGATGTACAAAATTGAAGGCTGCAGTCACATGTTTTAATAAAAATATTTCCATTTATCCAGTATAACCAACAAGGATGTAATAGCTTCTTGTCAGTGGGATCCTGCTGCTACCTATTTATACAGCTGGAAATGCTGGAGCGCCAAAAGGTCAGGATCCCACAATGAGCCAGCAACTGCACTGGGATTCAAATTGGGGCTGCCAGGTTCACAATTTTTGCTTTATCCAGTGAACCCTACAGCAAAATCCTTTTGATTATATGTCAAAAAGTATGGGCAGGGCAGTACTAGTCATCTTCTGGAGAAGACTGCACTTGCCATTACCCTACAGAACAGATACTGACTTGTCAGCATTAGGAAATTGCCCTTTAGATTGAAACATACACATAGCACTATATTCACCCAGAAGACATCACTGACCATTCAGATGGTAAACCCAAAACATAATAAACATTTTTTTTTACAAGATACGCTGTCCAAATTATCCAATTTTTGTCTCAGTCATCCACAGTTCAGAGGGCTAGACAGATACTCATAAAGCAGCTACCCTTGTTAGACCCTTACAACTTAGTAAGCTACTTGGATTGCTGGGCAGAAGGGGGCATACTTGCATCATTACACTACATGCCACATTTAAAAAGCTGTTCGCAAACAAAAAAAAAGATAAGCATATTGCTTGACGCAAGACCCTATAACTTCTCTCCAGTGATGTGACAACAGCACAAATGGAAAGAGCCAGCAATTTAATAGCTAATGCCAGTAACAGTACGTAAGTCCTACCAAAAAGGTACTATTGCTAAATAACAATATGGCACATCAGCGCTAGCATGCTTTGTAATACCTAGCAAAGTCTCTCATGATAGGACAGTTAAACTGCCAATCTAATGGCATGAGCAATGAAACTGCTGCAATGCCCTAAATAAATCTGTATTGCCTGATTAAGCTTCCTGCAGATATTCATACACTCTTGAGAAGAGTATTCATATTACAAATACATCCTCTAGCCCAGGATGTGCAGAAATATTACTTTTTCATTAGCATAGTTCCAATTTAAGCCACTGTATGTGCATAACATAGGAACCATTTTTTTTAGAGTGTCTGAAAAAATTCACACTGCACAAGAAGAAACATACTAAAAATAATTGTGATAGACACATATGTAGACTTAAATGGACAGTAAAATTAAGACGTTTCACGGCAATTTCAATTTAGTAAAAGATTCACAGGAAAAAATGGGTTTGAGCAAATTGTCCCATTGCAATGGACAGTGACCTAAATGACACAGGTGGGGATCTTCAAAGTCATAAAATGGACACAACTCTTAAATGTCAGAAATGGCCCTGGTATGCCTAGCCCAGGATCTAACTTACTGGAGCTATTTTCAAAAGTTTTACTTATTTGCAGAATGTCTAGCTGTTTTATGGTACTCTGTAGCCAGTTTTGGATAACAAAATGTTACATAGTAAATGTTGATTATAGTCCAGGTTGCACAAAGCCTGGGAATTTTGTCTGGGTACATTTATATCTCAGCTTTGCAAACTGGAAAAATCTACTTCAGAGTTTTGAATACTGAACTTAGCTACACCCTACCTTTGAAAACTGAACAGGGGACCATTTTTCTTATGTCAAAGTTGTACAATAGAAAATTGCATCTAGACTTAGGCTTTGAAAATGTCCCTCCCTCCATCACCAAAAGAGTAAAGATGCATTTTAAGAGTACTAATGAAAAGCGTTATGGTAGTGAGGTGATGTGGTCCAGTGGTAAGAACACTTAATGGTGAACTGAACATCGAAGATTTGAACCCTACCATACTATTTACTCACTGAGTGGCTTTAGCAAGCCACACATTTCCCTGGTTTTTAGTTCTTCTAGCTTTAAAAATTAGCAGAAGGACTCAATCCCACTGAAAATTAGATATCATATTACAGCTGGGTTGTCCTCAGCGAACAAATATATTAAAAAAGATGACCAAGGGTATACAGTATTGATGTATTTAACAATAAAAGAGATACACAGGTACATGATCAGAAAGATACCAATGAGGAAGGCAATGATAGCCACTGCTTACAATACAGATACAGTATGTCTGGGCTCAAACAAATCCTATAATCAATACACTGGCAGACCAGTACCCAATATTACTGAATAGGAACAGAATTTGTATTCTCAAATGTCTTTGAAAAAGTAAGGATATGCACCATTGCACTGCTGGCAAAGGTCAGTAGAATGCATTGGCACTAGGAAGGATATGTCCCACCAGCTAAGTGTAGGAACTGTGTTGCAGAATCACATATTTGTTTATGTTCATACCTGTAATGATACTGAGAGTCTAATATGCTACTCAGTTGGCAGATGCTTCGAACTAGAAACAACCATATCTAATATAATTTGCATCCAAAGCAAGCAATAGGAAAATCTACACAAACCCCACCAAAGTTTCCTAAATAAGATAATTTTTTTTGATAAATGTAGGTGCAATCAATTTGTGAAAAACATGATGATTACCAAGGTCAATGCAGAGAAAGAAACCAAGAAATTAGACCTAGTGCACCAACTACAGGGCAAATACTATTATTTTTCTTTGAGGTTTGCAGTGCAATGCTCTGGGCAACCTAATGGTAATGCAGTTCTGCACAGCTGAGAACTATTATCAGCAGATGAGCAAGAGAGGACAGATTTTCAAACTGGGACATTTTTGGTGCCCATGTGGGGATACCTCGTGGGTCTGCAAGGTTTTTCTGCATGCACTGTATTTTTAATCACAGAGCCATTTATGACTGGCTCTGTAATTTGCAGCAGCTTGTGGCCATTTTTTGGTGCAGCTATGTCAAAGTGTTATGCCTGATTGGACCAGGCGTAACAGCCTCCACAGCTGCATCTGCAGCCCATGCAGCAATTAAGACTTGGTGCCAGTGTGGAGAGTTTTTTCCAAACCAGAAGCTGTGCAGTGGTACTTAGTCCCACAATGGCTGAAAATCAGGCCCACGGTCTGTGTATTATCTGCATAAAAATTATAATTCGACCAATGGGCTTCAGTAAAAAGTGACCATTGGTGTCATGTAAACAGAAAATAAAATGGGGCTTGATACTGGCTCTGCAGGACCCCTGCTTTAACCTGGAATGAATCAAAGGAGCAACCTTTTAAATGATTAGTGTAGACACAGGTAGCGTGATCAGAGGCCAGCCTATAATGTGTATATGGGGGGTGTAGGAATTCCCCAGAAAAAATGTGAAAGGGTCCCTTTTGGAAATTCACATTGGGTAAAAACATTTGCTGTTAACTGGCCCCAAGACTGTAGCAGGGGCTACACCATGACGTGTCTAGATATGCTAGTAAATAAGATAAAATATAAACAATTTTACAAAGGTAACTCTTAAAACCTAAAAGTGAATGCCAACTTTTTAACACTCTATGGGCCCCATAGTCAAAACTTTGCCCTGGGGCTAAACTAGCACTGCCTAATGTGCTAGATTAGCCCGGACCCAATAGCCCGCTATAATTAAAAAGGGATAGCCCCAGTGCTAAACCTGCTGAATATAGCATACGAAGGAAGCTGGGCAATCTGGGCTGGGAATGCAGTGCAAACATAGCCTGCGAATAAGACAACTCTGAATATAGCAACCAGGAAGTGCACACCATAATAGCAGTCAAGTTTACAGTGATGTGAAGGAAGGCAAAGGTGAACTATGTGGCCACTTTGTGTGCCAGCAAATGCTTGGACTCAGTGCAGCTGCAAGCAGCAGCAGCGCATGTGAAAGTACATTGTGCAAAAATGTACAATAGTTCTGGAATGTGTGTGTGGTGCCAGCACATTTGCGCAGGTTTAGCACAGAGCTAAGCCATTTGCCCGGGGCTAAACTTTGCTATATTCAAATGTGATATGCAAATGAGCCTACTTCGGTAGTCTCTGGGCAAACATCCAGATTAGCATCTCATTATAACCTGATTTGCATGCAGTTTGCCTTGCGTTACTGCATGGTCCCACAGCTCCACCTGTAGGTCAGTCTGGAAGTATGGGGGCTGGCTGGGTCTGCCCACACCTTCACCTGTAGGTCAGTCTGGGAGTGCATAGTGGTAGCTGCAGGCTACATTTATACAGTACAACATAGCATATCATGCCCCGGGGGCTACACAGCAAAGGCACAGGTGGCGGTGCTGCATGAAACTGTCAAACTGTAGGTCATGCTACAGTGCACAGCAGACACTACAGTAGCAAGGGGGCCAGTAGTGTGAGGGACACAGCAATGCCTATGGTGTGTAGGGCAGTGATGGCCACTGCACCTTGCACAATGACATCCCCAACTTACAGGTGTTTACTGACAGTGGACATTACTGTTATGCTGTTGTGTGACCCACAGATGCTGCACCACTGGCATGGGATGCTCACAGTGACATATACATGGTGGCTATGTGTGCTGTGGTATCTGTATAGATATGCGGTATGTAACTGGCGGGGCACATGCAATCAGACAGGCACACAGGTGTTGGGGTATTCCCAACACTGGCCTATGTGCACTCTGTGATGTGTCCCAGCCTTGTGGCCGCACCCAGTCTGTGGTGCAGCCTGGTCACTTGTACACCCTCCCCTCAACATCCACCATGCCCACAGTGCTGCATGTGTGTGCGGACATCTGTTGGTGTCCACAGAAGGGTGGTCTGCAGGTGTGTGCTGTAACTCTGCACTGCCATGGTGTCCACCGGGAGCCGGATCACCATGTACTGCTGGCATGGCTGGGACTGGTGGCAGATGATGGCATCATAGTGATGCCATCAGTGAGCAGCATGTTTTCTCTATGTCTGGCTTATTTCTGTGTGTCATACTCATTCGTTAGAGTCCCTCAAAGCAGCACAAAAGTCACACAAAAGCCATGCAAAGCCACAAAGACATGCAAAGCTGGTTTGCCGAGGGTTAAGACTACCTTTTCCTGGGTGGTAATCTGCACCATGCAATGTGTTGCGCTAATGTGCAAAACCACTTTGCACAGTGCTATGTACCGAATATAGCATTGAGCTGACATGCCCCCTCAGTTAGCCCCTTGCATACATTATGAGTTTGCCCGGCGCTAATGCAGTTTGCACACACTATTTGACCTTTTGAATATAGCAGACCCGCACTAACCCGGCGCTAAACCTGAGCAAACGGTTTGCGCCCAGTTCGAAGTTTTGAATATCTGACTCTACATGTTTTACTGAATCAAATGCCACAATAGTCTTACCCAATAAAGCAGCAAAGGATAAAACTCTTGAATAGGTAGAACGAAGCAAATGATTTATAAGCAACAATAAAGCTGTAATAGTGGAGTGTGCAACAAGAAAACCTGACTGACATATAAGACACATCCCTTCAACTGATGGCAAACTCGAAAGTATCTCTTATGCTAAAGTCATCACTACTGGAAAACAAGTTCTTGTCAGAGCCGATATGACTGTGAATAGTTTTTGGGATGCTTCTACCCATTATTTTTAATGAATTGCACAATGCAGATATGTGGAGAGGCAGTTTCAATGTGGTCTTCCTTTTACATATTTTTACAATGTGTTTTCCTAGAATATGCCTGCTGATTGATATATATTTAGCCTGGATAGTTCACAGAAGAAATGGCGTATTATTTTCAGTGGGGCTCTACATCTACACAATATTATGCTGCATTGGGTAAAATCAGAATGCACTAAAAACAATATTTTTACATCTGGGGGGATATATTAAGTTCCAAATCGATGAATGAGCAGAAAGATACGTTGCACAAAGAGGGTGCGCTGGTTGGCACTGATACAATATTCAAAAAGAATGCACCACTGGTACAGAGTGTGTATACAGTGAAGCCCACCAGGATGAAGCGCAGAACTGCTGAATTCTGCAGTAGAGTTACTGCAGCAAACAATGCAGTTTCAAAGGGAGTTAATCCCTTTTGTCATGCTGCAAACCTGTGACACTGTGCTTCATCCTGGCATGCTTCATCATTCCTGTTGAAAATGTGACCCTGGACAGGAGTTGCAGTGCAGGGAGCCACCAAGTCAGATGCATCCAGGGTGACCCTGACTGAATGTCTTCCAGGGGGAATGCGTGGCACATACCGATATGCACCACAGCCCCCATGGGTGATATTCAGCACAGGAATGCAAATGAACTAATTGAGCATGTAGGATGCAAAGGGGCCTTATGTATGCTCATTACCAGCCCATTTGCATGTTGGCATGGGGATGAATGCACTGGAGCAACTCTCATCCCCAAGCTCTGATCCCGATCGCTCCCATGTGGGACAGGCCCTGAAGTCTCTGGTGCTATAGTGGCACCCCTCCAACCCGTTCCACCAGCCCCAATCATACCAGAGTCCAGGCTCTATCGGTTCCATATTGTAGGGACCCCAATGCCATCCCTAACTGCACCTGAATACACCTTCAGTCCATGTCCATAGTGTAGTGGCCCCTGCTCCCGCTCAATGGTGCACAGACACCCCCCCGTCCCCCTGCCCATTCCATTGCAATGACTGGCTCTGTAATGGGATCATATCACTCTATTGGCGGGTGGTGGAACACTCACAGTAGAATGCTGAAATGTGTTATACATAGGCACGAGCTGCGTGTGGGTGATAAGACCCAGTGGCCATACTCCTCAGGCACTGGTATGTGGATCCATCATCCTGGTGCCATTGCACTGCTCAGTGTGGGTGATGGCCGATGCTGTACCCGCTCACCCAGGTCCCAAAGCAGACATGTTACAGCTGACCTCCCATTTGTTTGTACAATTGGGGAACTGCAGATGAACTATCTATAGCATGAACTGTAAACTGCAAATGGTATTACAGAATACCACACCCCATGGCACCCGGGATACTTCAGCAGTCTGGAGGGTGGCATGTTACACAGGGAAACGGGAATGTGTAGACTTGCAGTGGTATATGACAGCAAGAAGATACAGTATTGGCAAGGCATGCATTGGAGGTATGTAAATTCCCTCTTCAGTTTTTTAGGGATGTACACATGGCTGCATGCACTGGTGGATCCACAGCTGGCATGGTGCCCCAATGCTCGGTACAGCCATTTGGGTCATTCCAGAGTGCAGGTCCCAACCCAGTTTCAGTGCAGTCAATGGCTGGCCATGGTATGGTGTGGAGGGCAGTGACAGTCTCTGCAACAGATTGGGTAAGGGGGTAGTGAGGGTGTCTATGTACAGGGGTGGCAGATGGGAGTCCTCTAGACTATGGATATATATAGACCATGGTTTCTTCTGGTGCAATCAGGTTGGGGAGGCTACACTATGGATGGAGTTGACTAGATTGGGGATGGAAAGAGGGTACCTTTAGTCCACCAGGGCTGCCAAGCTGCTGTGCACCTGGGTGCACATCTGCAGCCTGCCTGTGGGTGGCTGGCCGGGTTAGGCCAGCTATTCGTGGCCTAACTGTGGGCGCAGTGCTCTGGACTGTGAGGGGCACATTCCCACTGAATATGCTGCAGCATGGCACACACATGGGATTGCCCCCTCAACTTGATTGGCATACCAATCAATGATTTTTTTTATTTGTTCGGTTTAAAAACTATTACAAATTATTCATTTTATTTATTTAGTTTTTGTTAATTGGGTAAGCACCATAGCCAAGACATGACTATTTTCAGGCACGACCTGGGAGGTTACATTGGGTAGGAGAACTCTGAGAAACATTCATTTGAAACGTACATTTGCCATACATACATTTTGCCCAAACAGGAAAATGACTACATTAAATACAGCACAAGAAACAAAATTACACAATATGAGCAGGAAAAATACATACATTTTGATTTTAGAGGTTCTTCAAAGACGTAGAGATTTCACAAGTGGCTGGCATGCATGACCAAAGGGAATAACGGTAATATGTCCTAGTGACTAATCTTACTCCTTTATCAAAGCACTGGATTGAGAGCAGTTTGACACAGATAACAAAGCATACCACATAAGTGCTTATAGTCCGAGCTAGAAGAGGTAGACAGCAAAATAGTATATAGCAGTTAGGGGTATGAAGGAGAGGGAGATTAGCAAAATATCAAATAATAAAATTTTAAAATGTTAAAATATGCTTATTTATCATTTGACATATTAATAAATACAAGTAGTAAAATCATTTCAGATGTGACTAGCAAAGTCAGATAGCTGCAATCAAAATAATTCCTAGATCAATATTGCACTAGTTAATTTCTTGTGTATCTGAGTTATAATATAACATTTGTATTTTCCATCTCAATTCCAAAAAAAAAAAAAAATACATAATGTTAGACAATGCATCTGAGCAGTAAATAATTACTGATGCATCTTCACAAATGGACTGACTTCAAAAAAGAAGCCACCTTATTCATTACATGTAGATCCCTTTTATTTAGGAGATGCAATGTTAATGGCTTGAGGGGAGGAGGGTCAAGGCCAGTCAAGATGCCACCTAACCATTTCTCTCTCTGAGATTTAAATAGAGGGCAGATTAATATGATATGTTTAGCATCATCTTCCAAAGACAAACCACACTTACAGTAGGGTGAGTTTATATTTGATCTATTTTGCCTATAGTAAATATAATTGGCTTTATTTGTTTCCAATCTAATCCTAGACAGTGCTCTTCTTTTTGAGGGATCTGACAATTTGAGTAAGTATGGTTCTAGTCCATATTCCATTTTAATTTGTTTGTATTATCTGAATAATTTCTGGTTTGCTAATGTCTCTTTATATTTATTTTTTCTATATCTCGTAGCCTATTTTTTGAGATTCACTATCTCATCCCAAGGTCGTATGAAAACATCCCATAGTATGTGACCTAGGCCATTTGGAAAAAGTAAATTCTTCATTATATTACTCAATGGGCACTCAAATCCTGATCGAGAGTATTCAAGTTCTTCCTCCAAGCATTGTCTAGGCAGCCTTGTTTCATTTAAAAGTAATATTTTAATAATTGTGATTATTTGTCTCTCTGTCACTAGAGTACCTATGGAATATTGTCTTGTTTCAAGGTTTAAAACAGCCTTCGGGACAGACTGTGGAACCATCAGGATATATCTATTAATCTTGTTCAATATTATTTGTAAGTTATTTAGTCTAGTATCACCCCAAATTTCTGCTGCATATAGCATACTTGATTTTATTTTGGCCTCCACTACTTTTAAAACACCCTTTATCGTACTTTGTCCCATTTTGGCATTAAAGATTCTGAATGCATTAAATACCATTTTAGTTTTGTTACTTATCAAGGCTACATGATCTTTCCATTTGAGGTTCTCTGCAAATCTTACTCCCAAGTAGTCGTAGTATTTAACCTGATCAACTATTTCTTTGTTTAACCACATAGTGCATTTCCTTTTACTAATATTGCCAAAAACCAATATTTTGGTTTTTGTCATATTGATCTTTAACTTATGTTTAGCACATTGTTCATAGAGGCAATCAAGTCTTCTTTGTAAGCCCAGTTTTGAAGTTGATATCAGGACCAGATCATCTGCATACGCTAGGCAATCTATTCTGGTATTTCCTACCTTGGGGGCATGAAAATCTGGATTCTGTAATTGTATAAGAATCTTATTTATATAGGTGTTAAATAATAATGGTGCCAATAGGCAACCCTGGTGTACCCCTATATTAGTAGAGAAGAGTAATGTTGTATTTCCTCGATGGACATACTGGACTTTAGCCCAAGTATGGCTACGTAGCCTAATCAATATACTGAGTAGGTCAGGGCAAATCCCTAGATCATACAGCTTATCCCAAAGGAGGGATCTGCTTATACTATCAAAGGTGGGGGAAAAGTCTATAGAGCAGCAAAATAATTTTCCTTTTTTAATTTGTACATATTTCCATGTAAGGTACTTCAGGACATAACAATGCTGTATAGTTGATCTTGATTTTCTAAAACCATTTTGAAACTCCTGCAAAATAGACCCATCCTCCACCCAGTCATTTAGTCTCCCCAAAATGATTCTGGTGAATATTTTTGGGGTGATATCTATGAGACTGACTGGTCAATACATTTTAGGATTACTTGGATCATCTTTTTTATATATAGGATAAATTATACTTCCTTGCCAACTATTGGGTATATAATGTCCCTGCACTATAATGTTAAATATCTGATATAATATGGGGACCTACCAATCAATTTAGTATTTGGAATGATCACCTATAATTCTATCTGGTCCTGGTGCTTTATTAGTTTTTAACCTCAATATAGCATTTCTTATTTCCTCTATAGAGATAAACAGAGAAGTTGAATAATTTAAGATGCTGTATTCAGATAGAATCTCTTGATTAGTTTGAGCTTCATCTATGGAGAAATATAGGTCAGAAAAGTAAGCCCCCCATATGTTTGGGAGAATATGTGCTTCAACTTTAGTAGAGTATTTATCATAACCCTGACTTACTATTCTCCAAATTTACTACCGCAGTATTAAGTTCTTCCCACCTTTTCTTAATATAGTTTTGCCTTTCTTGATCCAATATTTTCCTATATTTTTTCCTTTCTTCATTTATATTGATAGAAGTTATTTTATTGTGATTCTGTTGTTTATGCCTTGGTCAGGCCGCATCTTGAGTACTGCGTGCAGTTCTGGAGACCTCACCTTAGGAAGGACATAGCATTGCTGGAGAGGGTTCAGAGGTGGGCAACCAGGATGATTTGGGGCATGAGTGAAAGGACCTAAGAGGGAAGGCTGGAAGTCCTTGAGCTGTACTCACTGGAGGAGAGGAGAGACGGGGGGGGCATGATGGAGGTCTTCAAATATGTAAAAGGAATTAACAGGGACAGAACCAAAGAAATGTTCAGGCTAAAGAGGGCACAACCAAGGGGCATGAGTGGAAACTGGAAGGGGGAAACTACAAGGGAGAAAGTAGAAGACATTACTTCACTGAGAGGGTGGTGGGGCCATGGAATGCACTGCCCGGGAGTCTAGTGGAGGAAGGGCACAGTGGAGGGCTTTAAGAGTGGGTGGGACAGGTGCATGGGTGTACTGAAGCTGAAGATGACCCTCTCGGGGGCTAGGGGGGATGGAGGAGTGAGCTCCCGGTAGGAGCTGGCTACTGAGTAGACACGAAAGACCATTAGGCCTATTCTGCTGGCTTTTAGTATGTTAGTATGTTTATGTTTGCACATTCTCAAGGTCCTTGTAAGAGGTTTTTTTTTGCCTTTCTACATCTGGAATTGAACCAATTCCTGCCAGTAGTTATCTTAGTAGTCATTTTATTTATTGCACAATGGGGTTTAATTAATGTATTTATCTCATTCCATTTGTATAAGGAAGAAGTAAAATCAGTTTCTTCCACAATAGATAATCTAAGGCTTACCATCACTGGTTCATTCAAAGAATTTCCCAAAAATTATATAGTATTGAAGTCCCATTGTATCCTTTTCTGATTTATTATTTCCATTCCACCCCCAGTGAGAGCATTAGGGCTACCTCTGGTGATGTTATCCATTTGAATTTTTAAGCTCACTGGATTGTGTACCAATTCAATTCTGTTCATTGTTTCAAGGTCTTGCACTATTTTAGTGGCTTCAAGATTCCCCAAAATCAAATCTATAGTTGATAAGCCTAGCGTCCCGTTGTATGTTAATTCCCCCTTACTACTGTATCTCCTGGGAGCATACCATTAAACAGTATCAGATTTTTGTTAGTCAGCGAAAGAACAAGTAATTTCCCTCTTTTATTTGATCTCAAATCCTGGGTCAGTCTATTATTACTGATCCAGGATTGAGTTCAGGCAGGATAGATGAGAAGTCTATATTGTTGCAATTAGTTGGAATTCTTGCATTAAAATTACCCTAGAGTATCATTGGCATATCAGGTTCCCTGCTCAGAATATCACTCAAGGTTGAATTGAGTTTTATTAAAGATTAATTTATGTCTTTATATGGTGAAAAGCAGACATTGACTACAATTAGTTTATTATGTCCATTTCCATCTTCTATTGATAGGGCCAGAATGCCATCAGGTGTATCGTATTCTTTGTCAATTTTAAAATTTAAATCTGTTTATAAGTAAACGGAGACTCCTCCCATCTTTCTGCCATGTCTTTTTGTTTTAATAACTGATTTTGCCAAATTGTAGTAGCCAGGTAATCTTGAGGATTCTTCTATCATCACCCAAGTTTCTTGAAGGCAAATGATATCAAAGGTCTCCGAGAACCTGGCTACCTCGGGGTCAACTATTTTTAAATAAATTCCCTCTATATTCCAGGACAGTATTTTCAATTCATTAATATCCAGGGAAGCTTCTTTCTTATTATTTTTGGCCAGTCACTGAGTGGCAGTCTCCCCTCTGTTTGGATTTGTATCTCCCCTAATATCAGTCTCATTTGGGGTGCATTTATTATAGATATTTTTCTTTTCTGAGGAAGTTCATTCATCTGGGAGCAGAATGTGAAGCCCCACCTAATCTAATACTGTGGCTTGTTTTAGTATAGTCTATACTGTACTGGAATTTTTGAAAGTGATATCTATCTGAGAAGTACTATTACAGTGTTTGTATATTTTTATGAATTCTATTGATTTTGGGGATATTTTTGTTCTAACTAATCTAGAAAGGCAAACTGCTATCTCATATTTGATGTATCCTAGGGTGTCTTGTTCTTTTGTTTCCCATCCAAACGTAGTTATAGTCTTGTTTTCCCAAGTATTTGGTTGCAAGTTTGTTTGATGTGCATGCCTCAAACTATTTCCTTTGCTATTATTATTTTCTATTATTCTTTCTTCCTCATTTTCCTCTAGCTCTAGCCCTGGTGTTTCTGGGGTGTCTTGTATCAGTACAATTTGTGCTGGCATTAATATAATGGCCATATGCCTTAGCATCTCTTGTTGGCCCCAAATCATACCTACCACTGAGCCCAGCTTAGTATATAGAAGGACACAATCTACATGGTCCTTATTTGGAGGTCTTATTACATGTATGTCTGTTTCCATTTTTTCCACATGTAGTATGTATATTACCAGTCTGTTTAGTTTCTCTCTTGTTTCTCCTTGGAGATAATCAACCTCATATATTTCCATGAGATATTCCATTTATGTCCCATTTAAATCAAAGAACTTATGTGTAATATTTGACTCCTTTTGGTTTTTCAATGTTTTTTTTTATCTGGTTTCTCTTTTAAAATACTAATATTGGTACAAGGTGGCTTCTGGCTCACCTCAACCTCCCCAGCAACTCCCAGCTCCCTGGTATCCATATTTTCTTGCATAGCTCTATTTTTCTCCCTATCCTATTTCAATCTTTTAATCTCTTCCTGGCCCTAGAGGCCATATATATTTTCTCATCTCCTTTTGCTTCTGGAGTTCTTCTTTTCTCCCCATTTGTATTTTCATTACCTTGAGTATATTTAAGTGGCATCTCCCTTGTTATATCCTCCTTCTGTTTCCCTGGATCACATTTATTTTTATATTTTTTAATTTTTGTAACTCCCAATTGATTTTCTTCAGATCTTTTAGGCAGTTGTTTACTCTTTGTTATTCCTTTGATTTCCTTATTTAAATCCAGATTACAAACACAGGGTAAATTTTTATCAAATGGGGGAGGTAGATTCACCTGAATAGCTGTATTCTCTCTCTGGATCTCATATTTGGTCTCCTTATTATTCTCAATATAGCAAGATTGATCTGCCATGTATGATACTTTTTCTGATTGAGGTTCTCTAAAGTTGCCCTGTTGTAACATAATTTCTAATATTATCCATCTCATCCTCGATTGCAATAAGATTTTCTAAAATAACTATATTGGCATAATAGAGAGTTTTAATAATTTCAAGGAGTTGTTTAGACAGAGAACTAGAGGAAGCAAAGTCACCTTCCCCAGAGAAATGTTCTTTATCAAAATCTAAACCTATAGTGCTTCTATAACTAGAAACCTTAATAGGTCCACTGCCTGTTTTCTCATTATTTATACAAATTTCATCTTGTTTTTTCTCTCTAAATGTCTCAGGCCTTCTATAACCTTACTTAAAGTCTGTGTAATCAGTTTCATTTCATCCTCCTTTACTGCAATCTTTGAACATTTCTCTTTACAATCTTGATTTCCCTTTTGGTCTGTTATTTTTGAGAACCTCGGGGTAAATCTATTGGGGGAGCCAAGCACTGAGCCAGCATCAGGAGAAAATCCTTCTGAGGAAAACTGACAGTCATCTGTGTTATTACTGCTATATGGATCATATGTCTCTGTACTAGTCTCATTATGCCTTTCTTGTAAGGAGTAGTCTGAAGGAAGATAGGGCTGAAAAGATTCATAAGAAGCCCAATCGTAAGACTCTAATGAGATTCCTTCCACATGAAGCAATGATTTTGTCCTATTTGTTATACTTTGATTACAGGTACTAACAATCTCCTCTACCTGAGCTCTTTCTCTATAATCAGATTTTACCAACTGGCTAGGAGTGCTAGTGTAATTATTATAGTGTGGCCCAAGGGGACCCATAGATGTGGGGTCCCTGTGCCACATATCTGTAAGTTTAAACTGCAAAGGGTCTTCATTATTGGATTGTTTAAGATCTCTTTCACTAGTTTCCTTCTTTCTTAATTTTCCATCTTTTTTCCTTTGATTCATCACCATTTTACCTCTCTCTCTACCTTATTTACCATAACTTTCCCACTCCTAGTTTACACCATCTAATAAGGCTAGAGTCAATAACAGTACTTAAAAAAGGCCTTAGAGGATGGAAAATAAGATTAAACAGCTGTACCAGTTGTACTCCTTAATTGAACAGTAAGAGAATCTTCAGACAAGTATATTGTTCTAGCCCCCTTAATATTCAGGAAGTAATTAAACTCTGCAACATCAAAACCCAGCTGTGATAGACAGCATTAACACAATAACAGATACAACAACAGGGGCAGATATAAGGGCAGATACAGACGCTATATCTGGATTATCTATAGTCCTACCTAGAGAAAAAAGAAAAAAATCAAAATTCAGGTCAGGCAAGTGAAACAAAAAGTGTTAGAATTTCATCATAAAATTAAAAAGAGAATTTATAAAGTTCAAGCATCAGGTCATCAGATCTCTCTTCAGTTCTCCATTCTGGCCCAGCCCTGCGAATGTCCTCGATTGAAAAAAAACTTTGTTTTGTGCATCCAGTCTCTTTCTTTCACTTTATAAATCAATAATCCCTGTAAATATATGGAGCAAATATATGCAAAGTGCCAGTCTCTAAATAAAATATCTCAGTTCTATGGCTCAAATTTGGTCCAATACAGTTCACCAGGAATGTTTATTGCCTTCCTTTTATGCCGATAGTGGCATGTACAGAATATTCTGCCATGGAACACAGTGACACATCTATGTTTCCAGTCCTTTTGCAAGGAATAAGTGCAGACTTCAACAGTTCCAATTCCACCCAGGAGATGCTTAAGCAGCAATATTACAATACTCCTCACTGCAATTTAAAAAGAAAGCAATCAGAACAGCTTCTCTATTTAGACCCTTAATTTACTTACTATAGTTAATACTATGTATAAAAAAAACCTTCACATTTTAAAATTTAGTCAAACTCACTAAATTTTCTCAAAGTCAAAAAATTCACTTACTTCTAGCCTCTTCATAAAACTCTTAGTAATATGCCAGGATCCACAATTTTCAGTGGGTCATCTGAATTGCGTTCATATTGAGGCACCTGCTTAGGAATTGTTGCACTGAACACCAGGCGCTAGCCGCAGCTCGTAACTCACAAAGGCCAAAGACCTTTTTCCAAGCTGGCTATGTGACAATAATATCAAAAGAGAAAAAGCTGGCACACACAAACGCTTAGCCCAAAGAGGTCTCACTAGGTTTTTAAAAGTAAAAAGTAGAAGCTAGCAGCCGAAGCATTAACCGATCAGATAGTCTCTGAGTTTCTTTACAATATATCACCTGTAATGGCTTCTAAGTAGCATCTGACATTTATAGCAGCCAAGTCAGATGACCCAATTTACATATGGTGCCAAAAGTAAATCAAATTACCTTTCTTAAAATGTACAGTTTAAAAAAAAATAAAACTATAGGGCTAAAGAAGCTATAAAACTAAAAATTTGTAAACTAGAATTGAAGGCAAAAGAAAGTATGTGTCACAAAAACACTCCAGTGAAGCGCAGGTAAGCACCGATCGAGCACAAGTCAGTTTTAATTCAAGTTTCTCTGTTAAATCTCTTCTTTTCCACTATTCTGCTTTTTCTTCTCTTTTCTATCTCTCAGGCCAATCTATTCTACCACTTTCAGGGCCTGTCATGCAAACACTCTCACACATAATCTCTCCATGGCCAGCCTTTCCAAAGGGCCCCCTTGTCTACCGCAATCCACACCGGGCAATAGAGAACCAGTCTCCTCAGCCCCCCGGCCTCCTCCTGCAGGAAACAAAAGACACCGGGGAGAAAAACACCAGAAGAGAGACGCAAGATAGTCTGGTAAGACTTGTTAGTTAATAAACCAGTGGCATACCTTTTTTAGTATGAAAAAAGCCTCTAGCAAGCCCTGCTCTCAAAGCAATAACTCCAGCATGTGTAGTGTGCAGCCTCTCACCCAGCTTTAGCCGAATGGCATACCATTTGTGTGTGCTGTGGCCCATTATCTTGTGGCCAGTGCATCCTGCATGTTTGAATATTGTGCTGCTGCGCATTGTTGGAGTTGTGTGTCACATCTCCCTTTTCCACTGGGATGCGCTATGTATCTCCTTTGAATACGGAGGCCCTGGACTAGGCAGCCTGAAAAAATACATTATAAAAATTGTAAAATTATGACCCCACTGAAAACATTATATGTCACGATAGCCTTGGAATGATTTGGATTTATATGCTATGCATAAGGCATAATGGGGGACTATATGAAATAACAAATATCAAGCTCATTATTTCATGAACTATATTCAAACTTAGAAATCACAAGTCAGATGATTTTTCAAAATATACTAGTAATGCCTGTAAACAAATGTATTGCAAATAGACACACACACACACACACACACACATATACACACATATATATATTACACAAATGCAATTTTTGCATCTTATAGTTGTTAGTTTTCAGACAAATTCTTACAGATGTTTTTCTGTCCACCTGATGGAATCTTGAATGAGTTAAGTAAATGTTGTTATTATTTTATCAAGGCCCTGATCCAGCAACTCAGTAAATACACACTCAGTATATCATATTATAAAATGACAAAAAACAGTCTTCTGTTTGCAGTAGTTTGATCAGGAATTTTATAAATAGTATAAGTTTTTTTTGTTACATCTATGTTGGTCCAATAAAAGGTATCAACGCATTTGCTTCTGCGTTACTCATGGTTTGTCAGCAATTATTTCATTAGTTGAGGTTTCCCATGCCAGAGTTTGACTGTTTCTCCACCTCTCCCCAAACACACACACACACACACACACACACACACACATACTTACTATAAGAGATCTCAGTAGCTCTTATCTGTTATGTTGGCTGGCATATAACCCCAACCTTGCACTTATGTCCTGGGTCTATTTTGCCCTGTGTACTGTGTATAACTGTATACTGTGATGTATGTCTTGTGTTGTTTACCCTATGTACTGTGTGTAACTGTATAACTGTGTTATACATCCTCTGTTGTTTACAGCTGTTACTACTGTGCTAATTTACCTTGTCTGCTGCTTCTTGTCACAAAAATTGTTATTTGATACTATAATATCCTAAGCATTCAATGTACGCTGCTTGTATATTCATGCAATCGTGTATCCTTACGCTGCTTTTTATTTGCTTCTGTTAACTGTTCACTTGATAACCTGCATGTTATCATATCCATGTGTACCCTTCCCCCAGGTCGCACCAGGAGATGAGCATCTTGTTGCTCAGTGTGCCTTTCCTGGTGAAACAATTTTAATAAATAAAGAAAACATTTGGGAAGCAGGCAACAGCCCTATCTGTCAAAAAGAAATTTATGTATTTAGTCTGGGTAGTTTACTGAAGACCTGGCATTTTATCAGATAGGTCTTGAAAGTTTAAAAACTGTGCAAATCTTTACAAAATTTCCTGGGAAAGGGTAACATTTATGAGGTATGAATCTTTCTTGACAGATATTCATCCCCAACTGAAGTTAGTAGCAAAACATGTTTAACTGTTAATCATTTAAATGTGCAAGCTGTTGCATTTCAAAGGGGGTAAACAAATCTCCAGTTTAATAGGCAACCAATATTTAACATAGAGGATAATGTATGGTCTTTGACTAATAACCACGCTGTAAACACTTCGAGAGGTTGTCATGACATCATTGTAAACCTTGAGAGCGCAGCTCAAGAGGTTTTCAGATGTCATGGCAACCTCGAGAAGTGTTTTCAGCATGGTTGTTAACTAAAGACCATACATTATATTTTATAGTGTATGAGCTACCAAGATTGTGTAATCATGGACTGAATTTCTTTACTTTGCTGAATCGCTTTATGGAACATTGATTGTTGTGAGCATTCCATTTTGTTATATCATTGCTATGACATACTCAAGAAGGGTTAACAGCAGAGTGATGTCATAATAATGGCGTAACAAGGTTGTAGTTTGCTTGATTTCAGTTAATAGTAAGGGCTCCCCATACATTATAAGCTGTGTCAGTTTCCTAATGGCCATCAGATAAGCAGCTTGGACTTATGTCTCCAACATTCTAAACAGAAAGAAGGGATTATTTTATTTTAGTTGTCATAGTGATTTGTAGATGTGGAAGGATACATTGAAAAGTACAAAAACGGTGTTCCATGAAACTCCATTTTCAGCCTACTGATAGCAAAATGGCTGTAGGCTCTGCCCACAGCCATAAAAATGCTGTTGAAAAGTAATTACTGTTCTGCTTATGGTTGTGTCAGTATTATTTAAAAAGGGGTAATATTACAGGGTTCAGTGTCAAGATAGTGATTCTAGTTTAATGTGAGGTTAAACGAAAAAAGCTTCTAATTAAAGGGACACTGTCAAACTATATGGACCATTTTGACTCCTTTTAAAGGGCAAGGTAAGGGAATGTAGGAACATCATGGCACCATTTTTATGTTCTTATCCATCTATGTATCCATGTATATAAAGAGTAACATGGGATTTTATTTATCAAGTTATTCCTTCAGAATAGCCCACTGAAGATGCAACATCTTAATTTTGACAGACACTGACTCTAACCAATTTTAAAGTGATGTTTAGGAAGACTAAATGACTTGTAGAAGTCAGCATAGTGAGTCAGTGACTATGTTGCAGGATCTCAATACATTATATCACTTGAAATATTTTGGCTCTGCTGCCCCTGTCCCTGCTGTCCTAGTGTCCAAAACTAGCATGACTATAGGTGGTTGTCCACGTGGGTGGGAAGAATATCCCTTAGCACATAAGAGCAAGGGACTTCACTGTTGTCCTGAACAACATCCTCTCTTTAATTCTACCCAGTTTCATAGCTGGGTGGGCAGAAGCAATGGGAAGTGATGTTGAGAATGGAGCCTTAATGTCCTAGTTACAAACCTATGCTTCAGCCACTAAAGCACACTGCCCTGTATTACATTCCTGCCATACAGAATGCAATCCTGTGTTCAATGGTTTAAAACAAAGTTTTTTTTTTAACTTTTTCTAAAAATGATACCGTGCCCTTGTTGTGGGTTCCCACACTAATCAAGCACACTCATGCGATGATATTATGGGCGCTCATTATGCTTCCATAGGGGACGGTGCCAGATCTGCTTTTTCTTATTTTATTATTATTTTCAATTTAATTTTAAATAGAACACATCATTTAATCCTTAGATCTGGAATTCGTTCTCTGACATAAATAAAAAATACCCAAACTGGTCTGTCATTTTTGATAGTATTCCTTTAAACTCATATAAAAGTATAGGAGTGATAGGATTGCAGGATGCTGTGGTTGCTTCCAACTGAAAAAGCAATTCTGTGAGCAAATCATTCTTATAGTTGTAGTCATCAAATATTCTGGCTACTTCCAGATGTTTTACAATATTTCTAAAGGAACTCTCTGGTGGTCATACAGTGGTACTGTAGGTAGGTATGACATTTCTCTAGCAATATGACAGGAATTTCAGGAAAAATACAGACATTTCGTGGGGCCGCAACTGTACAAATTAAAGTTTTATATACATGCAATTGGTGATTGGTCTATTTTGCAGCCTGTTTCAAAAAAGTTTACTTAATTCTGAGTAGAATTCTGAGGAGTGACTTTTCAGAACTTTCAAAAAGGGTGTCTGAAACTGAGTATTCTGATTGGCTATAAAGATTATGGCAGCCAAACACTAATCTTTGATTAATAAAAAAAAATGGCATTTTTGTTTTGTCTTTTCAATTTGTCTCTCAGATTGTGCATTCCATATATGCAGTAAGATACTTGAGGCCATTGGCTGCCTGTAGCTAATTCAATTCTAGATGCTGAAGGTACGTGGTGCAAGTGCTTCTTGTTTCACTACACACCTGAATGTGGGTTAACTGCAGACAACCAGTGCCTCGTTGCATCTTATTGCTTACTTGGAATGTGCAGCATGAGTTTCCAGGGTGGTGATGGAAACTCTTGCAAAGTGATTACTTTTTTTTAGCCACTGCTTCTGTTAAACACAGCAATGGCCTTAATTACTACCAAATACAAACCTGTATTACTTTTGTAAGTGTAGATTAATTGTTCCTAACTAAAGAAAATGTATACATCATGTATTATATATAGGATAATGTATGAGATGCAATTGTATAGCAAGGTATTTTTACACACCTGTGGTTGGTGATGACCTCAAAAAGGTCATTACAAATTGAGGCTTTATAAAAAAGAATTTACACTGGCCCCTATTGTATTTTTTTATAATGATTAATTTTTCAATGTTTAAAAATAATTCAAATCAAAGTATCGATAGTATCAAAGGCAGCAAAGAAGGTCTGTGTAATATAAGTATGTAGCCAGAAAGAAGGTTGACAGATTTTCCCTGGCAATGAAAAGAGAAATGGCTTGGGGGATGGGGTCTGAGACACAACATCTATCAACAGTAGTTAGAAAGAAAAATAATGTTCTGCTCTCAGGATCAAACTCAGGCCTTCTGCCGCTACTGCTCAGTAGTCTGTAGCTCTACCATTGTACTAAGCATCAAAAACAGGACATTCAAGCTGTGGTAAAAAAAAAAATTATGTAATGTTTCCCAAGATGCATTTAAACCTCAAAGTCTGATCCAGTTCTTTTCAAGTTGTCAGCAATATAGAATGTCAAACCTTGTTGAACAGCTATCATTTTTTTTGAAATTCAACTTTATTGATTTTATAAAAATGTACCAATACATAGTATAACATCGAAAGCTATCATATGAGGAATTAACAACATTCTTTAAACCCAGGTATGAATTGAAACATATAACCTGGAGAAATAAAAACAACCCACTACCTACAACCCCCCTCCCCTTGTGTTACCCTAGCCCACCCCCTCCCCATGACCCTAACCTACCCCGAGTGTGTTTATTGGCAAGTCATATGCTATTAACATAGTTTCCTGGGCTCGTGAGACATATGATGAGACACAGAGGGGAAAAGAGCAGTAGAGACAAAACCAATGGGCTCAATGTAGATACAAAGTGTATAACTTACTCCATTTTTTATGGAACAGATCCATACGATTGCGAGAGCTGGCCATAAGCCTCTCCATGTTGAAGCAGACTGATAAGTCGTTCAACCACTCTGCATATGATATAGTTAGTTGATCTAACTAATGTTTAAGAACCAGACGTTTAACCACCATTGAGATGAGAGCTATGTGAAATCTACGTTCCTGGTTCTCAACTTTTGAATAGATACCTAAGAAGCAAATTTCTGGAGTGAAATGACCATCAAGACCCAAAAGAGGGTCTAGATTAGATTGGATGGTGCGCCACAGAGGTGTCACCTTTTCACAATGCCAGAAGATGTGAAGCAGGTTTCCTTCTGATTGTGAGCATCTGGTACAGAGAGGGAGAGGCAAACGGCCTAGATGAGCTAATTTTACTGGAGTATAATACATGTTGTTTAAGATGTGATATTGGATAAGCTTAAACCTATCCTGGGTGTGGTATCTATGTAAATCTTTCCAGATACTCGGCCAACTAGGAACAAGATCGGGTAGGAGAGAGAACCAGACACTGGAACCTGAAAGGGAGTCCAGGAATTTCAGACCCATCAAGTAAGAGTATATGGTGGAAATTCCATGGGGTTTGGAAGCTAACTCCTGGATTTGGAGAGAAGGGAGGCAACTTGTGAGCAGCGGAACTCCGTCCCAAAATTGGCATTAATCAGATGCCTCAACTGATATATCTTGAAAATGTATCTTGGGAAGATTAAACCTGGCCATAATATCCATGGAAGATAAAAGGGAATCCTGAGAATACAGATTCTCAACCAAGGCTTCGCTGATTGGAGGAAGCCAATCCGAAGTAATCATAGAGCCTCCTAGTTGAATATTGGGGTTAAAAATGAGAGGTTGCGCCAAGTCTCTTTTAGGGAAGATTTTGAGATATTGTAGGCATTGGGAGAAGGTTTTAAGGGAGGTGAGAATGGTCGGATTTGATAATGAGCACAGAAATGCTGAACTGGGAGAAAAAATATAGTCGGGAGCAGAGATTAATTCCTGAAAGTATCTGTCTTCAACTTGGAGCCAGATTGGAGGAGGCCCTTCAACCCTGTTTGGAAGCCATCTACCCATTTTGGAGAGGTGGGCCACCCAATGGTAAAATAATAAGTTAGGGAGGTGAAGTCCCCCCTTATCTTTAGGGAGACAAAGTTTGGAGAAAGAGCACCGGGGAGACTTATTTTGCCAAATAAATTGAGAAAGGGTGGAGTGGATATGCTGCAAATATGAGAGGGGCAACCAGAGACTCAGCAAGTTGAGAGGATAAAAAATCCGAGGCAGGACATTCATCTTAATGATATTAATTCTACCCCAAAGAGAGATCGGTAGCTTGGACCATCTTCGGAGGTCTAAGAGTATGTTAGTCATAAGATCATCTAAATTAAGTTTCCTGAGTAACATCGAGTCATTGGTAAGATGAATGCCCAAGTATTTAATCGATCTAGGGGACCATCTCATACCAAATCTAGCAAGATTAGCTTTATGCGTAAAGGGATTCAGTGGAAATATTTCTGATTTTGCCAAGTTCAGTCTGTAATAGGTGAGGCGGCCATACTGTATAATAACTTGAAGAGCGTGCTCCAATGACGATTCAGGGTGAGCCACATGTAGGAGAATGTCATCCGCGTAGACAGAAAGGACCAAATCTTGGTGCATTACTGGACAACCTTGGATATAAGGAGATCTTTTAATGCTGTGAAGGAGGGGTTCTAAATATAGGTTAAACAGAAATGGGGAAAGGGGACAGCCTTGTCTAGTACCTGTAAAGAGGTGGAAAAGGGAAGAAAGGACACCGTTACAATAGATCTTAGCCGAGGAGGATTTGTAAACAACCTGAATCCATCGAATAAAGGAGAGTGTAAATTCCATCTTGGTGAGGGTTGCCCATAAAAAGTCCCAATTAACTCTGTCAAATGCTTTTTCTGCGGCTAGGGAGATTAAGGCCATCGGGATGTGGGCAGATTGGGCTGCGTGTGTGATGTGGGAGAGGGTCCTAAGGTGATCGGCCGGGGAACGAGATTGAATGAACCCTACTTGCTCCGGGCTCAAAAGGTGGATCCAGATCTTTTTAATCCTCTCAGCTAATATCTTGGATAGGATCTTAATGTCACAGTTTAAGAGAGAGATAGGGCGGTAACTTGCAGGATCCATCGGTGGTTTATCTGGTTTGAGAATTAACACAATTGTGGCTTCTAATAACATGGGGTCCACCTCATCAGCCTCAAACATGTATTCATATAGATTGAGGAGGAGAGGGGCCAATTCTTTGCTGAAGGTTTTATAAAAATTAGATGGGTAACCATCGGGGCCTGGTGCTTTATCAGGCGCTAAGGAGGTGATCGCCTCCTCAATTTTGAGTAGTGTAATGGGAGAGGAAAGGGAACTTTTATGGATAGGAAGGAGATGAGGAAGGTCAATGCCCTCTAAATAGGTAGAGATATCTAGTGGGGACGCTGAGGGGGAATGTCTGCTATAAAGCTTACTGTAAAATGTTTCAAAGATCTGAGTGATCTCTTTCGGTGTAGTCTTAACTGCTCCCTCCTTGGTTTGTACCATCGGGATCAATCTCGAGATCTCTGTCTTATGCAGTCTGAGGGCTAATAGCCTACCGGCCTTTTCGCCTTGGTCCATGTATTTGGATTGGGTCTTTAAAATAGCGTATTCAGCTTTTTCTTTCAGTAAGTCCACATAGTCATTCTTAAGCTTTAAAAGGGATTCTAATGGGCCTGAGAGGGAAGATGGAGAAAGGGAGTGCTCTAGCTCCTTAATTTTGGTTAGCAGCAATGCGGCTTGTGCCAACCTGTGTTTTTTCCTCGCAGAGGCAATTTTTATTAATCCCCCCCTGAGGTAGCATTTCAATGCGCACCATATAAAGTCCACCCACGGAGTGTAGTGCTCATTGAGGTCCATGAAATTGGAAAAAAGATCTTTAATATGAGATCCAGTCTGCTCATGTTTAAGGAGTTGGGTATTAAGCTTCCAGATAGTATCTCGGTGAAAATTAGGGTCTGGTGAGAGCCTAAGCCAAACTGTTGAGTGGTCTGACACCACCATCGGTTCAATACCTGATTGGGAAATACCGGGAAGGAGTGACTTACTGGTCAGAACATAGTCTAATCTGGACCATGAGTTATGTACCTGAGAGAAGAAGGAAAAAGCTCGGAGTGAAGGGTGAGCAATCCGCCAGGGGTCACATAGCCCCAAAAGATGCATAAAATCAACTAGAGCTTTTTGAGCTGGAGATGCAGGCTTATTTGGTATATAAGTTCTGTCAAGAACTTGGCATGGTGGGATGTTCCAATCTCCCCCTATTATTAAATGTGAGGGTAGGAAATTACTGATTTTATCTGCCAGGGTCATAAGAAACTCCGGACTCCCTCTGACTGGTCCATAGACAGAACCCAGAACAATATTACAGCTATTGAGACAACCTTTAACCAGAATGAATCTGCCCTCTGAATCTGCTAATTTATCTTCCACCAGAAAAGAAACATGATTCTTGATTAGGATAGCTACTCCCTTGCTATTCTCAGATCCATTTGCCGAGAAAACTTGGGAGAAACCAGCTCTGTGCAACCAATTTGTTTCATTATTGACCAAGTGAGTCTCCTAAAGCATGAGAACATCAATCCTTAGTAAGTCACAATGACTAAAGACTTGGAGCCTTTTGGTTTTGTCTCGAAGCCCTCGCACATTCCAAGTAGCTACTTTAATCGCCATCATAATAATAAGAAAAGCTTAAGCTGGGTAAATGGAAAGTTGT
The DNA here is from genome assembly GCA_016271365.2 of Neoceratodus forsteri. Taxonomy (NCBI): domain Eukaryota; kingdom Metazoa; phylum Chordata; order Ceratodontiformes; family Ceratodontidae; genus Neoceratodus; species Neoceratodus forsteri. The sequence continues at coordinate 328,031,356 of CM028135.1, read as the reverse complement.
TGATCATCAATCCCGGAAAGATACTATGGGATATTCTAGAGCCCCCTCTGTGCCCACACACTCTATTCCAGAAACAACAGCCTGATCCCTGAAATACCGTAACTAACCAACTATAAAAATTGACCTTAAACTGCGGTCGAGGAATCAAGACCCAAAGCCCAGGGTAGTTATTCCCTCCCTCCCCCCACAAAAAGAAAGGCTCCCTGAACTATATACAAAATAGTTACAGAGTTGGATAAATGAAATATGATAGACCAAATGATACACAGCTGGAACAAAAACCCCTATGGCAGGTCTAAGGAGCCTTACATACCAAAACGGTCTTGCTGTGGTATTACAACAAGAGTGGGACAAAGAGTTAACTAGAAGTATCCTCCAGTCAACTATGTTATTAAGCCCCACAGATTGCGCCTGTAGACTGCCAAGCCCCCCTTTTCTCAGTTCGTGAGGCAGCTTCCTACGCGTCTCTCCCACCCTCGGGCCCCCCCACCATCCTCTTTTGATTATAGGAATTGGGAACTGCAACTATGAGCAAGGACACGCCTTTCAGCAAACTCACACATCTTGTAACCAGAGCAGCCTAAACCCACGAATGCTGTGACTAGCCGTCCAAACATTCGGACATGCACGATCACCCCAGTATGCAGACTCAGGTCCAATCCATGAACCTCCCAGGCATGGCCCGAACTCAAGAAAACCCAAAACAAGTGGCAGCTAGACAGCCACCAGACCCAACAACACCGGATTGAAAAGGGGGGCATATTACGATGTGGGACCCAACGTGGTCCGCCACCAAACACTGCTAGCTGAAACATAGATCAGCACAAAGGTTCCGGTAACAGATCTTGAGGAGTTGAGGCACTAATGGCCAATACAATACTGGATCCAGGTGCACCCCCCTCCCTCCATTTAAGGCCTTCCTATTTCAGCAGAGACAGACAGGTAACAACCAGACTTAGCAACTTATTAATAAAAGCGGGACAGAACAAGTGTAACTTCTGTGTCTTTGAAAAGATTGGGAAGCTTAGAGGTAAGACCTTTAGTGGCATGATCAGGAGATTCATAGGTGATGGATGACCCGTCGATCATGACTTTTAAGGTGGCTGGATACTGCATCCTAAATCGAATACCGGCCACAATCAGCTTGTGAACGATTGGGTGGAAAGCAGTTCTTTTCTGCCTGATCTCAAGCAGAAGGTCCTGAGCGAGTCTTATTTTTGAGGATCCCCAAGTAATAGACTGTAATTCTCTGGCCTTATTAAGAATGTGTTGCTTTTCTAGGTAACTTAGGAATTTAATGATGATCGGATGGGGAGGGGAGCTAGGGGGAGGTCATGGCCTAAGAGATCTATGTGCTCTCTTGACATGGTACTGGGGATTCAGCGGTGAAGGCCCCACGACTTTGAGCAAAAACTTCTGAAGAAATAAGATGATATCCGAGCCTTCTTCTAGTTCAGGCAGCCCAATTATCAGGAGATTATTCCTCCTGCTATGTCCTTCCAAATCCTCCGTCTTGAGCTGTAACTTCCGAACTTGCTGTCGCAGCGAGGTGATCTCCGAATCAGCTTTGCCTCACCATTTTTCTTGGGAGGTAAGCCTGGCCTCTGAATCACTCATTCTGCTGCTTAGAGTGGTCAGATCCCCTTTGATAGATTTGAGCTCGGTGGTGATATTATCTAGAGCCTCCCGAAATGGTGAGAGTTCCTGGAGGAATCTTTCTTCAGACAGAGGCACTGTGGAGGATACAGGGCTGGCCGCCCTGTTCGGATTCCCCGCGGCCTGATTCCTCACTTTTTGTGGAAAGCTTCTCCGGTGTGTTTGGCGGGGTATGCCGCATCGAGGCCTGTTTCATCTCTGCCTCCATCACCGCTGTGAAACTTTGTGATGCAGAAGAAAGGTAAAGCCAGACAATAGGCAGAGGTTAAGGAGTCTCTGACTACCTCAGTTGTATAAGTCAGAACTCTAAAAACTAATTTAATGACCAAGTATTATGGATGGCTGGAAGGAGCCTAAGGTAGACACAGCCTTCAGGTCGCTTGCATCACGTGACTCCCCGTTGAACAGCTATCATTAACATCAGCAAGAACACCGAACACTTACTTTCATACTACATTAATTGTAGTGAGAAGAAAGAAGTTCCACACTGGGACTCAAACCCCAGCCCCCTAAATTCTACTGCAGGGTAGTCTGTAACTCTTCCACTGTACTAAGCTCCCTATACAGGAGATACATGCTGTGGCAAAGGACATGCAGAATTGAGTGCACCCCCCCTTACACACAAACATTGCTGCAATGGATGTTCATAATTAACAGGCTGTCTATTTGAAGTAGTGTTTCCCAAGTTGCATTTAAACCTCAGAGTCTGTGCTGGAACTTTTCAAATTAGCAGCAATACAGAATTTCAAACCTTGCTGAAAGTATATCACTATCATGAGCAGTGACATTTAACAATTTCTTTCATGCTACATAAACTGTTCATAGGTTGGATACGAATTCAGTGAACCAGGGTCCTTTAATGAACTCACCACCACATTAGTGATGGAAAAAAAAACTGTGGTTAGTAGCCTGTAACTCTATCACTATACTAAACTTTCTACACAGGAGGTGCATGCTGTGGCAAAGGACATCCAGCAATCAGTGCAGCCCCCCCAACACACACACACACACACACACACACACCCCTACACCTGCAGTGGATGTTCCTCATTAGCAGTCTGTGTATTTGAAGTAATTATTCCCAAATTGCATTTAAACCTTAAAGTCCGAGTTGGAACATTTAAAGTTATCAACAATATAGAGCTTCGGACCTTGCTGAAAGTATGCCACTATCATCAGCAATGACATCTAACGATTTCTCTCATACAACATAAATTGTAGTGAGAAAGAAAAAAAATGTTCCAAACTGGGGATCAAACCCAAGCCCCAACTTCTGCTGCTGGGAAACCTCTAACTGTACCACAGTACTAAGCTTACAATACAGGAGATGCATGCTGTGGCAAAAGACATATGGCAGTGAGTGCAGACCCCCCCACACACACACAGTTGTAGTCGATGTTCATTATTGACAGACTATTTGAAGTAATGTTTGCCAAGTAGCACTGAAACCTCAGTCTCAGCTGCAACTTTTCAAATTATATTTATTTATTTATTTATTTATTGAATTTTGATGACCGGGTTGGCCCACTGGGCCCCGGAGGTCCCTTTTCCAGGGGCGACCCAGGGAACAGAAGCAATACAATACATACAATCAGGTGATCCAGAAGCAATACAATACATACAGTCAGGTGATACAGAGTTATGAGAAGTAGACAAGATAATGAGGATAACAGTACAGGCAATTATTCAAATCATAGCCCATAAGTGCAACACTTGAAAAATTTAAGGATGTGAGGCATGATTTAATGTAGATTAAGGTGAGAAGAGAGGGGGGATGGGTGTTGTGATTAGGATCAGGGGGTGATTATCCTATACCCTTGCAGTGGCATGGGCTTGTGCTGAGCAACTGGAACTTAAGCCTAGTGCAAAAGATTGGTAGTGATGGGGCTTCCTGTACTAGAGGTGGGAGAGTGTTCCACAGTTTAGGGGCTATGAGAGCAAAGAAATTGCCTCCCTTGTGAGTCTTGATTCTGGGGATTGCCAATAGGGACTGACCCAAGGTCCTGAGCATTTGAGGGTTAGGCTTAACCATGATTATTCCTGTTAGGCTTGGTGGGGCCACTGGGCTCTGCAATTTGTATGCATGGCAGAGCAGGGGATACTGTAGACAAGCCTCAAAAGAAGGCCATTGCAGCTGGGCTAGTGAGATGCAGGGGTGGCTTCTTGGTTAACACATTGTCACAAACCTCGTGACCTTGTTGTACAGGACCTGAAGCCTGCAAACCTCACCCTTGACCATGCCCTGGATTACTTGGGCAGCATAGGTAAATGTGGGTAGGAGGATACTGGAGGTGATTGCTCATCTAGCCTCTGGGATAAGTTGTTTTTTTAGCCTGTACATGGTGCCAAGTTTGATGTGGATATACCTTGTTACCTGGACAATGTGGGGCTAAAAGGTGAGACCCTGGTCAATAGTTGGCCCTAGGTATTTTATGTTGCCAACTACGTCTATTCATTTATCCCCAAGGGTAGTAAGTTTTAGGGAACTGGTCCAATCCTGGCCAAGGGATCTAGGACCATACAGCATGGCTTTAGTTTTCACTGTGTTGAGGATCATTCTGTTTGATGTGAGCCAGGTCTTGAGTGTGTTTAGGTCCCCTTGTAGGAGAGGGCCCAGCTCATGTGGTGTAGACCTGGCTCAGAAGATGACAGTATCTTCTGCATATTGAACTACTGAGCTATCCCCACAGTGCTGATTTAGGCCATTTGTGAAGAGAGAGAACAGGAGGGGGCCAACAACTGAGCCCTGAGGCACACCCTCCTTGATGGGTAAAGGGGTGGAAAGCTCTCCCTTCCAAATGTCCCTCTGGGAGCGGCCAGAGAGATAGCTCTTGAACCAATTTAGGACCTGGGCATCAAGCCCAATGCCTTGAAGCTTAGTAAGAAGAAGGTTGTGGTCCACAAGGTCAAATGCCTTGGACAGGTCTATGAAGAAAGCAGCTGTTGACATGCCCTCATCCATTGCCCTGAATAGGTCCACTGTGAGTTTGATGAGTGCTGTGTCTGTTCCATGATTTGCCTGAAAGCCAAGCTGTGAAAGGGCTAGGATTTAATGGAGCTCCAGGTAGTTTCTCAGTTGCCCATAAACTAGCCTTTCTTGCAATTTGGTCAGGGTACAAAGCAGGGAGATGGGCCTGTAATTGACAATTTGTTCACAAGAGCCACCCTTGTAAATGAGGACCATGTTGGCAGCCTTCTACTGGTATGGAATGTACCCTTCAAGTAAAGACCTGTTGATGAGCCAAGTCAGAAGTTTGACCAGGGACAGTGCATCTTCCTGTAGTAGCCTCAAGCTGATTCCATCTGGGCCACTAGAGCCTTTGTGCTTGAGGGCTATCAGAAGTTTATGGACCTCTCTCACCTTGATCATTCTCAGATGAAACTGGGGTCTGTTCAGACAGGGGGATTCATCAAAGGTCTGTACAGGCATGGGTGTTGGTAGCCCTACCTTGTATGCATCAAGGTTGGTGAATTGGTGGTTGATTGCTGAGGCTATAAGCTGGCAATCACTGTTACACTGTCCTTGTACCTCAGTTTGACCTTGTGCCTCCTTGGAGTTGTCCTTAAGCAGTTTGTTGATTTGTGCCCAGAAAAGCTTAGGGTTCCCCAGTGTGGATCATTGGAGGTGGGTTACATACTGTTTTTGGCAAGTTTGATGTCTAGCTTACATTTATTTCTTAGGGTTTTGTAAGCAACCTGGTCTGCAGGAAGGTGGGAGAGCCAGAATTTCTTCCAAGCCTTGTCCCTTCTTTTCATCTGAGATTTCACAGAGTGGGAGATCCATTTATGGCAGCCTTGTTTTGTATGAAGTTTTTTGAATGGGGCAAAGAGAGATGTCACATTGAGGAGTCAGTTTTGGAAGTAGGCAAGGGCCTCGTCCAATGTTGGGAGGAGCCTAATTGGGCTCCAGTCCAAGCTACTTACGTAGTCATTAAATTTTTCTGGCACGAAACTGGAGAAGTCACGTACTGTGAGTATCCTGGGGGGAATCTTTGGTGCTCTGTTTTTCCAAATAGAGAATATTGGGGAGTGATCACTAATGGTGTCAGCCAATATACCTGCTTTCTGTATGTTGAGAGAGTTAGATACCAGAGCCCAGTCAAGAGTAGTATGGTTCCCAGTTTTATAATTAAGCCTGGTAGGTAGAGAGATGACCTGTTCCAGGTTTGCATCTTGGATCGCACCCTTGAGGACCTGGTTGGGGCCAGTGGCCCAGTTCAGGGTGAAATCTTCCATTATTAGGAGTTCACTGGTTAATTCACTGCCAACCAATTTGGTGATGCCCTCAAGAGCAAGTTGGGCATTCTTAGGAGGGTTATAGACACAGCCAATGGTGAGATGTTTAGCTATACCAAGGGTTAGACAGATGAAAATAGACTCCCTGTCCTGGCAGCTATCAAGGTGGGGCTTTAGTAGATTCACATTTAGAGTGTCTTTTGTATAGATGAGGACCCCTCTCCCTCTCTTTCCTACCCTGTCCTGTCTGAAGGTATGTACCCAAGGATCATGATCTCATGGTCATGAATATGGGCCTTGAGCCAGGTCTCTGAGATTGCAAGGACGTCTGGCTTGTAGAGGTTAAGCCAGGCTTGAACATCGTGGAATTTAGGTCTAAGGCTGTGTACGTTCATGTACACTATCCTTAAGCCTTTTGATGATGCCCAGTGAGGATCCTGGGTGGTGGATACAAGAAAATTCTATAGAGGGGGCCCTGGGTTAGGCTGAATGTCTCCTCCATGGAGCAGAAGAAGAGCAAGTAGTTGAGCTAACACTTGCCTAATTGAAGGTTTTGAGAGGCTGTGGAGTCTTCTGTGTGCATCATGGATCACCACATAGTAGGAGCCACGCTTTACCAACTTGTGTGCTATGAGCCTTTCATTTTTAGTTGTGGGAGAGGTCCAGTAGTAATGACCACAAGGCTCAGGGTCACTGAGATTTTGCCTCATGGGGTCAAGAAGTCCTTCCCCTAAGCACATGTCCACCCAGAGGAGAGACAGTATGTATACGAGGGCCAGGAGTACACCCCTATTTGGGAGAGAGGCCGATGAGTTACTAGTCCAGCAGGACTTAAGGCAAGTGATGCCATAGTTGTATAAAGGGTATTCTGGGGCCATGTTGGAAGGCCAGTATCTCTCCTGGTGGAATCAGTTATAAAGTTGGAAATTTCTAGGTGCCTGTGGGAGAAACCCCTTGTTTTATATTAGTGGCTGTTTTCCCTGGTCATTGGCCTTGTCCTAGTGGGAGACTAGGGGAAAAAGATCACGGTTGCCAGCATCAATCAGGTGTTGCTATAGGAGTGTAAATTGGGACCTGGTCACACAATACCTAGCTTAATGACCTTTCTTAGATCCCATGCAACAATATAGGGGCACTTAAGGATAAAATGAGTGGCAGGCGCAGGTCGATGTACTGCACAATAAGCCAAAATATGCAGATTAAGCAGAATCTCAGTACTGCCTGTACTCAAGTAAAGCAGCTCTGCATGTTAATATTCAGGCTATCACTTTGTAAAGGTACCTAAAGTATCCAGTGACTAAAAGTAAAAGGAAAAAAAAATACTTAAGGGACCGACTGGACAAGTGGGAAGGTATGTTATAAAATAATTATGGGAGACAGTAAAAGAAACACCGAGTCCTGGTTCGAGTTCAACCTAAGAATAGGAAAGGAAACAAGAAACACCCTTTTGAAATTAGATTATTGCATGAGTTTTGTGCCGTTCTAAAATCAGAGGCATATAGGTTTGAGTGGTGAGAGGAGTGGCAGGTTTGTCTCACCCAATAACTATCAGGCAGAGGGCAGCAGAAGGTGGAGATAGAATGTGCACTGGCAGGGAGCCACAATGGGCGGAGTCAGATGATGCATTTAATACTGTGAGGGGTGAGGGATGGGTGGGTGGGAGGGAGAAAAATCCAGCAAGCAGCAGCAGATCCGAGTGAGCTGCAGTGTTTGTTTCAATAAATTACACTTAGCAGAAAGGATTTTCTTTAAAAACTAACAGGCTGCAACAAGAGTTGTATTTAGTGATATTAACCAGCCAGGATTTAGTAACAAATTGGCAGGCTGCAGTGACTGTACTATTAGCTATAGAAACCACACAGTCTCTCAGTATAGTGCCCGGAATGAGCAGGAAAAAGGTGCCAAGATTTAAACTGACGCAGTTCTCTCTCTCATACCTTCCAATGGCCAGCTGGGGAACTTCGGACTGGGTAAGCAGCAAGGGGAACCTGAGGAGGTCTTCTTTCAGCTTAGCCCTCATGATCCTTCTGATGGCCAGCTGGAGAACTTCGGACCAGGTGTGCAGTGAGGGGAACCTGTGGAGGGCTTCTTTTAGCTTAACCCTCACGACCCTTCCGATGGCCAGCTGGGGAACTTCGGACCGAGTGTGCAGCAAGGGGAACCTGGGGAGGGCTTCTTTCAGTGTAGCCATCATGACCCTACTGATGGCCAGCTAGGGAACTTCAGACCGGGTGTGCAGTGAGGGGAACCTGGGGAGGGCTTCTTTCAGATTAGTCCTCATGACCCTTCCAAAGGGCAGCTGGGGAACTTTGGACTGGGTGTGCAGTGAGGGGGATGCTGGGGAGGGCTTCTTTCAGCTTAGCCCTCATGACCCATCTGATGGCCAGCTGGGGAACTTCAGACCAGGTGTGCAGTGAGGGGGACCTGGGGAGGGCTTCTTTCAGCTTAGCCCTCATGACCCTTCCGAAGGGCAGCTGGGGAACTTTGGACTGGGTGTGCAGCAAGGGGAACCTGGGAAGGGCTTCTTTCAGCTTAGCCCTCATGACCCTACTGATGGCCAGCTGGGGAACTTCAGACTGGGTGTGCAGCGAGGGGAACCTGGGGAGGGCTACTTTCAGCTTAGCCCTCATGACCCTTCTGATGGCCAGCTGGAGAACTTTGGACTGGGTGTGCAGCGAGGGGAACCTGGGGAGGGCTACTTTCAGCTTAGCCCTCATGACCCTTCCGATGGCCAGCTGGGGAACTTCAGACCGGCTGTGCAGTGAGGAGAACCTGGGGGCTTCTTTCAGCTTAGCCCTCATGACAGCAATATAAAACTTCAAACTTTGATGAAAGCATGTCACTATTATCAGCAATGGCATTTAACAATTTCTCTCCTACAACAGAAATTATAGTGAGAAAGAAAAAAATGTTCCTCTCTAGGGATCAAACACAGGCCCCATGCCCTCTATTGCTTGGTAGCCTATAACTCTATTGCTGTACTAAGTTTCCTATGCAGAAAATGGAAGCTGTGGCAAAGGACATTCAAAAGTGAGTGCAGACTGCCCCTGCCAACACACACACACACACACACACACACACACACACAGTTTTAGTGGATGTTCATAATTTACAGTCTTGTCTATTTGAAGTGATGTTTTCCAAGTTACTTTTAAACCTCAAAGTCCGAGCTGAAATTTTTCAATATATCAGGAATATAGAAATCAAAACTTTGCTGAAAGTATATTACTATCATCAGCCATAACAACTAACAATTTCTCTTATACTACATAAAAAAAATAATCTTATTTTGCACTGGGATTGAACCAATGCTGGTGTAGGTCTGAAACCCTCTGACAAGACCTAACAGTCTTGTAATATATGGATAAGCCTTAATAATACTATACTAAGTTATACAAAAATTTCCCAGTAATACATCACTACTGTCTATAATACTACACTGAAAAGTGATACTACTATTGTTTTTGCTGATAATACTACAGTTCAAAGGTAATCTTCAACTGCAGTATTATCAATGGATCCATGTATTACAAAACATAACAGAAAGATAAGTGTTTTACAAGGCAGTAGCACCATCTCAAGGTTTTGGGGACTTTTGGACCTCTCGAGCTTCACTCTCGAGGTTCCGTGTCCCCAAAACCTCTTGATAGTATTACTACCATGTAATGCACACTTATCTATTATCCTATTTATCACTGACATTATCAGTGACATCATGCTGCTGAATCACTCACACTGAATGTACTGTTGAACTTGACTAAATGCAAAAAAGAGCATGCATGACCACAATAAGTGTATAAAGCTATTCTACTGGCACCTAAAAAGAAGCATTCACAAAATAAAACTTAACCACAGTGAGTCTGAAATCCACAGCTGGGTGTGGGAAATTTGGCAGGTCCACAGTTACTGATGAATATATGTGGTAGGGGGCAGGAAAGAGGAAAGGGAAAAAGAAAATGCAGGCAGAAACATTTTTGTCATCGTACATGGGTATGACATCACAACTGTGTATAACTGGATTTATGATATCCTGGCTGTGAATAATGTCAATCTACAGCTTCTAAAAATTGGTTCAAAACACATCAAACTAGTTACTACAAAAAAAATAAAAATACATAACAGTGAAGTATGTAGGTTGCTAGGACACATCATCTGGTAACATCACTCCCCCCCCCCCCACCAGCTTCACTCTGCTTCACTTCTCAATGCTCTAGCAACCCCATACTTCACAGTTAGACAGTAATTATTCTATACATCCAACAGGGCAATCCTGTAATTTAGTAAACTGATAAGTACAGTAAATTATAACTGAACGTTATTAGGGAGAGGTGCTTGGGGTAATCTTGACATCCAGCAATATGTGTGTGTGTATTATAACTGTACATAATTGATGTGTTTGTGCATACATTCAGTTTTTACTGTGTTAGCATTTCACCTACCTTTTTCATCACCCAAATCAGAAACAAAACGTTTAAGTTTGTTTTGCTGTTTTTCAGCTGCACCATCAAACGCATAATTCTTCCATCTTTCCTTGCCAGCAAAACTATGCACTTCGTCAGGAGACTTTGTATCAAGCTGTACCTTTAAAACAGATTTGTCACCAGGAGGGTTGTCAGTCTCCCATAGGTTCTCTGCAGTTAACTGTTGATCCAAGAAGTTGCCATCTTCTAAACATACATTTTCCACTTCATTTTCCTTGCATGGCATTTCATCACTGAACCCCTGTTTAAGATGCTGGTGCAGTGGTTCTGCATTAGATATAACATGTACACCATCCTGTGTTGATCTGGATGAACTACAACTTATTTTGAAAGAGAATTCAGATCTATGGACCGTCCCATCATTTCTAGGTTGACTGAGAGAAACAGGCATGGATCTGTCTATGTAGTAGAGAGTATTTGAGAACATGTGTGGAATTCTGAGGTGAATGCATGAAAGAAAGGAGTTGTGTAATGCCTTTTCCTGCTCACTGCTGTTTACAATAATATCCCTGTTACCTTTGTTATCAGTTTCAGAAACACTATGTTTCTCCCCTGGTCAAATGCAAGAGTGGGTGAGGCTTTGAAACTTTTAATTTGGATGCATTTCGGTTATTGCATCCACGGTGGTAGACTCCACCAAACAAGTGTCCATCAGATGTGTGGTACTGTTGTGAATTCTGAAAAGAAATGGCACTGTTTGTTGGGAAGCTGTCTTCATTGTTCTTTACGCTACCTGAGTTACTGGCAGCTACCTTCAGTGGCTTGTTGGCAGGAGAAATAATCCTTCTTGCAGTAACTGTAATAGATGAGAACCCCTTTTTTATTTTAGGACAGTGGGCTCTTTCAGTTTGATACAGGTTTGTTCCAAAAAACCTTTTCCTTTGAGAATACTTGAATTCCTTCTTTGTGTGATTGTGCTGTATGACATCTATTAGTGTAGACAGAACTGTTATTAGTCAGCAATTGCCTCATGTGATAAGTATCAGGCTGAGTGATATGAGACTGAATAGACAAAGCAGATCCATTTTCCCTTGATTTAGTTTCAGTGACTGTCTTGGAAGTAATCACAGATGAAACCATTTTCTCTTTGGTTGACAGCAAAAGCCCCTAATAAAAAAAATAATGAAACCAAAATTAAGCATAGATATTGAACACTGTATAGAAAGGAATCTAAATACATTGTTTCATGCTTTCTGAGTTATGTCTGTTTAAATACCTGAGGGTTTCAGAATTTTCTAATGTTTTCTATGAACATTCTGGAGCAATGTTAAAACCCTTTGAGAACTGAATATGTGTGAACGTATATAGATTCTGGACGTATATATACGTCCACAGTCTTCTAAGGGTTAACTGCTTCAGAATGGAAGGGTGAAACAAAATCTTATTTTCTACTAGAAGAGGAAAAATTATAATTCTTAAAATGCTTGAAGATGCAACTGACATTTGCTACTGTTTTGCAAAAACCAGGAGTCTGTGTACCCGTATCATAGTGTATGTTTATTTATCCATATTATAAAGATAACAATAATAATACTTAAAGAGCCCCGGCACCATTGAGAACATTTTGAACAATGTAAGATTTAGATATGCCAGAATACATTTCAAATGTTTTCTGTAACTGTTCCCCCTTTATTTGTTGGCTCACGCTTGCACGCCAGCCAGCCTATTGCATTAGTAGCAAATTTAGAGGTGTGGTCACTGTGGGCAAATGCAGGGCATGCATCAGTAGGTGCGTCCTTCATTCCCAAATAAGCCAGCATGCAGGCACTGACACCAGCGGTACGTAAAGTGGCCACCAGATCTAAGAAAAGTGCCACTGCAATAAGAGCCAAGCTTGTCATGCAGCGGCACAATAACACGTCTCCTGATGTGTCTTTCCTGATGAAGCAGGTGAATAAACATGGTGGCACTGACTGCCGCCATGTAGAGTGTTGACTTCAGGGGTGCCCAATCCCCTTGTCAGCATGCTCCAACCCACTTCATTTGCCGACGGGGAGCCCACTCCCCATCGGCATAATGTCCCCAACTCCCGATTTGTGCTGTGTGCTGAGGGGGTACCCAATCCCCCTCGGCATCATGCGCACCCTCCACCCATTTCTGTGCCAATGGGAGGCCCCAATCCCCACCAGCTGTGGTCCCCCTCCCCATAATTCAGGTGGTACATTGGGAGCCCACCCCAGTGTACCAAACATCTGCAAAGAAAGAAAACCGGTCTTCATTGTCTTTTTTTCCCTGTGAAAGAAGAAAACAGTCCCAAATGGTCTCTGTTGCTCCTCCAAAACCGCGCCCACCCTCTGAATACCCTGCCTTTCCACACACACCCTCACCTCATACTTACCTCCAGAGCCCTGAGCGATGATCTTTGGTGGACCAGGAATACATTTGCACTCTTCAAAGCCAATCGTGAACTGAAGAAATGCCGGTAAGCTGTATAATGGCATAAATAGGGTTTTTTCAACCTTGGTGCATATCTTAGGCATTTTGGGGAATTTTGGCACCAAATTTTCAACATGAGGTTATTGGGACCGCTCCTCATGAATTCAGTCACTGTCATGGTATTATTCTGTCCCAAAAGATGATTTTGCGGTCACTGTACGGAATCACCTTTTGGGATCGATTAACGAAACAACAGTGCCACTGTTCATGAGATGGGCTCTCAAAAAGCCTATGTTGCAAATTTGGTGGAAAAAATCCAAAAAATGACTGTTTTACCAGCGTGCATTGCGCAGTTTCCACTCACGCTTATGACTTTGTGAATTTGTAATATTTTCACTCCAGATTTTCAAAATTGCCATTTTTCCATACCTCCTTATGAACAGTACAACTGCCATTTTACATTTCCTGGCCAAAATGTGTATTCGCACTTCCAGCACAGAATAGCACAGTCACTGTGGGAGATCGGTTTTAGGGACAGATTAAGAAAATAACAGTGACACTGTTCATGAGCAAAGGTCCTAAAATGCCTATGCTTAAAATTTGGTGATGACAGTCCATAAAATGACTGTTACAAGCATGCATTGCGCAGTTTCCATGTACCCTTGTAACTTTGCAAATGTGCAATATTTTCATGCCAGATTTTCAACACTGACATTTTTTCACACCTCCTTATGAACAGTACAGCTGTCATTTTTCACACCCTGCCCAAAATGTGTTTTCACACCCATGGCACACAATGGTGTGGTCGCTGTGGGAAATCAACTTTTGGGGCAGATTAACAAAATCACAGTGTCACTGTTCGTGAGGGGAGGTCCCAAAATGCTTATGTAGAAAATGTTGTTAAAAAAATCTCAAAAATAATTGGATTATGGATGTGTGTTGCACATTTTCTATGCATGCTCATGACTTCACCAATTTTTCATATTTTCACTCCAGGTTTTCAACATTGCCCTCTTTTTACACCTCCTCATGAACAATATAGTTGTCATTTTTCACATCCTGCCCAAAATATGTTTTTGTGCCTGTGTTGTCAAATGGCATAGTCACTGTGCAAAACTACCTTTTGGCTAACAAACTGATAGTGCTGCTCTTCATGAGGTGGGGTCACAAAAAGCTCATGTTGAAAATTTGGAGTGAAAATACCAACAAACGCCTATGGGATTAGGGTTTCCAACTGTAACACCCCACCCTGTAGAGACTGACAGGCATAAGAGGTGTGACTTGGGATCATTGGCTGTAATGCTCATGCCATTCCACACCCACCCCCACCCTGCAGCAAGTGACAGGCACTGAGGTGTGCCTTGGAGTGTTCAGCCCTAATGTTCACCCCATTCTCCTATGCTGAACCCATCTCAGTGTAGTTCCTTATGGAATGTGGTAAGTATAAGACCCAAAGACCCCAAAGCACACCACGACACATGTCAGTGTCTACAGGGTAGGGTGAGGTAAAATGGCATGGGCATTATAGCTGATGACCCAAAGGCACACCCCAATGCCTCTCAGTCTCTGCAGGGTGGGATGGGGTTGGCATTAGTTCAGTACTTCACTGCCATTCCTATTATGCATCTCTTAACTTCTGCACTGCCAATGCCAATGCCAGCAAAAGAACATTTGGCGTTGGCAAATGTTTGTTCTTTATTACCAAAAACAGTCTCATGAAAACGAGATCCATGCTCCCTAGATTTCATCTACTCTTACTGCCTGTCTACACCTGATGTTGTAATGTCTGGTTTACAACATCATGTGGTGGAACCCACCAGATTCCTGCATGACAAAAGGGATTATCTGAAATTGAAATTGCTTTTTGTTCTGCAGTAACTCTGCTGTAGAATGCTGCAGGATTGAATTGCATCCCCACAGCAACAAATTATGCTATAGATGGAACTGTGATGTCAAATATAACAGTAGGCAGAGCAGATAGGGTAGGGATACTGGTTTCATGGAAATATCCATAGCAATAAAGAAATAAGGGGGAACATTCCAGAACAAAATCTGTAATATAGACTGAATTGCGACTAAATTGTACATTCTTAAGTTGTCCCAAATACCCGGCACTGCACTCCACCAGAAGGCTCATGATCTGTCTGTTGTCTTTCCACCTGAAATATGGTCTCTCACCACCCTGTAGCCCTGGGCCTGTATGTTTTTGATAATCCTGACATGTGTGTTATGCAATTCCATTGCTTGTTTTCCTGCCTTAAAAATCCCTGGTGTATTATTCCTACTATTGGAGTTTGTTCTGCTCCTGACTGTAATGGTACACTGTAATTGCTTCTCTGTCTCACTATTGGAGTATGTCTGCTCCTGACTGTCATTGATGTCTTATGTATTTCTCCTATGTAGTTTACCTTTTAATTCTCCCGGGTCGTACCTGAAAATAGGCACTTGCTGTCTAGCATGTTTACCCGGTTACCAAACGCAAATAAATAAATAACTTTCCCAGGATGAAGCATAATTGTAGTACAAACTTTACTTAGATTTCTGTCTGTATTCACAGGCTCAAACAACAGTCTTTATTACTAATGTAGGAACATTGGGTTAACACAAATTTCATCAAAAGCATAATTCTTAAATCAATACTGTACATAGTATTGTGAATTTAATAAGAATAACCTGAACATCAGGTATTTTATAATTTGGTGATTTAAGACTGAAGATACTCAAGGGAATCAAAGAGGCAGATACTAACAGGTCATTCACTTCTTCTCAAGTAAAAAAAACAAGGGAGCATGGGCACAAACAGAAAAAGATAAAGGCACAGTCTGATGATAGGAACTATGACATCACACAAATGGTGAATGGAATGTGGAGAAGGCTGCCTAAAGAGGCAACAGAAGCAAAAACAGGAGCAGAAATCTAAAACTCAAATTGTATAGTTATGACATAGCTGGACTAAGATAGCAGTACAGCAAACAAAATAGCTCACTGGCCTTATTCTGCCCCAGTACTGCTTTTATCTCATTATGCTCCACAAGAGGCAGAATAGTCTAGTGACTAGACAAGAGGCTTAGGAACCAGGAGACCCAGGTTAAAAAAAAAAACACAGCCATTGGCTCCTGGTGTGACCCTAAAAAAGTCAATAAAAGAAGCCCTATTTGTTAGTCACCATGTTCTTTTTTTTTCAGTATTTTTTTTTCTAATACAAACATGAATATATACATTTTTGGTTTCATTTTCTTTCATTCCTGAATTAAGACACAGGGCTTTGAAGTTTTTAAAAGTTCCATTCTCACCATGATAAGATTAAATGCCTTGGTGCAGTGATGTGTTGTTTACCATCAGAAACATGTGGCAGCCTCACCTTAAAACATCCACAGAATTAAAATAGTAGGTACATTCAACAGGAAACCTTAATGGAAAAGATTTTTAAAAATCGTGAGTGGTGGCCATCTTTAATGTCTTAGTCACTAATTACAAAATTAGCTATAAATGTTGCTTTAAAAATATCTAAGAAAATTAAAAATGCAATGAGGAAGAGTCTAAGGTGGTGATTTAATTTTGCTGACTAACAAATATTAACTGCTGCAGTGACCTTTCTGTGCTTCAGTCCAATCAGCTTAAAAACACACTCTGGTCAGAGCCAAAATGGCTGCTAATGCACTGAGCAGATAGGGGAGACAGAATTAATGAGTGATGTAGTTCTGCTTTACTTTTATTATTATGATGTAAAAGTCCTCATGTACATCACAATAATAGACCCCCAAAACCCAGAAAACCTTAAGCATCACTATTGGTAGATCTGGACACGCATGTGCTCACACACACACACACCTTACAACAGTTGGGCATATACAAATGGTATGAGCATGATTAGCAGGATAGGTCAACAGAGATACAATATCTAGTTTTCAGTGGAGTCCTGCTTTTAATCATGTGACAGTGTATTTTCCCCAGGATAAAGCAGGTAAGATGCAATATCTCATTTTCAATGGAGTCCAGCTTTTACACATTTGAAAGCACATGTTCCCCAGGGTAAAGCAGCTGAGATGCAATATCTAATTTTCAGTTGAGTCTTGCTTTTATGCAATTTTGCAATGCATTCACCAAGGATAGACCAGGAATGCAATATCTCTTTCAGTTGGCTCTTGCTTTGCCTAGTTTTTCAATTATTTTGGCTAGCCAAGAAGGGAAAAAGAAATGAGCACAAAGCCTGAGTTACTACTTCCCCACCAGCAAAAGTGAAACCAGCAAGTGAAATGATGTGAAAAAAGAAACTTGACTGGGGAAGGGAGAGAGAGACAGAGATATGAGAGAGCATGTGCAACAATCTGTTGCATACTAATTTTGGAGATGTGATTTCCCTCCAGTGGAATTGCAGATGCCAAAAGTAGTATGCATCGGTTCTGCTTCCACCCTCTCTCTCTCTTTCTCTTATTCCTGGCATTAGGTCATGCATAACTACAATATGAAGCAATATGAAGCTATAAACATTTAAACTAAAAACATGAAGGTTGACTGTAAATAAGAATGACTGTACTTAAGAAATCAAGAGGAGGTAACTTTTCACTTGAAATTTGAGTGCAGTGTACAAAGCATTGCTTTATAATATTTTATATTATACTATAGTGCATTTTATTAAAATCTGTAGATATATGGGTTGTTCATATATACTTTGGGGTGATATTATATTTGCATATATTTACATATTATAATGTTTTATAGGTCTTGCAGGACTTTGCAAATTTTATAGTGATCTAAACTATTGCTACTTGAGTGTCCATGAGAGATTTATTAGAGTGTATCTAATACTAGTATTATTAACATTACAGGTACATACAATATGGTGACTTCATTATTAACCTATTTTTAATTTCTGGCTCCTGAAATGTTTAAATGTTTGAAATGATGTTTGCTTAGCAGTAACAGAACCAAGTAGTAGATTAAGGCAGGGCAAGGCATTTATTTTTATATATCACCCCTTCCAAATGCCTCAGAGTGCTTCCTAAAACACTTTTACAAACAGTAACACAAATGCATTTAAATAAAAAAAAAATAATAATATATACAGTAGGCAAGCTTATTTAAAACATTATGGGCCAGATATTCAAAACTCTGCCCCGGTGATAAAATTGCACTGCCTGGCATGCTAAATTAGCCTGGACCCAATAGCCCACTATATTCAAAAGGGATAGCCCTGGTGCTAATCCTGCTGAATATAGCATGCTAAGGAATCTGGGCAATCTGGGCTAGGAGTGCAGTGCAAACATAGTCCAGGAATAAGACAGCTCTGAATATAGCAACCAGGAAGTGCACACCACAACAGCAGCCAAGTACAAAGCGACGTGAAGGAGGGTAGAGGTGAACTATGTGCCAATGTGTGTGCCAGAAAATGCATGGACTCAGTACAGCTGCAGGCAGCAGTGCATGTGAAAGTACATTGTGCAAAACTGTATAATATGCCAGAAACGTCTGTGGGGCGCTAACACATTTGCACAGGTTCAGCATGGAGCTAAGCCATTTGCCTGGTGGAAACACATTTTCCCAGTGCTAAACTTTGCTATATTCAAAGGTGACATGCAAATGAGCCTACTTAAGTAGTCTCTGGGCAAACATCCAGAATAGCATCTCATCATACCCTGATTTGCATGCAGTTTGCCCAGTGTTGCTGCAGGGTACCACAGCTCCACCTGTAGGTCAGTCTGGAAGTACAGGGGCTGGCTGAGTCTGCCCACAGCTCCACCTGTAGGTCAGTCTGGCAGTGCATGGTGGCAGTTGCAGGCTACATCTATGCAGTACAGCATAGCATAATGTTCCCCAGGGGACTACACAGCACAGGTGCAGGTGGTGGTGGTGGTGTTGCATGCAACTGTCAAACTGTAGGTCATGCTACAGTGCACAGCAGACACTACAGTAGCAAGGGGGCCAGTAGTGTGAGGGACACAGCAATGCCGATGGTGTGTAGGGCAGTGATGACCACTGCCCTGTACACAGTGACAGGCCCAACTTGCAGGTGTGTGCTGACAGTGGACATTACTGTTATGCTGTTGTGTGATCCACAGATGCTGCACAACTGGCATGGGATGCTCACAGTGACATATACATGGCTGGCTGTGTGTGCGGTGATGGCTGTACAGCTGTGCAGTATGTGGCTGGGGGGTACATATGATCAGACAGGTACACTGGTGCTGGGGTATTCCCAACACTGGCCCATGTGCACTGAATAATGTGTCTCAGCCTTGTGGATGTACCCATTCTGTGGTGCAGCCTCACCACTCGTACACCCTTCCCTCAACACCCTCCATGCCCACAGTGCTGCATGTGTGTGGTGGCATCTGTTGGTGTCCACAGAAGGGTGGTCTGCAGGTGTGTGCTGTATGGCCTCACTGCCATGGTGTCTACTGGGAGCTGGGTCACAACTTACTGCCTGACATGGCTGGGACTGGTGGCAGGTGATGGCATCATTGTGGTGCCATCACTGAGCAGCATGTTTCCTCTATGTCTGGCTTGTTCTATGTGTCATACTGATTGGTTAGGGTCACGCAAAGCAGTGCTAAAGCCACACTAATGCCACACAAAGCCACAAAGTCATGCAAAGCTGGTTTGCACAGAATTAAGACTACCTTTTCCTTGGTGGTAATTTGCATCGCTCAAAGTGTTGTGCTAAGTAGCACAACACCGCTTAGCGTGGCGCTATTTGCTGAATATAACATTGTGCTGACATGCCCCCTCACTTTGCCCCTTGCATACATTATACTTTTGCCTGGCTCTAATGCAGTTTGTGTAATGCTATTTGCCCTTTTGAATATAGGGGACCCACACTAACCTGGCACTTAATCTGTGCAAATGGTTTGCGCCCAGCGCAAAGTTTTTAATATCAGCCCCTATGACTGTTAATGCAGAATTGGGATTAGATGCAGTTTGTCAAAAAGATGAAGTGCTAAACTATCTCATTTGATTTTGTAGGGATTACAGGGACAAAGGCAGTTGTATGTTAAAATAAAGAGATCTTGTAGTGAGTCCCATCAAATCAAAACAAGGGGAAGGCCCAGAGCCACATATAATCAATGGAAGGTGTGAGTGTGACCTGTTAAGATTGGTTAATCCACTGGGTTTATGCTGTAGTATTCCACAAGGACAGGATACATTCCTTGTGAAGTTATGGATCTTCGGGGAGTGGGTACAACTGACCAATTGGAAAGCTACATTGAGCCATGAGAGAGGTATAAATACAAGGACTGTGGGACTGCTCTGAAAATGTGTAACCTTATTGAGTAGCTTTGGATGTGTTTAGCAAGGTGGTGTTGGGAAAACCTGAAATAATATAGTGCTAACTAGAAAATCTTAGGATGTTTACTAGATACACAAGCCACAAAACAAGCAGTAACAATTACAGGGACAACAAAATTAGCCAGCCACACCAACATACCTTTAATGACCATTTGCCTCTAAAAATGTCTGCAATGTTCGAAAGATATATTCTAAGACAACAGCACTAAGTGACCAGCATTTATTTTAATCAATCTGGAATATCCCTTATTTAAACATGGTCTGAATTTTATGTTTTATCCATGCTACCTTGGTTTGTAATCTGGCTTCATGATACCTCCTGTAAAATAAATTTTTTATCCACCTAAATGGACTGGCATTCTCCAGTTCCAAGAAAGCTACCCCAGCACTGCCCACCGAGAAAAGAACACAACAAGAAAACCAAATAACTTCAGAATAGAAGGTTTTATTAACAAGTGTGCATAGACCTTTTACCAGGATCTGAATCCACTAATGGGACCCCGGGAAACTCTGACCCGTTTCGCTCACAGTGTCATCATGGAATGTTCACCTTGGTAAAGTCCACTAATTCTAAACACAGCATTTAAAGTGACAGACAAAATAAAGATGCATATATCATAGAATAAATAGTGATAAGTGCTATACAGGGTGGTTGACAATACATTCAATAATATGAACATGTAAACGTGAAACTGACCACATACAGTATATAAAACCCAGAAACAACTAGAGTTGCTGCTATAAATATACTATATATGTTTCTAAATAAATACATAAATAAATAATGTAGCAGCAGCAAGACCCTGAATTAAATATCACAAACACAATATGCAGTAAATGCAGTGAATTTTCATTTTGACTAAACAGATCAGTCACAGCAATATACCAGCATGACAGCATATAGGAAGACGGAACAAAAAAGCTCTTTGATAACAAATATGATCTATTTTTTAAAAAAGGCTACTAGAGCGAAGCTTTCATTAAGTCCCAGTGGATTCATTGGTCCCAGAGAATACATCCAGAATCTGGTTGAGAAATGCATCGAGGTCAACCCCCCCCCAGACCCACTTTAACCATCTCAATACCACAGAAGACAAATTGATGATTTCCCCTCCCCCTGGTTTGGCACAAATGACAAACTAAGGCATTGTGTTCATCTTGGGTCCTAATCAAGCTCAAATGTTCCCCTATTCTGAGTTTGAGGACTTTTTTTATCTTTCCTAAATAAAAGAAACTGCAAACACAAGTTGCCATGTGCACCACCCTAGGAGTGCTACAATTGATAAACTGTTTAATTGCATACACAGTAGCACAATTAGCAGAGGTAAATGTTTTCAGTTTCAAAATTACACTACAATAGGTGCACCTACCACAGTTAAAACATCCCTTAGGTGCATCTGGCAATCACATTTGTTTTGGTGTTCCCCCATAGGTAAGAAACTGTGAACTAATAAGTCACCTACTGTAAGTTCTTTCCCTTCCTGTATGTAACTTTAATTGGGTTTTGGGCAACTTTCATTAGAGCAGGTTCTGAACCCAAGATATGCCAGTACTTCTCAAGACATGTTCGAATTATATTACCTTTGGTATAATATTGAGTAATAAACATTGTGTTCCTCGTGGGGTTGGTGTCCCTCTCTCTATATATGTCAGGAGATTCTCCCGAGGCATATTTAGTATGTTGTCACGAGTTTCACTGATTAGTGAATGATTGTATCCCCGTGACAGAAACCTTGTTTGTAACTCCTCACTGCCTCTTGATTTAAGTGACTGCATCTGAGCAGCTCCTCCTAATGCACATGAATCATGATTTAGGGATGTTGTTGATGGTGTGGTGGGGATGGCAACTACTGGACAGTAATAAGCTATTTCTATTCACAGATTTTCTATATGAATCAGTGGCTATTGTACCATCCTGTAGCTTCATAATTTCCAAATCCAAGAACTGGACATGATCATAACTACAATGCACAGTAAACCTTAAATCTGGATTGGAGTCTTCCAGGAATTGAACAATTCCCACAGTTCAAGTCCTATACCCCATTGCACCATCAACACATCATCAATAAATCTGTGCCAAAGACCCAAGGAATTTAAGAATGGAGTCATATCTCTATCATAAATGACCCAAGTATAAATTAGCATAGGTGGGGCCAAATGAAGCCCCCATTGCTGTATCTCTTATTTGTAAAAAGTGCTGTTCCTGGAAGATAAAGATGTTTTTAATTAGAACGAACTTGGACAGAGTACAAAGGAAGTCAATAATCACAGGCTCATATAAAACAGTTCCTCCAACCAATAGTGTAGTGCTGCACCCCCCCCCATCATGGGTAATATTCATATAGAGAGCTTTTATGTCCATTGTTACCAATAAGTAATGTGGTTCCAACAAGAGATCCCCCAGGGTGCCCAAAATCTGTGTAGTGTCCCTGATGTATGAGGATAACTTAGGGACCAGAAAATGAACATGTTGATCAATAAACCTTGACAACAGCTCAGTCAAAGCACCAATGCCTGATACAGTTGGGTGTCCCGGGGGATCCACCAGTGTTTTATGCCCTTTTGGAAGAACATAGATAGTCCGTCTTATTGGGTGAAGTACTGTCAAGTATTCAAGTGTGTCATTTGAAATAACCCCATTGTCACATGCCCTTATCAAAACAGAATTAATCTTTTGTTTAAATGCAGGGGGGTCATGTCCAATTTTAAGCCCACATAAAAGTCTGTATTTGCAGGTTGAAGAAACCCCTCTCGTTTGTAGTCCTCTGCATTCATAAGGACAACAGAGCCTCCCGTATCTGCTGGCTTGATAATCAGGTGTGGGTTGCTCTGCAGTTCCTCATGTGCCGTTCTCTCTGCAATTGGTAAGTTAATATAGTCAAGGTTCAAAAAATCCACCTGATGTCTTTCCAATTTTCCCAGTACAGCCTGTTCAAATGTTAGGACTGCAGATGAGTATAACAGCATAAAAGAAAGGGCTTTTTTAATTGGTTCACAGTCAGTGGTCAGTGTCAATCGAGTTTTTCAGAGTCAACATATTAAGTGTCTTATTAGAGCGTAAGTTGTTATTATGATTATTAAAATGTACTTTCCAGTTCAGCTTTCTTGAAAACTTTATAATATCGATAAATTAATCGAACTCCTTCACGGTACTTGTCGGCACAAAACTAAGCCCCTTGCTAAGTAATTGTATCTGAGCTTTAGTAAGTGAGAACAATGAAAGGTTAATGACATTTATCTCCTCTGTGGCTTGTAAGATTTGCTGCCCATGCCCCTCTGTGGGCTGGTGTTCCATCCCTGATGGCATTTGGGCTTGGACTTGGATCATTACTTCCTTCCCAATCACATGTCTCTTGTCCCCTCATCTCATTCTCCTTGTTGTCCTTCCACTTCCCAAAAGTTGATGATTCTCTACTTGTGTCATGGGGTTGAGGTGATTTGCTGCTCCCCCTCCTCCTGCTTCTCAGTTTCTAAAAAAATCCTCTGAGGAGCCCATAGCCAATTCACGGTTAGAAGTGAAATGATCAGCTTTAAATGACATTACTGGACTTCAAAACTGATTCAGGGGCAGCAGGTGGGTGTGGTAGAGAAGTGTCTCTGTTAATTGCTCATTGTGCTTTCCCTTTATTTCTATTAGCACTGTTGCCATTATTGGATTGCCTTTTCCAGGTAAATACCTGGTCTTTGAAGTAGTCTTGCCTATCTCGTTCAAACTTTGTCAATTTGCATGCTTTGATTCGCTAATTATGTTCCTTAATTGTTTGTTTCAGTTCATTTTCAAAGGTAACAAAATCAGGATGATTTTTAAATGCTGCAACATTTTCCTCCCAGGCTTTCAAGTCTGCTTCAAGCTTACCCTTCTGTGCTGCATAATCTCAGATAATACAATTAACAAAAAGCATGGAGACAACTTGTATTTGTTGCCTCCAATCAGTCATAAATGTTGTTCTCACCTGCCCATAACCAGGCCACTTTACAACCCTTAAACTATGGGGAACCCTGCCAACTCAGACATGGGCTTCTAAGGGGGATTGGTGTCAATAGTTTCATCTAGCATTCCATGCTGCATGTTCCAGCTGTTGAAAGGTGACTGCAATGTCTGTATCATTAGCCACTGCATTCATAGTGCTCTGGGTCACATCTAGTTCAGGAGTGAGGGTATCCACCCCAAATGGGTTATCCACTCCCGGGTTACAAAATAATGTGGCTGTAAGGGTCCCACTGATGCCCCCAAATGGATGTCCTTCCAATGTGGCAGACATCCCAGTTCCCATTGTTACAAATCCAGTTCAACAGGGAACTAAGGTCTAAGCACACAAAAATTTAAAGGCAAGCTGCATGTGTCCAGGCAGTTGCCATGGGCAAGCTAAAAATAACGAGTGTCTCAGAAAAAGACCACCCCACAGAAAGTACTGCACAAGAGAATATAGAATAACCAGAGAAAGTGACTCCAGCACTATCCACTTCCAAAAGAACACAACAGAAAAACCAAATAACTTCAAAATAGGTATATTAGCAAGTGTGCATGGTCCTCTTTCCAGGATCTGAATCCACCAGTGGAACCTCACGAAACTCCAACTGGTTTCACTCACAGCGTCATCAGGGTGTGTTCACCATGGTAAAGCCCACCTATTTTAAACACAGCATTTAAAGTGACAGACATAATAAAGATGCATATATCATAGAATAAATAGTGATATGTGCTATACAGGGTGGTTGACAATACATTCAATAATATGAACATGTAAACGTGAACTTGACCACATACAGTATATAAAACCCAGGAACAACTAGAGTTGCTGCTATAAATATACTATATATGTTTCTAAATAAATAAATAAATAAATAAATAATGTAGCAGCTGCATGGTAGACAATACGTTCTATAACACGAACATGTAAAAGTGAAACTGGCCACATATAAAACTCAGCAACAACTCCAGTTCAAACAGTCATAGTAATAATTTTATGAGATGGCAAGTTAAAATATTATTCCTAAACATAAAGTGAATGTTGCACAGGCCTGCTTGATTGTGCTGAACATCATCTTAATGCAAAGTCCTCCGCTGAGTTTTTGGAAAAGGATTAAGGATTGGAAGCAGACAATGCACCAATGGAATGGGAAGCGGACTATATACATTTGATTTAGCACTGATTGACATTCTTAATTTACATAGGATGGTAGGAATTTTAAATAAATATAGTGCATTTTCCCATGAGACCATCAAGCACTCCATCTTCTCCCCATTCAGTCTGCAGTGCAATCTCAAATGGCAGATGGGCTGTGCTAAAGCAGCTGAGTTGGTAAGGAATACCCTGCTCATTCTCACAATCCCCCAAAGAGGATTATACTACATACATAGAAACATAGAATCTGATGGCAGATAAGGACCACTTGGCCTACCTAGTCTGCCATTTTTTTACCACAGCCTTACTTGATCTCCGGCTCCCTCCCCCCCTCCCTTTGCTTTCCATTAAGATTCTGTTATGCCCATCTCTTGTCTTCTTGAATCTCCCTACTGTTTTCACTCCCACCACCTCTGCTGGAAGACGGTTCCCAGTATTCACCACTCTTTCAGTGAAGAAGTACTTCTTGACATCTCTATTGAATTTACCCCTTCCATCTTCATTGCACGTCCACTTGTTCTCGTACATCTTTTCCTCCAGAAATACTTCCCTCCTGTACTTTGTGAGGTATTTAGAAGTCTTTATCATGACACCCCCCCTTTCAGTGTGTAAATATTGAGGTCCTTCAGTCTGTCCTCCTAGGGTTTCTGATGCAGCCCCTGTGCCATTTTAGTTGCCCTGCTATGGACAGCCTCCACTCTGTCTATGTTCTTCCTGAGATGTGGTCTCCAGAACTGGACACAGTACTCCAGGTGGGGTTTCACCTGCAATCTATACAGTGACAGTACCACTTCCTTCCTATTGCTGGTGATTCCCCCCTTATACTCCCTAACATTCCATTGGCCCTGTCAGCTGCCTTGCTGCACTGTCTCACCACCTTGAGGTCATCAGATATGATTATTCCCAAGTCCCTTACCTGTTTGGGTATGCCAACCACACAGTGAAACCCCAACTGTGAAATCCCTCACAGCGACAATCTTGACAGATTTCGAGATTGTCACTGTGAGGGACCCAAGGTTGAAAATTTGCCCTATTGCTGTGTTTCACCCCCCCTCCAAATCAACTCTGACTCGAAGTTGATAATCCTTAGTAAGGGGGGCACAGCCCCCTGCATGGGGGGGACAGTGCAGCCCCCTGAATGAAAGACTCCAATCTATTTATTTATTTAAGAGTTTTACCAGGAAAACATACTAAGCGGGTTACCGCTGATTCCAGATGCATCCTGGGAGATAGGGACATGTGGAATGATACATCATAAGAAGAGTGTACAAGCTATGCAATTACATTTACATACAGTAGAGGAATACTACATTTTGAACAGAACACTATGCAGGAAGTTGTTATGAGAATACAGAGGTGAGGACAGGTGCATACAAGTAATAGCCATGAAGTGGAAGCACATATTACAAACAGTAGGCAAAATCGTGCATGTGACAATTAACAAAGAGGTATAATTAGCTGTGAAACATGTACGAAGCAAAATAGTTTATAGACGGTTCTAAGAAAGGACTGCATCTCGACCCCTAACAAATTGCACAACAAGCATGTAAACTACGAAGGGATGGTGTACTATGAGCACGTCAAGAGGGATTAATAAGAATAGTGGACTTGAGGTATCAGCCCTTTGGGTGGCCCTAAGTGCAGGCACATGTAAAGGAGAAGTTGGCCTTGAGGAGGTTGTTTAAGTGAGCCCGGGTTAGTGAAGTTACAAACGTCTTCTGGGAGAGCATTCCAAAGTTTAGGCATGAGATAATTGAATGCCGCTTGGCCCCTTGATGTGGCCATGAGTGGAACATGTAGGAGCCAGGAGTTACCACTCCTAAGGGAATAGGTGGGCTGTGATGGGACTGCGAGGGCAGATGCCAGGTAGGGAGGAAGGGACTGAGCCCAGAATTTCGCAGTGGTCCTGATGCAGTGGATATGTCTGCGAGTGTGGAGTGGTGTTAGATCGAGGGAGCTGTAGAGGTCACAGTGATGCATCAAAGTGGGGCAGTCGAGGGCAAAGCGACAGAAGGAGTGGAAAAGAGGGTCAAGGCTGGCTAAGGCAGACTTGGGAGCAGCACAGTATACTGTGTCCCCGTAGTCCAGAATCGAGAGGATCATTTTTTGGACTATTTCCCTATGGGCTGACAGGGGTAAGCTACCCTTGTTCCTGTCTAAGACTCCAAGTTTTGGGCACAGTTTTTTGTTAATCGATTCGATGTGAGTGGAAAAGTCCATGTGTTGATCAAGCCAGACCCCGAGGTAATTGAAAGAGGTGCAGGTCTCAAGAGGGGTCCCCTCGGTGGTGAAAAAAGTGGGAATAGAAGGGAGTCTGGAGATCCTTTGCCTTGTCCCAAAAGTTAGGGAGACTGTTTTTTAGGGCTTAGAAAAAGTTGGTTTGATCGAAACCAGTGCTGTACCGCATTAAAATCTTGTTGGAGGGTATAGGCCACTACATCGGGGGCAGAACCTGTGGTGAATAGAACGGTATCATCAGCATATAGGTGTATAGATGTGTGAGTGCAGACTGAGGGAAGTTCATTTAGGACTAATGAGAAGAGTAGTGGGACAAGGACTGAGCCCTGTGGGACCCCAGTAGTAACACGGAGGGGGGAGGAAGTGCAAGTTCTGATTCTTACTGATTGAGTTCTACCTACCAAGTAGGAGTGGAATCAACCGGAGGCTTCACCAGAGAGTCCAGCACATAATAATTTGGATAGCAGTAAAGAGTGGGAGACAGTATTGAAAGCTTTTACAAGGTTGATGAAGGTGGCAGAGGTGGTGTGCCCTTTATCCATGCCCGAGAGGATGGCATTGGTGAGCCTTAGCAGGCAGGTTATGGTGGAGTGTGATTTCCTGAAGCCTGATTGGTAGGGTGTAAAGAAAGAGGATTGGTCAAGGAAGGAGGAGAGTTGGGCTAGGACAAGGCACTCCTGTAGTTTGGCAAAGATAGGGAGTAGGGAGATTGAGCGGTAGTTACCCAGTGACGAGGGGTCACCCCCTTTCAGGAGAGAGATGACAGTGGCATGCTTCCAGTTGGATGGTACGTTGGCCAGAGAAAAAGAGAAGTTGAACAGCGCGGCCAGCGGGGTGGCAATGGCAGGGGCAGATAGACGTAACATTAGGGAATCGAGCCCTGATGGGCACTTGCCTTTTGAGGGGTTGAGAGACAGCAGGGCTTTATACACAATGAGTGGAGTAACCCGACAGAAAGAGACGCCAGTAGCCTGGTATACTGTAGGCATCATGGAAGGTGCATTCTTGGGGGGGGTGGAAGAGAGTCTAGAAGAGAGGATGCACAGTTGGTGAAGAATTTGTTGAAAGCCGAGGCCACTTTAGCTGGTTCAGAGAGTATGGAGCCTTCTACATTTAGGGTTGGGGTGGGGGGTGAGCAGGGGGAGTGAGAAGTGACTTTATTGTTTTCCAGAAATTAGTTGGGTGAATTAGGTTTGTTTTGAAGGATGCCTTGAAATAATTGGCTTTGGCCTATCTGATTTGCCTAGTGCAAGAGTTACGAAGTGAGCAGTAAAGTTGGAGTGCTGCCTGGGTGTCGGTTGTCTTATACTTTTTCCAGGCATGGTCCCTAAATTGGAATTGGCCAATGAGTTTGGCTGAGACCCAGAGCAGGTGAGCACCCCTTACCCTCTTTCTCCGAGGGGTGCGTGGGAGTTCCAAACAGCTAGGAAGGTGTCCTTAAAGAAGTTTAGGGCTGAGTCAAGGGAGGAAGCCTGGGAGATGAAGGACCAGTCGGCCTGTGCCAGGTCACTTAGAAGCGCCTCTAGATTGAGAACTTTGTACGACCTAGCTAGCAAAGTCCTTGGTGGTGGGGCATTGGGTCTGAAGATTTTCCATACAGCGTAGATTATGTGGTGATCACTTAGGGAGTTAGGGAGGAGTCCAGCTTTGATGATCTGATGGTGGTGCGAGGTAAGGGCCCAGTCCAAGAGGAAGTGGTTCTGAGATTTGTGATTTAGATGCATGGGTTCAGAAATCTGTTAGGTGAGGTTTAGGGCAGTGATTTGGCTCCTAAGTTTAGTGTTATTTTTTGCGAGCCAGTTGAAATTGAAATCCCCTAAAATGTGTAACTCGCCCCCAGAGGAGTTAGCTTTTAGGGTGCTCAGATAGTCCAGTGGCTGGGAGGTGTCCGGGTTGTAGTAGGACCCAGCAATATACAGTGGGGTGGAGTGTGGAAGGGAGAGTTTGATTAGGAGAGAATTGATAGACTGAGTGGACATGGAGAGGTGTACCGGGGTGAACTGGATCATTGAGGAAATGAACATAGCTACGACTCCCCCTTTTTTCTTGCCGAGGAGGTCTTGGTGAATAAGCGAGTAGCTGGGTATAGATACTTCTGAGTCCAAGTTGTGAGGTTTTAGCCAGGTCTCAGTGAGTATCATTACATCTGGGTGGAGTGACAATACTATTGGTTGAAGAGCTGTGATTTTGTTCAAGATGCTACAATGTTGAGGTGAACGAGTTTAAGACCTTTTGGTAATGTGAGGGTCTGGTAGGTGCTGGGGGGAATGGGCCGGGGTTTAGTTCTACGTCTTCTGATGGGAGGAGCAGCAATACTACCAAGCATTTAAAAGTGTGATTGCTCCATTTAGGCTCACGGGGAGTAATCACCTGAAGTGATGTTTGCGGAGGGGTATTTAGTATGGTGTTGAATAGAGCTGTGAGGCCTGCATGAAAGGATGGAGGCAGGATACTAGCACCAGGGATCCAGACATTCTGGGAGTAGCGATGTGGTGGCAGTATTAGGGAGATAGAGTCAAGATGGGGAGTACGGATATTACCTAATGAGAGAGGGATTAGAGGTAGGCAAGGATAGGAAGCAGGAGGAAGGGATGTAAGGGGAGTGAGCTGGCAGCTGGTGGTGAGAAGTAGAAGCAGCATGACATTTGCAGGGTTTGACAGAGGGGTGGGAGAGTATAGCAGACTCTAGGGGGGGTGGTGAAAACAGAGTGCCAAGATGGAAGGGAGGAAATATAGGTAGGCACTATGTAGGGAGAGGAAAAATGCACTAAGCTGGATAGTGCAAGAAATGTGGTGAGAAGGGAAATGCAGAGGATTCAGGGGTGACCTCTAGTGGGGAATAATGATAGCCTGCTAATGGGGAACTTGGCTGATAGGTTTCAGCCGTCACGTGACTCCGGCTATAATACAGTGAGCCGACCAAGGGTGGTGGTGGGGGCGGTGGGAGCCGGCGCTAATCGTGGCAGGGCTTGTTGAATTGGGAACCGAGAAACGCGTGGAGCTGCTGAGATGGCATACCTGTGTGCAGAGCTGCTGTGGGGGAGGGCGTCCAACTGCCGTCACAGACCCTTGGGGGAACCGCGGAGTTCTTGTCTGAGGAGGTGAGAGAGAGACAGGAATATTAGTACAGCAAACTACAGTTGAATTTGAATTTGGGGAGGGGCTGGGGGAAAGTAATTCGGATCTGGGCTCAGGTAAATACTCACTAGGGCAGTAAAGCAATGCAAAATAGAGGAGTAAGAGTTAAAGGACTGAGCTAGAATTAAGCTGGCAAGTGCATACAAACTTAACAAAAATGACTTAGAATTAAGCTGGCAAAGTTCATATAAAAACTATCTCCATGCGTCTGCCAAAAGTTAATAGTGCAGCCTTTAAGGGTGAAGTGGGTTTGAAAATGTTGGACAGGTGAAAATTTGCTTGTCGACAGTGGGGGATGTTGCTATGCCGAACCTCGACAACAGTGTTGTCAATTCTGCATAGATAAACCACCTGTTTGATGACCTTCAATACCTCTTCTCTCATTCTGTACTCTTCACCCAGGTTTCTGTGCCCTAAGTCCATGATGTTGCACTTTTTCGCACTGAAGCCCATCTGCAACATGCTTGACCACTCCTCCAGTTTTCTCAGGTCTCTGCACATTCTTTCCACTACTGTGTGTTATCTACCCTTTTGCAGATTGTTGCGACATCCACCAAGAGGTATACCATCCCTTCCAGCTTTTCTGCAATGTCACTTATAAAGACATTAAGGAAGACTGGTCCCACTACTGAGCGCTGAGGTCTCCTACTGGTCACCTTCCTTCCCTTGGAATGAACTCCATTTACCACAACCCTCTGTCTCCTATTCCTTAACCAATTTCTTAACCAGTTCATCACCTTAGGACCCACCCCTAAGCTACCTAGTTTCCTTGAGTCACCTACAGTATGTGGAACAGTGTCAAAAGCCTTACCCAAAATCTAAGTAGGCCACATCACCTGCTCCACCTTGATCTATTTCCCTGGTTATCCAGAGAAAGAAATTTATCATATTTGTTTGACATGACCTCCACTCATGAATCCTTGCTACTTTGAGTTTGTAACCCCCTGGATTTAAGATACTCCACAATCCTTTCCTTTAGCATTAACTCCATTAGCATCCCCACCACTGATGTCAGGGTGACTGGCCTATAGTTGCCAGCCTACTCCCTGCTACCGCTTTTATGAAACAGGACTACATTCTGCCCTTCTCCCTTCCTCCAGAACCACTCCTGTTTCCAGTGAGTTGTTAAATAGGACTGTCAGAGGTGCAACCAGTGCCTCCCTGAGCTCCCTCAATACCCTTAGGTGTACTCCGTGGTCCCATAGCTTTTTCCCACTTTCTGATTTGTGAGTCCCTTCATGATTCTCCTCTGTAAAAGGACTTGTGTCTACACCCCTCCCCACAGTGCTCTTGCTGCTTTTATATGGCCCATTCACTTCCCCTTCCTCTGTAAAGACTGAAGAAATGTATTTGTTCAGGGCATCTGCTTTTTCCAGCCAGCATACTGTAACAATAAATGATCCCAGATCTGACAGGCACAATTTATCTAAAATACAAAGAACCTCAGAACATGTTAATGTCACACATTCTGTAATATCGTTGTTTAGGTTTTGAGTTCCAAAAAGTCCCAGAGTAACAAAGCAGGAACACAATTCATGGTAGCTGAAAACCTGAAAGGATAAAAAATGCAACTGGAATAATAAATAGCTCAATGTGTGTCTCAATATTGTCGGAAACTAGAGTCACTCCAGACCGTGCCCAGGGAATGAGGGAGGCCCCTCAAACCTCCTCTTTACTAGAATATGTTATTGATGGCTGCCAAATGTCCCTAAAATTTTCCCCAGAAAGATGAAGTGTGGCAGTAAGTTGTTCCATATCAAAGATGGATTCCACTCTCCTCCTCCATTCATCCACTGATGGAATCTTTGGGGTCAGCTAATGTGAGGTGAGTATTTTTAGTGCCACCAGTGCTATACACTGAAACACCTCCACCCTTCTGTGGGGTTGTATTTGCTGTACTCTGGCCTCAAGTAAAAAGTTAAAAGATGTCTGCCATTGAAAACCCCCAAATTTTGTAGAGTTCTGCCCTAACCGCAATCCAGAAATTCTGTATTTTAGGACATGACTAAAAAATGTGGTAGCATGTCCCCCTGCCACTACATGCTGCCCAACACAGGTCAGTGGCAGAGGTGCCCAGATGCCTGGTGACAGTAAGTGCATAAAAGAAGAGCATTAGAATCCATCACCTAAATTCACCTCAGTTCTGTGAGGCAGAGACTTTCCATACCCCCTCCAACAACCATGCCAATTGGTCATCTGAGATATTTATCACTGCATCCTGTTGCCACTTGTCCCTAATTCAATAGGTATGTGTACCTATGAACCTGCAGGAATCTATAGAAATCTGATTTTCCCAGGGAGTACCTCTCCTGTAGGGCTTGAAATGAAGCACAATGAGCCCCCTCCAGTAATTGCTCAAATCAAACTAGGGTCTTTCTATTCTGGACCTTGAAGCCAGGGTCCTTTTTATCAGGTTCAAAGGCCATATCCCCTATAGTTAGGGTCAGGGGACCTATTTCATTATGGGTGTGAGAACAGAACCGGATTTTTTGCAGGATACTAAGGGAATGCCTGACCCAACAATCTGTAACCTCGTGCTTGAGACTAGGAGTAATCTTAGCCAGAAGCATGGAATGCAATGGCATTGGGAGGGATCCACTATTTTCTATGTTGAACCACCAAGATTACATAGAAACAAAGAACAATAGAAGTTGTTGGCACGTGAGGACCACTTGGCCCACCTAGTCTGCTCATAATTCCCTACCTATAGTGCTGCCAGAGACCTTGCTTGGACTCTGGCTTACACCCATCTTGCTTCTAAGATTCCTTTGTGTCTATCCCATGCATTCTTAAATCCTGTGGCCATTCTAGCCCCCACCACTTCTGCTGGGAGGCTGTTCCAAGCATCCACCACCCTCTCCTTGAAGAAGTACTTCCTCATGTTTCCTCTGAGCATTCACACCTTCTGCCTCATATTGTCAACCTTTGCCCTTGAGCATCTTTTTCTTTGGAAAATTCTCCCTTCCTGTACCTTGTTTATTTGTGTGAGGTATTTGAATGTCTCTATCACATCCCCTCATTCCCTCCTGTCTTCTAGGGAGTGCATATTTAAATCCTTAAGCCTTTCTTTGCAGGGCTTCTGATGTGGGCCCTGCACCATTTTGTATGCCCTCCTTTGCACCGCCTCCTACCTATCTATGTCCTTTTGGAGATGGGACCTCCAGAACTGTACTCAGTACTTGAGGTGGGGTCTCACCAGGGATCTATACAGGGTATTATTACCTCCCTCTTTCTGCTGGTGATAACCCTCCTTATGCATCTGAGCATTCCAACACCATTTCCCACTACCTTGTCCCACTGTTTTGCTACCTTCAGGTCATCAGAAATGATAACTCCCAACTGCTAATACCCCCCCTCCAAATTTGGTACGTTGCCTGCAGATTTTTGTGCCCTAAATAGACTATTTTGCACTTTTTGCATTGAATCTTAGTTGCCAAACTTGTGACCATTCCTCTAACTTCTTTAGATCCTCCCTCATTCTTTTAATCCCTCCCCCCGGTGTGTCTACATTGTTTCAGATTTTTGTGTCATCCGCGAATAGGCATACCTTCCTTCCAGTCCTTCTGCAATGTTGCTAATAAAGACATTGAAGAGGACAAGGGCTAATATTGACCCCTGCAGCACCCCGCTAGTCACCTTGCCTTCCCCAGAGTGTACCCCATTTACCAACACTCTTTGGCTCCTACTACTAAGCCAACTGTTCACCCATTTTACTATTTTAGGATCTACTCCTAGGCGACTCAGTTTGCTTACCAGCCTTCTATGTGGAACAGTGTCAAATGCCGTGCCAAAATCCAGGTAGGCGACATCCTAGATTGTTCCCACTATTTTGCCCAAGGAATTAATGGGGTGGCATGTGCTGCAAGGTAGTACAAATGAAGATCTGGGAGTCCCAAGCCACCCTCCTCATGTGGCAAGAACAGAATGTTGCACTCTACCCAAGCCTTCTTACCATCCCATAGGAATTTATAAGGAAGTCCATCCAGCCACTGCTGGAAGGCCTGTGGTATGAAAATTGGTACTGTCTGCAAAAGGAATAACAGATTTGGTAAAATATTTATCTTTAACACCTCTATTCTACCAACTAGTGAGAAAAGTGGTAACTACCACAGTTTTATGTCAGTTGCCAGCTCCACAAACAGTTTTCATAGGTCAGCTGAAATAAATCTCCTGTCCTAGGGGTAACCTGGACACCCAGATATCTCAAGGGATTATTCTTGACCCAGGGGTAAAGGAAGAAAGAGTGGGGGACAGGTGCCACCAAGACAGATTGCCTCTGACTTAGAATAATTCACCTTATAGCCCAAAACTCTCCCATATTCCTGTAATACCTCCTGGAGGGCTGAGATCAAGGTTCCAGGTTCACTAACAAAAAAAAAAGGCCATCATCAGCATAAAGAGAAATTTTGTGCTGATCACCATTAAATTCTATGCTTCGGATCTCTGCTGTATCTCAATTTCGGGCCGTCAGAGGTTCAATGCAAAGAGCAAAGAGCAACTGCCAGCCCGGACACAGCTGCAAGATGTCCGCTTATGGTGCTGAACTCCCAGGTTCAGTGATGGACTCGGAAGTCAGAGGACTGGCTTGAGGGAAAAGGATCAAGTGTCCTGGGGACTACTACCTATCTCAGGGGGGAGGGAGAAGAGTGCCTGGCATTTTACTGACCCCTGGTAGCAGCTGGGGGTACCACTGAAGCTGGCACCATTACTTGGGGGGGGGCAGGGTGGATGCTGGATGTCATTGCACGTTCCCCCCACAGGGATCCAGCATTCATGAAAAAGCTGGCCCCCAGGGCATGATTTCCTGCTCTGCTACCATGCCCACTTCCACAAATGTCCACCAGAGGGGTCCGACTCCCATGTCCCTGACCCAGGGGAGAAGCTGGGGCTTGCCAACAGTATCCATTGGGGGATCCCGCCCAGTGGTCCTGCCCAGGAGGGTAAGCCTGGGCATGGGGGATGGCAGGCATGGCAGGGCTGACCTCTGAATGGAGGATCGGGGGGACAGGACCAAAAAAATTAAAAAGAGCACAGAGTAAGGTCAACAGGGGGCAACCCTACTGAATCCCTTGTGCCGGAGGTATCATTTTAAGTTGACTCCATTTACTTTAACCACAGCTTCAGGAGACCTATACAAGGCAGCAATGCTAGCCTGGAAGTCTGGACCAAAGTTCATCTCTTGGAGCACTCTTTTTCAAGAACTCCCACTGCACACTATCGAATGCCTTCTAGACATCCACTAAGATGGCAAGTTGAAGATCTTTGGAGGACGCTTGGGAGACAATGATATTTAAAAGTCTCTTGACATTGTCCTGTAGGACCCATCCTTTGATGAAACCCATTTGGTCCAGTCCTACCAGGCCCTGCACACACGCCTACAACCTGTCTGCCAGAATAGCCATGAAAATGTTCATGTCCATGGGTAACAAGGAGATAGTGTTGTAAGAAAGGCATAATTTGTGATTCTTACCCAGTTTGGCAAGACAGTTATTTGTACTTGTCTCCAACTTTCTGGAGCTAGCTCACCATCTAAAGTACAGTTGTATACCGATTGTAATAGAGGGGTGAGTGTGTGATGAATTTTCTATAAAACTTGGCAAGCAGGCCTTCCACGCCAGGTGCTTTACTATCTTTTAGATAATAGACTTTGATGGCAGATAAGGACCGCTAGGCCCATCTAGTCTGCCCATTTCCCTACCTACAGGATAGGCCGCAGATCCCAGTTAACCAACAGCCTATATCTTCCTGCCCCCCACAAGAATTGCCTTATGTCTGTCCCATGCATTCTTGAATTCTCCCACAGTTTTAGACCCCACAACTTCCTCAGGAAGGCTGTTCCATGCATCCACTACCCTCTCTGTGCAATAATACTTCCTCACATTGCCCCTGAACCGCCTCCTTCTATCTTTAAATTGTGTCCACTTGTTCTTGCAAGTCTCTTTTTCTGAAAGATGCTACCCTCTTGGACTTTGTTGATTCCCTTGAGGTACTTGAAAGTTTCTATCATGTCCCCCCTCTCCCTTCTTTCCTCAAGGGTATACATATTAAACTCCTTTAGTCTCTCATACGGCTTCTCTTGCAGACCCTGCACCATTTTAGTTGCCCTCCTCTGGACTGCCTCTATCCTGTCTATGTCCTTGCGGAGATGGGGTCTCCAGAACTGGACACAGTATTCCAGATGGGGTCTCACCAACTGTCTGTACAGAGGGATAACAACTTCCTGTTTTCTGCTGCTGATGCCTCTCCCTATACATCCCAGTATACCCCCGGCCCTCCCTACTGCCTTCTCACATTGCTTGCTAACCTTAAGGTCATCTGATATGATTACTCCCAGGTCCCTTTCCTGTTTTGTTGTTGTTACTACCTCCCCACCCATTGTGTATTCTTCCCCTGGGTTCTTGTTTCCCAGGTGCATTATTTTGCACTTTTTTGCATTGAATCCTAGCTGCCATACGTCTGACCATTCCTCCAACCTTGCCAAGTCCCTTTTCTCCTTTCCGCCTCCTTGTGTATCAACCCTGTTGCAGATCTTTGTGTCATCTGCAAAAGGCATACTTTTCCTTCAGTCCCTCTGCAATGTCACTGATGAAGACATTAAAAAGGACTGGACCCAATACTGAACCCTCATGGGTACCCCACTAGTAACCGCCCTTTCTTCAGAGTGGACTCCATTTACAATTACCTTCTGTGTCCTGTTGTCCAGCCAATGTTTTACCCAGGCTACCACCCTGGGACCCACTCCCAGGCTGGTTAATTTGACTAATAATCTTTGTGTGGGACTGTGACAAATGCCTCGTTGCAAGTCTAGGTAGGCCATGTCCACAGCCCTCCCCGGTCTACTACTTTGGTCACCCAGTCAAAGAAATCTATTAGATCTGCCTGACATGACCTTCCCTGTGAACCCATGCTGCCTTGGATCCTGTGCTCCACTGACCTCTAGGTACTCAACTATTCTTTCCTTCAGAGTGACTCCATCACTTTCCCTACCACAGAGGTCAGACTGACAGGTCTGTAGTTTCCTGCCTCTGTCTTGGTCCCACTTTTGTGAAGGGGAATCACATCCGCCTTCCTCCAGTCCTCGGGTACCACACCATCCTCCCATGATTTATTAAAAAGAGCAGCCAGTGGTTTCACTAGTTCCTTCCTTAATTCTTTTAGAATTCTGGGGTGAATTCCATCAGGACCCATTGCTTTGTCCACCTTCAGTTTTAGGAGTTCTTGCAGAACCCTTTCTTCTGTGAAAGGACTGGGATCGACCCCCTATCAAGAGTGCTTCTGTTAATTGGATTGAGCACTTCCCCTCTTTTGTGAATACTGACCAGAAATATTCGTTCAGTATTCCTGCTTTTTCACTGTCCCCTCTGCCCACCCTGCTCATTCTATTCAGCCTCACTATCCTCCTTTGTCTTTCTACGCTCGCTGATGTACCTATAAAAGGTTTTATCCCCCTTCTTAACTGAGTTGGCTATCTTTTCCTCAGTTTGGGCCTTTGCTATTCTGACTTCCCTCCCTGCTTCTTTCTGCCTTAATTGGTACAGCTCTCTGTCCTGCTCCTTCTGTGTTTCCTTATACTTCCGGAATGCTATCTTTTTCTTCCTGACTTTCACAGCCACCTCTCTTGAGAACCATAGTGGCTTTTTCTTTCATTTGATTTGTTTATTTGCTTCACACAAGGCTTGTTGCCTCTGTGATGGCAGTTTGATAATTCCCCATTGTTGCTCCACATCTCCTTTTAGCCTGTTTGCTAGTGCTTTTCTGAGGCACTCTCCCATCTTGCCAAAGTCAGCCCTCCTAAAGTCCAGTACTCTCACTTTTGTATGGCTTGACCCTGTAGCTGAGTTTAACGTGAACCACACTGTTTGATGGTCACTTGTCCCCAGATGGCAACCCACTTCTAGATCTGAGATCCTCTCACTGCCCCCATTTGAGAGTACAAGGTCTAAGATTGCTCCCTCACGAGTGGGTTCTGAAACTAGCTGTCTAATGCCTGCCACCTGTAGGGCATCAATAATGGCCCTGCTCTTGGATGTGGCTGCAGCAAATGTGCTCCCAGTTAACATCTGGCATATTCAGGTCTCCCATCAACAGTATCTCCCCTTTCTCTGCCATTCTAAGAATGCCTTCCATCATATCCTTGTCCATTCCTTCCCCCTGACATGGGGGTCTGTACACAACCCCTGTGCAGATTGTGGTGCCCTTTCCAGTCCCAAAGGTGACCCACAGTGCCTCCTCTCCTCCCTGTTTACTCTTTTGTTCAGTTGCTTTTATGCCTTCCTTTACATAGAGAGCTACTCCTCCCCCCTCTTCTCCTCTGCCTGTCTCTCCTGTAGATTATGTACCCTGGTATGTTAACATCCTAGTCATGGTTCTCTGTGACTGCTACGATATCCAGGCATCCCTCTTCCATTAAGGCCACCAGCTCAGGGAGCTTGTTGCCCAGACTACGGGCATTGGTACTCATTACCCTCCATTTCCTGATGGCCTTACCCCCTTTTGCCCCATCCTTGTCCTTCTTGCCTTTGTCACTTTCTCCATTTACCCCTGCCCTTCTCCCTATCAACACCTCCATGTTGGTGTTTGCCACACTTACTACCGTGATTGTTTGGGGGGCTAGGATTTTCCTGCTCCTTTCCAGTGCCTCCCCCCTTGGCTAGTTTAAAAGCTTGCCAATGAAGCATTTAAACCTATCACCTAGGATCCTGGTTCCCCTCCCAGACAGATGCAGCCCATCATGCCAGTATAGGCTTGCATCACTCCAGGTGGACCCCCAGTCCCCAATGAAGCCAAATCCCTGAGCTCCACACCAGTTTTCAACCACTGATTGAATCCATGTACGGAACACCCTAGCCTCCCATGCCATAGATGGGTAGCACCTCCGAGAAGGTTACCATGCATGCTACTTGACTAAGGCCCCTCCCAATTCCACAAACTCTTCCTGCACTTCTCTAATCCCTTTCTTAGCCAGGTCATTTGTCCCTAGGTGGACAATGACATCCAGCTCCCTCCCCTGTGCAGCTGCTCTGGCAATCCTGAGGATTCGCTCCCTGTCCTTCCAAGCCATGGCACCAGGCAGGCACCTTACCTCCCTCTCCCCTTCCTTGCCCAGTTCTACCTTCCTAACAATGGAGTCCCCCACCAGGAGTTGTTTCCTTCCCCTGCAGGGTCCCCTGCCACCCTCCTGTGGGTCTCCTTTGTGGAGGTTCCCAGCATCCTCCTTGGTCTCCACTGTAGGTGTCTCCATAGAGGAACCACACTTTGCCAGAATGGCATAGGAATTGTGGAGAGGTACAACTGGAGGGATGTGCCTCTGTTCCACCACCCTCACCCTCCCTGAGCCCACTGTGGTCCAACCGCTCCTCTTTCTTGGCAACCTCTGAGGCAACGGCAGTGGCACTGGTGGTCCCTGGATGGAAGAGGAGGTCCCACAAATCCTGGCCAACCCAGCCTGGAGATGAGCAACCTCCTCCCTCAGCCCAGAGAGGTGCCTGCAGATGGGACAACACCGCATCCTCCAGATCTTTTTGATGTTGAATATTTTATTGGAAACAAACACACACAACACCTCCAGAGTCCACCACAACATCTGGTGACAGCTGGAGAAATCATAACATGGGTGAAACACCACCTATACATACATTACGGAGATAAATTCTGCAGCATAATTCCTTACGATCTACACCTCTAACATCCCACTTCAAATGGTGGCTTTTTAGGATAAGTAGTTGTCTGACAGGCATGTTGTCAGCAGCCAGTCATGTGAACCGAGTGCTAGGTAGTGACTCATACAGGTCTAGTGCCACCCTAGGATATAACTTAGACATCAGAAACTGTGTCTTAAATACATAAAACAGGAAAAAGGCATAAAAAATCAGGGACAAAGGACCAAAATCAGGGACACATCTTCAAAATAGGTGATATCCACTCAGGAAGCAGGTAGAATAAGGTGCTTAGTGTAAAATGCATTTTCCAAAGAAGAACAAATCTGTAGCATTAATGTTTGACATTATTTTTTGCTTACAATCCCTACTGTTTTGCTATGGAAACACACATTTTAGGAGGGACAGAGTAAAATTTTGAAGCAAAATCAGGGACGTTCCTGAAAATCAGGGACAGTTGAGAGGTATGAGAGGGATATCTTTTAGATTTTTAATCTTATTCTTCAATTGCTTGTCTGGTCACTGGAGTATCTAAGCTGTTCCTATCAGCCTCAGATAGTTTCTTTTTTTTATTAGTAGTTTTTCAGTTTTTGTCCAATTTTCTCCCTGGACCCAGCACCCCAGCACATGCATTCACATAAGTGGAGGTGCACACACACACTCAGCACCAGCTGAGCCCCTTCCACCCCACTCCTGGCTATTACCACCATGCCCTCCTGCCTACGCTTCCCACTGGAACTCCACCTAGTAAGAGCGGAACTACAGGGCGGCGGGCAACCTCCCTGGGAGAGGAGAACTGCTTAATGGCTGTTCAATCCCATTCTCCCCCATGCCAGCTCTCCAATGATCCAAGGTTATTCCTGAACCTGAGTCACCAGCATAGCATGAGGTAAGGTGTCCGGCGCCTCAGCCCTCAGTGCCACCGGGCTGGCTAACTTCAGATAGTTTCTTAAGGGTGACTGTAGACATGAATTGTTGTAGTGTGGCCTGGTCTGTCTGATCCCAAGAGTCAGCATACAATTGGGTATGGTAATCTACGAATGCTTTGGAAATGTCCACAAGATTAGTATTGTTGGGACACCCCATAGCTCAGAATTGGAGCACCACCTTGTTCAACTCATATTGGTGCAGCTGCCACACTAACAGTTGCCCAGCTGAGTTCCCAGCTTCATAGTACCTCTGTTTAGTGTATCTAAGATTACCATCAATCTTTCTTTCAAGTAACTTTGTCAGCTGGTTTCTGTACTCCATCAACTATTCCTTGAGATCAGGGTCTAGGGTAATTTTGTGTTTGGCTTCAGCATCAAACATTTTTTGCTCGAACTCTTACCTCTTTTATTCTGTAACTTCTTTTTTTTGGGAGGCGTGGGAAATTAATCCACCCTTCCCCATGAGGGTAGCCTTCAGCATGTGCCACCAGGTATCATCTGATGTCTCTCCCTCCTTATTCAGATGGTAATACTCAGTTATAGTGGAACTAATTTGCTTACAAAAAATGAGTCATTTAGATGTGAAACATTAAGCCTTTACAGGGGATTTTGTAAACGCATTCCATGACCAGGTCAACCACCACTGGGGAATGGTCCAAGGTCATGATCTGGTGGATTTCACTAGCTTGCACAATGTGAAAACAGGGCCAAGAAATGAGAAACAGGTCAATCTGGGAGTACTGAGAGTGAGGGTGGGAGGAGAAGGTGTAGTCTCTCCCTCTCATGAAGATGACGCCACACATCCTTGAGTCCCACCTCCTGCAAAGGGCATCTGAACATCCTACTCTCCCCTTGAGGGCCCTCACCCATCCACTCTTGTCTAGACTAGGCTGCAGTACACAATTAAAATCACCCCCAATTAAATTCAGCATTCCCTGGTTGGTGGCTGTATGAAGCAGGTGTCTTTTGAAAAATGCTAACCACCCCCTCTGTCATCGGGACATAAATATTAAGAAAAACTACTGGAACACCTCTACAAAGCTCCCTTAACTGAATAAACCAGCCCTCCTTATCTGCCAGTACTTCTGAGACTGATAAAGGTGCATTCCTGGTAGCTGAGGCAGACCTGGACATTATTGCTGTTACTGAGACATGGTTCATGGGAAACCATGACTGGGATATGACAATACCAGGTTACACTCTATTCAGGAGGGACAGGGTGGGTAGAAAGGGAGGAGGAGTGGCTGTCTACATCAGGGAAGGAATTAAGGCAACTAAGGTATGGGGAATGCAGGGAGAGGCAGAGGTACTGTAAAGCACCCTGGAGATGGGAAATGGCACTGTCATTCACACTGCTGTGATCTACAGACCTCCCACCAATGGGGAAGAGCTGGACAGGGTACTTTAGGAAGCCATCCACAGAATGACAGCTAAAGGAGAGGTGCTGCTGGTAGGAGACTTTAATCTGCTGGATGTGGATTGGAGCAACCAAGCTGAAACCTCAGCCAGGAACAGAGACATCCTGGAAGCCCTGCAGGGGATGTACCTACGACAGCTAGTGAAGGAGCCCACCCAAGAGGGAGAGACTTTAGACCTGTTATTCACCAATGAGGCCAAAATTACAGATGTAAAACTGAGGAGCCTTCTGGGATCAAGTGATCACAGTACAGTGTGGTTCAGTGTGAGAACAGCAGAACAATCAAACCACATGAAAGCAAGGGCACTGGATTTTGGGTGGGCTGACTTTGCAAAGATGGGGGAAAGTCTTAGGAAATCACTGGCAGAGAAGGACAAAGGAGGGGGTTGAGAAACTATGGGAGAATCTTAAGGGAGCCATAGCAGAGGCAACAAGCCATTGCATCAGGCAAGTAAGCAAAACAAAGAGAAAGAAAAAAAACACTATGGTTCTCAAAGGAAGTGGCTGAGAAGGTAAGGATGAAAAGGGTGGCATTCAGGAGGTACAAGGAAACACAGAGGGAAGAAGAGAGGGAACTGTATCTGTAAAAGGAGAGGGAGACAGGGAAAGCAGTCAGTAGTGCAAAGGTGCAAACAGAAGAAAAAATATCTCAGGTAATAAAAAAGGGGGACAAGAACTTTTTTGGGTACGTTAGTGAAAGAAAAAAGACTAAGGGTGGGACAGTGAGACTAAAAAGGGAAGAAGTGAAGTGTACAGAGGAGGACTGAGAAAAAACAGAAATCCTGAGCAAGTGTTTTTGTTTAGTGTTCACAGAAGAAGAGGAAGGAGAGGAACCAAAGTAAGGTGATGGAAGCACCACTGGGAGGGAGATGAACACCAGTCCATCTAAGGAGGAACTTGCTAATCTGAAAGAGGACAAGGCAATGGGGCTAGATGGGATACATCCCAGGGTATTATGAGAACTCAAGGAGGTGCTAGCAACATCACTGACAGCCCGGTTCAATAGTTTGCTGGAAGCAGGTGTGGTACCAAAGGACTGGAGGAAGGTGGAGGTGGATGTAGTCTCTCTCTACAAAAGTGGGAGCAGGAAGGAGGCTGGCAATTTCAGGTCACTCAGCCTGACCTCAGTGGTGGGGAAACTAATGGAATCACTACTAAAAGAAAGGATTGTGATATATCTTAAATCCAGCGGAGCACAGGATCAAATGGCAGCATGGGTTAACAGTGGAAAGAGCTTGTCAAACAAATCTTATATATTTCTTTGACTGGGTGACTAAGGAGGTGGATCAAGGAGGGGTTGTGGATGTGGCCTACTTAGATTTCAGCAAGGATTTTGACACCACCCCACATAGGAGGCTAGTAAACAAGCTGGGCACCCTAGGAGTGGGTCCCAGAGTGGTAAACTGGGTCAAAAATTGGTTGAGCGATAGGACACAAAAGGTGGTGGT
This sequence comes from Neoceratodus forsteri, assembly GCA_016271365.2. NCBI lineage: Eukaryota > Metazoa > Chordata > Ceratodontiformes > Ceratodontidae > Neoceratodus > Neoceratodus forsteri. The sequence continues at coordinate 327,987,368 of CM028135.1, read as the reverse complement.
GAATGGAGTTCAATCCAAAGAGATGGGGTGACCAGTGGGTCCCACAGGGATCAGTGCTTGGACCAGTCCTCATTAAAGTCTTCATAAGCCCAAAAAGGTTTCATTAAGTTCATGAACCAGATTGAACCATGGTATACCATTCCCTGTGGAATATATTTCTCAAAAAAAAAATGTTCCACAGTTATATGACTTGGTGTGTAGTACAGTCGCTAAGCAGCTGAAACTCCCTGAGGTGAAGCAGGTTCACATAACCATAGATATATGGACCAGCAACTAAACAATTGACAGCATGACTGTTACAGGTCATTGGGCAAGTTTTCAGTCAGAAAGTAATAATCCCTGCTCTACTGAAAGTAGTAGGAAGCAAGTTGTATTACATGTCACCACTTTTGAGGAAAACCACACTGCTGTGAATATTTTTTAAGAGCTGCAAAATCAGTTCCAGAAATGGCTTACTCCATATTCCCTATCTCCAGGGTTCATAGTATCAGATAATGGTGGCAACATAGTCAAGGCTGTTAGAGATGGTAACTACCAACACATACCTTGTTTTGCACATTGTTTAAATCTTCTCATCCATAACAACTTAAATGGAAACAGAAATGTTGAAAACCTGTTAGGTTTTGCTAGGAAAATATGTGGGCATTTCAGCCACTCTGTGAAAGCACAAAAAATCCTGAAGGGGTTGTAGAGATCGAACAATTTACCCATGCATACATTAAAGCAGGAAGTTCCAACATGCTGGATTTCAACATTTTACATGTTGGAAAGGCTTCTTGAACATACAAAATCTGTACATGACTACACCATGAAGAATTGAATAGGTAAAGTAGACATCATGTTCAGTTCCAGCAGCTGGACTCTACTAGAATCTTTGGTCACCTTATTGGAGTCATTTGAGGCTGTCACACATGATGGCAGTGCGGACAGTGCAACTCTGAGTCAAATTCTTCCTCAAATCAGATTTCTTCACATTTTCCTTGATGACATAAAGAAAGACTTTCAGTCAAAATATGACACCACCACTGTCATGCTGGCAGATAACTTGAGTCTGAGACTGTTGACTGATAAGTGACTAAATGCTATGTTTAAGAATGACACCTATGTGTTGGTTGCATTGCTAGATCCCTGTTTTCGGTGGAACATTGAAGCCATCCTTCCTGCAGGGGAAGACATTGAGTATTGGAGAGATCTACTGCTAACGAAATGTGACATTATCCTACAGACAGCATTAACTGATGTACAGCAGTCAAACCCTGCTGAACCATCACAGTGCACCTCCGGTGCAGACAATAGCACATCTATCAATTCTTCAGTCAGCAGTGTCATCAACAAGGGAAAGAACATCTACAGCTACTTCTTGGGCATCCTACATTCAGAGTCAGAAAAGCAAATCACTTCTGAGTCACCTGCAACAACATGGACTGGTATCCTGTAAAAAAAGTGCAACTAGTTCATCTACGAGACTAGTAACCATCTCACGCAGCACAATAATCCTGGAGTACTTTGCAGACCATACTGTAATTGTTGTCAAGGGAGATGCATTACTGTACTGGAAACAAAAGGGAACAATATGGCCAGATCTAGCAAATCTTGCAATAATGTACCTCAACTGTCCACTTTCAAACGTATACTCATAAAACATATTTAGTGCAGCTGGAGGAATAGTCACTGACCACAGAACACTGCTAAGTCCTGCTAATGTGGAATGGCTTACATTTCTCAAAATGAATGCTGATAATTTCCAAGTTCTCACAAACACACTGAATTATATGAATCTGAACCTGAACATGAACAACAGCCTGCAAACAGTAATACTCAATATGTTGACTAGGTTGTGTATGAAACAAATGGAACCATCGCCACTGCCAACATGCCAGCCAAGTGTGCCACACTAGTACTACTCTTACTTTTCTTTTGTCAGTGATCAGTTTATATTATGTAAGTTTGATCGATGCCCACCATAGGTATCATTTCTGGAAACAGCAGCAGCAGCCTCACTCAGAGCACCTGCACTTCTCGTACCTACCTCAGCAATGCCCGCCATGGGTATAATTTTTGGAAAACAGCAGCAGGCTCAATTACACCAGCTGTGCTTCTTGTACCTACCTCAGCAATACCTGCCATGGGAATAATTTTTTAAGACAGCAGCAAGCTCAAGCACAGCATCTACGTCTCTCGTACCTACATCAGCAATGCCCGCCATGGGTATAATTTTTGAAAACAGCACCAGGCTCATTCAGAGCAGCTGCACATTTCATACCTACCTCAGAAATGCCCAACATGGGTACACTTTTTGGAAACAGCAGCAGGCTCAATCAGAGCTGCTGTGCCTCTTGTAAATACCTCAGAAATGCCCACCATGGGTGTAATTTTTGAAAACAGCAGCAGGCTCGCTAAGACAGCCTGCACCTCTCACATCTGCCTCAGCAATGCCTGCCATGGGTATAATTTTTGGACACAGCTGCATGCTTGTTAAGAGAAGCTGTGTCTTTCATACCTGCCTCAGCAATGTCCACCAAGGATATAATTTTTGAAAACAGCAGCAGGCTCGCTAAGAGCAGCTGTGCCTCTCATATCTACCTCAGTAATGCCCCCCATGGATGCAATAGCATGATTTTTGTTATGGTCAGGACCGGGTAATCAGGTAGTGGAATTGGTTGGTTAGTAACTACCTGATTTGACCCGACTACTCATTTTTCATCTGGGTATTTTTAGGGTACTTTTGGGGTGGCTGAGGGTAGTATCGGGGTCAGATATTTTAGTACTCACCCATCCCTATCCAGGATGTCCCTGCTTCTGCTGAAGCCACATCTGGGAGTTTCCATCTACATCCAGCAGATTAAAGTCCCCCACCAGCAGCCCTTCCCCCTTTTCTGCTATCTTGCCAATAGCTGCCACCAGTACCTTATCTAACTCCTTCCCCTGTGCTGGAGGTCTGTAGATAATGCTAGTGTGAACTGAGTCTCCATTCCCCATCTCTAGGGTGACCCACAGTACCTCTGCTCCCCACTGAATTACCTGCATCACTGTTGCTTCTATGCCTTCCCTCACACTTAGGGTGTGCTATTCCTGGTTAAACAACTAAATAAAAAAAATATATAAAGCACCACACACCCTCCTTTCCTTCCCACACTCCATCCTGAGCACAGTATATCCTATGGCCATGACCCAGTCATGATTTTCAGTGCATCATGACTCGACAATGACCATAGTATCCAGGTTGACCTCTGTCATTGTGGCATCTAGGTCTGGAATCTTATTTCTTAGACTTCTATTTTTCACGCACATGACCTTCTAGATTTTGTTACCACTCTACTTGCTACCCCTTCTTTCTTTTTTGTTCTCTCTCCTCCCCCTCCCCTCTCTGCTTAATGCTTCCATTCCCATTGACCTTCACTTATGTTACCCTACTTTCTTTATTAATTTCCAACCTGGGGGATTCCATTTCCATTGGGTTCTCCCTATTTTTTACTTCAGCCTGTGAGGGGGCAGTTACTGACTCCTTAAATTCATCTACCACCTCCCTCAGCTAGTTGAAATGTTCATCAAAGTAACATCTAAACTGTCCATTGAAGACTTCGTTTCCTATCCCAGATGGATGCAGGCCATCATCACTGTAAAGGCCCTTATCTCTTCAGGTGGATCCCCAGTTGCCAAAGTAGCCAAACCTTTCCTCTCTTCACCACTCCTTCAACCATGAGTTGAAGGTCTTGGTGTGAAGATCCCTCTCCTGTCTTCTGTCATAGACAGGCAGCTCTTCAGCAAAAACCACTCTCCAACTCCTTAAACTCCCCCTGCACTATCCCAGCCCCATTCCTAGCCAGGCCATTAGTTCCTGGGTGGACAATGACAGCCAGCTCTTCCTCCCACCCTGCTGCCCTATGGATCCTGTGGATCTGCCTCCCATCTCTCGAGCCTATGGTGCTGCAGAGGCACTGAACATCCCTCTCCCCTTTTCCTGTTCCCAAATCTATCCCTTCCACAATCAAGTTCCCCACCAGAAGTTGCTTCCTCCTCCTCTGTGGTCCTTTTCCTCCCTTCTTGGGGTCTCGGCTCCAAAAGAAAGTGAGAGAGTAAGTGTAGTAATCTCATATTCTAGCAATAATATCCAAAAGTGTGGTTGGTATTGGGCTATACCAGACCACCCCAGGGGGCATAATGTGGCCTGACATCATAAATGGAGGGCCTTATATCTCCTGGAAGGTCCCATGTAACCCATAATTACCACCCTGGAGGGTATTACTGCACTTAGAATATGGGTTCTTTGTGACATTTTTATAAAATAATTAAAAAATTTCACAAATGTACTTAAAAGGTAGTATAAATTCATAGCAATGTATTTGTTGTAAAGCAGTCCCTCTAGTAGTACAGTTGCTAGTAGAGGAGGGTGCTACTCATTACTTCCAATTGCTTCATATGAAGTTCAAACCAGCCATTGCTTAACCTGACACAAAATGTCCACCCAGGACAGAAAGAGTTAAGTATTATGTCTTTCATGTGTGCTTGACTGTTTATTTTCTTGTGGCTCTCCCACCTCCCCCACTACCACAACTTAGAGGTTTGTGGATGTCAGGCTCTCCTACCTGGTTTAGTAGTTCACTCTGTCTCTCTCTTTCCCTTTTTTTCATTAGAGAGACTGTGTCTAAGTGAGAGCATGAGAGCAACAGAGTGGTGAGGACAGTGGTGCTATTTAGTGCGACTGGGAGATATGTTATATTGTCCTCCCTCTCTACTGCATACTGGCCGACGTCTGTGTTTTTTTAATTTTTTTCTAATAAGTAGTCAGAGTCAGGACATTTTTTGGGAGCTACCATAGTAGAAGATGGGCAGACAGCATATTGTTCATGGTCAGGCAAGTCAGGGTGTATGAGGCTGAGCTGGACAGTTGACCTGCATCAACGATCAGCATCAAAGTTGATGGTACTTATTCATTTTTAGAAAATAACTGAATGGGATTGAAACTTTTTTTTATGAATGGCATCCATGGGGGAAGCAGAGTGGGGTGGTACAGCGCCAATGTGTGAGTGAGCCCAACTGTGCTGCTAATTTATAAAGAAAAAGTCTTTTTGTGGGTACTAGTGGACAGAATTAAGAAAAATGCTACAGTTCATGCCAGTGTGATTTAGGGACTGCTACTGTGTGTGTGTGTGTCGGGGGGGGGGTCAGTTGCTTTGTAAACTGAATAAAAAAATGGCTGCTTTTCTGTTTTGAAAACTTAGGGGCATAGTGATTCACTTGGTGGTTAGGCAGGGTGATGGGATTTATTTCCTGTCCCAGTTGGTGCATAAATGAAACGCTTGCCAGTGGTCTCACCAATCAGAGGCTGGGAACGTTTCAACTCATTTTCTAAATACCATTAAGGTCATGAGATTTCACTGTGGATGCAGCAGATAATCTGTATTAGTTCCTGTAGCTTGCTTCCTTTCTATTCTCTACTAGCATTACATCGTACATAGCTATTGCTATGCAGCTGTAAAAAATGTTTTGTTTTTTGACTCTTTAGTTTTGCCATGAGGACTCTTTGGACCTAGGCTTCGGTAGACCCCAATTCACACCTGGAGCATGGCACCGGGATAGCTGGCACTAGAAATATGATCAAGCTGAATTCAATCCTGGCCATCTGTCATTCTGAAGACATCACCCCTTTTGGAGGGGGAGGGAGCAGGTGAAGGATCACACCAACAATGCAGATTACTGTCTGGAGGAGTCATCAGGAAGACCCAGGAGACAACTAAATATGTTGCAAATTTAAACTTTGCAAGCTGGTATGGTGGCGTTGAGGGTTGAGGCACTGGACGCCACACCTTGTGCCATGCTGGTGACCCGGGTCCAGGAAGGAGCCCAGGCCATCAGGGGTCATCAGGGGAAGGAGAGGATTGAGCGTCCAATGGACAGCTCTCCTCTTCTGGGAGGAAGGGGGGGTTCATGCTCAGAATTTGACTGGCCTCTGGCGGAAGTCAGAGGCACAGCAAGTGCAGAGCAAATTGCAGGGGATGGGGAGTGGCGACATTAGTGGTGACGCCATGATGTCAGGGTACGTGCCACTCCTCCAGAACAGGGAAAATCAGTGCCCAGTCTCCTAGATGATGGAACACTGAAGCAGAGACCCTGATTGCTCACACCTGCCTGATGACCCAAAGGAGTCTGGCAAAACTTGAAGTGTCTCGGGGTGTCTCTGCCCTGCCCTTTACCTGCCTGGGGGCTATAGCCAAGGATCTATTGGGACCTGGCCAGGGGATCAGGCAAGCCGTGATATGGGGATACAGCAGTGTGTCTCCTGAAGCAGTGGAGACCAGGCACAGGGAGGAGTATAAATAGAAATTTAAAACAAAATAAAAACATTTTACTTTGCTAGTGAAGTGGACACAAAGTGACTGAAATTTGCATCTGTGAAACTGCTCAAAGTTTCTGCAGGCCCTAGGGACATCAACTTTGTCAAAACTGTGAAGTTGTTATCATGAAATGGCTGTTTTTCCAGTAACATGACCTCTTCACAAGTGAATTTTGGTAAATTTGCTGAAGAAATGGTAACTTCACTGTTCAAAACTTCATGATTTTGGTGAACTCACACTTCACAAATTCCACAGAACTTGTGAACTAATTTGTGAAGTGAATTTTGTCCCCTTCACCCATCCCTAGAGACAATCCAGGAGATGCACCCTGAGGTTAGTTAACTGTGCAAGGAGCATCAGTGATTTCAGTGTTGGAACAGAGTGGTGTACAGTAGTAGTGCCGAATATGTCAAGCAATTTTAGGAGATTCCCTATTTATCCTTCACAAAATTTAGGGAAAGAAAATCCTCTAAAATTATTTTTGTTGTACCTACAGAAAGAGGCCTGTTCCTATTACAGTACTTAAGTGCCATCTGGTAGATTTTCAATGACACTATCAGATGAGACAACCCTCTTTGCATAGCAGTGAGCACACTAAGAAACAAAACAAAATCCCTAACTAAAGGTTTCACAATTCTCAATAGGTATTTTTAAAAATCCTTTGACTAATTCGGTGCTATGTAACAACAGGGAACAGAGAGGCATCTCAATTTTGCAGACAGAAATCTATACAGTGCCTGCATTAGACAAGGACTGACAGTTCCCTTTTCTTTTAAATGTCCTTTAAAAAACTTGTGATAATTTAAAATAACCTCACTGAGTTTTTTTTTTTTTTTGCAGTTTCTTCCGGAGGAGTGAATAAAACACTCTTGTAGTTTCCACTACCCTTCTTTTATTACATTCCTACAACTCAAAATCAGGAGAATTCTACAAGAATGTTGTTTTACATTCTTAATGTTAGCCATTTTATTCATGATATCCAAATTATGGCTTAACGTTAACCTCTGTGGTCCTATTTGAATGAATTTTAGGTCTATGCTTAGTGCACTGTATTTGTCTCAAGAGCTCCCACTTCATGTTTTTCCACTTGATGCACCCGGTTTTCCCCCTAATATTAACACACCATATAAGTAAGGAATTACAGAGAAATTCAAGCAGAGATCCCATGGTCTTAAAAATAGAATGAGGGGGTATCTCATTAGTACAATTTTATTTGTTTTCTGCAAGCCACTTTAACATTAAATTAAGTAATCCCTAAGAGTAGAGAATTTGGCCATTGATTTTATTATTCTGTTATCTGTTAATTGCATTAGTGATTGAATGAAATCTGGCATATTATCAAAATTAAAAAAAAAAATGACTACTTAATTGGCATTAATTACGTTTGCTAGTGAGATAAACAATTCCTATTACAAGGTATAAAACCACGTTTTCTGACCCTAATTCATATCTTTTTTTTGCTACCAGCCACTGCATACTTAGTAAGCCAAGGAATGTGATTGATGGGGTTTGATACACTTTCTGGTAAACCTTAATAATTCATAGTGGTCTTATAAACTAGTGGAAAGTTTGCCAAGACAATGACAACTCCCACTACCCATTCTTGCCAATTATCCATTTTGCTAAGAGAGGTTCTTTTTGGCTTGCCTCCACATATTTTGTATCATTCTCCAGTTGTTCATTTTTCCAACCACATAGCTACTATGAGATGCACTATTACGCTATATGCTACTTGCACCAGCTGGTGTGTTTGGTATGGCTCATCTTGCTCTAGCATGATTTTTAATTGCCATATGAATGCTTGCACATTTCTTTTACTTGAACTGCTATAGACACTAATAAAATTGGATTTTCCTGCAGAGTTGCATAATTGATGTAGTTTGTTATAAGCTCAGCACATTAACATGGAAAAGTAAATTTTTCTAATACTGTATTATCTGTATTTGATAACTTTAAAAAAAAAAAATTATTTCATTTATTTATTACTCTTTTGCAAAGGCTCCACGTCAAAGAAACAATTGAACAACATTTACAATGGTGTACATAGTAGGAGAGGTTAACACAAGAGGAATGACAGTTAGCCATATTTTACAGCAAGTTACACAAAGTGACACAGCAGGCCAAATGGGCCATAGTTAAACAGTTAACTGTAAGTTGTACGGGACTATACAATCAGGACTATACGATTTATACAGAGTGGTACAGCAGGCCATGGGGCCCTAGTTATACAGGAAAGATCATTCAAAAAGAATTCCAGGGTTTAACGTGACCCTCTGTCATTTACAGTGTAGGAGATTACCTCATACATAATGTTCTAAGTACTTGTAGTACTCGTATTTTAATTCTCCTGCACAAATAGTTTTTCTTATTATAATTTCCAGTTATCCTAGCTTTCTATAAAAGGCCTTATGAGATTCTTGTACTTCTGATAAAACAAGAAATCTCCAGATCTTTTATATTCATAGCATATAGACTGGTGATAGGTACCTGTGAACCACTTAACTGATTGATAGCTTGATAGTTTGATAAACTCTACAGCAGAATAGACTAAGATTACTAATCAATGTTATTAACATTCTATTATTTGACTTTGATTATAGAGGCACATTTGCGGCGCCACTAAGGAACTGGTGGAAATTTAAAAGTATACCCTAGGACCAAGCAGCTTTTACAGACGAGGGAAACAAAGAACGATTTCACTGGGAAGAATGAAGAGGGATGTTAGACACCCGGGATTTGACTGCGGAGAGGGGTGGTGGCTGCTATATGCCAGGGATTTGATGATTGGGACCAGGAAACATGATAGGGCCACTAGATACTAAGAATTTGAGTGGAGAGAGGAAGGAGGTTGTTAGGGTGTGGTGAGGGGCTGCTAGATGCCAGGGATTTGACCTCAGAAAGGAAGGGTCTGGCCAAAAGTCAGGGATATGATTATTGGGAGCATGAGGAGTGGGGCACTAGATGCCAGGGATTTGACCAGAGAAAGGGAAGGGGGGGTCACCATATGCCAGGGATTTTATAATTGGGAGTTGAAAGAAGGAAGGGGCCACTAGATGCCAGGGACTTGATGATTTGGAGCAGGGAGATGGGGCACTAGACACCAGGAATTCTACCAGAGACAGGGAATGAGGTCACTATATGCCGGGGATTTTATGATTGGGACTGGAAAGAGGGAGGAGGCCACTAGATCCCAAGGATTTGACTGGGGAGAGGTAGGGTGTGCTAGACACCAATTGTTTGACAGTCAAGACTGCCTATGATACTGGGGAGTGGGGGGAGGGAGGAAGGCCACTAGGTACCAGGGATGTGACCAGGGAGAGTGAGAGTGTCACTTGATGCCAATGCTTAGATGACTGAGACCCAGAGATGGAAGGGGCCACTAGGTGCCAAAGATTTGATGATGGGACTGGGGAAAAGGAGGGGTCACCAGATGCTAATGATTTCATGATCAGGAGAAAGGAGAGAGAGAGGGGCCACTAGATGCCATGGATTTAACAGTGTAGGCAGGATGATTTTAAGCAGTGGAAAACAGGAAGAAATAAAAGTGCAAGGAAGTTTGGAAAAGAATAAAGTAGATCTGGTAAGGGATTGGAGGAGAGAAAAAAGTTACAGAAGAAGAGCAGGGATGTTATACATACCAATGAGGTGATGAGATTTCACTGTGGATGAAGAAGGTATAGTAATCTGCATCAGTGCATGTAGCCTGCTCCCTTTCTCTCCTCTACTAGCATTACATCATGTATAGCTAGCACTATACAACCTGAACTAGTAAAGGAAGGGCCGCAAAGGAAATTAGATATTGCATCTTAACTGCGCCAGACTTCAGCAAAAAAAATGTTTAAATCACATCAGGTAACCTCAGGTTACTACAACATAACAATTAGGTAGATGTTTAACACCAGCTTACTGCTTAGCTATGCCATTTTTAGTCTAGGGATGCTTGACAACAGAATGTTTAATAATTAGGCAGATCCTTGACGCCTGCTTACTGCTGAGCCACATGGTCCATTTAGCTTTTGTTTAGCACTTCATTCAATTAATGCCTAATTATCTTCACTGATAGCTGCTGAAAACATACCTGACTGCTGGCTGATTTGTTAAAAATGTGTGCACACAACCAAAAATCTGTGTGCACACATCCAAAATATTTAACATGACAGGTATAGGAATTGAATCGGGACCATATGTTTTTGTGCACACAGATGGGAATGTGCACACATCTGAATGGCACACAAGTGAAACTGACAGTAATTTGTATCGGTTCCTGTAGCCTGCCTCCCTTCTCTCTCCTACTAGCATTACATCATGCATAGGTAGCACTATACAATCTGAACTAGTAAACGAAGGTCCGCAAAGGAAATGAGATATTGCATCTTAACTGAGATATCCTGAGTAAATAAATTGCAAAATAACAATACAATTAAGACTTTACTATGGTGCCACTTGTGATCAGCAATTTACAATACACAATTCACAGATATACTTGGTTATACTTGGATTGTTCAAACAAGGTAGGCTGTCAGCTCATTTAATTGTCCCTCACTCCTAGTGGGGTTATTGACCCACCAGGTTCTTTATAAGAAAATCATCTAGTTTAGTCTTGAATTGCTCAAAACTAGGTGCCTGCACAATATAACACGGTAAAATATTCCAGACTCTTGCTGATCTTACAGTAAACAAGCACTTGTCAATGCCAAATGTTGCTTGCTTGTATGTGTTGTTTAGGTATTTGGAAGTGATAGTTCCATGCCTTCCTCCCAAGACATGCACTGTGTCTTTCCATTCAGTATTCACAGAAGAGTGGAGGGGCAAGGGCCACAGCACAGCAGTACAGCAATTGCCAAGGGGGTGAAGAGGTGGACAATAGTCCATTCAAAGGCAAAAGAGTCCTACAGGAGCTCACTAAACTGAAGGTGGACAAAGCGATGGAACCAGATGGCATACACCCAAGGATATTAAGAGTACTGCGAAGGGAGATAGCAGTACCTCTGGCAGCCATGTTCACTGAGGCATTCAACAGGAGTGAATTGGAGGAGGGCACATGTGGTCCCTTTACACAAGTCCAGCAGCAGGGAGGAGATGGGGAACAATAGGACATTCAGCCTCACCTGAGTAGTGGGGAAGATCATAAAAGGAAGTGAATCAGGGTGGGGCAGTGGACAACACTTACCTTGATTTCAGCAAAGCCTTTGACACCATCCCACATAGGAGGCTGATAAACTAGCTGAGTAGGCTGGGCATGGGGGAAAGGGTGGTAAACTGGGTTAGAAACTGGTTAACAGACAGGAGGCAGAGAGTGGTGGTAAATGGGGTACAGTCTAGGGAGAGGGGGTGACCAGTGGGGTGCTGCAGGGATCAGTCCTGGGGCAAGTCCTGTTCAATGTCTTCATTAGTAAAATTGCAGAATGGCTGATGGGAATTTTTTCACCCAATTTTCAACATAGCCATTTTAAGACCTCTGCTCATGAACAGTGTCACTGTGATTTTCTTAATCTGTCCCAAACATTGATTGCGCACACCGACTAGGCTAATAGCGCTACATGCACGGAAACACATTTGGGGTGATGTAAAAAATGACAGCTGTACTGCTCATAAGGAGGTGTGGAAAAATGGCAATGTTGAAAATCTGGAGTGCAAATATAAAAAATTCATGAAATTACGAGCGTGCGTAGGAACTGCGCAATGCACGCTCGTAAAACAGTCAGTTTTAGTAATTTTTTCACCAAATTTTCAACATAGCCATTTTAAGACCTCTGTTCATTAACAGTGTTACTGTGAGTTTCTTAATGTGTCCCATACATTGAGTTTGCACACCGAATGTGCCATTGTGTGCTACATGCGCGGAAACACATTTTGGGTGAGACGTGAGAAATGACAGCTATAGTGCTCAGAAGGAAGTGTGGTAAAATGGCAATGTTGAAAATCTGGAGTGACCATATTGAAAATCTGTGAACTTACGAGCGTGCATAGGAACAGCGCAATGCATGCTCATAAAACAGTCATTTTGGGGAATTGTTTCACCAAATTTTCAACATAGGGTTTCTGGGGGCCTACCTCATGAACTGTGACACTGTCATTTCATAAATCAGTCCCAAAAGGTGGTTCTATGCAGTGACCATGAAATCACCTTTTGAGGCTGATTAATGCCATGACAGTGACAGAATTCATGAGGAGGGTCCCAAAAACCCCTTGTTGAAAATTTGGTGAAAAATTTCCCCAAAATGCCTGAGATATGCAGTAAAGTTGAAAAAACCCTATTTATTCTATTATACAGCTGACCGGCATTTCCTCAGTTCGTGGTCGGCTTTGAAGAGTGAAGACGAGTTCCTGATCCACTGAAGATCATCGCACCGGACTCCAGAGGTAAGTATGGGGTGAGGTGGGGGTGTGGGGAGGTAGATGCACAAAGGGTGGGTGCAGGTGGGGAAGGGGGGTCAGGACATTCTGCGAGGGAAGGTTTTTTTCTTTTTGGTTTTTATTTTTTTTATTTACTTGGATGACGCTGGACTTGTGCCACGCTGGGGTGGGCTCCCAGTGTGGCAGCTGGAAGGCTGTTTGGGGTGGGGCAGTGGGGCTGATGGGGGATTGGGCACCCCCATTGGCCATAGGACCTGCTGCCATGCTGGGGTGGGCTCCCAGCATGGTACCCCATAGTCTTGGTGGGGGAAACAGTAGATCCGACAGGGGATTGGGCACCCCCGTCGGCCATACAGACTGCTGCCATGCTGGGGTGGGCTCCCAGAGTGGCACCTGGAACTCTGTTGGGGGGGAGCGCAGCACAGCTGATGGGGGATTGGGCACCCCTATTGGCTATACAGTGTGTGTGTGGGGGGAAGCACGAGCACACAGTATGCGTGCGTGTCTGTGTGTGTGGGGGGAGTGCGCATGAGCAAGTGATCTTATCACTGCTCACTGAAGCGTAGCTCTCCCTTTCAACTGTACAGCCACTGCATTTTCAACTGCTGTCATAGACAGCTGCAGCATTGACTGGAGAACTGTGGCAGCGCATGCAAGCACACTGACTGAATTGGAAGAGGGCTGCCACACCTCCGAAAACTCGGATGATGGCGCTATGTTTCTTAAACATGCGTGCAAGCAACATAAAAAGTTATATCTCTTTACTGTTCTAACCCTTGGTACATTAAGTTGTCTCATATGGGATCTCAGGTCATTTTTTGTTCTTTCTTTGTTCTTTATCCCACATAAACCCATCAATGCAGGATTTTGCATGATCTTATACTGTATATGAGAAGCAAAGCTCCCCTCTTCCTTCTAGTCTCCAATGCAAATAATTTTAAGCTGATAATCCTTGCCTTGTATTCTTTTGTTTTTAACCCTTTTATTGACTTTGTTAGTTTTCTTTGTGTTTTTTTTTCCAAGAGTTTTATGTTGCGTTTTAAGTAATGATTCCAAAGATGTGATCCATAGTCAAGGTGGGGTATGATATATGATTTATATAATTTCATTAAACATTCACTGTTCCATGTTATGAAGGTTTTATTAATTGTTCTTAACAATCTATTAGTAGTCTGAGATATATGACGACAGTGGCCTGATGATGTAAGTCAGTACTGACCCAGATGCCCAGATCTCTTTCTGCAGATCTTCAGTACAATAAATATCTATACTCTAAGAAATTAACTGCAGTGTGTGATTTCTGCTTTTTGTTTGTTTGATGTTTACTTGTGAGTAATATTGCTTCACGTCACTGTAAATACAGTTACAAGTATCTTACCTTGTTATAATTGGCTCCTTCTTCAATGGCATGACTAATTACAGGACTTCTATGGATGCCATGAGCTGTACGATTATGTTGGTCTCCTCCCAACCCTATAAAAGAAAGACATTTTATGTGTACTTACCAGTATGCTTATGAATTCATTTACATTCTTTAAAAGGTAGAATACAGCTGGAGCTGGTTTACTGCATGTCAAAATGTTCTAGTATTTTCTTTTGTGAATGATGTAGGCAAGGAAAAATAAATGCACTGAGGTAGTTTTAAAGAGATCCCATACAAAAGACAGTGTTAACTTGAGTCATCCCAAAACACAATCTTCCACTAAAACAAAGCAAGTAAACTTAAAGCAAATTAATTTTTGTATACATTGTTTGTGTGGTGTGTTTATTCCCATGCCAGTGTCCCAGATCTCCTTTAAATATCTTATTGTTTATTGAGGACTCCACACTTGGATTCATTTCTGGGACTCTCATGCTCCCTCTCCCCCCCCACCCACACACACACAGCCACGCACACAATACCAGAGCTTGCTTCTTTTTTGAAGCTCCTCATTGAAACACAGGAAAATATTATATCCAGTGGTGGGGAGAAGAAATTTCCATTTCCCAGGGCCCCGATTCTCCGTAACAGTTGGGGTGCATCATACATTTGGGGTGCAAACAGTCTCCCCATTGAACCACCACTAAGAACTGCCATGCACAATGGCCAGATTTAGTCACTGGGAGGAAGAATCTCTGCAGCAACTAAGATGCTGTGAAAATTATTTGCTAGATGTTATCAGGCACTAATGGAGATTGTACCTACTAATATGCTGGCTTGTAACACACATAGAGTTCTGGCCATGACAAAGCACAAGCCACAAGGTGTAATACAATAGTCAGAACTAGTGGGAAGTGGTGCTACTACCAGTGTTCCATCATGTTCTGCACCCTCATCTTAGGCCCATTACTGAGCCAGTAGGAGTCCACTTCTGCTTTTTTAGCCATGCAGGGTTGTCCAGCAGTCCCCTCCTGTTCACCATCTATTCTGTAGTCCTGACACCCAGTGGAACTCCTGTTTAGCCCAACCCCTAGCCAACATCATTAATGGATTATGACCCACAACAATCTTCATCTTTCATCAGCTCCACTAGAGGTGTTCACAGTTTTGCAGCACACTTTACCACCTGACTGTCGTAGTTCTACAGGGTTCCATGTCACAATGGCGATCGCAAAAGAGCGATCACCATTAGAGCGAGTGTACATCACCGAAAAGCACAATGGCAATGTACACTTGTGGGCAACACCACATCCGGCAACTGAAAATAGGATGTATGCGGGGCGGGGGGGCTGCACACACACCCCCCCCAGAGCCCCGCACCTCCCTGATTTAATATAACCAATTTCAGAGGGGGGCATGTCGGGAAGGGGGAGACAGTCCAGAAAAATAAAAATCACAGTACCAGCGACAAAATATCTCTCAGTCCCCAGCACCGAACCTACCACTTGCTGCACTGAAGCTAGCCATTCTTACTACCACACCACAAGGCTAGCTCTGTGGCAACAGGCCACACTACCCCACACAAACCATCCTCCCTATACCTCCCCTTCCAGTCACCTCATAACCCTCCCTTGCTCATCCCTACCCTCGCATTCTGTGCTACCCTTACAGAGTAGCTCAACAGAGTAGCGCTGCAAATGAGTCATTTTTTTGAGAGTCGCTCATCTGTAGTTGCTATAATCACTGGATACCATTCTACAGGCAGGGGGTTGTCACAGTACTATGTGACAGTGTTTATGAGTCATGCCTTGTTTTGTAAATTTCCATGCTAACAATTGGCCTTGTGACCCTAATTCCAGTCCTTGTACAGCTACAATGTCCTGAGGGACCATGGTGGGAAGATTTGCGATCCTGTCAGTGCATAGCACACCGGGGTGCAAAACAAGGGTTTCTCATTAAGTGGTCAATGAGGCCACTAGCACTAGTCCCTTGCAACTGACTATATGGCCCCACCCCCAATGTCTTGGCTGGCCCTAGTGCGTAGCTACAGAGACATCATTTTCTGAAGACCCACCCATTTTGCCTGTTTCTTCCATCCACAGGATGATGCCCCAAATACTGCCCTCACCCAAATCATCATACACAGTACCCCTCTTGGTACTCCAGGGGCAATGATGAAGTGGAGGATTCCACCCTCCTTCACAAAAAGAAGAGATCATTGTCACAATCTTGCTCAGCCGGTCAGCCCTCTACTCCCAAAGTGCCAACCTCTGAGCATATGATTTTGTGTACAGTGAACAGACAAGGTAACCCTCTTGTCTGTTTTGTGGGTTCAAGTCACCTTAGTCTCAAGCTCTGGAAGTATTCAAACTGATAACCTCTTGTTAGCATACCCACTTATCAGGCTCAGATAATTCTGTTTTCAGGGGGCCAGATATCTTTGCCTACGGGCACCCAGCCAGGTCTTTCAAATGAACTCTTAGAACTCTGTGCAAAACTTTTAGAGAACTCTATCCATATTCCAGTTTGGCATACAATAAGCCCATACACAGTGTACTTCTAACCTTTAAAAGCTCCACTTAAAATAAAAAGAATTGTCAAGGCACTCCAGCAGTTTCATTTGTAAATAAATATATTTACTTTAAAAATATCAAAACAGAACAATAATTACAGAACAAATATATATATCCCAACACATACAGTCTTAAAACAAACAGGAAAAAGTACATTTCCTACAATACATACATTTAGACTGGTCTACTCTTACTCTTTTTCAGTGCTGTGATGATTCTCCCTCAGTCAGATAATATTCTCTTGTGTCAGTCCAAAATATTTTCTTGTGTGTCTCTGTCAGGTTCTTTCACCACTTAAACACACTTCTGAGCCGGCCTTCTCATGAGGTCACTAACTCTGCCTTGGTGTATCAAACTCTATATTTACAATACAGGGTCTCCAAATAAAATATTTAAAAAAACATATGAGATGACCTCACTGACTTTCCCCTCCACAGGTTAACTGGTCAGAACTGTTTTTTGCTCTGCTACACATACATCTCAAAAGTTTATTTGATCTAAGTCACTGTATTCAAAACAACAGTGTATTTGCCTCTTTAATCCTGTCTGGACCTGGGAATCTACACCTCAGGTCTCTCTGATGTAATTCAAGGGTTCCCCGGGAATGTACTGTATTTTGGACCTTTCAAATCCGTCTGGGTCCTCCCTGGCTCAGACATCAAAACTCTTCAATGTCCATTCTGGCCTCTCTTCGGCACCCCTCCCCACAAATCCTTCCTGGTAATCATGCAAGTCAAAGGATCTCCCTGAGGGCATTATGAATGGCTAATCTTATTTCCTGGGATGAAAGCAAATTAACAAGGCAATTGCACCCCAGATTTCTGCAGTTTAAAATACCTCCTGTCCTTTGAACTTATCCTTGGGGGGCCTTGATGTGTCATTTCCAGTAAAACAGTAGTTTCCTCAAACTGAGTTTCCCATCACATATTTTATATGTAATCACAAAAATTAATACAGTACTCAAGTACTCAGAGCTGGCTGTCTACATCACAATCATCTTGTGGAATATAGCAGATGGCCACTGCTCAGTCCCTGCATGCCATTTAGATGGCCAACCCGACCCCTACCTTGCACAGTTGAAATATTCATAGTGAGCATGCAAGGAAGGTTTATGACTTCATTAGTGCCCACTGCATCTGTGTATAGGGCCCCCTGATGTCTTGACTGGCCCTAAGTTGAGTTTGGGGTAGCCACATTGACATTATCTTCTCCAGGATGGGGTTGGATACAAACAAACACAGGAGGAATGCACTCCAGATTTATGATGATGGGTGCTATCTTAAAGAATTTATGCTCTAACACAAAAAAAAAGCCACCATGATGCCCTCAGGATGAGTGCAACATTCAAAATGAATTTATTAAAATTTCAGCAGAGGTAGATAGCACATAAAATAATTTATTCTGTGTGCTAACCATCTCTGTTGAATTTTTAATAAATTCATTTTGGAGCTGCATTTACCCTGGGTGCACCATGGTCTGTGTCCTCATACACCACCCCTCCTGGGACATCAGAGTCTATGATGCATCAAAGGACACCATCCAACCTCATAGTCAATCCAGAATGGAAACAATGGTGCAGGGAAATTGCTGTGAGCCCAGTAGTGTAGCTCACTGACATGGGTACAGGCCAAATGAGAGGTGTTCTACTGGATCACAGGAATAGTTTAAGGAACTGGGTGTAGGGCTGTACTCCCAGGAAACTGGAACAAAGGATGGGATAATTACTGTAAACCTGAAATAATTATTATTTTTGCTGGGTTCATGGTCATGAACCACAAAGTAAAAATCTGTATGTGAATTATTGTTTAATGCCAGTGTAACTTCAGGAACACACAATTCCTTTGCACTTTCAGTAGTTTGTATATCTTTATTTCACACAGTACAAGCAAAAAAAAAAACAAAAAAAAAAGTATGCAACCTACTGTAGCGTATCAGTACCAGCACACAGTTACATTATTTAAAAAAGTTTAAAAATAAAAGCTGATGAAGAAACAGAACTGGTCAGTAAAAATCAATACCTGAGTCACTGATATGGTTATAGAGTCTGAGTCACCAAAGCTCAGCCCAGCAGACAACTTAGTTCTAAAGTGTCTCTCTCAAAATGTCTCTAACAAAATGAAAGTTACTTTGTGCTTACTGTATGTTCTTGGATGCTGTTGACCACTGTACAAGCCTCTGGTAAAAATTCATGCCAGTGCCAAGTGGTACTGTTGCCAGTTCTAGACACCACATTTGAAAGGAAACATTACAAGAGTGGCGATGGTTCAAAGGAAAGCCCAAAAGATGATTAGTGGGTTGAATACATTTTACCTAGTTACAATAATGGGTTTTGTGTGTGTGTGTGTATGTGTGTGTTTATATATAAATAGAATAATAGGTTACAGTGAATTACAAGGCTGTAATTCCATCGAGAGGTTCTGGGGACATAGATAACCTCAAGAACAAAGCTCAAGAGGTTTCTATGTTTCCAGAACCTCGAGATGGAATTTCAGCCAAGCAATTTACTGCAACCTATTTTTAATTTTTTGTAATATATGGATCCGATTCGGAAAATGTGCTGCTTTTTTAAATTCTGTGAACCGGGCTGGCTGCCTGTTGCACTGAAGATGTGCTTGCTCTCGGCCAATCACCCGCAGTACTGAAGTCGTGCCCAACCCAGGTTTGTGATGAAAGCTTTTATTTTAATTTGGTAGTCCTACCCTTTACTTTCTTTCTTCATTTGGCAGGTAATCCTCTTTTCTTTTTGCTGAGGAAATAAAAGTGAAGAAACGAACTGGCCATAACTCACATTGGTCTTGCTAAGTGAGAGTAAACGTCCACCATGTTTTTGCAGTTGGTTTGCCCGCCTACGGAGAAGCCTGCCAATGGCATTGCATGGTGTTACATTGGGTGCACAGACTGGAACGTGGCACCATGGCAACCGTGTTTGTGTGGCAGGGAGACTGGCACATGCACTGTGGGGTTTCAGTGATAATACTATCATTTGAAGCTGAAATGATAGTATTATCAGCAGTGAACGATAGTATTATCACTTGAGGAAGGGTAGTATTATGGGAAAGGGAGCAGTGTATTACAGGGATTTTTTTGTATGAGTTTTGATAGTATTATTTTACTTATCCATATATTACATATATATATAGATATATATATATATATATATATATATATATATATCTATATATATATATATATCTATATATATATATATAAAATAGAGGAGGAGCTTCTAGAGTGTGATAAATGGAGATATCTTCACTGTAGTGTGATAAATGAAGATGACATCAGTACTGTGATGATAAATGCTGTTTATCCTTACTGTGCTGATGTCACCATTCACTCACTACAAGTTACTCAATTAGTATTACAAAGTACACTCACCTGTGTGCTGTAGTGTTTCTGAAACTCCCTTCCCATTAATGTGCTGATAGCTTCACTACAGCCTACATTCTAAATAAAACTGCTTCAGTTTCTCTTTCTCACTGAGGCCTGCAAGTTACTCAATTTCCATTGCAAAGAAAACTCACCTGTGTGCCATGGTGTTTCTAACACACACCAGCCCATTCAGAAAAACTCACACACACACTCACACCACACACAGAATAAGCAGAAAACACACAGAAAAGGACACAAAAATATTTCAAAAGCTCCCACCCCTATTGTATAAATAGCACACATGATGTGCAGATTGTGTGCTATGGAAAATATTCTCACTCCTGCAGAGTGAGGTCTGGATACTCTTACTCATGCCTTCGGCACTCATGAGTATCCAGAGCTCACTCTGCAGGAGTGAGAATATTTTTACTATCACACTCCTGCCCATAATGTATCATATATATATATTTATACAACACGGGAAGGTTTTTACTATCACACTCCTGCCCATCATGTATCATATATATATATTTATACAACACGGGCAGGATATTCAAACTGTGCCATTCTGTGGCTCAAGCCCTTGCGCTGCTCAAAAAAGTTGCGCTGGGGTGTGGCCGGGGCGATATTCAACGGAGTTGTGCTATTGAGCAACTCCTTTGAATATAGCCCCCTGGCCTCAGCCACTGTGCATGGCACACTGGAACTTGCACCACCGCAAGTGGTCAGAGTGGAGCATTCAAGATGCGGTGGTGCAAGTTCCATTGCACCATGCGCAACTTTCCGATATTCAAAAGGTGACATGCAAATGAGCCATAATTTATGCAAGGCACGGGGGGGCCATTTGCATCTACTTACAGCCCCATTTGCATGCCATTAGCATGCAGGTGCGCCGATCCCCAACAACTTGCACCTGGTGCCCTGCCAGGCAGCAGCCATTGGGGACCGATGCCCCCTGCAGCCTGATCATGGGCATGAAGTAAATCTCCCCCCCCGACTGGCCCGATCATGGGCATAACTGTACTGAACCCCTCCCACTGGCCTGATCACGGGCATAACAGTAGTGTAACCCCCACTGGCCCAATCGTGGGCATAACTGTACTGAACCCCCACTGGCCTGATCGTGGGCATAAGAGTAACCCCCAAGTCCAATATCCCTGGTGCTCCAGTGGACCGTGAAGCCTGATCACGGGTATAAGGTCAACCCCAAGTCCAATTTCCCTGGTGATCTGGTGGCTCCCCACCCCACCCTGCAGACCCCACCCCGGCTCCCCGTCAGCGGCGAGCAGCACCACCCTGCCTGCCCCTCCGCCGCTCACCGACTGACTGCTCAGTAAGGCTGCACACCCATTGGTTCAGAGCAAGAGCCAATGGGTATGCAGCCCTTACCATACAAGGCAGTCCAGATATGTGAATGAATGAATTCACTCTGCATTCCCCCCACCCCCCCACACACATGCAAGACACATACAACATTATACAATACTATACCACTTCAGCATATCTGTAAGCACAAGAATCACAACACTGTACTACTTTCACATAACACTATGTAATGAAGAAACAAATACAGTACAAGCAACTCTATGCTACCAGCACAGTAGGATGACACGTTACTGCTGGCATATCTTCCTAATACAATGACACTTACTCTATACACATTTTCAAAATATTGATTTATATGTGTCATAATTCAACAATTGGGTCACTGCAAGTATCATCGTTATCTCACAGGCGTGTGGTAGGACAGATACACCTGACACATACACAGTACTTTGGAGATACTGCTCCGGTGGGAAACTACTACCAACACTTGATGTTATGCTGCTGCTGTGTTACCTAGAAATACTCAGTAACAGTATGTTATGGTTACCTTTGCATGTTACAACTGTTGCTTTTACGTCTTACTTGTAAACTATGCTGCAGAAAATTACTTTTATTACTACCACTGTTTGTTATTAGGAATGACTCACTGTATTACAAAACAAAATGCAAACAACCAATGACTGCTGCTAGGCTCACAGAAACTGTAATTTGTAATACACTATGTGTGGATAACATACTGTGGGTTTCATCATCTGTTAGCTATTGAAATATGGGTATCTGTGCCATGATTGCCCAGCATGTGTGTGTACCCCCAAGCCACTATGATGGCTGCAGAACTCATACACTTGGTTGACTGTGATGATGCCTGTGTCTTGTGGAACATTTACAGAGCTGTATGCCACTTCTGTTACCCGATCCTGCTTGTCTCTGGTTGCTTGTCTTTCCTTGGTCCTTCCCTTGCTTGCATGTGTGTGTGGGGGCAGGGTGGGGTGTGGGGCAATACAAAGTTAGGGTTTTAGGAGGGGCAGCAGGGGTGGGGTGGTGGGTGGTAACCCTAATGTGGAATTTCCACACTTTTGTCAGTGTGGAAACAACCTAACTGATGCATTAACAGAGTTTTTGCAAAGAATATATATATATATATATATATATATATATATATATATATATATATATATTCTACACTGTATATTCTTTTTCTTCCTGTATATTATTGCTTTTGTATACCTTCTTCTGTACTGTACTGTACTTTGATGTAATCATGACCAGGTCCACCTTGCAAATGAGCCTTGCCCAATGGTGCCCGCCTGGATAAATATTTTGATTGATTGATTTATATATATATATATATATGTATATAATAACTGGTCAGCAATTTTTTCCATTGTCTGACCCAGTTATAATTTGCCATTATAACCTGCGGGTTATAACGGCAAACACATGCCATGTCACTCAAACAAGAGCCACATCCTAATTGGCTCTTTACTCCTCCTGGGTAGGCTTTCCGCTTCTCTGTTCCGCTTAGCGATGAGCCACCACACCGAGAGCATGGGTGTTTTTATTTTTAAACATTTCTTCTCTCCCCTACTCGATCTGGCTGATTCCACCATTCAAAAACTGCACCACACAGTTTTTAGCTGCACCAGAGAAAAACTAGCACTGGGAATCACTTGGATGCGCTTCAGAGGTAAGCGTCAATGGGAGAGGACAAACCAGAACTGTGAATAAGTGTCTCAAAATGAATAAAAAAATTGCTGACCAGCAATTATAAAAAATAACAGGTGGGTTGCTGTGTAAAACTTGATTTTACACGCCCCCTCATTGTCGGTTGCTTTTCATAAACTCCTTGGACTTCACCCTCGGGGTTTATGTAGCATCCCACAACTCGGGTGTGTGTAAAATCTCGTTATACTCACCATCCATTATTGTATATATAAATATATATATATATACAGTGTATATATATATATATATATATATATATATATATATATATATATATTTGTATTACTACATCAGTTAGGGTTAAAGCGACAAAAGTAGGGAAATGTGGAGTTAGGGTTTTCAATCATAACACCTTATTCCCCACCCTACACAGACCCACAGTTGGGTGGAGGGGGCCCTCTTGGGCCTGTGAACCCTAACGCTTATCCCATTATCCTATGCTGTAGCCATGTCACCTTATTTTCTAATGGAATGGAGTAAGCGTTAGGGTTCAAGGGCCCAAGATGGCCCCTCCCCCCCAGATGTGGGTCTGTACAGGGTGAGAATGGAGTGTTAGGATTGAAAACTCTAACACCACATTTCTCTACTTTGGTCACTTTAACTCTAACTGATGCATTAACGTAGATTTTTGCAATTTTTTCCTTACTTTTTGAGATAGTATAATTATATATTTATTTTACTGTGGGAGCACAGGGCCCTTTGGACCCTGCACTCCAATCCCCCCATAGATGCACAAATGTATGTAGGTGTACAAGTGCAGGGCCCTCTGGGATTTGTGCTTCCACGTGTCAAACAACAGTGACCAAATTGTCAGCATAACCATCTTATTACCCCAACTCATGAACCCCGGTACAGAGAAACTGTGAAATGCAGGGCAAAATGTAATTATGTGCAACTGCAACGCCATTCTGAAGATACAGGTGCAAAAACACATTTCAGGCAGGATGTGAAAAATGACAGCTGTACTGTTCATGAGGTGATGTAAAAAAATGGCTATGTTGAAAATCTGGTGGCAAAATATTAAAAAGTACCAAAGTTATGTGCATGCATTGAATAAATTCAATGGACGCACATAACTTGTGCATTTTTAGGATTTTTTTCACCAGCTTTTCAATATGGCCTTTGTGGGACCTCACTTCATGAAAACTGGCACTGTCATGTTGTTAATTGGTCCCAAAAGGAGATTTCACACAGCAAATGCACCATTCTGCACCACAGGTGCAAAAAAATGTTGTTGTTTTTTCTATATTCTTTCTCCCCGAGCCACCCGGAACTTTCAGCCTGTCATGGAGCTACGGACTTCCACCCCTCACATTGGTCACACAACTTCTCCGAAGTCCCATGGCCTTCCCTCCATGGCGGGGCTGCAGCACTCTCCCAGCATGCCGCAGACCTGAGATAGGTCGGAGGGCCCTGACCTGAGGGACTAATCAAAGCCATAGCAGGCTTCATGGAGGGTGGCCAGCAGCTGTCTTTTTCCACTTTTCTGGGGAGGCGGGGGTCGTGCAATGGCGGATGCTCGCCTACTGTATGTACTTCAGTGCCAGTAGCAGTGTGACTCCCAGCCTCCGACAGGGGTCCTCCATGCACCGGGCACTTCCCCACCCTCCCCCCGGAGAAGGAGAGCAGTCTGTAGGATGCTCTATCTTTTCCCCACTAGCCAACCCTGCAAAAAAAACATTTTGAGCAGGATGTGAATGTGAAAAATGACAGCTATACTGTTCATGAAGTGGTGTGAAAAAATTGCTATGTTGAAAATTTTGCAGCAAAATATTGAAAAGTACCAAAGTTACGTGTGTACATAAGCAAAATTCAATGGATGCACATAACTCGGACATTTTTTGGTATTTTTGCACCAAATTTCAACATGGGTTTATGGGACCCCACCTCATGAACATTGGCACTGTCAGTTTGTTAATCCATCCTGAAAGGTGATTTTGTGCAGTGACTGCAAAATTACCTTCTGGGCCTGATTAATGAGATGACAGTGACAGAGTTCATGGGATGGCATCCCAAAAAGGCTATGTTGAAAATGTGGTGTAAATATTCCAAAAAATGGCAAAGTTATGAACCTAAGTTCAAAACACCATTGACAGCCATTATACCGCACTTACCATTATTCTTCAGTTCATAGTTTGGCTTTGAAGAGTGCAGACGTGTCCCAGTCCACAGAAGATGACAGCTCTCAACCTCCAGTGGTAAGTATAGGGTAAAGTGGCATATTGGGTGGTGGGGTGCTCAGTGGGAGGATCAGGATGGGGGGTGGCAGGGACGTTGAGGGACTGTTTTCTGTTTTTTCAGATTAATTGAAAAAATGTAAAAGACATTGGGGGACTGTTTTCTTTTTTTCGGCTGTACACAACAAAGTAATGATTTCGGGAAACTGGGGGTGGGCTCCCCAGTGTCCCACACTGCTGGGAGGGTTAAATGCTGACTCTGGGATTGGGCTCCTCCCACCGATATCGTCACATTATTAAAGCAATGAGCTGCAGGGGCGGGGGTCATCCGACACCAGGGGTGGGCATCTTGGTGTTGGAATGTAGAAAAGTGAGCAGGGGACAGTAATCAGAGGGTGGGAGGCCACTAGACAGCAGGAATGGGGACAGTCATCGGGGAGTGAGGGGTTCCACTAGACATCAGGGAAAATGGGGGCTGCAGAACAACAGCTGCAGGCTCCTCTCACTAAGCTGGGCACCTGAGATTTTGGGTGTCCAGAAAAGGTATTTCTGGACATTATTTTAAAAAATAAAGGTCAGAAACTAGTTAAACAGGACCTGTTTAGCTAGATTCTGGTGTTTGTTTTTTAGAAATGATAACATTTGTATGCATTTCCCAGGTGTTTTAGTTTATGAAAAAAATATGACGAGTAAAGGATTTTTTTCCTCATGAAAGAGAATTTCAGGTCTTGGGAAAAGGAATGCTCTCGTGAGACTCAATCCTTTTTAGTGAGACCAAATCCTTTGTCAAAACAAAATATACAGCTATCCAAAAGTTTGGAATGTTCAGAAAAGTCCCACATGATATAATGGGAACTAAAAAACTTAATAACTTTGCAACAGATTAATATTATTGCACCAAAAAGTTTCTGTGTCTGTTCTGCTACCAAAGTTCTTTATATCCTACAAAAAGTATGCATTAATTCCACACCATCTGGCCACAAGGCAATGAGGAAAAAACTGAACAAAAAAAGTGGATTTTAACTTTTTTCCACTCTCTGGATCTCTGAATCTGCACATCCAACCAGAATGAAACTTGCCACATCAAGAGATCAGCCCCACAGGACAAGGCATGCCAAATTTTGTGCAAATTTATTAAACAGTTTCAAAGTTATTAAAGTGCAAATTGTGAGGTTTAACATTAAACATGCTACTAAACCCTAACTGTACAGCCATGCGTCTATAACATATAGATAGATATATGTTTAATGTACATAGATGTAATATCATACAATAGTATATGGATGAGTGTTATTATATAAATATGTTCAGTGTGCATAATTGAGAGCGGGGTCCTGAAGAAAGGACTGCTAGGGTTACTCAAAAATGCCCTCTCTCTCTCCATGACTGGTCACCCATTGACACGTTACCAGACCTGGACCAGGCCCTAAATGACTTTATCAATGATGTCAACAATATTTGTGACCAGTACACACTGATAAAAAGGAGAAAAGTGCGTGGGTCCATCAATGGCTGGATTACCGGCGAGCTCCTAGCCAAGATGAAAGAGTGGGACAACCTCTGGTCAAAAGTCAGGGCCTCTGGGAATGAACATGACCACCAGCTTTACAGGGCTGCCAGAAACCACTGCATGCACCTAATACAGAGGGCCAAAGCTGACCACCACTAGGAACTGCTTGATAGAAGCTGGGGTGACAGCAAAAGGTTCTGGAGAACATAAAAAATCTCATGGAGAAGGATGAAAAGAAACACTCTCAGCTACTCAACATTAACGGCTCTCCAACCTCTGACTCACTTCTCATTGCGGAGTCCTTCAACTCCACCTTCACTGATCTAAGCACGGTCCTCCCTCCTGACTACCTACATCCTGACAAGGTTCCCTCCTGTAACAAATCAACCAGTAACTCTCACCCAGATTTTTACCTCAAAAGAGTATCTGTCAAGGAGGCAGCGTTCTATGTAAAGAAAGTGCTTGGGAAGACCAGAATGGGGAGTGATGGAGTAGACATGAAGCTGGTATCTCTTACGATTGATGTACTCATCGTACCCATAACTAAACTGTTTAACAAATCCCTGATTCTGGTGCAATTCCCAGCAGCCTGGAAGCAAGCGCTGGTCACTCCTGTCCACAAAAGTGGGGATAGGACCAACGTCTCCAACTACAGACAAATCTCAATCCTCTCCCCCCATCCAAGGCACTAGGGAAGATAGTTGCTGATCAACTAACTGACTACATCAACAAATATCAACTGCAAGGCCCCAACCAGCTTGGGTTCAGGCAGAGACACAGTACTATGACTGCTCTGGTGGAGTACACTGACTGTGTACACAGAGCTATGGATGAAGGCAAGGCAAATTGGTTGGGTCAGTGTTCATAGACTTAGCTAAAGCCTTTGACACCATTAACCACATACTTCTATTGGCCCAGCTATGGAGTCTAGGGGAGGCTGCCAATCCAACATGCTGGTTCCAAGACTACCTGTCTCTCAGATCCCAATGTGTTAAAATAGGACAAACTGTGTGATGACCCAGGGAAGTCTCACTGAGGGTCCCCTTCTCTTCAGTCTATTTCTAAATAATTTCTCTGAAGCCCGTGACTCCAAGATAATCCTTTATGCAGATGATGCAGACATCCTCAACAGCAACTCACGAATTGAGTCTCTCCAATCGGCAGTTCAGCACTCCTTCAGCAAAGGAAGAAAAAGATAGCATTCCGGAAGTATAAGGAAACACAGAAGGAGCAGGACAGAGAGCTGTACCAGTTAAGGCAGAAGGAAGCAGGGAGGAAAGTCAGAATAGCAAAGGCCCAAACTGAGGAAAAGATAGCCAACTCAGTTAAGAAGGGGGATAAAACCTTTTATAGGTACATCAGCGAGCGTAGAAAGACAAAGGGAGGGATAGTGAGGCTGAATAGAATGAATGGTGGGTGAGCAGAGGGGCACAGTGAAAAAGCAGGGATAGTGAATGAATATTTCTGCTCAGTATTCACAAAAGAGGAGGGGGAAGTGCCTAATCCAATTAACAGAAGCACTCTTGATAGGGGGGTTGATCCCAGTCCTTTCACAGAAGAAAGGGTTCTGCAAGAACTCCTAAAACTGAAGGTGGACAAAGCAATGGGTCCTGATGGAATTCACCCCAGAATTCTAAAAGAATTAAGGGAGGAACTAGTGAAACCACTGGCTACTCTTTTTAATAAATCATGGGAGGATGGTGTGGTAACTGAGGACTGGAGGAAGGTGGATGTGATTCCCCTTCACAAAAGTAGGACCAAGACAGACTCGGGAAACTACAGACCTGTCAATCTGACCTCTGTGGTAGGAAAGTGATGGAGTCACTTCTGAAGGAAAGAATAGTTGAGTACCTAGAGGCCAGTGGAGCACAGGACCCAAGGCAGCATGGATTCACAGTGGGAAGGTCATGTCAGATGAATCTAATAGATTTCTTTGACTGGGTGACCAAAGTAGTAGACCAGGGAGGGGCTGTGGACATGGCCTACCTAGACTTTAGCAAGGCATTTGACACAGTCCCACACAAAAGATTAATAGTCAAATTAACCAGCCTGGGAGTGGGTCCCAGGGTGGTAGCCTGGGTAAAACATTGGCTGCACAACAGGACACAGAAGGTAATTGTAAATGGAGTCCACTCTGAAGAAAGAGAGGTTACTAGTGGGGTACCACAGGGTTCAGTATTGGGTCCAGTCCTTTTTAATGTCTTCATCAGTGACATTGCAGAGGGACTGGAAGGAAAAGTATGCCTTTTTGCAGATGACACAAAGATCTGCAACAGGGTTGATACACAAGGGCGTGGAAAGGATGAAAAGGGACTTGGCAAGGTTGGAGGAATGGTCGAAGTATGGCAGCTAGGATTCAATGCAAAGAAGTGCAAATAATGCACCTGGGAAACAAGAACCCAGGGGAAGAATACACAATGGGTGGGGAGGTAGTAACAACAACAAAAAGGAAAGGGACCTGGGGGTAATCATATCAGATGACCTTAAGGTTAGCAAGCAATGTGAGAAGGCAGTAGGGAGGGCTGGGGTATACTGGGATGTATAGGGAGAGGCATCAGCAGCAGAAAACAGGAAGTTGTTATCCCTCTGTACAGACAGTTGGTGAGACCCCATCTGGAGTACTGTGTCCAGTTCTGGAGACCCCATCTCCATGAGGACATAGACAGGATAGAGGTAGTCCAGAGAGGGCAACTAAAATGGTGCAGGGTCTGCAAGAGAAGCCGTATGAGGAGAGACTAAAGGAGCTTAATATGTATACCCTTGAGGAAAGAAGGAGAGGGGACATGATAGAAACTTTAAGTACCTCCAGTGGAATCAACAAAGTCCAAGAGGGTAGCATCTTTCAGAAAAGAGACTTGCAAGAACAAGGGACACAATTTAAAGATAGAAGGAGGGCGGTTCAGGGCAATGTGAGAAAGTATTATTTCAGAGAGAGGGTAGTGGATGCATGGAACAGCCTTCCTGAGGAGGTTGTGGGGTCTAAAACTGTGGGAGAATTCAAGAATGCATGGGACAGACATAAGGCAATTCTTGTGGGGGGTAGGAAGAAATAGGCTGTTGGTTAACTAGGATCTACGGCCTATCCTGTAGGTAGGGAAATGGGCAGACTAGATGGGCCAAGCGGTCCTTATCTGCCATCAAAGTCTGTGTTTCTATGTTTCTAAAGCAGAAGACTGGTTCTGTGAGCACAAGTTACTGCTCAATTACAAAAAGACTAAGATCATGCTCCTATCCAGCCCCCAGCTCAAGAAAAGGTTCCCCAACATCGCCATCTCCAACAATGCCCTAGCTCCCCTGGAACAGGTTAACTCCATCAAATACCCGGGGGTCACCCTGGATGACACCCTATCCTTTACTCAACATGTTGACCTGGTGGTCAAGGCAGTGAACACCAAGCTGGGAGTGAAATATAGGCACAGAAAATACCTTACCTCGACAACCCTCCACCTTTTGGTCACAAGCTCCATCCTATCCACCATTGATTATGGCCTGGTTGTCTATGGCACAGTCATGGACTCTGTGCTCAAGAGGATACAAACAGCACTCAGCAAGGCCTGCAGGCTCATCCTGAATGCTGATCGATTGACCCATACTTGCTCACTCTATGAACGGACAAACCTCCTGCCTCTAGGGTGCAGCTCTTGGGTAGCGCGCTTTCTCCTACAGAACCCCACAATGGCTCAATGAAGTCCCTGAGGTCATTCATAATTCCACCAGCCTTTTCAGATTCAAATCTGACCTCAAGCACTATCTGACCTCAAGCTCTTTGTGCGCCTGTTTCCCCGAAGGTTGACTTGATGCCCACTGGTTGCCCTGGCCCAGCTCTGCTGTCTGCTACTATAAATTAACACAGGACTGTACCTCAGTCCCCATTACTCAGCCTTGACTACCTCCCTTGCTTTACCTCCTCTACTCTGCTCACATCTCCCCCCTCCCTGCCCACCTGGCCCTCTCCTCCCCACTCCCTCCGCTGCTCTCCTTCTCCTACCCAGCCCACTGGTCCCCCTCCTCCAGCTCCTTTCTTGAAGACCACCCACCCCCACTCTGTACTGCCTGACCTCCTAGCTTCCACCTGACCTTCAGTATCATAATAAAGCCTCTAGCTGGAGACTGCTCACTGCTCTCCTGCCACCCCACCTAGAAGGTGCTGCCACCGGCCTGCTGCTACCACTCCTAGCCCTCTTCCTCCTTTCACTCTGTCCACCAGCCCCTCTCAACACCATGTGCCATGACAATGCCTCTTGGTCGCTGCCAGGGGCATCTTCCTGTTTCCCTCCTCTCCCTTTCCACCTCCCTCTCCTCCTCCACCCCAGGAAGGGACATCACCATCCCCTGATCTCAACTGTTGCCTCTGTGCCTGCTATTCTCAGGGGGATCCTTTCCTCACCTCTCTAATCCTGGCCTGCCATGCCCTCTGTTGAGCCTCTTGAACCGTTTCACTCCAACAGTATTTATAACAATTTAAGATAGTTTCAATGTAATGTATAGTGTTTCCTATGTCCAATACTCTGTATCTTTACTGTTTGTATGTTTGTAATCTGTCTCATCATGTGGAACCTTTCTAAAGAGCCTTGGCTCAAAGGTTTTTCCAAACAATAAATAAATAAAATAGATGTAATATCATGCAATGGTATATGGTTGAGTGTTTTTGTGTATAGATTTCTATACACTCAAAATCCTTGTTGTGCATAGATAAATCTTGTGGTGCACAGTTCCAAGGTCACAAAAATGTTGTTGTGCACTATTCTAAGATCCCCAAAAAATTGTTGAGTATGGCTATGTAAGGAATAATCTATGGCTAGGTGTGCATTAATTTTGTAATAACTGAACAACCTGGGTGGGTTGGGAACTGAGGCTATTACAGCACTGATGCACACCCAGAGTGGAATATTACACTTACAGCATCTGTAAAATGGTCACAGGTATTCTTCACCTCGGCATAATAATTTATCTTTAACCCACTCAGCTCCAGAACTCACATGTGAGTCAAAATGTTCTATGTATACCCTTATTCAAAATGGCCGCCTGGGGATGAGTGAATAGTAACTGACTATGAGCTATGAAAGGTTGGTTAAAGGGAAGGGGTGGTGGCCTACTTACTACTGTATAAAAACTGAAATGTTCACTTTTGACCTCAAACTGTATACTAGTAAAA
The DNA here is from genome assembly GCA_016271365.2 of Neoceratodus forsteri. Classification (NCBI taxonomy): domain Eukaryota; kingdom Metazoa; phylum Chordata; order Ceratodontiformes; family Ceratodontidae; genus Neoceratodus; species Neoceratodus forsteri. The sequence continues at coordinate 327,955,478 of CM028135.1, read as the reverse complement.
ATAAAATATTGACAGCTATGCCCAACTTGTCATGTATTTCCATCTTGAGGTTAAGATAATCAATGTGCTGACAAAGGACAGGATGTTTGTGCTAGTACTGACAAAAACCACCAGATGCTGATGCCATTAGCTGCTCTGGTGAAGCTCAAGGTGATTTATGACAGAGTACTGTGGTCAGCAGAACTGTGCAAGGTTTTGATGGTGGTAGGGCTTCTTGTTTGCAAGGCCTTGGTTACCTGAATATCCAGCAGGTGTTTCTCACTCTTCAGGCACCTGGCAGTGGAAAGCACACTGCCGGGAACTGGGCAGGGAGTGGGCCCCTTGCTAACACTGCAGCACTATCCAAACAATGTCAGGCAAAGACATCAAAAGCACCCTCTGCACTGAGTACAGTGAGGCCAAGAGTGTGACAAATGGAGAGGTACTGACTAATAAAAAGTGAAAGGGGTGTCACAAACTGTCGGGTGTGACTGACAGTCACTGATATGAAATCAATAATAACTAATTGAGAAAAACAGAGACTCTTAACCTCTCCATCTGCTCTGCCTCAGTCCCTTTGGTTTGGAAATTGGCTAGAACTATACCTGTGTTCAAGAAAAGGGACCCCAAGATCCTGTCTAAATACCGCCCCATCTCACCTCTCACCATGCTCAGCAAGCTGCTTGAGAAACTAGTCCATTGTCAGGTCTCAGCATACCTTCATGATTTTAACCTACAATCACCTATACAACATTGCTTTAGGGCTGGACACATTATGATTGCTGCTCTGACCCAGTTTACTAGTGATGTCAAATGTAACATTGACAAGGGCTTTCTCACTAGAGATGTTTTCATAGACCTCTCTAAAGCATTTGACATGGTACATCACCCTCTCCTCCTTGCTAAGCTGCAAGCTCTAGATGCCTCCGACTCTACCCTTTCCTGGATTGGTAGTTACCTGGAAAATCGTTTGCAGGCTGTCTCTTTCTGCAAGGTTCTCTCCACCCCGTCTCTATTACTTGTGGTGTTCCGCAGGGTTCTATCCTTGGTCCCCTTCTCTTTTCTGTCTTCCTTAATGACATCTTAAGTCCTCCTCACAGCAGCATCCTCATGTATGCTGATGATCTAGTTCTTTACTCTACCTCCAAGTCCACTGTGGACATAAATCAACATATTTTTCTGGACTTTCAGTCCCTACAATCGTGGCTGTCATCTAACTATCAAATCCTAAACATAGGGAAGACCCAGGCCATGCTTTTTGGGTCAGCAAGAAAAGTACCCGCAGAGTCCCTTAAACTTCTAGTCCACTGCTGTGATGGTACTGCTGTTTCTAACTCCCTAACCTTCAAATACCTTGGGATTACGCTTGACCCAGTACCGGATTTTGCTGCACATGTCAACAAAGTACGCCACTCAGTTAAGGCTAAGATTGGTGCGGCCTACAGCGTGTGTCACTCACTCACCCCAGCTGCTAGGATCTCTGTTGCAAGAGGTGTTTTATTCCAACTCTTATATGCCCTCCCTGTACTCTACAATGACAATGTCAGGGCTCTTCGCAAGTGGGACACTTCTTATAACAACATCTGCCGATTTGCATTATCGGCTCCTCACCTAAATCATCACTGCCTACTCTATGCTGCCTTAAACTGGCGGTCTCCCAGTGTTCTCTGTGCCTATGCCCTAGGGTGTTTTGTTGACTCCCTAACCAGACCCTCTCGTCCCACCACCCTCGGGGGAGATGTTTACCCCAGTCTCTCACTCCTTTTCTCTTAGGTCCTCCTCGGCTCCAACACTCTCTGTATGGCCCTGCTCATCTAAAATGGGCGAGCAAGCTTTTTCCTGTTTTGCACCTAGGTTTTAGAACTCACTCCCCCCTCATGTTAAGGACTCCTTATCTCACATTGCACTGAAGCATTCACTGTTCTTTCATCTCTATGCTCTTGGGAACTGTGACTGCACTTAATCTATGGAGTGGCCCCAGCTGAGCTTATGCTTTTGGCTGTATATGTCTAATCAATTCATGACTGTCTACCCGTGCATTGTTTTTTCGTAATTTTTTCTCCTCTAACTAGGCTAGCTGATTTTTACCAGCATATTATGTCATAATGGTTTACGACCTTAACTTGTGTTATCTTTTTATTATCATATTGTATTAATTATCTCTTCTGCTGAGTTATTGTACCGACAGTTATCTTCATTATGTACCTAATTTGATGTCATTGCTACCTTTCTGTTGTCAATGCTGTTTTTCTCTATTTTGTACTCTCCCGGGTTGTGCCTGAAAATAGGCATTTTTTTTTTTTTTGCCTAGTGTACTTGCCCGGTTACCAAAAGCTAATAAATAAAATAAATAAATAAATGATGGTAAGTACGAAAATCAGAGGCTATAAAGGTCATAGCTTCATACAAGATGTTTCAAAGTCTCATGCTAATCAAGTTGTCGTGCAGCTCCTTTTTGCATGTAATGTGGCTTACAACTGGCCAGCCATTTAGGTGTCAACAAGTGAGACTTGACAGCAACGCTCATCACCCAGATGCAGGACCCAGTGTGGAGAAACAGGATAAAACATGTGCCATATCATCCTATATTAAAAATAGAAGCTCAAAATGCTGGAAATATGTGCATACATTAAGCTTTAATTATATTAAAATATATTTTCCTTAATGCTTGGGTTACACTTGTACAAAATTCAGGTTGCCATTTCTGCAATTTCATTTAGAGCCTCCCCCCAGGAACAACAATGTTAAATCAAACCTGGCATGCCTCCGTGCCTCCATCATCCAACTAATCCCTTGTCATAATGAGTTGGAGTAGCTGACTGAGTAACAAGCATACTGTGCTGTTAAGCTTTGTTGCTGTTCTGAACCTGAGTTTTGCCTATGTCTAAACAATTTGAGACTCCTAATGTATTGTTAGTTATCTGCAGTTGGGTGATTCTGACTGAAGTTATTAATGTGTAACTCAGTTCGACCACTCGCTCATCCAATGTGTGTATTTTACCTACCATACAAATGACTTACATATTGAATGCAGTTTTCTCTGACTACTGTATACTTGTGCCTACCAGTATATCCTCTGTATCCTGTACTGCCTGACAGTGTTAATACTAGCTTATAAAATGGGTCTCATAAAAGCTGCACTCTGATTGGCTGAGGCACCCTAGCACTGGTGTTGTTATTTCTTAACAACGCAGGGTAAAAAACAAATGCCAGCTCTGCCCAACATAATGCCAGTCTAATTTTCAAAAATTGCTGCCATTTTTTTCCCACTAAGCGAGAGAGCAAGCCAAAGGCCCACCCCTCTTAACTGTCTGGATCAGTACCTGCAAACAAAATTTCGAAGCTTTTCAGTGTGTTACTAAAAAATCCACCCATCCCCCTGAAAACCTGATGCTGCTGAAGTGGTCAGATCCCTCCCGACCTAGGATCCCCACCTGCTCTCACAAATGTACCAACCCAGCAGATTGACTCCATCTGTGGGATACAATTCACAGAAGTCCCACTCCTGTGTTTCTTCGCTGCTCTTCTTCCTGGTCCCTGCCAACTCTCTTTCACAAGAGCTCCAACCCACCAGTCCAACTGTACCTGTGGAACGTACCTCACAGAGGTCACCTGAGCACTTAATCTTCTCTTTAGTTCTCAAAGTCTTCAGAATCTTTTTTTTTTTTTTTAATAACTCAATTTTTTTACTCTCTGTGCCTATCATGACTTTAGATCACAGGACTACAGCTCCCATAAATCCATGGGACACAAATCCAGATCACTCCAACAGGTTGTTCTAAACAGCAACACCCTCCATTGGACACTGTAGCATGACACAGGGCCTACTTTACAAAAACAAATCTACTTTTATTGTATTTTTAACATTTATTCAGCTTGTTGTTAATTTGAATTCCATTTTTATTAAAAATGTTACATACAAACCATTTTCTAAGTGTAATAATACCTTCCAGGGGCTATTTGTCTCCCCCGCCTATGGTATCGGGTCTCATTATGCCCCTGAGCGGTCCGTTATATTCCAATAACGACCACGCTGTTGAGCATTATTACTTACATACACAACCTATAAGGTTTAGAGTCTGTACTTGTTAATGTATTAACGGGGAGGCATGCCAGAGTATATCTGTGATAATTTTTATGTTGACTTGCACGTGCACAAGAAACATGTTGTGGCAAATTTAGAATAGCAGGTTTTGGAGACACTGTTGTGTTGTGGCCAGTGGTGCCACTGCTTTTTGGGGCTGGGCTCTGTGGCACAAATTAGATTGCACACTGTCTATGACAGCAGAACAAAAGCATGCCACCAACTTAAAACATTTAAGCCGCTGCAATGAGGGAGCTCCAACTCATTGCAGGGCGTGCCTTTCCTGGTGTAACATTTCAGTCAGACATGGTGGTGGCTGTACCGTCCACCTCGCACGGTCCCCAGAAAAGCTGATGTTGGGGGTGCCCAGTCCCCCTGTCTGCATCATCATGCCCCCCTCCTGAGTTCATTTGTCGATGGGGAGACCAATCTCCATCGGCATCATGTCCCATGCCAGTTGTTTGCCAAGGGGGGTGCTGTTTTTATTTTATAACCCTGGAAAGTAGAAAATGGTCCCTCACTGTCTGCAACCCCTCCCTCAACCTGAGCCAACCCACTGCATACCCCACCTTCCTACAAACCCCTCACCCCATATTTACCTCCAGAGATGGCGCAACGATCTTCAGTGGAATGGGAACACGTCTGCACTCCTGAAAGCCAATCGCAAACTGAAGAAATGCCGGTAAGCTGTTTAATGGCATATGGTAAATCGGATTATTTTTTACTTTGGTGCATATCTTGGGTATTTTGGGAAATTTTGGCACCAAATTTTCAACATGGGGTCATTGGGACCCCTCCTCATGAATTCAGTCACTGTCATGACGTTATTCGGTCCCGATAGGTGATATCATGGTCATTGTGCAAAATCACTTTTTGGGACTGATTAATGAAACAACAGTGTCACTGTTCATGAGGTGGTCTCTCAAAAGTCCTATGTTGCAAATTTGGGGAAAAAATCAAAAAAATGACTGTTTTACATACTAACATACTAAAATGCCAGCAGAATAGGCCTAACGGTCTTTCGTGTCTGCTCGTTTGATCAGCCTCCACCCTGGGTGCTGACCTTGCTGCCCCCCTCGCCTCCTCTGGCTTCTCCCTTCCCAGTTCTGGATATTCTTGCTGCATTGGATTTTGCATCCAGAACCCTTTCCCTGTACCTGTCCCACCCCCTCTTGAACCCCTCCACTGTCTCTGCCTCCACCAGCCCCCTAGGCAGCGCATTCCATGGCTCCACCACCCTCGCAGTGAAGTAGCACCTCCTCCTTTCTCCCCTGAATCTTCCCCCCTCCAGCTTCCACCCATGCCCTCTAGTGGCCCCCTCCTCCTTCCTTCGAAGCACCCTGACTGTTCCTCCCTATTTACCCTCTTCATGTACCTGAAGACCTCTAGCATATCCCACGGGCCCTTCTCTCTTCCAATGTGTACATATTTAGCTCTTCGAGCTTCTCCTCATAGGTCCTGTCCCCCAAGCCCCAAATCATTTTGGTTGCCCTCCTCTGGACCCTCTCCAGGAGGGTAATGTCCCTCTTTAAGTGTGGCCTCCAAAACTGCACGCAGTACTCAAGGTGCGGCCTCACCAAGCAGTTATACAGAGGGAGTATCACTTCCCTCCTTCTGGAGGTGATCCCCCTAGCGATGCATCCCAGCATCCTGTTGGCCTTGGCTGCTGCCCTCCTACAAGTCTCTGAGTTGTTCATCTTGACATCCACCACCACCCCCAGGTCCTTCTCAGCCATTGACACTTGTAGCATTTCCCCCCCAGGGTGTACACTTGGCCTGGGTTTCTGGCCCCCAGGTGGAGTACCTTGCATTTCCCTGCATTGAACCTCAGCTTCCACTTTCTAGACCATCTTTCCAGAGCCTTATGAGTTTTATGAGCTTGCATTGCACAGTTTCCATGCACGCTCATAACCTCGCAAATCTGTAATATTTTTAGTCCAGATTTTCAACATTGGCATTTTTCCACACCTCCTTATGAACTGTACAGCTGTCATTTTTCATGTCCTGTCCGAAATGTGTTTTCACACTTCCGGTGCAGAATATCACGGTCACTGTGGGAAATCAGTGTTTGGGACAGATTAAGAAAATGACAGTGACACTGTTCATAAGCACAGGTCCTTAAATGCCTATGTTGAAAATTTGGTGACAAAAGTCCATTAAATGACTGGGCTATGAGCATGCGTTGTGCAGTTTCCACGCACTCTCATAACTTCGCAAATTTTTAATATTTTCACTCCAGATTTTCAACATTATCATTTTTGCACACCTTCTTATGAACAGTACAGCGGTCATTTGTCACATCCTGCCCAAAATGTAGTTTCACACATGTGGTGCACAATGGCCCAGTCGCCATGGGAAATCAAAGTTTGGGGTAGATTAAGATAATCATAGTGCCACTGCTCATGAGCAGAGGTCCCAAAATGGCTATGTTAAAAATCTGGTAAAATAATTCCACTAAATGACAATGTTACGAGCGTGCAATTTGCAGTTTTCACACATGCTCATAACTTTGAGAATGTTTAATATTTTCACTCCAGATTTTCAACATTGCCATCTCTTCACATCTCCTTATCAATGGTGCAGCTGACATTTTAATGTGGTGAAGAATGGTGCTGTCACTGTGGGAAATCAATGTTTGAGACAGAGTAACAAAATCACAGGGACACTGTTAATGAGCAGAGGTCCCAAATGCTTTCATGAGGTGAGGTCACAAAAAGGCCATGTTTTAAAATTTGGAGTGCAAATACCAACACACGCCCAGGGCATTATGGTTTCTAACCATTATGTCCCACCCTGTCCAGACTAATAGGCATCAGGGGTGTGTCTTTGGATTGTCTGCTGTACTGCTCACACCATTGGTCCTCCACCCCCACCCTACAGCCACTGACAGGCATCAAGGTGTGCCTTGGACTCTTCAGCTCCAAGGTTCAACCCATTTTCCTATGTTACACCCATTTCAACATACATATTTATGAAATGGGGTGAGCATAAGGCCAGACGACCTCAAGGCACAACGTGACTCTGCAGGGTAGGGTGAGGTGAAATAGCATGAGTGTTATGGCCAGCAACCCAAACATACACCCCAATGCCTGTCACTCTCTGCAGGGTGGGGTGAGGTTGTCGTCAGTTCTATACTTCACTGCTGTTCCTATTATGCATCTCTCTTAACCCCTGCACTACCAATGCCAACCCCAGCAAGACAACATTTGGCATTGACAAATGCTTGTTATGTTTTGAAATGTGGCATCTGTTTCCTGTTGTAGTCTATCAGTTATTTATGATTTGGTATATAAATGTATCTTATGACAAAGTATGAATATACATTTATGTAAAGGGTCTCTGTATGGATATGTCATGTAATGTGATATGTGCTAGACTGTGATATATTATTTTTCTTCTCATGTCCTCCCATTTGACCTCTATTCAAGAAGTATCTCATAAACTACAATTCCTTGAATGAATAATATACCCTCTATAATTTGATGGACCTTCCTTTTTTTGCCAGTTGTATTCTCTAGGATACAGCATAGGCAAGCCTAGTAGCTATAACACTAGAAATCTGCAGGCGATATAAATCAGTGTTCACCATGTGCTGCATTTAAAGAGATTTGGGCAATTTCTGATGGTTTGTCTGTTCCTCGGTATCTAGGCTCTTATTTACAAAGTTGCTTTCTCCAGTTCTAATAGAGAGATAATCTTCCCCATATGAATCAGTGTACTGCTTCTGTGTCTAGTGAAGTCAGTTGCAAAGGCATTAACATCTCCTACTCACCTGTGTGAGACACTATCATCACTGCCTCTTTGTAAGTAGTAGAGTAGCCTTTGTTCTTAGATGCTGCTCTAAAGTGTGGCTATGTTTTTCAGGGTTTCTTGATCTACACCTACTCTAGAGTCTAAAGAAAAAGTCATACCAAGGAACTGAGGAGTGCATAATAAACTGAATAATAGCCAGAAACAGTACTGTGCACTTACCCCTCCACCATATTTGACCTGTATCAAACACTGCAATAGGAACAATTGCTTCACCAAATTATAACGGCAAATATTATTCCTTTAATGTGTGCAAAAAGATGCAAATTGGGCAAGCAAATAAATTCCAAACCAACATTTCTGGTATCAATCATACACTTTCTCAGGGTATGAGCCCTTAGCTTTTGATCCATTTAAATGTAGTCTACTTAAACTAGTATAACTCTGCGATGGAGTGTATGTCCATTACACACCTTTTATGTATTGCAAAGAAGAGAATGATTGGACATGGATGGCAGATTTGTCAAAGAAAATGTAAGAAAAGTACAGCAAACTCAGGCAGGGCACTGTGATCAAGGGGCCAGGCTATGGGGTTCAAGGCTGGCAACAGAATACTCCTTATTTTGCCTAGCTCTAAAAGTAAACTCCTAGCTAAATGTAAGGGACCATATGAAGTCCTCAGAAATGTGGAGCTAGTTGATTATGAAGTCTTTACAACCAAACAGAAAAAAGGAAGAAACAAATTTACCATGTTACCATTACCATGTTAATTTATTGAAACCCTGGAGAGACAGGGAGGTATTGCTCACTGACTTAGAAGATCCTAAAGGGGCCCCAAGTCTGGTGATGGATAAAGACACTGATGACAGAACCCTGAACTTAGGACCTAAAACTGGAAAGGAACTGAGAGCTGTCACAGAGGATGATGATCCCAACCATATCCAAAAGCAAGAAGCCCAGAAGGCAGTAGAGAATTTTGGGGATGTATTCTTCCCAAAGCCATGATGAACCCATATGATCCTGTATCACAAAGACACAGACCAAGGTGTCCAAATCTGCCAACAACCATACAGATTACTGGAGAGAATATGAAAAATAGTACAGATGGAAATCCAGTCTATGTTGGAGTTGGGAGTCATTGAAGAATCCCAGAATGAGTTGTTTAGCCCTATTGTGCTAATCTTAAACTAGATGGGACACCTAGTTTTGTACAGACTTTCAGAAAATGAATGCTGCATCCAAGTTTGATGCACACCCTATGCCAAGGGTAAATGAACTTTTGGACTGAGTGCAAAAGGATTATTACATTAGTAAAACAAGGAGGTTGCTGTATAGCAGAATAGGAGTGGTTTCTCAGCATATATAGTCAGATACTCACAATGGCAAAGCTAGTCACAATACTCCACTCAGAGAAGGAAAGAAGAGAAGCTCTGCTGTTGCTCCAAGTTTTATACACCTTTATTAAATAATAAATGGTTAAAATAACCCCATATGCACACCTACGTACTATTCCAATGTTTCAAGCTGCCCTGGCTCTTTGTCCTTGACACAGTATCTAGTTGTTGTATATTTTGGTCCTGACATACCTCAGAAGCTCTTTTTTCTACATTTTCATCCAAAGAAAGTGGCTGCAGTATAGCCATGACAATGATTGCAGTATCAGTAGAAGACAGAGTCCACTGAAATGAAATTATCCAGTTTATCTGAATTGAATATGATGGCACCCTTAATATGTGCAGGCCATCTTCCAATAAGTTTCATGTATGCAAATAATGAGGACTGTCAGTGGCATTTATGGAGAGAATGTATTATGATTAGTCAGTCTAAAGGCTCCTATCAGACTCGGAGCCATGAGTAAGTCATCATTAAGTAATCTGTTTACTAACTCCTAGGTTGTAAATGACTCTGTTTCATTCGGAAGGAGCCCCACACACACATATATATATATATATATATATATATATATTTTAACATGAGTTATTTTCAGAAGTTTTTATTTTTTGGTTCAGGGTACTTTGTGAATTGTGACCAACAAGGGTGCCTCTACTATGCAGAAATCTGAACACTTAAAAGCAAAGAGGTTGCCACAGAGTAATAGTGTACTGAAATCCAGTTTTTTATAGACATTGTTTCATGGTGGCTGACTTGTACCCCTGCCAGCAAGGCCTTCTAATCTTATATGGCTTTCAGGTTTGATTTAATCTCAGAAAAAAAACAATACATCACCTTAACATAATCACTAAAAGGGAGATTCTCATAGTCTGGGCTGCCGCCAAGACCGCAGTCATATCGATTTTGGCCAAAATGCATGTTTCACAGAGATTCTTGTAAGTTTGTCATCTATACCCCTCTCAGCAAGACCTACTCATTTTGTATGGCTTTCAATGTTCCATTTAATATGAAACTAAACAACATATCACCTTAAAAATGTATTCCTAGAAAGGGAATTCTTAACTATATGGCTATTATATAAAAGGGGTTGCTGAACTCCTTGCAAACATTTGCAGCAAGTCTATTAAGAGCCCCTTCCCAGCAGAATTAAGTGAATAATTGTATGTATAAACTATATTCTGTACTGGAGAGTCCTTCAACAAACCACCCAGTGAGTGATAGATCACCTACACAGGGCTCACACAATGAGTAGAAAGTGAAAAGACCCTTAATGTGGAACCCAAAACTGAGTAGGCACACCTATATTCTATACTTGTCATTAGTGTCAGTTGAGGGGCTGTTCTTACTATATGGATCACTATCTGCTTAACCACTATAACCCCTGTTACAGGAGAAACTTCTTTTAGTTCCATATGCACTTCATGTACCTTTTCAGACATTGCTTTCTGTCAACCAAATTGGCCTACCTCGTTGTGAGCAACTGTGCAAGGAGTTCAAAACCAAAAAATAATTTAGGTGCATTTCCTAAAGGGTTCAATATTGTGTTTTCCAGTGGGGTAATAGCAGATTGTATCTCCAATAACTGCCCAGCCCTAACAGTTTCTTGACTAGATATTCAATAAACTGACTGACAATTGAGATGGTACAGAGAAATCTTAATATTCTTCTGGCCATCCTTCCTCTACTAATTCTGAGTCAGCACCCAGAGGCTTAGTAGGATTGTTTTGTCTTGTGTGTCTTCCAGATTATCTGGCTGAAGAAAATCTTCTAGTCCTGATATAGCTGGATAGTCAATAGGTCTAGAAGCACATATTTTTCTTCCAAGATCTCTGCTTGATGTCACTGTACATTTGTATGTGCCTGTGACTTGCCCCAGGTGGCAGTGTCACATGATTTGATTCAGATGTTCTAGCTGGCTAACTCCTTAGAATGCCAAACATAAAAACATGTATTTTGTTGGCAGAAAAGGATCCTTAGGCTCATCCAGTCTTTCTCTTGTCCCTGCCATCCCATCACTGCTGACCCTATTGGTCATAGGTGTCACTGCTTCCCCTGTTCCTCTACCTAATATGCCTCGTGCCTATCCCATGCAAGCTAGAAGCTTCCCTCAGTCTTTTCCCCCACTACCTACTCTGTAGGCTGTTCCAGTCATCTGCTGCCCTTTCCATGAAGAAGTACTTCCACACATTTCTCCTAATCTTCCCCTGTTTAGCTTCATTTGCTGCCCCCTTGTTCTAGTGCTTTCCTTTCTCTGAAATGGACCCACCACTTGCACCTCGTTCACTCCTTTGAGGTACTTAAAGTTTTCAATCATGTCCCCCTCTCACTCTCTTCTCTTCTAGGGAGTACATGTTGAGTTCCTGCAGCCTTTCCTTATGTGGCTTCTCATGCAACTTCCTCACCATTTTGGTTGCCCTCTTCTGTACCACCTCCACCATATATATGTCCTTGCAGAGGTGTGTCCTCCAGGACTGGACTCAGTACTCCAGGTGGGGGCAGGTGGGGCCTCACTGGTAACAAATGCCTTTCTCTTCACAAGGGACTGGTGCAACTCTTTACTGCCACTGCCACATACTGTATAACAATCATATGTACCTTCCCCTAGAGATCAGATTACAAGGTACTAGGAGTTGAAGACTATTTTTATTTATTCATTTTATTTATTTCATTCTCAGATTACAACCTTTGTGCTGGGAGCTAATTTACAGAGGTTCCACATCAATTGTGCTAAACAGATAAAAACAACAGGCAACATACATCAAATAAGAGTTAGGTAACAACAGGTAAACAAATATTTCTTAAGCTTGACAAAATGTTGATAGATATGTAGGAGAAACAATCAAAGATAACAAGAAAAAATTCAGCTCAGCGAAGCAGGGCTGGTACCCATTGTCATTATGGGGTGGGGTGGGAAGTGGAGGTAGGGGCTTAGAGGAAGGAAGTTAAGATGAAGGAGGGCAGGATGTGTAGAGGGAGGTTTTAATAGGTTGAAGATGGTAGAGGTGAGGAGGGTGTAAATAGAAGTGGGAGTGTACAGAAGGGATGAGTAGGGGTGTGATGGGAGAAGAGAGATGAAAAAGTTGTCAAGGGGAAAAGAGAGGAAGGGGGGTAAGTGCTATTAGAGCAGAGGCAAGCTTATAGAGAATAAGTGCATGTGCTACTGGAGCGAGGCAACAGTCACTAGGGATTGTTATCAGGAGCAGAAACACTTCTTTAGACCGGTGAGGTGGGAGGGTATATTAGCCTTAAATGGTCCTAATTTGGTCACAGCAAGTAGACTCTTAGGGAGAGAGTTGAGCAGATTTGGGGCACAGAATCCAAAGGATCACTGACCTTGTGATGTATGGTGGAAAGGAGCCTCAAAAGGTTATGTTGTGTGCCTCTGGTCAATCTACTTGATGCCAATAGGCAGAGCATGGACTGGACCCTAACAGGGGTCAGGCCCAGGGATGCCTTTTTATCTAGGAGACAGACTTGATAACAAATTCTGAGTTCTAGGTCCAGCCAGCCCATGAGTAAGTACAGTATGTCTGAGGAGAAGCCTACCAGGCTTTATTCAGGGTCAGGGCTATCCTTTTTAGTGAAGTGTCTGAGGCCGCACTATTGACAGCAAGCCCATAGGCTATAATGGAGAAGACTGAGCTATTTATGGCAAGCTTGAGTGCATTCTCCCTAAGGCAGTGCCTGTGTCTACTGTATACAGATGTCCCATCATCCCATTAGCTTTCCTGGAAACCTGGTCTATGTGTAGAGAATATGATAATGAACTATCCAGCATGACCCCCAGATATTTGAAGTTATGGACCATTTCAAGAGTTTCATTTTGTTTGTTCTGGATGTCTAATTTGGATGATTTGTACTTGTTGTGAGAAGAGGTGAAAAGTATTGTTTTAGTTTTTTTATAGTTTAGCAGAAGACATGCATTACTGAATCAGTCTTCCACTAGCCTGAAGTTAATCTGCAAATGTTGTTCAAGGGTATTAAGGTCAGAGTGGCTAGAATAGATGACTGTGTTATCAGCATAGATGAGGATTCTATCATGACATACTTGTGGGAGGTTATTTGAAAAGAGGCTAAACAGTAAAGGGCACAAGATGGACCCTTGGGGGACTCCTGTACAAACAATTTGGCAGTCCAAGAGTATGTTCCCGATTTTGAATTTTTGAACACGCCCAGAGAGGTAGCTTCAAAACCAGCCCAGTGTCATTGAGAACATGGTGGAATCACCTAATTGGGTTAAAAGAAGCTTGTGATTCACCATATTGAAGGCCTTAGTGAGGTCTATAGGTGGCCCCCACTAAGTGCCCCTGTTCCTTGGAATCATGTATGAAACCTATAAACTCAATCAGTGCTGTTGTAGTACTATGTTGTTTTCTAAAACTGTGTTGCTCCTTACATTGCAATTGGCATTTGTCTAGGTGGTTAATTAACTGATCATAGCTGATACCTTCTAATGCTTTAGAAATAGGGAGGTAGTATTGAGATTGTCCGGTAATTTGTATGGCATGTTTTATGCCCATTTTGAAAAACTTGGGTGACAACTGCTGCTTTCAAGAGTTTAGAGAATTGTCTGGTGATTAGGGAGAGGTTAAATATTCTCATTATTTGTCTAGTGCACTTACCCGGTCAACAAAAGCTAAATAAATAAAAATAAATTAATTAGGGGAGCTAGAATGACATCTAAGATGAGGGCAATTAGCTTTAGGTTGAGGCTATCACCACTATGCCGCTATGCCTGGTTTTGCTGAGCACTTTCTGACGGTATTTTTTTGCCTCAGATAGAGAGATAATCCTAAGGTAGAATGGAGGGGCTGTGGGGGGGGGGCAAGGAACCCGATGCACTACTTTGGACACTGCTAATAGGGTGAAGGTAATCAGAAGGGAGCACTCCACTGAGGTCTGTGAAAGCCTTATTGAAAGTATCAGCTATGATCTTTGGATCCTGTGTTATATTCCCATTAGTATTCAACATAGTTGGGGACGTGCTGTTTGGAGTCCCTGTTAGAGCCTTAATGTTTGCCCAATAATTGCAGCTATCACCCCAGATATTGTCTAGTTCAGCCTTAAAGTACTGGGATTTAGCCTGGTGGATGGTCCTCATGCAATTGTTTCATGCCATCTAGTAATTTTGTAGGTCAACATGAGAGTCTAAGTTTCTTGCCTTGTGCCATAAGTTATCCCTAGCATGTAGTTGGGCAAGGAGAGAGGGAGTAAGCCAGGATTGTTAGGATCATTTTACCTTTTTAGTACTGACCGGGGCAAAGATATCACAGGCAGCATTGAATGACTTAATGAAGTAGTCCAATGATTTGGGACCAATTTATAAGCCTGAGATGCTCTTTTGGGGACCCAGTTGCCCTGACCAGTTGACCAGCACTGGTCTTGCTAGTGCAGAGATTGCGCTATGTGTAAACTGCATGGCTGTCTTCTGACACACTTTGAATTTCTTATTGAAGAAAAAGGAGTCTGTGGGAAGTCATGAAGTCCATGGAGATTCCCAAACTGAGCTTAAGATCTGACTATACACTTTTTGTTTACAGTGCCACCAGCAGGATGACACATCTGTAATAACGCTGTCACAGTTTCCTGTGTGACAAATTAGAGTAACTGCTAATGGATTACGCTGTGTTCCTGTAGTATCCTGCAAGATATCACTGCTAAAAACTGTAAAGAGCACTTTATCTTAGCAGGTGTCATTGTATCACACTAAAGGATACTGTGTTGGGTACTGGGGAGTCAACTGAGTCAAAACCAATACATACTGGGTGGGATATTCAAAGGGGTTGTGCATGGCGCAACAGTGTTGTGCCATGTGTAACCCACTGATGTGCCTTGGCATGATATTCAAAAGGGGATGTTGCGCCATGCAGATCCCAATGCTCCAGGGCGCACCAGTGATGTATGCGGCTCAAGTGCGTGGGGCGTGCACATGCATATTCCGCACATCCCAATATTCAGCCTGGGATGTGCAGCGCATATGCTGGTGCAACCCTTACTTGCGCCACACACTAGTGCTCAAAGTTGAGCCTAAAGGAAATAGAAGCAAGGGCTGTCCACCCACAGGTGAGCTGCCGTATTGCAGGGCACAACATGGCAGCAGCCAGCTGTGGGTGGCCACCCAAGCTCCGTAGCCAGGGTCTGTCAGTGTTGCACCCCCACCATGCCAAATCACGGGCATTGTAATGGAATCGATATTCCTGGTGGTGCAGTGGACCACCTCCAGCCTGATCGTGGGCATAAGTATAAGAAAACAACATGTCCCATATCCCTGGTGGTCCAGTGGACTGCTTCCAGCCTGATCATGGGCATAAGTATAAGAAAGCAACATGTCCCATATCCCTGGTGGTTCAGTAGACCACTTTGAGCCCGATCGTGGGCATAAGTATAAATAGACATTTTCTAATAGCCCTGGTGGTCAGCGGTCCCCCCACCCACCCACTGGGCCCTGCAACCCCGCTCCCCTGGTTAGTGGAGGGCAGCAGCTCCCCATCCATAAGCCTCCCAGCCGCCCGCTGACTGACCTGATGTGAATGCGGCTGTCGCCCATTGGTCCACAGCGTAGCCCAATGGGCATGCAGATACCGTACTGTACTACACAGTCCCGATATGAATGGATCCATTCACATATCAGACTGTGGTATGGTTCGATCTGCACCCGGTATTGCGCTGTGGATGGGTGACCTGTCGTGCTGTACGCGGTCGGTCGGTATTGACGCCTGAACTGCGGATGAGGCTACCATCACCGCTGACCGAGGTGGGGTGGCGGGGTCAGTGGGTGGATGAAGAGTGGTGCGGCTGGACCGCCGAAGATTCAATGAAAATGTTTATTACTCTTATGCCTAACGATGAGCTGAAGTAGTCCACTGGAACCACCGGGGATATCAGAACATGTACTTATGCCCGTGATCAGGCTGAGAGCAGTCACTGGACTTGTGAATATCAGGATGTGTGGTTGTTATGCCTGTGCCCATGATCGGGCATTGAGGCACTGTTCTGCGCTGTGCAGGGGGCATCCGTCCCCGACAGCTGCAGCCTGGCAGGGTGCCAGGCACAAGTCACCGGGGATCAGCACACCTGCATGCAAATGGGGCCATAATGACATGCTAATGGCCCCAGTTGAGTCTTGCATGCATTATGGCCCCATTTGCATATCCACTGCTGAATATTGCTCCTGTTCCTGCACCTAGCAGAACCACATTTGCGCTGGTGCATCCCCCCTGCTCCTCCCTTGCCACTTGCGCCGGCGCAGTGCCACTGCGCCATGCGCAATGTGGGATGCAACAATGCCATATTCAGTGGTGCTGAGCCGTGGCACAGCACCATTGAATATCGCCCAGCACACTCCCTGGTGCATCCCAGTTGTGCTGAGCCTAGGCTTGCACCCCTGCCTGACGCACACTGAATATCCCACCCATTGTATCAAACTTACTAACGCAAGTTAATTGCACAAAAAAATGTCAGTTCTGTTCAATAGGATTGTACAACAATATTGCATTAAAAAGCTGTAACACAAACACTTTACACCTCTGATAGCCACAATTGTGCCAAATTGCATCATACAAACTACAGCTGCGATAGCAATACTAATACAAAATTATGCTATTGAGATAGTGCTGAAAAAAAATAATCACAAATTGATTTGTATCAACTTCCTGTTGCAAAATGGAATTTGCATGAGAAATTGCAGCAAATGCATTATGCTTGTCACTGGAGCTTAAATAACATTCCATAAAAGGTGGATGACAGACAAAAATAACATTTTTCAATAAAAAATCAACATCTTGCTCAGAAAGACTGAAAAGCTGAGTGAGCTTCATAAAAGACTATAAATGAAGGGACTCCTAAAGTACATAATGCTGAAGGAAAGGAGCTAACACTGACAAAAAAAAATACCCAAACGTACCCAAGCCAACAGGCTAAACAGCACACCACAGTAAAAAAGCAGATTTCTTCACTTGCTTATACTTATCTGACACATCCTGCAATATTTTAGACTGGAAGAATGGCTACAGTTCCCATGTGCCTTGACTGAAAATCAGCAGATCAAATAAGAACTGTAAAACAGGCATGGTTTGCATTTAGAAAAATATCTTGTTGAGAACTTTCACTTCTATGAGTTTGTGGAAGAGAGAAAAAACAAGCATTTGTCAATGCCCAGTGTTCGCTTGCTGGCATTGGCATTGGTAGTGTAGGAGTTAGAGAGCTGCATAATAGGAATGGCAGTGAAGTATTGAATTGAAGCCAACCCCAACCCCCACCCTGCAGAGAGTGACAGGCATTGGGGTGTGCCTTTGGGTCATCAGGCATAACGGCCACACCATTTCACCACACCCTACCCTGCAGACACTGACAAGTGTCACGGTGTGCCTTGGGGTCTTTGGCCCTTATGCTCACCCAATTCCATCAGGAAATACAGGGAGATGGGTCCTGTATAGGAGAGTGGGGTGAACTCTGGGGCCGAAGAGTACAAGGCACACCTCGATGCCTCTCACTGGCTGCAGGGTGTGGAATGGTATGATCATTACAGGTGAGAATCCCAAGTCACACCCCTGATGCCTCTCAATCTCTACAGGCTGGGGCATTATGGTCAGAAACCCTAACGCCTCAGGTGTTCGTTGGCATTTTCACTCCAAATTTTCAACATGGTTTTTTTGTGACCCCCACCTTATGAACAGTAGCAATATCAGTTTGTTAGCCGAAAGATGATTTTGCACAGTGACTACGCCATTTGGCACCACAGGTGCGAAAACACATTTCGAACAGGATGTGAAAAGTGACAGCTGTACTGTTCATGGGGAGGTGCAAAAAATGGCAATGTTGAAATTCTGCAGTGAAAATATTAAAAAAACTGGTGAAGTCACAAGCGTGCATAGAAAATGCACACGCACACCCGTAATGCAATTAATTTGGGGATTTTTTACAGGAGATTGTTAACACAGGGATTTTGTAACCTCTGCTTGTGAACAGTGTCACTGTGATTTTCTTAATCTTTTTTTTTGAAATTCAAGTTTATTGATTTTAACATAGCAAATACAAACAGGTCATTACATATTAGTGTCAAATATCCATTCATGGTATAAATAAGGTGAGAAAAAAATATATTATAATACCCACCCTCCACCCTACTAAAGCCCTTATAGAGTGTGTTAAGTAGTTGTATGTCTAGTTCTATCAACAAAGCCATGGCGGAGTCATATCTTGGTCATGTAGTCAAAGTCAAAAGGAGTAGGTGGGAAAAGGAAGGAGGAAAAGCCTTGTTGGGCATCAGAGAAGATATCAAGAGATCACTGGTGCAAATATAGGGCATATAATTTGCCCCACCTTTTATGGAACAGGTCCATGCGATTGTGAGAGCTGGCCATGAGTCTCTCCATATTGAAGCAAATTGAGAGTTCTGTCAACCATTCAGAATAGGTCAGGATCAGCTGGTCAGTCCAATGTTTAGGACCAGCCTTTTGACACTATAGACACTAAGGCCATGTGATATCGAGCTCCAGGCAATCTATGGTGGGTAGTCTCCTAGAATACATATATCAGGCGTAAAAAGGTTGGTAAGACCCAGTATAGGGTTGAGCTTGTCCTGAATAGAAGTCCACAAGGGGGCAACCTTAGTGCAATGCTAGAAAATGTGGAGCGAGTTCCCTTCACTATGTGAACATCTGGAGCAAAAGGGGAGAGATAGTTTATTGAGACAGAACAATTTATGGGGAGTATAATACATATTGTTTAGTATGTAATACTGGATGAGTCTAAATCTGTCTTGGGTGTGGTATCTGTGTAGGTCTTTCCAAATTCGGGTCCAGTTCGGGGTGGATTCTGGGAGTAGAGAAAGCCAGATGCGGGAACCCTCGAGCGACATCGGGAATTTATAGTCCAGTAGGTAGGAGTATATTAATGAGATGGAATGTGGTTTAGAGGCAAGGGTAAAAATGTGGGAGAGAAAAGGGTAGTGATTTTCTTAATCTGTCCCGAACAGTGATTTCCCACAGCGACCACGCATTTCTGCACTGGAAGTGCAAAAACACATTTCGGCCATGGTGTGAAAAATGACAGCTGTACTGTTTATAAGGAAGTGTGGAAAAATGCCAGTGATGAAAATCTGGACTGAAAATATTAGAAATCCATGAAGTTATGAGGGTGCGTGGAAATTGCGCAATGGTGGCTCGTAACACAGTCATTTTATGGACGTATTTCACCAAATTTTTAACATAGCCATTTTAACACTTCTGCTCATGAACAGTGTCACTGTGATTTTCTTAATCTGTCCGGAACATTGATTTTGCACACCGACTGCACCATTGTACGCTACATGGGTGAAAACACGTTTTGGCCGAGATGCGAAAAATGACAGCTGTACTGCTCATAAGGAGGTGTGGTAAAATGGCAATGTTGAAAATCTGGAGTGAAAATATTGAAAATTCGCAAACTTACGAGTGTGCGTAGGAACAGTGAAACACATGTTTGTAAAACAGTAATTTTTGGGAATTTTTTCACCAAATTTTTAACATAGCCATTTTAACACCTCTGCTCATGAACAGTGTTACTGTGATTTTCTTAATCTGTCCCAAACATTGATTTAGCACACCGAATGCACCATTGTTCGCTACATGCTCGGAAACACATTTTGGGTCAGATGTGAGAAATGACAGCTGTACTGCTTATAAGGAGGTATGGTAAAATGGCAATGTTGAAAATCTGGAGTGAACATATTGAAAATTCGTGAACTTACGAGCGTGCATAGGAATAGTGCAACGCGTGCTCGTAAAACAGTCATTTTTGGGAATTGTTTCACCAAATTTTCACCATAGGGTTTTTGGGGGCCTACCTCGCGAACTGTGACACTGTTGTTTCGTAAATTGGTCCCGAAAGGTGATTCCGGCGCGGTGACGAAATCACCTTTAAACTGATCCATCATGACAGTGACAGACTTCATGAGAGTCCCAAAAACCTGTGTTGAAAATTTAGTGAAAAATTCCCAAAATGTCTGAGATATGCACTAAAGTTGAAAAAATCCTATTTATTACATTATACAGCTTACGGCATTTCCTCAGTTCGTGGTTGGCTTTGAAGAGTGCAGGCGTGTTCCGGTCCACCGAAGATCATTGCGCCATGCTCCGGAGGTAAGTATGGGGTGAGGAGGGGGTGTGGGAGGCAGGGTGTGCAGAGGGTGAGCGCAGGTGGGGGGAGACTGGGTCAGGACAGTCAGCGAGGGAAGGTTTTTTTCTTTCAGGTTCCTTCTTTTTTTTTAACTTAGACAACACGGGACTTGTGCCACGCTGGGGTGGGCTCTCAGTGTGGCAGCTGGAAGGCTGTTTGGGGGACCATGGAGCTGATGGGGGATTGGGCACCCCCATTGGCCATACAATCTATTGCCACGCTGGGGTGGGCTCCCAGCGTGGCATCTGGAACTCTGTTGGGGGGGCGCAGCACTGCTGATGGGATTGGGCACCCCCATCAGCTATACAGTATGTGTGTGGGGAAAGCATGGGCATGCAGTATGCGTGCATGTGTGTGTGTGTTGGGAGGGAGTGCGCATGAGCATGCGATATCTTATCGCTGCTCACTGGGCGTAGCCCTCCCTTTCCAACTATCACAGCCATTGCATTTCAGCAGCTGTCTCTTAGACAGCTGCAGGTATTCATTGGAGAACTGCGGCCGTGCCTGCAAACACACTGACTGAATTGGAAGACGGGTGCCACACCTCCGAAAACTCGGATGATGGCACTATGTTTCTTGCACATGCATGCAAGCAAACATAATAATACATTTTGCAGAGCAAGTCTCGGCCAAGGAGCTCCAAAGGCTAACACCATCTCCCTCTGCTGATACTACTGCAGCAAAACTCTCTTACAGTAGAATGCTGAGGCAAGCAGGGTTCCATGGTAATGCCAGAGCTTTGTGAATGTGTCAGCTTTCCTAGTTAGATAACACAATTACCCAGCAGTTATAACTGTGTGGTGACTACATGGAATGCCACAGAAAAATGAATAAATAAAATAAATAAATAACCCAGTTGAGCAGAATAACCCAGACTCCTACTAGTGACAGTATATTGTGGAAGCTGCTCCTTTGGCCTGCAGGATAGAGTTCAGTTGTTTTTGTGCTTTTCTGTCATGTAGGCAGGGATCACACCAAACCAGAGGTAAGTGTACAACATGAAATTAGTGTCATCAATAATTTGGTGACTCATCAACAGATAAAAGCAGAGATTATCTTAAATCTCCTTGATATTTCATATACTTTTAGTGTCACCCAAGTAAGTTCAGAATCCAGGATATGACCTACTTCAAAATTTACCCCTTGTCAGAGGACTCCGATTACAGAATGTTACAGAATGCAGAGCTTGAGGCTGAGCTTCTTTGTGACAGAAAAGCAGTATAATGAACCAGACTGAAAATAGCCCAAACTATCACTAGCTATGCTAGGGAAGCTACTCCTTTGGTCTACAAGTAGAGTTCTGGAGCCCCATTCTCAGACACTAGGTTAGGTACTGAGTGATGTGAACCACTTAACGTAATCAATGACCTTGCAACCATTGCAACCTCTTCCCATATGTTACAAATGACATGCAACTGTGCAGAAAAGGAGGAGGGAGCCATTATGCAGATTAGCTGCAGTATCAGGTTCTGTAGCTAATCTATTTAGTTGCAACCTCCTGCACCCCCTCCCAAAGCCTATAGCTTTTTAGAACCTGGTCGTAATGAATGGTGCAGTGCTGTGATCTGGCAAACAGACATTACAAGGGACCCAAACTGAGGGGACATGAGTAGGGATGGAGAAAAAGTGGCACTCTGGGGCTACAGAGGGCAGTTCCACTGGATCTCAGAGACTAAGCAATGTTTAATGCTATGGTACCAGGACACAGGCCATTGGGCCATTGGTGAATCACTGGTCCATTAATCCCCATATAGGAAGGGAGACTTTTCTTGGTGGGTTGTTCATGTGCTAGCCAGTGTTGGCATAGTGCCATGCTGTTCCCCAGTCACATGCACAATCCAGCTTGATAGTGTGTACATTGAGAAAAAACAAATTCAATAGGTTTGCTAAGTGTGTTCTTAATTTTAACTGGCAACTTAATTGTGGGTGTTCTTATAGACTTTACATCTACCCAGACCTGCTGTATGACATGTCACACCTGAAATTGCCCTTGACATTGGCAATTCTTGAATCCTAGCAGGTGTCTCTGTTAACAATGCAAGTCAAGCACATTTTTTTGTTATGTTTTATTAGCTGGGACTTGTGAATACAATTTTCTGAATATTCATCTGAAATTTAGTATTAAGGTCCAAAATATTTGACTATTCAGTACTGGCCACCCCAAAGAACTGATCAAATAATTACTATAAGTGTGACAGCATGGCCATAGGCTTTCATTCATTAGAAGGCAACTAGCAAAAGTGGAGGGAAGACTGTGCCAGTTGCCTGCCATGAGACCTTAGAAATAATTGCTTTTGTGGCAGGGGAGCAGGGTGGAATTTATTTCGTGCCTAGAGGGTGGGAGATGGGGAAAGATTAATCTGCCAAGTTACATAGAAACATAGAAGATGATGGCAGAAAAATACCAAAGGTCCATCCAGTTTGCCCATGGGTCCCTATGTAACCCTGTGAGATACTGGTAATTGGGGTTTTACCCTTCCCCAGCAGTTGGACAGTGGTGGGAATTAATATTGGGGGGGCGGGTATTTTGGATGCATGCTGCAAATTATATTTATGTTCCCTGCTCTTTCCTGTCTTTGTGGCATGCTCTCATTTTGCCTGGACTGGGGGTTGAGGAGGGTGGTTTTGGAACTAAGAAGACTGGGATGGGGTTATGGTGTGCTTTTACTGAAATATGGACAACAACTGCATAGTGGGTGTGAAATACTGGGTGGATATCAGAATATTGGGCTGTTCAGGAATCATTCCTGAATATTTGGGAAGCCCTCCATTTGTGATATTTGGGAAAAAACATTTAGAGTGTGCACATCCCTAGTTATTGATCGTTTACCTGCCTCTTTGCTGTTGCTGATTCATTGGGCTGGATTATAGGAGGGACTGGCATGTTACAAGCATCATCCACACACATACACACATATATGCTCACACGCACACACACACACACACTGTGAAATTGCTGCAAGCATAAACATGCACATTCTGATTTTATAACAAACAGCTACATCTTTTCATGCACAGTTGCTATAGGTAGACAGGAATAAAAAACATACATACAAACCTACAATTGAGCCAGCTGAAAAAGGCCTTTTGGTCTATCATGTCTGCTTGAGTTTGCAGACCCCTCAGTGTCTACTGAGGGATCCAGCCCTCTCCCTGTTATCTACTTCTTCATGTCATACGTTTGCTGGGTCCCCTACCCCCATGATTAACTGGCTGACCTGGCTGGACTGTGCCCTCCTTCCCTTCACGCCTGTTTCTAGAGCCTCCTCCTTACCCCTTCCATTTTTCTGCCTCATCCCCATCCTGATCTTCTGCTCACCATCCACAGCCACTGCTACACCTCTTGCCTGTCCACCTCCCTTTGTCCATTTCTCTGTCTGCCCCACTCATTCTCTGCTTTGCTGCCACCACCTCTGCCTCTACCTACCCCCCCGTCCTTCACCACCATGGTCCTCCCCCTCATACCCATGTCTCCCTCCTGCTTATGCTCTCTCTGCTTGTACCAGAGTGTCCCTTCTCAGCACCCAACCAGTGGGAGGAATCTATTCCACACTGGCACTTCTGGGGGTGTTCTCACTGCCCGCCTCCCCCATTGCTCACTCCATTCCTCCTACTAATGTCTATCCCTTTCCCTTGGCCTCATCTCCCACTGGAGGAGAGGAACCCAAGGAACCTGCCTTAATTCTCTCTCCATCCCCCCATCCACCTGATTCCACTCCCAGGCTGGCCTCCACCTCCATTCCCCCAACCACCTGTCCTCATTTCCTGTGATTACCCCTGTTCCTCCCTCACACCTCTAGGATATCTCCCTTCACCAATGCTCCTATCTCCTGTCTCAGCTGCCATAATTGTGCCCTCGTCTGATCTACAGTAGGCTTCTACAGACTGGACACCCCCTACTTCCCAAAGAGTACTCAAGAAAACTGCTGCACCACACCCCCTGCAACTCATTATTCTTCCCCCATCATGCTCCCTTGGAAAGACTCCTCTCAACATTCTAATGTTCCACTCTCTCCTTACAGGGTGCCAATAAAGCCCCTATAACCCTACATAGCTGTGCTCTATATAGGCATTTGTCATGGCTAAATTGCAAACCCTTTCTGGTTGAACCCCATATTTGTACCTAGATGGGGATGACAATAAAGCTGCAACCCCTTAGTTTACCTTATCCATTGACCCAAGATAGGAACTTACTAACTGAACCTAGATGGGGATGGCTGTAAATTTGGAACCCCCACATTTTCTCTGTTAGCTGACCTTAGATAGGGACTAGATGCCACCCCTCAGTTAAACCTAAATGCAGATGACTGTATAGCTGCAACCCCTTATGTGTTCTGGTAGCTGACCCAAGATAAGAACTAGCTGCAACCTCTCAGCTACACCTGTCCATTTACTCTGTTCCCCACCACCTTGCCTCATCTACCCACTGTTGAGCAGTGTGGCCTACGACCTGTAGTCCTCCCAGCAGATGCCCTGCTGGCACCCCTGGATGTCACTTAGTTGGAGGCCACACTTCTGCTTTATGATGCTCATACTTTGGGGTTACTAATGTGAGTGATTGCTTGGCTGGCCCCTCAGGGAGTTAAACAGGAGACTGCAGCTGTGCAAGTGGCCAGCTACAATCATGTGATCAACCTTCCTAGCAAATGACGTCTGCTCCAGTTGCTGAGTTAGCCTGCCCTCAGCCAGACCTCCCTCTTCTCCACTTTGGCCCACAACAAGTTCAAGTACTTTCTGGAATTACAGCATGTTAGATAACTTCAGCAACAAACAGCAGCAGAATGAACCTTGTTGAGATCAGAAAGAAAAACCTACCTTCCAATGTCCTCCAATCCTCTTAGCTGCAAAAGGGAGAAATAAAATAGCTTTTGCTTCTTAAACTACCCATTGCTGGGTTAGCCCGCCTTCAGTCTGTCCTCAGCTAGACCTCTCTTTTCCCCCTTCCTTTAGCCCACAACAAGTTCAGGTACTGTCTGGAATTTAACCATATTATATAACTTCCTGTCATTTCAGCACATTATGTAACTTCAGCAACAAATAGCAGCAGAATGCACCTCGTTGAGACCAGAAAGAAAAACCTCTTGTCCAGTTGCTCTGCCCTTACCCTCTGGCATCCTTCGAGCCTCCTAACTGAAGGAAGATAGAAAAAAGCCTAGATTTTTATTTTTAAAGGGTCACTGTCTGCCTTCAGCTTACTTCTGTGGCTATATTCAGAAATGTGACTGCACCCCACAGCAGTGTATAATTGGATCCTGAATACACTGCAGAAATGACTGCCTTGAATCCATACCAATTTTAACAATTTGATTGAAAACTCAAACTCCACTGGCCCATTAGCATTTGTGGCCACCAGATATCAAAGCATAGTCAAAGCACGCTCAAAGTTCTAAAATGCTGCCAAAGCACCTGGTAGGCTAACCCAAGGATGAGTTCAGTTGTTTTGATCAAGTTCAGCTAAACACTGCTTCTGATAGCAGAAAACAAGCTGAACATGGCAAAGTATTTCATTTTTTAAAACGAGCACCCTAACGTGTGTAAATCCCGGTCTGATAGTTGAGTCGTGACTCTGGGCATGAACACTGCCTGTGCTTGCCCAGTATCATGGCTTCAATTTCCAGACCAGGATTTACATGAGTTAGGGCACTTATTTCTAAAAATGAAACACTTTGCTACCTTTCAGCTTGCTTTCTGCTATCAAAAGCAGTATTTAACTAAACTCTGTCAAAACTACTGAACGCATCCATTGATGAGCCTATTAGGAACTTTGGCAGCATTTTAGAACTTTGAGCATGCTTTGATATTGGATGGCCACAAATACTAGCAGAGTTAACATTTTCAGTAAAATGGATAGAAATTTGTATGGAAGTGAAGTAGCCGTTTCTGTGACATATTCAGGAGCCAATTATATACTGCTGCAGGAGGTGCAGGCATTTTTCTGAATATAGCCACAAAAATATGCAGACGGTGGACAGTGACCCTTTAAATGTCAATTGCTGCATTAGCCTGCCCTCAGCTAGACCTCCCTCTTCAACCCCCTCCTTTAGCTCACAGCAAGTTCAAATACTGTCTAGAATTTCAACATATTATGTAACTTCCTGTAATTTTAGCACATTATATAACTTCACCAATAAACAGCCGCAGAATGCACCTTGTTGAGACCAGAAATAACATTCCCTTGACTGATTACTCAACCCTTACCCTCTGGCATTCTCCAATCCTCTTTGCTGCTAAAGGAATGTAACATGTCTAACAAAGATGGCAACTTGTAGAAAATATTTCTCAAAAGTGACTAAAAAGAAGAAAAGTTTCACACATCACAATAGTTCTCATCTCATTTTCATGTATATGGCCATTTTGTATCATGGTTAAGCAGTAGATGGTTTGAACTTCTAATGGAGCTGTTGGAACCAATTTAATATTGCTCCAGACCTGGATGTAAACTAAGCCAGAGCTGGTGTCAGAATCAGAAGGCTCTGGATCTGTTTCATAAAACATATTCCGTTGTCTCTACAAGTGAGAAATTTTCCACATTGTCTCTTGCATCTCAAAGATAATAACTGTTTTGTATATGCTCTGTCTACCATTCCTTTAATTACCCAAACACATCATAATACTACCAACCACAATGTACAAGCCTGCTTACTCCAGCCAAGCCATGCTTAGAATATGATGAACAGCACTAATTACAATATTTCAAATGGGCATAATGTTCTTTTGTAAACACATCTCAGAACTGAATCACTTTCCCCAAACATTGTATAAAATATTTTAGTTTTATCCACTAAAACTCCTAGGACCCGGGCCCAGTAGTGGGAGGGCTTTGGAGCTAGATGCCTTTTTTCCACCCACACTGATGACAGGGTTTGGTAATGGACCAAGGTGACTTTGTGGCTGGCTGAAGGAGGGAGGACTGAGCATCCCAAGGACTGCTCTCCTCCCTTGAGGAGGGGGGACATTGACTTCTGCCACTTGCCTATCACCCAGTGGAGGCTGGGCAGCAGAAAAACAGGACCAGCTGATGTGGACAGAGGATTGATGATACATCGCACATGTTCATCAAGATGCACATGAGTGGTTGCCTCATGCACAGTTCCTGGTGGGCAAAATTGGGGGAAACCACCTCGACTCGCTCTGCATCCCCCTAGACCCCCCACAACCCTATGCAGCAGGTCACCCACCAAACATGGCTCATAGGGAATGGTGGTTAACCTGTAAGTCCACAAAATAGGTCAGTGGTGGGGCTGGGGGGAAGTCACTGAGACTAGGGTTGCCAGGAGGCAAACAGGAATAATGAAAAAAAAAAACTCCCAGGACCCTCACTGGTCTGTGTTCTATAGCATACAGCTATTTAAGCAATAATGCATGACAGAGTGTGTGTCATGCTGGGATAATGTCATGCCTCAGGTGGTTGGGCATGAAGCTGCTGGCTAAGTGCATCCAGCACCCAAGAACTGACGTTATCTCAGCACGACACACACATTGGAATCCATTATTGCTGTTATACAATGGCTCATTTGTAAAATAATAAATAAATAAAACTTTTTTTTTGTATGGCTAGATCTAAACACATAAAAAAGTCCCTTGTTACAGTTGTTGGCCAGTAGATGGTGTTCTTTGGATGTCCCTGTTCCACTTTGTCATTCTTTCAGCCTTCCACTTTTGTCTCCTTTTCTGTTCGCCTTTCTGTGTCCTGGTCCTGGTACACGTTAATCCCCCCCCCCAGTCTCCAGTAACAGCAAGACAGATTGGGCTGATCAGCAGTGTTTGGGTAGGCTGCTGAGTGAGAACTGTGCAGCTTTAAGTTTGGGATGTTCAGGTGGGCTGGTGAACAGCTCTCACTTTCGGCATGTTCAAACAGAATGGGTTCACCGAGGTACATCATGTTCAGCTGGGCTGTTCGGGGACTGAGGGGAGGGCAGTGAGTTATTTACTTAAAATTGGTAACCAGCAGAGGCATGCTGAGCTGAGGCTCATTTCCAGGTACAACCGGGGGAAAGGGGAAAGGGACTAGCACAATTACAACCAGAATACTGTCAATCAGGTGATGTGCTTACAATGAGTATGACATAAAGAGCATAAGTTGAGTGCAGTGCAGACAGAATGACAAAACATTGCCTATGGAGGACAAAAGAATTAGCATACAAATGAACCATTTAGATTTGGCAAACTTAAAGTGCATAGTGCCAGAGCGAAGGAAGGCTGAGCTCGTGCTAAAAGTGAGAGTCAAAACAGTAAAATTTAAAAACATTTACTTTTTTGATCTCAGTGGGGAAAAAAGGAAACCAGAGTTGGGCGATCACTAACTGTACCGTGATGTGTTTTTAAAAAGCGCAGGTGGTTATGCATTGTGTTTGCTTGGGGGGGGGGACAAAACAGTGAGACAGTGAGGACAGCAGTTACATATTTTAATTGCTTTTTGATTTTGTTTGTGTTACACTGGCTACAAGTTGCTATCTGCAGAGAAAAGTAGATACAAATGTGACTGGCATGGATGGCAGGGAAGCTGTGTGCAGTAACATTTTTTAGTTTAAAATGTAAGCAGGTCATGTGGCTGCAGGACCTTGGCACAGTGATGTTGTGCTGGGATAACATCACTGTAACGGGTGGCCACTGACCAGTCAGATTGCTGAAAATATTATCTGCTATTGTATGCTTAAGGTTTACTCACTATGTATGCTGTTAGTTTCTAGCACTATGTATGCTGTTAGTTTCTAGCCTTTTACTTGACTTCACTAAATGGCATAAACACCTTATGCCCATATTCCAGATGTATCAAAACTTCCTGAATTTGATTGCTTTGCCCATCATATGCACAACACCTCCGCTGCCCATTGTTGTTTTATTTCCAAATGTTTTCACTTTCAAGCATGCGTCTTCTCCCAGGCCTTCAATATATAAAGTAAATAAAAATGAAAGTGACCTATGCATTTGGCACTCCATTTGAAACCTGTCACCATCCAGTTTCCCTTTACTATCACTCTCTGCCTTCTGTCTCCAAGTTGGTTCTTTATCTGCTCCAGTAACTCCCCCATACCATGCTTACTGACTTTGTAAATCAACCTTTCAGATAGGACTGCATCAAATACTTGCCTGCAGTCAGGATAAACTGTCCACTGCATCATCCTTGTATACCACTTCTGCAACCTACTGTACTTAAAGGACTCTAATTAGGCACAGTCCTCTCTCTTTGTAAAATCCTACTAATAATCTTTTATCAAACAATAAAGGAAGGCATTTTTATAATTTTGATTTTATAAAGCACTTCTCATACAGACTGTATGCCACAGTGCTTTGCAATCCAGGAGAGACAGATGAGAGCATGTTGCTGCACAGCATAGAGCTACTGTGCATTAGAGAAAGGTTACAGAAATATTAAGTACAGGGAGGTTAAGTGACTTGCTTGAGATCACAAGTAAGCGTGAGTAAGTGGTGGTTGTGGGATCTAAATCTAGATTTCCAGAATCATAGCTCTGTGCCCTAAGCCCTAGACCAAACTTACTTTCTAATTGTATTTTGATAAGAGTTCCCCATCCTGTGGCCGATCAGTATTGCCAGTACAGTTGCTCTGATATAATATTAATCACACCATACATGCTCTAATGAATTACACAGGTATCTAGAGGTTAATCCTCTGCGGGATACATCTGTTCCAGGTCACTTTTGTAGGGTAGTTTTGGCTTAAAGACAAGACTGCCCCTGTGCTGGGTGAGTACAGGGATAAAGTCACCAAACTGAGAACAATAAATCCAGCAACACTCACCATAATATCCAAATTAAGGTACAAAAGGCAGTTAAATATTAATTAGTGATTTACTGCCAAAAAAAAGGTACCTATGTGCATCAGCCCATCCTAGAGATGCTGGCAAGAACAGCAGCAGGACCTCCAACCAGTTTCACCTAAAGCGTCATCAGTCAGAGTCCTGCTGCTGTTCTTGCAGTCATCTCCATAAGGGATTGACATGCATACATAGTGTTTTTGACAATAAATCACATGCATATTTAACTGCCTTTTGTACCTTTATTTGCTGGTTTTTGCTTATCCAGGCTTTGTTATCTATTCTCCTGTTATTTCTGTGTCAGCCATATAGGCCACAATTAATGTTAAATTGATTAAACTGAAATGATTCTGCTGGTGAAACCAACAAGGTATGTGCTATGACACAGTGGTGATAACATGCACCAGAGCAGACAGGCCAGCGGACAGGTAGCCATGTAGGGCTGGTACCGTATTACAGTAGCATGGGCCAATTAGCATTGTAGTTTTGTGACTAGACAAAGTGACCTGGAGGGAGGAGTAAACACTGCATCAGTTTGGAGAGATAAGAATGAAGACTGTGCAGCCCATCTAGTCCAACTCATTGTTATCCTAACGGCAATAACCTGAACTTCAAACTCATACTGTATGGAGGAGGAAGAAGAGTGTGTTTGCCAGGTGCAGTTATATTGGTGCTCAGTTAGCTTAAAAATTAAATCAATTAGACTTTACTGGAACTGACTGAAAATCAGCTTGTTAAGACTGGAAAACAGATTGGAATACAGGTATTACTGTATAAGTACAGGGCACATGGCAAGTCAACTCATCAGAACTGGAAAAGCTGCAGGTAGGCAGGCATCATTGAAATACTAACAGCAGTACATCCTGTAGTACCACCCACACAGGAATACTGTTTGAGAGGAGAATAGTATAGTAATCAGCGTGTCAAAGTTGAGAGATGTGTAGAATAACTGAACTAAGATGTCCTGATCTCACACAAACGTATATTGTCCTGAAAAAAAAGTTATTTAATTATCCACTGTATCTTTTCTCATTCTCAAATAAGATTTTCATGAAACAATGGTGGCACTTGACAATAGACCACACAGGAAATTAGCTCATCTAAAGGAAACAACACCCACCATAATGCAGGCATGGTGCACAATGGCAGTACACGCAGATTACAGGTCACATAAATCAGTTCATGGTTTGACATGTAAATGAAACAGTCAACCAGGCAGCAGGAAAATATCATGATAGAAGTTCAGGCAACACAGGAAGACAGAAACATAGAATTTGATGACAAATAAGAACTGCTTGGCCCACCCAGTCTGCCCATTTTTCCACAGGTGATTCTTTCTGCAGATTCTATGTTTGAAAGTCTGACAATACACAGGAATTTTGTCACTGAGACAATATCCAACAGGCTCACAAAACAGAAAATCTGGAGAATACTCTCCACAAAACTAACTTATGTATTGTCAGACTGCCAAACATAGAATCTCCAGAAAGAATCAACTGGGACTAGTCAGATAACTTTTTATTGAATGCCTACAATATACACAGGAGACTATGCAGCCTCTCATAAAAGTATTTTGTCTCCCCAACAGGGGTAAATCACAATTCTCACTTTCATCTGCAACATCTGTTCTTGACAAAGATGCAACACCTGCAGGGTGAACAGCAGTTTCAGTGTTAAAACTGGCAATGGTTTTAGTTCGGTTTGCACCGGAGAATAACCAGGAGGAGTGATAAAAAAAGTTAGTCTAAAGGGAGCCCTACCATTTTTGCAAGCAAAGACATACATATACCTGGATGTTAGCCCCCAAACCCAGGCATGGCAGAGAAGGTTCCTGCAGCTAAGGTCAGAAGTGTCTGAAATTGAGGGTACATTTTCATTATTATACCCATGTAAAATGCAAGTTATCCTAAATTCTATAAAATACCTTTTCTTTGACCCTGATCAACTGATGGACTTTGTTAAATCGAGGAGAGCCATAACACAGGAAAGTGCCTCATCAAATGAGTCTGAGGAGACAGACACTGATATACCGGAATTGGAAGAGGCACATGAAGAAACCATATGATTTAAAGTGAAAAGTAAGGACTATGAAACACAGTCTTAATTGTTTGGTTTTACCATGAGTAAATGTTAAAGTGATGAATTCACATAGTGTGTAGATAATGGCCTTCATTTGTCTAATATACTTGTTTTGTTCCATATCTCCTCCCAAGTTTGAAGAATGGACTTTTTCATTTTTTCATCTTTTTCTTCCTATTATACATGGCTAATGAAAATGGCTTTCATGCTGTATTAATATATGTTCCTTACTGTCATATGTTGGGGTAGAAGGTAAAAGGAGACTAAAACGTATGTGGCTAAAGCCATTATCAACTGCGTGCTTCATGTTCTATTTCTTTGTATATGGCCATAGTTATAAGTGTATAACTAAAATTATTTTTGTACGAGTGGGTTTAAGGGTGAAATAAGTCAAATTTTCATCTTTTTGCTTAGTTGATTAATGTAGATAGCTCATGTGATTAACTGAAGTGTAATATTTATAGATAGGATTAGAAGGAGTCTAATGTTTGGAATGAGAGGGTAGCTTGTAATATATGAACTAAATATGTTATTACTTAGTATACTAGCCTAAAGAGAGTCAATTTATATGAACTTTAAAATTGAGTTACAGTAGAAGTAGCTTAAATGGGACTGCTCCATGGATACCTTTTTGTCCCATTTAAGCAGCCATCCTGATTAAGAGAAGCTAAAACCACCCAAAAGCACTCAAACACAGTAAGAGACAATAAGAGACAAGTGTAGTGATTACAGCTCTTTTTTTGAAATTGTTGTTTGTTCTGGTGAATGGCAACTTTATTTATTAGAACTTAAAAACTTTAAAATCACTTATCTTTGCCACTGAACTTTCCAGCAGCATTTTAGTGTCCATCTTTAGTGATTTCAGCACCTTTGTCTCTGGCAGTGAATAAGTCTGTAATCATTTTTGTCTGGACTCCAACACAAGCTGTTATAGAATTACCCCTTTGAACTTGATTAAATGCTCCCAATGCTTGAGTTTATTGTTTTTAAATTGAGAGTCTCGTAGACACTTCCACTTTGCTGATGTCCCTGACTGGAGATCGTCATTGCCATCCTCCACAGTGGCAAATGGCTGCTCTGTATTTTTCTCTGTTAATGCTATGCATATGTCCTCCACTGATAGCTCACCATTTGTTTGTTCTTGTGCATCTAAATCAACAAATGCCACAAATTCATCCAGTAACATGTAGGTGGGACAGTCAACATCAGCAAGGGAATCATTAGATTGAGTTTCATCACTCTTTGTAGTAATGGCATGCTCCTCTATTTCCACAGTAAAGTCTGCCTTTTTGAGATCCTGAACTGTTTAGCCACCATAGACAGTGAGGTACTTGGAAGCTGTAAGGCTTCAATGAGTTTTACTTCATCACACAGAGGTAGGTCAGCTCTTTTTGCAGATTTCATCTTGACAAACAGAGGTAACAGTCACCCCTGTCCAAAAATCCTATTTATTCCACCCCTTCATAATGGATTGCTAATGAGGTGCAAATGGGCAACCAGCACCTTGGCAGCAACTTGATGAAAAGAGTGGGAGAGGGTTTTTTCCCAATACATCAGGAGACAGGTCCATCCCAGATTAATAGGGACCCCTTAGCACCAAGTATCACTGTAAACCAAGGTATTCATTGCATGGGAAATACAAGAACAAGGGATGCTGCCACCCCTTAACAAACAGATATGCCCTTTTGGCCAGTGAGACTATAGAAAACATTATCCATTTTAGTGATGAGGTACCTATGGAAGCCTAAAACCACTGTAAAGAAAGAGAGACCCCGAGACAACTGATAGCGTTAGGAGACTCCATTATCAAATACACAGACAGTCACATCTGCAAATATGACAAAGAAAATATAATGGTGTGTAGCTAATCTAATCTAATTTAGGAGGCAGTATAGAGCAGTGGTCTAAGGCTCTGAGCTGCAAATCTGGTGACATCCAGCAGACCAGACCTCGGTTTGAATCCCACAGTTTCCACTTGCATACTGTGTGACCCTGAGCAAGTCACTTAACCTCCTTGTGCTCCCAGGTCGCTCCTGTAAAAAAGCTTTCAGCTTAGTGTGCTATACCTGGTTAAACAACTAAATAAAATAAATAATCAGGGGCAGGGGTGAGTGATAATAACAAGAATGGCCAATAAAATATTCCACAGGGCAGGAGAGAAACCACTGGCAGTAATAAATGTGGGTATAAATGCTATAGACAGAAAAAGAGAGGGAGAGGTAACTAAGGACCTCATAAACCTGGCAAATAAGTTGGAAAGTAAGGAATGTGAAATAATATTTTCAGACGTTCTTCCTGTACCCAGGGCAAATCATAGAAGGCAGCAGGAGATACATCTGTTCAACCAATGGCTAAGGAAGTGGACACAGGAAAGACACATCAAGTTTGTAAGACATTGGGACAAGTTCTGGGAAAAACCTGATCTATACTGTAAAGATGGACTGCATTTAAATCAGAAGAGAAGTAGAACCTTGGGTTTAAGCTTGGTTATGGCAGCAACATCTAATTTAAACTAGCCAGCTCAAGGGTGAAGGGTTTGCTGTCACAACCAAAACAGGTACATAACATTCAAAATAAATATCTAGTGACAAAAATAGCTAACATTATGTCCCTTAATGCCCGAAGTCTCAATGGTGATAAACTGGCAGAACTATCAACTGTGTTAACTAAAAATACAATGGATTTTGTTTGTATAACTGAGACATGGTGGGACAGGGATAGTGATTGGAATAAGGATGTACAAGGCTTTCAACTTTTCAGCAGAGGAGAAGGTGTAGCAATATACTCTAGGGAAAACATTGAGTGTCAATTACTGGAAACAAATAATACCATAGACACTGAAGTTGAATCTGTCTGGATACAAGTATCAGAGTTAAAGGGAAAAGTTTTTACCCTTGGAACATTCAATAGACCCCCCAATAACAACACACAGTCCACAGGCTTATTATTAGAGCAATTCTCAAAAATCACTGAAAAAGGGGGCATAATCATAGTAGGAGATTTAAATTTTCCTAATGTAAACTAGTCAGAATATCGGGAAAACAGTGCAAAGAACTAGAAAATCCTAGATACCCTAGACTCTCTTGAGCTACACAAACTGACAACTGAACCAACTAGGGGTAATAATATACTTGATAGAATACTAACTAATATCCCAGTGAAGATTGGTAACATAAATATCAATGCCCCACTGTCTAAGAGTGATCACAATATGTGTCTTTTACATTAAACAAGGAAAAGAAATATACCAGGGGATCAACAGTCATGTCTAACTACCACAAAGCCAACTGGGAAGCTATAAAGTATACACTTCACAAAATTAACTTGCCGTAAAAAATGGCAACACTAACTGCAGAAAATGCATGGTCACTATTGGTACAAACAATAAGTACACTTGAGGACAAATTCATTCCAGAAAGAAAAAAATATAACATTAGGGGAAAAAAACACTGTGGTTCAATAACAAAATAAAAAGACCAATAAATAAAAAAGGATTATTTGCGGTCCTGAAGAACAACAAATGTGAGAAAATATAAAAAGTCACTGAAGCTATTAAAATCTACCACTAAAAAAGCACACAGTTACACTGAATTTAGATTGGTCCATTCAAAGGACAGTATGAAAGGTTTTTACTCCAAGTAAATAGCAAAAGAGAATCCTTAAGGGTCATCAGCCCCCTAAAACTAAATGACACTGAATACAACAAACCAGAAGACATGGCATGCTTATTTGATGACCATTTTTGCTTTGTATACATTAAAAACAATGACATATCAAATAATCTGAGTAGAGATATACCAAGTCACAGTCAGGAATACATAGATATTATTAGATCGAATACTGTAAAAGGCAAACTCTCCAGACTTGACTGTAATAAATCATATGGGTCTGATGGTTTGCACCCAAGAATTTTGAAAGAACTGGCTGAGGAATTATCAATACCAATAACAATAATAGGAAATAAACTATTATAGAAGGAACTGTCCCTAGGGATTGAAAGAAGGCAATAGTGGTTCCTATACACAAGAAGGGAAGTAGGAATTCACCATCTAATTAACGTCCCATAAGCCTGACATCATTAGTATGTAAAATCATTGAAGGAGTAATAAAGGATGAAATCATGGCCGACCTAAAACAATGGGGATGTGTAGATAAAACCCAGCATGTGTTTACCAAAAACAGGAGCTGCCAACACAAATCAAATCTAATAAGCTTTTACAACTTAGTTACAAAACACCAAGATCAAAATAAACCAGTGGACATGATTTTTTGTTTTAATTTCCAAAAGGCATTTGACACACTGCCACATAGGATAGCATGACCAATAAATTGACAGAGCTGAACATTAATGGTAGAATAGTACAATGAATTGCTGCATGGCTCTCAGATAGAACACAAAGATTCAGGGTAAATAGTTCCCTGTCTGGGGATTGAGGTGTTACTAGTGGGGTCCCCCAGGGATCAATTCTTGGACCAGTATAGTTTAACCTATTTGTTCAAGAACTCCAAATAAAAGGAGAAAATACATTAGTCAGATTTGCTGATGATTTAAAATTGGGAGGCACTGTCAGCACAAATGAGGAATGAGACATCATGAAAAAAAGATTTCAGCCATATAGTACAGTGGGCAGATAACATGAACCTTAGCCTCGAGAAGTGCAAGGTTATGCACTGTGGTATAAGTAACCCAAAACAAAATGATCATATCCACGATAAAGATTTAAAAAAAGTAGAAGAATTCAGGGACCTGGGAGTAACTATTTCCAGTAATATGTCAAATAGTACTCAAAGCAAGTAAGTGGCCAGAAAGGTCACTCACTTAACCAACTGTATTATAAGATATTTTGCAAATAAATCCCAGTCAGTGATGTTACATAGAAACATAGAAACATAGAATTTGACAGCAGATAAGGACTGCTTGGCCCACCTAGTCTGCACATTTTCCTACCTAACAGATAAGCTGCAGATCCTGGTTAACCAACACATTACTTCCTCCTACCCCCCACTAGGACTGCCTTATGTCTGTCCCATGCATTCTTGAATTCCTCCACTGTTCTTGACTCTACGACCTCCTCAGGGAGGCTGTTCCATGCATCCACAACCCTCTCTGTGAAAAAATACTTTCTCACATTACCTCTGAGCTGTCCCCCCTCTATCTTCAAATTGTGCCCCCTTGTTCTTGCACATCTCTTTTTCTGAAAGATGCTACCCTCTTGGACTTTGTTGATTCCCTTGAGGTACTTGAAAGTTTCTATCATGTCCCCTCTCTCCCTTCTTTCCTCAAGCGTATACATATTAAGCTCCTTTAGTCTTTCTTCATATGTCTTCTGGTGCAGACCATGCTCCATTTGGTTGCCCTCATCTGGACAGCCTCCACTCTGTCTATGTCTTTCTGGAGATGGGGTCTCAGAACTGCACACAGTACTCCAGATGGGGTCTCACCAACTGTCTGTACAGAGGGATAACAACTTCCTGTTTTCTACTATTGATGCCTCTTCCTATGCATCCCAGTATCCCCCCAGCCTTCCTTACTGCCTTCTCACATTGCTTGCCCACCTTTAGGTCATCTGATATAATTACCCCCAGGTCCCTTTCCATTTTTACTGTCGTCAGTATCTCACCCCCCATTGTGTATGCTTCCCCTGGGTTTTTGTTTCCCATGTGCATTACCTTGCACTTCTTTGCATTGAATCTGAGCTGCCATACATTTGACCATTCCTCCAACCTTGCCAAATCCTTTCTCATCCTTTCCACTCCATCTTGTGTATCAACCCTGTTGCAGATCTTTGTGTCATCTGCAAAGAGACATACTTTTCCTTCCAGTTCCTCTGCAATGTCACTTATAAAGACATTAAAAAGGACTGGTCCCAGTACTGAACCCTGCGGTACCCCGCTAGTAACCCTCCTTTCTTCACTGTGTACTCCATTTACTACTACCCTTTGCGTCCTGTTGTCTAGCCAATTTTTTATCCAGGCTACCACCTTGGGACCCACTCCAAGGCTGGCTAACTTGTGTATTAATCTTTTGTGTGGGACTGTATCAAATGCATTGCTAAAATCTAGGTAGGCCACGTCCACAGCCCCTGCCTGGTCTACTACTTTGGTCACCCAGTCAAAGAAATATGTTAGATTCGTCTGACATGACCTTCCCATCATGAATCCATGCTGCCTTGGGTCCTGTGCCCCACTGGCCTCTAGGTACTCAACAGTTCTTTCCTGCAGAAGTGATTCCATCATTTTCCCTATCACTGAGGTCAAACTAACTGGTCTGTAGTTTCCTGCATCTGTCCTGCTCCCACTTTTGTGAAGAGGAATCACATCTGCCCTCCTCCAGTCCTCGGGTACCACCCCATCCTCCCAGGATTTGTTAAAGAGAGTAGTCAGCGGTGTCACTAGTTCTACCCTTAGTTCTTTTAGAATTCTTGGGTGAATCACATCAGGCCCCATTGCTTTGTCCACCTTCAATTTTATTAGTTCTTTCAGAACCCTTTCTTCTGTAAATGGACTGGTATCGACCCCCATCTTTAGAGTGTTTATCTTGTTTGGTTTAAGTACCTCCCCCTCCTCTTCCTTTGTGAATACTGAGCAGAAATATTCATTCAGTATCACTACTTTTTCGCTGTCACCCTCTACCCACATTCCCTCCCCTTTATTAAGCCTCAGTATCCCTCCTTTGGTCTTTCTTCACTCCCTAATGTACCTATGAAAGATCTTATCCCCCTTCTTAACAGAATTGGCTATCCTTTCCTCAGTTTGGGCCTTTGCTATTCTGACTGCCTTCCCAGCCTCTTTCTGCTTTAACTGATAAAGTTCTCAGTCCTGCTCCTTCTGTGTTTCCTTATATTTCCTGAATGCTATCCTTTTCTCCTTAACCTTCCCTGCCACCTCTTTTGAGAACCATAGCATTTTTTCCTTCATTGTGTTTTATTGATTTGCTTTACACAAAGGCTTGTTGCCTCTGTGATGGCTGTTTTGATTACTCCCCATTGTTCCTCCACCCCTCCTTCTTGCCTGTTTGCTAGTGCTTTTCTGAGGCACTCTCTCATTTTCCCAAAGTCAGCCATCCTAAAGTCCAATACTCTTGCTTTTGTATGGCTTGATTGTATGGCTGTGTTTATCGTGAACCACACTGTTTGGTGGTCACTTGTTCCCAGATGGCTACCCACTTCTAAATCTGAGATTCTTTCTCCATCCCCATTTGAGAGTACCAGGTCTAAGATTTCTCCCTCCCAAGTGGGTTCCAATACTAGCTATCTGAGGCATGCCCCCCTGTAGGGCATCAAGAATGACCCTGCTCTTGGATGTGCCTGCAGCAAAGGTGTTCCAGTTAACATCTGGCATATCCAGGTCCCCCATCAACAATATCTCCCCTTTTTCTGCCATTCTAAGGAAGCCTTCTATCATTTCCTTGTCCATTCTCTCCCCCTGAGATGGGGGCCTGTATACAACCCCCCATACAGATTGTGGTGTCATTTCCTGTCTCCAGGGTGACCCAGAGTGCCTCATCTGCTCCCTGTTTACTCATTAGTTCTGTTGCTTTGATCCCTTCCTTTACATAGACAGCTACTCCTCCTCCTCCTTCTCTTTTACCCTCCCTGTCCCTCCTGTAGATTGTGTATCCTGGTACATTGACATCCCAGTCATGGTTCTCTGTGTACCATGTTTCTGTGATTGCCACAATATCCAGGCAACCCTCTTCCATCAAGGCCACTAGTTTAGGGAGCTTGTTATACAGACTACAGGCATTGGTACTCATCACCCTCCACTTTTTGATAGCCTTACCCCTTTTAGCCCCATTCCTGTCCTTACTGCCTTTGCCTTTTTTTACATTTACCTCTGTTCTGCTCCCTAATAACTTCTCTACCTTGGTGTTTACCTCACTAATTACCATGTTTTGTTGGGGGAGGCTGGGATTTCCCTGCTCCTTTTCAGTGCCTCCCCCCTTGGCTAGTTTAAATGCTTGCCAATGAAGCATTTAAACCTCTCACCTAGGATCCTGGTTCCCCCCCCGGACAGATGCAGACCATTACACCAGTATAAGTCTGCATCCCTCCAGGTGGCTCCCCAGTCCCCAATGAAGCCAAAACCCTGAGCCCTAGCATCACCCTTGCCATAGACAGGCAGCACCTCCGAGAAGGTTACCGTATGCGCTACTTGTCTAAGGCCCCTCCCCAACTCTACAAACTCCTCTTGCAATGCTCTGATCCCATTCCTAGCCAGGTCACTTGTCCCTAGGTGGACAATGACATCCAGCTCCCTCCCTCATGCAGCTCCTCTCACGATCCTGAGGATTCACTTCCTGTCCCTCCAAGCCATGGTGCCAGGAAGACACCTTACCTCCCTCTCCCCTTCCTCCCCCATTTCTACCCCCTAATGATTGAGTCCCCCACCAGGAGCTGTTTCCTTCCCCTGTGGGGTCCCATGCCACCCTCCTGTGGGTCTCCTTTGTGAAGGTTCCCAGCATCCTCCTTGGTCTCCTCTGCAGGTGCCTCCATAGAGGAACCACTATCTACCAGAAGAGTGAATGAATTGTGGAGAGGTACAGCTGGAGGGATGCAACTCTGTTCCACCACACTCTCCCTCCCTGAGTCCACCCTGGTCCAGCCTCTCCTCTTTCTTGGCAACCTCTGAGGTAGTGGCATTGGCCCTGGTTGTCCCTGGGTGGGGGAGGAAGGTTCTCAAATCCTAGCCAGGTCAGCCTGGAGATGGGCAACCTCCTCTCTCAGACCAGAGAGATGCCTTCAAATAGGGCAGTATCGCAGCCTCCAGAATGTCTCTCGGAACACTGCCGCCCACAGCCATTGCACTGCACCACTCCAAACATGTCTTATTTTGTGCCACCTCTACTGTTTCTCTGTATTCTTACTCTCTCCTCTCCTTACAACTCTCACGCTTCCTGTTCTGGGAAGGCAACTTCCTATCTTCTTCAGTAGCCTCCTTCTTCCTTGCTCAATGTCAGACCACCAGCCTGGGGGGGGGAGAGTGAGCTACTTTTTTCCTTTAGGGTTGAAAAAAACAGTGTTTCTCTATGATCCTTCCCTTCCTACTGCCAAACAGGAAGTTCCTATTGACAGTCCAATCCAGTGGCTATAAAAGTAGAACTGGCTTTGGGTGGGGGGGTGGAGGGGTGGGATGGAGGGCAATTAGAAAAAAGGCTAGCAACAGGAAGTTGTAATTTGAGTCACATGCTTTTATAGTGTCTAAGCCACACCCCCAGTTAAGCTCTCTTTCCTCCTACTGGTTTAGCAAAGTCAGCTGATACAGTACCCTTCCAGCACAGAACACACACTAACTTTCTTTCTTTTCTTTCTTTTTTTTAAACCCTAAATAAGACCCCCTTCTACTTCGGGTTTAAAAAAAAAAAGAAAGAAAAGATGGAAAGTTAGTGTGTGTTCTGTGCTGGAAGGGTACTGTATCAGCTGACTTTGCTAAGTTACCACTTTATAAATCTTATGTAAGACCACATTTAGATTATTGCTCACAAATGTGGAGTCCAGGACTCAAAAAAGACACCGAGGTGTCAGAAAAAACACAGCACTGGTACACTAGGAAAACTGGAAACTTAAAGAACACCCAATATACAACTAAGCTAAGCAAATTGAAGCTATGGCCACTTGAGAAAGAAGGCAAAGAGGGTATTTGCTGACATTATACAAAATACTTCAAGACATAGCACTAACAAGTGACCCAGAAATTACCTATAAAGAAAATATTTACAACTTAAGAACACATAGTATGCATATACAGGACTCTGTAGCTAGGACCAACATGAGGAATACTGCCTTTCTGCCTAGAACAATCAGATTATGGAACCAACTTCCAGATGACATAGTAAGAGAAAAAACATTTAGCAGATATAAATCAAAACTAGATGCATATTTTAATGAGAGCAATTCATACAGTTGCAACCACTGAGAAGTGGGGCTAGCAAGTAGTAGGCATTTAGCCTTCTGCTCTCTTAAAACCATAGTATAAGCCATAGTATCCCAATAAACACAATGGCTATCCCAATTAAAGGGAGGCAGCTTGCTTTGATTAAAGTTATACTAAAATCAGTGCCTGGGGATCTTTCTGATTAAGCAGGCATCGCTATTAACTGCATCCCAATAAAGTGGCATCAACTGTATTCTGAATAGGGAAGTATTTCTTATTTTACATCTCCTCAGAGACTTCAGGTAGGGAAGTCTGTCTCTTCTTTACTAATACATCATTCTTTTGAATGTGCCCTTTGAGTTTTGAAAGTATGCTATAAGGTTAATTATTTATTTTGTTATTGTTCTATATATAAAAAATGTGGGCTTTATGGACATGCCATTTCTGTATGTAAAATGTTCTGAAAATGTCATTAATAAAAATAAAAAAAAACACAATTTTATAAGTGTGGATAGATGAAAGGGCACCAGAAATAGAAGAATGGGCATTTGAATTGCATGAGGTTCTAAACTAGAGAAATTAGCCAATGGCTTATTCAAATATAGAGGAAGTTCTCACTCAAAATGGGGAATTTTACACAAAGTTTTATCTAATGAACAAGAAGATTCATACATGAATATTTGAAATCTGACATACTGTATGCAATAAAACATGTTAGACAGCTATCTTATTCTAGCACAGCCATAATACTTAACTTATTTATACTGATCTTTCATCTCTTTTCTGCAAACCTAAAGTTCTAATGCTATTTTTTCTATACTCATTTGCTATGCTATCTCTGTCTTTTTCTATCATTCAAGGTATCTGATAGTGGATGTTATGGACATATTGCTGTTTATTAGTATAATTAAATCTTAAACTGCAAGCAGAGAATCAACAAATTAAAGACTGTAATATATTCAGTCAGTACCCAATTCAGTTTCAACCATGTTTTTAAAGTTTGTAGAATATTTTCTTTATTATTATTGTGATTCTACTAGTGTTATTGCATTCTTGTCAAAGTTAAATGTGTGATTTTGATTCTATCAATAAATATATCAATTGAAAAAATCTATTAAAATATATAAAAAATATTATTAATGTATTTTAAACTGAATTAAAATTAGTATTTTAAAATATCAATAAATTAAAAATGAATTTCTGCTGGCCCGGTGGCATAGAGGTATGAGGCGCTGGTGCCTTACCTCAAACAGCACTGGTGACCCAGGTTCAGGAATGAACTAGGGATGCTGGGGGTTTGCAGGGGGAGGACAGGATTGAGTGTCCAAAGGACTGCTCTCCTATCCTGGGGTGGGATTGGGGAATGCCTCGCTCAGCAGTGGCCCCAGTGAAGACTGGAGGCACTACACGAGTGGTGTAATGAAGGGGACCTAGAAAAACAGAAATACCACCTGGTGGCCACTGGATGATTACTCCGCATCTCCCAATACCTCCAGTGCCTTGGCAAGCCTCCTTCCCTCAGCAGCATCCCTGGGCCCTATCAAGTAGTGCACTGGAGTCCTTCCCCCGGTGCCTTCCCCCTCAGAGCAGGGGGACCCACCCAGTGAAGGGTTATGTCCAGAATATCCCAGGGATTGGCTGCAATGTGAGGGCTGAGGAAGAGCTCGAGTAGGGCTGGCAGGGGCTCAGGTGGACTTGTAGGAGCCTGTAGGAGTGGGAGTCACCAGGTAGCAAGGAGGGTAATAAACAAATAAAGGAAAAAAAAGTATTTCTATACTGTATCTAAGTTGCCCTTACTCAGTTTTAACAATAAGTTTCTAGACAAAGCTTGGAGCCATGTGATGATACATATTGATACATCAGTGTACATCAATACTCTCTTAACCATAACACTATGGTTGCCAGTGTACTGCTGTGTATTAACATATACCGATGCATGCAAACTGTATCATTAGAACATATCCCTATGAAGTTGATCCTGTAGCTCTACCACTTTATGCTTTTCATGGCCCTTTACCAAAAATGGGAAAGTGATAATTCCCTAAAAAGCTGGGTTCAAGCATACAGAAGATACTAGGTGTATTTCATAAAAGAGAACCACACCATTTTCTAGTTAGCCAGTCACCCAGGTAACTGAAGAATTCTATGATGGAGGAGAAGTTACAGCGTAGCCCAAGCAACAATTCATGTTCATGAATGATGTTCACAATTATTAACAAGTAGCCATGTTTCTGAAGAATGCTATGCTAAAGTTGGAGGAAGAAAAGGACCAAAGCAACACAGTAATAGTTTATGATGACATAAATAAAATGCAAAACACAACACAGCTATAACAAATAGGCAGCCAGGTGGCTGAAGGAA
The DNA here is from genome assembly GCA_016271365.2 of Neoceratodus forsteri. Classification (NCBI taxonomy): domain Eukaryota; kingdom Metazoa; phylum Chordata; order Ceratodontiformes; family Ceratodontidae; genus Neoceratodus; species Neoceratodus forsteri. The sequence goes on along the minus strand of CM028135.1, from coordinate 327,911,027 downwards.
CGGGCAAGATGGAGTAGGGGAGGACGAGACACAGGGAAATAAATAATTCAGCTACTTGTCATTTGTCCTGACATGAAGGATCAATTTGTACAACACAATTTTTTTAATAAACAGGTAGCCAAGTGACTAGAATTCCATGGTACAGTTAGAGGTAGTTTACAAACATGGTACACAGGGAATTGTACACCAATTAATTAAAAGAGTGCATAAGGCCATGGGCTTAAAGATCCCTCACTATATTCAAAGGAAAAGGTGAGATTTTTGTGCAGACAATTGCAGCTGCATGGTGGGATCATGTTTACTGCATACTTTAGATAATGATGGTGAGCCTGACAAAAAAAAAATAAATGCAAAAGTTTTGGCTGGCTACTGTTAGAGGGCACTAGTAAAACCCTTATTAATGACATCTTCCTCCCAAAGGGGCATCATCTTTTGCTGTCTGTTCTAGATCATGGCTCATGAGAAGGCCACTAGTTTTCATTTTTTACTGGAAAACCCAGTAAAATTCCAGAATTAGGGCTGCCTGAACACCGGTAAAAACAAAGATTTCATGGAATCTGGCATTTTGCACCAAATCAGTAAATTTACAAAACTTGTACATTTCTTATAATTGCTTCTTGTACTATTTTCAATTTGCTTTATGTAATGCTCTGTATAGTAAACTTTCTTTTATTCTGATTATTTATACACATACTAAAAGAATGACAGCAGAGTCCAGGTAAAATCTGGAAATTAGAGTAACAGTCACCTGTGCAATTCCAGAATCTGAAGTCTTGAAAATGGAATTTTATTATTTTAATCATCGTAAATCAGTGGCCTTGCTCATGAGTCCCCACTTGCTTCTTCACCTTTATAATGGTATTTGTGTCTGAGGTGTTGATGCATTAACAAAATTCCCATTTGGCCAGTCCTTCCATGACTAATTTTATCCTTAATCAAGATGCATACTGAGTAAAAACAAACCAAAAATCCAGTGTGGTCTACTGCCCATAAAGAAATAGAAAACAAGGAGGGAGGAGTCCTGTTCCAGCATGGGTCCACAATTAAAGTACCCAGTTGGGCAAAGTAAAGTAAGACTTGCATGCCCAAATCAATGCTTAAATAAAAAGGTTTTTATTTTTGTTTATTTTATACAGGACAGCTGTGCAGACCTGATGACATAAGAGGTCGACATATGTCCTGTATAAAATATTTCTTTTCATTCGAGCATTAAAGTTAGGAGAGGCAGTCTTACTGGTCCAACTGTGTACTTTGTAAGTAGAGTCAGAGTGCATGTGGCTCTTTATCTTTGTCACCCTGTCACCATCAGGGACTGTCACACCTAACACTGTACTGCGTTCACTCAGGTTAATATCCACCACTATTTGTGAAAATGTTTTATGCCTTTTTTGCTTAGGCTGCTAGTATTCAGTGAAACAGAGATGATACTGTATGGTCTGGTGATAAAGACTTCATGTTTGGGCAGAACTCACGGTCCCCAGTGAAGAAAAAATATGATGAAGAAACACTTATTTAGTAGATACTAGTAACCTGAGGTGTACCTCCTACTAAGCTACTGTAAAATGTCTGCCCTCAAAATTAGGATGTGTGTGGCAAAGACACAACTCACCATCACTAACACAAAAATACTGCAGAAATGTGACACAGTAAAGTAACTTGAGGTCACACTGTATGGCAGAAAAAAAGGATCCTTATAAAAATGCAACTTTTTTTGTTAATTTATTTTTCTGCACAGATCCCTCAGGGATTGGTCCTTGGGCCCCTTCTGTTCAACGCCTACGTCTCTGACATAAGGAAGGGTGTCAGGGGTGAGATGAGTCTCTTTGCAGATGACTCAAAACTGGGGGGCGGTTGTGGATGGGGAGGAGGGGAGGGTGGCCCTACAGGGGGACCTGGAGGCTCAGGAAAGGTGGTCTAGAAAATGAAAACTGAGGTTCAATACTAGGAAATGTAAGGTACTGCACCTGGGAGCCAGAAACCCAGGCCAAGTGTACACCCTGGGGGGGGAATGCTACAAGTCTCGATGGCTGAGAGGGACCTGGGGGTAGTGGTGGATGTCAAGATGAACAGCTCAGAGACTTGTAGGATGGCAGGGGCCATGGCCAACAGGATGCTGGGATGCATCGCTAGGGGAATCACCTCCGGAAGGAGAGAAGTGATACTCCCTCTGTATAACTGCTAGATGAGGCTGCACCTCAAGCACTGCATGCAGTTTTGGAGGCCACACTTAAAGAGGGACATTGAACTCCTGGAGAGGGTCCAGAGGAGGGCAACCAGAATGATCAGGGGCTTGGAGGACAGGACTTATGGGGAGAGGCTTGAAGAGTTAAATATATACACATTGGAAGACAGAAGGGACTGGTGGGACATGATAGAGGTCTCCAAGTACATGAAGGGGGTAAATAGGGGAGGCACAGTCAGGGTGCTCTGAAGGAAGGAGGTGGGGGCAACTAGAGGACTTGGGTGGAAGCTGGAGGGGGGAATTCAGGGGAGAAAGGAGGAGATGCTACTTCACTGAGAGGCTGATGGAGCTATGAAATACACTGCCCAGGGGGCTGGTGGAGGCAGAGATGATGGAAGAGTTCAAGAGGGGGTGGGACAAATACAGGGGAAGGGTTAGGGTAGCAAAATCCAGTGCAGCAAGAATATCTGGGACTGGGAAGGGAGAAGCCCGAGAGGGCGAGGGGGGCAGCAAGGTCAGCTCCCAGGGTGGAGGCTGACCAAACGAGCAGACGCAAAAGACCGATAGGCATATTCTGCTGGTGTTTTAGTATGTTAGTATGATAACCCGAGGTCAGCAAACTACAACTTGCGCTGACTGAAAAAATGTAACTTCAATGAGTGCTGCGGAAGGTGAAAAGTATTAACAAACCATTGGCCTGTCAATACTGCTGAAAACTCTTTAGCTTCCAGTGCTTTCCAGTTTTTTATTTATTTTTTATTTTATTTATTCAATCAAGGATTACAATTACCTTTGATTGCCAAGCAGCTCATTTACAAAGGTCCCACATCAATAGGGAGGGGATACATACATAATGGGGAGAACAGACATGTTTCACATAGCATATAAGCAAATAGGAATAAAAAATACAGAATACGAAAATGCAGAAAACAAAAACACAATTAGACCCTTGCAAGTTTAGCAATGATTAGAGGCAGGGAGCAGGAGGAGGACGAATTATGGGGGGAGTAATTACAAAGAAATGAGGAGCAGCCAGGCGGCATTGTTGGGTTGTCTAGTAGGATAGCAGGGGAAGGAAGAATATTGAGGAGGGGGTGGCAGAAAGAGGGGGCAAGAAGGGAGAAGAGAGTGAGGGGGCAAATCATGGGTATGTGACGGTGGACGAACAGAGAGGGGGAGGTCCAGAGATGGATGGACAAGGATGTTAGATAGTGCAATCGCAGGAGTTTTCAGCTAGGAGGTGCTGATGAAGCTTGTGTTTGAATTCTCCAAGACTGGTAAGGTTAGCCAGACCATTGTGGAGGCCATTGAGCCAATAAGGTGCTCTGATGCAGAAGGAGCATTGGCATTGAGTAGTCTGGCACATTGGGACTAGTAGGAGTGCAGAGGAGGAGGTGCATTTATGTTGGGTCTTGGGGGTTCTGTGGAATAAGCATCCCAAACCCAAAGAAATGTGTCCAAGGAGAATCTTTTTTGCAAGCAGGCAAGTGTGATATTTAATTCTCCCATGTAGGCTGAGTCACCCAGCCTGTTTATAGACATTGCAAGTGTGGGTGAGGAGTGGTGCACCAATTTTGAGTCTACAGGCCTTATTCAGTGCAACAGTGAGCCTTCTGAGAGCAGTAGTGGAGGCAGTTCCATAAATGACAAGGCCATAATCAACTATTTGAGAGCACCGAACTGTGAATAGCTAGATTTAGGGCTTCAGGTGTTAGGGATTTTCTCAGTCAGTAGAGGAGCCCAGTCCTGGTGTTGACAGCTTTGGCAACATTTTCAATGTGGGGTGCATAGGTAAGGTGTCTAACAAGGGTAATCCCTAGGTACCTGAAGTGCTGTATTTGTTTGAGGGGGTCACCTTGGGTATTTTGGATGGTGAGAGCATGAACTTTACAGATACAGAAAAAATGGTGGTAGTGAATTGTTTCAGATAAACAAGATCTCATGAAAATACTAAATCCAGTGTAGTGCTCCATTTGTCCACACTACTCACTTGGCCCCAAGCCATGAAATAGGAAGATATCCTAGCAGAAATAATTTCCAGTAACTTCCCCTAACTGAAGTTTGGTTTATATTCTCTATTAGACCCCTTGTTCTTCAAGCCTAACCAATTATGTTAAATGAGAATGGTCCCAATATCTGAGGAAATGCATTGACATGCTTGAGAAGGTACAATACAAAGGACCTTGACTAAGTTAATTAAATGTTTGTGAATCATGGGCTACGAGGACTGGCTGACACAACTGTGTCTGTTTTCCATGAAAAAAGAAGAATCGACTGGGACATAATTATGGGCATCGAATGTCAGAAATGGAGAGCCCCATCAGAATAAATGCAGATCTTCAGGATACAGAAGGATGAAATGACAATAGAACAAATGATGATACTGAAAGGTGGAGAGATTCTAGGGAAAAGTCAAGAAGAATAACCTGCACTGAGAAGAAGGCACTGCAGACTCATTGCCTGCTGCATTGTTGACCCTGGTCTGAGAACAGATCAGGGTTACTCAAGAATGGTCCGGGAGGGAAGACTGATCATCTGTAGGACAGCCCTACTCCCTCAGGGAGGGGAACTGCCTGTTAAGTGATTTGACTGACACTTAGAGGAATTTAGGTGGTGGAGTCATTGGACAGCTTTGACAACAGGGGCATTTTCACATAGGCAGAGTATGCACATACATCATTTCATGCACATGGGCCCCAGAGGGAAAACATGGAGGAAAAACCCTCTGACCATAGCATAGTGATGTTCTAGTTCCTCACTAGCTCCAGAATGTTAACTGTGCACCTCCAGCCAGGTCCTGTGGCTGGACAACCACAAAGAAGGTAAGTCCCAGGGATGTCAGGTGATGTGGCCAGGGGGGACCAGTCCAGAAAAGGGGTGGTCAAATTGACTAAGGTGAGACTTACACAATGAAAGAAAAGGAGTAAGTGGGCACTTGGAATAGACTTCCTTAGCCGGTTGTATCAGCTGACACACTTGACAAGTACTTTGAAGAAGAAATGGTGATAAGATATTCCCACTTGGTTGGTGGGAGGGAGGGAGGAACTTGATGGACCAATGGTCTTTTTTTTCCCTAGGAACTCGATGGACAAACATTTTTTTCTCTCCCCCAAAGCTGTATGTATGCATGCACATAAAAAGCAGATACTTCCATAAAAACGTCAATAGAGAACTTCCAAGTAGAAAAAGATCAATATCTTTAAAAATCAATTCCACAAGTACAAGCCCATTACTAGATGTGCATAGTGAGAATCCCAGGTTCATTATAGAATTCCTCTGTGACAATATAAATACTGAATCTGATATTGTGGCAGATTGGCTGTAGACTCTCTTTCCTATCTACCACTTATGCCAACTGGCAATCTCTTATGGGTAGCTATGTGAAGAAGCACTATAACTCCAAACTACAACCAAATCAATAAAACCAGAGAGCTGGGATTTTCAGTGCTTATTTTGTCTTAGTCACCATTCCCTCATATAAATTAATGTATATGCTGAGTGGCTGAGCCACAAAAAACTACCCAGAATAAGCTTCCCAACAGTGTTTTTGGTGCAAGCTCAAACGTACACATTGGTGGGAGAGCAGTTAGAGCTTTCATCAGTTTTAGACTTAATCTTGGTTTTCCATACACCTTTACACCATGCACATTTCTTACTCTGGTCCTACCTTTTGCATGACATTTTGCACTTTAATAGCTGGCATGTCCCCAATACATGTTTTATATTTTTTAGGTAGTTATTTGAAATTTCCACACACTGATGCAACACCTAGTTTATGGAAGTGTCTCAGGTGGACAGCAGCTTAATTAAACAAATTGCATTCAACATATCATCATAAAGAGATTCAGACAAGAAAGAAATAATACACAATATAACTAAAAGTTGTACCTATTGTTGTGTCCTTCCAGGTGCTCAGAGTGCAGTATACTGTATGTTTATAAATTCACAAACAATAAATAACATCAGCATAACCTACCAAACAAAACCACCATACAGAGATAGCAATTAAATAAAATATACAGTGGTGACCATCTGAGAGATTATTCTGGGCCAGAAATGTCTGTCTCTACAGATGAAAGTTTAAATAGTGATACTGAAAGGACATGTCTGACCTTCCATGGTACAGCATTCCATAAAACAGGAGTTACTACTGAGACTGCCCTGTCTCTCATTAGCTTCCGACAGGAGGGTGAGATCTTGAGCAGGCCCTGACGGGGAAGCACTAATCCTCCAAGGGGTATTGGGAATAGTAGTTCATGGACGTATATGAGAGCAAGATTGTTAAGAGCTTTATAAAGAACCTTGGATCAGTTCACCACTTCACTGGCAACCAGCCTTGCAACGAGGTGGTGATATGATGGACAAGGCGGAGGTACAATAAGACAATTAGAAGGTAATCAAAAACAATAAGACAATTAGAAGGTAATCAAAAACAAACAAGGAAACAAGGCAGACAATAAATTAAGGTCATCATCTAGTGGTAAATGCCTGGAAATAGTGGTATGGTTTATGTAAGTATCTATGGTAGAAAGTTTATTTTTTTTTAAGTAATTTAGGTCATCAGTGTTTCATCTATAAGGTGAGTTTCATCTATAAGGTGCACTAAAGACCTTTTATCCAACTGGACATTTATCGCTTTTGATGTAGAACATTTCCCTAATCAAAGATCTGAGATGATATTTCTCTGTTGGCCAAAAGATAGACTTCAAATACTTGTAGTTACACAATAACTCATTTGAAAGCTACAATCTGGTTGGTCAATGAGGATTCCAAACCATAATGATAAAAAAGCTTGAAGCCATGGCTTAGAGTCTTGAATATTTTTTTGTATTCTAGCTAGTCGTTGCTTTTTAGTATAAAAAGGGAGCTGTCTTCCATTTTTAACTGGGTTGCATTGCATAATCACAAGACACCCCAGGGTTTGTGTCTTGTGGAATATCATCACTTGTTAGGCATTCATGACTATTGCACCATATTTAGCAGGGTACCAGATGTTCAGATACTCCACTACAGGAGGGTTTTTGATTAAGTTCTCCAGGGCAAAGACCTGGACAAGCTCCAAATGTCTGACATTCACAAGACAAGCAGATTTTAAACAAGCAGCTTCATACTATCTGATTCCAAACCATTAGAACAACCTTCCACTTGGTCTGAGATCCACCTCCTTACACTCTGCCTTCTGTAGCCATCTACTGTACATGAGCTGGTTCGCCCATACTGCAGCTGTCCCAGACTTCAAAATTGCTGTTACTACTGCAACTGCTCTGTACTGTTCTGAACTTTTTAAATACTCAACTCTCCAATATTTATGATGATTATATCTCACATTTCTTTTAAATTGAAAATTATGGCTCTGTGTAAGACATGTTAAATTTTTTTTCACTGGTATCTTACTTTAGTGCTCTCTGTTTATTTATGGTTTTGTAACAGTTCTTCGTCTGTTAGTTAGTTAGTTAGTTAGTTAGTTAGTTAATTAGTTTGTTTATTAAACTTATTAGATGCCCCCTTACAGGGCTCAGAGAACTTATACAATAAAATATGTAAATAAAGCAATCATAAATAAACACAAAACAACAGGACATACCAATCATATACATAAATACATTCATCATAGCTCACTGTACTGTGTACATTTAATAAACACAGTGGTAGTCAAATAGAGCTTTAGCTTAATTTGTTTTTTAATTTATTGAAATGTTTCACCAGGAAAGCACACAGAGCAACAAGTCGCTCATCTCCCGGTACAACCTGGGGGGAAGGGGTACAACTGGAATGAGACATTATACATTCAAGTTACAGGATCAACATTATCATACAGTTGTAAGGCAGGTGTTACAACAGTGTTGCTCATAACATGTTGAAAGAGGGGACATAATAAGTGCTGGGCTAATAAGTAAACAAGTGCTTACATGAAAGAAAAGGGGGAAGGGGAGGGGTAAGAGTCATACCCCTGGAGACCCCCTCAGGATATGAGGAACCCTGCAAGAGGACTGGGGGGACCAGCGAGAAGGGGAAAAATCAGTGTCCCAGAGAGACCCCTTTAAGACGGTGGGGAAAAAAGTAGATGAGAGATACGAGCCCCTTGGGGGGAAGGAGAGGGACTCACGGAGAGCATTCAGGGTCCTTTACATTCTGTGGGAGATCAAGGGAGGCCAGTAAGGGGGACCAATTGGGGGAAGGGGAGAAGGGGTGGGTGTACACAGGGTAAAATGAAGGTGACTGTAGGGGGGTAGGGTTTGTCTAGGGCTTAGAGAAAGGAATTAGGAAGGGACATGGCAGGAGCAACCAGGTGCAAGGTAATTATTGAGGGCAGAGCTGATGCAGTAGGTGGAGGATGAGTGCCGGATTTGGTTGGGGGGAATTCCACATTTTTGGAAGGCGGTGAGAGTAAATGGATTGGCCAATTTGGGTGGATCTGTGGGGAACAACCAGAGTATGGGAGTCGGTTGATCTAAAGGAATGGAAGCTATCTAGAGTAGATAGTATTTCAATTTCTTTTTGAAAGATAACACAGAGCTGGTGGTATGAATCCCCTCTGGCAGCAAATTCCAGAGGGTAGGGACTGCCACGGGAAAAGCTCGATCACCAGCGGACTTTAACTGGGACGATGGCACAACAAGCAAACCCCATTCTCTGGACTTCAAGTGCCTAGATGGAAACAACACCAGGAAGTTAACGTGCCACCTAACAAGCAGCTAGCCTAGGACCTGCAGTGAGTGAGTAATGTGGTCTGACTTCTGAGCGGAAGTCAGTAATCTCACTGCCACATTCTGAACTAACTGTAGGTAATGCAATGGACCCCCAGGTAAGTCTTTATAGAGTGCAAAACAATAGTTTAGACAATAGAGAATGAGGGCATTGACTAGTGTAGCTGGGTCAGCAGACCCAAACAGCAGTTGCAGACTGGCAACATTTTTAAGATGGTAAAAGCAGCTTCTGACTAAAAAAGACACCTGCAAGAAATATGTCAGCTGTTGACCAAGAACTACTCCAAGGCTGTGAATCTCCTTTGTCTCCTGAAATCACAGCCCCCTGAGGAAAGGGAGATTCATGCCACCACAAACAGCAGATATCTAATTCTCAGAACCCACAGCTAGCAACTTGGTCTTGGTGGAGTTTAAAGATGACCAGTTGGAGGCCATCTAAACCCTGATTTCTGCCACATATTGCTCTAATCTAAGCACTGACCATGACTCATTATGAGTAAAGGTCACATACAACTGGGTGTTCTGAAATCGCAGCCCCCTGAGGAAGGAAAGATTCAGGCCACTGCAAACAGCAGATATCTAATTCTCAGAACCCACAACTAGTAACTTGGTCTAGGTAAGGTTTAGAGACAACCACTTTGAGGCCATTGAAACCCTGATTTCCACTAAATATTGCTCTAATCTCAGCACTGACCATGACCCGTCAAGAGCAAAGGACATACAGCTGGGTGTTATCCACCTAGCAGTGAAACTGCACATTTGTAGTGCCAAATGATCTCTCACAGTGGCAGCATATATACTGAGAGCAAAATAGACAAAAGCACAGAACCCCGGGGAACTACACAGTTCAGAACTACCAGTCACAACTGTCAAGAGCTGAGCACTACTGACTGCTGTCTACCATGAAAGAAACACTGGAACCACTTTAACACAGTCCCAGACAATCCACCAAACTCCCCAAGTCTGGTCAACAAATCTGCATGATCTGCAGTGTCAAATGTTGAAGAAAGATCTAACAGGATCATTATAGAGATCATCCCATAATCCCTCACCAGGAAGAGATCACTGCATACCCTGTTCATGGCTGTCTCCATGCTGTGCTTGCTTCAGAAACAAGATTGAAGTGACTCAAAAAGGTCATTTGTCTCAAGATAACTCATGAACTGGGCTGCAACCACCCTCTCAGCAACCTTAGCCAAAAGTGAAGTTTGGAGAAAGGATGATAATTGGCAAGTATGTCAGGCTCCAACAATGTCTTCTTAAGGGGAGCCTCAACTCTGCCCATTTAGGGTTGAGGGTCCCACAGAGAAGCATTGACTAAACCTGCCAATTCTTGAACCATTTGCCATCACCCAGCCTTGAGCAGTTGGGTGGACATAGCATCAAACTTTTGTAAGGAACCTATTATACCTAACTAATCCTGACCATTGGGTTTGCTATGAGTTTGTATTGGTGTTATGAATATGCTTAAAATGTAGTACTCTTCGTACATGAGACCATTGTGTTCACATCCATATTTCATTACCCACCACCAACACTGCCATCCTTTTTGTTGGTCCCACTGTTGTTTTGTTAAGTACTTATCCTGGTCTTTTCAGTAATCCCTACTAATTTTCTTTTTTTACCTAAACCCTATCCCATTTATTAGCCTTCCCCCTAAAATACCCCTCTCCTCTCCCCTCCTATTCAACACTGTTATTATCCCTAAACCTTCTTTAGAGTACAGGAATATCAAGCTTAGCACTTTTATGAACTGGAATTTATACTTTCATTATTTACACATTGTATTGTTTGCGCATATGCTGCTTTTTTCAAAACACTTGATCACTTGTGGATCAGGCTTATCTGAAGCCAGCATGATCTAAAAGAGGACATTAATCATACTTAAGGATAGGATAGGATAGGATAGGATAGGATAGGATAGGATAGGATACGATAGGAATTTTATTTATATAGCACCTTTCCAGGGCTTATAGCGCTTCACAAATTCAAACAGGTAAACATCTTATCAAACAACCATATGAATACAGGATACAAACACAACTCAGATTGTGACCATAAAAACTATCAGAGCTGTCAGTCCCCATAAAAGGCCTGTCTAAATAGCCAGGTCTTCAGTTGTGATTTAAAACTTTAAAACAGAGAGGCATAATGGATAGAATTTGGGATAGTATTGCAAGGTCTCAGAGCAGTCACAAAAAAAGGCTCGGTACCCAGCAGATTTCAGTTTCATTGATGAATCTATCAGAAGTTCCAGGGTATCTGAGTAGAGAATTCTGCTGCTATGATAATCCTTCTGATGGATTGCCAATAGCTCATAAATGGGGGGGGGGGGGGAGGCAGTCCATCTATGGTCTTATAAGCCAGTAGAAAGACTTTAATTTCAGAACACCATCTGATTGGCAGCCAGTACAACTTTAGCATTGTGGGAGTAATATGAGCAAATCTAAATGTCCAGTTAATAACCTGACTACAGAGTTCTGAAGCAACTGAAGATGTTGATGCCAAGTCGTTGGCAATCCATAGTAGAGTGTGGTGCAGTAATCAATTCATGAGGTAATGAAAGCTTGAACTAGGGTGCACAGAGCCCACTGGTCATGGAAGGGGTGCTATCTGGCTACATTTTTAAGTTAAAAAACACTTCTAATGAGAGCAGAAATTTAAGATGTCAAAGCCAAATTGCTGTGAAAGATCGCTGTCAGCTTGCAAACTTCTTCTCTTATCTGCTGTTTTCACTCAGTCAGTAACAGGGAGATCTGCATTTTCTTTTGCTGCAGAGACCAAGTGATTTGAGCCAACAAGAAGCAATTCAGTTTTTCTAAGGTTGAGTCTCAGCCAGCTAACACTCATCCAGCCCCTGATCTCCAATATAGCCTTCTCTACCACAGGCATCTGATTACCATGTCTGGGTCTAAATAAAAGGTAAAGCTGAGAATCATTACCATAGTAGTGAAAACTCAAGCCACACCACTGGATCACTTCTCCCAGTGGAAGCATGTAAACAGCATGTAAACTTAAGGAACTGATCTGTAGTGAGACCCCACCCCTTCACAAAGCTCATTTGAGCAAAGCAGCAGGGCATTAGGGTAGTCTAGCAGAAACAATTTCATGGTGTTTGTGTATTCATTGTCTGTAAATGAAGACTGTGTTGATGTTTACTATTGGAAGGCTATGCCTGTAGTTCAATGGGGCAAGCAACCAACCACACCCCCCTTCCTGAGCTACAGTATATAAGCAGTTCCTCCCAGCCTCTCTTTGAAACACTTTTTCTGTACAGCCAGAGGCTCTGTCGGTTTGTCTTTTCCTCTGGAGCCTACTGCCTCCCCCATGTTACTGTGCTTGGACTTTGATTGGTTTGTGCTGGATTTCTGTTGTTTGTGTTCTCCTGCTTCTGGTTTGTATTATTGTGCCTCTGGCTGTGCTGTGTGCTTCCTTGTGTGCTTGTTTTTCTGTTCTCCTGTATCTGTGTTTTCTCTTGCATTTCTTTTGGGGGTTTTAGTTTTCCTAATATCTTCTTATCCTTTGTTTGTTCTGTGTTCATCTGCCTGTGTTCCAGTCTCCTACCAAACCTCAGTTTTCCTGCACTTGTTATTGCATGTTTCAGCTCACTCTGCAGTTTGCTGCCTCCTGCTCCACTTTAATTGATTACACCTGGTTCATGGCTCTGCTGCCTAGCTAGCAACTACTCCCTGTTTTACTGCTTTACAATGCCCTAACTCTACCTTAAAGGCATTTACGGTATCATGCATCTCATTCAATTTACTACTCCTGCTGAAACTATAGCAATCATCTGCCAAACCTTATCAATTCAATTATGCTAAATCTTAGTCACTGGCATTCCAATCTCATTGCTTCAACCACTGACATCAAGCTTCTCACTGCTTACATACTTACCTTCTATGTCACCAACTTGGTGGGACTCAAACCTGAGACTTCTGCATCTCTATATATTCTCCATGGGATTCCAATCTGCTTACATGCAATCATACCAAGTAATTGCTGTTGTTTTCAGAGCATTGCCTTTCCTTACACTAGCCATACTCTGGAGGTCAGCTCAGCTACAGCTGTTGCTGTAAACTAGTTTTAAAATCTGCATGCAGGCCACAGCACTTTACTGTGTCTTCCTTGTTTTTCCTATGGTGGGGGACTGGGGGTTGTGGTAGAGAGTCGTGGCCCTGTGTGGTTCAAATACTTCATGTTGAATACTGTCTTTGCTGCTAAAATCCCCAGAGTATTTATGTCCCCATTAATTTGGCTCCATAATGGATTTGGTTGGCTTGCTTTTGCTGACATTGCTTATATCACTCAATCATTTTCAACCTTCCTTCCATCATGAACCTTCCCATCCATTAATTTTATCAGACATTCATATCAATCCATGGTATCAATCAAATCATCTCAGACAATCATGCCATATACCGATACCTACCCAACGACTGCTGGCTTCACCCGGATCCTCATATTAGCACTTCATAGTTATCCCTATTCTCTTCTTTATAAATCAGAGGCTTGACAACCATGACCATTACCTTCTCTGGCTCAGGCCCCCTGCAGCTGACTGTCTCGCTCTGCACTGAAGTCCGCTTCTTGAGCATGTGAAACTGGGGTGGAGTCCTTCTCATCTGGCCCAAAGTGGGAATGTCCTCACTCTGGATGTAGATTTAGCCATTCTGACCATGGTTTCTGATGTACTATTTATGACTAGCTATGAAGGGTAGTTAAACGCAATCACCTTTGGCTGTAATAATAATTAACTACCATCGGCACCTTCAATGTTTTCTCTCTATGACTGCTTTTGGTTCACTTGATTTGGGATAGTCTGTAGGTCAAGCAGTGCCTCAGCAGTTGTTCTCTCCTCCTCCTGCCTTTGCTGAACTTGTTGCAGAGACTTGCCTTGCAACCATCAAAAGTGCTACTGTTAGAGGGAATGAGTGAGAGCGTCCTCTAAATTGGAATATGTTCCACTTCCCTACCAATTCAATTTCAAATTTGCAGCATCTGAGCCATTACTAAATAAAATATCCCAAATCTGGAGGGAAGATGACCTAGGCTTTGGATCCTCAGAGATTTCCTCCTCATAGGAGTTTTTTCTCTCCTCCAAGCCAAAGGTCATAAACGTAATTCGTTATCAGTGGTATTCCCTAGTTTACTTAGATAGGTTCCACTGTTGGATGGAGGTGGATTGTGACCCTACTTGTCATTCCCTCTCTTCTTAGGAAGCCCTCATGTCATCAATGCAATCCCAACAACCTATGCATCTCATTTGTATTCTCGGTTTGTCACGTTGCAGACAATATGCTTTTCAACCTCATAGTCATTGTATAACTACTCAATGCTCCTTTTTTCTCTTTCCTACGGTACCTTAAGCCAAGGGAATCTTCCTGTGGCATCTCTAGGGATGGAACCCTTTCCAAGGGTTCCTTGCCTTTTGTACCCCAACAGGGTGGTAATTCCTCATGGAATAGAGAGTGCAAATGGCCAAACAGTTATTACAGTTGCACAAGCAAAATACTACTCTGATTGTGTAGGCCCAATGAATTGGAAGGCTATGCCTGTAGTTCAATGGGGCAAGCAACCAGCCACACCCCCTTTCTGAGCTATATAAGCAGTTCCTCCCAGCCTCTCTCTGAAACACTTTTCCTTAGCCCCACCATCCTCCCCTCCTCTTCCTCCAGTGGCATGCCTCTCTTCTCTGGGGGCTCATTCCTAAGGTACCTTTAGCCAAGGAAATCTTCCTGCAGCACCTCTAGGGTGGAATCCTCTTTGAGGGTTCTTTGCCTTTGGTACCCCTACAGGGTGGTAATTCCCCATGGAACAGAGAGTGCGAACGGCCAAACAGTTATTAAAGTTGCACAAGCGTAACACTACTCTGGTTGTGTAGGCCCATTGAACTACTTGTGTTGCTCTTCATTATTATCGTTAAATGCATCAGTGATAAATGTATCTCTCCATTCAATTTATACATGTTATTTCAAGTGCAACCTGAATTCACACTCATTCTGACTAAGGAAAGAAAGCAGACCCTGGCACACCACAGACATACTGTACAAACTTGATGGATCTGTACTCACAACTCCTCACATTGGAGCTGTATTTAAAGACTGAACTGGAACTGGAACTGAAACTCTCTTAAATTGGCTCCACCCCCCCTTTAATTATCTATAACCAAAATCTCCTTGCACTCAGCCAGAGAAGGCAGACCAAACTGTAACACTCTAAAGGCACATAGGAGTTGCTAGTCCCCATCACGATAGCTTCCAGGTCCAGAATTTTATTTTCCAGACTCCTTGCATAGTCGTACATGACTCTCCATATCTTACTCCCTTCCTGCCTGCTTCCTTTCTGCCCCTCCTTCCTGTGCTGTTCCTTGAAGCTCCCCCTGACCCACTGCTTCCTTTTTTACCTTTTGTTACCTGTCTCCTTTATTCCTTTCTTTTTGCTATCCTTTTGTATACCCTCTTTGTCCACTGCCTTGTCCCCACCCCTATCTCCTTGTGCCCCTGCCCTTGGGGAACTTACTCTCATTGGGCTTTTCTTCCCTTCTGCTTCATCATCTTGGGAGACAAATGTTGCCACCCTTGGTTTTACATCCTCCCACTTGGCTAGTTTAAATGTTCATCCAGTTAGCATTTAAACCACCCACTAAGGACTGTGGTTCCCCTCTTGGAAAGATGCAGGCCATCTCTCTCCCATACAGTCCTATATCTTCCCAGGTTGTCCCCCAGTCACCAATGTACTGAAGCCCTTCTCCATGCACCATGCCTTCAATGAATTGTTAAAAGCCCTGGTACAGAGTGTCCTTTTATCTCCCTGGCTTTGTACAGGTAACACCTTGGCAAAAGCAACTGTGCATGACACTTGCTTGAGGCCATTAACAACTCCCTGAAATTTCCCTGCACTACCCCTACCCTGCCCTTGCCAGGTCATTTGTCCCTAGGTGAACAATGACATCTAGCTCCCCTCCATCTCCTGCTGCCCTAGCAATCCTATGGATCTGCTTTCCTTTCCTCCAAGTCAAAGCACCTCTCAAGCAGTTCACCTTACTCTCCCTTTCTCCCCTGCTCCCAAGTCTATCCCCTAACAATAGAGTCCCCCAGCAGCAGCTGCTTCCTCCTCACCTGGGGGATTCTTTCTCCCTCCTTGGTGACTGTCATTCTGAGGACCACCACTTCCTCACTTCCTATTACTACAGGTGCCTCCTCCCAGCTGCCCTATCCCACCAGTACAGTGAAGGAATTATGCAGTGGTACAGGCTGAGGAGTGTGTACCTCTTCCCTTTTCCCCAACCCTCGGAGCCCACCAAAGTCCAACCACTTTGCCCCTGCTTAGACATCCTCTGGGGGAGCTGTGGCAGATGTGGTGGCCCTGGGTGGGGCAGAAAGCTCTCTGCACCCTTGTCAGTTCAGCCAACACAAAACAGAGAGAATTAATTTTTGATATTAATGATGACCAATCAAACTGGATGTTTGTGATATTTGCGTAGTACAGTGTGTCCTACTGGGAAGCATAAGTACTCAACTTTTATTTTTTTTTGTAGTGGCATTGTGGACAGAAGGGTGGGAGGGAGAAGAGTGGGGTATTGTATCAGAAAACAATCTCTAACCTTTTTTGCTTTTGTTTTTTCTTGTCTTTTCAAGACTGTGTCATATCCAAAAAATGAGCATTAATATGATGTGGCTGGAGGAGAAATTATAAATGGGGATGACCAAACCAGATCCAAATGTTTCATAATGATCTTTGGGTAACATATAATAACATAGGATGAACAGCTCATGGGACTTATAACAAATAATTCAGAGGGACCACAGAGATCTCAAACTCCAAAAGTGTATTAACTTCTTATTTATTTATTTATTTATTTTTGTTTCTCCAACATTTCAATGTGTCTGTTGTCTATGCACATACATGGGATCAGGTAGAAAAGCACAGAACAGTGGACCTCGACAACATTATTCATTTCCTTAAATGGAATGTAAAGAAGGTTATTGCTCTCACCTCATCCTCAGTCAAGAGATGCGCTTGGATTGGAATGGGAATGAACTTCATTTTTCAGCATCATAAGGGATAGAACTGCTTAAGTGGATACTACAAAAATATTTTTTGAAGTTTGCATTGAAGAATAAGGGTGAAGAGAGCACTTACACAAGAATTTTGGAACAATGGAGCTGGGGTTGTGAACAAAGGAAGAAAGAAGAAGAAGGAAGTGAAAACTTGATGTAAGGAAGCACCATCCAAAACCAAAATATTAATAAAATAATAAGCGTAGCACACAATGAAGGAGTAATTCAAAGCTGGAATTTTATTTGCAAAAGAGTAGATGTGGGGCTAACACCCCACTTTAAATTCTTAAGTAGAGGTTGTCAATAAGTTGGAGCGGAGCATCTTTGGAGGTGGGAGTGCACTGAATTTACCCTTTCTTTCAGTAAAGCCAAACTATGACTCTTAGCATTGGCTACACCACAGCTCACATATGATAACAACACAGAGATTACATAGAAGATTAGATCTGGAAGTAAAAGATTGTTCAGATGATGCAACAATGGCATTATTTTTATGAGGAATGCAACATGAAGTTCAACAGTGCAGTCAAGGAGGAGTGTTCTGCTAACACAATTCATTGTGTGCCTGTAGTGGGCCACTCATTACACTGATGGTCTCTGATCTGTGTATGATGGTGTATCACAGATCCCAAAACTGAAGTACCTTGCTTTACATTACTGACATCTCTTTCTTGGTCACTGATGTGTCATTGACATGCTCATGGAACACTATGCTCTCAGAGTGCTTTTAGATTAGTCTAACACCTTTCTTGGCTGAATAGTAGCTAACTATCAAATATAATACAGGGAACCCAAACACCTTATGCGGCTCTATTGCTTTGAGGTGTTTTGAAGTGTTTGTGGAACAACAGATTATTGGAAGATGATTTAATACTGTCATTTAGCTGATTGTAAAAGTATTCTTTAAAAAGTCACATTTCCTGGCCAAATTCCAACACTGAATATCTTTAATGAGTAGTTCAGCCTTTGGGACATGCTGAATGCTTTGATTTACATTGCTGATAGCTCTGAGCCAGTTGCTGAGGTGTTTATGGGATACCAAGTTCAAAATGGGTTTAATGGTGCCATTTAAGAGAATTTAAAACAATTTTAGAAAGTACCTTTCCTGGCTGAATGCTGACTATCAGAACAGCTGAGACCAGAATACCAAATATTCAACAGAATTTTCAGGAAAATGTATTTTCACAGCCCTAGCCATTACTGTAATCATCAAGAATCACAGTAGGGGTTACACCTAGAGTATGCAATTTAGAGCATGTAAGTCACAATGGCAGGCAAACACTTATTTGAAAAGCTCTGTAATTTAAGCAGAATGATAATGGAACTACTCCCATGAGGTATAGCAGCCTGTAGGAGGTTAAGAATGTCACTTGCTCATGCCAGGAGTATACCCAATCCTATAAGAGGTCAGGAAAATATCAGTTTCCATCAGTCAGAAAGACACCATGCAAGACCCATTCATTTCTGTTTCATCATTCCAGCAATGGTGTGTTAGAGAGCAGGAATCCTATGTGGTCATATGTGTGTAGTGATAAAGTTCTGTTTATTTTTACTATCTGTTCACAGTTTCCTTTGATTTATTCTATTCTTATATGAGAAGGGTAAACTGTTCTTGTATATTTCTTTATATACTCTCACCATTCATAATTATTCTTGCACATTTATAATTTACAATCAAATATTTAAGAATCCAACAATGACAGAGCTTCTGTTTGAAAAATGTAACAGTTTGCTGAACAATCTGTGGTTTGCTGAATAATTTGCATCTCCCTTCAAAGACATTGCACCAAAAAGACAATTGCTAAAAAAGGAAAGATGTGAAAATGTTTAGAACAAACTCAATAGTAGGAAATTACATTACTAAGCATGCAGATGATGCTAAGCTATGTGGTCCTTGTAAAACCATGGAACAAATAAATACAATACAGAATGACTTGGATAAAATTGTTGAATGGTCATGACAGTGGGGTATGTCATTAAATAATGATAAATGCAGTGTCCTCCATATAGGGCTGCATAACCCAAATGCCCAATATTATATAAATAAGCAGGCACTCCAATCGAAGTTGGTTGAGAGAGACCTGGGTATTCTGGTAGATAATAAACTCAGCTTTAAAGAACAAAGTGTGAACTTGGTGGCAAAAGCAAATAGAACTATCGGGGCAATGAAGAAAAATATAAAAAATAGAAGAAGGGAGGTACTGATGCCACTATATCTGTCTTATGTCAGGTCACTGCTCGACTATGGCAGTCAACTTTGGAGTTTTTATAATATAGGAGATGAAAATAGGATTGAAAGAGTCCAGCGTAGTCAGTTCGATGGTGCAGAGGGCTGAGGCACTAGTGCCTTACCTCAAACCACACCGGCGACCCGTGTTCAGGAACAAGCATGGGCTGCCAGGGGTTGACTGGGGTGGAGAAGGATTGAGCACCCAATGGCTACGCTTCTTCTCCAGGGCAGGAGATCTGCAAGCCTCGCTGCTTTACTGCCACCTGGGGGAACTCGGGTGGAAGGTCCGGTAAAGAGGTAGCAGCACTGTGGGTGGGCAGATGTCATCCAAGGACTGGAGCAGAAAGCATGTCTCAATGTGCCTTCAACTCCTTGCCCTCCTAGCATGCTGTTGCCCAAGGGGAAGGGAGAAAACCATGGAGGAAAAACTGCCAGCATTAGCGCTGGTAGACGGGCTCCAGGAGCTGGTGATTGGGGGAACCCATGGACTTAGGCACAAGGTGCACACTCCATCACAGGTCTGGGGGAGTCAGAGAGGAGACTTCTCCACCCTGACTGGGGGCTCATCTGGACATCAAGGTTCACTGAGTGGGGCACCCATATGTGTGAATGGCCCTTTGAGGAGCTCCGATGCAGGGTACCATAGGAGCCCCAAAGAGTGAGGCCAATGTGGTCAACAGGTAGAAGGATAAACACAGAGATAAAACAAAAAGAAAGAGTCCAGCATAGATATATGAAATCTATTAAACATTTAACTAATCTTTCATATACATCTAGGCTCAATAGTTTAAATCTTTATAGTCTTGAAACTAGACGTAAAAGGGGAGACATGCTTTCCTATTATAATATAATGAACGATGTGAGTTTAATGACAGAATTAGAAATAGAGTATAACAATTTTAACTCAGTCACAAGAGGTAATTTATTGCAGGTTAAAACCAAAAGATTAGTTTCAAAAAACAGAAATACTTCTATACACAAAGAGCAGCAAATCTTTGGAATAGGCTTCCAGAGGATATAATCATCAGTGAAAATATAGATGTTTTTAAAAAACGGTTAGACAAATACATCACAAGTAAGGAAAATATGGATTACTACTGTTTCTCTTAGATAGGAGATGATCTTGGGCCATGGCCTTTTTTTGCTCCTTAAATCATGGGTGTCATGAGTGTCAATGTTTCTGGGTTTGGGACCTGCAAATTGGGCATAGAAATCAGATAGTCAACATTATGGTAAGCAGTCTTACTCCAATATATATTGTATGTATGCATGCCTCAGTGCATTGTGAGGTGCGAGTCATTGACTTAGATTATAGTATGACCATACACCGCATAGTGTGGTTTCCCAGTCATAAAATGGTTCAAATCATAAGAAATGTGACAAAATACAAAAATAGTAAACAGTGCAGTCATGGTAGGTTATACCACAGCTGTTCTCATTAGCCAATCAGATCACTGGAATCACTGAATATTCAAGAACCCGTTTTATAAATTCTCATAATGACCTTCTAAGAAGCCAGATCAATGTGACAATCCCTGGAAGGAGCATAGGAGCCCCTGCTTGAGCAGTTACTAATTGCAAGAACATATCTGTAGATTTTTGAGTAGAACAATCATAGATAGGGAGAGTTAGGTCTCAGCTGTTGAAGTTGCCTTGATGTTGCACAGATCTTGATTTTGTGGGGGGGTATATTGGTACCATCTCTTGGGAGAGGCAATTTTCCATGTTATCCCTTGAGGTCCTTTGCATAAGATGCAGATGCTGCTCATGTGGTTGCATGCCCATGTGCTAGGCATCGTAAGTGTTCCACCTGCTACCACTCTCAAGAACCCATGCCATCTGGATAAGATGAGCATACAACCCAGGTCAATATAATCACAAGTGGTGCCTGTGGTGCCTCTCACTATTCTACCTTAAGGCCAACCCACCCCTGCCTTCTATCTAACATAACAAAGGTATAAAATCAGGCATCATGTTATTTAAGTCCCTCAAGATTCAGAATTTGGCCCATTGTAGGCTAGGCAGTGTGGTTACAGAAATTTTGTTTCATGTTAATTATCATGGTTTATTTACTGTATGCCTTTTTTCCGCTGCTATAATATATGCTATTTATTGTGTGTGAATGAACATGTCAGATGATTTGTTTTTATTAACTATGTGGGACACCGCTGGAAATTAACTCTAACTCAATGCTTTGTGAGAGCTCATAGTTTAGCAAACTTAACTAACTTAATCGTTATTCTCCATAATGAGCTACTATATGAAGTTCCCTTCCTATCCTTATTTTGCTGATGATGTTCTCCTGTATGCTAGTGGATGTTTCTCTCTAAGCTTATTTCAGAATGTCAATGCAGTTGCAATATTTCTTTTCAACCTGAGCTACTAAAGAATGAAATAATGTTAGCATCACAAATAAAACAGTGTTATTTGATTTGTCCATTATTCTGCTAAACCCTTGAAAGACTGATGATGGGTTCCACCTTCTTTTCTAAAGGAACTATGCTTGAAACAATGACTCATTACTGTATAAAAGTACTTGGGGCTGTGGCTTGATTCGCAGTGACAATCAGATATATCATTGATAAATTAATCAGAAGAATTAGAGTGAAGCTTTGTGTGTGTGTGTGTGTGTGTGTGTGTGTATGGACAAATTAAATATTTTCTCCAGAAGGCAGACTGCTGTTGCTATTTCAATCTATTCTGCCTTTAATTGACTATGCTAACACTATCTGTGCAAGACTGTTTCTAACACTACTATACAACAACACTGCCAGTTTAGCTTTCAGATACACCTTTATTCATTTTTAAACTAAAATTATTTTTCTTTTTTACAAATAAACCTTATTCTAAACATTAGTTTTCTTTATATAATGACCATGGGTGGGGTTGTAAAGTTGATGATTATTTCATTTCACAAGTTCAAAGGACTCCAGAATAAATACTTATTAAATAAAAAAAAAACTTCTAAGAATCTGTTTGGCTTGATGTCCAAAGTTTCAAAAGTATAGAAATGTGATATTAGGGTAAAAAAGTGCCCTGGCACTTGAATGTGCGATGATGTGTTCCACAGACATTCAGTGATTTCTCAATTCAGCACTGGCATTGCCCTAACTTTGGCACCCCTCTCTCAAAGCACTGGCATGCAAATAAATTTCTATGCTTTGAAAGACAGTGCTAAAGGTAAGGCCATTCCAACGCTTCATGGAGCAGCTGTTTGAACCTAATTATGTATACCATTTCCCTGCATGCCATCTGTAATAAAAACTAACAATAACCATCCAAATGTATCAGATAAAATAAAAGATGGGTAAGTGTGGTATAATTGGAAATAAGTCCATTGAGGGGGCTACCCAGAATATAAAGCCACTCTCTCTTTTGGCTTGTGGCTTTATAATCTAGCTAGCCACCTTAGTGGGTTTAATTTAATTGTATATGGCACTTAACCATCACCTATTTTAGATATATATTATAGGGGCGTGGTCGTGCCCCTATAGTTAGGGTTGACTATCCCTTTTAATGTTAAACACCATTATTTGCATTTTAATAAATTTTGTGTTCTTAATTGAAATAGCCCAAAATTTGGCATGCAGAGTCAGGCTGCCAGAATCTCAAGGTGAGGAAAGATTTGTGATGGCATCTTGTATGGTTTTTGAGATATGAAGTGTTATGCTTAACATTGGGAATTTTGTGCTCTCACCTACAACCTAGACCGTGTGGAATTAAAAAAAAAAATTCCGGAAAGAAGGGGCCAATGACAAGGGTGTGCCTTTGGAAGGTTTTGTGAAAAAATATTGTCCTGTTTTAAAGTTATATCATTTTTAAAGATAACATTTTATTGCGAAAGGTAAAAAAAAATCTCAAAAGGTAAAACAAACAAATCTCAGTTGGGTATTTCAATGATTTACTTGTATTGGAAAAAAATGGTCAAGATGGCTGCCATTTTCTTTTTAGTGTTTCCTACTTAGAAACATCAAAAGTACAATTAAATTATGTATTTAAAAACAAACACCTGAACCTAACTAAACAGGACCTATTCAACTAGATTCTTGTGATTGTTTGTTTAAAATGTTGCCATAATTACCTTTTCTGGGCACCCCCAAAATCCAGGGTGCCCAGCTTAGCAAGAGGACCCACTGACTCACATTCTCTCTATGAGAACAATAAGACTTTCTTGACTTCTGCAGCCGCAGCTGGAACTCATGTTGTGGGCTGCAGTGAAAGCAGTGAGCCACTGTTTCCCTGGTGTCCCTGGTGCCTGGTTAAAATGAGTGATGCCCCTGGTTATCTGGACAGCTGAGATGTATTAATGTGGAACAGTGCAATTCTGAAGAGTAAGATAAGAGATATGCCCCTCATGGTGAGGGACAGTGGGGAGGTATTACACAGACTACCTTATATAAGCTGTAAGAAAAGAATAAGTTCTGCAGTTTGCACAGAATAATTAAAAAACATACTGTTGCCTACACTTTCAACCCACCCTGTGCCGTGCCGAACAGATATGCACATTAGTGTGGGGCCCACACCCGCCTGTTACACATACACACAACAGACACATACAATAAAAAAACTATAATGAAGGTAAGTAATTCACAGTACAGCACTTGTGCTCACTTACTGAGGTGTCTCCAGGTGCAGAAGCATGGGGTGAGCCTGAGATGGTGGTGGCAAGCTTTATGTAAGGTGGGCATCTTACATGAAAGGCACAAAACATGAAGACGAAAGAAAAGTTCATTTGGTCACTGCTATTTAATGAGCCACTGAAGGCTGCATGTTTACTCATGCCATTACATTGTAGCAGCCTGCCTAGGACTCTTGGTACCAGCAACAACACAAGACACTAAGTTCTACCATAGCAAACTTGTGGATGATGCTTCAACCCTGTCTCAGTTCATTAGGAGGCTTAACCATTTCTCAGCAATTTTTGCACCTAGCAACACAAGCAACATTTTCTTTGGATGGATGGCTGCATGCATGCGAGGAAGATATTAGGGAGGTGGGTTAAAGCAGGACCCAGGCAATAGCCGTTTCAGGCTGCAACAATGTGGTGCTATTTGATTAGTCAAATGAACTTTGACGATTTCCCAAGATGGTTTGAAGGCATCTAGGCAACAGCCAGCCAGAGAAATGGCAATAAATGTTACAGTCTTACGGGAAGGGAGGGGGAAGGAAAGTGAATCAATCAGTTGAGTTGATAACTTTCACTCCAACTCTCAGTCTCCCTGACTCAAACACAGGCAAGGCGGAGGGCACTGCACTTTTTATTATTTCATTAATGTCTTCATTTCTTGGGGAGGCAGACAGTCAGACTGAAAGTGATCACCCCCCAATAAAAACTTGAACACATTACTGAATAATTCACTTTCACTCCCACCTGGGACTCTTACTCCCCCCTCCCTTATTGTAATTGCTGCGGGACTCCTCTCCCAGTTGTGTATTCCCAAAATAAAATGCGGCCCCCAAAAAACATTACTGTTTGCAAGAGAGAATATCAGCATATAAGCAACAGTACTCAGAAGAATTATAACACAATTATAGCACTAAAAACAATTTTTGTCCCCCAGGCTAATGGCAAGTAATATATTGCATGCTTTGTGTATTTTCTTCAGATTGGTATATGAATACATATAGTTTAAATGGTCACTTTTGTAGTGGATCAGCTTTTATCTGAAAACTAAAAAAAAAAACAGGGAGATATAGTATACTGTATATTGTAACCCTGCTGCACTTGCGTATTCTAATATAAACAAGCATTTGTCAATGCTGAATGTTTGCTTGCTGGTACTGGCATTGGTAGTGCAGCAGTTAGAGAGATGCATAACAGGAATGGCAATGAAATATTAAACTACCGCCAACCCCCACCCTCACCCTGCAGATACTGACAAGTATTTGGGGGTGTGCCTTTGGGTCATCGGCCATAATGCTCACAATCATTCCTACTCACTCCACCCTGCAGACACTGACTGGTGTTGTGGTGTGCCTTGGGATCTTCGGCCCTTACACTCACCCCATTCCATAAGGAAATAAGCTGAGATGGGTGCAGTAGAGGAGAATGGGGTGAACATTAGGGCTGAAGGCCCCAAGGCACACCTCATTGCCTGTCACTGGCTGCAGGGTGGGGATGGAGGTGAAATGGTGTGAGCATTATGGCCAACGACCCCAAGTCACACTTTCAATGCCTGTCAGTCTCTACAGGGTGGTGCATTACAGTTGGATACCCTAATGCCCTGGGCATTTGTTGCTATTTGTGCTCCAAAGTTTCAACAAGGGCTTTTTGAGACCCCACCTCATGAACAGTGGCACTATCATTTCATTACTCAATCCCAAAATGTGATTTTGCACAGCGACTGTGCCATTTGGCACCACAGGTGCAAAAACACATTTTGTGCAGGATGTGAAAAATGACAGCTGTACTGTTCATGAGGAAGTGTGAAAAAATTGCAGTGTTGAAAATCTGTAGTGAAAACATGAACAATTGGTGAAGTTACAAGCATGTGTAGAAACTGCGCAGCACATGCCTGTAACGTAATCATTTTTTGGAATTTTTTTCACCAAATTTTCAACATGGGCATTTTGGGACTTCCCCTCATGAACAGTGCCACTGTGATTTTGTTAATCTGTCCCGAAAGTTGATTTCCCACAGCGACTGCACCATTCTGCACCACAGGTGAGAAAACACATTTCAGGCAAGTTGTGAAAAATGACAGTTGTACAGTTCATAAGGAGGTGTGAAAGACTGGCAATGTTGAAAATCTGGAGTAAACATATTAAAAATGAGTGAAGTTACGAGCATGCATAGAAACTGTCCAACGCACGCTCATAACACAGTCATTTTTTGGAATTTTTCCACCAAATTTGCAACATGGGTTTTTTGGACCCCACCTGACTGGCAGTATAGCCTAGATTTTAGAGCCACGAGCTGTGAATGAGCTTGGTACATCCAGCAGACCAGACCTGGGTTTGATTCTCACAACCTCCACTTGCATACTGTGTGACTCTGAACAAGTCACTTAACCACCCAGTGCTCCCAGGTCACCCCTGAAAACAGGCACTTGTGCCTAGTGGGCCTTACCCAGTTACCAAAGACTAAAATAAAATAAAATAAAATAAATCTCATGAACAGCTGCGCTGTCATTTCATTAATCAGTCCTGAAAGGTGATTCCACACAGCAGCTGCAAAATCACTTTTCAGGATGAAGTAACCAAATGACAGTGACAGTGTTCATGAGGTGGGGTCCCAAGAACCCCATGTTGAAAATTTTGGGCCAAAATTCCTAAAAATGAGATATCAACCTAAGTTGAAACCCCCACATTGACTCCCATTATACAGCTTACCGTAATTTCTTCAGTTTGCCGGTCGGCTTTGAAGAGTGCAGACATGTCCCAGTCCATAGAAGATCACTGCTCCTGATCTCCAGAGGTAAGTATGGGTAAGGGGGGGTAAGGGGAGGTGCATCCACAGAGGGAGGGTGGGAGTTGGGGAAGGGGGAATGGGGAGACAACGAGGGGCCGTTTTCTTTTTTAAAGGGGAACAAAAAGACTTTGTAAACAGTTTTCTTTATTTTACAGGTTACCAAAAATATTTAGGCACACTGGGGTGAGCTCCCAGTGTGCTGCAATAGTGAGTGTGTGTGTGTGGGGGGGGCATTGAGACACAGGGACTGGGAACCCCGATGTCAGCACTTGAAATATTCTGGTGAGTGGGGGTCATCTGACACCGAGTGTGGGCATCCTGGTGTTGAAAACAAATAAAAAATTATTTTGGCACAATGTGGTGGGATCACAGTGTGTCACATTAATGGGGGGGATACATGTCAACACGGGGATTGGGCACCCTGATGTCAGCTTTCTGGGGAGTGTGTGACGGGCAGCAGGAGCCGCCAATATGGAAAGCCACACCACAGCTCATTTCTTTATTTATTGAAATGGTTCACCAGGAAAGGCACACCAAACAAACAAGGTGTTCAGCAACAGGAGCCGACAAGGACCATAAGTCTGGCCATGCATATTACTGTGCCCTGTAATGTGCATGGCTGGACTCTTGTCATCAGCTGCCAACAGAGAGAAGGTATGTCTGTGTACTTGGTTGTGAGGGAGGGGGAAAGCCCCACTGCAATGAGGAAACTATCCCTCATTGCAGCAGCAGATTTCTTTCAAGTGCAGTTCTCTCTCTTTAACTGCTGTCATAGACAGCTTGCCAATTCATTCGTGCCCAAGGGATGAGTCCCATAAAGTGTCAACTCGTAACCATCCTTGATTGGAGTGGCACTTTTCTTTCAAGTGAAGACCGCTTATCTCTAACTGCTGTCATAGACAGCTTGCTGATTCATTGGTTCCTGAGGGATGAGCCCCATAAAGTGTCAACTGCATTGGGCAGAAACTCACACACCTCTAAAATGTCGTACTGTCCCAAGATGTTTTTTGCACATGTGCACATACAGGCAAGCAAACATAAAAATGTAACTCACCAACTAAAAGGTAATGACATTGGAGCAGAAGATGCACTCATTTTGTAGAGATGTGCAAATACAAACTACTATATTACAGGTTACACCTTTAACATCTGTGTAGAGAGAGACACCTTAGAAATAGTTAGAAATCTCAAACCTCTGGAAATGGCAATAATTAAAGTACAGTAATATAATCCGAGGGGCTCATTTTTCACACTTTCACCACTTTAAATTCCACAATACTTCTTTTGTTGTTAAAAATAAAGCAGAGTTGTATAAGATGGAAAAATAAGTGTGGGCGCATTTGCCAGACCTCTAGATTTCCCCTCTGGAGGGAAAAGTAGTTGATATTTAATTGTTATTGCAAGCAAAGAATGCAGAGGGGCAGTTCCTTGATGAAAATGTCTTATTTATTTGGGAGATTTGGTGTTAGTGGTGGGGGTCTCTGCTCGGCACACATGCACATCCACACCAACCCATCCATCTCACTTTAGGACTCCTGTTCAGAGAGAGAAAAAACATTTCTTCAAAAAGGTTTTTTACCTAGCACCCCATAATGGCACGGGGTCATACTGTCACACACAAAAACAGCTAAGCTACAAATGCTACAAGCAACACAGCACCAAGCACAACAGAGCGAGACAAAACATTGACTCAAACAAAAGAGAGTATGCCAATTAAAAACAATGGGACTTTATGTTTTTTCGTGGGGGGCTTTGACTCCCATACCTCCGGTGTGATGGGCTTCACCCTCCCCCGGAACTTAAATAACTAACTCCGGGGGGGTGGACTTTGGAGATGTGGAGAAACTCGGGAGGGGAAACTTTGTTTTTTTGTAAAAAAAAAAATGCAAAAATAGTAGCACAGGGAGATCCAGGGGAAACCGAACCACATTCCCAGGTCTCCAGATTTCACCGTGTGATGGTGCCTTAGCCACTCCACTATGGAAGCAGCTCAACCAGGCACCCAGCACATGGCAACTTAGCATATTCTCAGTGATGCATAGAGTGACAGGGGTAGCAGTAATTCCCTTCCGCTATCATACCCCTGTCGCTCTAAATACACGTGCGCTCTACCCTGCATGTTTATTGCTACCCGGTTTTAGTTGCGGGATATTGACCTGGTACCCCCTCTCTAAATTAAATCAATCATTTTCATCAAGTACCCAGCCAAATATTATCTACAGTCCATTCAGAGGGATTAAATCTTATTTACAATAGTGATATGACATCCATTTTCAAATTTGATCTGCTATGAACTTTATTTTCCGAGTTTGAGGACAATTATATTGCACTGATCTGAGGCACTGGCAGTGTGTTACATATATTTTATGCTGGCTGCTACTTCTTCAAGACAGCTATTGATGAAAGAAGTGCTGGGGAGATATTTTATTCTCTCTCCATCTTTCTCTCTCACTCTGACACACTTGCACACGTTAACTCACACAAACACACTCTGTTCCTTTGACTTTTTTTAGCTCTTTTTCTTTAATCCTTTCAAGTTACTCGATCCTTCAGCAAAATAATTCCCAGTCAGGATGGAGAGCTGTTGTGATGCGTCACACAACTTCATGAAACTCTGAGCCTCCACCCTGCACAGACATCCCCGGACCTAACTACTGGATGAAAAGCGGCAGACTGTGAGTATAGCACATGGTGTGTGATAGAGCACTTTTATTGCTATACAGTATAGTGGAGCTGTATGACATATAGTATGTTAGAGTAATTGTTTAATGCTGGAAGAGTTGTATTTAACCTATAAGGATCAATACAGACTGACTGTGAGCTGTTGCAGTTACTTTCACATACAGAAGACTGCATTTTAGGCAGATTTCAATACTTAACAACAATTGATGTCAGATTTTAAACTTGCTGAATTCTGTTACTTTTCCTCAAAGAGTAGCATTTAAAACATCCCCTTCTCCCATCTTTCTTTCTTTCTTTCTTTCATTCTTTCTTTCTTTCTTTCTTTCTTTCTTTCTTTCTTTCCTTCCTTCCTTCCTTACTGTCATCTGTCTTTCATTCATTTTCTCTACTCTCTCAATCTTCCTTCATTCTTCCCTCACCTCTTCTATCCCTTTCTCCCTTCTCCCTAATTCCCTCTTCTTCCTCACTCCCTTTGTATCATCTCGCTCTTTCCTTATCATCCTTACTTTCCTTCCCCTTCTCCTCTCACTCTCTCATCCTGTTTTCTCCTGTCTCTTATACTTTTACACTATCTCTTGCTCCCTCTCCATCTCTCATGCCCCTCTCTAGCTCCCTTCTTATTTGACCCCATCCCGTTCTCATCTCTCCCTCTCTTTCTGTTTCTCCTTCCCCTCTTTTCCCAACTTCTCTCGCTCATCCCCTTCTCATCTCTCTCTCTCCTCCCACCCTCCCCTGTCTATTTCTGCTGCTCTCCCTCTCTCATTTTTTCTCCTCACTCTCATTCCTCTTCCACCTCTCTCTCTCTTTCTCTCTCTCTCGCTCTCTCCCTCTATCCCATGTTCCTTTCCCTACTGTCCTTCTCTATTTGCCTCTCTCTCATTCACATCCAGAAGCCCTCTCTGCAG
Organism: Neoceratodus forsteri; assembly: GCA_016271365.2. Taxonomy (NCBI): domain Eukaryota; kingdom Metazoa; phylum Chordata; order Ceratodontiformes; family Ceratodontidae; genus Neoceratodus; species Neoceratodus forsteri. Next base: position 327,880,850 of record CM028135.1, on the reverse strand, counting down.
ATAACCTGGGCCAGTTTCCATTTAAATTAAGGCAGAGAACCTAATTCTAGGTCAGGGATTGAATTTTCTGGCAACAAAGGGAAACAGTGTATTGATCAGGGGCTCCAGAGATAAAGAGACAAGTGTGTGCATCTATTAGAGCTAAACTGCCTTTCTGTACACACAGCAGGTTCCAGCTGTGGACATGCATCTATGGAGGGATAGGAGGGCAGGGCCCAGAGGGCCCTGCACTCCCACAGGGAAATGAGGATACAATTATAGTATCTCAAAAAGTAAGGAAATTCTTTGCAAAACACTGTGTTAATGTACCAGTTAAGGTAACTTAATGCCACAAAAGTAGGGACATGTGGCATTAGGGTTTCCAACCCTAATGCCTTCCCACCCCCCCGGAGCAAAAAGAAAAAACATTAGGGGTTTGTGTCTCCACAGTCTTGACGAGTCAGTGGTGTGGACTTCTTTGGGGGTTGTCAAGCCTAATGCTCCCCCTTGCCCCCATGGGCTCTGCATGAAGAAAGAAGATCACATGTGACGTTGTTTGCTCATGGAATGGTGAGCATTAGGGTTGACAATCCCCAAGGAAGACCCTACCAATAATTCACCAAGACTCTGGAGACCTGCAAACCCTAATGCCACATTTACCTACTTTTGTGGTGTTAACTTTCCCTAACTGGTGCATTAACGTCATTTTTTTGCAAATAATATATATATAGATAGCTAGATATGACATATATATATATATATATATATATATATATATATATATATATATATATTAGAGGCAAAAAAACTCCGTTTAATGCATTAGTTAGGGTTGTTCCACAGCGACAAAAGTGAGAAGTTAAGCTGTTAGGGTTGAAAACCCCCTTGTACCCTCCCCACCCCCAACCAGCATTGGGTGCGCATTGGGATCATCAGCCCTAACTCTCACCCCATGACATGTGTAAAGCAGCAGAAGTATAGGAGAATGGTGAGAGTTAGACCCACTTATCCCAATGCGCACCCTAATGCCGGTTGGGGGGGCGGACGGGGTCCAAGGGGTTTTCAACCCTAACAGCGAATTCTCACTTTTGTTGCTGTGGAACAACCCTAACTAATGCATTAAACGGAGTTTTTTGCCTCTAATTTCCCTTCTTTTTGAGAATGATAACGAGAAATAGTGAATGTAATGCAGCGGCGGGAGCGCGGGGCCTGAAATGTCAATGGGCATGGTGATGTAAAGTGAAACAGTAAGATAAACAGTACTGTAGACAGAAATGGCAAAAAATAACAGAAACGCAAGCGCAAATGAAAACGCAAAGGATAACGCACATGGTGGCGCAGACGTCAATGGTAAGTGAAACGGGTACGGATCCGCAAGGAAAGGGCAACAGTAACAGTAATGTAAGCGCACAGGCTGGTTTTCCCAAAACCTGCATTGAGAAAGACAGTGAGTACAAATAATGTATGCAAAATAATGAGTATCGCGCAGAAAATGAGATCTTGGAATACTAAATATATTATATCTCAGGAACCGTCTGACGTGAAAAAAATTAAAAAGTCATATTATTTACAACTGTCCTGGCTAATTTGAATCTTAGCCCCAAAGGGGCTAAGAAATTTTCCGATGAAAAGTCCGTATCTACTTTCCGTTTCGAGATACGGGCCCTGGCCAGCGAGCGTAATGTTATCTATGGGAAAAAGAAAAGTTTGGAGCGCCATAACTTTGCCTCCCTGTAATGTTTTTCACAAACTACTGAAAGGCACATCTGTGTGCTGTTGGCTGTCTTCCTCAAATTTCAGGAAAAAGACCAAACCGTTATTTTGCAGCAGGGCTCCAAATGATTTCTGTTAAGTGTCGGCGCCGTAATGTTATCCTATGGGAAAACCATCAATTTTGGAGTGCTGTAACTTTGCAGCCATGTGATATTTTTCACCAAACTACTGAAGGCACATCTGTGTACTGTTGGCTGTCTTCCTCAAATTTCAGGAAAAAGACCAAACCGTTATTTTGCAGCAGGGTGCCAAAGGATTCCTGTAATGCTTGGTGCCGTAATGTTATCCTATGGAAAAACTGTTTTTCAATACAACACTGAAAGGCACATCTGTGAGATGTCGGCTCGTTCCTCCCAAATTTCAGCCAAAACTCCCAATGGTTATTTTGCAGTGCAGTGCCAAAGAATTACTGTCATTTTCCCACAGACTAGAAAATTACTGTCGCAATTCAGCTTTGCAAAAATTGCGACACTTTCGTGAACACGAAAGTAATTTATGAAGTATTTTTCCAGAAATTTGAAAACATATTTGGGGTGTTTTACCACAAAATAAAGACATGGCAAGCATCCTCAGGGCCCGACTAGGTGAATACAAAAAAATTAGGTTGCTAGAGGGTCCCAAATTTAAATGCCAACCATTTTCTGATCACCAACTGAAAACAAAATGGCCGTTAGCAAGTAACAGGCCCATTTGCGAAGTAAAATGCATTTGAAAGTGTTGAACTTTTGTTAACTTTTCCCATTGACATAATGGGAAACTGTTTTGAATAACTTTGAACCGTTTAATATTTTTCATGAAATCTTCAAAGGCACATCGGGACCCTGGCTGCACGTTCCTGCGATTTCAGGCAGTCCATAAACAGTACGTCCTGTGCGCGACCACAGAATTCAGAAAAGCGTAAATGCGCACACGATCACCATAATAACTCCACGGCCGTATATCCGACCAGTACAAAACTTGGCAGATCCCAAGGCCTATGGTTCTTGATCATAAATTCCAAATTTCAGGCAAATCCATCAAACAGTTGCAAAGTTATTAAGGTGCAAAGTTTTGGGTTTAACATAGAAATGGCTCCTCAACCTAACTATGGTAGCACTACCGTGCTACCATAATATATATATATATATATATATTATGGTAGCACGGTAGTGCTACCATAGTACATTGAGGAGTCATTTACATTAAACCTAAATTTGCACCTTAATAACTTGCAATTCAACGATTTGCCTGAAATTTGCAATGAATCAAGAACCATACATCTGGGATATGCCAACTTCATACTGTTCAAATATTTCGAATATTAAGTGTGATCTACCTGCAACGTTATGCTTTTTTAATTCTATGCATCTCTACAGGTCGCACAGTTTGTGCGACCAGTCCAAAACTTCAGAGAACATGCGGCGGGTGCCCAATGTGCCTTTTGAAGATTTCATGAAAAAATATTAAACAGTTCAAAAGTTATTCAAAAAACAATTTCCTATTATAAGTCAATGGGAAACGTTAACAAAAAGTTCAACACTTTCACAAATGAAGTTTTTACTTTCACAAATGGCCCTTTTACTTTTGCAAATCCACCATTTTGTTTTCAGTTGATGGTGAGAAAAATGCTTGGTATTTAAATTTGGGACCCTCTAGCAACACAATTATTTTTGTGTTTACCTAGTCGGACCCTGAGGATGCTAGGCATGTCTTTATTTTGAGGTTAAACACCCTAGAAATATGTTTTTCAAGTTTCTGGAAAAAGTACTTTCGCAAAGTAGTGTTGCACTCACGAAAGTGTCGCAAATTTTTGCGAAAGCTTTTGCAAATTGCGACACTACTTTTCCAGGCTATGGCAAAATGACAGCAATTATTTGCCACCCTGCTGCAAAAGAATGGTTTGGCCTTTTGGACAGAAATTTTGAGGGAACGCAGCCAACATCTCACAGATGTGCCTTTCAGGGTTTGGGTGAAAAAATATTACAGGGCGGCAAAGTAACGGCACTCCAAAGTTGATGCTTTTTCCCATAGAATAACATTATGGCGTCCTCCACATTACAGGAACCTTTTGCCGCCCAGCTGCAAAATAACGGCTTGGTCTTTTGGGCTGAAATTTGAAGGGAAGAAAGCCAACATCCCACTGATGTGCCTTTTGGTGGTTTGGTGAAAAAATATTACAGGGTGGCACAGTGACGGCACTCTGAAGTTAACACTGTTTCCCATAGGATAACATTATGGCACTCATCGTGCCTTTCAGGCCCAGTATCTCAGAAACGATGACATTGAAGGAGACTGCATGCTTAGCAACCTCATCCTTTATGTGGATGACACTGTCGTCTACTACAGCAACCCACATCCCAGTGTCATCTCTGCCAAACTGCAGGTCTGTCTCTCAGCTCTCGAGGTCTGGTTCACCTCCAATTCTGTAAAGCTGAACGAAGACAAAACTAAGGCCGTCCTGTTCAGGACCAGATGCCTAGGCGCTGACAGAAGTGAGCTACTCCAGCTCACCACAGCCCTAGGGAGGAGAGTAGAGGTCGTTGACAAGTTCAAATACCTGGGGGTCCTCCTTGACCAGGAGCTGACCTATAAACCTCACATCGACTCCTTAACTCGATCCATCCACCAGCGGCTTGGTCTCCTCTACCGTCTGGTTAACTCCCTCTCTGGCAAGACACGATGAACCATAGCCAACTGTAACCTTCTCCCCACTATCCTATACGGTGCCCTCTTACTCCAGTTTCTCCGAGAGATGGAGCTCAACAAACTTTCCATGCTCTATCACAGAGTGGCTCGCTTTGAAACAAACTCCCCTCCAAGAGGCACCACTGTGAGGCCCTTGCGGACCTAAACTGGCTCACCTTACGGCATGAGCTGGCCTACTCCTCTGCCTGTCTGGCCTTTAAATTCACCTCCTTCAGTCCTCCTCCACACCTGCATGGTCTGCTCACCCCAAAAGTCCAGCGCTGAACCCTTCGATCCTCAGCTAGTTGTCCCCTTGACATCCCCCGTGTTCACACCAACCTAGGCAAGCACTCCTTCCATTACGCTGCTCCCTACTTATGGAATGCCCTCCCAGCAAGTCTAGTTGACAAGCCTTCTCTCCCAGGGTTTAAATCAGGCCTCAAATTTAGTCTCTGTGGTTGCACTCGTTAGCCCTCATCTGTGCCTATTCCCTTGCTACCTCCAGCTTAACCACTCCCACTCTCCCCAAGAATCTCTTATGGAAAAATGTTAAAGGTACCGTGTATCTGTCTTAATACCTGTGAGCTTTGTGATACCTACTGTCTCTGTGCCAAACGTTCAATACCTTCTCCCTAACATGCATCACCTAAAACTTCTGTATATTAATACCTATGTATGTGTTCTCTGTAACTAAATAAGTATTCAGCTAAAGCTACTGTATTTGTGGCACCTATGTATCCTATTCCCTATTATGTATCACCTAAAACCACTGTATATCAATTCCTATGTATGTATTCACTGTAACTAAATATGTATCAGCTAAAACTACTGTCTAATGTCACCTATGTATGTATTCACTGTAACTAATTCTGGGTCGCCCCTGAAAAAGGAATCTCTGGTCTCAGTGGGCTTACCCTGTTTCCAAAATCTAAATAAATAAATAAATATGGACTTTTCATCACAAAAATGCTTAGCCCCCTAATGGGGGCTAAGTACAAAACTAGCCAGGAAAGTCATAATTCATTCGAAATTTACATTTTTTTCCTACATCATACGGTTCCTGAGATATAAGCAATTTAATATTCCAAGTCCTCATTTTCTGCTCCAAGGCCCATTGTTATGTATGCATTCTTTGTTTTCACTGTGTTTTCCAATGCATTTTTTGAGGAAAAGAAGGGTGTGCCCTTTCGTTACTGTGCCAGTTAGCATTTCCAGTTGGTGTTTCCTTTACCATTTGTGGCACCATTACCGTCTACATCACAGTGTGCATTACGGTTTGCATTTTCTCTTGCATTTGCATTTCTGTGTTGTTTGGCATTATTGTTGCTGTTACCATTACCAGTTTCATTTGCAATTGTGGTACCAACCACAAGCGTTAAGGTTTGCGTTTTCATACGCGCTTGCATTTCTGTTTCGTTTCTGTTTCCTTTGGCGTTATTTTTGCTGTTACTGTTAACATTTGCATTTACAATTGCGGTACCATGACCATGCGCATAATGGTTTGCGTTTCTGTACTCACTTGCATTTGCATTTCTCTTTCCTTTGGTGTTATTGTTGCTGTTACCGTTACTATTTGCGGTAACAATTGCGGTTCCGTGACCATGCACGTTACGGGTTGCATTTCCGTATGTGCCTCCATTCCCGTTTCTGTTTCTGTTTCCATTGGCATTATTCTTCATGTTAACTTTACCATTTGCGTTTACTATTGCGGAACCATGGCTGTGCGCGTTATGGTTTGCGTTTACATGTGCACTCGCTTTCGCGTTTTCGTTTCTGTTCCCTTTTTCGCATTCTTTTTGCTGTGACACTTAACATTTCCTTTTAAAATACCATTGCCATCACTGTTCGTGTTACCAGTTGTGTTTTCGTATGTGCTTCAATGTCCGTTTGTGTCACTGTTCGCTTTGGTGTCACTTTGCGCTTGCATTTCTATTAACGTTTCCTTTACCATTTATGTTTCCTTTACCATGTGCACCACTGTTGGCACTTCTGTTTGTGTTGCTGTTCCTATTACTATGTCACAAGACATCATGTGGCGGGAGCGTGGGGCCCGAAGGGCCCCGTGCTCCCACAGCTGTATTACTTTAACTATTTGTCGTCATCATTCTCAAAAAGAAGGGAGATTAGAGGCAAAAACTCCATTTAATGCATCAGTTAGGGTTGTTCCACAGCGACAAAAGTGAAATTCGGTGTTAGGATTGAAAATCCTTGGACCCTCAGCCCACCCCCAACCGGCATCAGGTGCGGCGTTGGGGTCATCGATCTAACTCTCACCCATTCCTATACCTCTGCTTCTTACACATGTGATGGGGTGACAGTTGGGACAACAACAACGCGCACCCGATGCGGTTGAAAGATGGGCTGGGGTTCAGGGGATTTTCAACCCAACACCGAATTTCCTCACATTGCTGCTGGAACAACTAACTGATTCTATTAAACTGAGTTTTTTGCCTCTATATATATATATATATATATATAAGACATATCTATATATATATATATATATATATAGATATATATATATATATATCTATATATCTATATATATATATCTATAGATATATATATATAGATATATAGATATATATATATATATATATATATATATATATTATGATAGCACAGTAGTGCTACCATAGTTAGGGTTAAGTAGCCCTTTTAAGGTTAAATGGTGAAATTTTGCACCTTAATAACTTTGCTACCGTTCAATGGATTTATCTGAAATTTGGCAGGCATGAGGCATAACCATAGGTCTTGGGATATGCCAACTTTTGTACCGGTTGAATATACAGCTGTGAAGTTATTAAGTGACATCCGTGCACACAATTATGTTTTTTTGTGCATTCTTTGCTCGCGCCTACAGGTCGCATGGTTTGTGCGACTGGTCTGAAAACTTCATGGAATGTGTGGCCAGGGTCCCCAATGTGCCTTTTGAAGATTTAATGAAATATATTGAATGGTTCAAAAGTTATTCAAAAGACAGGTTCCCATTATAAGTCAATGGGAAAAGATAAAAAGTTCGACACTTTCGCAAATGCAGTTTTTAGTGTCGCAAATGGCCCTAGTAGTGTCGCAAATCTGCCATTTTGTTTTCAGTTACTGATCACAGAAATGCTTGGCATTTAAAATTGGGACCATCTAGGGACACAATTCTTTTTGTGTTTACCTATTCGAGCCCCGAGGATGCTAGCCATGTCTTTATTTTGGGGTTAAACACCCCAGAAATATGTTTTTCAAATTTCTGGGAAAAGAAGTGATGCAAAGTAGTGTCGCACCTGCTACACTTTCACAAATTTTACGGAAGCTTTCACAAATCATGACACTACTTTTCTAGGCTATGGCCAAAATGACAGGAATTCTTTGCTACCCTGCTACAAAAAAAAACGGTTTGGTCTTTTGGGCTGAAATTTGGAGGGAAGGCAGCCAACATCTCACAGATGTGCCTTTTGGTGGTTTGGTGGCAAAATACTATACCAATGCTAAGTTATTGTACTCCGAAGTTGACTTTTTTTTCCCATAGACTAACATGGTGGCGTCTGCCTTGCCTTTCGGGGCTTGTATCTCAGAAATGGTGCGAGATACAGAATTTTCATCGGGCTACATGCTTAGAGAAAACCTAGCCAGGAAACTCATGAATCATGTGAATTTAAAATTTTTTTTCTACATCACATGCTTCCTGAGATATAAGCAATTTAGTATTCCAACAGCTCATTTTCTGCTCCGAGGCCCATTATTATGCATACATTCTTTGTACACACTATGTTTCTCTATGCAGCTGTTGGGCAAAAACAGGGTGTGCACTTCCGTTACTGTTATAGTTAGTGTTTCCACTTGTGTTTCCATACCCATTTGTGTTAGCGTTCCCGTGTACGCCACCATGTGCGTTATCCTTTGTGTTTCTGTTTGCGCTTGTGTTTGCCTTACTCTTATCATTTGTGTCTACAGTACTGTTTCTGTTTGTGTTTCACTTTGCGTCACTGTGCGCATTACCATTTGCGTTTGTGGCCCCCCTTTCATTTGCATTTGTCTTTCATTTTGCATCATCATTGCTCTTACTGTTACCATTTGCATTTCAATTGCGTTCCCCATGCCCGTCATTGACTGTATGCATTGCATTTCCATGGCAGCTTGTGTTTCATTCTGTTTCCTTTGACATTATTGTTGCTGTCACCATTACCATTTGCATTTAAAATTGTGGTACTGTGACCGTGCACGTAGCAGTTTGCGTTTCTGTACGCGCTTGCGTTAGCATTTCCATTACTGTTTCCTTTGGCTTTATTTTAGCTGTCACCATTACCATTTGCATTTCCAATTGTGGTACTGTGACCGTGCGTGTTACAGTTTGCGTTTCCGTATGCGCTTGCATTTGCCTTTGCGTTTTTGTTTCCTTTGGCATTATTTTTGCTGTTATCATTACCATTTGCATTTGCAATTGCAGTACCATGACCATGGATGTTACACTTTGCATTTCCATATGCGCTTGCATTTGCCTTTCCGTTTCTGTTCCCTTTGGTGTTATTGTTGCTGTAATAGTTAACATTTGTGTTTACAATAGCGGTACCATAACCCTGCATGTTACCAGTTGTGTTTCCATATGCGCTTGCATCTCCGTTTGCATCACTGTTTGCTTTGGCGTCACTTTGCACTTGCATTTCTATTAACATTTGTATTACCAGTTACATTTGCATCAGCATGTGCGTAACCATTAGCGCTTGCATTTGCATTGCAGTTACCGTTACTATGTCACAAGACATCATGTGGTGGGATCGCGGGGCCCAAAGGGCCCACGCCTCCACCACCACATTCTATTCACTATTTATAGTCCTCATTCTCAAAAAGAAGGGAAATTCATGGCAAAAAAAACCTCTGTTTAATGCTTCAGTTAGGGTAGTTCCACAGCGACAAAAGCCAGGACATTTGGTGTTAGGGTTGAAATCCTCCCTTGCACCCCCCAGCCCACAACCCCCAACCAGCATTGGGGTGTGCATTGGGGTCATCAGTCCTAACTCTCACCCCATTCTCCTATACCTCAGCTTCTTTACACATGTGGTGGGGTGAGAGTTAGGGCTGATGACCCCAACGCACACCCTGATGCCAGTTGGGGCTGGGTGCAAGGGGGTTCCAACCCTAACATCGAATTTCCTGGCTTTTGTCATGTGGAACAACCCAACTGATGCATTAAACAGAGTTTTTGCACATAAAAAATATATATATATATATATATATATATTATAGTGGCGCGGTCGTGCCACTATAGTTAGGGTTCAGCAGTCAGTTACATACTAAAGTCAAAAGTTTGGACGTTAATAACTTTGGACCCATTCAATGGATTTTCCTGAAATTTGGTACACATGGTGAGGTATGGTAGATCTATTCATTTGCCAAATTGCGTTTTGGTCAGACTTACAGTCTTTGTGTACAAAAGTGCTGAAAAATGCAAAATTATCCATTTTTGGAGGAAGCTTTTGGGATTTGGACATGGCTCTGCATGACTGTTGTGTAGCATGCTGCTCTGCAAGATGGCTCACTTGAAAGAGCTTTGGTGGCTGAACATGCTGCTTTTCATTTGATGAAAAAATATTAAGGCATTCAAAAGTTATGCCACTTTTAAGTTCCCATTATAAGTCAATGGGAACATTTATATGTCTATTTTGCAAACAAAGAGTGGGGTTTTGGTCATCGGGTCCCACCTGGCGATCAAAGAATTTTCAGCCTTGTGGTTCAAGAATCTTTGTCCCTGAGGATTTTCAAAATTCTTTGATCGCAAGGTCTGCCATCTTGTTTTGAAATTTCCGATCGGAAAAACACAAATATCTCAGCTCAGGGGTCACTTATGAAGCAAACTTGGATGGGTTTTACTCTGGGGACACCGATCTAGTGAGCCATGCCATCCACATTGGTCTAAAAATAGAGTTCTGAGCTTCTGAAATCTTCATTCATGGCTCGCTAATGATCTTTGATCATGAGCCTACAAATTCTTTGATCATAAGATTCTTTGATCGTGATCGTGCATCACAAGTGAGGGATGAGATGGCCAGATTTTAAAATGATTTTTTTCAGCCCAGGGGTGCCCTACAAACTTAAAAGAGGCTAGGTTTTGCTCAAGGGGCTTCATTCTGCCTCACCTGAATAACAGTAATACTGTATTAAATATCCCTGGTACTCTAGTGGCTCCCCACATCATAATAAATATTATCATGTGTAATGTCCTGGTAGTCTAGTGCCCCCCATGTGTATTTTGTTTCATCCCTGGTAGTCTATTTGCCCCCCAAGTTGTATAAAATTATTATTACTGTTAATATCCCATGTAGTCTAGTGGCACCCTTATCTGTATGAAATAATATCCATTGTTATTGTACATATCCCTGGTAGTTTAGTGGCGCCCCCATCATAATAAAATAAATCATCATTTTGCATTTCCTGGTAGTCTAGTGGCCCACCATCCACCCACCCAGCTGTGTCACCCCACCCAGCACCCCCACCCTTCCCAGCTGGCGACTGGCACAGCCCACCTCTCACCTCCATGGCCAGCCACCGACTGTGTGCATTATGATTGGCAATGCAAAGAGGAGCTGAGAAATATTTTCAGAGTGCCTCTTTGCATTAGTGAGAGTTAAGACCAATGTCCCCAATGCACACCCCATTGCCTGTTGGTTGGGGGTGGGGTGGTCATGGGGTGCAAGACGTGGCAACCCTAATGGTGAACTTCCTCACTTTTGTCACTGTAAAAACCCCTTACTATTGCATTAAGCCAGTTTTTTTTCAAAGAATTTCCTTACTTTTTGAGAAAGCATACTAAAGTACAATGTTGTGCAAGTTAGTGGGCCCCACACTCACACCAACTTGAAGCAAACCAAATTTTCATTCATTGGAGTGGTATAATTCTGCACCTAGTTACATTTTACACAACTAACCACTGAAAATTATCTCTGTGGCAGTAAGGCCAGCTTCCCTATAAATGTCAAGCCACTACCACAATGCAGAATGCTATCCGCAAAATGTAAACTGCATCATGCAATATCTCCACAGCACATTAATTTTCTGACACCTAAACACAATAATTCACATCTACAGGACATCCCCTCAACACCCTCCAAATGTCAAGTTAAAAGACCAAACCGATTCCAAGATATTTAATTTTAAAGTTTTAGAATTTCATTAGTCAGAGTGGCATAATTCTGCACCTATTTACATTTTACACACCTAACCACTGAAAAGTACCTCTGTGGCAGTAAGACTAGCTACCCTATAACATTTTAAGCCACTACCACAATGCAGAATGCTATCCGCAAAACATAAACTGTGTCACACAATGTCTCTGCAGCAAATTAATTTTCTGACAATTAAACACTATAATTCACATCTACAGGACATCCCTCAACACCCTCCAAATTTCAAGTTAAAAGACCAAACCATTTCCGAGACATTTAATTTTAAAGTTTTTGCACCTTTAAAAATTCTTTGATTGCAAGAATTGGCTGTGACCCCACGATCAAAGAACATCTTTGATCATGTGGGGACATCTGGTCTTGAAATTTGGGTTATCTGGCCCCTCCCAGAGACGTCTGGTCCAGCAAAAATCTATCCATCTTGTCCCACCCTCACAAAGGGACAGGGAGGGTAAAAGAGGAGGAGGAGTAGCTCTCTATGTAAAGGAAGGGATCAAAGCAACAGAACTAAAGAGTAAACAGGGAGCAGATGAGGCACTCTGGGTCACCCTGGAGACAGGAAATAGCACCACAATCCACACGGGGGTTGTATACGGACCCCCATCTCAGGAGGAGGGAATGGACAAGGAAATGATAGGAGGCTTCCTTAGAATGGCAGAAAAAGGGGAGATATTGTTGATGGGGGACCTGAATATGCCAGATGTTAACTGGAGCACCTTTGCTGCAGGCACATCCAAGAGCAGGGTCATTCTTGATGCCCTACAGGGGGCATGCCTCAGACAGCTAGTATTGGAACCCACTCGGGAGGGAGCAGTCTTAGACCTGGTACTCTCAAATGGGGATGGAGAAAGAATCTTAGATTTAGAGGTGGGAAGCCATCTGGGAACAAGCGACCACCAAACAGTGTGGTTCACGATAAACACAGCCATACAATCAAGCCATACAAAAGTAAGAGTATTGGACTTCAGGAGGGCTGACTTTGGGAAAATGAGAGAGTGCCTTAGAAAAGCACTAGCAAACAGGCAAGAAGGAGGGTGGAGGAACAATGAGGAGTAATAAAAACAGCCATCACAGAGGCAACAAGCCTTTGTGTAAAGCAAATCAATGAAACACAATGAAGGAAAAAAATGCTATGGTTCTCAAAAGAGGTGGCAGGGAAGGTTAAGGAGAAAAGGAGAGCATTCAGGAAATATAAGGAAATACAGAAGGAGCAGGACAGAGAACTTTATCAGTTAAAGCAGAAAGAGGCAGGGAAGGCAGTCAGAATAGCAAAGGCCCAAACCGAGGAAAGGATAGCCAATTTTGTTAAGAAGGGGATAAAACCTTTTATAGGTACATTAGGGAGCGAAGAAGTACCAGAGGAGGGATACTGAGGCTTAATAAAGGGGAGGGAATGTGGGTAGGGGGGGACAGTGAAAAAGCAGGGATACTGAATGAATATTTCTGCTCAGTATTCACAAAGGAAGAGGAGGAGGGAGGTACCTAAACCAAACAAGAGAAACACTCAGAAAGGCGGGGTTGATACCAGTCCATTTACAGAAGAAAGGTTTCTGAAAGAACTCCTAAAACTGAAGGCGACAAAGCAATGGGGCCTGATGGGATTCACCAAGAATTCTAAAAGAACTAATGGTAGAACTAGTGACACCGCTGACTACTCTCTTTAACAAATCATGGGAGGATGGGGTGATACCTGAGGACTGGAGGAGGGCAGATGTGATTCCTCTTCACAAAAGTGGGAGCAGGACAGAGGCAGGAAACTACAGACCAGTTAGTTTGACCTCAGTGGTAGGGAAAATTATGGAATCACTTCTGAAGGAAAGAATTGTTGAGTACCTAGAGGCCAGTGGGGCACAGGACTCAAAGCAGCATGGATTCACGATGGGAAGGTCGTGTCAGATGAACCTAATAGATTTCTTCAACTGGGTGACCAAAGTAGTAGACCAGGGAGGGGCTGTGGACATGGCCTACCTAGATTTTAGCAAGGCATTTGATACAGTCTCACACAAAAGATTAATACACAAGTTAGCCCGCTTTGGAGTGGGCCCCAAGGTGGTAGCCTGGATAAAAAATTGGCTAGATAACAGGACGCAAAGGGTAGTAGTAAATGGAGTACACAGTGAAGAAAGGAGGGTTACTAGCAGGGTACCACAGGGTTCAGTACTGGGACCAGTCCTTTTTAATGTCTTTATAAGTGACATTGCAGAGGAACTGGAAGGAAAAGTATGTCTCTTTGCAGATGACACAAAGATCTGCAACAGGGTTGATACACAAGATGGAGTGGAAAGGATGAGAAGGGACTTAGCAAGGTTGGAGGAATGGTCAAATGTATGGCAGCTCAGATTCAATGCAAAGAAATGCAAGGTAATGCACATGGGAAACAAAAACCCAGGGGAAGAGTACACAATGGGGGGTAAGATACTGACAACAGTAAAAATGGAAAGGGACCTGGAGTAATTATATCAGATGACCTAAAGGTGGGCAAGCAATGTGAGAAGGCAGTAAGGAAGGCTGGGGGAATACTGGGATGCATAGGAAGAGGCATCAATAGTAGAAAACAGGAAGTTGTTATCCCTCTGTACAGACAGTTGGTGAGACCCCATCTGGAGTACTGTGTGCAGTTCTGGAGACCACATCTCCACAAAGACATAAACAGAGTGGAGGCTGTCAGGAGGAGCAACCAAAAATGGTGCAGGAGTCTGCACCAGAAGACATCTGAAGAAAGACTAAAGGAGCTTAATATGTATACCCTTGAGGAAAGAAGGGAGAGGGACATGATAGAAACTTTCAAGTACCTCAAGGAATCAACAAAGTCCAAGAGGGTAGCATCTTTCAGAAAAGAGATGTGCAAGAACAAGGGGCACAATTTGAAGATAGAGGGGACGGCTCAGAGGTAATGTGAGGAAGTATTTTTCCATGGAGAGGGTTGTGGATGCATGGAACAGCCTCTCATGGCCGTGGAGTCAAGAACAGTGTGGGAATTCAAATGCATGACACACATAAGGCAGTCCTAGTGGGGGTAGGAGGAAGTAAGCTGTTGGTTAACTAGGATCTGTAGCTTATCTGTTAGGTAGGAAACTGGGCAGACTAGGTGGGCCAAGCGGTCCTTATCTGCTGTCAAATTATATGTTTATAAATAAAGCTCTCAATCAAAGAAATCTCACAACCAAAGAATTTGCAGGCTCGCGATCAAAGAATTTAAAAATGGTAAAACTCTATTTTTTGACACAACTACATTAAACCATAGGCATGGCCTGATAAAGGGAAGCCCCCTGAGCAAAACCCATCCTAGTTTTACTTGCATGTATATGTGTGTGTGTGGTGGTGGGGGGGATGCGCAGTTAGGGTTTTCATCCCTAACACCGAATTTCCTCACTTTTGTCGCTGTGGAACATCCTTAACTGATGCATTAAATGGAGTTTTTTGCCATAAAAAAAAATATATATATATATATTCTATGCAAGAATGCATCAGTTAAGGTTCTTCTACATTCAAAAAAAAGTGAGGACATTCAATTTTAGGGTTCCAACCCCTTGCACCCTACCCCCCACCCTGCCCCCACCAACAGGCATTGGGGTGTGCATGGGGTCGCCAGCTCTAACTCTCACCCCATCCCATGTGCAAACAAGCTGTGGTCGTGCAGTGTAGGAGAATGGGGTGAATGTTAGGGCCAATGACCCCAATGCACACCCCGATGCTTGTTGG
This sequence comes from Neoceratodus forsteri, assembly GCA_016271365.2. Classification (NCBI taxonomy): domain Eukaryota; kingdom Metazoa; phylum Chordata; order Ceratodontiformes; family Ceratodontidae; genus Neoceratodus; species Neoceratodus forsteri. The sequence continues at coordinate 327,865,563 of CM028135.1, read as the reverse complement.
TGGGGACAGGGTGGGGGGTGGAGTGCAAGGGGTGGGAACCCTAAAATTGAATTTCCTCATTTATTTCTCTGTAGAATAACCCTAACTGACGCATTAACAAAGTTTTTTATATATATATATATATCTATATATATATATATATAGATATATATATATATTCATTACAGAAGACTCCATTAATGCATCAGTTACAGTTTCTATTACAGCAACAAAAGTTTTGACCTTTGATGTTAGGGTTACCAACCCTACCACCCCAACTCTCCATGCACCAACAGATGTCAGGGTGTATCTTGGGATCATTGGCCCTAACTCTCACCCCATTCCATTTGTGAGGAAACTGAGATAGTACAGTATAGGAGAATGGGGTGAGAGTTAGACCCAATGACCCCAAGGCATACCCTGATGCCTGTTGGTGTATGAAGAGTGGTGATGGGGTGGGGTGGTAGGGTTGGTAATCCTAACATCAAATTTCCAAACTTTTGTCACTGTACTAGAAAGCCTAACTGATGCATTAATGGAGTTTTCTGCAATGAATTTCCCTTCTTTTCGAGCAAGTGTAATGTTACCCATATGTGGTTATGGCTATCATGCATGCATATTGTAATTGTCTCTGATTTTCATGTGGGAGCACAGGGCCCATCTATGGATGAGTGTAGAGACATTGTAATGAACTGTGAGCCCTGTGCACCCAGGACTGCATAAAGGAGGGCCCTGCACTCCCACTATTGCATAATGGTATCCATATATGGGGGCCTGCACTCCCATCTACCCTTAAGCATAGAGACATAGTGCAGGCCTAAAGACATTCCTAGTAACCCTTGTGCTACAAATGTGGCAATAGCTCAGTAATCATAGGAACTTTGGAAAAAATCCACTGCAGTTGTAATCATGACCTAGCAACCTGCTCCCATGCTTAGTACACCTATAGGTGTATTAATCTGCACTTAGAGAAAAATCCATATCTTGAACCTTTTTCGAGATGTAGCTACTGAAAGGTACCGTGGCCACCACAATGTTATCCTATGGGAAATTTCTCAAAACTTCAGAATGTTTTAACTATGGAACCAATATAATTTTTTCAACAAACCTGCAAAAAAGCACATATGTGGTGCAAGCCCTTCCTACCATACAAATTTCAGCCCCAGACCTGACCATTTATTTGCTACGAAGTGGCAAAGAAACTATTTTTTGGGGGGAGTACTTTCACAAATTTGTGAAAGTTCATATGAGAAAATTGAAAAAATATATTTCCATGCATTACTTTTTGAAACTAATGTCAGAATTGTGTTCCTTAGGCCCCAATTAGGTAAACACAACTGTTGGTGTTTACCAAGGGGCAGTATTTTTTGAATTACAGCATTTTTTAGCCACCACTAACTGAAAACAAGATGGCGACAGCACAAAAGTACAAAACCCATTTGTGGCAGTAAAAAGTGCTTTCGAACAGGACATATATGTCTTTCCCATAGGCTATAATGGGAAACTTTAAACTTTAATAACTTTCAAACAGATTAATATTTTTTCACCAAACCATCAAAAGATACCCCAAATAGTTTGGACTGTATCCCAAAGCAAAGAAATTGACAAAAAAGTGGCTTTTTTTTAAATTTTGTTGCACACTGCAGCTCTGCAACTGCACATTCGACTGGAACGAAACTTGCCAGAGTCAGAGATCTATGATGCCAAATGGTGCATGCAAACTTTTAGATAAATTAGACAAATGGTTGCAAAATTATTAAATTTCTTGCACGTGGAATGGGGTGAGAGTTATACCTGAGGACCCCAAGGCACACGCCATGCCCTGTTGGTCTGTGGAGGGTGGGAGTGGGGTGATAGTGTGGGGTGCTTAGGGTCTCAACCCTAATGTCTCATGTCCCCATTTTTGTCAGTTCAACCCTAACTGATGCAGTAACAAAAATGTTTACAGTACATATATATATATATATATATATTATGGTAGCACGGTAGTGCTACCATAGTTAGGGTTGAGGAGCCATTTACATGTTAAACCCAAAATTTTGCACCTTAATGACTTTGCAACCATTTGACGGATTTGCCTGAAATTTGGCATACCTGATCAAGACCCATATGCCTTGGGATCTGCCAAGTTTTGTACTGGTTGGATACACGGCTGCGGAGTTATTAAGCGTGATCTGCGCATGCGTTTACGCTTTTTCTGGAATTCTATGGTCGCGCCTACAGGTCGCACGGTTTGTGTGACTGGCCCAAAATCTTCAGGGAACGTGCGGCCAGGGTCCCTGATGAGTCTTTTGAAGATTTCGTGAAAAAATATTAAACAGTTCAAAAGTTATTCAAAAAACCATTTCCCATTATAAGTCAATGGGAAAAGTTAACAAAAAGTTCAACTGTCGCAAATGCATTTTTACTTTCGCAAATGGCCCTCTTACTTTCGCAAATCTGCCATTTTGTTTTCGGTTAGTGATCAGAAAAATGCTTGGCATTTAAAATTGAGACCATCTAGCAACCTAATTATTTTTGTATTCACCTAGTCGGAGCCTGAGGATGCTAGCCATGTCTTTATTTTGGGGTAAAACACCCCAGAAATATGTTTTTCAAATTTCTTGAAAAGTACTTTCATAATGCTGATGCTCACTAAGTGTCACAAATTTTTCTGCAGCTTTGCAAATTGACGAAGTACTTTTCTAGGCTGGGAAAATGACAGCATTTCTTTGGCACCCCGCTGCAAAAGAACGGTATGGAGTTTTGGGCTGAAATTTGGAGGGAATGCAGCCAACATCTCACAGATGCGCCTTTCACTGTTGTGTTGAAAAAATATTACACAGCAGAAAATTTACAGCACTCCAAAGTTGACGCTTTTTCCCATAGGATAACATTACGGCAGCCGACGCATTGCAGCAATCGTTTGGTGCCCTGCTGCAAAATAACGGTTTGGTCTTTTGGGCTAAAATTTTCAGAAGATACAGCCAACACCCCACAGATGTGCTTTTCAGTGGTTTGGTGAAAAAATATTACAGGGAGGCAAAGTTATGGCACTCCAAACTTCTGCTTTTTTCCCATAGGATAACATTACGGCGTTCACCGCGCCTTTGAGGGCCCGTATCTTGAAAACAGTGCAAGATACAGAGTTTTTATTGAAAAATTCTTAGCCCCCACTCGGGGCTAAGTACAAGACTAGCCAGGAAAGTGATACTACATATGACTTTTACATTTTTTTTCTATGTCATACGGTTACTGAGATATAAGCAATTTACTATTCCAACTCCTGATTTTTGTGTTCCGAGAGTCGTTATTTTGCATACATTCTTTCTACTCACTGTCTTTCTCTATACAGCTTTTGGGGAAAACCAGCCTGTGCACTTACATTACTGTTACCATTACTGTTTCTGCTTGCGGTTCCGTACCCGTTTCACTTACCGTTCACGTTTACTCCGCCATGTGCGTTACCCTTTGCTTTTTCATTTGCAGTTGCGTTTCTGTTGTTTTTAACATTTCTGTCTACAGTACTGTTTCTCTTTCTGTTTCGCTTTGCATCACCATGCACATTACGATTTGCGTTTGCCGGCACAATGTTACAATGCGACAAGACATCACCCCCACGCTCCCGCCACTGCATTACATTCACTATTTCTCATTATCATTCTCAAAAAGAAGGGAAATTAGAGGCAAAAAACTCCGTTTAATGCATCAGTTAGGGTTGTTCCACAGCAACAAAAGTGAGGAAATTCGATGTTAGGGTTGAAACCCCCTTTGCACCCCTCCAGCCCACCCCCCAACTGGAATCGGGGTGTGCATTGGGGTCATCGGTCCTGTCACCCCATTCTCCTATTCTTCAGCTTCTTTCTACATGTAATGGGGTGACAGTTAGGGCTGATGACCCCAATGCGCATCCCGATTCCAGTTGGGGGTGGGCTGAGGGGTGCAAAGGGGTTTCAACCCCAACATCAAATTTCTCGCTTTTGTTGCTGTGGAACATGCCTAACTGATGCATTAAACGGAGTTTTTGCTAATATATATATATATATATATATATATATAGCAAAAAACTGTGTTAATGTTCTAGTTAGGATTACAGCCACAAAAGTAGTGAAATGTGATGTTATGGTTTCCAACCTAAACCACCACCACCATTACGCAGCACCAACAGGCACTGGGGTGTGCTTTGGGGTTGTCTGCCATGATGCTCATCCCATTCCATAAGTAAATAAGCTGAGATAGGTACAGTATAGAAGAATGGGGTGAGCATTAGGGCTGACAACCCCAAGGCACCCTCTCAATGCCTGTTGGTGTGTGCAGCCTGGGGTTGGGGTGTCAGGTTTGGAAACCATAATGCCACATTTCCCTACTTTTGTGGCTGTAACCCTAACTAGAGTATTAATGCAGTTTTTTGCAATGTATTTCCTTACTTTTTGAGATAGTATAATCATATCCTTATCTGCCCTGTGCTCCCATCCCTCCATAGATGCATATATGTATGTAGCTGTGGAAGCTCAAAGCCCTCTGGGCCCTGCACTTCCATTTATAGGACAACAGTGACCAACTTGTCACCATAGCCATCATATTGCCCCACCTCATGTATCTGTTACAGAAAATTTTTGAATCCCTGCCAAAACATAACTCTGTGCAACTGCAATGCCATTCTGTGCCACAGGTTTGAAAACACATTTTGGGCAGGATTTGAAAAATGACAGCTGTGACAAACATGAGGTGAGGTAATAAGAAGGCCATGTTGAAAATCTGGGCTCAAAATATTTAAAATTTCCAAAGTTACCAGCGGGCATAGCAAAATTGCAATTAATGGTCATAACTTTGGCATCTTTTTATATTTTGACCCCAAATTTTCAACACAGTCTTCTTATGACCTCACCTCATAAATCCTGTAGGTAAAAATTTTCAAATCCATGCCAAAATGCCATTCTGTGTCACAGATGTAAAAACACATTTTGGGCAAGATGTGAAAAATGACAGCTGTACTGTTCATAAGTTGGTGTGAAAAAATGACTATGTTGAAAATTTGGAGTCAAAATATTGAAATTACCAAAGTTATGCGCATATGTAGAATAAATTTCAATGAACATTCATAACTCAGCCATTTTTATGATTTCTTTTACCAAATGTTCAACATGTCCTTTTTGGGACTCCACCTCATGAACACTGATGGTGAAATTTCGTTACAGATACAATTGTGGTATCGTGCCCATGCGCGGTACGGTTTGTGTTTTTGTACACGCTTGAATTTCTGTTTCTGTTGACTTTATTGTTGCTGTTACCGTTACCATTTACATTTACAATTGCGGTACCATGACCGTGCGTATAATGGTTTATGTTTCCGTACATGCCTGTGTTTCTGTTGGCTTTATTGTTGCTGTTACCGTTACCATTTGCGTTTACAATTGTGGTTCCATGAATGTGCACGTTATGGTTTGTGCTTTTGTATGTGCTTGCATTTCTGTTTACTTTGGCATTATGGTTGCTGTTACCGATACCATTTGCATTTACAATTGTGGTACCATGAACGTGTGAGTTACCAGTTGTGTTCTATACGCAGTTCTGTTTTGTGTCTCCGTTTACGTCACTGTTCGCTTTGGTGTCACTTTGTGTTTGCATTTCTATTAGTGTTTGCATTACCATTTATGTTTGCATCACCATGTGCGTAACCCTTTGTGCTTGTACTTGCGTTGCACTTACTGTTACTATAGTCACACAGAATCACGTGGTGGGGCCCCACGCACCCACCAACTTGCGTAACTTTCTACTTTTCTATTCTTTCTTAAAAAGTATGGAAATTCTATGCAACAAACTTTGTTAATGCATCAGTTAGGGTTCATCTGCAGTGAGAAAAGTGAGAAATTCGATGTTGGGTTCCCACCTACCCACCTGCCCCACCACCGGCATCGGGGTGTGCGTTGGGGTCATCGGTCCTAACTCTCACCCCATCCCATGTATAAACAAGCTGAGGTGTTACAGTGTAGGAGAATGGGGTGAGGAGTTAGGACCAATGACAATGCACACTGATGCTCAGTTAATTGAGAACAGTGAGAATAAAGTCATGATTTTCTCACTGTCTTTCTGCAGAAGAACCCTAACTGATGCATTAACAAAGTTTTTGCATAGAATATATATATATAGATATATATATATATCTATATATATATGATATACAATGGAGAGCTGTCAGAAAAATGATCTATCTACACAAGTGCTGTTTCACCTCGGGTAACCTCACGAGTGGTGTATGCCACGAGTGAGGTGTCTAAGGTCAAACAGCACAAGTGTAGATAAATCATCTATCTGACAGCTCACCGTTGTATATTTCATTTATGCAATAGGGATGCTTTCTGTCAGTGCAGGGACATTTGCTTTTGATTGCTTATCTTGTTTTTGCATGTTTGTCAAAAAAGTGAACAACAAATTGCATTTTCTACTCTTTCTTGCTAATTATAAAAAAATATATAAGGTATCTATAAATGAAACACCACTCATTTTGTACATAATTTTGTGCTGAACAATTTTCATGCTCACAGTACCATGCTATCTTTTTTCATTTTAAAGTTATTCGCATTTGAATATGTGTAGTACTGCTACTGAGGCCGGACATTCTAAATGAGTTCTGGAGTGATTGTGACATAGCTACTATATGGGTAAATTGTATTTATTCAATGGCTGTGAAGATAAATGGATTTATTCAATGGCTTCTGAGTCCACGCTTATTGCATAATATATATATATATATATATATATATATATATATATATACACCCATCATAAGCCACATTTCCCTACTTTTGTTACTTTAGCCTGAACCCTAAATGTTGCATTATCAGAGTTTTTTGCAAAGAAGTTCCTTACTTTTTCATATAGTATAGTCGTATCCTTATTTGCCTGTGGAACATAGGACCTTCTGGGCATTGCACTCCCATCCATCCATCCATCCATACTTTTTCAGATAGTGTAATCATAACCTTATTTGCCTGTGGAAGCACAGGGCCCTCCAGGCTGTTATCCATGGGCAAGTGTCCCTGATTGTACCCCCACCTCATGGACAGCAACACATATGTAGGTACATGTACTAACATTAGGGTAAAGGCACTTGTCGTATAAGCATAAGTGTCAAGATCTGTGTTCTACTGTATTTTACTAATGCATGTTATGCTCCATTATGTTTTACCAATGTATCTTAGTCCTGGGAGATGCTTTCCACTCTATTTTTATTGTATTATGATAAGTAAGGCAACATTTCCATCTTTAGTGCTTGGGCATCACTGTAATTGCAACGGACCTTGGACTTATAGAGATCCCATTGTTTGTGCTATCTATGCAAGCTAAGCAACTTCTCATGTTAGTTAGGATGGTTACTCAGGCCACCTATTACTGTTCAATTATATACTTTTTCTGTATCTTCTTTAGTAGTAACCATAGTGATTATCAGAGTATAAGACCCTGTGTAGCATGTAGCTTCTCTGAGAGGAGAGACTGCATACCTAGGTAAGGGACACTGGAAGCTCTCCCAGCTTATTCACCATTGGTAGGAAGCCTGTATTATTTAACTGTAATAAATTTAATTTATTACATGCATACCACTTGTCAGTTGTCTCTTCCTTTGTGCCGTTCCACCAAGAACCTGATAAGGGTCATTTATCACCACTTTCAAGGCCCTGTGCTCCCATCCCTCCATAGATGCGTGTATGTATGGTGATGTGGAGTATTTATGGTGATGTGACAGCACAGGGAACTCTAGGCCTTGCACTTCCATTTGTAGCAGAACAGCAATCAAATTGTCAGTATAGTCTTCTTATTACCCCACCTCATGAACCTGTTACTAAAAATGTTCAAAGCCATGCCAAAATGTCACTCCGCACCACTACAACATCATTCCATGCTATAGGTGCAAAAAGACATTTTGGCCAAGATTTGAAAAATGACAGCTGTCACATTCATGAGGTGGTGTAAAGAAATGGCTATGTGTTAAATAAAAAAAAAAGAAATGACTATGTTGAAAATTTGGTGCGAAAATATTTTAAATTACAAAAGTTACGAGCAAGCCTAGCGTAAATTCAACAGATACACATAACTTTGCCATTTTAACATATTATGACCCAAAATTTTTGGCATACTCTTCTTATGAGTCCAACGCATGTGCAAGGGCATTGAAAATGTTCAAATCCCACCCAAAAGGTAATTTTGCTAAGTGACCGCAAAATTGCCTTTTGTGATGAATTTGCATAATTCCACAGCAATTGTTCATGAGGTGTGGGTCTCAAAAAGGGCATGTTGTAAATTTGGTGTGAAAATATGCAAAAGTGTAAAAGTTATGCAGCAAAGTTGAAAACCCTATTGAAATACATTGAACCCCACTTACCTTACATTGCCATATTGTAGCCGATGGTTTTAGCTAGACGTGTCTTTGATGGAGGAGTGGATCTTCATGCTGGGACCTGTTCAGGTGAGTGAGGGGGTCTAGGGGCGTGGGGTTATGGGTGCTGAGTGGGAGGTCAGGGTGGGGAGTAGGATAGGTGAAGGACTTTTTTTAAGGTTAAAAAAATACATTGAGGGATTGTTTTCTTTGTTTAAGTGTGTGATGGACATCTGATAGTGGGGGAGTGCCAATAGACACCAGAGAAAGCAACACTATCAAGGGGGTGGCAAACAGAGGGTGGTGGTGCCACTAGACACCAGGGAAATCATTATTAATTATGGGGCCAGGATTTGGAGGGTGGGACATACCACTAGATGGCAGGGAAACCAATTCTATCAAGGGGGATGGCAATCAGAGGGTGAGGAGGTCACTAGACACCAAGGAAATAATTATTAATTATGGGGATGGCAATCAGAAGGTGGGGGTGCCACAAGGCACCAGGGAAATAATTCTTAATTATGGGGACAGTGATCAGAGGGTGGAGGAGTGCCACTAGACACCAGGGAAATAATCATTAATTTTGGGGATGGTAATTGGAGGGTGTGGGGTGCCACTACACATCAGGGAAATAATTATTAATTATGAGGATGATAATCGGATGGTGGGGGTGCCACTAACACTGGGGAAATAATTAGGGGATGGCAATCAGGAGGGCACCACTAAACACCAGGGAAAAATGTAACAAAATACAGGGACAGCAATCATAGGGAGGGGGGTACCAGTAGACACCAGGGAAAAATGGAAAAAATCATGGGCACAGTGATCGGGTGGTACCCCTAGACACTATGGAAAAATCACATAAGGGGAAGGCTTACAAAAACTTATTTCATTTGAAGGAATCCTTTTCTGTATCAAACAAAAAAAGGAAATGGAAAAAGATCCCTTCAAATGGAGAAAGAACTGGAAAAAAATAAGTCCCAATTTTTTTTCAATATGTGAAGAGAGACTTTTTCATTTAAATGAAAATATCAAATGAAGAAGGATCCTTTCCAATGAAAAAAGAATCAGAAAAAAGATTAAGTCCCAAATCCTTTCCTGTGAGAAGGGATCTTTTTTTCATTTGAATGAAAAAGGTGATATGGAAAAAGTCCCCATAGGGACCTGCACTTCTACAAACAGAAGTAGTGCTGTAATTTCAGTATCATAGATTTTATGGGGCCTGCACTTCTACATCCAGAGACCTGTGTGTATGCTATCCACATGTATCTTTGGGGGCCTGCACATCTGCAACCAGAAGTGTGTGTATGTCTGTCTTACAGTGTGCATGAATACCTGTGGCTACAGAAGCACTGGCTCCATAACTTCTGCAGACTAAAGAACTGTTGTAATCTAGGTATCATGGATTTGTATCTGTGACTGCAGGGGGCCTGTAGTTCTACAGACAGAAGTAGTGTTGTGATTTGAGTATCATGGATTTCTATGTGCAGCCAGAAGTGAGTGTGTATGTCTTGCAGTTTGCGTGCCACAGATGCAAATCCAACAAGGTAGCACATCAGTGCTACTGCATCTGTGTCATCTGGAAACAGCTGTATGTTGTTTGTCTTACCTAATAATGTCTGTCTGTGGTTGTTTGTGTGGTCTTGTCCTTTTGTTGCTTGCAGGGGTGGAGAGTCAGGGTTGGAAACCCTAACACCACATTTCCCTACTTTTGTGGTGTTAAACTGAACCCTAACTGGTGCATTAACACAGTTTTTTTGCAATGAAATGCCTTTCTTTTTGAGATAGTGGAATCATACACTCATTTACGCAGATCCCTTCATGACCTGTGCACACAGAAGTAGATGTGCAGGGCCCTCCATGCCCTGCATTGAGGGAAAAGTCAGTCAGCCTGTCTGCCAAAGGAAGGGCAGGGTCCTCCAGACCCTGCACTTCCATGCGGCTTATGAATGCAAAGTATTTGTGGGTCTGTCTGGATGGCTACAGAAGTACAGGGACCTCTGGGCCCTGTACATTCATGTGGCTACAGATGGAGATGTGCAGGGCCAAAAGTCCATCTGGTTATGGAATCACAGGGCCCTCTAGGCCCTGGGAGTCCATATAGCTACAGGTGCAGAGGCACAGAGCCCTCTCAGCCCTATGGCAAGAGAAACATTAAATAGAAACAAAGAATTTGAAAAGCCATAAGTACCACTTGGCCCACCCAGTCTGCCCATTTTTCCCTACTTACAATATCACCACAGACATTAACTGATCTCCACCTCTTTCTCCCTCCCTCCTTCCTTTCCATTAGATACCCTTATGCTTATCTAATGCAGTCATGAACCCCACCATTGTCTTTTTTCCCCCACCACCTCTGCTGGAAGGCTTTTCCAGGAATCCATCCCTCTTTCTGTGAAGAAGCACTTCCTCACATCTCTCCTGAATCTACCTCCTCCAACTTCATAGCATGTCCCCTTGTTCTTGAGCTCCTTTTTGTCTGAAAAATATTTCCCTCCTGTACCTTATTTACCCCTGCGAGGTATTTAAATGTCTCTGTCATATACCCCTCCAATCTCCAATGGTGTACATATTGAGGTCCTTTAGTTTCTTCTCATAGGGCTTTTGATGCAGTCCCTGTACCATTGTAGTTGCCCTCTTCTGGACCACTTCCACTCTTTCTATGTCCTTCTGGAGATGTGGTTCCCAGAACTGGACACAGTACTCAAGGTGGGGTCTTACCAGTGATCTAAACAGGAGCAACACCACCTCCCACTTTCTGCTAGTGATACCTATCCATATGCACCCCACCATTCCACTAGCCCTCCCAACTGCCTTGTCACACTGTCTGGCCACTTTTAGATCATTGATATGATTACCCTCAAGTCTCTTTCCTGCTTGGTTGTCATCAGTACCACTCCATTTATTTTGTACTTCACCGCTAGGTTTCTGTGTCCTAAGTGCATAATTTTGACCTTTTTCATATTGAAACCCAGCTACCATACCCTTGACCACTCTTCAAGTTTCCTCAGGCCTCTGCTCATCCTTTCCACCCCCTCTGGAATGTTTACCCTGTTGCAGGTCTTGGTGTCATCTGCAAAGAGGCAGACCTTTCCTTCCAGCTTCTATGAAATGTCGTTTATAAAGACATTAAAGAGGACCAGTCTCAGCACTGATTCCTGAGGTACCCCACTGATCACCCTCCTTTCACTGGAATGAACTCCACTTACCACCACCTTCTGTCGCCTATCCTTTAACCAATTTCTTACCCAGTTGACCATGTTTGGTTCCTTGAGTTACCCAGCTTGGTTACTAGTCTTCTATGTGGAATGGTGTTGAAAGCCTTACTGAAATCTAGGTATGCCATGTCCACTGCTCCACACTAATCTAATTTCTTGGTTACCCAGTCAGAGAAATCTATCAGATTTGTTTGACATATCCTCCACCCGCTATGAATCCATCATGTCTCTGGTCTTGTAACCTGTTGGATTCAAGATATTCCATGATCCTTTCCCTCAGTAGTGTTTTCATTAACTTTCCCACCACTGATGTCAGGCCATCTGGTATATAATTGTCAGCCTCCTCCTTGCTACTACTTTTGTGAAGTGGGACTACATCTGCCCTCCTCCAGTCCTCTGGAACCATTCCAGTTTCCAGTGATCTGTTAAATAGGACTTCCAAACTTGCAGCCAGTACCTCCCCAAGCTCCATCAACTACCTTGGATGCACTTCATCTGGCCCCATTGCTTTGTCCACTTTCAGATTAATGAGTCCCTTCCAGATTATGTCCTCAAAAAAAGGACTGGTATCCATCTCCCCCTTCAAGGCTTCTGTTGCTTTTTTGTTTTTGGCAGAGAACAGCAAGAGGAAGGAGCTGCTGTTATAACTATACTTCTCTACTGGGACTAAAGAACTAGAACTCTACTACTGGTACCTTCAATTTAGGGTAAAAAAAAGTGTTAGTGTGTTTGAGTTGGCTGAAGTGAATTGTTATCTTTTCAGTTATCTAGGTGTTTGTCTGAGTTGGCTGAAGAGAATTGTTATCAGTGCAATTAACTAGATGTAGAAAGAGCTATACATTAGGGGGAGTGGCTTAGCTAGAAGGAAGCCAGGTGTTTTAGATTTAAATTCTGCACTAGATAGCTTCTGGCAGAAAACAAGCAGAGAACAGCAAGAGGAAGGAGCTGCTGTTATAACTATACTTCTCTACTGAGACTAAAGAACTAGAACTCTACTACTGGGACCTTAAATTTAGGGTAAAAAAAAAGAGTTAGCATGTTTGTCTGAGTTGGCTGAAGTGAATTATTATCTTTGCAGTTATCTAGGTGTTTGTCTGAGTTGGGTGAAGAGAATTGCTATCTGTGCAATTAACTAGATGTAGAAAGAGCTGTAAATTAGGGGTAGTGGCTTAGCTAGAAGGCAGCTGGGTTTTTTAGATTTAAAAACTGCCCTAGATAGCTTCTGGCAGAGAACAGCAAGAGGAAGGAGCTGCTGTTATAACTATACTTCAATACTGGGACTATTTTGCCCTCCTTCCTCCCTCCCCCACCCTTAGCCAGTTCTACTTTTATAGGCATAGGATTTGACTGACAACAGGAACTTCCTGTTTGGGAGCAGGAAGTGAGAGATCACAGAGCCACAAAAGACTCACCATCCTAGAAGGAAAAGAGTAGCTCTCCACCCTCACAGCTGCTGGAGGTGAGACTCTAAGCAGAAAGGAGACTACTAAGAAATATAGGAACTTATTGTCTCAGAACAGGAAGATCAGGAGCTTAAAGGGTACAGAGGCAGTAAGTAGGTAGAAAAATAAATAAATAAATAAATAACAATAAATAAAAAGAGGAAATAGTAAGTATTCAAAACAACAGTTAAGGGGCCAGGAATAAGACATGATGGGAGTGGTGCAGTGCAGTGGCTGTGGAGCAGCAGTCTTCCGGGACACATTCTGGAGGATGCAGTGTTGTCCCATCTACAGACACCTCTCTAGGCTGAGGGAGAAGGTTGCTCATCTCCAGGCTGAGTTGGCCAGGATTTGGGAGACCTCCTCTCCCACCCAGAGACCACCACGGCCACTGCCATTACCTCAGAGATTGCCAAGAAAGAGGAGTGGTTGGACCACAGTGGGCTCAGGGAGGGTGAGGGTGGTGGAGCAGAGGCACATCCCTCCAGTTGTACATCTCCACAATTCATTTGCTGTTCTGGCAAAGTGTGGTTCCTCTATGGAGGCACCTGCAGTGGAGACCAAGGAGGATGCTGGGAACCTCCAAAAAGGAGACCCACAGGAGGGTGGAATGGGACCCCACAGGGGAAGGAAACAACTCCTGGTGGGGGACTCCATTGTTAGGGGATATAACTGGGGGAGGAAGGGGAGAGGAAGGTTCCTGCCTGGCGCCATGGCTTGGAGGGACAGGGAGCAAATCCTCAGGATCATGGGAGCAGCTGCATGGGGGAGGGAGCTGGATGTCACTGTCCACCTAGGGACAAATGACCTGACTGGGAAAGGGGTCAGAGCAGTGCAAGAAGAGTTTCTGGAGTTGGGAAGGGGCCTTAGACAAGTAGCATGCACGGTAACCTTCTCAGAGGTGCTGCCTGTCTATGGCATGGTTGAGGCTAGGGTGCTCCACACCATGGGATTCAATCAGTGGTTGAAAAACTGGTGCAGAGCTCAGGGGTTTGGCTTCATTGGGGACTGGGGGTCCACCTGGAGTGATACAGGCCTATACTGGTGCAATGGTCTGCATCTGTCCAGGAGGGGAATCAGGATCTTAGGTGATAGGTTTAAATGATTCATTGGCAAGCATTTAAACTAGCCAAGGGGGGAGGCAGTAGAAAGAAGCAGAGAAATTCTAGACCCCCCAAAAAATCAGGGTTGTAAGTGAGGTAAGCACTAAGATAGAGGCATTGATACAGAGAAGGGCAGGGGTGAATGGAGAAAAGGACAAAGGCAATAAGGACAGAGATGGGGAAAAAAGGGTAAGGCCATCAAGAAATGAAGGGTAATGAGTACCAACGCCTGTAGTCTGGGCAACAAGCTCCCTGAACTGGTGGCCTTGATGGAAGAGGGATGCCTGGATATTGTGGAAGTCACAGAAACATGGTACACAGAGAACCATGACTGAGATGTTAACATACCAGGGTACGCAACCTACAGGAGAGACAGGGAGGGTAGAAGAGTGGGAGGAGTAGCTCTCTATGTAAGGGAAGGGATAAAAGCAATGGAACAAAACAGTAAACAGGGAGGAAAGGAGGCACTGTGGGTCAGCTTGGAGACTGGAAATAGCACCACAATCCTCACTGGGGTTGTATACGGACCCCCATCTCAGGGGAGGGAATGGACAAGGATATGATAGAAGGCATCCTTAGGATGGCAGAGAAAGGGAGATACTACTGATGGGGACCTAAATATGCCAGATGTTAACTGGAGCACCTTTGCTGCAGCCACATCCAAGAGCAGGGCCATTCTCGATGCCCTACAGGGGGCATGCCTCAGACAGCTAGTGTTGGAACCCACTCGAGAGGGAGCAATCTTAGACCTCGTACTCTCAAATGGGGACAGTGAGAGGATCTCAGATCTAGAAGTGGGTAGTCATCTGGAAACAAGTGACTACCAAACAGTGTGGTTCACAATAAAGTCAGCTGCAGAGTCAAGCCATACAAAAGTGAGGGTACTGGAGTTCAGGAGGGTTGTCTTTGGCAAGATGGGAGAGTGCCTTAGAAAAGTACTAGAAAATAGGCAAGAAGGAGGGGTGGAGCAACAATGGGGACACATCACAACTGCCTTCACAGAGGCAACAAGCCTTTGTGTGAAGCAAATAAATCAAAATGAAAGAAAAAGTCACTATGGTTCTCAAAAGAGGTGGCAGGGAAGGTTAGGGAGAAAAAGATAGCATTTAGGAAGTATAAGGAAACATAGAAGGAGCAGGACAGAGAACTGTACCAGTTAAGGAAGAAGGAAGCAGGGAAGGCAGTCAGAATAGCAAAGGCCCAAACTGAGGAAAAGATAGCCAACTCGGTTAAGAAGGGGGATAAAACCTTTTATAGGTATGTTAGGGAGCATAGAAAGACAAAGGGAGGGATAATGAAGCTGAATATAATGGACGGTGGGTGGGCAAAGAGGGACAGTGAGAAAGCAGGGATACTGAATGAATACTTCTGCTCAGTATTCACAAAAGAGGAGGAGGGGAGGTACCTAATCCAATTAACAGAATCACTCTGGATAGGGGGGTTGATCCCAGTCCTTTCAGAGAAGAAAGTGTTCTGAAAGGACTCCTAAAACTGAAGGTGGACAAAGCATTGGGGCCTGATGGGATTCACCCCAGAATTCTAAAAGAATTAAAGGGAGAACTAGTGACACCACTGACTACTCTTTTTAGCAAATCATGGGAGGATGGTGTGGTACCTGAGGACTGGAGGAGGGGGGATGTGATTCCCTTCAAAAAAGTGGGAGAAAAACAGAGGCAGGAAACTACAGACTTGTCAGTTTGACCTCTGTGGTAGGGAAAGTGATGGAATCACTTCTGAAGGAAAGAATTGTTGAGTACCTAGAGGCCAATGGGGCACAGAACCCAAGGCAGCATGGGTTCACAGTGGGAAGGTCATGTCAGACAAATCTAATCAATTTCTTTGACTGGGTGACCAAAGTAGCAAACCAGGAAGAGGCTATAGACATGGTCTTCCTAGACTTTAGCAAGGCATTTGGCACAGTCCCACACAAAAGATTAATAAACAAATTAGCCAGCCTAGGAGTAGGTCCCAGGGTGGTAGCCTGGGTGAAATATTGGCTGGACAATAGGACACAGAAGGTAATAGTAAATGGAGTCCACTTTGAAGAAAGAGGGATTACTAGTGGGGTACCGCAGGGTTCAGTACTGAGTCCAGTCCTTTTTAATGTCTTTATAAGTGACATTGCAGAGGGACTGGAAGGAAAAGTATGCCTCTTTGCAGATGACACAAAGATCTGCAACAGGGTTGATACACAAGAGGGTGTGAAAAGGATGAGAAGGGACTTGGCAAGGTTGGAAGAATGGTCAGAAGTATGGCAGCTTGGATTCAATGCAAAGAAGTGCAAAATAATGCACCTGGGAAGCAAAAATCCATGGGACGAGTACGCAATGGGGGGGAGGTAGTAACAACAACAAAAATGGAAAGGGACCTGGGGGGTAATTATATCAGATGACCTTAAGGTTGGTAAGCAATGTGAGAAGGCGGTAGGGAGGGCTGGGGGCATCCTGGGATGTATAGGCAGAAAAATCACCAGCAGAAACAGGAAGTTGTTACCCTCTGTACAGGCAGTTGGTGAGACCCCATCTGGAGTACTGCATCCAGTTCTAGAGACCCCATCTCTACAAGGACATAAACAGGATGGAGGCAGTCCAGAGGAGGGTAACTAAAATGGTGCAGGGTCTGCAAGAGAAGCGATACGAGGAGAGACTAAAGGAGCTTAATATGTATACCCTTAAGGAAAGGGGGGGGACATGATAGAAACTTTTAAGTACCTCAGTGAAATCAACAAAGTCCATTAGGGTAGCATCTTTTAGAAAAAAAGATGTGCAAGAACAAGGGGACACAATCTGAAGATGGAGGGGGCGGCTCAAGGGTAATGTGAGGAAGTATTTTTTCACAGAGAGGGTGGTGGATGCATGGAACAGCCTTCCTGAGGAGGTTGTGGGATCTAAAACTGTGGGAGAATTCAAGAATACATGGGACAGACATAAGGCAATTCTTGTGGGGGTAGAAAGAAATAGGCTGTTGGTTAAGTGGGATTTGCAGCTTATCCAGTTAGGTAGGGAAATGGGCAGACTAGGTGGGCCAAGCGGTCCTTATTTGTCATCAAAGTCTATGTTTCTATGTTTCTATGTCTGTCCCCTTCCTGTTCCTCTGTGAACACTGAGCAGAAGTATTTGTTCAAGATGTCTGCCATTTCCTGGTCCCCCTCTGCACAGTCCCTCCTTACCTTTTTAACCTTACAATCCCTCCCTTGGTCTTCCTCTGAATTTCTGTTCATTATATTACTACTTGGTGTCTTTGTGGCCAATACTGCACTGTTCTTCCCTAAGCTGGGGACAGTGCAACTTGCCAGTGCTGTCCTCCCAGCCTCAGGCATCCAGCTCACTTACTGAGCTCACCCCCAAACTCAGCTCAACAGCATGGGCTTACAACTCTCTACCTGCTGGGCCAAAGGATGGCCCCGCACACATTTCTTCATAACATTTTGTTTGACATTTTGACCCCACATCATGAACTTGGTGGCTAGAATGCATTAAATGCCCCTGAAAGGTGGTTCCACAGAGCAAATGTGAAATCATCATTCAACCTGTACTTCAAAAATTCCTACCATTCTTGCTCATGAGGTAGGGTCATGTAAACAGTATATTCAAAATATGGGCCTGAAATATTGTAAAAGGGCCAAGTTATGAGTAACAGTATGTGAGACCCAAAAATGGAATTTTTGTGTTGAATATTTAAGTGCAATACTAAAATGCGACACTGAAATTTTTGACCCTAAACATTTTGTGTCGCAGATTCTGGTGTCACACTTTACTGTGGCTCTTAAATTTGTGACAGTTAAATTCACGGCTCCTGATAAGAAAACCGGTCATTTTGGTAAACTTCCTGCCTAAGTCCCAAAAAACTATTTCTGGCAAATATTTGGAAAGACAAATAACAGAATCTTGCTTAACTGGTCCTGTGTAGCAAGATTCAAGTGCTTGTTTGTTTCTTTTAAATGCTTAATTTTTATGTATTCTCAATTTTTTCTTCAGCTGGTTAAAAAAAGCCAAGATAGTGGCTGCCACAACCTGAACCATTTTTCTTGTAACATGAAAAATGCTAATTCTATGAAAGTGAAACAGCTCACAGAAGCAACATTTGAATGTTGTATCTGAGGGTTATCCTAAAACTCTACTGAGCATGCTCAGAAGTCAAATTTCAAAATCTTATAATTCTAGAACCAATCAATATTTTCTTCACAAAACCTTTAAAGGGCACACCCATGGCAAAGCCCATTTAGCCCTGAATGTTTTGGAACACAATTCCATGTCATCTAGCGGGAGGCGAGAGCAAACAAATGGAAAAAAAAGGTCTCAAAGTGATGTCTTTTCTGTATTTGCAACTCTCTGAATCTCAGAATCCAGGCAAATTCCCATCATGAACCTTACCAAGTCTCAATAATTAAGTACCCAGACAATGCATGCAAAGTTTGGGGAAATTTAATCAAACACCACCAAAGCTATTAAGGCACAAATACTAAGATTTAACATGAAGGCCTCTGCTCAGCCCTAACTATAATTGCACTACTGCATAAGTATAATATGGGATCAGCCATGGCTCTAATGAAAATATCACTGATCTTGTTTCTGAGTGCAATTTGACCTAATGTCCTCACAAGTGGCAAAGGTCAAACTGTACAAGGGAAAATATTAGTGATAGTTTCATTACGGCCATGGCATAGTTGATTTATGCCTTGCCTTTTATTATACTATGACAAGAAAAAATCCTGCATCCTGATTGTTCAGTGACCATCTTCAACAGTGATGCTGATTATTCACATGCCACTTGAAAGAAGGGCTCTGCACTATACCACCATTGCCACCATGGGTTAAATGGACCTAGGGCGAGAATAACACTGATATTTGCACTCTAGGTCCCATAGTGGCAAAAATATTACTGATATTTGCCACATTTTATCCTCACAAGTACGGTATAAATATATAATATAGGGGCACAGTAGCACCCTATAGTTAGGGCTGAGTAAAGTGTTTAATGTTAAACCCCTAATTTTGCACCTTAATAGATTTGCCCCCCATTCAATGGAATTGCACATAGTTTTGTATGTACAGTTTGGGGGGTAAGGCCTTTAGGTTTGGCAAGTTTTGTGACAGTCAGATGTCGGGATTCCAAGATTCTTTCTTTCTTTCTTTCTTTCTTTCTTTCTTTCTTTCTTTCTTTCTTTCTTTCTTTCTTTCCTTCTTACTAGGATTCATACCTTTGTGCAACAGCTCTTTAAATAGGTTCCCATCAAGGACAAGTACAGTGCATACAGGTAAGTCATTGTTACAGGTAAATTATAACAAGTCGTTTCCAGTGTATAGAAATACAGTGATAACAAACAGTTACTTAGCAGTTATCAGGTGGGTACAGGAATACCCTTATCAGGTAGCACTGGGTGACAGAGGTGTGCCGGAGGAGGCAGAGGGTAAAGGTAACTGGCCTGTCCAATTTTATCAAGGTGAGAGAAGAGGGTGGCAGGTAGTGGGGGAAGAGAAGAAGGGGGTGAGAAGGAGGAATAGTGTGATAGGAAGGGGTAGGAGGTAGAAGAGCAGGAGGAGGTAAGTGCTAGAAGTGGCCTGTAGGGTCAGATGATAGCAGAGGGTGCAGGCTAAGTGCAGGCTGACTGAGAGTCACAGAGGGCTTAGTGGTAACAATTGCTCTTGTAAGAAGTTGATATCGTAGTTTGCGCTTGAAGGGGCCTATTGTGGTGTTAGAACTTATTTTGGGCTAAAGTGAGTTCATCCAAAGCAGAGCCCAATGGGCAAAGACACATTGTGCTCCGGCCATGCGGCACCTAGGGACATTGAAAACTTGATTGTTGGAGCTTCTGATGTTTCAAGAGGGATGATGAGGGCTGAGAAGGTTCCTGACCCCAATGGGCAGCATATTGAGACAGATCTTCTTAGCTATCAAGCAGGTTTGGTAGAAGATTCTGTCCTTTAGGTAAGGGAAGGGGGAAATTGTTCAACCAGGGAGGCACACTAAGCTAAAGCTTGTTTCCAGGTGCAGCCTGGGAGCACAAGGAAGTTAAGTGACTTGCTCAGGGTCACACAGTATGCAAGTGGGGGCTGTGGGATTCAAACGCAGGTCTCCAGGTTTGCAGCTCAGAGCCTTAAACTACTGTACTAGTTGAAGGCAGTTTGCTTGAGTGTCAAGATCACAGGTGTGTGTTAGCTGTACAGTGCCTGTGAGAAGTTGACATGCCTTGTTCAAGGTCATCAAAATGTGTCGAAGGGCCATGTCAGTGACTGGCCCATAGACAGCCAGACAGTAGTCAATGAGGGCAAATACTAAGCTATGTACTGCCATGCTCAGGGCATTAGGTGTAAGACAATGTTTCTGCCAATAGAGCATGCCTATTCTCACATTAATCACTTTAGCAGTATTGGCAATGTATGTAGTGTATGACAGGGTGGAGTCAATAGTAATGCCCAAATATTAGAAGTGCTGTACAAGATCAAGGGAGGAACCCTTGCTGTTCTTGATGGATAGTGGGAAAGCTTTATGTCTGCTTTGTGAGCTGGTGAGCAACATGGACTTGTTTTTTTTTGTAGTTCATCATGAGTTTGTGCTCCTCAAACCATTTCTCAGCAGAAGTAAAACTGTGTTGTAGGGCTTTCTCCAGACGTTCAGGATGAGGGTCGCTGGTAAAAAAAAAAATGCATTGCCTGCATACAGGAGTATGTGACTGTGGCAAGAGTCGGAGAGTTTGTTAATGAATATATTGAAAAGGAGCGGGTCAAGGATAGATCCTTGTGGAGCACCAGAGCGGACAGGTCTGGGTTCAGAGAGGATGCCGTTAATCTTGACTTGTGATCTGTTGCTTAGGTAGCTGCCAAACCATCTCATTGCCTCAGTGACGAGCCTGATGACAGTGAGCAGATCGAGAAGGGTATGATTCACTGTGTCAAAGGCCCTGGATAAGTTATGAATGTAGACCCTTCCAAGTTTCCTTGATTGAACGCGTGATGAATAAAGCCAGTGAACTCCAGTAGCACTCTGACAATACTGTGTTCTTTCCTAAATCCATGTTGCTGGTTACTTAGAAGATTGTAGTGGTCCAGGTACTCAACCAGTTGGTCTGCCACTATTCTTTCAAGCACCTTGGAGAGTGGAGGGAGGATGGAGATTGGTCTATAGTTACTGTGCAGAGTCCGGTCACCATTCTTGTGCACAGGGGTTACTGTTGCAGACTTCCACTTATGGGGAAATTGTGAGTAGCAGAGGGATAAGTTGATTATCTTTGTCAAGGGTTCAAGGACTTCATCCAGGGATAGGTAGATACATTTTAGGTCCAAAGAGTCCCTGCTATATCTTGACTTCCCTAGGACTTTTTCAAGGTATTATCTGGCTTCTCCTTTTGAAACCAACTTGAAAAAAAAATGATGGATGCCCAGGGGTATGTTTGTGTTCTCCTGGGTGGTCTGCTGGGGTGGTGGGATTAAAGAAGTCAGGTGGGAGGACGCTGCTCAGGTCTGTAAATGCATTGTTAAAGGCATTTGCTATGAGTTGAGGATCCAGTGTTGGGGTGCCTTCAATGTTGAGCATTGCTGGGGCTGTCCTGTGATATCTTGGAGGTTGTACCAGAACAACTTGCTGTCATTCCATGATTTAGCTAGAGCGTCCTTGTAGTAGAAGCTTTTGGCATTCCGTACTGCTCTGGTACAGTCATTTCTTGCTTTCCTATAGCTCTGAATGTTGGCTTGGATCCCATGGGCCCATGACTTGTACCAGAGTTGGTCCCTCAACTTGAGTAACTCAAGTCAGGCGTGATCCATGGGTTGTGGACTCCTCTGAACTTCCTTGTTCTTAACGGTACATGTTTGTTGCAGACTGTATTGAACTTGGTAATGAAATACTCCAGTGCAGTATCCACGTCATTTGTGGTATACAGGTTCGACTAATCTTGGTGCTTAAGGTCGAATTTTAGCTGTTTGAAGTGCCCATTAAGAAGCACCTGGTTGGTTAACAATTTGGCTGGTGGTTTACAGAACTTATTGGACCAATAGCATTTAACAGGGGAGTGATCACTCATTGTTTCAGGGAGGACCATGGTGTTTGTGATATTTTCTTGGCAGTTTGAGAGCACCCAGTACAGCAGTCCCCATTTCAGTTTTACAGTTATGGCTGGTTGGCTCCTTAACCATTTCTGATAAGTGAGCAAGGGGGAAAGCATTCTTGACTGGAATCGTGGCAGAGGAGAGACAGTTGATGATGAAGTCTCCCAGCAGAACCATTGCTGTGTTTAGGTTAAGTGTACTTAGGTATTCCATCAGGGCCTTGAAACCTGTTGCAGTCTGCTTAGGTGGAATATAGACTGAGATAACTAAGGGTCTCATTGTGTGTACCTAATAGCAGTTTAACGGAGAGCATTTGCAGTGTGTAGCTCCTGGTTGGGAGGGGAAGGATACGTGCCTGTAGGGAGTCTCTTATATAAAGCACACACCCACCTCCTTGCTTTGACAGACAGTCCTGTCTGAAGATTGTGTACCCAGAAAATGTTATGGCTTTGTCCAGTATTAGGGGGTTAGCCATGATTCTACTACTGTGACCCATACATTTAGTCTGTCCATTTTTGGGAGGAGACTGCATCTGTTTATTGAAGCAAAAGTAAGAACACTAGCTATTTTAGTTTAAGTACTTGAGTTAAGGGAAGGGAAAGGGTTAGGATGTATATTTCCTGACAGCAATAGGAGTATTAGGAGAAGGCATCTAATGTGGTCCCTCAGAAGTCTAGTGCTGAGTGTTTGCAGTCTTCTCTTGTGCAGGCAAATCTTAGTGGTTCCATTGAAGGTGACGTAGCCAGAGAAGAGAGATATCATTAGGTAATCATTCAGTGGACCAGGGTGGTGCTTTGTCCTATTGTCATCACTATGGGTAAGGTGGGCTGATGCAGTCTTGATAAAGGAAGAGGTTGTGGTACCATAGGCATTCAGATTGGTCCAGGTAGTATAGTGTTTGGTTGGTTTGGAGGCATTATCATTATATAGACCAGCGAGGGATAGATGTACTTCCAATATGATACCCCAAGAAATTAAAATGCTTGAATTGTTCATTTTGAGGTAGACTTGGAGGAATTGAGTTGAGGTCCAAAATGCTTTTTAGCAGATTAAATCCGATTTGAACCACAAAAATTACTGGGGTTTTCACATCTTCAGAGTACCCGATGATTTAATAGCAGGCAGCATGCTTATTGAGTGCTCCTGGCTGACTTGGTGTTATGGAGCACCCTTTGGGAGAGTTGCTACTCCTTGCCTGCTGGTTTCTGTATTTGGAGAACCAGAACAGCAGAAGCCCTCTTGTGGTGGAGTCTTATACAGTAGCTTGCTAATGGAGAACCAGGCACTTAATAAATATCCTGTGATTATGTGATCACAAGTATCTATATAAGAAACAGCCCAGATAGAGCAGGCAGGTGGGTGGGAAGCTGGCGCACAGTGCTGGCAGGAATCTGAAAGGAGCTGTGTTACTGAAGGTAGGGAGCCTGTTCAGGGCTTCCCTATGGAGGTTGGGCTGACAGCAGCTTGAAGTAAGGCCATGCCACTGGAGTTCCCACTCAGGCAAGTCTGGGGAGGAAGGGGAGAGTGAGGCTTAATTTAAATGCAGAAGCTGAATTATAATTTCAATAGCAGAGGGTGTTGGTCTGCATCAGATAGCCAGCGGGGTAAGTGGGGGGTAGAACAAAGAAAAAGATTAAGTCAGGGGATTAGCTGAGTGAGGAGAGATAGTGTTAAGAAAGGGGCAGATCTTCACCCAGCACTTGATTTCAGGCTGAGGAAGAGAGACCAGTTAGGAATGAAAGGGGAAGAGAGATAGGGTCTAGGAGACATAGAAAGACATGAGAAAAGCAGTGTTTCTAAAATCTCTAAAATCGTACAGGGGAAAACTTTTTTTCAGAGGTCTAGCAGTGGTAGCTGTTGCGGTCAATTTAAACAGAAGCTAAAATCAGAATTTCTAATCCTGCACTAGACTAGCACAAAAATTTGTGTGGCAGCCACTGAAACCTGGCCCTACTTAAAAAACAAGATAAGAGCACTGTAAATTTCAACTTGAAATGCAAGCAGTTTTAAAACATTTCTGATTCCTGTATATTACTGCAAAGTTAGGGAGTGCAAAGAGAGCAGGAAATTTAGACAGCTGCAGTTTCAGAGCTTGAAATTAGTTTTGTTCTGAAATGCACCAATCAGGTACAGGTGGGTGAGCCACAGGCCAAATGGCGGGACCCCAAGAATCCAACTCAGTCAATCCCATGCTGGAGGGAAGGTGCCAAAGTCCAGACAAAACGCCTTTGAGACCGGGAGGAAATCTTCACCCTATCTGAAAGGAGCTGTGTCCCTGGAGGTAGGGAGCCTGTTCAGGGCTTCCCTAAGGTGGTTGGGCCAGTGACAGCTTGAAGTAAGGCCGTGCTGCTGGAGCGCCTGCTTGGGCAAGTCTGTGGAGGAAGGGGGGAGAGAGAGGCTTACTTTAAATGCAGAAACTGAATTATGATTTCAATGGGGGGGGGTCTGGTGGCAGAAGGCCATCGGGGAAAACAGGGAGTAGGACAAAGTAAAAGGTTAAGTCAGGGGATTAGCTGAGTGAGGAGAGGTAGTGTTGAGTCTTACCCACAGCTCAGATGGTTTGGAATTTTGTTTAGACATTTCCATGGGAGAATGGGCTTGCCATAGAAAGGTACCTTTCTTGGTTTGGTGAAACAGTATTAATCTGTTTCCAAGATATAAGGATTTGAAATTTTGGTTCTGATCATGTTCAGTAGGGTCTTTCATTTACTGTACGTCTAATACAAAAGAAGAATTCTGACTTATTTTTTAACTCATGAAAAAATATTTCTCTTTTTTAAGACAGAATTCTTTCTTCTTTCATGAGAAAAAAATTATTTCATACAGCAGCCATCTTGTTTTTTTTTAATTTTGTCAAAAAGATAAAATTGAAAACTCATGAAAATTATGCCTGGAGAAAAACAGACACATAAATCTAGCTAAACAGGACCCGTTTAGTTAGATTCTGGTGTTTATTATTTTGATAAAAGACCCCAAAATATGGTTTTGAGACACCCTTAAAATCCTAGGAGGAAGGTTTAGTGAGAGGGTCCCGATTCTTCTTTTTTGAGCTGAACAACTTCTTTCGTAAGTTTCACAAAATAAGCATCTTGGCTCACAAAAGAAGAGTGCAGGCACTGTTTTCTTTTTTTTTTCATACCTCTTTTGTGAGCCAAACTTCTTCTTTTGTGAGTTACAAAAGAACTCAAGAAAGATCAGCTCACCAAAGAAGAAGGTGGGACTTAGTTTTTTTATAGTTATTTCATGAGCGAAACTTCATTTTTTGTGAGCCATGAAATAACTCATAAAACAGGAATCTAGGTTCATGATGGAAGAGGGACTTGGTTTTATTTTCCAGTTCTTTCCTGACCTTATATGAAAGAACCATTGTTCTTTCATGAGATTTCACACAAGAACTGTCCGTGAGTGGGTCTTTCTTGAACTGTGAAGCCAAACCTGTACTGCTGCTGTTGGCTTCAATTAGAGCAGTGAGATGCTGATCCCCGATCTGTATGCCTGTCTGTTTGTCTGTCTGTCTCTGTCTCTCTCTCTCTTACTCCATCTATCTAGCAATCTATCTAACTAAACTATCAATTTTTTTTAAATATTTCTTAACTGGACTGGGGTGCCCACCCCAATGCCACTTCCTTCCACCCCCTTCCAGGTCACCCAACTCCCCATGCCACTTTTTTTTAGAGTAAAAAGTAGACCAGGGTGCCCAACCCCTGTACTGCTTCTGTTGCCCCCCTCTCCTCCCCTCCAGGTCACCCACCACTGGTGCTGCCGATGACCATCCCAACACTGGGTGCCCAATCCCCTGTGTTGGTTTGTGTTCACCTAAAATAAAGAAAACTGTCCTCATTGATCGTTATTGATCTTTTTTTTTCAGTGCAACCTGAAAAAGAAAAAACAGTCCATTGGCGATCTGACACCACCAGACCCACCCCCACCCCACCCCACATCCACACCCTCACTCATTTGAACATGTTCCACAATGCAGATCCACGCCTGATCAAAACAGTTCTTGCTGTTCAAACCCAATGATTGTGATATAGACAATAATGTAAGTTTAGTTTGATGTATTTCAATGGGGTTTGAACTTTTATTCTTCACTTTGTTATTTGGGGGGGTGGAGTGGCTTTTTATGTCAATGAAAATATCAAATCTACAGAAATTCAGAATACACTTAAGGAACCAGAAGAACTGTGGGTCGCCCTGGAAACAGAAAATGGGACAGCTATACAAACTGGGGTTGTGTACAGGCCTCAGGGGGAGGACATAGACATATTACTGTTAGAAGATATACAAAACATGACAGCTAAAGGGGAGGTTCTGATAATGGGAGACTTCAACATGCCAGATACAGATTGGGTAATACCAGCAGGAACATCTGCCAGAACTAGACACATGGTGGATTCCTTCCAGGGGAAGGGCCTCAAACAACTGGTACAACAACCCACAAGAGACAGGGCTATCCTAGATCTAGTACTGACTAACAGGGAAAAGATCACAGATCTCCAGGTAGAAGGTCACCTGGGGGCCAGTGAGCATTACATGGTATGGTTCAATGTGGCCACTAGAACTAAATCACCCCATTCCAAGGCAAAATATGGGACTTCAGAGGAGCTGACTTTGATAAGCTGGCCAACAGAGTTAAGCTAGCCCTGTCAAAAGGAAATACTGGTGAGGGGGTACAGGCAAAGTGGGCAAGCATTAAGGATTCAGTATTTGAAGAAATATCCCACTGTGTTAGAGAGAAAAGGAAGTGCAAAAGATGAAGTAAAGCACTTTGGTTCTCAAAAACAGTAGCAGAAAAGGTCACAGCCAAAAGGCTGGCCTTCAGGAAATACAAGAGAATGCAGCAGGTTGAAGATAGGGAGGCATACCAAACTCCCCTAAGGGAAGCAGGGAAGGCAGTAAGGCAGGCAAAGGCCCAAACCAAGGAAACACTAGCACAAACAGTAAAAGAAGGTGACAAGACTTTCTATAGATGCATTAGTGAGAGGAGAAAGTCCAGAGGGGGTATTGCTAAAATCAAAGGGGATAAGGGGGTATGTGAGGAGGAGGACCATGTAAAAGCATCTATCCTAAATAGATACTTCTGCTCAGTATTTACTGAAGAGAAGGTAGGGCAGGGCCCACAGCTCAGCACCATAGACACAGGGGGGAGGGAGATGTGCATTAGTCCCTTCACAAAAGAAAGGGTCCTACAAGAGCTTGATAAGCTCAGGGTAGACAAGGCAATGGGACCAGATGGCATACATCTTCAGGGTACTAAAGGAGCTAAGGGTGGAACTAGCAGAGCCATTATCAGAACTGTTTAGTGAGTCTCTGAGCACAGGAGAGGTCCCAGAAGACTAGAGAAGGATGCATGTGATCCTGCTCCACAAGAGTGGTAGCAGGGAGGAGGCAGGGAACTACCTTGACTTCAGCAAAGCTTTCAATACTGTTCCAGATAGAAGATGATTAATAAGCTGGGTAGGCTTAGGGTGGGTCAGAAGTTGGTCAACTGGGTGCCAAACTGGTTGGTGGGCAGAAAACAGAGAGTGGTGGTAAACAGCATACAGTCAAAAGAGATGCAAGTCACAAGTGGGGTACCTCAGGGATCAGTCCTGGGGCCATTCCTGTTCAACATCTTCATCAGTGACATTGCAGATAGACTGGAGGGTAAGGTTTGTCTGTTTGCAGAAGACCCCAAGATCTGCAACAGAGTAGATGATCCAAATGGGGTGGGCAGAATGAGAAGAGATCTGGATAAACTGGCAAAATGGTTGGAAGAGTGGCAACTGGGGTTTAACGCAAAGAAGTGCAAGATCATGCACATATGGAAGAGAAACCCTGAAGCCACCTTTAGGCTGGGAGGAGAGTTGCTGGCAGTCACAAGGGAAGAAAGAGACTTGGGCATCATCATCACTGATTACCTGAAATCATCCAAGCAGACCACTCAAAGCAGAGTAAGGCTAGGGATATTGGGGTGTATTAACCATGTGTACGGCTTGGCATCAAAAGGTCTCTTGCAAAAAATTGATAAAATGTATAACAAGATGGTTAGATTTATATTAAAAAAAGATTCTAGAACACATCATTGTTTCATGTTACAAGACCTGGGTTGGCTTACCCAGGAAGCAGAAAGACAGTTTTCATGAGCTTTGCAAATCTACGGAGTTATTTATCAAAAGCAGCCAAAATGTCTGAGTGACAGACTAGAAAGGAAAACATATGTTTACAATCTGCGTAATAAACACTTGGGGCATTAACTACTTCCTAAACTAAAAAATAAATATAGTTATATGCGTTTTCCTGTAATAGTGGATAGAACATGGAATGAGATAAAAACAGTAATAAGCAACAATTTTAAAGATGTGAAAGCATTTTCATCCAGTCTAAAGTTGGAATTAAGCACGAGGTGTGAATGCTATGGTTAATTCTAACATGCCTTCTATAAGTAACCTGTATAGAATGATATGTTACATGTAAAGTGTGTTTATTATTTTATGTTTTTAGTATGTTTGGGACTGTACTGTTTATACTAGCTTGTTCTTAATTAATATCATATGGAATATGAAGTAAACAGGAGCATCTTGTAAATAGCACTTTGTCCTAATGATATAAATTTATGCTAACAATTCCTGTATGAAAATAAAGGTTTTTACTACTACTACTACATTAGTATGGGTATCACAAGTCAGAAGAGGGAGGTAATAATCCCTCTTTACAAGACACTGGTTAGGCCCCATCTGGAGTACTGCATGCAGTACTGGAGGCCACACCTTCACAAGGACCTTAACCAAATTGAGGCAGTCCAGAGAAGGGTAACCAAAATGGTGCAGGGACGGCATCAGAAAACATATGAGGACAGATTAACAGAGCTCAATATGTATACCCTAGAGCAAAGGAAGGAGAGAGGTGATGTGATTGAAACATTCAAAAATCTTAACAAGGTGATAGAGCCTAACAGATGTCAATATAAGAAAAATATCAGGACAAGAGGACATAGCATGAAATTAGAGGCAGGCCAATTAAGGGGTAATGTGAGGAAGTTCTTTTTCACAGAAAGGGTGGTGGATGCATGGAACGGCCTACCTCAGGAAGTGGTGGATATGAATACAGTACAGGGCTTCAAACAGGCATGGGACAAGCATAAGGGAGCAATACAGATGAGTATGAATAGATAGGCCATTGACAGAGCAAAGGCCGATGGCACATTCATAAGGTAGAAAAAGAAATGGGCAGACTGTTTGGACCTTGCAGTCCTTATCTGCCATCAACTTCTATGTTTCTATGTTTCTATGTTGCACCAAATTTTCAACATGGCTGTTTTGGGACCCCACCTCATTAACAAGGGCGGTGACATTATTCAAATCCATCCCAAAAGGTTATTTTGCAGCCACTGTGTGAAATCAGTGGTGTCATAAGAAGGCTATGCTGAAAATGTGGAATAAAATATTAAATAACAAAGTTATGAGTGTATGTTGACATTTCTGAATGCATGCTCATAACTTTGCCAATTTTCAATATTTTGATCCTGAATTTTCAACATAGCAAGTTTTTTTCACACCACCTCATGAACATGACCGCTGTCATGTTTCAAATCCTGGCCAAAATGTGTTTTCACATTTGTGATGCAAAATGACACCTCAGTCAGGATTTGAGAATTTTCACCTACCGGTTCATGAGGTGGGATCATAAGAAGGCCATGTTGAAAATCTGGGGTCAAAATATTAAAATACAACAAAGTTATGAGCATACTTTAAATTTTCTATGCTACTCATGAGTTCAGTAATTTTCAATATTGTGACCCCAAATTTTCAACATAGCCATTTTTGCATGCCACCTCATGAATGTAACAGATGTCATTTTTCAAATTCTGGTCAAAATGTGTTTTCACACCTCTGGTGCGAAATGATGTTTCAGTGGAAATGTTCAAACTTTCACCTACTGGGTTCTTGAGATAGGGTCATAAGAAGGCTATGCTGAAAATCTGGTGGAAAAATATGATAAAATGACTGTTATGAGTGAACATTCAAATTTGTTTTGTGCTGCCACGACCTGATTGACTCCACATTTGGCATAGGGACCAAAGGGCCTGTGCATATCTATCTGTAGCCTTATGGAAGCGCAGAGCCCCTTCCACAGCCAGACAGACTCCTTACTTGGTGCAAGCCCCAGAGGGTCCATACATATGCATCTGTAGCCACACAGAAGTGGAAGGACCAGAGGGTCCAGCATTTCTGCATCCTAATAGATTCCATATTTGGCACAGAGCCTGAAGCACCCTGTATGCCTGTATGTGTAACCACATAAGTGCAGGCCCTTTCTGCAGCCAGACGGATGTGTTCACTCAGCTCCCAAAGGGACTTATGTGAACAAGGATACAATTCCACTATCTCAAAAAAAAAAGGAAACAAATTGCAAAAAATATGCATTAATACACCAGTCAAGGTTCAACTTCAAGCAACAAAAGTAAAAACAGAAGGAAATATGCCCATCAAAGTGGAAGAGGTCTAATGAGATAAAAAGGCCATGAGCCTGAAGGATGCCTATCCTGGGGTTGGAGGGCATAGTAGATGTGCCCAGTGGAGCTCTTCCAGCCAGTCTCAATCCCACTAAGTGGTCCTGGGACCACAAATGTGGGTCAGCTATGCAACTACAGCCATGAAGATTAAGGAGCCTGGACTCTACTCTAGATCTGGACTCCTGATGGATACACCAGATCCCCTGCCAGGCCCCTAAATTTAGCAGTCCAAACGTTGCAGGGATTGGAGGGTGAAGATGGGCTGAGAGTGGCCAGAGGAGGCAGAGTACAGCGGTCCATGACCTCACAAGGTAAGCCCCCAGAAATGGGGGGGGGGCTTACACAAGTTTCATATACTGGTCATATACACTGTGTCACATACCGTATATGAGATACTTCTAAGATGAGGAGGGTGGTAGCTCTGTGCATGCACGATGGTGTTTCTGTTCATTACTACAGTATATAAAAATAAAGCTAGACAGGAAAGAAACAGACAGAAACACCATCTTGCATGCACAGAGCTGCCACCCTCCTCATCTTGTTAGAAGTATCCCATATTCACAGATGCTTAGGGTGCAGCAGAATTCTAGTGATCTTGCTAAAAGAAAAAGTGGATTTACAGAAATGTCAGGAAGGTTCATGCAAAGGGGTTATGGCAGAAGGACTATCATAGAGGCAGTCCAGAAAACTAAAAACCCACGTGAGAACAGTACCAGAGAAGAAGAGACCAGAGACAAGGGTAACGGAATAGTATTGCCATTAATCTATTCAGGTTTTTCAGACCCTATTAAACAAATTGTTCTTAAACACTGGGATACTTTCAAACAAATATGAATCCCTGAGTTCCAGAATAAACCAATAGTAGCAGCCAAAACAATCAGCACACTAATGGACTGACTAGTACATTCAGAACAAAAACAATCACCAACAAGTGGACAGTTGATACTGAGACCCCTACAATCCGAAATGCAACCCTGTGGACACTGTTGCCATTGCAATGATACTTCCAAAAAAACTAAATTCATCATCCAAATGCTAAGCAGAGATTTCCTATAAAAAGGTTCATAACATATGACACTGATCACGTTGTTTATGTCCTAACGTGCCCATGTCCTAAGCAGTATGTGGGTATGACAACAAGACCGCACAAACTAAGAATCACAGAACATAAAAGCAACATGAGACAAAAGAATGAGACATCCCCGGTAGCCATATATTTTGCTCAAGAAGGATACAATGTGGCCTCACTCCGATTTTGGGGCACTGAGCACGCTGAGCTACCAGGGAGAGGAGCGGATTGGAATTAGCTGCTTACCACTGGGAAATGTATCAGATATATACACGTAATACTATTTGTGGCAGATTTGGACTAAACAAGGGGGAGAACTGAATGCATGCTGGTAAATCCAGTAACTGGAATGTATACTGGTAAATCCAGTAACTGGAATGTATGCTGGTAAATCCGGAAACTTGAGAAAATCCCCCGGATTACTATGCACTTTCTACATACTTGCTTAAGATCACAGAGAAATAGCTACTACATAAGATACAGCCTTTGTTTTTCACAAAATCAGCTGCCTAACTGTTGGTGACCCTATGCCACTGCTGGCTGACCTCCTGTCTCTGTTCCTCCATGATTTAGAACTAGATGGTAATCAAACCCCCAAAACTTAGTGCAGTAAGAGCGAATTGATACAGTTTTGAATTATCAAACAGAAACATAAGACTGAAAGCAAAATTAGATCCTAGAGCACCTGATAACTTGGGACTGCAACCAACTACAAAACTCGGAAAGAAAAACTTCTTGTGTACACCACAGGCCAGATATTCAGAAATGCGCCCAAGGCTGATGCAACTCCAGTACAGCTCAACACAAATACGCCATGGCACAGTGACTGTGATATTCAACGGTTGCGCACAGTGACATGCGTCAGTGCAACATGGCTGAATACCGCAGAGATGTGCCATGGCACAGCCAGAGGTGTGCCAGGGAGCAACCAGTCCTGCGCCATATTGCAACCAGAGATGCGCAATGGAGCAAAGGGAGATACACCAAGGCACAGAAGGACCAGCCTCAGGCACTGGTGGGAGCAAAGCAGCTGGGGGACAGCATGGGGAGGCAGTGGAACCCAGCTGGGGACAGTGGAAGAGAGGCACAGTGGTGGGCCACAGGTGACCACCGCCCGCAGTGTGCAGACAGGCAGCCGGCCTCCCCCCAGCACCAGGGCAATGGATGCAGGGAACAGGTGGCACCAACGGCCAAGGGTGAGCTGCCACTGGAACCCCCCTGGATGGCATGCCCCCACCCACCCAGACTACAGCAAGTCACACCCTGGTACACAGTGCCCAACACACACGCCACACATCCTGTACAGCCAGCCCATGGCCACCGACCGAGGGGCAGGACACCACCATGCACGGCCCACACAATGACATAGGCACACCACACAGACACCCACCACGCCACTGTAGCATGGCTCCACTCACTAGCTGCAAAGCAGACACGGACACAGGTGGTTAAGCAAGTAAACTGTATTAAATGAACTATGTACATGTAAAAACAGAGGGATAGGGTAGGAGAGCGAGGGATGGGGACAGGGACTGTACAGTGGGATGGGGAAGGAAGGGGAAGGGAAGTCAGGGGCAAGAGGGATGCACGGGGGTCAGGTAAGGGTGGCCACGGTCTGCCACCACCTGGCACCTCTAATGCTACCTGTCCCGCAGCACCATCCTCCTTGTCTGCTGGGCCACCTCCAATGTGGTAGATGTAATAAGAATAATCTGCCTCAATAGCCAGCAGTGAAGCAGCAGCCATGACCTCCTCCGGATGCCTATGACAAAGGAATGGACAGGTGATCAGTCCATAGAAACCATGCCCTCCCACTGTGCGCAGTGGACAGTGGGAACACATGCCCTGGAGTGGCACCCTGGCCACCCACAGTGGGTGGGCCAATGCCTGCCGACAATCCAGCATGCCACAACAGTGCACAGTGGTGAACACTGCTGCCCAAGAGCCACCTGATCGCTCACTGACAGGCAGGTGGCACAGTGCTGTAGCAGCACCACAGCAGCACTGGTGAGAGCTGAATGCACACCCATCCCAACAACAGCTGGTACATATGTGCAATGGTCACCCCACGGTGGCATGCACACTGCACAGTGTGCTGCACATAGCTAACATGGCACATGACACAGGTGGACATGAACACACCCCCATCCCCGCTGACCACCCGGTAAGGAGTAGAGGAAGAGAACAGTGCCTACCTGCCCACTGCTGCACTGCACATGCCAGTCCCACAGCCGCACCACTCCACCACTTGGGCCCGCTTCCCCAGCCGGATGTCCCGTAGTGGCCTGCTGCAGCCTGCCAGGCACCCCTGGTACGGCGCTGCTCCTCAGGCCCTAGGAATCAAACACAGACAGGCACACATCAGATCACAGCCACAGCATGAGCCCACCGCCCCCACCCCTGTGTACAGTGTGCACCCCAGCCTGACATGACCCGCAGGGCAGTGGCACAGCACAGTGGCTGACAATACCACACCACATGGCACATGCTGACAGTGCCCCCCCAGGGCAAGTCAGGCAGCCCAGCCAACACCACAGTACGGCGGTTGGGCACAGAAGCAGCATGTGCCGACTTACCTGGCTGTGGCACGGCCCCCCTGCAGACAAGTGCCTGTAGCATCCTTAGCCTCTCAGAGTCCCTCCACATGAGGTCACAGTACCAGTGACGGCACTGTTCACCAGTACGATGTACTTCAGTGTCCTGGACCAGGCCAGCAGCAATGGCCTGCCAGACGTCTGTCCTGGCCTGCTGCATGTGCTCCTGTCTGAACAGGATGGGTGTATGTGGCTGCACCTGGACTACAAGGTTCACCAATTCCACCTGGCTCCAATTGCAAGCACGTCGCACCCCTCACTGTGTTATGCTCCCTATACGAGTTGCTGAACCAAGATGGTGCCCGGTAGCGCACGTGCACAACATGGGTAGAATGCGTGCCTCATGGAGGGTTGCGCAGCATCCACCAATTGTGCACCACCGTGGATGCTTGGCATGGGCCTGGCCCACCCAGCATGTACAGCTGGAGTCCCAAGGGGGCATAGGGTCAGGTCAGGGGTCACATGGCACATAGTGCGCAGGAGTGCTATAGGGGCCATACAGCATTGTGTGCCATGAGCCCCATTGCGCTCAGGCGCTATAGGAGCCATAGCATATAGTGTGCCTTGGGCCCTATAGCACTCAAGCACTATAGGGACAATAGCGCATAGTGTGCCATGGGCCCTATAGTGCCTGAGCGCTATAGGGCCCATGGTGCATTAGGCGCTATGGCCCCACTAGCGCTCTGAATGTACAGTGTGCAATAGGCAGTAGCACAAGCCATGATGCATGCATACTGTGGGCAGCGCACTGCACATGTCACGGCATTGGGCCACAACATGCGCTGGAGCAATTCCATTGAGCAAGGAGCAAGTGCGTGATATTCAGCTGTCACATGCTAATGAGCTCATGAGCCAATGCGTGGTGCACTGGGGATATTAACATGTCATTACCATTGCACAACAGCTCATTTGCATGCGATGCGCTATAAAAACGCCACACAACAGCACAGACCATGGACTGGCATGGCAACCATCTGAGGTAAGTTGCGCCTGCCATGGGAACAGCCAGCACAGCAGGGTGGATGGGGTGGGCTGCTGCAGGCAGTAACACACTTGTCCATGTCCACAGGTAGCAACATGTCCGAGCATGAGGAGACTGAGGAGCATGGGCCTGCCCACAAGCATAGGCCCAACTTTATGAAGGCGGAAGCCGATGCCCTGTTCGAGGCCTACCTCAACAGGGAGCAACTGCTGAGTACTGCCACTGGCACACCACAGGCCAGGGCTGTGGCCTGGGTGGAGGTGGCAGCGACTGTGAACCAGCAGGGCAGCCACCAGTGGTCTGTGCAGGAGTGCAGAAAGAAGGTGGGCACTGACAAACACCGGATTAAAGAGAAGGCGGCGGCCATACGGGCTGCCAGAACAGCCACTGGTGGGGGCCATGCTGCTGTGCCACAGCTCACAGTGCAAGAGGAGCTGGTGGTGGCCACCATGTGGTGCAGCACAATTGAGGGTGTGCCGGGTGGTGGCTTCCAGACAGGAGGGAGCCCATCACTGCATGGTATGTATGCCATGCCCGGGGTGGGAGGGCTTCTGGTATGGTGGCACTAACACATCTGTTTTCCCTTACAGCACCGGCATGCCAGCATGCAGTGGCAGGGGCACCAGAAGCAGCCATGGGGGCAGGCCCAGCCCTGGAGGGCCAGCCATCCACCTCCATGGGCATCCGGGGTCCCGATCCGCTGCAGCACACCACCGCCACCCAGTCGGATGTCCTGGGCTTGGTGTTGGATGAGGCCCTGGCTGTGTTCCAGCAGGATGTCAGCCATGGCGTGCTCTGCATGGAGACATAGATCAGGGCAGGGTCTGACACTGATGACGACATGACCATCATCCTGGACAGCATGGGTGGTGTCATGGGGGAGACACCCATACCTACCACCATCACTGGCAGTGCGGCCAGTGGCCTGTCGGCAGTGGAACAGCTGCCCGCCGCTGCCCCTGGTGCTGCCATGTGCACAGCCACAGTGGTGCTGGGTGGTGGTGGTGGTGGTGGTGCAACCGCTCAGGCTTGGCCAGCGCACAGGGGCCAGAAGGGAAGCAGCGGCAGACAGTTGGGGACGTTGGGTGGCCGGACGCAGAGTCCACTGCTGGTGCACCAGACAATGACCTACCCCATGGGGACTCTGCTGTGCAGCGTCCACCTGAGCGGGGGCCGTGCAGTGTGGTCATACACCACCGGTGGGATGGCAGCACGCCCATGCACCCCGGGTGCTGACCCATTGACAGAGCACACCCAATTGCTGTGGGTCTCTGTGGAGCAACAGGTGCTGCTCGTAGTTGGGGTGCATGCACTTCACGCAGAGGTGCTCCAGGCAGCCAAGCTGTGTGAGAGGGGCACTGCGCAGGTCCTGAAGGCCATACAGCACCTGCGGGAGGACATGACTGCATCCCTGGATCACATTGCCAATGCGATCTCGGTCAGCCTTGTGCCACTGGCTGCCACAGGGCATGGCTGCCAGCCACAGACACTGTGAACTGTACTGTCCACCCCACAGACCCAGTGTCGGGTGACTCCCTCAATATCGACACTGGGCTCTGCTGCCGGCATCCCTGGCATGCCTGGGGCAGGCCTGTTTGAGCGCCTACACACCCCTCCGAGGACCCAGTCCATTCCCACGGTGTGACCCTGGGAGCAGTTGCATACCCCCGTGGCGCTGAGCAGCCAGTGGCTGCCTCCCGTGTCCGGTGGCGTGTTTCTGCACAGCGGACCTGATGTGCTCCGCCCAGTCTGCAGTCTGCTGCCACTTCCCTGTGTGCACATGGGTGATGTGTGTGGTTGTATGCCACAGTCATGGCAACTGTGTACGCCGCATGCTGCCTGTGTGCACTCCACCTGGCCACCGCCTGTGTGGCGTGTGCATGATGATAGCAGCACAGCACAGGTTGTGCCTGTGCACTGGCGCCCTGCATCTGATCCACACCACGAGCTAGCACCTGGGTGGGTGCCTGCGTGTGTCTGCTTGTGCCAGTGTGTGTGTGTGTGTGTGTGTGTGTGTTGCTGTATGGTGCTATGTGGTACTGTGTGTGGCTGTGTGGCACTGTCACCCCCACCCCTGCCCCACACCTGTGTGTGCATGCCCATAGCCATGCCTGCCCATGCTCTTGTGCTTTGCCATTGTGTCTGTTCACTGCATGGGTGTTGCTCCACCTACCTGCATGCACCAAAGTGCTCCTGTGCAATCATGTCCCGGTGACGGCGCACCATCCTGAGGAGCCAGGGATCTCTCTCCATTGGGCGGCCCACCTCCCCAGCCCATTGCTCGCCGTGCCCCACTGTTGTCCCCTCTTAGCCTCGACAGCTATCCCACGGTCAATTGCCATGTTGTGCAGCATGCAGCAGGCCAGGAATAGGCCACAGGCTTTCGAGGGACTGTACTGTTGGGCACCGCCAGACCTGTATAGGCAACGGAATCGTGCCTTCAGCATCCCGAACACATGCTCAGTGATGTTCCGCATGCTGGCATGTACCTCATTGTACTGATCCTTTCCTGGGGACGACGGGCACTGGTAGGGGGTGAGCAGCCAGGGCCTGAGTGGGTAGCCACTGTCACCTGTGTGGACAGAAACATGGTTAGCCTAGTGTCCTCTGTCACTGTGCCCCTTGCCCATCCCTGGTGTTCCTGACAGCGCACCCACCCTGCCTGTCCCTGTCCCATGCCCTGCTGTTCCCAGCTGCCCATGGTCATCCCATACTCACCCACTAGGTGGCCCGTGGGGATCTCCCCACTCTCGAACCTGTTCACAGTGCAGAGCTGCACCAGATGAATGAATCATGTGCACTCCCAGGGTGTGTGGCACAGACATTGGTTATGCGCACCCTGGCATCACACACCACCTGGCAGTTGATACTGGGGTAGACCTTCCTATTCATGTCTGCTACGCCCTCCGGGCCAGTTGGCATGTGGATGCCCACATGGGTGCAGTCAATGGCCCCTAGCATGCCAGGCATCCATGCTGCCCTGTGGAACTCCTGCATGGTTGCTGTATGCTCTGCCTGTGTGCTGGGGAAATGGATGTATTCCGCAGCATGTGGCAGCAGGGCATTGAGGAATTGTGTGAGGAGGTGTGACCTGGGTGACTGGGTTATGCCTGTGGTGTCCCCTGTTGGTCTCTGGTAGGAGCCCATGGTCAGCAGGCACATGACGGCTGTCACTTTCGTCTCCACTGTCAGTGGCTCTGTCTAGTGGGTGCCTGCATCTCCTCACTGCACAGCTCACAGAGTTGCCTCAGAATCACCCGGTTCAGGTGATACCGGCCCACGATCTCCATATCAATGTGGTTCTCGAAGCTGATGTGGGGGCGGTACCACCTGTTCCAGGCGTACCGCCAATGGGCCCTTCCACGGCCACATCGCTCTGCCTCCTTCCTCCTCACAACCCTCATTACAGCCTCCATCTGGAAGGCTGCACTGGCCATGGCCCCTCTTGTCCTGTCTCCCCCTGGGCGTCCAGCTCCAGTGGTCCACTTGCCACTGTGGGGCAGTGCCTGTCACTCTGCCTGGCTCCCTTTTGCGACACCTGCCCCTGGTTTGCACATGCCTGCCACCTCTGTCCCACACCCTTGTGGATGCCTGTGTCACTCCCTCCAGGGTCTGGTGGCTCTTTCTCTCTCACTCTCTGTCTCTCCGTTGCCCTGTCTCTCACTCTCTCTCTCTCCTTGTCTCTTTCTCTCTCTTTCTCTCTCTCTCTCTCTTTCTCTGTATGTCTTTCTGTCTCTCTCTCTGTCTCACTCCCTTCTGGCTCAAGTGCTGTTCCCCTGCTTGCTCCCTGTATTTATAGGCTCAAGTCTGCTCAGCGCATCAGTCCATTGCTCAAGATTTCGCCCTATGGGCGGGTTGAATATCGCACTGTGCCGCATATTCATGGGAACGTCCCCTGCCCTTGTGCATGCATTCATTAGAGTTGAGCACTGGCACACTGCTACTTGCACTATGCAATGGCTCCCGCTGTATATCGCTCCATGGCACAGTTCTGCAGTTGTGCCATGTGCAACTACTTTGAATATCCCGGCCCACATGTTTAGAATATTGACTATATTCATCTACTGTGGTAATAATCTTTTTTTTTTTTTTTTAAATTTACTATGCTTTTTCCGGCAGGTCCTCCGTCAGGCTCTACCCTGGTCATGGCCCCCGGACTCCCACCTACCGTCAACTGCTGGCATTCTCCCAGTTACCCCCAGTGTGCCCCCTGGAGGGTGGGGCCATGGCACTGGTTCCCCTTAATCCCAGCACCGTGGAACCAGTATCTAGTTGGGAGAACATGGAGATGGTGGCTAATTGAAGCCCTGGGAGGGCTTCATGTAGATGGAGGACCCACACATTTTTTCAGTTGTTTCTGGGAAGGCGGGGACATGCAATGACATCCAGCATCTTCCCCGCCTCCAGTGCATGCTAGTGCTGGTAGCTTTGTGACGCCTGGCCTCCGCCAGGGGTCCGTCACACACCAAGCACTTCCCCACCCTTTCCCCAGAGAAGAAAAGCAGTCCACAGGACACTCTATCCTTCTCCCCACTGCCGGCCCCCCAGCAACTTGGGTCCATTCCCGAACCTGGGTCGCCGGCATCTCAGGTGGAAATCCAACCACTGCACAGATGGGCCAGCTTTATGGCAGCTATAATCTCTATAAGAGTGAAATATGTATAAATAGAATGAAGATATGTATCATGATATGATCTGACTAAAAGAAATATTTTTTTTTGCTCCTCTCTGCCCCCTGACCGGCCACTCCTTTGAGCCACCTAGGACCCTCAGCCACCCTCCTCCTCCTCTGGTCACCATCCACTGCCCCCCACTACTGCCAGTTGTTCCACTGGTTGACCCGATGTAACCCTTCATCGGATCGGTCCCCCCCGGGGAGAAGTGCCCGTAGGCACAACTACTTAGCCTGGGGGGACAGTGGGGGGTCAGCATAGGGCTATCCTGGGCTACTGTGGTGCTGAGGACCA
The DNA here is from genome assembly GCA_016271365.2 of Neoceratodus forsteri. Classification (NCBI taxonomy): domain Eukaryota; kingdom Metazoa; phylum Chordata; order Ceratodontiformes; family Ceratodontidae; genus Neoceratodus; species Neoceratodus forsteri. The sequence continues at coordinate 327,825,317 of CM028135.1, read as the reverse complement.
GTAGCCATCAACCAGTCAGTCAGGGGGCTTTTTCTGTTTTCTTGGCCCACCCAATCTACCCTGATTGGGCCTGCATGGGGCCGGTGACCTGAGGCAGGGACATGCGAGGGAGTGTTGAGGCTTCATGCCCCCTAGCACATCTCCAATCCACCATCAGGTACCAAAGCCCTACCCACCCCACCAGGAGGGAAGTGTCCAATGGATGCTCTGGTTCCCTTCCCTGCCGGTTTCCACTCCTGGCACCTGGGCTCATGGCATGAACTTGGGTCACCAGCGTGCAAAGTGAACCCCTTCACTCAGCGCCGCAGAGCCGGCTAAGAAATATTTTAAAGCATAGGAATTGCATTGTCCCTCTAATTGGTGCCACTACTAATCATGGAGCCTCGGGGGGGGAGGACACATTCATGGATCACAACACAGTCTGTGACCATGATGTGCAGGCTTTTTGTTGCTCAGCAACATCTGAACCAACCAGTGGACCCGAGTTATGATGCGCTGTTTAGATCCGGGCAATGGTGTTTCCGACCCACCCCTCGGCCAGTTTGTATATTTAATGAACCAATACTTGAACAACTGTGCAGCACATTAAGAGATGCTGTGGTGAATGGTCGCTAAAAAATTCCTAGGAGGTAAGCTACCCCATCTGGTGGATACTGATGCTTACTGTGTTTTGATATTGAAACGTTTGAAAAAACAACACTACAACTGTTTAATTTCACCTAGGTTAAAGGAATGTAAAATTATGAAAAGTGCAGTATGATGTACTTCTAAATCAAGAACTAAACAGTGAGTTAGAATCTTTTAAATTTCAGTCAAACACAACTATTTAACACAAATATTTGAGAACAGTAATATGAAGTAAAAGGTGTTATGTAAGTCTCCTTTCAATCATAGGCCAAGTAACTTTAAAATTATGAATATTTTGTGACACATCAGCAATTAACAACCAGGGTTGCAGTTTAAAAAAAAAAAAAAAACAAACATTCTCTGCATTTCCCGCTTACCACCAATTGTATTTTCATGTGTAAAATGTTAAAGATATAAATATAATAAGTACAGCTAGGTGTCAGCAGTTTTAGTCACTTATACTAACTTGAAATCATTTTCCACAGATAGGATGGAACTAGAACCCAAGCTTTAAAGCTGAAATTAATGCACCTGCCCATTGGCGCAGCGGTGGGATTTCCGCTTGCAACGCCAGCAACCCGGGTTCGGGAATGGACCCAGGTCATCGGAGGGCTGGCCGGGGGGAGAGGGATGGAGCATCCTATGGACTGCTCAACTTCTCCGGGGGGAGGGTGGGGGAAGCACTCGGAGCGCTGAGGACTCCTGGCGGAGGCCGGGAGATCTTGCGCTGCCGCGCTAGTCTCTCTGGGAGCCGGGGCGCATGCTGGCATCATTGCACGTCCCCGCCTCCATGAGGAAAATATAGAAAACACAGGCGGGGCGAGGGCTACCTGTCTAAATGAAGCCCTCCTGGGAAGACCTTGCCAACCACTGTCGCTGCAGGTCCCCTGACCAGATACTGGTTCCATGGTCACGGAAGTATGTGACCACAGCCCCGCCCTCTGGAGGGGAAAGCCGGGGGTGACTGGGGACCCGGCAGCCATGAGCAGTGGTGGAGGCTCAGGGGCCGTGACCAGGGCCGACCAAGTGACAGGGGTCCTGCTGAAAAAAAAAAAAAGCTGAAATTAAGCTTGTAGGGCCACAAATAAAGGAATGTTTAGCTAAATTAAAAATCTCAGCCTCCACAGCTTAGTTAGTATTACAGTGGAAGTTAGGATAAATTATCAAAATAACTTTATACATGTATCATTAACAGACCCACAGATGCTACCGCTAAACTACAGGAAAGTGTAAAAGAACACAGACATAATATTATCATCAACAGGTACGTGGTGAACTGGGACATATAATGTTAACTTCATACTGAACGTAAAACTGTTTCAGCTAATTAACCTTAAGGAATCTGTTCAGAAAAGCTGTTTTTGAAACTAAGTGTGTAACAGATAATTGAGACTGTGAATTGTGGTAAAACCAGTAAAAACGTGAGTTAAAATGTTAAATACTATGATAAAGCACTGAACTGTATTGACTACAAGGAGACCCATGGAATGTTTTATAAAAATGTAAGACATATTGATTCTATGTTTCTATAAGGGTGCACAATTTGAAGATAGATGGGGGACGGCTCAGAGGTAATGTTAGAAAGTATTTTCTTCACAGAGAGGGTTGTGGATGCATGGAACAGCCTTCCTGAGGAGGTTGTGGAGTCAGGAGCAGTGGGAGAATTCAAGAATGCATGGGACAGGCATAAGGCAATTCTAGTGGGGGGTAGGAGGAAGTAAGCTGTTGATTAACTAGAATCTATAGCTTATCCATCAGGTAGGGAAATGGGCAGACTAGGTGGGCCAAGCGGTCCTTATCTGCCATCAAATTCTATTTTTCTATGTTTCATAATATGCATATAGCCATCTTAGGTGGGGTAGCCAAATGGAGCTGGGAGATGGGCTATGGACAGCAGGGGGCACTATAGCACCTTGGATCATTTTATAATATACCATAATACGAAATATAAAACTGTTTAATACAGATTATATTTATAAATGTATCAAACCAAGTGAATATTTAGCAGGTTCACCCACACTGTAGACCTTAAGCAAGGGATAGACATTACCTAAAGAAAGCAACCATTTTCGATACAATAATTAATGTATTGATGTATACATAATGTTCTAAAAAAGTGTTTTAGTCTGTTTAGACAACGGATCCTCTACCCTGAAGAAGCCTAACTAGGTGAAATGCTGGGCACTGAGGATCTAGAAAATTCAAAAGAATATAACAATAAATCTGAACCATAATCGAACTTTGCATGGAGTGGCTGGCTTTTCATTTGTGTTTTGACCAAGAATGTGGGTCAGCTGTACGACTACAACCATGAAGATTAAGAAGCCTGGACTCGACTCTAGCCCTGGACTCCTGATGGATGTACCAGATTCCCTGCAGGTCCCCTAAATTTAGCAGTCCAAACATTGCAGGCATTGGAGGGTGAAGAGGGGTCAGAGGAGGCAGAGTACAGTGGCCCATGACCTCACAAGATAAGCCCCAGAAATGGGGGTGGAGATGAGGGCTTACACAAGTTTCATATATTGCCCATATATGCGTCATATATTTTTCCACCATTTCATTTTATTTTTAAGTACACCAAATGAGCTGATTTTGATATGTTTATATATTTTTGCCCTAAATGGAAACCACCATACAATTTGATCACATGGGAAAGCTAAAGGAGTCATTCAATGTTCAAGCCTCCTGGGCTGTTTCAGGCATTTTGATACATTCTGAGGGTGATGAGTAGTGAAAACTAAAACCAATCATGGTGAAGAGGGCTTACAAGTTTTGTGTCCTGGTACATGTGAATAGTCGACCATGCAGCAAAGAAAACCTGTTAGGTTTATCATAGTAATGAATTGTTCAATACACAAGGTTTGAAGTCTGTTTCCCTAGTAAAGGTCTCATCCCTAACAACCTTTTTTCCTGACCTGATTTGCAGCTTATTCCGATCCACAATGGAATTTCTGAATTACAAGGAATGCAATGGATTAGCATTAACCTTTGACTTTGTGTAAGTCTCTGGTAGTACGAAAGAAAGGGTTTCCTTTGAATCATTTTAATTCTGCGCACCATATAATCTTTTCACAGGGCTACAGACGGGCCAGAAAAGTAAAAGCACATGACAGTAATGTTGATGTTGTGAGCATAATCAGTGGAAGAGTGAGTGAAGAGGCATTGATAGAATCCTTTCAAGGGTCCCCACCCCATCCCACCCCCATACAAAGCTTCACAAATGCCCCAACTATAACAAAGCCGAGGAATGCTTCATGTTGCCTAGCAACACTAAAGCTCTCCTCAAACATGTTGAATTTGTGGGGCATCTAGGCCATTTAACTCTGATGATGCTTGGTTTCACAAAGCCTGTTGTGAATATTTTGGCACCTAAAGCTACAACAATCTACCTTCTAACATCTTTTTAAACGGTCTTTACCTGATTTAACATTTCCTTCCAACTTTGTTTACCTAAGAAGCTGGAAATATGGTAGGGAGTGTGGTGACAGGATTTAATTGATAGTCTGTTTAACAAAGCAGCTGGATGTCCAATTAAATAAAGAATAGACTTCCTGTGACTACACATGCTGCAGAAGTGACACTGTTTGTTTGCGGTGAGCACAAACAGGAAACTGCATTTTTCGTGCCCTGCTTCTTTCTTTCCAAATAGAGCAACAACCAAGCACAAACCAAAGCCAGCTTTCTTTCTTATTCTAGTCTTCAACATTGATTAACAAATACTGTGGTGCTTAATCAATTTCATACACAGGTACAGTGATATTTTAGTTTAGGGCAGCATTTGCTGTACAACTCCATGTACAGACACAATAGCCACTGTTGCTTCTGTAGATTACTACTGAATCTGAACCAGTCCAATTATGCAGCGGTTAGGGGCTGCATGTCATGCAGATGACTTTGGGTCATGTCTAAACTCAGGAACACCACACAGGACTAGCTGGAGGATGAAGCCACATTTCATGGGATACTCTCCATCTCTGGGAAGGGAGGAAAGGAGGGAGAGAAGCTTGGTTGTCGTGCTGCCAGATTGACCCAGGCATTCTAAGGCAAACTCATCCATGCAGTGCATCTTTCAAGAGGGTGGGTAAGGTTCCAAGTCAGGCCACATCCCACAGGGCAGCACTGGCTCACTTCTCACCTCTGCAGGGTGAAGAAAGACCACAAAAGAAGAAATGTGGCCCACTTGGGAAGATGAAGTAACCACCCTCACGTTCAGCAAGGGCCTTTGCATGAGGCACCCTACATACCCCATATTACTGCATTCAGGCTTCAAATTGGCCTAAGGTGGCAGTCAACTAGGCCTGGCCACAGGTGACAAGATGCAGGGGTGTGAATGGCAAAAAAACTGGGTACAATACATAAGGGCTCCTCAAGTAAGCAGAAGAGCTCAGCTGATGATGGAGATCTCAACAGAGAGCAAGGCAAAAAGAAAACCAATAAAAATCAAACTGTACTGATGTGTGACAATTTAAAACAAATTCAGTTCTTACTGACTAAAGCGCATAAAATTTTTGATAAGTACTGCAGAACATTACCCAATATGAACTGACTGCAAATCTTTCCTGTTCACTACTCCTCTTAAAGCAAAAATAATTTTGCTATGGCTCTAGGTGGAGCCAGTTTTACTTAAAGAAGTAGTTAAAATGTAGAGCTGTGAACCTGGGGACCAAGGTTTGAATCCCGCTACTGCCAGTTACTGCATGACCCGTCCCTGAGCAAGTCATTTAACCTCACTGTATCTTCTTTATTTCTGTCACTCTCTTAAACATACACACACATATACACACACACACATGCACAAACACACACACACTGCTTAGCCTTCCTAGACAGCCTGGTATATATGTCACAGTATAATTTTTTTTAACATACTGCACTCTGCTACAGTATTACAATTTAGAGAACACCTTATTCATAGTTATTGTAGTGCTGTCTTTCCCATGGTTTGCGGTACATTTTTGCTAGTCTACCCATAAAGTCTAAATAAACAAAGCTTTCGTCAGAATTTCCTGACTTTATAGTGTACTTGTAATGACATAACTGAAAGAAGCCTCATGACAATGGACTGTAATGTCACAAGCACAGCAATTATGAGGTTAGTTGGAGACCACTGGATGTTTTGAGATACACAGTGGAACAGTAATAGTAAAAGTAGTTTTATTTCTTAGACACCCAGTGCCACGGGCTGTTTGCACCTTACTAAAAAACATTCATAAACAAAACACAGCAGCATTACCAGTTAATAAACAAGCATATTCTAAAATTAATGTTGGTACAGTATATCAGGTTATGAGAGGTATGCTATTAAAAATAGATAATGTTTCCATCCTTGTTTACATGATTCCACAGAGCAGGTCTTGGTAAGCTCGCAGGGCAGCTGATTCCAAAAAGCATGCACTGCAACTATAAATGCATGGCCTTCAGACAATTTCAAATGTGATGGGAACTCTCAGAAGGCCCACATCAGAGCAGTGGAGGGGGCAGTCAGCAGCATATGGATAAGGAGCTCTTTTAGGCAGCCTGGGGCAAGAATGTGTAGGGCTTTGTATGTTCACAAAACTATCTTGAAGGAGACGCACACCATCTCCCAGGCAGCCAGTGCAATGTTCGCAAAACAGGAGACATAAGCTTGGAGTGAGACAGCCAAGCAATAAGTCGAGCTGTGGCATTTTGTACCAGCTGTAAGCAGTGCATCAAACCTCCAGATAGCAAAAGATACAGAGCATTACAATTGTCTAGTCTGGATGTCACAAAAGCATGCAGCAGCGGCTTTAGGTCCTGAGAATATAGATAGGGCTTGATCTGGGTGATCTTCCTAAGATGGAAAAATCCACCATGCACCACAGCTGACACCTGATGTTGTAGCATTACTTTGTGGTCCATAGTGATGCCCAGATTCTTCATACTGTCTCGGGCTATTAGTGGGGTGAGCCAAGATGTAATCCAGCCACCACTCCACCCAATTCTGTCATGGCCAAGATACCCACATCCACCATTAATACTTCAGTCTTGCTGGAATTCGTCCTTAGCCAACTGAAGGCTTTTCAGTCATTGTTAACAGCAAGGCAATCATGTAGCACACTGACTTCATTCTGCTCCCCGGGGCAAATGATAGGTATAACAAAGTATCATTAGCAAAGCAATGAAACTGCAGACTGTACCTACGAATAATAATAATAATAATAAATTTTATTTGATATAGCACCTTTCAAGCTTCAAGGCACTGTACAGTAAGGTAAAAACAACAATAAATACAGATAACCTCACCCAGTGGCAGCATATAGACTGCAAACAGCATGCGCCACAAGATTGAACCCTTACGGACTCCACAGGTCTGGGCAGCTGGGTAGGACAGAAAGTTTCCCTATGCAACCTGCTACACATAACTGGAAAGGAAGGACTCGAACCACCTCAACAGGTGCCACAGAGCCCAACCAAGTACCTCAGCTAAGTTGTTAAAATCCCATGGTCTACAGAAGGGGTGTAGCCAGGCAGTATACAAATGTACACCAGGACCGTGTTTGTTGTCTCATTTGGCACAATAAATACAATACTTGGAGTATGCCTGGCTACACCCATGGTCTACAGTGTCAAAAACTGACACAAGGCTGAGGAGAAAAAGAATAGGACATTCCCCTCTACCTCTAGCTAAGAGAAGATCATTCTGCACCCTAAATGTAGTCTCCATGCTATGACATCCCCTCAGACCTGGCTGGTGTGGCTCATAGATGGAAAAAGCCTGCAAGTGTATCTCCAGCTGCATTGCCACCACCCTCTCAGCCCCATTCCCCAAAAAGAGAAGGTTCAGGACAGGCCTATAATTAGCTAAGATGTCTGGGTCCAACAATGGTTTCTTAAGAAGGGACTTCACCAAGGTCCTTTTCAGAGATTCAGGGAAAACGCCCTCCTCACGGCACCATTGAACAATCTCAGCAACCACCGGCTCTAGAGACTCCTGACAGTTCACCAACAGCTTGGTGGGGTCTATGACCCAGTGAACAGAAGGTGAGATGTAGCTTCATGATCTTAAGGAGGATCTCTCCGGTCGGCACCAGATAAAACTCCTCCCAGGCTGACTTGAAGGACTCCGCTAGTCACTGGCTGGACCAGTCTGACAACCTACTTGTGGAGACTGAGAAACAAATAGAGGATATCATATCAAGGAAGAACTGTCTAAACTCTTCAGATCGTTCAAGTGTTAAAACTCCTCGAGACTGTAGGCAGCCTCAATGTAACAACCGATCCACAGTGCAGAAAAGCTGAGCTGGTCTGTTAATTCCTGCAGCAATCACCTATGACAGGAACTTTGCCTTTCTCAGAGTGATTGCTCTCTGATACTCCTTATAGTGGGTAGCACATCAATACCACACATACATTTCAGCACAAGCATTACAACACATCAATTGACATGCATACAGGGTTAGTCTAGCCTCCATTGATCCTGATCTGCACCAAGAATGCTCCAGCTTTTGCTGCTTGGTTTTCAACCATCTAAGTTCCTCACTGGACCAGGGATATCTCTAATGGAAGACTCTCGGGCATACATGAAATGGTGTGAGTGAGTTAAGAGCTGTGGTGATAGCTGTATTAAATGGCTCCACTGTGGTCTTGACTCCATCAGCACACACCTGCAACAGACCTGAGCAGCTCAGCACTGATGAGAACTTCGAAGGCTCCAGATTATTTAAAGATTGATCAACACTAATGGGGTTTACATGCTTCGGAGGAGCCCAGATTTAAAAACATACAGCGTGATGATCTAAGCAACTGGCCAGTTAAATCCTGACATTAAATATATCAATCCCCAGCAGGAAAACCAGGTCCAGGGTGTGACCAAAGTGGTGAGTTACAGACGTAACCACCTGTGTAAAACCCAGCAGATCAACCTATTGGAGGAATTTCTGTAAAGTCATAAATGATTCATTGCCAGCCCAGATATTGAAGTCCACCAGCAGAAGTCAGCTGGAGTACTGCAATGTCAGGCCAGTAACAAACTCCCCAAGGAATCCACAACAAAATCTGTTATTATTGCAGGGTTATTCCTACAATTGTTTTTTTTTGGGGGGGGTAAATTATCACATTTGTATTGTGATAAGCAGTCTCAGTTGGGCTTGACCCCAAGCTCCTCTGTCTGTTGGCTCCTGCTGTGCTACCACCTTGACGTCTCATGCCATGGCACTGCATGCCATCCACAAGAAACGGCATCCTGAAATTTGGTGTGTTCTATGGAACAAAGCTTATACCCACTCATCACTCATTGAAAGATTAAGCTGCTCTTCTAGGTTCTATGTCAAGACTGCAAAAGCAAAACGGCACAAGCAAAAAGTGCACCATGCGATCAGTACTGACCCATCTGGCCTCTCACCGGGGGGGGGGGGTTGCCCAAAGACGCTGAAAATAACAGCGGTGGGCTGACCAGGTCTTTAGACCATTGGGAGCAGCCCTGGCACAGGTGTTAGGCAAATGGGATGGGCTGGCCCAAGCTTCAGGTGAGAGGCAGAGCTGGGTCAGAGTATATGAGGGCTGGCTCTGGGGGGGGGGGTTTAACACCTTTGTGCTAAAAACTTATTTACAGAGTTTCCACATCATCAGGTTAAACACAGCAGTAACATACATTAAGAGTAGTTGTTTCATCAGATACAAGAAATTACAAACATTGAGTTGTACTAGGTATTATATACAAAAACTGATTAAGGTGTCACATAGCATGGGCAAGGAGGGGAGAGGGAGTATAGAAGGATAGGAGACTTGGAGTTAGTAAGGCACTGGGCAACAGGAGTGCTACCCGTGGGAAGGGGGACTAAGGGTAAAATAGGGGCTAAACAGGATCAGAGTGGAGATGGGAGATTTAAAGAGCAGCCTTCGGGGCCTTGTCATCAGCAAGCAGGAATAAAAGTGGGTACCCAGGTGGGTAGGGTAGGGAAAGGTCATGGCATATCGGGGGGGGGATAAACAGAAATCAGGGAGGGAGGAGGGGGAACTATGGGGAAGTGGGGGAAAATAGGAGGGAGAGAAAAAATATGCAGAGGGCTGGGTAGATTGTAAGTGCTGAGGTTGTGTAACAAGTGCACGAGGAGAAATAGCAGTTGTTTAGGAGCTACAGTCACATTTACTGGTTGCAAGAAGATGTAAGCGCAGTTTTGTTTTGAAAGGACCAAGTTTGGGTTCTGCCATTATGTCATCTCAGAGTGAGTTTAGCCAATTGGGTGCCATGTACTCAAATGACCATTGTGCTTGAGAGGTGTGGCAGAAGGGGACTTTAACCAGCTTCCTATTCACCTTTCTTGTTTGCCTGGGGTAGGTGGGAGGCGAATGAGACCATGGGCCCCAAGGGGTGTTACGCCAAGGGTGATCTTCTTTGCAAGCAGGCAGGCCTAGTACTCGATCCTTTTTGGAAATCGAAATACTCAAAGTCCTATATTTTTTGAAGTCACAGGCCTTCTGAATACCTCATTGTAACCCCATCCATGCCACATTCGCAGAAATACATTTCTTAATGAAACAATTTAGGAAAAATAAGACTTTGCATTTACTATACATAGCCCTTGGACCCTTTTCATGAACAGGTACCACAAAGTGCAATACACGCAGTAAGAGAGACTGGTAATGAAGTGACTTTAAACTTGTAGAGACAGCCATTACACTTATCAATATTCACACACAGGTGTTGATAAGTGCCTAAACAGGTTTTAAGAGAAAAGGATTGTTGGCCAGGATATCAGGGAAAATACTCTACTTCTACTAAAAGTGCCTTGGGTTCTTTTACTTTCTCCTGGACAGTACCAGAGATGGTAGAAGGGACCAGTTTAACATCTCATCTGAAGGACAGCACACCCCAACATTATAGCACCCCTCCACACACACACACACACACACACACACACACACACTCTGCATTACAGTGTCAATGTGTCTTGGTATGAGCCCAAGTCCCCAGTGTGGGACTAGAACCTATAACCTTCTAGTCAAGAGGCAGACATGCTGCCAACTGAGTTTTACTGACTGACAAATGAGTCCAGTTGTACCAAAATGTATTTTCTCACTATTTTATCTCTTACCTTCAACCTACTAACCAACAATATTCATTCTACACTTATCCTGAAACAAAAACTGCATGACTGCAGCTGGCTTTGAAGATGCACCATTGTCTGTCTGTCTGCTTGCCTATCTATCTGTCTGCCTATCTGTCTAGCTAGCTAGCAGTAGTTAGCCATCATCAGTAATAGTATTTACCAATAGCACCATCATACATCAAAGGATTTAAAGGAGAGTGACAAGAATGATAGGGGCCTGGAATGCTAGAGTACAAACAGAGAACATCAGCTGACTCTCCACTGTCTTTAGAAGATGTTAATGAGGAGAGATACAATTCAGGCATGAATAAAACTGGATTCAAAGTGGTTTACTGCTTTAAGCCAGGAAAAGGGAACAAAAGGATATAGGCTGCAGTGTAGAAAGGAGGAGGGTTTAGAACAGAATTAAGGTAGCATTACCTAACTCAGAGGGTGGTGAGATTATTTCATCCCATACAACAGCTACACTCCCAGTCCTCCCCCCCATCCCAACACACAGCAGATTCACTGGGCATGTTTTTCAATGGTCTTGGATGCTTTGACATTTCAGGTCCTTGGTCTTGGAGTTTAACATATTACAAATAGGGGTAAGTGGAACCCCTTCACCTCCCCTCACTCATCCCAGTAAATCCCAATCTCTCCTACCCTTCTTTGCCCCCCCCCCAAGTTAGATATTAAAAAACAAAACAATCAACATCTAACACAGTGCCAGGAGACAGAATATTTTTTTGTAGAAACAATGCCTGTGGAGGGTCCCTTTTACCAATTGGAATAATGCAAAGGGGATCTCGAACATCCACCATAGTCGCGGATAGCCCATGTCCTGGCCAACATGCCTCCCAGTTTTATGCAGCCATCCACAGTTGTGCCCTGGTCGGATACAAAGTAGTCATTTTATATACTATACTGCCACATAATCACCAATAGAATGGTCATCAATCCGACAAGACCAAGGCCATGCTGTTCAGCCCCAGATCCCTCAATTGGGATAGAGGCCAACTCCTCCAACTTACGACCACATCAGGAAAGAGGCTCGAGGTGGTCCCTTCTATAAAATACCTTGGTCTCACCTTGGATCAGGGCTTCACCATCAAGGAGCACATAGACCAAGTAACCAAGAATATCCACTCCAAACTCGGGACCCTTTACAGGCTGAAAGACCAGCTGATACCAGCGGCCCAGGTCTCCATCGCCATGAGCATTCTGCTCCCCACCATCACCCACTGCCCCTGTCATCCAGGGAGCAGCTAGGCAAACTAAACAAGCTACAGGTTTCTCTACCATAAGGTGGCCCTCTTCGCTACATTAAAGGGCCCGATGACTCACCACTGTGACACGCTGTCTTTATTAAACTGGCCCGCCTGGGAAGATAGACTTCATTACCCCTCGCTCTGCCTCACCCACAAATTACTCCACTCCTCTCCCCCACCCAGCCTCACTGGGCTCATCTCCATCAAGAGCAACCCAAGGCAACTCCGTACGACCAACAGGACTCTCCTCTCAGTGCCCAGGGTGAGAACTAAGGCTGGCGGGAAGTCATTCACCTTTACCGCCCCCACCCTATAGAACTCCCTGCCACAAGGTATTCAGGAAACCTCCTCCTCCTACAACTTCCGCACTAGGCTTAAGGCGCACCTGGCTACCTCCACATACTGCAACTGCTAAGTTAAGGGACTCCCAAGCGTTAGCAAATACCCATGGTCCAACTCCTGTACCGTTGTAACTTGTTATATTCTACCACGTTTACCCTGTATTGTATCTATGTGACACATGTTATGTATTTTGTTGCACTCAATCCTATGTAATAATCTATGTAATCCTCGGGTCGCCCCTGAAAAAGGGACTCTCGGGGCCCAGTGGGCTCACCCGATTATCAAAATTTAATAAATAATAAATAAAATAATTTCTACTCCACTCGCAAATAAATCCTGATCAGTAGGTAACTAGGCAGCTGACGGCAATTTGTTTGCAAATCAAGTTTAAATGCAACATGCAGTGAAACACTATAGAACACTGTAATTATGGTAAAAAAAATTCCAAGTTCTCTGTTACGCCACAGACGAGAAGTGGGTTCTCATCAAAGATAAAAGCACACAAGTGAAAGCTGGAAATCTATCTATCTATCTATGTACCCTTTGTCCAGTACTGCATGCATGCAGGTTGACACTACAATACATATTTGGGTTGGAATGCTAATTATAGGCTAGGGTCTAGCTCTGCCTTGAGGCTGATTGTGAGTCCATGGAGCCCACCAAAGAGTTTCTGCCATAGTGCCAGTGTCTCCTCTTTACTATACTGCTCTTCTGACATGTTTGCAGCTCAGCACCAGACAGATTAAAACTGAATATTGTATGCCCTCTCGATGTATCATCTCTGTGAACAGACCCAGGGAACAGACATGGTAGTTAGGTTAGGTGAGCAGCTTCCCCCCAAAGTCTTTTAAAGTCTGAAGATCATCATGGACACTCAGAGAACAATGCTACTTCTTTTTTTTTTGTATTTAGCTTACTGTATTTTCCTTCCCACCTGGCTGTCAGAGCTCTGTCCTGGTCATGGTGCCCCTGTGACTTCCACCACCTTCAAAGTCCCTTGATCTCCCGGTTACTCCTGACTTACCCCCCAGGAGGTGGGGCATGGCACCACAGCAGGTATCGGTGCCATGTATCTGTATCTAGTTGTGCGAGCCCTTGGCCAGGTGGCTAATCGAAGTCCAGGGGCAGGACTTCATAGAGATGGCCGGCATGGAGGGATTTGATCCCTACAGACTGGGGCGGAGACGTGCAAGGACGCCTGCATCTGTACCACCCCAGAGACCCCTTGACCGTGCGTCAGTACATAGGGCGATGCACCCAGCTTCTGTTAGGTATCACTCCTGCACTGAATGCAAGAACTCCCCACCCCCAGAGAAGGAGAGCTGTCCTACAGATGCTCAATCCTTCTCCCCCCGGCTGGCCTTCCGACGACCTGGGCTCATTTCCAAACCCAGTTCACCAGCATCGCAAGCGGAAATCCCACCACTGTGCCGGTGGGCCGGAATACAATGCTACTTCTGTTTTGGTGTGGAAATTCTATGAGCCAATTAGATGCAACTGGCAGTGATTCATTCCAGTTGGCCAGGGTGGGGGGTGGGGGGACCATGCAGGAAACCAACTAGGAAAAAAAAAAAAAATTGTTGCAGCTGCTGCTGAAATAACGACCACAGCAGAAACAACAGACATCAGCCCTTAAATCTAGATGTTACATGCAGACGTAAATGACTCCATGGCATCACAAGAATGGAGAAGGATGTACTATAAAAAAAGGTTGAGGTGGAGGAGATAGATACAGATGGCAGTGCACTTGCAGAAATGATGCCCAACACACTGGCTATGTTTTGCATGAATTTAAGCTAATTTGTGTACTCATTCCACATCAGGTGTAAAGGCAATTTAAAATGTGTTAGTGCATAACAGCCATTATAGCCATATGTGGAGACCCCCTAGGAGTCAATAATTTATTTATTTAGCTTTTGTTGACCGGGTAAGTGCACTAGACAAATCCTACCTATTTTCAGGCATGACCCGGGAAGGGGGATACAGATAAATGCCAACTGACCTTGAACCAGATTAAGCTGTTGGTGGTATTTTTAGTGAATAAGGGAAATTTGGCCAGGACACCAGGGAAATTCCCCTGCTCTTTTCGATAAGTGCCATGGGATCTTTAACATCCACCTGAACTACCACCAATCCAGGCAGATGGGACCTCGGTTTAACGTCTCATCCGAAAGATGGATTAGCAGAAGAGACCCTAATTTCCAATGGTACTGGGTTAATACAGCACAGACAAACCTGCACATGGAATGCCGCGCTGTAGAAAGTACGAATGGCTCTACAGCAAGAGGGGTTATTTCAGTGCACAATAAGAACTTCTACCCCTATTGCTGTAGGCTGCCATAAAGGAACATGAAGGACACTGCCAGGGCAGTGCCTGGCCAAGCTGCTCCTACGGTGAGGTGGCTAAAGCACCTACCTCCGACATCATCGGGGATCTTGAGCTGCAGTTCGGTTCTCCCCAGGTCCCACTGTAGTGCATCTTTTCTTTAAAAAAAAAACTTTTTCCCCACTCCAACATTTCCTTTTTCCCCCTATGTCCACAAAGCCCCCCGGAGTTGATTATTATAAGTCCAGTGGATGGGGGTGCAAGGGTCAAAGCCCCCAGCAAAAAGAAAGACAGTTGCTGATTGTGCAATGACTTGAACTCTTGTTGTTTTGGTTGGGATTTTGTCCCAACACTGTTAGAGCACACGCTGTTGTGTCTGCAGCGTTCTGTGTGTGCATGGTTTTGTCCATGACATTATGACCCCATGCCTTCCTAACTTTGTTGCTTACTAATTCTGTCTCATAGAACAGATACATTTTTTTTGTTTAGTGCCACTTGGAAGTGGGACCCATGTGAAAAAAAGGAAACTAAACCCCATGATATATTTTAGCTGTTGGGTTTTGAGAAATATACTTATTAGCTCCTACACAACCAAAAAACCTCAGCAGCAGGTGTGAAACTCTAATGATAGCCATACCAAAGTCACCTTGCTAATTATATCTACATTGACAAAAATATAAAAGTAAGTCCACACATAGAATGACAAAACTAAATTTTAGATGCAACACACTGCATGGTTCCACCCCAAATCCCAACATGTCATATTATGACTCAAAGTTACATGTAATATGTGCCAGAGAAAAGGGAATAGTATTGTTTTGTTTTTGTTAACATTTTCTGTTATGCAAATTATGGTATCTTTGTTAATCATAGTTGATATGTGCCTCAGCAGAATAATCTTTGGTACGTCTATTTCCATACCAGACAGATTTATCTTTCATAACTTGTTTATATATGCACCTCCTGTTATTACCATCATGTGCAGCTGTCATGAACAACAACAATGGCTAATGATGGCTTAAAATCATATATACAGTATACCAAATCCATGTGAGAGCTAAATTTTTCTCATATAACAAAAAGGCTGTTAGCACATACATGACACCATTGGGAATGACTAGTATTGAACATCTGTAAATATCCTCCTCACACCAATACTTCTCTCACTGTCATTGCTATAGAATGCTTTTTAAATTATTCCTAAAGGTGTTGCTTTGTTAAAGTTAGAGCAGTAAGATTAAAGCATACAAACAGATGGCACAGCACTCCTGCAACACTGGGTTTAGCATGGTGCATACAGATATTAAACTATGTCAGGACAAATCAATCATTTCTTTTGTCTGATGCTTCTGTTGGTTCCTGTCTGGTATTTGATGGGATTTTATTTTTCAGTCTATTCTCCACAATTCAGCAAAAATACAATATGGCAGAGGATTCTGACATCATAAATTATGGGGCTGGGGAGGAGTGGAGAACCCTGCTTGTGCAAAATAAATGTAAGCTGATCTTCCGGGCTTCCAATGTCCAGAGATCCATACCTAGCCATATAATAAAAAGGACAAAATATAAAATTCTCCAAACTGAAATTGGTACAAATGCAAACCAGACAAGTGCCGTACTTTAGGAAGCCACATTCATAAAAGATATACATACATGTATTCTCATCCCATCACACTGAGCACTGTGAAATAAATGCAGCACTCTCATGCCTATAGAACATTTTGCATGTTTATTTTTTAAAGTTCCGATCAGTGCATATGTATATGGGATACACAAAGGGTTAATATAGAATAATTTGCCAAATGGTGCAGTTTGTTAGGCACAAGAAGCACTTGTCTCATTTCCACAGCACATGCCCATGCCACGTTAGATTGTTTTTTTTTTCCAGTCCCTGGACTGTACCATTTGTCGATTCTCTCTGCAGTCGTGTCTGCATTATCACAGCCATCTTAAACACATTCTCTCAGCAACTGTTGCTGCTAAACTTGGAGACAGCTCCAAATGCTAGGGTTTGCATACCCCACCTCAACTTACTTTCTCCAACAGCACCACAGACATCAGACACCAGCATAAATATATCCACAGTCCAATCCCCAGGACCCTTACTAACCATCCTGCCTAGAAAGCCAGCCATAGGATATTTGCCCAAGTCAGCTGCCAGAAAGAATGCCCAAATCCTCAGCATGTCAGCCTGTTACTAGGGTATATACTACAATATAATATTTAGGTCGGGACTGGGAAGGCTAATTATGGGCTCTGGCTGTTTCATGAGGAATGCTTGTTGCCAGTCCTAGCTGAGTCTAGCCAAAAGATGATGTATTTGTATGTGTCCATATCTAAGCCATAGGACACAATGATGGAGTGTGCTTTAAATAGATATTACCACATGAGGCTGCATGCCGAGTGCCTTCAGCCCTTAGAAGTGTGGTAATATCTGTTCAAAGCACACCCTGTCATGTCTTATTGCACTTATAAAATGGGCACCTTTTTATTTTTACTTGTGACAGTCAGAGAAAATCATGTTTTTATGCACAATAGACATATTTTCCTATAGGAATTTATGATAAAATAGTCCTTCTGCCTACTTCAAAATGACGTCATTTTGCATGTGCTGTGCAAAGTTCATCAATTGTAATGGATTCATTTCATTTAATTTTCATTTTGTTACCCCCATGTATTTGGTGTAAGGTTTTTTTTTGGGGGGGAGGGTTCTGGGACAGGGAGGATAGGGGAGAGAGTGAGCGAGACAGAGCTGTGCGTTTTATTTTATTTTTTTTCCTTATTTAGCAAATCGCAGCAGATGACAGCATGGTCAGCAGTGAGAAAGAGAGAGAGATGTACCTTTTTTTTATTTCATTGTTTTCCCATTGATCAAATCGCACACAAAGATTGCGGCACGGTCAGCAGCACAGTAAGAGCAGGTGGGAAATGCAACAGGATCAGACAAGGACTCTGAGAAACTGTAGTGCAATGAAACGGGTTTTTAAAATAGTTTTTTTTTTCTCAAGAAATTTATGAGCATTGCTAGGAGACCCATAGTAGGGAGTAGTCCTTCCTTTTCCTTTGAGAGTGTGAACCTGGCTAATGTCCGACAGGAAGTACTTCTGTGCCAGAGAGCGCGACTTGCTGAAAAATGAACCTGTCAGGATATCAAATTTAAAATATTTAAATTGTAAAGACACAGTGGATTTTTCATTGGGAAATGTGTTGAGCTGGGAGAGCTATTGACAACAATGACAGTAGCAGCTGGGATACTGTGTGAATGGCAGCATGACTTCTACATTGTGACCAGTCAGTATATCTATATTTTTTTATATTTAATGTTTGCATGCTTATGGGACCACTGTCTACAGTTAAGACAAAGTTTCCTTGCTGCACTATAGTTTCCTTGATTGACCGCTAGTCCTGGATGATCTACTTAGCAAGGTTTAAATAATGATGGAATTTAAAAGCATCAAAGTTCTAACTGCTCACCGATGTCTTTTTTGTTGTAATGCAGTTCCACTTTTAGGTACTTGTTATTACCTGTGCATGGAACAGATTTCTTGCACAGGTAATAACCAATCAGACAGCAGGATTTTCCCTCTCCATTTTATAAGCTTCAATAAAGTTCAATTGGAATCCCTGCTAGATACATCCAGATACAGTTTGGTTTTGGGTACTGGTCCAAATATCATTATATTAGTCAGAAAAGTTTAACTTAGATGATTCAAAATAGACCAAGAGCTTATCAAAGCTTTTTGAAGCTTGTCTTGAACCTCCATAGCTGAAGAGCTGAAGGTAGAGACTATAGTGTCATCAGTCTACAGGTGGTAAAGTGTATAAGCCATGCTAGATTCCAGACGTCCTAAATAAATCAAAATAAGAGAACCCATATATTAAATTCTAGTGTACCTCTGTAGAAATAGTAACTGGAGAAGATTTGAGTCCATTAACTATTGTGGTTCGTCTCCACTGGTTTAAATAAGTAAAAAAAAACAGCCTAGTACTTCCCTATTAAGCCCCACCTCAGTCTGCACAACGATGTTTGAAAAAAGAAATTGCCTGAATCAGTCTATCTGCATGTAAAACTCATTGATTAATGTCATCATCAGTTTGAGTCTGGCCATTTAATTTAGATTTTGTCTGTCTGTTCATTTTTCTTGTAACAGAATAAAACTTTTTTGGGTCCCCTGCAGCTTCTTCTGTTAATTTTTTTTTTAATGGCTTTCCTTACCCCTGCCACATAGATGTTCAATGATCCCCTATAATGTTTCTAGTCCTAATGGTAAATGCTTATCAGAAACTTCATGAGCTCAAAAGCAAAGTATTCAAAACCCTCCTCAAGATCTGGGATTAACTGTAGCCTCTACCAGTTTACCATTACACGGTCTGAGATCCTTGTCTATCCCCTCTTCTTGCCCTGTACCCTACTGCTATTCCCTCCTCCTCAAGCTCATTACACGTACCTTATTTCTGACTCATTGTACATATGTATATAGGTCTTTGTTGACTGCTTCAGCCACTTTGCATATATGTATATAACACATGTTGACTATTCAGAATATTACATTTGCTGCTTTTATGTTGTCTTGTGTACTTTGCTCTGTCTTTATGTAACATTGTTATTTTATAACTGCATTATTTACTTGACCGTCCCAGGTCCACCTTGCAAATGAATTTTTCTCAATGGTGCTTTGTCTGGTAAGATAAAGATTGATTGATTGATTGAAAGTAAAGTAGTCAAATGATACATTTGACACATTGAGATGGGCCAGATACTTTATTCCATCCTCTTCTGCAGGAGATCACATTATATATGGCAGACATATCTCTTGCATCTTTGTAAGTATGGGGAGAGTTTGTTAACGCCAGACTGAAGTGAGGAGTCACCTCAGTTCTTGATCAGTGAGGAGTCACCTGGGTTCTTAAAGGGGACATGAATTGATTACTTATGTGCAGCTGCTTGAAATGTCTCTATTTTCCTAAATTATATTCATACCTCTAAAGGATCCCTATTTAACTGTGCCTGAATAAAAGCTGAAGCTGTCAGTTGTGTTTTGTATTGTTCTCTTTTTATGGACAACATTCTGCGCAGTTCCTTTCATGGAACCAACCAAGAATTTGGAGTTTTGACTAGGTCAATTGCAGGCATCCCCTTGCCCCTTGCTCCAGGTGTGACCTTCAGTTAGGCCTCCACACCTGGATCTCCGATGCACCACCCCTCCTGGAAGCAGCAGGAGAGGGACTGAGATCTTACCTCTGCCAAGGCTAGGCAGCTACTGAGCAGCTCTGATCTCCCTATCCTCCTTTGAATTTTTATACCCACCCTTTTGATCACTAGATCTCTCCTTTCATCCAATTAGGCTTTGAAGCAGGGGTACAAATGGTAAAACAATAAAGTAAAAAGAAGGGAAAAAACAGCAGTTAGGGCATGGACCTCTTTAGGCCGATATCTGTATTTTAAAGCAGTAGTGTAACAAGTATAACAGTTTAATAGCTATATATGTAAATGTTCATTAAGTAGTGCCTTTTTTGGGGGGGGAGGTATGTTTTAAAACCACCAAAATGCAGACTAAAGAAATGTCTGCAATGGAAAGAGAAAGGACAGTGAAAGATCTACAGGGAAGAGATGACTATAAGTGACCACCCCAGAGCCAGAAAAAGAAAAGAAAGGACAGCAAAGGAAAAGTTAAATGTTGCAACAGTCTAAGAAAATGATTTGTTCATGAGACATCACTACTTGTTTACAGAGCCACAGACCTTGCAAAAGAACTAACCCTCACCAGGGGCTACACAAGTACCTACCCTGTTACATACCCCCCACCTTAAAAGGGAACCAGCTAGTCTCACACAAGCTGGTCAGCAGAATTCCATGACAGCAATAACATCCCACCAAAAGGAGCATAAGTTGATTTGTCACAGCAGGGCTGCTTTAAACATCATTACAATTTTCTAACTGGAATAGTGCCCCTGACCCTATCACAAAGCTGTTCTATATGGAGCAGTTCGTATAGTGAATAGCCACATCTGGAGTGGCTCCATTTTTGATCCAAGTTAGTGCCCCTATCCCACTAATGTTATGCTCCCACCCCTTACCTACTGGCAGCCCTCCACCTACTGAGCTATGTAACACTTAGATGATGTCTATAGGAATGAGGTGGGGTCTGCACATTGGAGCCAGGCAGGACTGCAAGTCTAAGAGGTTTTCCTTGGAGCCCTCTCTTCTTTCACTCATATCTTCTTTTACCTGCCCCCATATGGTATGCCAATTTAGCAGCGACATTGTGAAAGTGAAGTACATTACAGCACCAATTTGATGTTGCCACTGTAATGTACCCAGGGGGCCCTGGCACTTCTTCTCTGGGTCTTGCACCCCCTCTGTGAATCAACTCTGACTCGGAGTTGATTATATTGAAATATGGGGGTGCAGGGTGATCCTCTGCATGGGGGGCTTGGGGTGAAGCCCCCGCGAAAAAAACAAACAGTTTACCTGATGGCTTTACATAGAAACATAGAATTTGACGGCAGATAAGGACCGCTTGGCCCACCCAGTCTGCCCATTTCCCTACGTACTGGATAAGCTGCAGATCCTAGTTAACCAGCAGCCTACTTCTTCCTATCCCCACCCCCCAGAATTGCCTTATGACTATCCCATGCATGCTTGAATTCCACCACTGATTTTGACTCCACAACCTCCTCCGGAAGGCCATTCCATGCATCCACAACCCTCTCTGTGAAAAAAATACTTCCTTAAATTACCTCTGAGGCCCCCCCTCTATCTTCAAATTGTGCCCTCTTGTTCTTGCACACCTCTTTTTTTGAAAGATGCTACCCTCTTGGACTTTGTTGATTCCCTTGAGGTACTTGAAAGTTTCTATCATGTCCCCCCTCTCCCTCCTTTCCTCGAGGCTATACATATTAAGCTCCTTAAGTCTCTCTTCATATGTCTTCCGGTGCAGACCCTGCACCATTTAGTGACCCTCCTCTGGATAGCTTCCATCCTGTCTATGTCTTTGCGGAGATTGGGTCTCAGAACTGCACACAGTACTCCAGATGGGGTCTCACCAGCTGTCTGTACAGAGGGATAATAACTTCCTGTTTTCTACTGGTGATGCCTCTCCCTATGCATCCCAGTATCCCCCAACCTTCCTTGCTGCCCTCTCACATTGCTTGCCCATCTTTAGGTCATCTGATATGACTATCCCCAGGTCCCTTTCCATTTTGTTGTTGTTAGTATCTCACCCCCATTGTGTACTCTTCCCTGGGTTTTGTTTCCCAGGTGCATTACCTTGCACTTCTTAGCATTGAATCTAAGCTGCCATACATCTGACCATTCCTCTAACCTTGCCAGTCCCTTCTCATCCTTTCCACCCCCCCTGTGCATCAACTCTGTTGCAGATCTTAGTGTCATCTGCAAAGAGACATACTTTTCCTTCCAGTCCTTCTGCAATGTCACTTATAAAGACATTGAAGAGGACCGGTCCTAATACTGAACCCTGCGTACCCCACTAGTCACCCTCCTTTCTTCTGAGTGGACTCCATTTACTATTACTCTCTGTGTCCTATTCTCCAGCCAATTCTTTACCCAGGCTGTCATCTTGGGACCCACTCCCAGGCTGGCTAACTTGTATATTAATCTTTTGTGTGGGACTGTGTCAAATGCCTTGCTAAAGTCTAGGTAGGCCATGTCCACAGCCCCTCCCTGATCTACTACTTTGGTCACCCAGTCAAAGAAATCTATCAGATTCATCTGGCATGACCTTCCCGCTGTGAATCCATGCTGCCTAGGGTTCTGTGCCCCTCTGGCCTCTACATACTGGACAATTCTTTCCTTTAGAAGTGATTCCATCATTTTCCCTATCACTGAGGTTAAACTAACAGGTCTATAGTTTCCTGCTTCTGCCTTGCTCCCACTTTTGTGAGGGGAATCAATCTG
Source organism: Neoceratodus forsteri (assembly GCA_016271365.2). Classification (NCBI taxonomy): domain Eukaryota; kingdom Metazoa; phylum Chordata; order Ceratodontiformes; family Ceratodontidae; genus Neoceratodus; species Neoceratodus forsteri. Next base: position 327,802,784 of record CM028135.1, on the reverse strand, counting down.
CCCTCCTCCAGTCCTCGGGTACCACCCCATCCTCCCATGATTTGTTAAAAGGGTAGTCAGTGGTGTCACTAGTTCTACCATAGTTCTTTAGAATTCTGGGATGAATCCCATCAGGCCCCATTGCTTTGTCCACCTTCAGTTTTAAGAGTTCTTTCAGAACCCTTTCTTCTGTAAATCGGCTGTATCAACTTCTGTATCCAGAGTGTTATTACTGTTTGTTTATGTACCTCCCTCTTCCTTTGTAAATATTGAGCAAAAATATTTGTTTAGTCTCTCTGCCTTTTCACAGTCTCCCTCTGCCCACCCTCCCTCCCTCCGCTTTATTAAGCCTCACTATCCCTCCTTGGTCTTCCTTCGGCTCCTGATGTACCTATAAAAGGTTTTATCCCCTTCTTAACTGAGTTGGCTATCTTTTCCTCAGTTTAGGCCTTTGCTGTTCTGACTGCCTTCCCAGCCTCCTTTGCTTTAACTGATACAGTTCTCTGTCCTGCTCCTTCTGCAATTCCTTGTACTTCCTGAATTCTTTCTTTTTCTCTTGAACCTTCACTGCCACTTCCTTTGAGAACCATAGTGGTTTCTTTCATCGTCTTGTTTTGTTTATTTGCTTCACACAAAGGCTCGTTACCTCTGTGATGGCAGTTTTTATTATTCCCCATTGTTCTTCCACCCCTCCTTCCTGCCCATTTGCTAGTGCGTTCCTTAGGCACTCACCCATTTTGGCAAAGTCAGCCTTCCTAAAGTCCAGTACTTTTGTCTTTGTATGGCTTGACTCTATTGCTGTGTTTATTGTGAACCATACAGTTCGATGGTCGCTAGTTCCCAGATGGCTACCCACTTCTACATCTGTGATCCTCTCTCCATCTCCATTTGAGAGTATCAAGTCTAATATTGCTCCCTCTCGAGTGGGCTCCAGTACTAGTTGTCTAAGTCATGCCCCTGTAGGGCATCTAGAATAACTGCACTCTTAAGTGGCAGCTGCAACTGCACTCCAGTTAACATCTGGCATATTCAGATCACCCATCAGTAATATCTCCCCTTTTTCTGCCATTCTAAGTATACTTTCTATCATTTCCTTGTCCATTTCCTCCCCCTGAGAAGGGGGTCTGTATACAACCCCTGTGCAGATTGTGGTGCCATTGCCTGTCTCCAAATTTACCCACAGTGATTCTTCTCCTCCCTGTTTACCCTTTTGTTCTGTTGCTTTTATTCCTTCCCTTATGTAAAGAACTACTCCTCCTCCTCTTTTACCCTCCCTGTCCCTCCCGTAGATAGTGTATCCTGGTATGTTTACGTCCCAGTCATGGTTTTGTGTGTACCATGTTTCTGTGACTGCCATGATATCCAGATGTTCCTCCTCCATCAAGGCACTAATTCAGGGAAGCTTGTTACCTAGACTACGGGCATTGGTACTCATTGCTCTCCATTTTTGATGGCTTTACCTTCTGTTGCAGCATCCCCACTGACTGTTCTACCTTGGTCTTTTTCTCATTTAGTACCCTGTTTTGTAGGGAGAGGCTGGGATTTTTCTGCTGCTTGTCAGTGCCTCCCCCTATGACTAGTTTAAAAGCTTGCCAATGAAGCATTTAAACCGATTGCTCAAAAGACTTGTTCCCTTCCTGGACAGATGCAGACCATCCTGCCAGTATAGGCTGGTGTCCCTCCAGGTGGAACCCCAGTCCCCAATGAAGCCAAACCCTTGTGTTCTGCACCATTTTTTCAACCATTCATTAAACTGCATGGTGCCAATTACCCTCGCCTCACCCATGCCTTTGACAGGCAGCACCTCTGAGAAGGATACTGTGTGTGCTACTTGTCTTAGGCCCCTCCCCAACTCTGCAATGTCCTCCTGCACTACTCTAACCTCATGATGAGCCAAGTCATTTGTTCCTAGGTGGACAATTACGTCCAGCTCAGAATCCCTTGCAGCTGTTGTCGTGATCCTGAGGATGCGCTTCCTGTCCCTCCAAGCCACAGCACCAGGCAGGCACCTTACTTCAGTTTTCCCAGCTCCTCCCAGTTCTAGCCCCCTAATAATTGAGTCCCCCACCAGGAGCTGCTTCCTTTCCTTGTGGTGTCCTCTGCCTCCTTCCTGTGGGCCTCCTCGGACAGCTGTCCTCAGCCTCCTTAGTCTCCTCTGTGGGTGCATCCATAGGGGAGCTATGCCTCAGAATGGTGTATGGATTGTGGAGGAACAACTGACTGGTGTGCCTCCGCTCCACCATCCTCACCCTTCCTGAGCCCACTGTGGTCCAACTGCTGTGTTTTCTTCGCAACCTCTGAGGTAGTGGTGGTGGCTGTGGTGCTCCCTGGATGGGGGAGGTTCCCTTCCTACTGTCCAGTGTGGCCTGGGGGAAGGTCCCGTACTACTGTCCAGTGTGGCCTGAAGATGGGCAACTTCCTCCCTCAGGGCAGAGAGTTGTCTGCAAATAGGGCAGCATCTCAGCCTCCAGAAAGACTCCCGGAAGACTGCTGCCCCACAGCCATTACATTGCACTACTCCCCACATTTGTTTTTTTTTTTTTTTGTGTGATTGGTTTGTAATATAGAAATATATATTTATAATATACAATGTGTATGCTTATATTGTCAGTGCAGTGTGCTAGAGAGGATATGACAGTGACATGCACCTTGCACTCTTGAGTAAATGATGTCAGAACCCCAGGTATAAAGGAACTATTTCCAGGGGTGGGTGGGGTGAGGTGGAAGGGGTTGGCCTTATGCCACTGCAATTTGCTATTGCTGTAATGCCGGTCGATAAAATTTTTGTCGAACCGGCGTCATAGATCTCCCCCATACAACGTTTATATTTTGAATAACACATCCTCTCCATTCATTTTAATCTGAGAATAAACATTATTGGCTCACATTGTTCTTGCAAAGATGCAATCCATTAATATCACAATGGCTTCAGAAGATGACACAGGGCTCCTGCATTCTTCATGGATGTTCACGTGAGGAAAAACTCTAAGGTCCCTACTTGTGTGTTCCTAAGAGAACCTTTCTAGGGAAAACCCAAATACAGTGCCTGGTTTACAGCTGCTAACTACTTTTTCCACAGTTCACACCCAGTGTTAAGGCTTCCATTGCTGTGTAAAGCATCAGAGGTCAAAGGCTAGCTTGAGGCAGGTGCCACTTACAATGCTGGAGACCTAAGTTCCCATACCAAGCTCGGGGTACTGATGAGGAGCAAGAAAAGAAGGACCGAGCATCCAAGAGGATGGTTGCCTCCTCGGGGGGGGCAGCAACTCTCACTGCCATTCCACCATTTGGGTGCCCACAGGTAGTGGTACAACTGGGAAATACTCATAGGAAAGGAGGGGTCACATGTGAGGTGCACTGGGCATCTCGATGCTTACATCTCTGCATCCCTACAGGTAGGGATTTGGATGAGTAATGAGTAAAACAGGGCAGACTAAAAAGGCAGATTATATGTCTCCTCACCCCACTCCATTTTCTGGGCCTACTCTGATCTTTCCCTGATGCATACTGTCCCCTTCTCAGCCATGAGGCTGGCCAGGGAACCCATAGAAGCTTAAACAAAGTAGGTGGGGAGTTCCTTGAATTAGGTGGTTATCCTGGGTGAGAAATGGACCATTGGTGGCTTAATAAGGTCCCAGTTAGTCCTCCAATTAAAAAACAAAACTGGTTATAAAGAAGTAAAAAAAAAAATCAGGAAATCTTCGCTGCATAGTATATTTAGATATAAAAGATTATCTTGCTGTTATGCGAGTAATACTAATGAATTTATGTCACATGCCCATAGGTGTGCACGGGGGGGGGCACCTTGGCTCCAGCCACCCCTGTTAAAAATCATCATCCAATTAAATTATAATACGATTATATATTCCCCCAGACCCCCTAGCTTTGTGGGGATTCTGGCCATGCACATGCCTGCTAAAAATGTCAAAAGCAACAATTAGAGATGTGTTGATACCAGCTAAAGGGTTTCAGGTTGTTTGACTAAAAGAAATTATCCACTGATATTGACTGGTAAATCAATGATAAAGAGTGATATAGCTTGGGAAAATGCAGATAATGAACTGGCCATTTGGATTATCCAATCTGTGAAGCAAACAATGCCCTCTACACGTATTCCTAGTAACAATTCAAATAGTACTGCAATCACAGTTGTAGGTGAAAGCAATTTAACTTTTTTGTAGATAGACCATTACACTTTTATTTCTAACATGGGAGCAGCAGGTAACATGTGTGTGTGTGTGTGTGTGTGTGTGTGACTGTGCGCGTGTGTTAGTATAGGACCGTCTCTGCATCTTCATGTCTGTGTTTGTGTACAGTATATCTGCATCTAAGTGACTGCATTTCAATATGCCAATGGGTTGGTGGATAAGGCTCTGCTTGGGCAGGCGTGCATGCAACTGTGCACGTGTGTGACTGAGCATCCCTGTATCTGTGTGTATGAGCATCAAAGTATCCCTATCACTACCCTCCCAAGAGTGGAAAAATGCACACAGTCAATATAGTCAGCTCTTGTCCTGACGGACAAAGTAGGCATGGGTAAGCTGACATGACTGCCTGTGGAGCAACACCTCTGTTGATATGAAGGAGCTAGCCCGGGTCTGTGCTCCACTGATACTTATTGTAATGTATTTTATTTGTTTCTTCAGTTGCTTAATCAATAAGTTCACTGGAAAACAAGTTTCCCATGTACGGGAGTGACCCAGCTGTCATGCTCTACTTTAGAAAACAGAAACACACAGGAGCACAGAAGTCACTGAAGGCTTTGGTTTGGAACTGCCTTCTTTTTGCCACAGTAGGGGGCACAGCTTTTTTATTAAGCTCTCTAAAGTTGTAAAGAAAGAATTCATTTTAATATATGATACTGCAGTAACAGTGAACATTACATGGATATCAATTCATTTCGATAACTGGATGATTCATACGTAAGCAATAAGGCGTGACGAGGTGTGTAGAAAACATATTTTACTGCACGGCCAGGGACATGGTGAGGCATGAAGCCACATGCTGTGTGACTTCAGCCACTGGACATGCGGTAAAATATGTTTTGTACACACCCTGGAGTGGCTTATTGTGCTTATAAAATGAGCTCCTATTTTTTAACTTTTTACAGTTGGGAAAAATATGTTTATAGGTAGAAACAATAGATTTACTTGTGTGCATTTATGATAAAATAGTCCTTCTGTCCACTGCAAATGATGTTATAGATGATGTCATTGTATTACTGCTGGACAAAGTTTGTTCTTTGCTGGCATCAAGATTCAAGATATGAAATGTTTATCATGGAATGTTTCTTATGGAACACATGGATTCAAAATGCTGCTCAGTTCCACTGGCAGAGTGAGGAGGGAGAGGGTCAAGGACCACAGTTGAGGAGCAGAGGCAATCTGTGGGGGGGAGAAGTGGACACCAATCCATTCACAGTGGAGAGAGTTCAGGAGGAACTCTCAAAGCTCAAGGTGAATGAAACCAAGGGGCCAGATGACATACACTCAAGGATATTAAGGGAGCTTCGGAGAGAACTAGCAGCACCTCTGGCCACTCTCTTCACAGAGTCACTCAACACAGGTGTGGTTCCAGAGAACTGGAGGAGGGCACATGTAGTCCCACTGCACAAAAGTGGCAGTAGTGTGGAAGCAGGGAACTACAGGCCAGTCAGCCTCACCTCAGTGGTAGGGAAGATCATGGAGACACTGCTGAAAGAAAGGATAGTGCACATCTGGAATCCGTTGGTATCCAGGATCTGAGGCAGCACAGACTCACATCAGGAAGGTCTTGTCAAACAAATCTGATAGATTTTTTTGATTGGGTGACTAGGGAAGTGTATCAGGGAGGGGCTGTAGACATCGTCTACCTGGATTTCAGAAAAGCCTTTGATGCTGTCCCACACAGAAGGCTGGTTAACAAGACGAGTAGTCTGGGCATGGGGCATAAGGTGATACAGTGGGTTACAAACAGGCTGACAGATAGAAGACAGAGGGTGGTGGTAAATGGGATCCAATCTGGGGAGAGAGGGGTAACCAGCGGAGTGCCACAAGGATCAGTACTGGGACCAGTCCTGTTCAATGTCTTTATTAGTGACATTGCAGAGGGGCTGGAAGGAAATGTCTGCCTATTTGCAGATGACAAAAAGATCTGCAACAGAGTGGACACTCCAGAAGGGATGTGGATAATGAAAAGGGACCTGAAGAAGCTTGAAAGATGATCTGTGGTGTGGTAACTGAGGTTCAATGCAAAAAAGTGCAAGATAATACAGCTGGGTAGGGGGAACCCTGGGGAGACCTACAGGATAGGGGGGAGGTGCTGGCCATCACAAAAGAGGAGAGTGGCCTAGGGGTTATCATATTTGATGACCTGGAGGTACCAAAGCAGTGTGCAAAAGCTGCAGGGAAGGCCAGTGGCATGCTGGGGTGCATAGGCAGAGGTATTACTAGTAGGAGGCAGGAAGTGGTGATGCCATTGTATAAAACACTAGTAAGGCCTCACCTGGAGTACTGTTTGCAGTACGGGAGACCACACATGCTTAAGGACAGAAACATGATGGAGGCTGTCCAGAGAAGGGAGACAAAGATGGTGCATGGTTTGCACCACAAAACATATGAGAGACTAAGAGACCTCAATATGTACTCACTGGAGGAGAGGAGAGAAAGGGGCGACATAATAGAAACTTTGAAATATCTCAAGAGCATAAACAAGGTGCAGTTGGGAGATCTTTTCCAATGTAGAAAAAATACCAGAACAAGGGGCATGATATTAAATTGGGGGGGGTGGATTAAGAGGTAACATGAGAATTTTTTCTACATGGAGAGGGTGGTGAACGCTTGGAATAGTCTTCCACAAGAGGTGGTGGGGCAAGCACAGTGGAGGGGTTTAAACATGCCTGGGACAAGCACAGGGAAACCTTGGTTGAGAAGGGAGTGATGAAAAACCATTGACCACTTAGGACGCGTCCATGCATACATGAATAGGCCCTACGGGCAGACTGGATGGGCCCAGCAGTCCTTATCTGCCGACAATTTCTATGTTTCAGAATGTTTCTCTCCTAACATACTGTACACACACACACACACACACACACACACACACACACACAACAAAGGCCTCTGCTACAGCCAGAGACTCAATTATCTCACTGTCAGATATTTCTCTGATGAGCAGGTAAAGACAGAAAGGGGATTTTTCATTGTTAGCAAAGAAACAGTTGTAGCAAAAACTATAAACAATAGTTAATTGGCTGGATTCAGAGAGGTCCGCAGAAGCTGCGGCAATGGCAGCTTGCAGCGACCTGCCCTGCGCCCTGGCCCATGCACCTGATTCAGGATCAGAGCGGGTGCAGCGGTCTGCATCCTGCAACTTGCAGTAGCTGTGCAAGGTAGGGCGCAGCACCGGGAATGCCGCAGGTCACAGGACAGCAGTTGTGACAGGAGAGGGCCGCCATGACACCCCCATGCCCACCTCCGAGGTCCCATACAGTGCAGGTGCAAGCCCCAAGCCCCCTTGCCATGGATCCACCCCAACTTGGACCCTTACCTGCCCTGGTGGTCCAGTGGTCCCCCACCCACCCAACACACACACCCAGCAGGTGCGTTGGTGACTGGTTCTGGTGGTGAGAGAGGCTGCACCAGTCACCAGTGGGGGTATTGGGGGTGGGGGGCCTGCACTGGGGTGGGGCCACTTGACTACCAGAGGGTTATGGGGATGGTGGGGGACTGCTCCAGGGCATGGGGGGCCTGCACATGTGTGTGTGTGTGTGGGGGGGTCAGGGCATTGGGGTGTGCCACACACCCTGCCTGGCATGGTGCGTGCCATGCCTGGGACATGGAGCCATGGGGGATCCATAACCCACAGGGGTTGTGGGGCTGGGGCACAGTGACAACCTCCAGTGAGCAGCAAAGACCAGTTAGACCACCTTTCTGTTGGCATAACTGGATGTTCACTGGTGGTTGACTCTGAATCCCATCAGTGGACAAAGTGGCCACCCTACCTGAATAGGGGGCAAATGCTACCAGACACCCCCTTCTGCCATGTCGCAAGGGGGTTTCAGGCACATAGGTATTGTTGGGCACAGGCAGCCTGCCACATGTGGCAAGCTGCCTATGTGAATCCTGCGGGGATGCAACGCAGGATGCAAGTGCAACTTGCACCTTATTTTCTGACTCAAGTGCCTTGCATCCTGCGTTTGCTTCTCTGAATCCGGCCCAATGTTTCTAATCTGTTTATGTGTGTAAGGAAAGTGTGAAGATCATGGAAATAACATTTAATTAATTTGTTTTATTTTTTATTTAAGGTAGTTTTATTTTTAGGGCCCAGATAAAGGTTTGTTACAGGGTAAAGGTAGCAGCCATGTTTGTGATGGAAGATCAATTCTGGTTGTAGGGGACTAACTGAAATGCCAGTTTTCCAAATGCCCATTGATCATGGCTGTGGAAACTTTGTTGTTGGACAGAACTATTTTTTTACCATGTATGAAACATCGGTGCACCCCTTCAGGTCAACACCCGGACGGCGAAACACGAAAAAGGGCCATTACGGCGACATTCGCGGTAATGGTCCTTTTCCATGCTTCACTTTCCCCCAGTGTTCTGCCCCCCTTCGGACCAACTCTGACCTGGAGTTGGTAGTCCTAAAGTCCAAGGGGTGTGGGGGGCAGAGCCCCCCCCACAGAAAACACTGGGGGATTGGGCGGCACAATACCTGCATTGGTATTGTGCCGTCGCTGTGCGGGAGGTTGGCATTTTCACTGTCGACCTCCCTTGGTGTTTTCATAAAACATATTTTATACATGACCAAAAGCCAATCAGATTACTGGATTTTCCCATGCCATTTTATAAGTAAGCAATAATACCTGACAGGGTGGGCAGTATTGGGCAATACTGGACTGCCCAGGGGCTTAATGAGGCCCGATGCTGTAGGCAGAGGGCCTTATAGCTCCTGGAAGGTCCAGAATTGCCCAATACTGTCCACCCTAGAGGATATTATTGCACTTAGAAAATGGGCTACCAGTATAATTTTTGGTAGACTTTAAAAAAATGTAAAAAAAATTAGAAAAAATAGAGTAACAAATAAGTTTAAGTGTTTTTCTTGTAAAGTAGTCCCTCCATTTATGTGCTGTTACATCTCCTGTTGTCTCCCACCATTCTCTTTCACTTATCCTGCCCCCTGCACTACAGAGTTTCTTGTGCAGTCTCCCCCCACCCAGCAGTGTCTTAGCATACATGTTGTACTAAAGAAGACATTTTTCTACTGTTCATGAAAGATTTAGTCAGTGAAATCACCAAACCAGTACTGCAGTACACCAAACACAAGTGTAACTCCCATCAAATTGTCACCTATCTGCCCATTTTTTTCCAGGTCCCAAATCGTCCCTCCAGCTGACCAGGTCCAGGCTCCACAGTTCCAGTAGTGGGTTTCCCTGTCCAGCTTTCTCGGCTGGTGTGTCCCTCCAGTAATTCTGGGTGTCCTGCTGTCCCTGTCCAGCTCTAGTTCTCTGACTGCGGTCTGCATTATCCCCATGCTGCGCTGAGGCACTGAATTCAAACTTAGTCCAGGTTTTGTCCTCTCAGTGTGCTAAGCTTGCTTACAGATGCAGACAGTTGCCGACATGCTGCCGACCATGCCGTGGTTATGAGAAGCTGATTAGAGTGATGGCTTACTTATCATTTTCAAATGTGTGGCTATATTTTCTTAAATTGTGTTAATTTATTAATTTACCAATGAGTGAGCCCAGCGACGGGAGGTATGTAGGACCTTGCACTGAATTAGGGAGTCTAGGGGAGGGGGGTCAGCTCTCTCAGAGTTGCAGTATCAAGAATTACAGGACAATAGGGAACTTATTTCTCTTTTTACTTTCTACAACGAGTGTGCATTGCCAACAATCTAGTTTAAATTATTAAATGAGTAAGGGAGATTGAGAGTAGCGCTTCTCTGGGGGCTGTCTCACTCCGCCGTCTGCTACAAATGATGACAATTTTGTTTTTGGGGCTGAGCAAGCAGGTGGCTGGAGCATGAATGAGGGAGAGCAGTCAGATCCCAGAGTCGGGTTATCTACATAAAATAACAACAAAAAATGATACGCTCAGTTGTGTGGGAGTATGTTGAGACAGCTTGTAGTGAACTACAGAACATTGGGGGCCAGTATCTCTCACTAAGTGAGGGAAAAAAATGGCAGTGATTTTAAATTAATTTTGATGTTTTCAGCCAGTGAGGAAGCAGGATGGGCAGAGCAATACCTGATTTAGTGAGTGGGCACTGGAGCTGGTACTTTTCATTTCCTGGGCATCTATTGAAAGTTAATGTTCCCCCCTGGCATGGGTACCAGCCAATTAGATGCCAGGAAATAAAAAGTCTATCTTCTAAAGCAGCATATTTTATTTTCCCATGTCAGGAGGGCTAATCACATCTCAGATACAAAGGCTGAAAGAACTGTTGGTTGCTTAGATTTGCTTATCATCCTAGCCTAGCTTGAACAATAGTTTATATACATCTGGGAAATTAGAGTGGTCACATCACTTTTTTAGCCACATCCTCTCGTATCAGCAGTACCTGTTTACTTACTATACCCAAGGCCCTTGGAATTCTGCGGTTCTGCGGTTGTGGAATTTGCCGCAGAATTTGCATCATGCCGCAGAATATATATAGTGCCGCAGAATTCATTGTTTTTGGTGAATTTTCATATAAATATACTGTTTTTCCATAGTGTCAGGCTTTCTTTCACACCTTGTTTATCCTGAAGCCCCTCCTCTATGCTCAGCGTATGATGTCATCGATGACATCACATCATATTTAGCCAATGACAGGACTGCATTCTGCCAGAGAAATGAATAAATCATGCAGCAGAAATCAGAAAATGCTGCTGCAGAAGTCAAGGAGCCGTTCCGCAGAAATCAGAAAATTCTGCTGCAGAACACCAGGGGTCCTGACTATACCTAAGCATTTTAAGACAGTATTTCATTAAACCACAAGAAACAAAAAGGTGCACAGTTGTTGGCTTGCTTTCAGTGAGCTGTTGTTCTGATACGGAGTGTCAAAAATGTGAAAATTACCATGTTTTGTCAAATTCTTTGTCACACTGCTGTGCCATAGAAATGGTGTGGAATTGTGGTCTAAAATTTTCTGGGTAAACAGGCCTAGGGTCGCAGATGTGCCGTTTGAAGATTTGGTAAAAAAATATTAATCCGTTCAAAAATTATTACATTTTTCCTATGGTAGCAGTTAGATATCCAGTGTGAAAAGGATCCTTTTTTCTCAAATGGGTAATTCTTTGCTACAAATTGGTAATCCTTTGTTGCAAATGGGAAATCTTTTTTCATACAGCTGCCATTTTGTCTTACAGTTAGTGAGGGAAACAAAATGAAATAACTCAGGAAAATTATCTATTTATTTGATACCAACACATGTAGCTTGTTTATCAGGACCCCTCAGCTGGATTCTGTAGTTAACTGTTAGAAAAATTTCTTTAAATGCCTTTTTTTTTTAATATAACAAATTTCTTTGTGACTCGTAATATGAAAAAAGATCCTTTTTCATGTTTGCACAATCCTTTCCCTGGTGGAACCCCTGAGGAAGACTCACGTGGCTGGGTCGATACATAGGGGTGTTAGCCCTGGTTCAAGATATGCTATAACTGAATAAAATGCAGCATTTGCTCACTTTCAGCTTAAACATGGTGTGTGCCTAGTTTCTTTTTGCTTATTTTGTTCACATTTGGGGCTGGCAGTATAGCCTAGAGGTTAAAGTAATGAGCAGTGAATGAGCTTGGTACATCCAGCAGTTAGACCTGAGTTTGATTCCCACAACCCCCACTTGCATACTGTGCAACTCTGAACAAGTCACTTTACCTCCCCAGTGCTCCCGAGTTGCCCCTGAAAACAGGCACTTGTGCCTAGTGGGCCTTACACGGTTACCAAAGAATAAAAAAAAATATATATATTTTTCTGGAGCACCTTTAGGATAGTTGATGTGCGTCCCCTTGTTGCTGTACTTTCCTGGTGTCTAGTGGCAATTCCCCCACCTCCAATTATTAAAATTTGATGATTAGGTTTCTTGGTGTTCATACTGTCTAGTGATACCCCCTACCTTCCGATTTATGACACCCCTTTGGTTTCTTTTTTCCTTGGTGTTTAGTGGCACCCTCCACCTGGCTGAAAAAAAGAAAATTGTCCTCAATGTTTTTTTTTTCTTAAAATAAGAAAATGATCCTTTCCCAATCAGACACCTCCACCTCCACCCCCACCTCCCACTCAGCACCCACCACCCACACACCCCCATACTCCCCCACATGCCCTCACTCGTCTGAATAGGTCCCAGGTTCAAGAGCCACTCTCCTGATCAAAGACACATCTTGCTGATGGAACCGGTGACTATAATATGAGAAACTAAGGTAAATGCAGTTCAATGCATTCTAATGGGGTTTCAACTTTTATGCATAACTCAGCCAGTTTTGTAAAGTTTGACATCAAATTTTCAACATGGCCTTTCGGGGACCCCACGTCATGAACAATATGACTGATGCCGATACTGGTGAAGCTGGGTGAAAGGGGCAAGAGGCAAGGGAGCAATAGAGGGGGACCCAGACAGGATGGGGAAAGAGGGGTAGGGGGAGAAGAAAAAGGAGTTTCAGGGGAACAAGGAGGAGGCTGATGGTATGGAACAGGGAAGCATGACAGGCAGGAAGGTGCAGGACATAAATTGGATGATAGCGAGCAGAAAGCCAAGTAGGCAAATGGATAGGACGAATGGATTAGTAAGGAGTAGGGAAAGAGATACAGAGAAAGATGCTCGGGTGGGGGGGATAAAGAAGGCCGGGACATGGGTAGAGGAAGTGACCAGGGAAAACAGTGAAGGGGCTACCTTCGACACCCAGATTGTGGGAGGTGCGAGGAGCTGGTTGGAGGGAGAACCCGGATGAAGGGATGAGGAGGGGCATGAAAGGAGGTGAAACCCAAATGGTGAACAGGGAGGCAAGGGGGAGGTTAGAGTACTGCTATTGGGGGATTCCATGATCAGAGACATCCAGTGGGAGGGGCAGGAGGAGGGTAAAACCTGGTTGATCAGAACCAAATGCCACCCAGGCCTGATGGTGCACAAGATCAAGCATGAGTTGTATTCACTGGCAAGGGAATGCAGGGGGCCCCCTGACATTCTACTGCACTTGGGAACAAACAACATAAATGGTAATAGTGAACTAGAAATTTAGGCAAGGTTCTGGGGGTTGGCCAGGGTATGCCTTTCCATAGGCTGTAAGATCTCCTTTTCAGAAATCCTGCCAGTGCCAAGGGCTAGTGGGGAAAACAAGAAGAAGATTAGGGAGATAAATCAGTGGCTTAGGTAGTGGTGTGGGGAATTGGGGTATGGCCTGGTAGGGGACTGGGGGGAGACCTGGGAGGATAAGGGGCTGTATGCTAGGGACAGGCTTCACCTTAATTTGAAGGGGAAGGAAATCCTTAAGCTCAAACTAGCTGGGTTCATTAGCAAAAGGTGGGGTTTAAACTTGTGAAGGGGGGAAGGATCAAAAAAGGGGCAGTGCCAGCAGGTACAATAAATGAGGGACATGGTCTCCACTCCTCTAGGGGGCTAAGGAGATGAGAAAATGGGTCACCAGGTAGGGTGCAGGAGCTGAGAAATGGGAGCTCGGGGGGGAAGGAGAGGAGGGAAAAGGGGTGGAGAGTGGTCCTGATAAATGCCAGGAGCTTAGGAAATAAAATGCCTGAGCTCCAGGTGATGCTAGTTGAGGGGATGTAGATTTGGCAGCAATCACTGAGACCTGGGCCACTCAAGAGCACGAGGGGGACCTAAATCTGGAAGGCTATACTATGTTCAGAAAAGATAGAGGGGAGGGAAGGGGGAGTGGTGTACCACTGTTAGTCAGAAATGGCATGGGTATTGAAGGGGTAGAGGAGGCAGAGAGGAAGGTGGAGGCTATTTGGGTCATCCTGCTGATGCAGGGGGGTAAGAGAGTAAAGGTCGGAGTGATATACAGACCACTAACACTGGCGGAGGTTCTGGAAGAAAGTTTGGTGGCAAATCTTGAGGGACACTGTAGATTGGGAAAGGGAAGGGTATTGGTAATGGGGGACCTCAACATGCCAGGAACAGACTGGGTGACTATGACGTCACCAGTGGCCAGGGAGCAGAGGCTGCTGGATATCTTCTAGGATGTGTTTGTGACACAACAGGTGGGTGAGCCAACTAGGGAGGCCTGGACACTGGACGTGGTCCTGGCGGACAGTGATCAGATTAGGGGCCTAGAGGTGAGGGACCCATTGGCAGGGAGTGATTATGCCACAGTCTGGTTCTTCCTGGACTGAGGGAAGGGGAGCTGAACAAGGACAGTAGTAACTGACTTTAGGGGTGCAGACTTCAGGGAGATGGGAAGGATCCTTAAAGATCGTTTGGACAGGACAAGGCCGGATATGGATGCTGACAGCAGGTGGGGGATCATCAGGAGGGAAATACAGGAGGTTACCAGATCCTGCACAAGGGAAAGGCGTAAGTTTGGTAAGGCCAGAAAAACCTGCTGATGGTCCTGGGAGGTACAGGAGGTGGTGAGGGACAAGAAGGCACTTCAAGTGCTCAAGGAGTAAAAGGGATCAGGAGGAATATGAGCTGACAGCCAAGAGAGTCACCAGGGTGGTGAGAGCAGCTAAGGCAAAAAAGGAGCAGTCCTTGGCCAGTGGGATCTGGAGGAGTGACAAGGGGTTCTTTAGATACATAGGGAAAAAAGGAAAGTAAGGGGGCAGATCAGCAAGATAAGGATAGGGGATAGTTGGGCACAGGAGGTGGGGGAACAGGCAGACGTCCTAAATGAGTACTTTGCCTCAATTTTTACCAGGGGGGATGGAGGGGCTATGTCTTGCGAGGGAGTGGGGGCAAACCAGAGGAAGGGGTGGGACTGGTAGAGACCAGGGGCCCTGATGGGTCTGGGGAAAGCGAGTGGCCACCATAGACAGGTGGGGTGTCAGCAGTACAGGGTGAAAAGGGGGAGGACATGGAGGCTGAAATCCCAGTAGAGAGAGTAAGGGAAGCCCTCAGGCCCCTTAGGATGGAGAAAGCACCTGGGCCAGACGAGATACATCCCAGGGTGCTGAGGGAACTGGCGGATGTTCTGGCAGTCCCTCTAGTGCAGCTTTTCAACATTTCTCTGAGGAGTGGATGGGTGCCCCAAGACTGGAGGGTGGCCCACATTGTGCCAATCCACAAGGGGGGATCAAGAGAGGAGGCAGGAAATTACAGGCCCATTAGCCTGACATTGGTGGTCAGCAAGGTGATGGAGGGTATTGTCAAGGAAAGGCTAGGGTGATTACTTGAGCATACTGGGTACTTGGACAATAGGCAGCATGGCTTTGTCCCAGGAAGATCGTGCCAGACAAACCTTGTTGAGTTTTATGATTGGGTGATGAGGGCCCTAGACCAGGGTAGGCCAGCGGACATCCTCTTTCTGGACTTCAGCAAGGTGTTTGATTCGGTACCCCACAGTGGCCTGCTGGCTAAGCTGAAGGAAATAGGGTAGGGAGACAGTTGTTAAGATGGATAGGAAATTGGCTCTCTGATCGTACTCAGAAGGTGGTGGTTGGAGGGTTAGCCTCATCCCCAAGGTGGATTATGGATTACTAGTGGGGTTCCCCAGGGGTCAGTGCTGGGGTCACTCCTGTTTAATGCCTATGTCTCAGACATTAGAAAGGGGATCAGGAGTGAGATGAGACTCTTTGCACATGACTCAAAGCTGGGTGCAGTGGTGGATGAGGAGTAGGGGAGGGTGGTCTTGCAGGAGGATCTGGAGGCTCTGAAAAGGTGGTTGGAAAACTGGAAACTAAAATTCAGTGTGGGGAAGTGCAAGGTTCTGCACCTGGGAGTCAGAATTCCAGGCCAGGGTATACCCTGGGAGAAGACACGATTCAAGTCACAGAAAGTGAGAGGGACCTGGGGGTAGTGGTAGATATCAAAATGAACAACTCAGAGACCTGTAGGAGGGCAGTGCCAAGGGCATTGAGGATACTGGGATGCATCACCAGGGGGATTACCTCCAGAAAGACAGAAGTGATCCTTCCACTGTACAACTGCTTGGTTAGGCTACACCTTGAGAATTGTGTGCAGTTTTGGAGACCACATTTAAAGAGGGATATTACACTCCTAGAGAGGGTTCAAAGGAGGGCAACCAAAATGATCTGGGGCCTGGGGGAGAGGAGCTATGAGGAGAGGCTCAAGGAGCTCAACATGTACACCTTGGAGGAGAGGAGGGATGGGGGGGACATGATAGAGGTCTTTAAGTACATGAAAGGGATCAATAAGGGAGGCCCAGTCAGGGTGTTCCAAAGGAAGGAGGGTGGGGCAACAAGAGGTCATGGTGTAAGCTGTAAGGGGGCAGGCTCAGAGGGGAGAGGAGGAGATGTTATTTCACTGAAAGGATGGTGGAGCCATGGAATGCACTGCCCACGGAGCTGGTAGAGTTGGAGACTGTGGACGGGCTTAAGAGGGGATGGTACAGGGGCAGGATAAATCTGACCAGGCCCAATACAGGTGGAACATATGGGACTGGGGACACCAAAATCGGCCCTCAGTGCAGGTGCTGAAAATCAAGCAGGCTTGAGAGATCGTTAGGCCTATTCTGCTGGCATGTTAGTATGTCATTATGCAACTCCCGCCTGAAAGGTGATTTCATGGTCGGTTGGTGAAATCACCTTTCGGGTGGGATCTGACCATTTTTCCTGACCTGGTTCATGAAGTGGGCTCATAAGAAGGCTATGTTAAAAATTTTGGGGCAAAATTTTTAACAAGCATTTGTCAGTGCCAAATGTTGGCTTGCTGGCATTGGCATTGGTAGTGCAGGAGTTAGAGAGATGCATAATAGGAATGGCAGTGAAGTATTGAAGTAACGCCAACCCCACCCCCACCCTACAGAGATTATAAGGCATTGGGGATGTGCCTTAGGGCCAACGGCCATAACGCTTATGCCATTCAACCTCACCCCACCCTGCAGACACTGACAGGTGTTGCAGTGTGCTTTGGGTCTTTGGCCCTTATTCTCACCCCATTCCATAAGGAAATAAACTGAGATGGGTGCAGTATAGAAGAATGAGGCGAACGTTAGGGCTGAAGATCCAAGGCACACCTCAATGCCTGTCATTGGCTGCAGGGTGGGGGTGGAATGCAGTGAGCATTATGGCTGAAAATCCCACATCACACACCCAACACCTGTCAGTCTCTACAGGGTAGGGCATTATAATTGGAAACCCTAATGCCCCGGGCGTTTGTTGGTATTTTCACTCCAAATTTTCAACATGGGCTTTATGGGACCCACCTTATGAACAGTGCCACTATCATTTCGTTACTCAATCCTGAAAGATGATTTCACACAGCAACTGCACCATTTAGCGCCACAGGTGCGGAAACACATTTCTGGCAGGATGTGAAAAATGACAGCTGTTTTGTTAATGAGGAGGTATGAAAAAATGTCAATGCTGAAAATCTGGAGTGAAAATATGAAAAATTGGCAAAGTTAAGAGCGTGCATAGAAATTGCGCAACATACTCCCATAACGCAATAATTTTTCTGAATTTTTCCACCAGATTTTCAACATGGGCATTTTGGGACCTTCCCTCATGAACAGTGACACTGTGATTGTGTTAGTCTGTCTCAATAGTTGATTTCCCACAGCAACTGTGTCATTCTGCCTCACAGATGCGAAAAACATGTTTTGGGCAGGATGTGAAAAATGACAGTTGTACTGTTCATAAGGAGGTGTGAAAAAATGTCAATGTTGAAAATCTGGAGTGAAAATATTAAAAATTGGAGAAGTTATGAGTATGCGAACATGATGCGCAATCCACGCCCATAACATGGTCATTTTGGGGAATTTTTTTTACCAAATTTTCGACATGGGCTTTTTGGGACCCCACCTCATGAACAGTGGTACTGTCATTTTGCTACTCGATCCAAAAAGGTCATTCCACACAGTGACGATGAAATGAACTTTTGGGACCAAGAAACAAAATAACAGTGACATGTTCACGAGGTGGGGTCCCAAGAACCCCATGTTGAAAATTTGGTGCCAAAATTCCTAAAAAGGCTGAGTTATCAACCTAAGTTGAAACCCCCCTTTGACTCCCATTAAACAGTGCTTACCGGATTCCTCACTTTGCAGTTCGGCTTTGAAGAGTGCAGACACGCTCCGGTCTGGAGAAGATCGCTGCTCCTGACCTCCAGAGGTAAGTATGGGGTGGGGGTGCAGGGAGGTGGGTGCTAAGAGGGAGGGTTGGGATGGGGACAGGGACACAACAGTACTCTGTTTTCTGTTTACAAGTAAAAAATAAATTAAAAAACTTCGGGGACCGCTTTCTTTATTTTACAGGGGAAAAAGTAAAGGCATTTAGGCACACTGGGGTGGGCTCCCAGTGTGCCACAACAGTCGGGGAGTGCATGCCAACACAAGGATTAGGCACCCCGATGTTGGTAAATAACACAGATGGGTTTGGGCTGGGGGTGTGCGGCATTAGGGCACACTGGGGTGGGCTCCCAGTGTGCCAGAAGAGTGTGGGGGGGAGTGCATGCTGACACAGGGACTGGGCACCCCGATGTCGGCAAATAAAATGGACAGGTTTTGACTGGGGGGCACGGCATTTAGGCACACTGAGGTGGGCTCACAGTGAGCCACAACAGTGTGGGTGGAGTGCATGCCGACACGGTGTTTGGGCACCCCAATTTTGGCAAATAACACAGAGGGGTTTGGACTGGCGGGGGGTGCATCTGACACTGGGAGTGGGCATCCCGGTGTCAAAAACATTAAATCATGATTTCAGCACACTGGAGTAGGCTCCCAGTGTGCCATATTAATGGGGAAGGGGGATACATGCTGACACAGGGATTTGAGCACTCCGATGTCAGCTTTCTGGGGAGTGTGTGGTGGGCGGTAGGAGCCACCATATTTATTAAAATGTTTCACCAGGAAAGGCATACTAAACCAATGCCTTTCTCCTGAAGCAAAGCTCGGCACCAAGTGATTGGCAGCAGGAGTCGACTGCTTGCTCCTGGAGCAAGGCCCGGGGTGACAAGGTTCTGGGGGGGGAGAGGAGGTGCTGCTGCAGTGATGAAACCGTTCACGATTGCAGCAGTACATTTCTTTCAAGGTTTTGGCTCTCTTTGACATTTTCTGTCATCGCCAGCATGCTCACTGATTGGTGGCTGAGGGATGCAACCATTAAAGCGTTCCCTGCATTGGCCACAACACTGACACACCTCTGAAATGTACTACTACCACAAGATGTTGCTTGCTCATGTGAGCAAGCCAACATAAAAATGTCAAAGTTACGCCCATTGGGTTGCAATTTTGCTATGCACACTTGTAACATTGGAACTTTTAAATATTTTGACCCCAAATTTTCAACATAGCCTTCTTATTACCCCACCTCATGTACAGTATGTCACAGCTGTCATTTTTCAAATCCTGGCCAAAATGTTTTTTTACACCTGTGGAGCGGAATGGTGTTGCAGTTACTTGGAATTACATTTTGACGGGGATTCAAAAATATTCTGTACTGGGTACATGAGGTGGGGTAATAAGATGGCTATGCTGACAATTTGGTCACTGTTGTCCTATAAATGGAAACACACGGCCCTTCCAAAGCTACATCCATATACACATCTATGGAGGGATGGGCCCTGCGCTCCCATATGGAAATAAGGATATGATTGCTCTATTTCAAAATCTATAGATGGGAGGGCTCTGCACTCCCACAAGCAAATAAGACTACAATTATATTATCTCAAAAAGTAAGGAAATTCTTGGCAAAAAAACTTCATTAATATATCAGTTAGGGTTCCAGCGACAAAAGTTTGGAAATGTGCTGTTAGGATTTCCAACCCTAAAACCCAACCCCCACAGTGCAGGCAACAACAGGCGTGAGGGTGTGTGCCTTGTGGTTGTCAACCCTAACACCCTCTCCTCACTCTTCTTAGCCACCAGACACACTTCAGCCCTCGCTCGCCAAGAAACCAGAAGACTGCCCTTGACCGGGCACCTTCCTTCACCTTTGGGTCCGCAGCTCACTCCTCAGAGCTGCCGGCTGTGCTTCAGCCCTCGCCCACCAAGAAACCAGTTGACTGCCCTTGACCGGGCACCTTTCTCCACCTTTGGGGCTGTAGCTTGCTCCTCAGAGCTGCCGGCTGTGCTTCAGCCCTCACCCACCAAGAAATCAGAAGACTGCCCTTGACCAGACACCTTCCTCCACCTTTGAGGCCGCAGCCCTCTCCTTGGAGCAGCCAGCCACACTTCAGACCTCGCTCGCCAAGAAACCAGGTATGCCCACCACTGTCTTGCTCCTCTCCTGGCTTGAAAGCCCAGCTTCTGATTGGTTAGCTACGTGAACTGCAAGGCAGCCATTGGCTAGGGTGCTGTCCTCCAACCACGCCATTGGTCGCAAGAACTTGCCATAGACTGACCGGCTGTTCTATGGCTTCATTTTTATTGCATTTTTTTCATCTTTTAATGTTTTAATTTTCTCCCGCATTGCACTGTTAGCCTATAATCTTTTAATGTTCTGTACTTTGATTACTAAGGACTAATTCTGTGTTCTGTGCGTTAAGTACGGTGGGGTTTTAAACTGTGTAATCCGTCTAATTTGGTCCTAACACTGTCTTAACTGGGTTGTGGGCTAAATCAGAGTTCATTTTGCCTTGTGCTTTTACCTAAATTACAGCGGTGTTTACTTTGATTCTGTCTAGTGGGTTATATCTCTGTTACCTGGGTTGTGGACATAACTGTTACTTTTTGCCTAAGTACTGACCTATGCCTCTCTGTTTCCCCTCCTCCTGTCTGCTACTGCTAAGTCTCTCCCTCCCTCCCCTCGTTATTTCTAGTGCTCTGCTAAATCTTCTCTCCCCTCCTCTCCTCCTCAACCAATTACTTTACTCACAGGGTCTGGCCCTAAGACATGGCCAACCCCCATTTACATCTGCTGCTTTGCTCTGGACTCTCCTGTACATACTCACCACTGCGATCTCTACCGCTCATTGACTTACCCCTGTCTTGCTAACAGGTGCTTCTCCCACTGTGCAAAACTCATTTCAAAATACTGGCTTGGCTGTCTGCCACTGTACTTATCCTCTTCTTTTATTACCCCTACCCCTCCTTCTCACTCTTTAAGATCCTCAGATTCACGCACCTTTCGATCACCTGCTGTTCTACACTGGCCAAGCAGTCTGCTTTCATCCATCATTTCTCAGAAATCTGGAATGCCCTTCTCCAATAAATATGTCACTGTTCTTCCTTTCATTCCCTCTCCTCTGCCCTGCACAATTTCCTCTCCCCTAACTGCACCTGCTATCCTCAGCCATAATCCTCAATCTGGACTGCAATATAATCTATGCAGTAGCACTTTCATTCAATTAATCCTACGTTAAATTTGTTCATGTTGTTATTTTGTCTTACCTTGTTGTACTGATGTAATCCTGTATGTAATGACATTGCTGTATCTCGTGTTCTGCTCTTATGCTCACATGTACTATTTTGTTCCTATGTACTATACTGTTCTGTATAAGTTGTATGTACTTCCCCCTGTTCCCTTCCCCCAGGTCACACCGGGAGACGAGTAACTTGTTGTTCAGCATGCCTTCCTAGTGAAACATTTTAATAAATAAATAAAAAGTAAATAAAATGCTCACCTCATTCTCCTATACTGTAACCATCTCAGCTTACTTACACATGGAATGGGGTGGCATTAGGTTAAACAACTAAGGCATTTCCCCCATGCCTGTTGCTTATATACTGCGGTGGGGTAATTATTAGGGTTGGAAACCCTAACAGCACATTTCCAAACTTTTGTTGCTGGAACCCGAACTGATGCATAAATAAAGTTTTTTGCCAAGAATGAAGTAGATATATTAGATTGTGCACACTAATATAATACTTCCTGACCTTTTCAGCATTGTAAGAAGCGGCAGATGGTTAAATTAATTTCCAACAGTGTAATTTCCAGGTGTGATACTAAACATGGCATATGCTACACTGCACAAATGTGTCCCAGTAGAATTTCTCAACTCATAAGATAAAGACATTTTTTGGCATGAAGCTAATCGTTAATAATAGAGAAATAAGAGACCTTTTATGGATTCTGTGCTTATCTCTAATTGATTTGTTTTTGGTTTTTATCACCAATGCCTCGGATTTGGAAATGAAAACTGTAAAAAAGGTTGCTATTATGACTCAGATAAAAAGGTATACATGCCAGCCTGGTGGTGCTGAGGACTGAGGTGCTGAATGCCATACCTCATACCATGCCAGCAACATGGGTTTGGCTATGGACTCAGGTCACTGGGAGTCAGCTGGGGATGGAAAGGATTGAGCACCCGAAGGACTGTTCTCCTCCCCGGGGGAGAGAGGTAGGGTTTCAGATCCCAGCACTTGCCTGACACCTAGCATTGAGTGGGGGTGAGCCAAGCTGAGACCACATGCATTGGGGAGGGAGAGGCAGCTGCTGATGCTCCATCCATGGAAGCATGCATGAAGGCATCCGGTAGGATTACATCCATGGCAGACTGAGCTGCCACTGACCCCTACTGCTAGGCACCTGCCTCCTCCCCCGTCAAGCACCAGGCCACCATGCCTCACCCGCAAAGGTAAGATCTGGCACAAAGTGGAGGAGTTGAGCTGGGGTGGTCGGCATCTATAGGGTGTCTTGAATGTGGAAAGAAAAAAAGACATACAGTACATAACAACTGCCTAGTGCTAAGCTTTGAATGTGTCAACAGATGTTAATGTTTGAAGCAACTCATTAAAGACTAAAATTTCACACACAAGTGAGTAATAATATGACAGAGCGTTGGTTGTCTGGGGCTAATGCATGCTCAGGTTCACTGTGAGGCATGAAGCACTTGTGACATGTGCATTTAGCTCTTGAAAGAGCCTCATTCCTAGACAACCAGCAACCTGGAGTGTTATATTTCTCATGTTAAATGGGTAAACCAAGAAAACTTAAAGAATAAATGCCCTTTTTCTTTATTAGAAACAGGTATTTTCTTTTGTTAAAAGTAACTTATGAAAAGTAATCCATACCTACTTGCCAATTATCTGTCTTGCCACCCATTCAATAGATAGAATGTCTGTTTAGCATGGAATACAGGAATTCAAACTTCTGAAGAATTCTTCAAGCAGAAAGTTCAGCTCCTCACACCGAAGGTCTAATATGGAGCTTTCCTTAACACTGGGGATGTGGTCTTTCGTGGTGACCCCAAATCCACTTTAGTCAGGCTGGACCCTGATCTGCTGTTTCTGTTATTTTGTCCTAGGATGCCCTATCCACACCCACAACTGTTCTCTGTACTCCTCTCCTTCTCTTCCCTCAATAGAATGCGGGAACCTTTCTGATTGTACCTCCCACCTATCCAGGGCTTCAGATAATATTTTTGGGTGGAAGTCAAATACTTTCATGGGTTGAAATTTGGAAATCATTTCAGTTTTACTGGAGTCAAACTACTTCCACTTATCAATTTTTGGAAGTCAAAATAATTCCAGTCAATAAATTTTAGAAGTTGAAATACTCTAAGTCCTATAGTTTTTGAAGTCATAGGACTTTTGAATATCACACTGTAACCTCTTCCATGGCACATCCACAGAAATACATTTCTGAATGAGTCTAGAAAAGGAAAAAGTGCACAGTAAATCAGTTACTTACAGTACATGTTTATTTATATATATTTTTTAACTCTGTTTATGCCCCCTCATTCTTTGGCCCTAGACCTCTTTCCAGCGTGGTGCTAGGCTCTGGCTTTTTCCCTCTCTGCTGAGGTCCTCCAACCAGGCATACGTCCGGAGTGCTCTCCTCTACCCAACCTGACCAACCCACGGCTCTGAATCCCCTGAGGTGGGACCACTACTCCTCCGGCACTGTTTCTACAATCTAGTCGTAGGGGGATGACAACTGGAGGCTGATTGGAAGGGCCTGGCATTGAGCATGGGTGCCGTGCCATGGATCCTGCCTTCACCTGTCTGGGTGCCAAGGTTTTTCTGCTTTTTCTTCCCAAGGTGTGGGCATGCAATGGAGCCCAGTACATGACAAGCACCCTCCGGCACCCGCACTCAGGGCATCCTGCCACACCTCTCCCCACCTATGTGTTTCCTTGGCTGCAGAGCCCTCAGTCTCCATTGAGAGCTGCTAAACCCTCGGAGCCCACAACTCACCCTCTGTAGGAGAGGAGAGCAGTCCTCCGGACTCTCAATCCTCTCCTGCCGAACCGACCCCCCGATGACTCGTGTCCACTCCCAAACATGAGTCGCTGGTGTGGGGTGAGGTAAGGTGGATGTCTCAATCCTCAGCTTCACTGGGCCAGTCACAGTATGTGTTTATTTCATGAACTGTTCTTGCAGTTCCAAGTAACCTCTATTAATCTTGTATTAAGTTGCTTGTAGTCGGATGCCTGCTACATTCAAAGTCTAGTGACCATACACTGTCATTAACACACATATATCACCTTCCTATTAAAGCTGACAGATGTTTTGATATCAGATCTCATTTGTATTATTATAGGTTGCTGATGAAAAGCAAGATACAATGCATGAATGCAATTATGTAACCAACACATCAAGTCAAACACACTTAGTTTTGTTTTTGTTTGTTGCTCATGCTTAATTAAGAGCATGTTGTGGAGTATCACCACCCACTTAAATGGGAAAGTCACCACAAAAGAACCTTTCACCACCAGTTTAAGGCACCAATATGGCCAGGTACCCAAGTCTGGAACCTGTACCGCCTAATGCCATGGCCAGCCCCCGCGACATACCTGCCCCCACCAACATTATCAGCTCCCACACATATGCCTGTTCCCTTCCACTGCCAACATGGCCAGTTCCCCACACATACACCCACATCCTCCTACAATAGCCACCATCTCCGGCCAAGACACACATAGCCTGCTCCCCAAACCCACACACAGTCCACTCCACCCTCATTCCTCACAGCCAACTCACCTAAACAGTCCAATCCTTTGCACACCACACACACACACACACACACACATATACCCTCTGCAATACAGCACAGTATGGGGAGCCACCTAAGATCACAAGGGCCCCCTGGACACACCAGCCATCTTGCAGCCTTTGAACCTGTTGCCCCCCCCCACACACACACAAATATATAGACATGCTTCCCAAAGTGCAGCCAAGTATGGCATGCTTTGATAATATTTTGTAAGCCAAAAATAAGTGTTCACCACCAGTTTAAGGCATCAACGTGGTCAGGTCCCCATGTCTGGCATCCTCATCCCATGACCATCTTCTGTGACATGCCTGCCTCCACCAGCATGGTCAGCTCCCCACACATATGCCTGGTCCCTTCCACTGCCAACATAGCTAGTCCCCCACACATTTACCTGGTTTCTCCTACAATAGCCACCATCCCCCACCAAGATACATGCAGCCTGCTCCCCAAACCCACACACAGACCGCTCCACCCTACCAACATAAATACACCCACACACACACACACGCATGCACGCATGCATGCATTCACATACACTCTCTCTCTCTCTCTCTCTGAAAGAATATGGCTAATGAGTCCCCATTCCCCAGTGAGTCCCTTCCATCAAAGTATGCCACTCCCCCAAAATGATCACAGCCAGCTCCTTCAGCCACTGCTGCAACATAAACAGCCCTGAACAACAATACGGCCAGTCTACCCCCCAGCTGCCCAACACCCAAGTGAACACAGCCCTAGCACCAACACTGCCAACCTCACCCCACCGAACTAAACACATCCAACCCAGGAACCAACACTACCAGTGCAGCGCTCCCAACAAATTCAAGTGAACAGTGATGGACCCAGCACCTATGCTGCCAGTCACCCCACCCAAGCAAATAGCCCACCTTGTGCCAACACTGTCAGACCCCTTGCACTACCCAAGTGAATGCTGATGCCCTTGGCACAGCACATCCAGTCCCCCCAAAGCAAACACAGCCAGCCTCGGCATCAACGTGCAAGCCCCAACCCTACCCAAGCAAACCTGCCCAGGTTTCGTACCCACAGCCCTAACACAGCCCATCCCTAGATTGGGAAGAAGCAAGTAAGGTTTTTTATTTTTTGGTAACCAGATCAGGCCTACTAGGCACAAATGCCTGATTTCAAGGGTGAGCTGGGAGTACTGGGAAGATTATGTGACTTGCTCAGAGTCACACAGTATGCAAGTGGAGGTTGTGTGAATCAAACCCAGGTCTACTGGATGTACCAAGTTCATTCACAGGCCAGCTTGTTACTCTAACCTCCAGGCTATACAGTGCTAGGTCAGCCCAATTATACAACTGCTGCTCCCCTCTCTTATCCATGCCAGATATAGGCAGCTCTTGTCAACAGGCTTCTCGTTAGTCAAGATCGGATCGTAGTGTTGAACTGTTTGAATACTCAGCCAAGTTTGAATATCAGAACGCAGTCTGCTCCAGATGCCAAGAGTCAGGACCTC
The DNA here is from genome assembly GCA_016271365.2 of Neoceratodus forsteri. Lineage (NCBI taxonomy): Eukaryota > Metazoa > Chordata > Ceratodontiformes > Ceratodontidae > Neoceratodus > Neoceratodus forsteri. The sequence continues at coordinate 327,776,366 of CM028135.1, read as the reverse complement.
CTGTGGAGTGTAATCCTTCTCCACCTCCACCCCTTCCTGTGGAACTCACCCCCTTCCTGTATCCAGTCCTCTGCTTCCCTGAAAGGCTTCAAAAAAGAACTCAAGTCCCACCTATTGAGTTTAAGGCAATGTTCCTGTCACAAATGGTAAGGTATCAATCCTGCTGACATGAACCTGTTTGTACCTGAATAACAATGTATAACCAGTCTCAGACTCCCTGTTACTGTTGATTGTTAGCTATGTGTTACAGTCGACTAATAATTTGATTTATCCCTCTGTATGGCCTGTCTCATGTGCTCTGTGATATGTGTAATGTACATATGTAATGCTTTATGTTACCTGTAATTAACTCCGGGTCACCCCTGAAAAAGGGACCCCTGGTCTCAGTGGGCCTACCCAGTTACCAAAATTAAATAAATAAAAGTTTGAATATAATAGAAATGGCCCACAGCAGTTTATAAAGTGGGTACTTTATTAAAGTTACTAAGTTCTGTAAGGAATCTGAATTTTACATGACACCTCAGTTAACAGGATCTGCAGTAGTCAGCTCAAGTTTAAAAGCAACCTACTATTGCAGTTTATTAGGGGATTTAAACCTATTGAAAGGGTGCACTACGTCTTAAGTTTGACGTCGGATCTCCCCTGCTCTTGGCAATAATAGCCTATCTTGGTATATATCTTAGCTAAAATACCAGATGTTGATAACCCCCACATGCTGTAACATGATCAGAAGTCAACACTAACTGTAATAATGATGTGTACAATATGCCGATGTACTTGCCTGCTGAAATTACTTGTATCAATTGGAGTTATAATCATTAAATATAAGTTTAAAAAACAGGCTTCTCGTTTCTCTTCTTTTGTAGAAATAAACTGATGCACACACTGGTCCACCAGCACAGAGTTATGTCAAGGCTACCTGTAAATCTTTCAGCTCTCTGAGTTGGAAACTGCCACAGAACATAGATAAAACATACTCCTCCATGCTGAAGCTGATTAGCAGGGTTGCAAATAATTTTAGTTCAGTTTAACCCCCTCACATCACACCTGAATTATATAGAAATCAATGCAAATTGAGTTTTAAAAGTATATCTTTGTTAGGTGAGGAGTTAAATTAAAAAAAAAAGAAAAATATGCCCACAGTAGAAAAAACAGGCATCAGCCCTTAACAGGGTTCTTAGGATGTCAGTTACTCCAAGCTATCTATTTCTGGACGTTTTGCACACATTTCTGGATGTAAAATGCATCTAAAATCCACTTATTTGAAGCTCTGCTCCATTTTAATGTTGGAAATGGAAAACTTCAATGGGGTTATCCACAACCTTTTATGTACAGAAGGATCCAATATGCTGGGCTGGGGAGAGGAATATATTTCCTCGTTATACTGTATGTTTTAGTTTCACAGTTTATGGACTCAGTCCTATGCATTTAGGTTGAGCACATTTCATACTGGAGCAGTCCTGCTCCATTTTGCTCCTGGAACTGAGTCAGACTAAACTTCACTCCCAAAACTAGGTTCTTGTAGGTTCCCTTTCATTTCCACCATTGCTCATATCTAAGTTTTGGTTTGGATATCTCCCCTGCTATCTTTGCTCCCTCTTATCCTGCCTGCTGTAATCCTTTTAATCCCTCTACTGCGCCAACCCTCATTCCTCTTCCATTCCATGGACCAAAACCTCATATGGTCAGTCTGCATTCTCCCACAGGCTTTCCTTACTTTGGACTCACTTCCTTCCCCTTCTACTGTACAATCTGCCTCCTCACTGCACTTTGTGAAGGCCCTACTCCAAGTCCACACTACTAATGTATGCTGCTGCACTTAACTCTGCCTTCTCTCCCATGCTTCTCCATGTTATGCTCTCTACCCACTTTATGCTCGTATTTTCAAAAGTATTTAATGCAGTGGTTGCACCATTTGAATGGCACCATATTTAATCATGTGCTGCTTACTGCACTTTTAATTGTTGCTTGTTGCTAATTTGCCTGGTATCTTTATGCTTCCCTATGTACCCCTAACCAGGACACCTCTGGAAATTAGATGTTTCACAGCTCAGTGGGCCTTTTCTGGTAAGACTCTTTTAATCAATCAATCAATCAATAAATCAATCAAAAAATAAATAACTAGAGTCTCTGTTTTTAGCTGTGGCAGGATAAGCTGCAGAGATTGCCCTGGTAAGCTAAGAAGGATAGGAGGGGGATTTGTTAAGGTCACCAAAGGAACATCAGTAATTAAAACTGTGAGCTGGCCCTCTGGCATAGCAGTAGTTCTACCACTTGTGGCACCAACAACCTAATTTCTAGAGTGACCTTATGATGCTGGAGGGTCGGCTGGGTGGGGGAAAAGAATAGAGCATCCAGTGAACTGTTCTCCTCCTCCTTCTTCTTTGAGGTGGGTGGCATTGGGTCTGGCATTAGCCTGGTCCCTAGTGGTGACTGGGGAGATAAGTCACAAGGACTGCAAAGTGGAAGCAGCAGAATGGCAGACATCTAGCGTGCTACATACAGAACCATGTGTAATGCCTTCACTGACATCACTACATGCACGCTTTGCCGTGTCGATGGGAAGGGGACCAGAAAACCAAGTTAAAATCCCTGGTCAGCAGGATGACTTTGGCCACCAGTAGTCTCTGCACCTGATGACTTGGCCATGCTGTGAAACCTGATCCATTTGGCTACTTAACCAAATCCATTCAGCAATTGGTACTTAGGAACTACACCACCCACACTTGAGGGGGGGCAAGATGTGGAGGAAGACACAGGAAGGGTAGTTCTTGAGGACATCAGGTTGATTGGGTTGTGTTGGCCGGCACAAAGGGGGATAAACAGATTACCAAAAAAAAATGTGACTATCATTTCATTTTTTAAATTTGTTTATGTATGTAAAGAGGAGATTAAGAGAGGAAAGAATGTTTAATTATTTGTTTGTTTTTTTTTTTAATTTAAGAGAGCTTTTCTTTTTAGGGCTATGTTGAAAGTTTCCAGTGAGTAAAAATGGCAGCCAAGTTTGTAATGGCAATCAGGGATGAATGAAGTGGGTCATGAATTCTGTATGTGACTGGCCCAAATTCCAAATTCATCTGGCTGAACTTGTTGCAAGCTATGCATTTCTGGAATAGTAGCGTATTGGTCTCTGAACTTATTTAGCCAATCCAGAGGAAAGAAGTTTCCATCCCATGTTATAAGAAATAGAAACAGCAGCATGGAGGAATCTAAATGTACAGTACAGAACATAAAATGAAAAGGTACAACTAAGTAAGCAAAAAAACCCATTACTACTGAAATAAAAAAAAATATATATGTTAAAACCAGTGCAGCCACAGTGCTTCACCTTTAGTTAACATGAACTGCTTACTCTGTTATGTGTCCTGACCGGTATGCTTATCATGCTCCTGGTACTGTATGTCTCCTTTTACTATGCGGACTGTGGATATAGGTTTTTAACTCACTTTTTGAATAGATAATAAAGATACCACAAGGCTTTGCCATTGTAATTTCAGTGAGTTTTTCTAGTCCTTATGATATAAAAGGTAATGGGTGCACCATCCTTTTAGTCTGCATTTACATTAAAACCAAGAACGCAATGGAATTTCCAGTGGGTATTCGAATGCTTCTAAAAGAGAAATGCGTTGCCAAGCAACACACTAGAACTCAAGCTATTCATTCCCACATGCAATCCTATAACCACTTAAGGATAGGTAAATGAACAAAGAAGACAAAAAGCTCTGTTGTTTCAGTAATTCAGTAATCGAGTTAGAATCATATACTGAATAAAACTGTTTTTTTACTTTATGCCTGTAGCATTTTTACATAATTGCTGCACACTGACTTGCTCACCTTAAAAGCCTGATAGTTAGCAAATCACTTTTAGAACTTCCAGTTTACTTGTGTTTTACCAAGAATACCAGACTAAATAAAACTTCCAAAATTATAGCAAACTCAATGCTAATGCTAAATCTCTCAATGAGAAAGGACTACAGTTCAGTATCAGCATCAGTATCCCTTTATCACACATACCACGGGACCTATTGTTTTCAGACAGACACACACTAAAAAGCAAAGGGATATATGTTGCACCATACAGTTCTGAGACCCCTCAAAGCAATGATCACAGCTTGTAAGTTAATTGGTTTAAATTTTTGCATGTAATTCGTTATCTTAATTCTATTAACTCGAGCTTCCTTAGGCTGTAGCCTGTTTATCCATATGTCACAATTCATTTCTATGTGTAAAACAGACTGCTTTTCAACAAATTAAAACTAGCTTGACAGAATAAAGGAAGGCATTCCTGGAAGGCATTTGTTACTATATTGTTTTTCTACTTATGACATTTGAAAGACAGAACTTACCAACACAACTTTTAGTTCCAGTTAAGAAGGAGTGGTTTAAGGTAAAGGATACTTGAGTCACAAAAGACTGGATTCCTTGATGCAATTTTCTTTCTGATTTTGAGAATGTTTCCCTATGTACACATGCTGAACAATTTAGAAACACAGGTTTTCTTTCTTGGGAAGGCATAGTTTTTTGCCGTCTTTAATTCCCAAAAAGCAAAATGCTTCTCTCACGGACTAGGCCAACTACCTGTTGCACTGGTAACAGAATAAAATGCTGGGAAAGGGATATCCCTTCTGAGCTCAAAAGCTTGAATAATTAATGCTTCTCACCACTCATCATTAGCATTCCTGTCAGGCAGCACAAATAAACCAATTCATGTTGTTCTTTTGTTCTTCACAGCAGGCTCTGGCTTAATGGGGGTTATCTGTGGAGATAAGGCCGGGGCAGTCAGATTTATTGGGGGTGAGTGGCTGGCAAAGAATTGGCACCACCAACAGTATCTTTTATTGTCAGTATGTAAATAAGGTCTGTGACATCCTTGCCATCAGTGAGCATTCTTATGGAAAGAAGGAGCCGCAGTATCTGCACATAGCACATGAATCTTTCATCTGTTTGCTTTTAATATTTTAGTCTATGTTTGTTCTTGCAGTTTTCCTTAGTGGAAGTAAGAGTGGATGCTGGCAAAGTATATTAATACACACCTCACCTGTCACCATATGCATGCAGTCCCTGTCATTATCTGCCTTTTCCTAAAGCACAGGGCACTTTCTATAGGGTAAGGGGAGGCAGTCTATACTAAGTATGAGCTGGAGTTTTCATTCAGAACCTGTTCCTGAGAGACTATTTTGAGTTCTCAAAAAGTATAATTTATGGGGACTGTAGTTTTAACTTTCTTAGTTCATTAGAGGATTTCTTTACGTAATTTATGCATTATACCCCTCCCTATGACAAAGGACTAAAATCTCTCTCTCTCCTTTTGACTGCCCAGAAGCAAAATTCCAATTAATGTTGTAGCCCTTGTGTTATGAAACTGTAATTGTCCAATGTATCCCCTGACTATGAATGTACTCTTATACTGTGTTACTTTGTGCTTACCTAATGTAAAGTGATTGGTTTTCTCAACCCCGGGTTGCCCCTGAAAAAGGGACCTTGGTCTCAGTGGGCTTACCTTGGTTAACAAAATCTAAATAAATAAATGTGTGAATTTGTATATCTTTGAAACTTGGCTTTATTGCCAACGCCCTTTAGGGTAACCCTTGCCTCATTGCTTTTACACTGAGGTTCTTTGTCTTTTAGCTTGTTTTTTGTATTTTGGGGCTCACCATGACCCAAATCCATAAGACCAATATAGGGGCTGGTTCATTTCCTCTGGGGTGTAATACAGACGAGGCACACTGATGAGTCCTGGGTAGGATGAAACATGTGTCTATGTCTTCTGTTTGCACCCTTTGTAGATTGTGTGAGAGACCCTTTGGCACCATACAGTCCTGCTTAAAGCTGAACCAGCCACCAATTTCATGGTAATTTGCATATGCATCCCATGATGCTCTGCATTATGGTGGTATGTATGATTTTGTATTTCTTTAAGTAATGTTTCATGAAGATATACCTTGTAGTTTGAAATAAATAATGTAATGAAGACTGACGTATCATCAGTCTCAGCACACATTTTAAATATAGGTTTATTTTAATTGCTATATAGTTGAAAATTAATTGTTACTGTACTGAATATTTATGCACCTGAATGCCTTATGTAACCCCCTTGCAAATGGGGGTTCCTAGAAATGCCTGTCTGGGTTTACCTTAGCCCAGTTTGTTCTGTCCTTCGCCCGCTGTCTCTCGGGCTTCTCCCGACTTGGCCTCTAATTTTTCCTGGCTTCCCAGGTCCTGTTTTCCCTCGTGTGTGCCCCAGCTTGCAGTCAAATGAAAATCTAGCCCCTTGGGGCTTAAACTGCTGACCACGGGCTCCTGCTGCAAAAGCGCTGCCTCCAGGGCAGCGGGAGTCACGTTGGTGCGCAAAGCGCAATTGATGTGGAGCCGCTTTGTTTCGGCGGGTCGCCTCAGGGACTGTGCGCTGTGGGTCCTGGGATCCTTTCCACCTATTTGGGACCCGTGACCATGGACAGCCTGCTGGGGGACTGCTCAGATGGAAATTAAAGGAGTTCTGACCGGGGCTCATTTGAGTATGCCTGTGCAGGGTCCCGGTCATCTGAATAATGTATAACAGTGTATCTGGCTGCCTCCAGGGTACCTATGTTCAGCTCCAGCCGAAAAGTAAAGAATTAAAATGTTTTACATAATGGAACTGTTGCTGCTTGTTGGGAATATACTGTGCATGTGGGGTAACGTTTCAAGTTAAAATGAGTACTGTTTCCCTGGCAATTCCAGTATCTGGGACTCTGTGTATCAGCCTGTCAGCTGCTGCAAGGGGAGCGTGCATAAGTGCAATAGCGACAGGAAAAGTAAAAGAGCCATGTTTTTCATCTGTGCAGCGACTGCAAGTATAGCCTTTAAGCTATAGAACTGTGGGGCATGTGGAGCAATTAATTACTTCTTTCTGGCTGCACCAGGACATTATTCAGGACTGTATCTAATCCACTATAAGGGACAGTGGGTTAATCAGCCATTGCCAGCAGTACAGCCAATTGGAATTGCAGCAATAGATAGCCAGGACTTGTGGGACATTCACTGCATCTTATGGGTAAGCACCCAAGTGCTTATGGGGGCTTACAGGGACATTATTTTAGGCACAAATTCCACAACCCAATTGTGCCTCAAGTGTTCTGATTGACAGGTCCTTCAGCAACTTGGAGACATGTCACCCCATCCCTGCTACCAATCAGGAGTCGAGCTAGGAGCTCAATAAAGAGACAATGTTGCCAGTTTGTCTGGAGATTCAAAGGGAGATTCAGAGATGCAAAGCTGAGAGAGAGAGCAGCAGAGCAGGCTCCAGTCTGCTGGGAGCCCCCCATGGGGGAGGGGCTTAGGCTCCAGCCATGCCATCAGGCCTGGGCCACTTAATTCAAGCCCTTTCAGTCTTCAGAGGGCATTTGTTATTTTCTTCAGTTAACAGTTAACTAGTTACAGTAATTGTGCTTTCTGCAACAGTTAGTCTGGAGGTTGCCAGTACTGTCCTCCTGAGGCTAGCCTTCCCTCCCACGTCGGGGAAAGATGTGGACTGAAGAATCAGATGTCCAGCAGCGGTGAGAGCGCTGACCAGACCAGATGACATCATGCAGTGGTGAGAGCGCTGACCAAGTACCTCAGCAGTGAGAGAGCTGAAGAAGTCTTCAGGATGCCTTCGATTACGGATGAGACCCATGGAGGACCTGAGTGAGTACCCTCATACCCCCAGGTGCGAGGGAGAAGCTAAGCAAGTAACCTTGGGGGCTCCATGCCCCATTAAGAAATGTGTGCTGTTAAGTGTGAAGTATTGAGGTCATCAGTCTGGGCTACTAACCCCGTAAGAGACTGCCTGGTTCAAGTAATGGATGCATCTGGTCTGTGGCCCAAATGGCTAAGTTGCAGGTGCAGCAAGATGCTGGGCTTAGTGAATCATATAAATGTGTAGCTATGGCTTAGAGTCCTGCCATCGTGGAGCTGTCTGCCAAGATGCATTTGAAACTTCATGAGACAGGAGGCACTAGAGCATATTAATGTCTAAGTTACCCTGAGGAGAATGTACCTGTGTCTGAACAGAATTTCGTCTAAGAGCGTTTGGTACAAGTGTTTAATGTCTAGATGTGCTGGATAGGACTCCGCTTGTGAATAATGTTCTTGGTATATAGAATGTACTGGATGTGACTGTCTGTGACTAAAGTATGGGATGCTTGATGAAAGTATCATTGCCAGCTTACTCTGGATGGATGCTTTTTGGTATATAAAGTATTGGATGTGACCACATTTGAATTGCATATAGGATGCTTGACGAAAGTATCACCCTTATTGCTTTGGATGGGACTTTCAAATATTGTGCTGAATGTTCTGGATGTAAGATCCACATAGTTTGTTCTGGAATGTTCAGAAGTCTGCGAGTGCAGGGCAATCCCTGCTTTGTCTGCTAAAGTGCAGGACAATCCCTGCTGTTGTTGTAAATAGTAATTTGCTGCTTTCCAAAATCTGTTTCCAAGTTGCCCCCACCCTCAAATTAGTAGCCAGCCATCTCGACCAGCTGCAAATCCATCAGGCTTGCAACATCTTGGACTGTGGTATCTGTTTAACCAGTATGGTATGAGATTGCGGGGTTTCTGCTGTATCTGGGACTGGTACCAGTGTGGGTAATAGTAATAATTATGTTTAACATCTGATTTATCAGCAGCTAGATAGCCAGGGCTCTGGATGTCTTAAGTTGAATGGTAAAATGTGATTTATGTCTGTCTGTTAATATGTAGCCACCCAGCTGGAGGGTTCACCAGCAAAATCCAAAATGATCTCTGTAAATGTGTAAATACAGTAAGATATCCTCTACTCCTCCTGTTTCCCTTTCCTAGCTCCTTTATTACCCCTGAAATAAATACCTTGTTGTTGTTGTTTGAAACCCCGTGTGAGCATATCATTAGAGACAGCCTTTAATTCAAAATGTTGAAATGTGGGGAGCTGCATCTTGGGACATGTCTGGGGAAGGTAACTGGTCACCGTGGGTGGTGTAGCAGCTCAGGGGGCTACACCTAGCACCATCTCACCCACATAAAGCACCCTGAGTGGAGGCACTGCGCAAAGGTTTTAAAAAATTTTATTAACTAGCAAACCCAAACCCCCTCAGCCTATGTCCAGGGTAGTAGGCAGGGGTGTAACACTGGGAGGTGGCGCTGCTCAGCGGTTACACTTGTAAAATGTAAGCAATCCTGGTTAGCAATTTTATAAATAGCGGAGGAATATAGTATATCATAGCTTGCAGTGATTTACTTTATTATGCAGTGTAGCATAAATATTTAGCAACGCAAGAAGAGGTTTAAAGAAGAAATTATTAAGCCCTGGGTCCACATTGTATGCGTTCAGTTAGGAACTGACCAAGAGAAGTAATGAAGGTATGCAGTCAAGACAGACACTCCAAAGTTTTATAGCTGTTCATAAAAAGTTATAAAATACAATGAGGTCTGGAAACTAGAATGCATGCTATGAGGAAAGGCATTTCATGGTCCAATTTGATATCCTGTGATTGGGGGTATCTGTCTCTGAAGTAGAAGTAAAAATTAAAAAAAAATTTAAATATATATATATTTTTTAATTTTTTTCCTCCTCCTAGTCAGTCCTCCTTCTGAGGAGCACCTGAGCCCCACCACCCCCATGTCCACTGGGACTTATCTGCTGGCTGTCTTCCCCCAGGGCTTGCCCCCCTGGCAGGGTTGGCAGGGTTCCCCAAGCTCTGCCACAGAACAGTTACAGTTCAGACTGGCATGCCCAGCTGGTCAGCTGTGGGACCTGCAGGCACTCTTCATCATCCTGTCACTGGCCATTTTCAGCTTTTCATGCCCCGGGGAAGTGTGGCATGCAGTGACATCATGGTGCACAGTACACACTCCCGTGCAATGTGCACCAACGTCTGCCAAGCCTCCTGACCTTTCTGGCCCAGGCTGCCTTTCCCCCAACTTCCTCCCAAAGCCAGGCAATCATAAGGCTCTGCCCAGCCTACCCTCCAGAGGAGGAGAGTAGTCCTGCAGATGCTCAATCCTCCTCCTCCTGGCCAATCCCCTGACACCCCAGATTCACTTCTGAACCCGGGGCATCAGCATTGCAAGTGGTAGTGCTACTGCTGTGCTGGCAGGCCAGTAAAAAAGTAGTTAAAATTTGATTAAGTTACTGGAGTCCCAAACGATCCAGCAAAGCAGTCAAAAGAGTAAGCATATTTCTTCAGAATGGAATTTGAAATGTATTTCAAAAGAGTTTACCCTGAAAACGAGTTTGATATTTACAGTGATTAAAATGCAAATGATCTGTAAAATGTTTTTGTGAAAAATAGGAAATATTTTCGTAACACCTGCAGCCAGTGCTCTGCTTGGGCAGAGGATAAGCAGTGATGATATCCACCTCCAAATGAACAAAAACTACCAGTATATAAAGAATTAAGTTGAAGGACTTTTCCATTTGGCATAGTAGGTAGGTCCCCTTATGGACAAAAGGCACAGGAAACAAATCAGGCTGAGAACGGCAGAGATCAATCAATCAATCCATCAATCAATCAAAATCTTTATTTATTCAGGCGAACATCATTGAGCAAAGCTCATTTACAAGATGGACCTGAGTGGTCATACAAATGAGGATACAAGTATTATTACATAGACAAGAATAGCATAAACAGCAATACAAAGACATGAAATGGTTATATACAACAATTTACATATATACAAGGAACAGTAGAACCATTTAGCCTGTAAGAAAAAAGAGGGGGACAAAGGGAATGGCAGGCATAAGATATAAATTATAGGGTCTAACTAGTTTTTATGAGAATATAATAGGTGATTTGGAAGATAGAAATTGAATTAATATAATGGGCGGAAAAAGGAAGGTGGGTCAGGTAGGGTAGGGGATTAGGCTGTATAAAAAGCAATTGCAGAGCTCTGGAAAAAGGGCGGAGAACAATCTTTTGAAAGATGCCAGAGGTAGTAGGCTATCTAGCTTCATGGATTTTTGGAGAGAGTTCCATGCAACTGCTAAGGTATAGCTGAAAGCAGCCCTCCCAAACCGGGTGCAGGCATTGGGGACCTTTAATATGATGAGTTTACTGATCCTTAAGGTGTAAGGCCTAGTTGTAATTTGGGTAAAGCAATCAGTGATATAGGTAGGTAGTTTGCCTGTTAACGCTTTGAATATCCAGATAGCAGCATTCCTATTTCTTCTGTGTTGTAATGATGTCCAGTTGACTGCCATATAAAGGGAGCAATGATGGTGCTGGAGGAAGGTCAGTAATAAATCTTATGGACCTGTGATACAGGGTGTCCAGTTTATGTAAGAGATAGCGTGAACAATGGCAGTAGAAAATCAGCATAGTCAACGAGGATAGGAATGAGGCCTGAATTAACCTTTTTGGAATCACTGTTTAGGTAATGTTTTATTCTAAAAAATAGTCCAAGCCTCTGTCTTAGCTTTTAAGTAGCTCTTCAATATGGACAGAATAGTCAAGCCTGTTATCTATCCAGACTCAAGGTATTTGAAGTTATCAACAAATTCAGTTTCTCTCCAAGTAAGGTGGATAATTGTAGGGTGGTGGATGTTGGAGTAGTGGTAGAGCAACTCTTGTGGCAAAGAACATAGCTTTTGTTTTTGGCATTTAGAAGTAGTTTTTGTCAAGTAGATTGTGCTGCAGAATGGAGAATTCGGATTGTAACAGTTCACAGGCTTTAGAAGGTGAGGATTGCTGACATATAATACAGTATCATCAGCAAACAGATGAATGTTAGATTGAGTGAGGTTGGCATCAATATTGTTTATATAAATGGCAAAGAGGATAGGGCCAAGAATAGAGCTATGGTACACCCCATAGCAGTGGTTTTGAGGTGGATAGGTAATTTCCATTTTAACCAGTTGTGACCTATCTGAAAGGTAATCCTTAAACCAGTTGAGTGATAGGAATCCAGGCCTAGTGAGTTAAGGGAGGTGATTAATAAGTCATGATCCACTGTGTCAAAGGTTTTACTCAAATCCAGGAACACAGCACAGGTACAATTTTTCTTATCCAAGGCAGTCTGCCAATCGTTAGTTACCTTGGCTAAGGCAGTAATGGTGCTATGCTTTGATCTGAATCCAGATTGTGCAGAATTTAGAAGGTTGTTGTTATCCAGATAGTCCCTTAATTGAGAGTTTACTAGTTTTCGAGCATCTTGGATAGTACTGGTAGGATGGAGATAGGCCTGTAATTGTTGAGATCCCTAGTATCACCAGATTTGAGTAATGGAACTACTTGAGCTGTTTTCCAAGTAGAGGAATGGATCCAGTAGTTAGAGAGATTGAAGAGATGAGTGAGGGGAGATAAGACATGTGAAGCAATTTTCAGGAAATAGGGATCCAGGGAGTCTGCACCTGCACTCTTAGTAGTGTCTAAATTAGAGAGATCTTCCACTTCTTTCACGGATATTGGGATGAAGGAAAAAGTTGAAGTGGCCATTTGTCCCACAGTAGTTTGCAGGTTCAAGGAAGATCTCAGGATATTTGCAGGTGATGAGTCAAATGCTAGGCCAGCTGTGGTGAAGTGAACATTGAAGGTATTTAAGATTTCTTGTTTACCTGTAATTTCTGTATCATTTAGTAGCAGTTTGGAGGTTAAGGCAGGAGTAGAATTTTGGCCCAGAAGTCCTTTTATTGTACCCCAGAGTCTGGATGTGTTATTGTAGGAGGCATCCAATTCAGCTGTATAATAGGCAGTTTTGGCAGTTCTTATTTTTTGTACATGAATTCCTTGCTTTTCTGAAATTTAGCCAATCTCTGGTGTCCTTTGTTTTTTCTTTCGTTTTCCACAGTTTGTCTCTGGTTCTTAAGGCTGCTTTAAGCTCAGAGGTGAACCAAGGGCAGGATTTTACCTTAGTTCTGATACTGGTGATAGGTGCATGAATATTGAGAGCATTAGTGATAATATCCTTTAAAGTCTGGAGAGCTATTTCAACAGAGGTTGTAAGATAGAAATCTTGCCAATATATTGTATTACTCAGGTCATGGAGGTAACCTGAGATATTGAAATTCTTTTGACCTTTTGAGGACAAATTCTGCAGGATTTGGTGGTTTGAGTGTGGATCTTATGCCAGCTATAGGGTAATGGTCACCCCATCACTCGGCAGTACTCCTGCATGTGAATATAAGTGAGGCTTGTTTACCAACATAATATCCAAGAGTGAGCTGTTGCTGGAATTTCTTAGGTTGATCCTAGTTGGGTCTTTAATTAGCTGAGTGAATCAAAGGTGTCACAAAAGGTTATCAAAGGTGCAGATACATTAGACAGCCAGTTTAAATTCAAATCACCAAGGATGATGGTATCTTCAGGGCCTAGGTTGAGAATTGACCCTAGGTGAGAAAGCAATTTAAGGCCTGCAGAGGGGCCTATAGCATCCAATCAGTTTAAATGAAGGCAATTAGGAAGGGATATTTTGATTGATAAACATTCAAATTCATTTGGCTCGGATGTGTTGATGAGGCAGGTTGCAGAGATGGTGTCCTTAATGTATATGGCCACCCCACCACCCCTGGAAGGGCGATCTGCTCTGAAGAGCTGATAATTGGGAAGGTTTACAACACTGTCTTTTGTTGTAGGCCTGAGCCAAGATTCAGAGATGACCAGGAAATCAGGAAGAGATCCAGGAGCCTCACCATTATTTGTGAGTGATAGCAGCACTAGATAAGAAAAGCAGCTTCAAAAGAAAACTAGAGTTATAATTATATTATAATAATTGTATTCATGAGAATTGGATACACCATTGAGTCAAGAGGATGGATTTTCAAAGGGCCATTAGAATCACGCAAGATGCCTCAAACAGTCACCTTGCATCAGTACCAGGCATGTCAAAGTCTGTGCGCCCAGTTTTGCAACACAAGCGCTCATTGTGGCAAAGTCCCCTGAAATGATACAAGACACCCACTGCATCATAAATATGGCACATGGGGTGAGAACGACAGAAGCTGCATCAAAAAAAAATGGTGCAAGGAATGGCAGAACACATGACTGAACGAATGATGGAAGCAAGGGCAGGCAAACACCAGAGAAGGAAAAAAACTTCACAGAGGCAGAAACCCACATACTCATAGAGGAGATGAATGCCCAAGTTGACCTGCTGCAGTCCAGAATGGGGGGCAAGGAGCTGTGGGACACAGGAAACAGGCCTGGGATGAGGTGGTCACTAGGGTCAATGCTGTACACCCTGTGAGGTGCACCATAAGGGAACTGCAGAAACAGTATCATGACATCAGGCTGAGGTCAAAGGAGAAGATGACCAACAACAGATATTGTACCATGGCAACTGGAGGTTGACCAAGTCAAGTGATGCCCCTGAGCAGCCAGGAAGAGCATGTAGCAGCACACCGCAATGGCTGCACAATCGAGGGAGACTGCAACCTGGACCTCTTCAAGCTACAGAGTTCTGCAGGTATGCAAAAAGGCACAGTCACCACAATGGGGGAGCTAGAATGCAAGCCTTGACCACTGGCACACATAAGGGTGCCAGGCCCAAGCAGTTGTGGACATCATGTAATGATCATGGGGGGACCATTGTGCCTGTAAAGATGCATAAAATTTATGTAGGCAGACATGGTTAGCACATGTATTAAGTACAAGATGCATGCCTGACAACGGAAGAGGTGGATCACAGTATGTGTGCTGAGTACCATGTACGTATGTCCAACACTGCACATGTGGAGAAGGGGTACAAGCCTTGACTCATGGCAATAACAGTGGCCACCACTGGCAAGTGGGACAATACACTGCAACCATAGGCATGTGTCGGATGTAGCTGTTAAACATGTATGATGGGAACACAGCCACACTGTAGCAAGATATGTAAGTTGGCATGGAAGCCATGGCAGGGGATGCGCACCGTGGTATAGGCCACAGGCAGGTAGCGCAGACTGGGAAGGCAGGTACAGGGCATATGTGTATGCTGACATGGGTGCCAGGTGAACAGTTCCACCAGCAACAGGTCTGGGACCAACCCCTAATGCCATAACCTGCAGCATATTCAGGAGAAGGTTGTATGTAGTAAGCATCTCTGATGTGACCTATAGGGTGAACACAGAAGCCTGAAATGTACAGGCCTGAGCACTGTGGAGGGTGGGGTGCTGGATCATGGGCTGCACCCTGCAGTAAGGCTGCACAATATACAAGGCAGGCCTAGTCTGTCAGGGGTGCAATCACGAAATAGGCATGGGATGCTGCTGCTGGGTGTTGGGGGGGTTGCGTTGCACCACAGGGTACAGAATGTTACCAGCACATGGAGTCTGTCATGAAAGGACACACCCAATGGGTGTGGGGTGGAGGGATGAGTTACCCTGTACAGGCATGGTCAATCCACCTTGCAGACAGACCCACTACTGTTGTTATCAGGGTCCTCTGCCCCCCCCCCACTCCTGTATTGCAGTATAGTCTCCTACAGAGCATCATGGGCAGAACACGTGTGTATTAGATGCCAGAGAAGCAGTTTGGATGACAAGCAACAGTGCCCCTGGCCCCACCTCTGTCAGTCACCCCCCGATTGCTAACTCCATCAATTCCAGGCAAAGGCCGCCAGCAGCCTGCACACAGGCAAACACAATGCCATGCAGATGTATGCACATAGCACTGTGTAAGATGCTACTGCAACAGTAAAGGACCAATTTGGCTGGGGGAGCAGTTGCAGAAAGGGTAACTTGATATCTGTACCCTGACAGTCTAAGACATGCAGAGCACCACTGCAGACACACACAAAGCATCACATTGTACACAAGACAGTAGGGCAGGCCTACCACACAAGGGATACAAGCTGTGCCATGTTACAGTATGAACCATGTGTTGGCAGCCATGGACCATTTATGGGTGGACCACATCACAATTCAGTGACTTGCACTGCACACAACACACACTGACATAGTGACATGACTGGACAACACACCACATAACAATGGATATGTTTTGTCCTCACAGATACCAGTGGCGAAAACTCAGGAACTACACCACCTGGCACTGGCAGCACCACTGAACAGCAACAAAACCAAGGAGAGGAGATGGAAGACACAGAGACAGATGCCACAGACACCACTGGGTGCATGGCAACTGGGGATGGGCAGGAGCAGGAGAGCAGAGGTCAGAGGAAAAGCTCTGAGGTGACACACTGGCACACTGACACCGATGGGAGGACAGTGTACACACAGAACAACAGTGAGGGGCCAGACACTGACATCAGAGACCCAATCCATGACGGCATCAGCCAAGACCTCAGCCTCATATGGTTGGAACAGGAGGAGGTGACATCATAGCAACCTGCAGAAGAGATGGCCACTGAACCCATGCAGATTGCTGACCTAGGTTGCTATTGTTGGAATGTACTATACACTGAGGAGGTACTGAGATTAGAGATAATGGAAGTATATGGGCTGCCAATGGATGCACACCACATATCACCATGGCACACCACAGCCACGTGGAGGAAGCTATGGCTAGGATACAGGATGTCATCCAGACAGGGATATGCTAGAGTGCAGCATGGCATGCAGATAGCATTTCTATACTGTACTGGATCCAGGTATGCACACAGCAACAGATGGAGGCACTGGAGCATATGACAACTATGCTGGAACAGAATATTGCACTACAACAGAAGCAGATGAATGCCATCACTGCCATCAATGGCACACTGCAGAACATCGCAGAGTCAATGTGCCACAAGCAACACACCAGTGCAACATAACCATGGCCAGAATGTCCACGGCAGTTAGGAGAGATATGAACTAGGCATCTGATATCATACTGCCCAGAGCAGCCAATTCACCAGTGAGCACATGACCCATGCATACAGTGGCCAGAGTGACAGTGCATCTAGTAGCTATGGCTAATGGAGTCCCACTGGATATGTACAGTAGGCAGCGGCTCCAATGGATATGTATATGATATCCCCTGGCAACTACCACCCCATCTCTCTTCTTCCTACCCAAGCCAAACTTCAGGAACACCTAGCCCTCTCCCAGCTCACTGCTTACCTCAATGACTCCTCCTTTTTCACCCCTTATCAATCTGGATTCAGAAAAAATCACTCCACCACCAACTCCCTTCTTCAGCTCACTGATTATATCCTCATGGGAATGGACAATGGCCAAATCACCTCAGCCATTTTTGTCGATCTGGCCAAAGCCTTCGACATAGTCTCCCACTCCCTTCTCCTTGACACCCTATTAACAGCTGGGCTCTCCCCTTTAGCCACAGACTGGTTCAAGGCACACCTCACTGGCAGAACCCAATCAGACAAGATGTCTGACGCAGTTTCCCCACCGCTCCTGATAAGAAATGGCATCCCCCAGGGATCAGTGCTAGGCCCCATACTATTCTCTGTTTTTCTAAATGATCTCCCACCCACCTGCTCTCCATTCTTCTCCATTTACATGTACGCAGATAATACAGTCTTGTATGCATCTGGCTCCTGCTGCACCGAGGTTGCATTCAACTTGCAGCACGACTCGACAAAGTTCAGCGTTGGTTTGCAAACCACCAGCTATTTCTCAATGCCAAAAAAACAGTCTCCATGACCTTCGTCACCAGGCAGAGATTTACCAGGTTTCCCTCTCTACCCTCCTTCCACACCCTTGATGGGACTTTACTCGGGGACACATCCTCCTTCAGATATTTAGGTGTCTGGCTGGACCAACACCTGAATTTGTCTGGTCATATGGATGCCATTCAGAAAAAATTGCATCCCAAGCTCAGTGCCTTATTCAGGAACTGTGCCTGCATCCCACCCACAGCTAGGTGTGAGATTGTCCAGAAGATGATCCTACCTATCTTCGACTACAGTGACGTAGTCTACAGTGCTGCCCCTAAGTCCTCCCTGGCTAGACTAGATACCCTCTTCAGCTCCTTTTTCTGTTTTGCCCTTGACACCCTCCGCACTCATCATTGTGATCTCTACTATACCCTATCCTTCCTTTCCCTGACAAACCGACGTCTCTCTCACTGTGCAAAATTCACCTTCAAGCACTGGCTGGGTGAACTTCCCTTCTATCTCTTCCCTGCCTTTACAATGGTCCCCCTCCTTCCCACTCCCTAATATCTACTGACTCACAAACCCTGGTGGTCCCACACCGCTCCATCCTTATTGGCCAATCGGGTTATTCTTATCGCCTCCCAAAAATCTGGAATTCACTTCCCCCTCAAATTCGCCACTCATCCTCTTTCCACTCCATTAACTCTGCCCTCAATAACTTCCTTGCCTCTTCCTGTGCCTGCATGACCCTCCCTAAACCCCCCTGTCATCTCCCCAAGCCAATATTATTATATGCTTACTCCCCACTACTCCTATTTCCCACTGATCGTGCTCCTCCTTGTCCCCTACTCTCCCTCCTCCTAAAGTGCTCCTCCCCCTTCTTTCTCTACCCTTAATCTATATCCCTCCTGTGAGCTAGAGCACTGCCTTGTGCAGGCAGGATCCATAGCACACAGTGGGCAACAACTTTACCCCTTTTCCCCTATTTCTTCTTTTACTGCACCCCTCAGTTACTGCTAGATCACTGCCTTGTGCAGTCAGGATCACCCAGCACACTGGTGGGGTACTAACTCTGCTACCCCCTCCCACAACATCCGTATCCAACACCCACTCTCTCTCTCATCACTATATATAAATAATTCTCATCGCCTATAACCGGTGTCCTACCAGTAGGGCTGTCCACTGCTCTGCCCAGATAGAGATAACAGGACACTGTTGAATTTCAACTCCCCCCCCCCCTTGGATTCCACCCACCTACAATACCTCTCTCTCATCACCCTGCCACACTCTACCTCTCCTCCTACCCCCCTTCCAGTTAACATAGAATAGCACTGGCCTACTCCTACACTGAATTAAGCACTTATAACCTACCCCATACCCCTCTTATATGCACTTTAGTCCACCCTGTCATCTCTGTTTGCCTCAAAACTCGTGTTCTGTCTGCATCTCTCCGCAAATTTCCTTTCTTTTCTTCCATTCTACCCTCCACAATTTTTCATTCCCTCCTCCCATTCTTCCTCTCTTTACTCCAATCACTGTAAATCTTGAATATCTATGTTGCACTAATGGCTACCAATTACTATTGGGTCACCTTACCATCTATTGCTACATATTGTTGCCAAGTTATTATATGCATTCCAGTGTTACCAACTGTCACCAATTGTTGCCATTTTGCTATATGTATCTTCATATCTACTATTCTTAACTGTTGCATTGTTAGCCAATGTTATCCACCTGTAATCCCTCCTGCTCTTATTGTACGCAAGTAAGCAAATTGTATTTCAACATTGTAACATTTCTCTGTATTCTATCCCATTGTTTCATACCCCCCAGGTCACACCGGGAGACAAGCAACTTGTTGCTCAGCGTACCTTTCTGGTGAAACATTTCAATAAATAAAATATGGGCAGACAGGCCACAGTGGGTACAGTGTGCACAGCAGACAGCAGTACAATAGACCTTGCCCAGTGATCCACAGCACACAGCAACTAAAGGCCTACACCACACAGTTGACACAGGTCCCCAGTGACCCACAGCTCCAGGACATCATTGCACCCACAAATCAGGTCATTAGTGTACCACAGTCACCAGCATATGGGTCTACCACATCCCAGGCCTTGAGCACTCAGCTGGCATTAAATCCTGTGCCATAATGACCCAGACTATCGGCAACAAACATACTCCAGTAACATGTCTGACCAGCACCCAGGCTGGCAGCACACAACAGGCCCTAGAACCTAGTGCCACCACAGGCCAGGCTGTCAGCACCCACAAGCCTACAGGAGCCTGGGCTGCCACATCTCAGGCCCCCAGCACATCAGAGACCCACACCGGCAGCTGTTGGAGCACCATGGCCATCAGGGGTTCCTCCACCAAGGACACCACTGTCATGGAAGAAAACAGCCACAGGTACACCCCACAGAAAAAGGGGTGGTGGCTAAAGACAGTGGCATGCCAGGAATGGCATGTTATACTAGAATCTGATATGCCATGCACACTTCACAGAGAGACCAAGCTTTACAGTCACCCTGGTGGACGTGTGACAGCCTGAACCAGTGACAACATGCCATGGACAACAAATACTGTGTATTGTGTTGGGGGCTATACTGATAGTGTACTGTAACCAGGGAACATCCACTGAGCTTATGTGCATAGTCCCAGGGCTGACCTTGGACCAGCAAGGTGGTGAAGTGCTGTGCACATCGGCTCACAGTAAGCAATGCCAGACCCATGTGCAGATGGAAGCCTCATGCCTGCCATCCTAAACACATCAGCCTCCCCAGAGAGTCCTAAAGTCCTGCACCATGCATCTTTTGTCACCCAAACACCTGTGTGTTCAAAGTGTGAGGCTATGCAGTTCTGTGGTAACACAGACAGACCCCACTGCAGCACATGTGGGTGACCTCTAAAACAGCAAATACTGCTGCACACCCACACGACCCCCACCACTAGCACAGCCCTGGAGAAACATGGCACACATGCCCGAGAGCATGATGTACTGCACTTTGGCACTGGTAGGCAACCCCACAACGTGGAACAGATCATGATCATATGAGGTACAGCTGCCACACATGAACATAATATCAGACTGTGCACAGTACTGAGGGAATTCGCATAATGGCATAAAGTGGCTGACAGAGTGTATCCTCATGCCAGACAAGTGCACCTACAGTAGTCCTCCTCTGCAACTCCTACACCCTGGGGTGTCCGATGTGTTCCACTATAGTGACTGGCAAATCCATGTTGTTCTTTGTTTTCAAATCCCCATGGGTGGTCTATTGGCACAATCCAAGTCCCCTCTCTCTAAGGTAACAATATCCCCCCAATAACCCACATACCCTGCCCAACAGCACCCTGGTAGAGTACATGGTGCTCCCACCTGCACTCACTCCCAGAGCCATAAGATAAAGCAGTGGTATTTGCCCTATGGTACTACCAGTCCAATGGGTCATGTGATATCCCTCCCTAATTGCATGGTGTCCCTGTATTTGCGGACCATTGTGCCATCTGATGTGTAGGCACTCTATATACCATCCGGCAACTGACAGCAGGTAATGAGTATTGGCTTGGTGTGCCTTGTCTGGACACCAGTGTGTGCATAAATAAATTCACCAGCATTATAGACTGTCGATGTGCTTCAGTCCATCACATACAATGTATAGCATGCAACAGACATATGAAGTGGCCCACCTAGAAACAGCTTAGGGGTTCCCCAGGACCGCTGTCCCTACCATATAGGACATAGTAGCCTAGAGGTACATGTGGACTGACCAGGGTAGTAGAAGGCCAGTCACCATGATGACTGCACCCAGGTCATGTACGGTAGCTGTGTACTCTGCTAGTAAACCAGTCAGCACTAGTACATGTGTGCCTGCCATGTGTAGGACTAGTACACCCCTGCTCTGCATGGCACACACCCATGTAGTTGTATCATAGAATCACAGAAGCTTGACGGCAGAAAAGGACCACACCGGCCCATCTAGTCTGCCCTATTGCCCCTACTCCTCCCTCCTTTGGCTGCCCCCACCCTCCCCCCACTACTTAGCTCCATATGTCTTTCCCATGCCCTCTTGACCCCCTCCACCGATTCAGCTTCCACTATCTCTTCTGGTAGTCTGTTCCAGGCCTCCACCACTCTTTCTGTGAAGAATTGCCCTCTCACATTTCCTCTGTTTCTTCCTCCCTGCAGTCTGAGGTTATGCCCTCTAGTTCTGGCCCCCTCCTTTTCCTTAAGCAAACACCCTTCCCTTACGTTCTTGAGCCCCTTCAAATATTAAAAAATTTCAGTCATGTCTCCCCTTTCCCTTCTAGTCTCCAGAGTGTACAGATCCAGCTGCTTGCACCTCTGCTCGTATGTCTTCCCCTGCATGCCCTGCACCATCTTGGTTGCCCTTCTCTGAACCCTCTCCATCCCATCTATGTCCTTGGGGAGGTGTGGTCTCCAGAACTGGACCCCATACTCCACATGCAGCCTCACCATGGCTTTGTAAAGGGGCATCATTACCTCCCTCCTTCTTCTAGCAATGCCCCTGCCGATGCATGTCAACATTCCATTGGCCTTTTCCATCGCCCTGCTACATTGGTTTCCAACCTTAAGATTTGCTGAGACTATAAAACCCAGATCCCTCTCCAGTTCTGCTTCTTTGATTGCCTCCCCTCCTAGGGTGCATCCTGTTCATGTGTTCCTACTCCCCAAGTGCATCACAGTGCACCTTGTGGCATTAAATTTCAGTTGCCAAGTCTCTGACCACTCTTTGAGCTTGTTCAGGTCCTGCCTCATGTCCTCTAACACCCCACGGGGTGTCCACCCTATTGCAGATATATGTATCATCAGCAAACAGGCACACCCTTCTCCTCAAACCCTCCGCTATATCATTGATGTAAATGTTAAAAAGGAGAGGTCCCAGTACTGACCCCTGGGGTGCTCCACTCTTCACCCCCCCCAGTCCTGGAGTACACCCTGTTTAGCACCACCCTCTGGGTTCTTCCCGCCAACCAGATCTCCACCCTCCTTGTTATATTCCCCACCCACCCCTAGACTTCCCAGCTTGCTTACCAACCTTCTGTGAGGAATCGTGTCGAAGGCCTTATTGAAGTCCAGATAGGCCATGTCCACCACCCCTCCCTGGTCAACCACCTGAATCACCCAATCAAAGAACTCAAGCAGGTTCATCTGGCATGACTTTCCCTTCATGAAGCCATGCTGTCTGCTGCCGTGCAAGCCACTCACCTCCAGGTAGTCCACCACCCTCTCCTTGATTAGTGTCTCCATTACCTTCCCAACCCCCCACTGAGGTGAGGATGACAGGGTGATTGTTCTCTGCTACCTCCCTACTTCCTCCCTTGTGCAAAGGCACCACATCCACCTTCCTCCAGTCCTCCGGCACCCTCCCCATATCCAGCGACAAGCTGAATAGCTTTGTCAATGGGGCAGCCAATTCCTCCTTCAATTCCTGATCACCCTGGGGTATAACCCATCCGGCCCCATTGCCTTGTCCAGCATTAACCTTCCTAGTTCCTCCTTATCCCTTTCCAAAGTAAACAGGCTCCGATCCACACATTTGCTCTCCTTCCCCTTCCCCTTAAGATCAGATCTTCTGCCTTCTTCCTCCTCTTAAATATCAAGCAAAAGTACTTATTTAACACTTCTGCTTTTTCACAATCCCCTTCCAATTGTATCCCTCCCTCCCCCTCAGCCTTGCAATCCTCTGCCGTGCCCTCCTCCTCTCCCTTACATATCTAAAAAAGGTTTTGTCCCTCTTTTGGCTTGTTTAGCTATTTTCTCTTTGGTATCCACTTTTGCCCTCCTTATCTTTTGCCCTGCCAGTCTCTTCTTCTCCCTATAAGCCTCCTTGTCCTCCTCGCCCAGTGTCCTCTTAAATTTCCTGAAAGCCCTCCTCCTGTTCCCGACTGCCCCCGCTACCTCCCTTGTAAACCAAAGCAGTCTCCTCCTTTTTCTGCTCTTTGTAACCTTTTTTGTGCACATTTACATGGATTTTAATATTCCTCCTTTAATAGAGTCCCATAACTCCTCCACTGCCCCTATATTCTCCGTTCCTTCCATTGTTTCCCTCACTATCCTTTTCATCCTGTTGAAGTCTGTGCACCTGACGTCCATGACTATAGAGCTGGTACGGTTTGTCTCTCTCCCTGCCCTAACCCTGAACCTTACAGTCCTGTGATTGCTGGTCCCCATAACTTCTCCCACCTGCACCTCCTCCACAATCTACCCATTTGTCAGGACTATGTCCAGCAGATTGTTACCCCTTGTTGGCTCCCTGACTAGCTGCTGTAAGAATACCCCCTGTGGAGCCACTGGTATGTCCCCAACAGGTATGTGTACACAACCATGCTTTGGCCATGATCTGGTGACTGTGGCACAGTGGTGAAAGTAGTATGATGTACGCACAAGGATCTTGTGAGAGGTGATGTGTGTGATGGCATGATATGGTGCGATGGCGAACAGGTGGTGACATCAGCCCATATGCACCACTGCTGGGGGGATTTAAGGCAAACAGTGTATGTGTTACACCTGAATACCAGTGGGTATAGAGATAGCCACTGCTACAGAACCTGACCATGGCAGGTCATCCATGGGGTATGGGGTCACAAATGTCACCACCAGCTGATACAAATGCTGCAGCGCTGTACTATGCAGTGGCAGAGTGCATGTGGCTGCTGCATGGAGCAGTACATTGCAGTGACATATAGTTCTCTAGGTCTGCACGTATGTGTGGCATTTAGCATAGCACTGTGGTGCATGCCGCCACCCCACTGGTGCGGTGCCAGTTCAGGCCTACGGTACACCCCTGAGGCACACATGGCCCTGTGTGCTGTGCAGGTGGCCACCCAGAACATAGAGTAGCACACTGAAATAACAACATAGACACCATATAGAGCAGAACAAGGAACATGTATTGATGTATGGATACAACTGGACAATGGCGGCAACAAGGAAAATGAACCAAACTATGTGCATAGGACCTAACAATATGAAACAACACATCAAGGAAAAAACACAAACAAACCACTATTTACAGAGCTGAATGTAATGGACAATGGCACATGCCCATTACACTGTGGCACCCTTCATAACTCCTCAAAAGTGGCCACAGTATCAACAACTGCCTGCAGGGAGCCCTGTAAGAGGGAAAGGTCATTGACCACAGTCTGCAGTTGGGTACAAATTATTCTCATAAATGTCTGCAGCCTGTTCCAACACTGCGGCAGCACGTCCTCCAGCACCGCATCCCAAGCTGCATCTTCCAGATCTCCTTCCACATTCTGGGGGTCAGCCGACTCTTGCTGGTTGGGTGGCAACTGTTCCACATGACCATCTTTGGTCACGAGCACCACCTCTGGCACATCTATGTTGGCCCCCTGCACCTCATTACCCACAACCTCAGCTTCCTTACTGGGTCCCACGCTAAGCCTACTGGGTGACAACACCGCACCTCTGCCCTCCTGAGGGCCCTTCTGGTGGCAGTTCCTTTCACCTGCCACCTCTACCCGCACCTCTGCCATCCTGTTCTGTGTGTGCTCCATGTAGGCCTTTACTTCCTGCCACTTCTGAAGGTGCATGGCCTTTTCCAGGGAGTGGAGCTGTGCTGTTGGCCCAGTTCCATCCAGCTGCCCAGTTACAGCATAACTTACAGCACCTGAAACAACATACAGTGGAGCAGCATTAGTGTAGATTAGATGGCAGGCCTGTACTGGCAGCTCTGCAATGTGGGTACAGTACATAATATCACCAGCATGCCACCCTGGGCCAGGTTGGATGTGCCACGAGGACACATAGAGGCCCATCAACTGTCCCATGGTCATGTGTAGCTTGCACTGGAGGTAAAAAGTAGGCTGGTGTACTGCACACACAGGACCAAGGCCCAGCTCCGGGTGATACTGAGGGACCCACTGTCAGGGAATGGGAATGGCAGCTGCTATGGGTTTCAGCATAGGACAAGGGCATTGGATACACGAGGAATGCAGTGCCTGTCACTCTGTGGCAGTGCTACAACACCGTGGGTGACCTGAAATGCTTTTTGTGATGTTAAAGTCCTAATTATTTATATATATTCTGTGTTGTTATTTTGTGATGTTAGTAATGAATGTTTTGAAATGGTTTGAAATCTTTTATAGCTTTGATTCTATATCAGGGACATTACAGGAAATTAGCTTGTCTCGGCTGAGTATCCTATTCGTTAACTGAAAATGAATACATTTTTACTACTACTACTTCTGGAATGGCCTGTGTGATGCCTCAGTAGGGGCACACAGCAGGCAGTGCTTAGGAACCACCCAACAGTAGTATGGATGGGGCTGGGAATGTGTGACGGGGTGAGGGGTGGGTGGTGCCAGGGAACTGGCAAGGGTATGGTGCACTAGCCACCAAGGGGACCGTGAGTGTGGGATGCTTGTCTAGTCAGTGGGGTGCATTGTCTGGACAATAGTTGGGGGAGTGGCATCTTCTGGGGATGAGCTGTAATGCTGTGGCCCATACCAGCATAAACCTCACCCTGCAGACATGGCACTGATGCAGTGTACAGTGCTGGGCTCCCATAGGAGCTGGTGGATGTGTAGTGTTTACTGCCCCATCCCAGGCAACACAGCATTATTTGCTGTCAGCATGACACAGGGTGATGGCGACACTGTCTCCTACAACATGGGGGAGGTGGTATAGCATCATCCAGTAGCTGGGACCTGTGGCATGAAAAGGGGTGAGGGCACTGTCAGTGTTGGGTCACTGTAGGTGGTGGGCCCCACATGTGGGGCCATGTCATGCATGTGGCCACAACTGTAGAGTGACCCCAGGGGCATGTGCCATTAGTATAGGGATGGGGGGGACAGGCATGCCTATCCAGTGGTGTATGCTGTGGCCATGAACAGTGACCTGCTGGGCACTAACCCCTGTGGTACGTTAGGGGTGAAATGGTACTACCCTGCCCAGATGGCTTCAGATGTTAGTGCAGGTGAAGTGCCACATATATGCTATACCTCTGCAGCGACAAGTACGCAATACATGTATGGTGCAGGTCAGGTTGCCTGTGCCTCCACATAAGATGCCATTCCAAAGGGGGGCGACCATCAAAGTTGGAGCTATGGGTGCCGTGGGTGCTGATGGGGGCTGTGTACTGGCTGTTGCCAGTCATGGGGGGGCATGACACATACACATACATTTGCGGGGTAGGGGATGATGTGGGACGGTAGGCTGGTGGGCCACTGTATGCAGTGGGCTGTACCATACACCACACAGAGCCATTGCCTGGGACTGCAGCATAGACATAGGCACATGACAAGCATGGTAGTACATAGCCTAGGTCTACAAAAGGTCAACTTCTGCACCCTAATATCATGCATTACCTGACACATAGGGGGTGCAACCCTTCTTCCTCTTCACTAGCACCTTGACAGCGTCACCCAGGGACTGCCACCATACCTATCACTCAGTCCAACCCATGCTGCATCCCATGACCTGTGTCAGTGCACGACACTGTGGTTGGTGCAGTGGGCCATGTGTTCTCCACTCCTTTGTACATAGATACATATAAATACATAGACACTGTTAGCAGATAAAGGCCTAGGGCTCACCCAGTCTGCCCATTCGAGCTTGTAAGTTCCCTTTATGTTTTTCTAGAAGTCTGTTGCCCCTTACCCCTGACCTCCAGAATTCCTTTATGTCTATCCCATGCATTCTTAAATTGTTTCATCCTCCACCACTTCCTCTGGTAGGGTGTTCCACTTGTCCGCCACCCTTTCTGTAAAGAAATTCTTCCTCACGTTTCCTCTGAATCGCCCTCCCTCCAACTTCATCCCATGCCCTCTAGTCCTGGAACATCTCTTTCACTGGAAAATAGTGTATTCCTGCACCCTGTTCCTCCCTGTAAGATACTTGCATGCCTCTATCATATCCCCTCTCTCCTTCCTCTCCTCTCCTCCAGGGAGTACATATTCAAGTTCTTCAGCCTGCCCTCATAGGACTTGTGATGCAATCCCTGTACCATCTCTGTTGCCCTCCTCTGAACCTTCTCTACACTGTCTATGTCCTTACAAAGGTAAGGTCTCCAGAACTGTGCACTGTACTCCAGGTGGGACCTCACTAGTGTCTTGTATAATGGAATTATGACCTCCTTTTTCCTGCTGGTGATGCCCCTGCCTATGCATCCCAGCATCCTATTTGCTTTACCTGCTGCCTTGTTGCACTGTTTCTCTACATTGAAGTAATCAGAGATGATAACCCCAAGGACCCTTTCCTGCTTGGTGCATGGGTACTGTCATATGGCCTTTGGGGTACAGGGGTACTGTCATATGGCCTTTGGTTAGGTCCATCCTGCCAGTGTGCAACCATGTTGTTGCAGCCACCCCCTCTGGCATGGGCACACATCATCCCTATCTGGTCCACGTCCTCCAGTCTGTGAGACCCATGCCATCCCTATGCCAATCCCCCTTCCAGAGTGGTGAGCATCACAGACCTGTTTGGTGATATGGTAGTGGCCCCAGTGGGCCTACCCTGTTGGCCCTGTGGCTGCCATGTTGGCCTGACAAGCACCACTGCTTGACTTTCTGTCACACAGCTGGGTTGTGCAGTATGGCACCGGCCATGTTACCCCAGGGTGGCCCACCACATGGGTTTCACTACTGGGGATGTGGTCACACTGTCTGTTGCAGTCTGTACCCCTCCCATTGCAGCCCAGCAGCCCATCAGCCATAGAATACACTCCTTATTTGTGGCATGCCTGTGTGGACTGGCATTGACTGTACCTCTGCAGCCCATTGCCCTAGCCTGGTGGCAGCATTGCCCTCAGTCATGCTGTACTGCACCCCCAGAAGGTGTGCACATTATGTGCATCACCATTCCTGGTTTCTGATCACCGTTTACTGTTACACCCCTGGACCATATGTGGCATGTGTGTGGCACACTTACCTTTCACATATCCTATGGTGCACGTCACCCATACACGGAACCCACTAGCATGTGTGATGTGTGACACACTGCCACGGCAGCTGTCCATGATATTGCTGGTGTAAATGTTGCATGGGCCAGGCCACAGGCCATATAGTAGTAATACACCACTCCCGCCCATGTTCCATCCACCATCATCGAACACCCCCATCCTTTGCCACCACCCCCATGGCTAGTGACCTACCCAGGCCAGTATATCCTGAGTTACCCTGCGATCCATCATAATCCACTGCACTCCACCTTACATCACCCAGACTATACCATGCTGTGCAGTACTCCTGTATATCCGCGGTGTGGTCCCTGTCCACTGCCCATGTGACATGGTCGAACAGCACACCGGGGATCGTCCTACAGGTCCCACCATCACTGGCCCCCATGTGAGTGCCACATGTCCCGTGTTGCATCCCTGTCCCTGCACACCATCCTACACCTGCTGTATGGGATGGCACAGTATCTTGGCTCCCTGTGGCATGCCTGTGCGGTACATAGACTGGCATACCTGTTTCTGGTGAGGCTTGGGGACTATGCACACCACTTTCTACTGCAGTGGCACTGTGGGGGGAAATGGCTTTGCTGCTGCTGTGGGATGCCCTTATGTGGCCCAGCAGGAGTCCACATGACCTGGCATCTGGCCAGCACAGCATAGGACTCTGTAGTGTGTACGTACATTGTACATAACACTTACCTTGATGGTTGGGCCCTGGTGCATCTCCTGGAGTGTTCCCTGAGGCATTGGTGATTTCGTCCCTACTTTGTCCACTGGTGTCTGAGCTCAATTTCACATCTGTGAGGACAGTAAAAGAATACTTGCAGGTTGATATGGATCACACAACATCCATTGTACAGACAACTATATCATACATGCATTTCTGTGTGGAGTAACTTACCTGTCTCCTGCCCATGACCACCCCGCATAGTGATGTTTTCGTCTTTGGCCATGTCTCTGAGGCACTGCAGAGTGTCTGTCTCCTGGAGGGCCAGATCATTCCACTGGTGCTTCAGCTGTCTAGGGTTCCGCTTGACCCCGAAAGCCACTGAGGTTTGGCACCTGTGCCGTGCCACACGTTATCTCTGGCCTTTGGTGAGTACCTGCTGCTGCCAGGTGGCCATAACACCTTGGACCACTGCTGCACACTACTAATGAGGAGTGCAATCTGTTCCTCAATAAAGCTAAGAGTCCTCTTACAAGTAGCTGACATATTTGCAACTTTTTTACTTCTGTGGGATTCTACATGAAAAGGTGTGGTGTGGACTGTGGCCCTGTAGGTACTAAGCATGTTCTGGGTCTGCTGCATGTGTCAGAGGGGAGTTCTCATCAGTCTGACGCATGTAACATAATTTTTGATGCATGCTGCATCATTTTGTGTTTCATCGCAGTCTGCATCAAAAATGTTGCATGACCTGACACAGCCTGCGTCATTTTCTGCTCATTGCTGTGGTGGTGTTTAGGACTTCTGCATTGTACATGACACAGGGGGGACATGCACTGCAGTGCATACCAGTGTCCAACAGGCCACATTTACACAAGTGGACCTCTGCCTAGTGCATTCTGCCACCTGCACCACCTGCCTATCATCTTCTGGTGTGCAGGTGCATATGACAGGCAGCAGCATGTATAATGTATGTCATAGGGGACACGGTGGACAGTGCTGCCATTATTTGTGTATGTGGCCCCAACTGACCTGGGAGCCCATACTGTCATGGGCAGAAGACATGCCCCTGATGAGTGTTTGACCTTTGACTCTGTGACACTTGAGCCACTATTCACAGGCATGGTACGACACTGTCACCAGAAGGGCTGCTGTAGAGCCTATGGGCTGAGCCACTAATGTCCCAGTAGCCTGGGGGGCCACAAACATGGCAGTGTGGGGGTAGAGGTCACTGGGAAGGGCACGCTGCATAGCAGGGTGGCCCTGGCAGTGAGGCAGTGACCTTGGGGGGGCCAGCTGCATGGTGTGGGGTGGTAAGGTACCGGTCTCTGGCGGGGGGGTGCCTGTGCTGCTGCTGGAACATTGGGGGAACAGGGGCAGCAGTGCTGCGGGCATGGCAAGGCTTACTCATGGGCCACATGACATACATGGCTGCCTGCACTCCCTGGGGTCTATCATGGCATATGGTTGCCAGCCCCTGGAATTAATGGCATTTGGCCCCAGCACCCTGTGTCTCATGCTGCATCTGTGGAGCCTTTATCTGTAGCACTTTTTTACACCTTCAGGTGTTCCATTGTGACATGTCACAGATATTGTCATGGTACTCACCTTACATCAGGTTGTACTGACCTGCTGTTGGCACTCTCCACATGCTGCATGTCGGTGCCCTCTGTGTCGGATGACTGGGTGTCTACATTTGTCTGTTGCCTGGGAACTATATCCAGACAATAGGCATGATACATTCAACAGTGCTGCCATTGACCGTAGATAGCACCAGGCAGTGACACCTCCTGGGCCTATTTGCCCAGACACAACATCCATGTTGGTGTCTCTGGGGTGGGTCAGTCCTGTGTTGGTCATTGATATCTGCCTTGGCATTACTGCAGCATCACCTACCTATGGATGAAATGGTGGACTACCCCATTGCTGGTCTGCCTGCATTGCTGGTGGTCCGCATAAGTGGCTGGTGGACTTGCTCCTCTGCAGGCTACCGCACAGCTAGTCAGGCACTCTGGCCTGCTGGTGGGCACTGACTGTAGCCTCTGTGGGTGCTACACTGATGTGCTGTCCTGGTGGAGCTCCTGTCTGCTGAAGTGAAGTGGCTGTTGACCAGTTGGGCTCTGGCACAGTGTTCAGCTGCTGCAGTCTGTGTCCTTGTGGTCACTTGTGCCAGTATGGCATCTGGGTTGTTGTCTTCATTGCCATCATCCTCATCACCCTGCTCACCATCTACCTCTGGCATGCTTTCCCTGTGTGCAATAGGGATGTTATGCAGTATGCAGCATGCCATGAAGCTATTGCATGCCATTTTTGGGGTGTCTCACAGTGCCTCCGATCTATCAAGGCACTGGAATCACATCTTCAAGAGCTCAACTGTCCTTTCAGTCACCAACCATGTGGATGCATATGCCTCACTGTACCATTTGTCAGCTTCTGTCTCTGGACGTCTACGCAGTGTCATCATAGAAACATAGAATTTGACAGCACATAAAGACTGCTTGGCACATCCAGTCTGCCCATTTCTTCCTACTTATACTATTACTGCAGACCTTGTCTGATCTACAGCTCCTTCTCCCTTCAATCAATCAATCAATCAGTATTTATTTATAAAAAGTGCAATTCTAGTTGATCAATGCGCTTGTACAATAAAATACAACATGTAATACATAAAATGATAAAAACAACAAATCATCTGTAATAAATAGTACTAGCCAGACTAACCAAAATCAAAAAAGCTTGATTAAAAAGATAAGTTTTAAAGGCAGATTTAAAACTCTCGACAGTCAGGCATGCTCGTAAATGATGAGGTAGAGAGTTCCACAGGGTAGGGCTTGCAAAAACAAAGGAACGAGTGCCAGAGGTTTTAAGATGTACCCTGCGAACATCTAGAAATCTCTCGTCGGAGGAGCGGAGAGACCAGAGGGGGTGATAAGGATGAAGGAGATCTTGCAGGTAACCTGGTCCCTGGCCATGTAGGACTTTATAGGTCAGTAAACTGAACTTGAAGGTGATCTGCCAGTAAACTGGCAGCCAGTGCAGACTGTGGGACACAGGCATGATGTGGTAAGATCTCGATAGGCCAGTCAGCAGCCTGGCTGCCACATTCTGGACCAACTGCAGACAGCGGATATCAACCCCCAGTAGCCCAAGGTAAAGGGTGTTGCAGTAGTTAAGATGGGAGGTCACAAAAGCATGAACCAAGCCAGGAAAGTTGTCAGGGGGGACCAGGTGCTTAACCGAGGTGATGTTCCTCAGATGACAAAAAGAGGTTTTCACGACAGCAGACACCTAAGCCTTTAAAGTCAGGCCGCTGTCAAAAACAATGCCCAGTTTTCGCACCCGATCAGAGGTAAGCAGCTGGATCCCATCAAAGCATAGCCCAGATAGCTGACCAGTAACTAAGCCTAACCCCTGGTGACCTGGAACACCTCAGTTTTATTGGGGTTCAACTTTAGCCAGCTGGCCCTCATCCAGTCCTGGATCCTGAAGAGGCAGTTATTAAACACCAAAACGGTTTCAGACGGTTCAGGCAGAAAAGACATATAAAGCTGAGTATCATCTGCATAACAGTGGAAGCTCAACCCATACTGTCTAATAGTGTCTCCCAATGGTTGCATATACACCGCAAACAACATGGGTGAAAGGATGGAGCCCTGCAGCGCCCCACAGAGCAGGGGAAGAGGGGCCAAGGAATATACCCCAGACACCGCTGTCTGAGTCCTACCCATGAGGAAAGATTGAAACCATCTGAGGACTGTTCCAGACAGTCCACAGAAAAACTGCTGGGGCTCCAACAACACACCATTGTCCATGGTGTCAATTGCTGCAATGAGATCGAGGAGGACCAAGATGGAATGGCCTTCCCGATCTCTCGCCATCAGGAGATCATTAAATACCTGAACAAGTGCCATCTCAGTGCTATGCCTCTTTCTGAATCCAGACTGGAGAGGTTCATAGACATTGTAGGTGGTTAAATGGACCTCCAGTTGCTCTGTAACCGCCTTCTCAATAACCTTGCCCACAAAGGGCATGTTAGAGACTGGCCTGTAGTTAGACAGGCAGGTCGAGGGAAGCTTTCTTAAGGAGGGGTATGACTACCGCCTCCTTCAGGGGAGAAGGAAACACCCCTGTTTCTGTTTAACACCAGACTATCTCTGCCAGGACTGGGCCAATGATCTCAACATACCCCAATAAGAGGCGTGTTGGGCACAGGTCCAAACTACAGTAGGTTTTGTGCAGTTCCTGGATGATCCATACAACACCTGTGCTCTCCAGCTGGCTGAAATCGAACCACATAAACTGGGCACTTACGACCTCCCATTGAAATCCCCAAGGTCCATTGGAGGGAGCCGAGTGGATCTCAAACCTAATGGTGGCAATCTTATCTGCAAAGAATCTGGCAAACTCATCACACATTCTGTGAAAATGCTCTCCTGGGCTGGAGACAAGCTAGATTGCACAGCCTGTCAACAGTCCAGAAAAGCTGGGCTGGTAGATTCTGTGCAGCAGCAATCTCTCTGGACAGGAATTCTGCCTTCTTATGGGAGATTGCTGATTGATAGTGCTTACAATTGGGCCATCAATCTAAGTCTGTCAACCTCCAAGCTGGATTTCCCCTCTTCCTTTCTACTATGATACTCATGTCTATCCCATGCATTCTTGAATTCCACCACTGTCTTTGCCCCCACCACCTCCACTGGAAGGCTATTCCTGGAGTCCACCACTCTGTGAAGAAGTACCTCCTCACATCTCTCCTGAATCTACCCCCCCTTACTTCATATTGTGTTCCCCTCTTCCTGAGCACCTTTTCTTCTGAAAAATGCTCCCGTGTTGTACCTTATTTACCCTGTGAGGTATTTAAAAGTCTCTATCATATCCCCCCCCTCTCCCTCCTCTGTTCCAGGGTGTACATATTGAGGACCTTTAGTCTGTCCTCATAGGGCTTTTGATGCAGACCCTGCACCATTTTAATTGCCCTCCTCTGGACCACCTCCACTCTGTCTATATCCTTCCAGAGATAGGTTCACAGGTTTTTTATGAGTTCGGTGAGCAGAACTGCCCTTTATGAATTCCCCACCAATGTCATTGGTGGAAATTAAATTTTGCTTCTCCCATGTATAAATCTAAATTTTTCTTAAATGAAGTCAAGGATGTGCTTGTCACTATACTGTTTGGCAAAGCATTCCAAAAATTAATTATTCTCTGAGAATACCACTGGTTCCTCTTATTTGTATTGTTTTGGGTTCCTCTTAATTTCAGTAAATGGGATCTGGTATTAATTTTTGAGAGGTTTCGGGTTAAGCCAATTGTTTCCAGTAAAGAATCTTTATTGAAGGATTTGTATGTTAGACATAGGTCGCCTCTGAGTCTTCTATAGTCCGTAGAATAGATTCCCACAGTTTTCAGACATGACTTATAATTGAGTTCCCTTATTGCATGGACTTTCTTGTGGTCTCCGGAACTGAACACAATGCTCTAGGTGTGGTATTACCAGAGATCTATACAGAGGCAACATCACCTCCCTCTTTAAGTGATACCCCTTCCTATACACCCTAGCATCCCACTCATCCTCCCTTCTGCCTTGTCACACTGCCTAGCCACCTTTATGTCATCCAATATGATTACCCCCAGGTCTCTTTCCTGCTTAGTGGTCATCAATATCACTCCACCTTATTTTGGATTTTCAAAGCTGAAAGCACAAGCAGCCTAGTAGTGACACAAAAATATGCCAGGTGCAATAGCCCTAATGGCATCAGGTTTCCTATTGCAAGGTGGTATCAATTTTTTGATGCAAGCCCCTTTCTGACATGGCATAGCCATTTGTTTGACGCAAGCCTGGCACAAGCCATTCTGGTGCACTCAAACCCCCTTTTGACCCAAGCAGTATTAGAAAATTGGAATTGAAGCAAGCTTTGAAGCAGCTTGCACCTTGCATCATTTATTATGGTGTAAGCATCATGTGTCATTCTCTGACCTTTGAAAATCTGGCCCCATGACTCATTTACAATTGTTTCCAGTAGACATGCAAGGCAAGGAAGGAGGTGGTTAGAATCAGAAGGTAAGAGTTAGACAGTATAACCTATGTACATAAGACACCATTTCATCACAGTTACATTCCACATACACTTCACATATGGACTACAACATAGCAACCATACAATGTAGTTCAGTACAATAGATAGTCAAGCATGTTATAGGAACCAACCACAACCTAGGATCCATGGCATCAGTGTACCTACTTAGCCACAGTATGGTCTAGGCTGCAAGTAATGCGAATGGTTCCACCTGCATATGAGGCCAAACATTGGAGGGAGGCCAGAGGATGGACACAAACCAGTAGGTTGGTTTTTCCAAACCAGAAGGCTGGCGTGAGAGAAGCAGCCAGTTTCTGCTCTGGTTTTCATTGGGACAATGTAATAGTCAATCACCCGCAACAGCTCTGAGCCTCACCTGGAATGATCTATGCTCTAACAGGGCCAGGATGTAGTCTGGCACCTTTTTTCTTGCAGTGCATTTGTTTATGAAGTGTGGAAGATAAAGTTGCCTGTGGTCACTTAGGTCCAGCCTGGTCAATTTTCTGTAGAGCTTGCAATGTTGGTTATCGTGGAGTGCATTTAGTACAAAGTGAACAAGCCTGTGTAAAGAACAGTTAAGCTCATTCCGGGTTGATTTATTGGCTCTATCATATAGGAAGCCCTCAAGTCCAGTAAGGATTAACTGGTGCCAATGGTAGCTAGTCCTGGTTTTGTAAAAATGGCATAGTGAAGTGGTTATGTGTAGTGGAGCCTGCCAGGATGCAACATAGTGTCACAGATTCCTGTATGAGAAAAGGGAATAAATGGTATTGAAATTGTCTTGTTTTTGAAGTAACTCTGCCACAGAATTCTGCAGTAGTGTGCTGCATCTTGGTGGGCTCCTCTATATGTAGTGATATTGGATACCAGTCCATTTGGCTTAGAGGGTAGCTCCAAATCACATGGCACTGGTTGCCAGTTGTGTCACCCCACTGGTTACCAACTGTGTTACTGCCCCCTTACCATTACCACTGCCATCTTTGCCATTGCCCTTTCCTGTTTCCATCACTTGCCCCTCTGTGTTGACTGGTATCACTGCACCCCTATTACCAGCTGTGTCACTGCCTCCCTGGTTGTCAGCTGTGTCACAGTTCCATTACCAGCTCTATCACTGCCTCATTGCCAGCTGTCACTGCCCTGTTACTACCATCACTGCCACCATTTCTAGGAATTTCAGGGCCCTAATTACTAGTGGTGTCATTGCCCCCACATTTCCAGTGGTGTCACTGGCTTCTCATTGCCAGCAGTGTCACTGCCCATCACACTGCCAGCTGTGTCTTAATCCCCTCATTTTCAGCTGTCATTGCCCCTTCACCAGCTTTGTCACTCCCGCCCATCAGCAGCTGTGTTACTTTCCAGACTGTCAGTGCCAGTTGTCACTGTCTCCATTACTAGCTGTAGTACAGCCCTCATTTCCAGCTAGGCCACTGACCCTCATTACTAGCTGTGTCACTGCCCCCTCATTACCCACTATGCCACTGCTCCCTTGTTACCAACTGAATCACTGCCCTCCTGTACCAGTTGCTTCACTGCCACCTTTACCAGCTACATTATTACCCCCATTACCAACTGTGTTACTCCTGCTATGGCTCTGTCTGCCCATTTCTAGCTGTGTTGCTGTCCCTTCCATTTCCAGTTGTGCCATTGCCCCGCCCCACATACAATCACACCACTCCACTACTTACCTGCACTCACCTGTCTGCATTGAGACATTGGTTGTGGGCCTCACTGCTCTGTTCTCCAGCTGACTTTGGATGATCCATGATCTCCTTCTGCTGCTCAGCATCAGCACCATCCCCTCTGACATCTACTGTAGCCACCACCCAACTCTGCCCCTGCCCCGGCCCACCAACACCACTGAAAAACACCCAGCCTTTGCTGTGCCACTGTAGCCTGTGTGCTTGCACTGCTGACTGAAATCGTCTACCTTGGTCCGAGTTCATGCTTCCCAGCTGCCATGCACACACCAGATATACAGCAGCAAGGTGTACCAAGCAGGCATGCGCATCTCCCTCAGTACTGCCACTCCTTTCCAGAGGAGTTATGAGGGGGGACATGTGTATAATAACTGGCAGCTCTGAGCCACCTGCTACTGATCAAAGGAAACACATGGCATGGGTGTATGAAGAGGGGATGGGGAAGATAACACAGGGAGTGCACCTGTGAGGGGCAGATCAGATCGGTGGGTAGTGAGGGGCTGGGGTACATCTTGTATGGAGGGCTTGAACATTTAAACATTGTTGTTGGCAATTAGGTGGCAGGACAAAAACAAGACTGCACAAAACACACATGGGCTTACCCTAAGTCATTTTTTATTCACTGTTAGGTGAATAGTGTATAGTACTTAGTCTATACTTAACTATGGCCTTTCTCTACTCCCACCCTCACTAGAGAAGCCGGGTGGTGATAGAGAATAGAATGCCCAGCACTAAAGGTGAGATGAGTGCTGAAGGAGGTGGAGAGGATGGTGTGAGCTCAAAAACACTCTGAGCATGGGTTGCTGGGAGAGGCAGGCTTATATTCGGATTGTGGGCGGAGTTAATTCCCCCGCATTGAATCTCAGGCAAAGCTCTCCCATATATTACACTGTTTACAGGTTTTAAGCACAACATTTGTAAGGGTCTCTTTGACAATGTCAGTGTGGAAAATAACTTCAGAATTACCAGTAGCTGTGTCATGTAAGATAGCCACACTTCGGGAACAGGAAGCTCCATAGGTGATGAAGTTTCTAAAGCAAGTCTCAGCCATGTGTGCCAGTTTAACAGATTGTTGAGCTACTTCATTATTTTCAATGGGAGGTTTACCCTGATTTCAAGTATAGCAGGGTACCAGCTATAAAAACAAGACCACAGTTTATACACATGCGCACACACACACACCCTTGTTATATAATATATGAGAACTTTTGTTTTTCTAGATTGTTTTTATTTGTTTCTGAATGCTTCCAGTCAGTAAGGTTCAAAGGCTCAGTTAGTAAAGAGTTCACTAGTACAGCTGCATATGATGAGTCAATCACGACCAATCTTAGGTCAGTGCATCTCTCTTCACTAGTCATGCTTGCATAGGTTTTCCATAGCATAACTTGACTCACTAATCATGCAGTTAAAGTGTCTAGATGCATAGGTATAGCCAGCCAGATAGTGCAGTGCTATAACTCACTACACCGGCAATCCAGTTTCAGGAACGGACACAGGTCACTTGGGGAAAGGCTGGGGAGGACGAACTGAGCATCCCAAAGATGGATCTCCTCCCTTGGGGAAGGGGGGAGCACAGAATTTCCCTACTTGATGGCCACATGGTACATGCTAAGTGACAGCACAGCAGGCACACATCACAAGGGTGAGAAGCAGCTGCTGGATGTCAAGCAAGCATGCATGCATGCCGTCACATGTGTGAGTGTGCCTCTTTGCATGCCATCACCCTGAGGGGAGTAAACTGGAGAAGAAAAGCCCCACTTTGCTGGTACAATGCAAGAGAGCAGAGAGTGACAGTGATAAAGCAGGGATACTGAATGAATTCACAAAAGAGGAAGTGGGGGAGGTGCCTAATCCAATTAACAGAAGCACTCTGGAGAGGGGGGTTGATCCCAGTCCTTTCACAGAAGAAAGGGTTCTGAAAGAACTCCTAAAACTGAAGGTGGACAAAGCAATGGGGCCAGATGGAATTGACCCCAGAATTCTAAAAGAATTAAGCAGAGTACTAGTGACACCACTGACTACACTTTTTAACAAATCATGGGAGGATGGTGTGGTACCTGAGGACTGGAAGTAGGTGGATGTGATTCCCCTTCACAAAAGTGGGACCGAGACAGAGGCAGGAAACTACAGACCTGTCAGTTTGACCTCTGTGGTAGGGAAAGTGATGGAATCACTTCTGAAGGAAAGAATTGTTGAGTATCTAGAAGCCAGTAGGGCACAGGACCCAAGGCAGCATGGGTTCACAGTGGGAAGGTCATGTCAGACGAATCTAATTGATTTCTTTGACTGGGTGACCAAAGTAGTAGGCCAGGGAGGGGCTGTGGACATGGCCTACCTAGACTTTAGCAAGGCATTTGACACAGTCCCACACAAAAGATTAGTAGTCAAATTAACCAGCCTGGGAGTGGGTCCCAAGGTGGTAGCCCGGGAAACATTGGCTGAACAACAGGACACAGAAGGTAATTGTAAATGGAGTCCACTCTGAAGAAAGAGGGTTACTAGTGGGGTACCGCAGGGTTCAGTACTGGGGCCAGTCCTTTTTATGTCTTTATAAGTGACATTGCAGAGGGACTGGAAGAAAAAGTATGCCTCTTTGCAGATGACACAAAGATCTGCAACAGGGCTGATACACAAGGAGGCGTGAAAGGATGAGAAGGGACTTGGCAAGGTTGGAGGAATGGTCAAGTATGGCAGCTTGGATTCAATGCAAACAAGTGCAAAGTAATGCACCTGGGAAACAAAACCCAGGGAAGATTACACAATGGGGGGAGGTAGTAACAACAACAAAAATGGAAAGAGACCTGGAGGTAATCATATCAGATGACCTTAAGGTTGGCAAGCAATGTGAGAAGGTGGTAGAGAGGGCTGGGGGGATACTGGGATGTATAGGGAGAGGTATCACCAGCAGAAAACAGGAAGTTGTTATCCTCCTGTACAGACAGTTGGTGAGACCCCATCTGGAGTACTGCGTCCAGTTCTGGAGACCCCATCTCCGCAAGGGCATAGACAGGATGGAGGCAATTCAGAGGAGGGCAACTAAAATGGTGCAGGGTCTGCAAGAGAAGCCATAAGAGAAGAGACTAAAGTAACTTAATATGTATACCCTTGAGGAAAGGAGGGAGAGGGGGGACATGATAAAAATGTTTAAGTACCTCAGTGAAATCAACAAAGTCCAAGAGGGTAGCATCTTTCAGAAAAAGAGATGTGCAAGAACAAGAGGACACGATTTGAAGATAGAGGGGGACGGCTCAGGGGCAATGTGAGGAAGTATTTTTTCACAGAGAGGGTGGTGGACGCATGGAACAGCCTTCCTGAGGAGGTTGTTGGGTCTAAAACTGTGGGAGAATTAAAGAATGCATGGGACAGACATAAGGCAAATTTTGTGGGGGGGTGTAGGAAGAAATAGGCTGTTGGTTAAATAGAATCTGCAGCTTATCCTCTAGGTAGGGAAATGGACAGACTAGGTGAGCCAAGTGGTCCTTATCTGCCATCAAAGTCTATGTTTCTATGTTTCCATGAACCCCCCTCAGACCCATGTATGACCAATAGGGTAGGCCACCCCACTACATCTGTGGTCCTGGGTAAGTGGTGGAAAACCTGTAAGTTTCTAAGATGGTCAGTCTGTGATAGGGGATGGAGGAGTGCCATCCAGAGGGGGCAGACCCAGTCCAGAGAAAAAACTCTGCAGGGAATCAAAAGATGCATAGATATGATTGTTTTCCTTTTACTGTATAGACTAGAGAGCAGCACTCATCCCATGAATATTTTACAAACATATGAACTTTCAGGACATCATTCGTTCTGACACCCTCACTGATGTTTCAAGACTAGGCTGAGATGATATTCAAATTCTCTTATACAGTTCTCAGCACTCATCCGCAAAAGTCTTTACACAGGTGTCTAGCACTGCATTTCATTTCTTCCATTGTGCTGCCCTTAATGTGGCTCTTGCACCTTTTTAATTGCCTACCCTTTTCTGTTCATTCTTTTCCAATACATCTCTGGTTCCATTCACGACTGGTTGGCAGGGCTTCCAGCTGTGGGCTTGTGGGCTTACTACATAACAGGTGGTGAAGGACCCATCAGAGGACCCCATGCTTGCATAAGGCCCTTGACGACCACTTCCCCCTCACCGGCCCCATGAGCACTACATACAGCTGAAAGGGTCACATATTCTGTCTACAGTTCTGTTGAAGTTTTCTAGTTAAACCTAAAACCTATACAGGACAACTGTTAAGCAATAAGGAATGACCAGGGGTTATGTTAATGTTCTAGTTAATCATCTCCAATGGGCATAATGTTGTCAGGGGGTGATTAACAAAAGCATTAAACCAACTATTGGCAGTACCTTTGTTATTTTAGGATTTTTGCAAGTTTTTCAAAGTAAATAGTCCATGTGCACTGAAGAAGAATGTAGTGGGCTGCTGCCTCCCATTCCTTTTTTTGAGCCAGGAGACAGAGGCTGGTATCACTGAGTTTGATCTCTCATGAGAGCTGTTGCCATGCCAATGAGCCTTGCAAGGAAGACTGTGTCTGTCTTGATTTTCCTAGGTCTTTTTTTAAATAACTGAATCCATCAGGGTGAGGGATAAAGAGTGCGTAAATATTTCACCGGGGTAATGTACACAGTCTGTAGTCAGAAGTTTTATTTGTTGTTGGTTTAAAAAGACAGATTAGTGTTCAGAAACAAGTACATTATTGGAGATGGATCTCGGCAGGGTGGTAAGTTATAGCTGGAAACTAACAACTGAGACTATCAGATAGGATAAAAGTAAAATGAGTTGAGCTTATTTGAAAGCTTTGGCTCTTTTTGTCTGCAGTTGGTGGTGCTTGAGTTTACTTTCTACAGGATAGACCATACATCAGAAACTTTTTTAAACAAGTAAAAACTGCTGCACATTCCTTTTCTTAAATTTCACTGGCTGCTGGCATTAGACTTCATTCCTTATGACTTTTAAGGTGCTTTCACACACAGGTTTCTTTACTCAAATGATCATTACCTGTGTGGCACCGTTGTAGTCTGTTCCAGTGTATATTGACTTTACACGCACAGCACTATTTCGGCAAACCCCCTCCTCTGTTTTCTGTCAGTTCATTCCTGCTTCCCCACTAGTCCAGGATTTTCCCAGGAGACAACACTGTTTCCGGAATGGCCATTATGCAAGGCAGGAGGCAACGGAACAAATCAGAGCAAACCACGCCAACCAGGGAACACGGTTCGGGCAAACAGTCACTGTGGAATCAGAACAAATGCATTTTGCTTACCAACAGAGGTAACAGTAAACTGTTTCTGTAATGGTCATTCCATTACAGAACTGGTAGTGTAAAAGCACCTTTAGTGTAAGGGCTGTTCTACATTTTGAATGTAAAATTAAGGGGTGTAGAATTTAAAAAATGTAGGAGGTTGCAGTACTTCTAATAGACTAATATTCAAGTGAACAGGTTCTGCAAGGACAATATTTCATCATATATAAAAGCCACAGCTTCTATTAATATGTTGTATTTTGACCTGCAACTTATATTCAAAGGTGGCTTCTA
The DNA here is from genome assembly GCA_016271365.2 of Neoceratodus forsteri. NCBI lineage: Eukaryota > Metazoa > Chordata > Ceratodontiformes > Ceratodontidae > Neoceratodus > Neoceratodus forsteri. Next base: position 327,733,973 of record CM028135.1, on the reverse strand, counting down.
TCTGAGGGAGGCTTTTATTAGAAGTATTCATTACGACCTGTGGTTTCTATTTGAGGGCAGCTACTATTTGATGAAATACAGTATATGCAAGCAATAATACCTGACAGGATGGGTGGTACTGGGCAATACTGGACTGCCCAGGGGCATAATGAGGCCCAATGCTGCAGGCGGAGGGCCTTATAGCCCCTGGAAGGTCTGGTATTGCCCATACTACCCACCCTGGAGGGTATTATTGCACTTAGAAAATAGGCTATAAGTAACATTGTTAAGAAAATTAAATAAAACTTTACAAAAAAGTATAATAAATGTTAAGAAAAATAAAAAAAATGTTTTCTTGTAAAGTAGTCCCTGTACTCCAATACTTGGCCAGTAGAGGGAACTGTTGTTAAGGAGACCCTGTTTCTGTTAGAGTCATAGCCTTTTCCATGGTTTCGTGGGAGTTGTAGGCCTCAACCATGCAGGGAGGCTGCAGCAGTCCCCAGTTGTAGATCACCCCAGGTGCTTCACGAATGGCCCTCTAGCGCAATCACTGTCGACGAGGGCAGCCAAGAAGGGAGGTGTATGGCCCAGATATAACAAGGCAGAGGAAACCGCATATATAAGAAGTTGTATGCCAAGTAGCCTTCCAAATGTTTAGCTATGTCCACTTACCAGTTCTGCAGGTAGACCAGAATACACAGAAGGGAACCAGAGGGCCAGCTGATGTATAGACGAGTAGAGATGGCACATCTGGAGCAGACTAGGCTGCAGGGAAGATGACCATGCTAAACAAACTTCCTGATCATCAATTGTTTGGTAAGGGCTCCATGCCTGGACCCACTCGATCACCACATAATGAGCCAATCCCAGGCAGCAGTAGGCAGGCAGAAGGAGCCTCTCAATGATACGGCACTCTGGCATGAAACCTCTACAGCCACAATCCAGTCATTGCAGAAGGACCATCCAACACTCACAGTCCATCCAGGAGCGCTAAGTCCACAGAAGCAGGGAAGTTAATAAATAATAAGAGCTTCTGCCAGATCTAAAAAATGAGCACAGCACATCTAATGTAAAACAGCATTCAGTGGGCCAGTAATCAGGGAGGAAGACTCTACAGAAAAGATTTGGATATAGCCAGTCAGGTGCCCTTAAGAAGGTGAGGGAATAGCATACTTAGCTCCTTGGAAGCCTCAGCTGGAGATTCAAAACCCTGCCGTTCCCCTTCATAATGAACTTGTAACAAGGCAGAGTACCGCATCCTGAGGTGAATACCAGCAACTAGAATCTTTGGGACTATCGGATGGAAGTTGCACCTCTTCTGGTGCACAGTTGCTGGCAGGTCCTGAGCAATCCAAAGTTTTTATTAATTTTTATTTTAGTCTTTGGTAACCGGGTAAGGCCCACTAGGCACAAGTGCCTGTTTTCAGGGGTGACCTGGGAGCACTGGGTGGTTAAGTGACTTGCTCAGAGTCACAAAGTATGCAAGTGGAGGTTGTGAGAATCAAACTCAGGTCTGGACGGCTAGATGTATCAAGCTCATTCACACCTTGTTCCTCTAACCTCTAGGCTATACTGCCAGCCCTCAGCCCCTTCCCATGAAATCTCCTTAATATCCCTGGTTTTGATGAGCAGGTGTTGTTTGCCTAGGAAGTTTAAACAGCAAAAAATAAAATGTCATGGGGCAGCACCAGGGGCAGGCATGGGGCATAGAAATCTGTGAGCCCATTCTATAACATGTGCGGGGCCGTTGGGTGAAGGCCCTGCAATTTTTTCACACAATTTCTGTGTGAAAAGAATGGAGTTGGAGCCCTCATCCCATTCTGGCAATCCCAGGATGACAAGATTGTTGCGCTGACTGTGCACTTCAAGGTCTTCCAACCACTCCTCGAGTTTTTTGCAGCAGTGCCAAAGAGTGGTACATTCCAGGTCAGCCTTAGCCCTCCAGTCTTCCAAGGAGGAGGTGAGGCTTTCATTGTCTCCTACCCAATGGGACAATGCTTCTACCGATCCCCGGAGCTGCTGCAAGGAATTGGTAATGGTAAGCAAAGCTGTCTTTAGTGGTTCGATCTCCACTAGAAAATGTTCCTCTGTGAGTGCCCCAGCAGTGGTAGTTGATTTACCAGCTGCTTGAGACTTAGGCCACTTGGAGACCTTATCTGGGGTAGCTGGTGGGGTATGTTTCAGGGCGGATTTTTCATGTCCACATCCATGCTGAATTGCAAGACTGGTCATAGTTATATCAGCTGAGATTCCCTGCAATCCAGATAACAAATAAGCTTGAACTTTTAAGCATTACCGGTAAAAAAACCGAGCGTTTGGTGATTGGAGGGCAGGAGAGATGCGGAGATGTGTCTGATCAGGCAGCCATCATGTGACCTCTCATCAAGGAATAGTAACCTAGCACACTCCTCCTCATGACAGATTTTCTCTTTGACATAGACTATCAAGCCCTCTCCCTTGGCATTAGGCTTTTCCTTTCAGTATATTTTATATGTGGTTTCCTGACAAAAGTTGTCATGGGACACACTAGGGAGAAGGCTGTACTGGACCTGATCTTGTCCAACTTTGAGCATGCTCTGGATGAGAAAGTGGAAGTGCCACTTGCAGGTAGTGACCACCACATGGTGTGGTCCCACCTGGACATGGGGAGGGGGTTGGTTAGGACCAGGACAAGGGTTTTGGTATGACGGCTGAATTTGGTAGATGGTAAAAATTCTAGTATGACACCTTGCTGGGATCAAAATGGGGATGGGTGTGGAGCAGAAATGGGAAACAATAAAGGAGGGACAGATGGAAGCCAATAGTGAGTGTGGCAAAATCAAAGTAAAAAATCTAAGGTCAAGAAGCCCAGCTGGTTCGGCAAGGAGGTGGTAAAAGCAGTAGGCAACAATAGGGCAGCCTTTCAGAAGTACAAATGTACTCAGGAAGAGGAGAACAGGGCGGGTTACTCTGTTAAATCAAGGGTGGAGAGCAGAGCAGCTAGAGTGGAATAGACTACAAGGGAAGTGCAGCTAGCACAGGGGTTAAAAACAGGAGAGAGGGCCTTTTCCCAATACATAAGGGAGAAAAGGAACATAAAGGATGAGGCAGATCAAAGAAGTAGGGCAGTGTGGCAGAGAGTAGGGCAGAGAAAACAAAGGTACTTAACAAGTATGTCTGTTCAGTCATCACTAGAGAGAAGGAAGGACCAGTGCCACAAGGGAACAGGAGGGTGGGGACCAGGAAGAGAGAAGTCACGGACAGCATAATTCAAGCTGATAGAGTACTTAAGGGTCTAATGGCCCTGAAGCTGAATAAACCCCCAGGGCCAGATGGCGTTCACCCCAAGTTCCTAAGGGAACTGGCAGAGGCTCAGGCGGGCCCCATGGCAGACCTATTTAACACCTCTCTGGAGTTGGACAATGTGCCCAAAGACTGGAAAACTGCACATGTGGTGCCTCTCCATAAACGTTGGCCAATAGATGAACCAGGGAAACTACAGGATGGTCAGCCTAACTTCAATAGTGGGCAAGTTGATGGAGACCATTCTGAAAGAGAGATTGGTGAGCTTTCAGGAGGATAATGGGCTCCAGGACATGAGGCAGCATAAGTTTGTATTGGGGCGGTCTTACCTGACTAACCTAATTGATTTCTTCGACTGGGTCACCAGGACAGTGGACAAGGACCCAAGCATTTGGTGTCCTGCATCTGGACTTCAGCAAAGTCTTCAACTCTGTGCCTCATAGGAGACTGGTCAGGAAGTTGGAAGACCTGGGGGTGGGGCTAAGCTTGTTGGGTGTGTCAGAAGTTGGCTACAAGACAGAAGTCAAAAGGTGGTAGTCGGGGGGAATTCTCAGAAGCAAAACCTGTGACCAGTGGGGTTCCACAAGGCCCAGTACTTGGCCCAGTGTTGTTTAACATCTTCATAAGTGACATCACAGATAGAATCAAGGGTAAGATCTGCCTGTTCGCAGATGACACAAAGCTCTGTGGGAGGGTGGACATGGAGAAGGGGAGACGGGAACTCAGGGAAGACCTGGCTAGGCTGGAAAAGTGTTCTGGCATTTCGCAACTGGGGTTCAATGTTAAAAAGTGTAATGTTATGCACTTGAGCATGAAAAACACAGGGACCAGATACTGGTTGGGTTGGGTGGTGTGCAGGTAACCAGGTAAGAGGAAGAAAAAGGACCTGGGTGTAAGTATCATGAGTGGCTTGAAACACTCGACACACTGCAGAAAACTGCAGCCAAATCAAATTGGATGCTAGGCTGCATAGCCAGAGGAATTACCAGCAGGAAGACGGAGGTTATCCTGTCACTGTATAGGTGTCTAGTGAGATCAGACCTAGTGTACAGTGTGTAGTATTGATGCCATTATCTTAAGAAGGATATCAGCTTGCTGCAAATGATCCAGAGAAGGGCAGCCAAGATGATTTAAGGGGAGCAAGGCACCACCTATGAGGAGAGGCTCACAGGGCTTGACATGTACTCTCTTGAGGACAGGAGGTGGGCATATGATAAAGGTTTTCAAGTACCTTTAAGGTATAAACAGGGTGAACACTGAGGGCCTCTCCAGCCTTAGGAGAAAAAGAGAACACCATGAGAAGCCGCCTAAAGATGGTGGAGGGAAGGTTCATGAGGGAGATAAGGAGGCACTTTTTCACCAAGAGATTGGTGGCCAAGTGATATAAGTTGCCAGAGGAGGTGGTATCCCTATAAATGGTGGATGGATTCAAGAAGGGATGGGATAAGGTGGGGGGAGTTGCAGGTAGAGTTGGGGTGAGAGGGGGAGGGGCATTTGAGAGGGGTCAAGGAGATATCACCCAAGGAAACCTCCTCCCCCTACTGGTTGACTGTGCCCCAGTCTACCCCCTACTAGACTACTGTGTCCTGTTCTACTCCCAGGTATCCATCTCACTGCGCTCCAAACTTACTACAGTTTACAACAGTATTTGCAGATTTGCACTCTTGTCACCTTTCTCCACACATCAATGCACCCTTTACCATTCCTTAGGGTGGCTTCCCCTCCAAGGCCACTATTTATTTATTTATTTATTTATTGAGAACTAGGATTACAATAACCTTTGAACCAGGGGATCTTTTACAAATGTTTCGTGTTGAACAAGGAGTGGTACAACAAATAAGGGTACAGACATGGTAGCTGCAGATTACAAAATCACAAGGTTACAGGGCTAGACAAATTGCAAAAAAATTAAGCAGTCAGAAATATGACTTAGTAAAAATAAATGCAAAGGATAGGGCTGAAAATGCAAGGCGAGGGGTTGGGAGAGGTGATGAGAGAGGGGAGAAAAGGGAGGAAGCAGCAAAAAAGAGGGTACATGGAAAACCAGTGGACTTGGAGAGTCAGGGAGGGTGAAGAGGAAAGAGAGAAACAGAAAATAGGGGGGAACGGGGGACAAGGGGAGAGGGCGACGACAAGAGGAGGAGTAGTGAGGGTGGGGAGGGGTGTATAACAGGGAGTGAAACTGAAGGCAAGAGGTCAGAGAGAGGTGAGTGGGAGAGAAGGGAGGGAGGAGGAGAGATGGGGCAAATGTGGAGGTATGAGAGAGCAGTAGGAGGGAGGTGAGAGAGGAGGTAGAGTTGAATGGAGAGCAAGGCAAGAGGCTGGCCTAGGTAAAGCAGTCACCATGACTTTGAGCAAGTCTGTGTTGACTAAGCTTAAGTTTGAAAGTGCTAAGTTTAGGTTCATCATGGACATCTTGGGGGAGACAGTTTAGAAGAGTGGGTGTTCTATAAGCAAATGTCCACTGGGCGAGAGAGGTTCTGGAGAAAGGAACTAGGTATGATTGCTTAGAAGATCTCCCTGTATACCTTGTTTTAGGTGCTGGCAAGATTAAGGCCTCAGTGAAAGGGGGAGTATGACTATGCGCTTGGCTGCATCATTGATAGTGCCATTAGAGGGGAGAAACTATCACCTTATTCATCCCTAATCAAGCATAGGGTTGCTCCCAGGTGCCTCAGGGAATCCTCTGTCCCACCACTGGAGGGTCCCAGGATTTCTACGGTCCTGGGAAGCAAAGCCCTGTCCATCACTGCCCCCACTCTGTGGAACAGACTCCCTGCTTCCCTCTGCTCACTGGACTCCCACCTTACTTTTAAAATTTGCCTCAAAGCCTGGTTACAGTCAGAAGTCACTTGTTCCTGCTCCTCAGGCTGACCTCATAACTTTGTCCTCCCCTCACTCTAGGGCCTCGATTGCATCCCTTCCCCAACTAGGGTGCACCCTTGTATGCTTTATTAATCACCTAGCACTTCCGGCACTTATTACTTCTCCTAAGTAGCTGCATTTATGTGTTTATATAATGACATTCTGACATGTAAGGAATTTGTAACACAACTTGTATTTGTAACAGAACTTGTATTTTTTTTCTCTGTTTAAACCATTGTATCTTGTACATTTTCTGATGTCTGTAATCTTATGCTCTGCCTACCTTCCTGATATAACAAAATTGTTTTGTACACTGCCTGTATTCTCATTGTGCCATCTACCTGGCCTGGGTCATGCCTGAAAATGGTCCCTTGGATCAGTGCAGCTACCCGGATAACAAATAAATAAATAAATATAGGGAGGGCGGCAGTTCCCTTTGTAAACACAGTGGAAACTTCACATATGTACAGACTGGATAGACTGTAAGGCTTTTACCTGCTGGCACATTTGTATGTTCTTATGTTGCCAGGTACATTTAGGTTCCAGTTATTGTCCTGATAGCCCACATTTCAGCTATTGTCACTATATCTAACTGTTCTATAGTGTATGGTGGAATACGATTGTGTATGGAAATCCACACATCACAAACATCATTCTGCTTCAGCAGTGACGTCCTCACTAATGCAGAATTACTTTTTGTTCTGTGTTAGTGAGGATGTCACAATGCAACTGCCCCCACTAGTGTCATTCATAGGACAGGGGGCTGTTGGCGACTCCTGTGCACAAGCTGGCCAGCAGGCTGGAGAGACCAGGCATGCGGGTCTCTGGCGGCAGATGCTGGCAAAAAAATGTAAGTGATCCTGTTTTAAGGCACCATACACTATATAGAACAGTGTATGGCCTCCCAAACAACATGGCAACTCTTCCCCCTCGTGTTTTCTATGATGGCAGAGGGACCTCTCGAACTTCGCTCATGAGGTCATTAGCCATCATAGAAAACACTCAAGTGAAGAATTGCTTTGTTGTGTATGGGAGGCCACACACTATCCTATATGTAGCCATTTATCTGTGAAGTTCTTCCGTTTTATTCCCTAGACTCCATGCATTCATACTAATGTTCATACTAAGGTAGTTTCAGGAGCATGATGACATTAGCCCATATGTGCTCCTATCGATAATATTTTAAATTTTAATTCCTCCTATTAATATGAATTTATATAATGTATTCTTACATTCTGTTTTTGTTTTATTAATTATGTTGTCTAATGGCAGTGAGTTCCAGGGGTTAACTATCCTTTGTGGGGAAAATGTTTGTTTGTTTTTTAAGTGTTAAATGTTTGTTCTGCAATTTGAAGTGGGCGCTGTTTGTCTCTGTTGTTTTGTTTGAATTTGATGCCCAACTCACATGTCATGTAGGGGCAATTAATAATACTGTTCATAAGGAGTAAGTCATCTAGTTTCCAGTGGCATTAGATTCAGCTCCTTAAGTATGTTCTGGTATGACCAGTCCTTAAGAACAGGGCTAAACTTTGTGAGTTTTCTTTGTACTTTTTCCTAGTTGATTTATATCCCCTTTCCTACAGGGACACCACACCTAGAAGACGTAGTCCAAATGTGGGCAGATGTAGGCTCTATAAAGTGGGGCTAAGAATGTATGATCTCTAGAGCAAATGTTTCTTCTTATTGCCCACATAATTTTATTTGCCTGTGTGATTGATTCATTTGTCTGTTTGGTACATTCCAGGTCATTAGTAATAATTACACCTAGGTCTTTTTCATCAGCAGTGTGAGATAACATTTTACCACACAGGTTGTAACAGTGATTTTGGTTTTTTAATCCAAAGTGCATCACTTTACATTTGTGTAGATCAAAATCCATCTCCCATAATGATGCCCTTACATCCCTTTCTACTTGTTCTTCTTTTCTCTTCCAGACTTCCTATCATTGCTGACTTTCGAAAGTTTGCTGTTTCTACATTGTACTCTGCATGCTTCCCTTTTTTTTCCATGCACTGTGTGTGCTGGGGGAGAGCCTACTTAGCTCCCTCGGTGTGTTTGTGCATGTTCCTGTGCTTTGTTACTGACGCTCCCCCTTTCCTATTTTAACTACTTGCTAACTTGTTCATCTAGCTTTTGCCCTAATTCACTGGTTTCTCCCATGTTAAGATGCAGGCCTTCATTTGCAAGCATCCTTCTATCATCCCAGATGGATCCCCAGCCCTCAGAAAAGTGGTACCCCTCCTCTTTGCACTAACTCTTTACCCACTTGTTGAATTCTATTATTTTAATTATCTACGCTGTTGGCATGTGGCACTGGCAGCATGTACAAGAAGGCTACTGTATCTGCAACTAACCTCAGCATACTACCTAGTTTTCGGAAACTGTCTATAACCTCTTCTACAATGCTATTCACCAGGTTATTGGTTCCTAGGTGTATCACGTTATCTGCCCCCCCGCCAATCAGCCCATGTCTCCAGCAGGGGAATTATCTTTTTTGTGGCCACCCCGAAAGACATAGAATGGATCGCTCCTCCTAGTGAGAGTTGCACATCAGCCTTTCTTCCCTCTAACTATGAAGTCTCCTATGACTATGGTACCCTTCTTTCTCCCTGTGGTACTGCCTGCTCTCTTCCCTGCTGGTGCCATACCTTCTGGGGTCACAACAAATTCTTCCTTGCTGGGGCAGTCATCCTGAAGTGAATCTGCTCCTGGCATGAATCGATTATGGGTTTTTACCCCATGCAGAGTTACTACTCAGATGCTGCACTTCAGCCCTGAGAGTAGCTAATTCTGCACTGAGGGCCATCACCCATCAGCCCCCTGCAAACGGGGCATCCACCAACCTTCCAGGGCACCCTATAGAAGAGTGCTGAGCCACAACCCCTACAGCTGACCAGCTGACCCTAATAACCTGCCTCAGTGAGTATGTTATACTGAGTGTGGAAAAAAGCACTTAAACTTGTGGTACTTGTATGAGTTGTGCAACCCACACTGTAAGCTCTCTACTGCTTAAAAAAGTTGTCCTTTTATACTTCCTGGTGCCATATGACCCTACCTACAAAGGTTTCTTGATCCAATTAGGATCTTAAATTTAGAAAGAATCATCTGGATCCTCAGATTAAATTAAACCCCTTTCTACCCCTAAATGAATACACTTTACCTTTACACCATAAGGTCTATTATTACACACACATTCACACACACACACACACACACACACACACACACACACCTTTCTGGCCCAAATTAAACTGCCCTTCTATAAAATTACAGATATGCCCCTCGACAAATTGCACACTACTCTCTGCTCTTGCAGTGAGTGATGTGGTAATTTGTGGACTGACTGGTTTGTAATTTGTGAAGAGTTGAAGAGTTACAGCAGTGGTATCCATTTGCCAGCAAAAAAAAAAACTGCATATAGTTGTTTAACAAAAATGTATTTCTGGCACCTTTAGATTTAAAATCAGTGAATTTTTAATTTCTTCAGATTAAAAACAGCTCTTGTTACTAATTTCAAAATTAATGACTCCAGGCAATAGAGAAGGCAAGCATTATAAATTTTTAGAAATCTCTTCCCTTGCGGTTACTTTTTTACTGTACACACTAAATTCCTACTGTGCATGAATATGATGGTGTTGGCACACATTTCTGGTGATAAACAGCACAGCATTACACCAAGAGATTTAATTAATTCATGGTGGCCAAGTGAACAGGAAGATTTAAAGATACAAAAAACACATATCTCAGTTCAGGAATTACAACAAAATGAAAAGAAAGTGAACATAGTGTTGGTTTTGCCAGACAAGTGATTATAAAAAAAGCTATATGCTGATGTTTTTGCAGTAACAGATACTGCTTCCTTAATTCACACAGAGAGTGTGACAGGTACCAGTAATCTGCTAACTATAGTCCACTGGTTTCCTAAAAGGAACAACTGTGCAAAGAAGCAACCTTCTGGCAGTGGTTAGCCGCCAACTGCTTGACACAAGAGATCTCTTAGCATGTTAAGGCTTTCACATTTACATAACCTTAGAAGCAAGGATTCAGTGTGACTTTAGACACTGACTGCAGCACAGTACATCTAAAGAAGGGACGAAAGAAGTCAGATGGTCATTTAGGAAGCAGGAACTCAAACAAAGGGCAATAGTTATATGGTGTGTACACACATTCTGGGCTTTGGCACCATCATAGCATCCATGTGTGAAGTGCAGTGTTGTAGTCATTTCCTGTGCATCCACACATAGGAGCTGTGGAATGGTGCAGAAGCTGTTGTTATGTGTAGGGCAAATAGCTCTTCTTGCCACCTGAACAGACTGAGACAGACAAAAGAGCTTTGGAGAAAATGACTGCAGTCATATTTTTATTTAACCAGAATAATAACAGTCACAGCCAGTCAGTGTGATGTGCGCAGCAAGGTAGTCAAGGTTGGTAATCATTAATCAACTCATTAATATAATGGTTTTCCCTTACCCTCATGGGAGCCAACTGATTATCCCCCCTCAAAGGATGCTGCAATGCCCCTGGCAAGTGTGTGAAGAGGCTGCCCATCTGGCTGCCTCTTTGAGGGAGGAAGTCTAGCCATCCAGCCCAGATATCATGACAGCCTCAGGGTGATTTTCTTGCAAGACACACTTCATCCCCTGTCACTCCCTCTGTACAGACCTTCTGATGCTACCGTGCTGACCCTTAGTACATGACCATGACAATTTATCCTGGGCCCTTCCTGCAGTACTATATCATATTCATCCTTACTGGATAAGGCAAAAACCAGAAAACCCTGTGGGGGGAAAAAACAGGAACATTTCTTCTTGACCCCCAAGGTGATCCTCTCTATTGGGACAGTGAGCTCATAATACCCTACCAGTTCAGTGAGGATTGGGTGGGTTCTGACTGTAGGGAGATGAACAGAGAGAGGGAAAGAAACTCTCAGGTTGTTTTAATTTATTTCAAAGCTTCTCCCCTCCAAAACCTAGCCACTTGCCCCCTGGGGACACCTATCTGCCTACCCCTGGCCTTGATGGGTGTCTACCTAACTATCTCACCTGCCAGCTCTGGTATCAGTCAGGGCCATATCCATAGACAAAGGCTTGTTTGTGGCTATTCGTTGCAGGTGCCTATAAAGTGTTTCAGGCAGCCTGGCTCTTCCTTCCCCTTGTGTTTTTATTTATGTTCCACTGCTGACTTCCTACACTGCAAGTGCATTACTTCAGGTGGTATGGAGTGTTTACATTGGACTTAAAGGAAAACTACACCAAAAACTTGAAAAAATATATGCTGTGCAGAGTGTTTTAATTTGTATGTGAAGCTCTAGTGTTTCCTTCCCCCTGACTGGTATTATGAGTTTTTCCTAAATTAGCCTGCTAGCTTTAGGGTAGTTTTACGACCCCTGGAGATCTCCATATCAAATAGGTTTATTGCATTTCTTTGTCCTACAATGCACCTTGTTTCATGTAATGGTGATGTAGCAGAGCCCAATAAATCCAGCAGAAAGCATTGCATTACAATCAGTTCACAACAATAGAGATGGCTATATTTTAAAATCTGTAGAATTCAGCTTGGTGACCACCCTCATCCTAAAGGTTTTACTGTCCTGAAAACTTTGCTGCTGGTAATTTTTGTGCAGCTTGTAAAGCTTCCAAGATATTTAGTTTGTTTGGCATGTGTGTGCTGAATGTTGGGTCTCTCTTACATCACAGTCACGTGAGGCAAGATGCACTGTGGGAACAAGAAATACAATTACACTATCAGGTATGAAGATCCCCAGGGGTCGTAAAACTAGTATAAAGCTAGCAAGCTAATTTGGGAAAAACTCCTAATACCAGTCAGAGGGAAGGAAACACGAGAACTTCACATACAAATTAAAACACTCTGCACAACATATATTTTTTCAACTTTTGAGTGTAGTTTTCCTTTAAATCTCCTCCTGCACCATATCAGATCCACACCACTGCAGTTTCACAGTGCTTCCATGCTCCCAAACATGTTTAACCTTATCCTCTGGCAGGCGATCAGCTACTACTGCAACACACACTGGTGCAGATGCTCAGTGTAAACAGGACTATAGAAACACAGAATCTGATGGCAGAAGAAAACTGATAGACCAGGCTGGTCCACTGGTGCTGAGGGTTGAGGCACTGGATGCCACACCTCGCATCATGCCAGCGACCCATGTTTGGAAGTGAGTTCAGGCTGCCAGGGGTCAGCATAGGGGAGGGCTGGGAGCAGATTGTAGTGGTCAGTGGGCTGCTCTCCTGTCCCGGATTGGGGAAGCTAGTCATCTCGCTCTTGATTGACACCCAGTACAGGCTGTATGTCAGATCAAGGGAGGCCTGGAGTACTGACATATGTCAGGAGGGTGGCAGGAGCATGTAATTTCCGTTAGTATGCGTGCGTCTCCACATATGCATGCTTGCCTGTGTTTGCCACTGCTCTGAGAGGGAAGGGAGAAAAAACGTAAAGTCCTATGTCTCCCTGTGGCCATTAGTGATGGTCTCTGAAGCCAAGGAATCCCACTCCTTGTGGATCCCCGAGGGAGGAGAGGATGCTTTGGTTGGGAAGTGGAATAGGACCCCATGAAAGGTACAGCTGGCCACGGAGAGGCAAACAGCTATATGAAAAAAAAACAAAAGAAAACTGGTAGACCATTAAGTCTGTCCACAGGCAAGCAATAATACCTGACAGGGTGGGTAGTAGTGGCATAATGAGGCCTGACACCACAGGCAGAGGGCCTTATAGCCCCTGGAAGATTCAGTATTGACCTCCCTGCCCACCCTGGAGAGTATTATTGTGCTTCAAAAATGGGCTAGTAAAGAAAAAGAATAATGTTTAAAATGTTTTTCTTTAATTTTTGGTGTTTATATATATGTTTGCAAAAAAAGTCCATAGTTTGTGTTTTGCCCACTAGATGGTGCAGCGAATGTATACTTGTTTCAGTCCTTGCTGGTTTCCTTGTCTTATGAAAAAGGTCTGTGTCTGTGTGTGCCATTTATTTGTACTGATCCCTCAATCCCCCACCCCGCCACCGAGCAAACAAGCAGACACTATTTTTTATTCCCCCCAATACAGCAAGTGTATAGAAAAGCAGCTTCATTTGAGCTTTATTTTTACAAGAACTGCAGGTTTAATAGTCAGCGGCAGTCAACGAGCAGCTACCTGGAATATGGTCGAGCAAGAGCCCAAATGGCTGTGCAAGAGTTGCATGGTGGAAATCACTGTTTTGGAGAAATGCTGGGATGCTCTGTCAGGCAAAATGGGAATAAACTATAAACTGTAAGTAGTATTTTTATGATGGGAGAGCAATTTCAGTGTTTGGCCGGCTGCAGCACCGTATCTGGAGATGGGATTTCTGTCGTCAGCAGCATTGTACATGGGACTGTTGGGTCAAGATTGGAACAAAGCAGGTATTGTTTGAAAGAATTCACAGATGGAAAAAAAATAGAATCCGAGTGGAGTCAGCGTTAGGGACAAAACCTATGGAACTGGTGTTTGCAAGTAGCGCTGAGCATGCAACGTGCTAGTGCTACTGACTTAAAAAGAAAACTTTTTTTCATTGGGAGAACTGTTAAATGGGAAGAGTCTGTGGTGGAAAGTGAGCTGCTAATGTATTTGGAGAATCTGCAGGGGGGGCCTTCTGTCATAGGGGGAGGCTAGCACTGAACTAGGGAGCATTGGGGGACCGGTAACACTCGCTAAGTGAGAGAAAAAAATGGCGTTGATTTAAAATTTTTTGGCCAATGAGTAAACAGTGTGGACGTAAGGACAGGTTAGGTGGTGATGAAGTCTAGTGACTGGCACTTTTTATTTTCGGGGCATCTATTGAAAGTTAATGTACCCCCCTGGCAGGGGTACTAGCCAATCAGAACCCAGCAAATAAAAAGCTAATTTTCTAATTATTATTATCTTACACTGGAACTAGTGTTACAGTGGGTTATTCACCCTGCCTTTCTTCTGTTACCTCCCTTTACCTGGTTCCCCCAAGTGGTACTATGAGTTTTTTGGCCTTGTCCCATCCATGCTTAAGCCTGCTAACAGTCCTTGCCCCAGCAATCTCCACCAGTTATCTGTTCTAAGGCTCCACCACCCTTTCAGTAAAGAAGTACTTTCTCACATCTTTCTTGAATTTGCCTCCCACTAATCTCCAGTTTTTCCCCTCATGACTGCATCTGTTTCTAACAAACAGATCTTCACAATTTACCCTGTTTATACCTCTTTAAAACATATTCATCTCAGTCATGCCCCCGTCTCCCATTTGGTCTCCAGCAAGTACATGTTCAAGGCTGTCAGCTATTCCTTATAGGATCTACTGTATACTGCTGCCATCTATCATTTTTGTGACCCTATGCTACACTAACTCCATCATATAGTTAATACCATATCAACATGTGAATAGGAGGTGTGGTATAATTTTTCTTGTTTACCTAAAGTGATCTTGATTGGCAGTGAGTATCACTACATTGTGACCCAATAACAATTCAGAAATTGGATCCTAGAAATACTCCTCCCTCCTTCTCACAGGTCCCCAAATGCTGGTATGTAGAGACAGGGAACTGTACAAGCTGCATAATGTGCACTACATTATGAGCAGTAAATTACTTATTTTTATTAATTAGGGCTGCTGTGTTTCGTAGCTCAGTCCTTATTGGGGTCAAGATTGGGATTAGAAGGTGCCCTGTGCTATTGGAAAGAATTCCTGAAAATAAAAGACAAAGGAAACTGCACATCATATCATCCCATATCATTGATAAAGTCACATCAGAAGATCTTTTCCAAACTTTTGGCTTCAGGTCTGGACAAAAATCTTCCTACTATAATTTTTTTGGCTCAGTCAGGTTTCATAAAAGATTGACAACTTAACATTAGAAGTACACTAAACCTCACTGAGGCCCAAAAAGATAACAATCACCTTTAGCTAACCTTAGAAGCTGAAAAGGCATTTGACAAGATTGAGTGGGATTATAGTAACACAGTTCTGCCTACTGGGATGTGATCTAGGTTCAGAGGCTGAGTTTAACTTCATCATTCTCCTTCTTCCCATGAGTGTATTAATAAAGGAATAATGTACGACATGGTATGTGTCCACATCATGCTTCAGGTGGCTGGGCATGAGGCCACAGGCTGAGTACGTCCAACACCCGAGAAGTGATGTTATCCAAGTATGACAAACACCCTTGAATGCATTATTCCTAATATACAATGGCTCATTTGTATAAAAAAATTAAAAAAAGATTAAGAAGTTTATTACACGTGCATTTGTTGTCATATTTTCAGTGGGTAGGCATACTAACAAAAAAATAGTGCCAATTGTTTCTTGTTTTGGCCAGTAGGTGGAGCTGCTGTACTGTGTGGCTCTGTTGCTTTGTCCACCAATCCTTGCTTCTATCATGTACAAAAAAGTTGTTGTTTTGAGGTCCCACAATCTTCCTGCCCCCCCCCCCATTGCTCTCTGTTTTTATGTTTCTTGCTGTCTTGCTGTGCTGCTTCTGGGAAGTTGAAAGCTGTCCACACATCCACCATCATGATGCTCATTGCTGACTGTGATGGCTGTCTGTATGCGGTTCTCCTGGTGCAGTTGCCATCTGTTTTGTACCAGGAAGAGAAAAAGAAAGGACGTAATGACAAACACAGCACTGAGGGTGAGTAAGAATCTGACTGCGCTTTTTAACAGAGACACTCAGTCTGTCTGGGGAAGGTGTGGACAAGTGCCTTTTCTTCAATGGACCACCGACCACAATGAGTATGCACTGTTTGAGCTCGGAGCTAGGATGGGAGTGGGGACAACCAATTGCGATGTCAGCTTTTGTGTCTTAAATTACTTTAGAAATACAAGGGGAGAAATCAAAAATATAAAGATCTGCACAAAAAGCCTGGCAGTGGGAGGGAGGGCTTTATTTCTGGGTGCGAGTTCGGAGATGGAGTACTGAAGCCAATTGCGATGACGGCTTCTAGGACATGGACTAAGGAGTGGTGTTTCTGCATTTAATGCTATCATTTGTGTGCTGGGACTAGATCATTGATGTTATGCTGGGATAACATCACAGGTACAGCCCCAGATTGACCAATCAGAGACCAGCATTATTTCTTGCCATTGTATAATACCAATTTTTCTTAGAAGATCCAAGTATTGTGTGGCACAAGTTAGGGGTGCACACTTTCTTCTCTTCTTTTTTCACTTAATATTGAGCCTTTGTCCATTGCCACTAAATTAAAGAAGCCATAGGGTTTCATTGGTTGATAAAGTATAAAAAATGTGTCTGTATGCCGATAACATTATACTATATATTGTACAACATGTAAAGTTCACTGTCCTTTAATTTTCACTGTGTTCGCAGATCTAGCAAAAGCACTAAATTAAAAGGACAGTGAAATAGACTGGCCCAGTGGTGTGGAGGGCTGAGGCACCACTGCCTTACTTCCTGCCATGCCAACAACCCGTGTTCATGGTGCGAACCGGTCACCAGGGGTCGGCCAGGGAGAGAGAGGATCGAGCATCTGGAGAACAGCTCTCCTCTCCCTTGTAGGGGTGGGACCAGAGACTGGTGCATGCCTGGCCTCTAGCAGTGGACTGTGCACCGGCTCCAAAAGACAGGTGGTGGAGACCGAGCAGATGCCCAGCATGCCACATGTGGAAGCATGCATGGCTCAGCCATTGGCATCACTACACACCTCGGCTCCATACTCGGGGGTGGGAGAAATGGAGGTCGAAAAATCACCGACCGATGGGATGATGCTGGCTCCCCTCAGGTGCTGCACCTGGCAAGCTAGTAACCCAATGCCAGAGGTAAGTTCCAGCGGAGGCCAAGGTGGTAGGGCTAGGGGGGGCATTGGAAGGGGGCCAGTCAGTGGCAGAGAGAGAGAAATAAAGTAAAAAAAAGACAATGAAATAAAAAAAAACACTGTGCTTACAATGGTGTACAATTACAGATGATCATCAGGGCGCTAAAATTAACGGATGTGAATACATTGCCATAGATGATTCTTAGAGAAGAATGAAAGCCACCACCCAACTAATAGGGACCCTATTAATTCAGTGGTGGCTGTCATTTTTCTCTAAGATTGCTTAAACATACATAAATAGGTATTGAAAAATGTCCCGATAGACTTGTATGGGGTGTGTCCCCATGCTCTCCCAGCTTAGATGTCACAAAATGTCTGAGCACGGAGGTGGGGCTGGTGGACCATAGAAACATAGAAACATAGAATTTGATGGCAGATAAGGACCGCATGGCTCACCTAGTCTGCCCTTTTTCTTACCTAATGGATAAGCTGCAGATTCTAATTAGCCAACAGCCTACTTCCTCCTACCCCCCACTAGAACTGCCTTGTGTCTGCCCCATGCATTCCTGAATTCACCCACTGTTTTTGACTCTATGACCTCCTCAGGAAGGCTGTTCCATGCATCTACAACCCCCTCTGTGAAGAAATACTTCCTCACATTACCTCTGAGCCGTTCCCCCTCTATCTTCAAATTGTGCCCTCTTGTTCTTGCACATCTCTTTTTCTGAAAGATGCTACCCTCTTGGACTTTGTCTATTCCCTTGAGGTATTTGAAAGTTTCTATCATGTCCCTTCCCCTCCCTCCTTTCCTCGAGGCTATATACATCTTAAGCTCCTTTGGTCTTTCTTCATATGTCTTATGGTGCAGACCCTGCACCATTTTGGTTGCTCTCCTCTGGACAGCCTCCACCCTGTCTATGTCTTTGCAGAGATGGGGTCTCCATAACTGTACACAGTACTCTAGATGTGGTCTTACCAACTGTCTGTACAGAGGGCCAACAACTTCCTGTTTTCTACCATGAAGTGGAAGGGATTGGTTGGCTGTGTGTTTGGCTGCAGTTATGATCTCTTCGCTCCTTAAAAGGACAAGATTAGAAATGATTTTGACAGAAATTGTCTAACACTGCCATAAGGTATTAGGCTATGAAGCCCAGGTGAGTATCTTGGAAAATTCCTTTAAAGGAGTATACAGTCAAAATTTGCATTAAGGGAGCTCCTACTAAAGCCCATTGTAAGCCTACAGCATGAGAAGGGCACAAGCCATTGTAATCCAATACAGCGGCCATTTTGAATTACAACATGATGGCCATCTTGAGAAGGGCAAGCTGCAGAGGCAGGCTGTCACTCACTGGCTTAGTCTACATGGCTCAAAGAACTCGTGTTGCGGCACTATAAGCAACCTAACCCATTCTGACACAGTGGCATTGTTTATGATTACTAACGTGCATGTATGTGCTACATGCCTACAGCCTACAACCCTCTAATGGTCCACATGCTCTGTTTCTTGTCTTTCCCAGACTTCCATAATGGCCAAAGGAAGAAAATGCAAAACCTGCAGTGTGTCCCTCTTGCAAGGGCAACAGAGACCACTATGCCAAGTATGTGATTCAGTCTACTCCTCCCCTCTTCATTTGAGAATATTGCCAAGGTTGATCCTATGGAGCTGTCAAATGACAAGCTGGGCAGCAACACTGCCACCCTCCTGGCTTAGAGTATGGAAGCCCAGCAAGCGTTCATGTTGCAAATGATGAAACTCATGGAGGCAATGGCTAAATCTATGCTGGTCCCAGACAATCTTGCACTAGCCACACCAATTAACCTCAGGCTACACGGTATGCCCGTTAGAAAAAAGACCCCCCCACAGTGAATCCATTATATCGACAACAGCCCTTTTGACATCCTCAGTGCCAAACGGGTTGTTGTAGTGTATAGATACAGCGACTCTGCTGTAGCTACTCTGCCTGTAATCCACCCCCCCAGAGTTGACAATCATTAATTCTGGGGGGTGTGGGGGCCAAGCCCCCACATGGGGGGGTGCAACCCCCTCACAAACAGTCAAAATAATCTCGTCAGGCTGCGGGTCATTGACTCATTTGTCAGACGACATGATCACCGTCATCAAATTGCTGTTGGAAAGTAAAGTCAGTCGACAACTTTGTTGTCGATGTGATTTGTTGGAACCAGGCTACACCTACTCCCACCTCACTGCCTCCAAACCCACCTAACCTTGATGACCCAGTTTAGGGTATTCATGGATCAGGGGATGAGGAATCGATTCATGAGGACCCAGCAGAAGAAGACTCACAGTTTATGATGGCTACACCTCCTCTTATGACCCAGTTCCACCTCTATTGAGAGTTATCAAAACCATGGTCAGGTTTGACCTGCTTCCTCCACCCAACAGCACCAAACGTATACCAAACCTGCAACCTACACCTAAGTCTACCAACTATTTCCCTGTAGGCTAGACCATGGAAGAAATGGTCAATAAAGAATGGGAAGAAGCCAGAATACCAGAAATAAAATCATGGTACAAGATGTATCCAGTACAAGATGATAAGTTAAATTTATGGTGAATAGCCCCTACGGTGGACCCACAGATAGCTTCCCTGAGTTGAAAGATGGTACTACCTGCTGAAGGCTCAGCACCTCTAAAGGATCCAACAGATTGTATGTATGCATACTGTTGAGTTAACTGGCTAGTCTGATCTGATTACTCTTCTGTTCGTATCTGTTGTATGCATTTTGATGTATCATTCATTGCATATTACACCTATTCTTTTGTGACAGAGTTATTTAAAAGATTTGTGCTACTGAATGCTTTGCTTATAACAATACAAATTTTAATAATAAAATGATATGCTAAAGAAGATATTTCATCTGACAGAGCTGCCGCTATGGCAATATATCTTAAGGGCTCAGGACGGGTGGCCTAATTGTTTGGCTGTTCACCAAAACTTTGTGCATAGTTTAAATAAAGTGTTACGTTTTTTTATAAAGCAGCAAGTGTGTCTCTGGTGTGGTTCCTTAGTGGAGTGCTATCCTTTCTGTAGGTAAGAGCTTAAATGAGCTGGCCTGATGACTTGGGCAAATCTATAGAACCCAAAGCATCCCAAGAAGAATCTGCCAATCGATCCCTCCAGACAATCAAATACCTGGTGGCTATTTTATTTATTTATTGAAATGTTTCACCAGAAAGGCACACTGAACAACAAGTTGCTCATCTCTCAGTGCGACCTGGGGTGGTAACAATGTGCTCTAGTGTCATATATTTGAGCCCTTTTAACCAAGCCCAGTAAGTCCCATAAGTTAGTATCGGTCCATGCCCTATATATCAAACACATATCGCCTCTCATTCTACGATATTCCAGGGAATACAGCTCCAAATCCTGCAGTCTCTGCTCATAACTCAATCATCCAATCCCTTGATTCTCTTTGTAAGTCTCCTCTGTACCCCCCCATCCGTGCAACATCACTCCTCTTATACGGGGCCCAAAACTGGACACAGTACTCCACGTGGGGATGTACCAATGCATTATACAGAGGCATCACGACCTGCCTATCTCTACTTTTTATGTGTCTCAATATACAGTGTGTTATACCACCCGCCTTTTTAATAACTGTATTACAGTGTAAGCTGAAGCCAAGATCTTTATTAACCATAACCCCCAAGTCTTTCTCTTCATCCACTACTTTTAGTACAGATCCTCCTAAATTATACTGGAATTTGTTATTTTTCTTTCCAAAGTGCATAACATTACACTTTCTGATGTTGAAAATAGATTGTTTCTGGGAGGCCCATGTGTCTAGCCTATCCAGAGCTGTTTGTAGGACTAGATGTTCTTCCCAGTTATTTACTGGACTCCCAACACTAGTGTCGTCTGCAAATTTAGATAGCCACACATCTGTATGCACCTGCATGGATGAAATATACATATTAAACAAACATGGTCCCAAGACCAAGCCCTGGGGGACACCACTAGTCACTCTGACATAATCAGAGTATTCACCTTTTATGCAGACTTTCTGGACTCTGTCCGTAAGCCAAGCCTTCACCCACGTTTGTATCCATATTGGTATCTCCAGCTCATAAAGTGCTTTAACAAGCTCCCCATGGGGCACTTTATCAAAGGCTTTTGCAAAGTCCAGAAAGATCACATCCACTGCATTATCCATATCCATAGCCTTGCTAACCTTATCATAGAATTCTAATAAGTTAGCTTGGCATGATCTTCCCTTGGTGAATCCGTGCTGAGTCATGTCTATCCTGCCTGTCCTCTCAATATGTTCCATAATACAATCCTTGATTATACCCTCCAGAATCTTACCAAGAACGGAGGTTAGACTAATAGGTCTATAATTTGAGATGGTCTGCCTACAACCTTTTTTGTATATGGGTACAATCACAACTTGCCTCCATGCCTCAGGAACCTCGCCAATGTTAATACTTTCCTGAAAAAGGTAAGTTACTGGCTCCACTAATAGTGTTGCCATTTCCTTAATCACCCTTGGGTGAATCCCATCTGGCCCCTGTGCTTTATTTTGGTTAACCTTCTGCAATCTAATAAGTACTTCAGCTGGGTCTATCTTTGGGCTCTGTTCTCTATGTCTAATTTTCTTATTATCCCACGAAGTTTGAAGACTTTTGAAAAGTATACATTATATTCCTCCACAAGAGCCTTATTTTCTGTTATAATATTTCCATCATACGTTTTTAAGGGTCCTATGACTTTACTTTTCCCTTTTTTATTATTTATATATGAATAAAAGGTTTTGTAATTATCTTGGACCTTAGTTGCTATTATATACTCATATTCCCTTTTAGCCTGGGCTATAGCTCTTTTTGCTATTTTAAGATTAATCCTATAATATTCCCAGCCTTCTTCCGTATTATTATGTCTTGCTAGATGATATGCTTTATTTTTGTTTTTAATTAATCCCTTTATAGAATGGGTTATCCAGGGTGCAGTTAGACTTGGAGACCCCTTATATTTGTTCCTGGTTGGTACATATCTAGTAGTTAGGCCGTCTATAGCATTTATTAATCTTCCCCACATTTGATCTACTGTCTGGTTTTCAAACTCAGATTTACAGTCCCATGTTGCCAGGTCCTGTCTCATCTTTTCATAATCTGCAGCATTATATCGATGTGTCAATGTAGTACCCCTATTGTCCCCTAGCGTACCGGAGTACTGAAACCCTATTATAGCATGATCGCTTGAACCGAAAGGTGGGAATATCTTACTGTTTATAATATTGTCACCAAGGTCACTTAATATTAGATCCAATATATGATCCCCCCTTGTATTAGCTGTAACATATTGATCTAACCCTCCAAGACTGAAAGTCTCCGAAAATTTATTCTTTGCCGATGTACTTGCCTTTAAAATATCCCACTCAATACCTGGGAGGTTGAAGTCACCAACTAGTATTACATTACCTACTGCTGATAACTGGTTTACAAGATCTAGTATAGTTTCATCCTCTGATATCCTAGCAGATGGCGGCCTATAAATTACTGCTAGATTGATTTTAGCAGCTCTATGGGGGTTAATCCTTACCCAGATGACTTGAGCATCTGTCCATCTGGTTGTATCTATACTCTCTGTGGGGATACCCTCAGCAACATATAGTGCCACCCTCCACCTCTAGATATGGAACAATCCTTATTATAGAGTATGTACCCCTGAGTTTGCCTATCCAAGGTGTCCTCAGGTTGCCACCATGTTTCCACAATCGCACAAATGTGTACTTTATGCATTTTTAAAGTTAGCTGTAACTCATCAAACTTGTCCGTTAAACTCCTTGCATTAATGAGCATAATATTCCATTCGTTTTTGGGGTGACCAGTCTTTGTATCCCCCTGCCTGTGAAGTTTAAATGATGGTGAATGGAAATTTTGAGTTGTTGTGCTAACAAGTGCTTGACCATTTTATTAAGATGTAACCCATTCCTTGCAAATAGCTGCTTATTCTGAAATTCATGCCAATGATCAATATACCTATAACCCTCTCTGGCAGTCCACCTCCTAAGCCAACCATTAAATCTATAGATTTCCTGATTTGTTTGTTCTTTAGCCCTTGGTTTAGGTAATATCCCAGAAATCAACACGTCACATCCTCTCCTTTTAAGTGTAGTACCTACTGATTCAAAATCCCTCTGTATTTCCAGTGTATTCCTTTTCCCTATACCATTTGTACCCACATGTTAACAGATCTCAGTTATTGCCGCTATATCCAGGTCTGCCTCTATTACCAAGGGCTCCAGGTCTGGGATTTTATTTTCCAGGCTGAGAGCATTTGTAACCATGGCCTTCCATGGTTTTCTGCCTGCCCCCCCCTCTAATGTTGTGTTCCCCTACCTGTTTCTTCCTGCCAGCCCCTTTTCCCTTTTTTTGCTGCCTTACTTCCCCTGGCTTTCCCTCTGTGTCCTGTACTAATGTCTCTTACTGCTTCCTATATTTGTTTCCCTGAATTCTGGTTACATACATATTTGTGTTCTATTTGCAGTCTGCATTTACCTGTGGGGGGGCGGTATGATGTACCCTTTTCCTTATCTCCACCCCCATGGGCTAGTTTAAATGCTTGCCAATGAAGCCTTTAAACCATTCACTGAGGACTCCGGTGCCCTTGTTGGAAAGATGCAGGCCATCACCCCTGTACAGGTCTGCATTTCCCCAGGTGGGCCCCCCACTCACCAATGAAGCTAAAACCTTGTTGTCTGTGCCATCTCTTCAGCCAGTTACTGTTGTGTAGATCCCTAGCCTCCCCTTGCTATGGACAGGCAACACCTCCAAGAAGATCACAGAGTTCACTACCTGCCCTAGGCCCCTCCCCAATTCACTGAACTCCTCCTGTACTCTTCCTAGCTCTGCCTCATTCCCAGCTATGTTATTAGTTCCCAGATGGACAATGATATTGTGCTCCCCTATCCTTGCTACTGCCCTAGCAATCTTCTGGATCTGCTTTCCATCCCTCTGAGCCATGCTTCCTGGAATGCTTTTAACCTCCCTCTCCTCCCCTTCTCCATCTGCTCCTAGCTCTATCCTCCAGACAATGGAGTTCCCACCAAAAGTGTCTTCCTCTTCCTTTGGGGTCTTCCACCATCCCCCCCTTGGGGTTCCATTTCGGAGGCCTCACCCATCCTCCCTGGGTGCAGCGTTGGGTGCCCCTGTGGGGCCTACCCATTCCTCAAGTACAGCATAGGAATTCTTTAGGTGCATCATCTGGTGGATGTGCCTCTGATCCACCTCCCTTACCATACCCAAGCTCACTGTAATCCAACCACTCCCCCTGCTGGGCAATCTTTGCTGTAGTGGTTGTGGATATGGTGGCTTCTGGGTGGGGGCAGAGGTATTTTGAATCCTAGCCAACTCAGCCCAGAGACTGGCTACAACTGCCCTCAGCCCAGAGAGGTTCCTACATATGGGGCAGCACCGCAGTTCCCAGAATGTCCTCCTGAAGACTGCTGCTCCACACCCAGTGCACTGCACAACTCCCTACATCTTCTCCTATTGAGCTGTCTGTGTCCACTCCTTATTTGCTATATCCACCATACTGCTGATGTTAAGCTCCCAGATGTAACTGCTATTTTTCTTGTTCCCACTCTCTCTCTCTCTCTCTCTCTATATATATATATATATATAAATATATATATATACACACACATATATATATATATGCAAAAAAACTTCATTAATGCATCAGTTATGGTTCTTCTACAGTGACAAAAGTGAGGAAATTTGATTTTAGGGTCCCCACCCCTTTTACCCCACCCTCACCCTGCCCCCACCAACAGGCAGTGGGGTGTGCATTGGGGTCATCGGCCCTAACTCGCACCCCATCCCATGTGTAAACAAGCTGAGATGGTGCAGTGTAGCAGAATGGAGTGAGAGTTAGGGCCGACAACCCCAATGCACACTCGATGCCTACTGGTGGGGCAGGGTGGGGGTGGGGTGGAAGGGTGGGAACCAAAATCGAATTTCTCACTTTTTTTACTGTAGAAGAACCCTAACTGATGCATTAATCAAGTTTTTTGCATAGAATTTCCTTACTTTTTAATAAAGAATAGAAAAGTAGAAAGTTGCGGAAGTTGATGGGAGCGTGGTGCCCTTTGTGCCCCACACTTCTACCAGCTTGTAAGTGCCAAGCCACATTACACACCCAATGACTAAAAAGTACATTGACAACAGAAAGGCCAGCCACCAAACAAATGTAAATCTAGTAGGACAATAGAAAATGCTGTCCACAAAATGTAAACTGCACCACACAATATCTCCTCAAAAATAAATTGTCTGACATATAAATACCTCTGTTAACATCTACAGAACATGCCATCAACACCCTCCAAATTTCAACTAAAAAGACCAAACCGTGTCCAAGATATGATATGTCAAAATCTGAAATTTTCATTCGTCAGAGTGGCACAGTTCCGCACCTGTTGACATTTAACACACACAACAACTGAAAACTACATCCATGACACTAAGGCTAGGTATCCTATGAATTTCAAGCCACCACCACAACCAAAACGCTGTCTGCAGAACGTAAATTGTGCCACTCCATATCTCCACCTAAAAAATATTTTCTGACACAGAAGCACTGTAATTTACATCCACAGGACAAGCCATCAACACCCTCAAAATTTCAAGTGAAAAGACCAAACCGTGTCCGAGATATAACATTTTAATGTATGAGATTTTCATTTGTCAGACTGGTACAGTTTTGCACCTGTTGACATTTAGCACACACAACGACTCAAAGCTACATCCATGACACTAAGGCTAGGTATCTTATTAATTTCAAGCCACCATCACAAGTAAAACACTGTCCACAACACGTAAAGTGTATCACGCAATATCTCAGCAAAAAAAATTGTCTCCAACACGTAAGCACCATAATTCACATCTACAGAACATGACGTAAACACCCTCCAAATTTCAAGTAAAAAGACCAAACCATTTCCAAGACAGTCAATGTTAAAGATTGGTAAAATTTCCCAATCTATTCCTTATAAAAAATCTGGCCATCTTGTCCCTATCTCGCGATCAAAGATGGTGATCAAAGAATCTCACGATCAAAGAATTTGCAGGCTTGCGATCAAAGAATTTGCAAGCTCATGAACAAAGAATTAAAAGTCTTACAATTTCAAAAATTGATGGAATTGCAGTATACCACCACCATGGTTCGACAAAACGAAGCCACTTGAGTAAAACACACCCTCATTTGTCTTCCTAGGACACACCTGGGCTGAGAAAATTGATTTTTTTATCTGGCCATCTTGTCTCTCTCTCTCGCGATGCATGATCATGATTAAAGAATCTCACGATCAAAGAATTTGCAGGGTCGCAATCAAAGAATTTGCTCACTCTCGAACAAAGAGCGAGGGACGAGATGGCCAGATTTTAATATGACTTTTCTCAGCCCTGGGGTGCCGTACAAACATAAATGAGGCTGTGTTTTGTTCAGGGGGCTTCATTCTGCCCCGTCTGAATAACAATAATAGTGTATAAAATATCCCTGGTAGTCTAGTGGCCCCCGCCCCATCATTATAAATAATCTTATAACGTCTCATGTCCTGGTAGCCTAGTGCCCTCCAATGTGTATTTTTTTAATCCCTGGTAGTCTAGTGGCTCCCTCGACTTGTATAAAAAAATTATGACTGTTACTATCCCTGGTAGACTAGTGCTCCCCCATCTGTATAAATAATATGCACTGTGATTCTACATATCCCTGGTAGTCTAGTGCCCCCCCTTATAATACAATACATAATTATTTCATATTTCCTGGTAGTCTAGTGGCCCCCTTTCCCTCCACCCAGCCGTGCAAGCCCACCCAGCACCCCCACCCTTCCCCAGCTGGCGACTGGCACAGCCCACCTCTCACCTCCACAGCCAGCCACTGACTGTCTGCATTATGGGCAGTAATGCAAAGACACGCTCTGAAAATATCTTTATAGAAGATATAAAATATCTTTAGTATGTAACTGACTGCTGACCCTAACCATAGTGGCACAGCCACACTACTATAATATATATATATATATATATATATATATACACATATATATATATATATATATATATATATATATATATATATATATATATATATATATAAACACATACTCCTTTATCCTTCCCCACTCCCTCTATTCTCCACCTCCCACTCCCTCTGTCCCGAGGGAGGGTGTGATGAATGAGAGAGGGTTTAGGGCCTAGCCCCATGGTCCTCATAAAACAATCACCCCTCCACTGCTTCTGGCGTTCCTGTCCCCCATACTACTGTCAGCAGAGGAGAAAATTAAGCAACAATTAACTTTTCACACTGCACTGCAGAGCCCCAGCAAGTAAGAATCCACTCTGCTGTGCTGCTCTGTGACCCAGTAGACCTGTCCTCCTCCTTGCATTCTTGTGAGAGAGATCTGTTCAGACAAGACAGTTGGGGCCCCTTAAGTACCCATGGTACTTGGCGCCAAAATGCTAGATTTCCCCAGACACCTTCCTACAGTAATTCGGATGTCCCTGGCTGATCCTAAACTGGGTTCACTGTGTTTAAAGGTTTTTCTATCCTTAAAATGTTACTGCTAGGCAGAAAAGGTAAAAAAAAAAACACACACACACAGTACTCAAGTTCGTGCTAGGCAGAAAAGTTAAAATAACCACACAATAGGTACATTCTTACTGTACCTAATACCCTACTGCTAATCAGAAAGTTTAAAAAGACAGTTGTAGACCACAATATAAATCAGAACAGTTACCCCGCTAAAGTACAGCAGTCCTGAGCAGCTATAACAAAATATGCTGTGCCGCTCTGATCACTCGCCTGTTGCTCTGCCACGCTGTGCCGCCCCAAGAAAGAGTACGGCAACCCCAAGTGAATAAAATAAAACAGAACACTAATCAGAATGTAGGTACCCTGCTGTGACTTCACAAAGTTTAAATCCTCAACACTGGGGTGAAATAAAAATGAGAATTACTTCCTCGCCTCAGTCGCTCCATGGACCCACTCGCAACCCCCCTATTGCAGCTCCAGTAACCCACATCTCACCAACGGCAGCTCCCTGCTTCTCAGAAAAAAAATCACCCCTCCACCGCTCCTGGCATTCCAGTCCCCCTTACCACTGTCACGCAGGAGAAAATTAAGCAACAATGGACAGTTCACACTGGACTGCAGGGCCCCAGCAAGCAAGGATCCACTCTACTGTGCTGCTGTGCGACCCAGTAGACCTGCCCTCCTCCTCGACATTCCTGTGAGGGAGATCTGTTCAGACAAGACTGATGGGGCACCTTTAGTACCCACTGTATTTGGTGCCAAAATGCTAGAAAAAAAATAATAATAAAACTTTATTTTTAAGGCGCCTTTCATAAAACCAAAGTGCCGTACAAGTAAAAACATTTAAAATATAAATTACAACAGCCCAAAAAATAAAATCAGACTCCAAATGCACTCATCCACTAATAGGATTTTAGGCCTTTTCTAAATCTCTCCACAGCCACGCACTCTCGTAGCTGGCGAGGCAGAAAATTCCAGAGGGGAGGGGCTACATACATAAATGTATGTGCCCCAGAAGAGTTCAGAAGAACCCTCAGGATCTCTAACAACCCCTCACAAGCTGAGCGGAGCAATCGCTTAGGGCAGTAAGGGACCAGGAGCTCTTTCAGGTAGTCCAGGCCAAGTCCGTGTAGGGCTTTATAAGTCAAAAGACTGACTTTAAAGATGATCCACCACTGAACTGACAGCCAGTGCAGCCCACGCAACACTGGTGTGATATGACTGGACTGGGAGGTACCAGTCAAAAGCTGGGCCACAGCGTTCTGCACCAGGTGCAGGCGGCAGATTTCAGCCCCAGGAAGCCCTAGATAAAGCGCATTGCAATAGTCCAGCCACGAGGATACAAAGGCGTGAACCAGCGTTGGAAGATCACTGGACGGGACCAGGTGCCTGATCCTGGAGATATTCCTCAGGTGGTAAAATGAGGACTTGATGATGGCAGTCACCTGCGAATGCAGGACCAACCCTTCATCAAAAATTACCCCAGGTTATGCACCTGTTCAGAGGCCAGGAGTGCGACATCCCCAAGATAAAGTCCTGAGGTTAAGTCAACCCCGGGCCCCCCTATCCAGTGAACCAGGTCCACCACCAACACCTCGGTCTTCCCAGAGTTCAACTTTAACCAGCTCGAAGCCATCCACTCCTGGATTTCACCAAGGCAGTTATTAAAGACTGAGACCTCCATCCTGGTTGGGGGCAAAAGAAAGGTAGAGCTGGACATCATCAGCATAACAGTGTAACCTCAGCCCATACCTTCTTACAATGTCTCTGAGAGGTAGCATATACACTGTGAACAACATGGGGGACAACACTGAGCCCTGAGGAACCCTACATGACAGAAAGACTGGGTCTGATGAAAAAAAAACAGAAACCACTCTCTGGGTTCTTTCCATGAGGTGAGATATAAACCATCTAAGGACTATATCCGATAGTCCACAGATAAACCTCAGACTCTCAAGCAGAACCCCATGGTCCACAGTGTCAAAGGCTGATGAGAGCTCTAAGGACCAAAATAGAACGGTTTCTCTGATCCCTAGCCATCAGGAGATCATTAAGCACCCGAACCAGTGCTGTCTCAGTACTATGTATTTTCTGAAAACCGGACTGGAGGGGTTCATAGATATCATGGATGGTTAAATGATTCTCCAGTTGAACGGCCACTACCTTCTCAATCACCTTCCCTAAAAAGGGGAGATTGGAGATAGGTCTGTAGTTTGCATAGCAGTCAGGGTCCAAAGAAGATTTCTTCAGGAGCAGTGTTACCACCGCCTCCTTCAGGGATCTTGGAAACTCACCTGTTTCCAAGGAGCACCAGACTATCTGTGCAAGGACCGGACCAATAGCGTCAATACAACCCAAAATCAGGGAAGTTGGTCCTGGATCCAAACTACAGCATGTAGGGCATACACTCTGGACAATCCACATGATATCCATGAATTCCGGTCGGTCAAAGGAACTCCAGGAAAACCGAGGAAGAGCAGCCCCATACTGATCCAAAGCAATGCCAGAGTGTGCTGGCTGAAGTGCCTCCCTTATGTCAGCCACCTTAGAAGCAAAGAATTGAGCAAGTCCATCACACTCCTTTTGTGAAAAGGCTCTTTGCAACTGTAGACAGGCTGGGTTGCACAGCCTGTCTACAGTACGAAAGAGCTGAGCCGGTTGATTCTGCTCAACCACAATCTCCCCAGACAGGAACTCTGCCTTCTTACGGGTGACTGCAGATTGATAGGCCTGATAATGCTCCATCAATCTAAGGCGGTCAGCATCAAGGGAGGATCTATGCCAGCAATGCTCTAACCTTCGCCTAAGTCGCCACATCTCCCTCAAGGTCCCATCAAACCAAGGGGACCGAGGGCTATGGAGACAGCAAATACAGACAGGAGCAATGACATCCAGAGCACCGTGATAGCCGTATTATAGGCTACCATGAGGGCATCAGGGTCATTGTTAGCCACTGGAATTGACGCTAGATCAAGTACCGCCATCAGGCCTTCCGAACTAAAGGACAGTACCTGACCATCTCTACAGGGGTAGGCCTATGAAGGAGGGTACTAAAACTAAACCCCAAGGTGTAATGATCGGACCACCCAACTGGTTCCACCCCAACATGAGAGGCCTCAATCCCCAGGAGAAATACTAAGTCAAGGGAGTGACCATGTTTGTGAGTAGCAGTGGTAAATATCTGTGTAAGGCCCGGGAGTGACATCACCTGGAGGAAGTGCTGTCCAAACAGCGAGAGTTCATCATTGACCCAGGCATTAAAATCACCCAGAACCATCAGCCCCGGTGATTCAAAAGCCATGTCAGTGACGAAGTCCGCTACTTCCTGAAGGAATCGCTTCTCGTCTCTGGGTGGATGGTAGACGAGGGTGATCCTACAGCTCACACCTGCTACTACGGTACACTCGAATGACTTGGCTTCCTCAACTGGTACATTCGTTAGGTTAAGTTCGGTCTTGAAACAGGCTGCCACCCACCCCACCCCCCGTGATCCAATCTCAGACGGTGAATCACTGCAGTACCGGCGGAATTGAGGCCTCAAAATGGGGCCAGAGTTCTCATCCAGCCAGGTCTCAGTAGTACAAGCCAGGTCCACCCTTTCCACAAGATCTGCACTAATTGCAGTCTTGTTTTTGATGGACCTGGCATTGCATAGCACAGCACGAGTTGGACGAACTTCCAGAGCTGCCCTGGCCACCTGCCCATAGCTATCGGGGCTGCCCTTGGGTATGAGAATCAGGCATGGCAACCCACGTTCTAAGTTCCATTTCACCCCAGGGCATCTCCTGGATCTCACAGCCCTAATGCGGTGGCTTCGCTCATTCACCCTCCACTGTTCACCACCCCCCACCCTGCTCCTC
This sequence comes from Neoceratodus forsteri, assembly GCA_016271365.2. NCBI lineage: Eukaryota > Metazoa > Chordata > Ceratodontiformes > Ceratodontidae > Neoceratodus > Neoceratodus forsteri. The sequence continues at coordinate 327,702,661 of CM028135.1, read as the reverse complement.
CCCTACGGGCAATACCTAATGCCCAACAGCGCTGGTAAGTTGTATACTGCAACTGGGGAGGAAAAAAGGGGCAGAGAGCATAAAGAGCTGAGGGTGAATAGCGCACAACCATGGGGGAAGGCTTCCAGTACATCATGGTGCTAAATAACCCACAGTATAATATAATAACACACAACAACTTAAAATCAAAAAATCCAACAGAACTCTATAAAGATCCATCCAAAAAGTAACAAAGACAGACAACAACCTGACAACAATGGTAACGGTTCCCATGAGGATCAGACAATCCCTCCAATGGTAGACCAAGCAAAGCAACCTGTCCTCTCAAATAGGACTTCAACTTTATAATAGATACGGATGTCAGCCTCCTGGGCTAGGGTGGAACAACATCCAACAGGTCAGAGAAGGGGAAGTGGTCTGCATCATCGAGCAATCAACTCATCATCAATGTCCTGGAGATGAGGACCATCTACAACATGCTAACACACTTCTGGACCCTGATCCAAATGAAGTTAATTCTTATCAAGTTAGGCAACATGTCCACCATGTCCTATATTGCCAAACAGTGGGGCATCAGAAGCAAAAGGATGCAACTGCAGTCTTCGCAAGTAATCAACTGGGCACAGAACAACTTACAGCAAAGATCAGTCATACATGTAATGGGTAAGGTAAACACTATAGCAGACTGGCTCAGCCACCAACATATACATCCAAGGGAGTGACACCTACACCCTCAAATATTCCACGAACTACACAGGAGGCGGGGCCAAGCTGAGCTAGATCTGATGGCCACCACTCTGAACAACCATGTCCAAACATTCTTTTCATACTTTAAAGACAAGTGGTCAAGAGGAATAGATGCTCTTTCCCTCCCATGGACTTTCGTAGGGCATATACCTTTCACCTCTACCTCTGATTACCCATATATTATACAAGTTCAGACAGACAAGATCCACAGTGATTCTGATAACTCCATATTGGCTGAGGTGACCCTGGTTCACTACAGTGATATCAGTGGCCATGGACCACTGGATCCTACCTCACCATCATGACATACTGACACAGGTCGCAGTATGTTACTCAAATCCCCTCAACATCAAATTAATGGCCTGGTTCCTGAAAGGGAGAGATTGCTGAAAGAAGGATACCATCGCTCAGTCATCAATACAATTATGCAATCCAGAAAAACCTCAAGAACAGAGCCTTATAAGAGGCATTGGGGAATATTCACTAGATGGTGGTTCACCAAGAACATTATACTGGAACACGCTTCCATACCGCGCAAATACTAGTGTTTCTACAGAACAGACTCGAAAAGGGTCTATCAATATCATCCCTAAGGGTTCAACTCTCCACAGCTGCGGCAGCTAGAGGGCACATAAACAGTACGCCACCAGTGTCCCACCCAGACATCATCAGGTTCCTAAAGGCGGCCAACAACATCAGGCCATGAACCTGCCAGTTCACAGCCCTGTGGGGCCTAAACCTTGTCCTATACATGCTGACAAGGGCACCCTATGAGCCTATGGATGGAGTGAAACTATGGTCAGCCTCTCTAAAAAATGGAATTCCTCATGGCAGTCTGCTCAGCCAGAAGAATCAGAAAGCTCAAAGCAGTGTTACATAAACAAACTTTCCTGATATTTTTTCATGATTGTCTATTGTTAAGAAAGGTAACCAGACCACTGACCTGCCAGCAATAGATCCTGGCTCACTTTCACCAGAAATGTCCAACTTAGTGATTCATTTAAAGGGAAACTCTCACCATTCCCTGGGCAAAAACACGGGACCTATAGGTCTGAATTAGATAAAATGCAGCAGTTGTAATGTTTAGAAATAACTCACTGAGCTTATATTTGCAGTTTATCTGGTTGATCCTGTGAATCTCTGCCCATCATTATTAATCAAGAGTTCTCCACTGCAAGTCCTTTGATGAGAAGATTGATGGTCTCAGACAGGGGGGACTCGGTTCGATGTCATATCGGCAATTTCGTTTGGGTGAGTGTACATTGCCAAAAATGAATTACGGCGATGTACACTCGCAGTGACTAGAAAACCGGTGACTGTTTTTTTGTGTTATGTGGGGGGCTGCATCCCCCGCACTCCCCTACTTAAGGATTTTCAACTCCAGGGTGGGTGCATGTTGGGGGGGTGTACAACTTAAAAAAATGAAAACCCCGACCGACGCAAAAAAAGATCGCACCCAGAACTGAACCTGGCATCCTCCCAACCTCTGCCTGCCTCCTACCCACCACACCACATGGCCAGCTCGGCAGACAACTGCCGAACTACACCCCACATACCTTTCCTCCCCTTCTGCCTGTCATGCGCCAAGGTCCCCTTCCCCATGCATGTGTACATATAGCGACATCCTGTTGCTGTACTTGCCTACTCCTGTATCTGGTTGTTACCCTGCCAGGTAGACCAGAACACAGGCACCATGATTGAGTCACCCTTTTTGAAAGCGTTCAATCGCAGTCACCTTGTTCACTGGATACCAGGGGGGACTCCTATATACCAGTACAGTTATCAGAAAATACCATAATAAAAGATATACAGCACATGTTGCGATTTTTAACTCCGGTACAGATCAACCAAGCAAAGCACTTTCCTTGGTTGATCGGTACCAGAGTTAGAAGTGCAAACATGCGCTGTATATCTTTTATTATTTTCTGATAACTATACTGGTATGTAGAAGTCCCCAACAGCTTAGCCCGTCAGTCACATCATCAAAGGGCTTGCTGTGGGAGACTCTGAAATAATAATGACAGGCAGAGAGGGCCGGATTTACCAGACAAACTACAAATAGAAGTCCATTAAGTTATTTATAAATATTACAACTGCTGTGTTTTACCTAAGGGGGACCTATTGGTCCCATATTTTGCCCAGGGAAATGGTGAGCATTCCCTTTAAGGGAAGACAGGGCACAATCACTTTTTTTAAAGACTACGAGCCCTCTATTTATCCCCAGGGTCAGTAAACGGCATGCAAAAGAGTGATTTTCCAGCCAGACTACATCAACACCACTGCTAATTCACTCAGTTTTCTTTTCAGTGGTGAACAGAATTTTTAAGGTAAGTTATTTGCAGTCAAAATAATGCTGGTCAGAAATGGCGAATTCTAAATTCAAGAAAAGTTCTCGAAGTTTCATACATTTTAAGAAATTTTCAGAAATTTCAACTTTGGCAAAATCCAAATCCTTTGAATATGTTCTGTGAATTTTCACCCAATTCCAAAACATTTTCTGGCTGAATTGCAGAATGATAAATGAACTACAGAATGACAGTTCCTCAGAATTCTATTCTGAAGCTTAATACATCAATCCACAATACATCCAGTGATTTCACAGCTCAGTGATCAGTTCTGCAGTTAAATACATCTGTTCATAAGTCATACATTGATATCACTGTTCTAAGTCAGAATTTTACAAAAGTTGTCAGTGTCTTCCAAAATTTTGCAGAAGCAAAATTCCAACTTTTGCGGTAATGGAATTTTATTTTCTGACAGCACTACTCAGAAAAACTATAAATTGGATGAAAATGTGGGGATTTTCTTTACTATAAAGAAGACCTTTTAGCACTAGTGAAATATGGGGGAGTGATAATACTGGTGACAGAAGCTTTCTGTTCAAGCACAGTACCAGGTACCTTGTGGAATAAGGACAGTGCAGGCCTCCCCATACTGTAATAGATTTAATGCTGGTGAAAGGTAAAGGACTGGCAGCACTGGAGATTGAAGCCCTCTGTCTATCCACAAGCCAGGTACAGGATGGCAGCTAGAGCAGGAGAAGACTCAGGGGTGGAGTCGGTACTGTCAGGCTACCATCTAGGACACTGGTAGAAAGACACACCTTGTGCACTGCCAGAGCTGTGCAATGTACACCACCCTGCCTAGGGAGGACCAGGAGAGGGCTAGAGCTACAGCTACTGTGGGGTGGTTGACATTCTCAAGTGGTACACAGCTAGCTTTGAGTGGCAGAAAGAAGCAGAAAGAAGCATCACGTGGGGGGGAGGGCAGGGACATTCCAGGTACTGAGTAGGCAGATACACTAAAGGCTTCCCCACACTATAATGAAATTGGTACTGGAGAAAGGTGAGAGATGGACAGCACTGTAGTCTGAAATTCCAGGTATAGCATGAGCAGGCACACTACAGACTTCCCAACTATGATAAAACTGGTGCAAGTAGAAGGTGAGGAACTGACAGCACTGTAATCTAAAAATCTCTGTTTATTCACAGACCAGGTGCAGTGTGGGCAGGCACAGTGCTGGCTTCCCCACACTGTGATGTATTCAGTATGGGTAAAAGGTGAGGGAATGTCCACACTACGGACTGCAGCCCTCTGTTTATCTACATGGCCAGGTACAGAGTGAAGAGCAGTAACTTCATTGTGATTTTGCACACTAGCCAGAGCAGACAGATCTGGGGGTAACTGCACAAGCCTAAGTAATTTGCACTATTCCCTGGACTAGTAAATTAATGTTAAAATTAATCCCTGGAGGAGGAGTTACTGGATGCATAGGGAGAGGTATCTCTAGCAGGAGGAAGGATGTGGTGCTGCTACTATATCATTAGCTGGTGAGACTCCACCGGGAGTATCTGGTCCAGTTCTGGATGGCACACCTCGGAAAGGATATAGACAGGATGGAGGCAGTCCAGAGGAGGAGAGAGGAGAGTGAGAGGGGACATGCTAGAGATGTTCAAGGACTTCATAGGTTTGAACAGCATGCAAGAGGGGAGACTCTTTCAAATGAAAAAGAACACGAGGAGCAGAGAGCATGTGATGAAGCTGGGAGGGAGCTTAGGAGGGATGTGAGGAAGTATCACTAGAGATGGGTGAGTAAGAAAACATCTGATCACCAAGACAACCCAGGGGTATCCCAAACGCACCAACCAAAAAACCCTGGATGAAAACCAAATAATTGGGTGGAATCAGGTAGTCACTACCTGACCCATTCTACACCCAATAACCCAATCCTGACCATAACAAAAATCACATACAGCCTGTTTTTTGGGTGGATTGGTACACTGTCTGTTAGGTGCCCTGATCTGTTATACCCATGGGGGAATTGTTGAGGCTGGTATGAGAGGCACAGGCTCTCTTAGTAAGCCTACTGCTGTTTCCAAAAATTATACCCATGGCAGGCATTGCTGAGGCAGGTACATGAGGTGCAGCTGCTGTGAGTGAGCCTGCTTCTGTTTCTAAAAATTATAGCAATGGCAGGCATTGCTGAGGCAGGTACGAGAGGTGCTGCTGCTTTTAATGAGCCTACTGCTATTCACAAAAATTATACCCATGGCGGGCAGCTGCTGTGAGTGAACCTGCTGCGGTTTAAAAAAATTATATCCATGGTAGTAAGTAGTAGGTAGTAAAACTTTATTTTTATACACGTAGATTTTACAAACACATCATTGGGTCAAGAACCCGTTTTCAAGATGGACCTGTTTCAAATTATATATAACAAGCATTTGTCAATGCCAAATGTTTGCTTGCTGGCATTGGCAGTGGTAGTGTAGAAGTTACAGAGCTGCGTAATAGGAATGGCAGTGAAGTATTGAACTGAAGCCAACCCCACCACCACCCTGCAGAGAGTGACAGGCATTGGGGTGTGCCTTTGGGTTGTCAGGCATAATGGCCACGCCATTTCACCACACCCCACCCTGCAGACACTGACAAGTGTCACGGTGTTCCTAGGGGTCTTTGGCCCTTATGAGCACCCCATTCCATTAGAAAATATGGTGAGATGGGTGCGATATAGGAGAATGGGGTGAACTTTTGGGCCAAAGAGTCCAAGGCATACCTCGATGCCTCTCACTGGCTGCAGGGTGTGGAATAGTATAAGCATTACAGGCAAGAATCCCAAGTCACACCTCTGATGCCTGTCATTCTCTACAGGGTTGGGCGTTATGGTTGGAAACCCTAATACCTCAAGCATTCATTGGTATTTTCACTCCAAATTTTCAACATGTTTTTTTTGTGACCCCACCTCATGAACAGGGGGAATATCAGTTTGTTAGCCGAAAGCTGCTTATGCACAGCGACTACGGCATTTAGCACCACAGGTGCAAAACATTCGAACAGGATGTAAAAATGACAGCTGTACTGTTCATGGGGAGGTAAAAATGGCAATGTTGCAAATCTGCAGTAAAATATTAAAAAATGGTGAAGTGACGAAGCGACATAGAAACTGTGCAACGACACCCGTAATATAATTAGGTTGGGGATTTTTACAGCAGATTGTCAACTCAGGCATTTTGGTTCTTCGATCATGAACAGTGTCACTGTGATTTTCTTTATCTGTCCCGAACAATGATTTCCCACAGCGACCACATCTTCATGCTGAAAGTGTGAAAACACACTTTGGCCATATGAAAATGACAGCTGTACTGTTCATAAGGAAGTGTGGAAAATGCTACTGGTGAAAATCTGGACTGAAAATATTACAAAGTCATGAACTTACGAGGTGCGTGGAAACTGCACAATGCACACTCAAAACACAGTCATTTATGGACTTTTGTCACCAAATTTTCAACATAGCCATTTTAAGACCTCTGCTCATGAACAGTGTAACTGTGATTTTCTTAATCTGTCCCAAACATTGCTTTCGCACACCAACAGCACCATTGTGCGTTACATGTGTGAAAACACATTTTGGGTGACATATGAAAAATGGCAGCTGTACTGTTCATAAGGAAGTGTAATAAAATGGCAATGTTGAAAATCTGGAGTGAAAATATTAAGTTTGCAAACCTACGAGCATGCATAGGAACTGCGCAACGCACGCTCATAAAACAGGTATTTTAAGGAATTTTTTCACCAAATTTTCAATATAGCCATTTTAAGACCTCAGCTCATGAACAGTGTCAATGTGATTTCTTAATGTGTCCGTACATTGATTTCAGACACCGACTGCGCCATTGTGCGCTACATGGGCGGAAACATGTTTTGGGTGAGATGTGAAAAATGACAGCTATACTGCTCATAAGAAGGTGTGGTAAAATGGCAATGCTGAAAATCTGGAGTGCAAATATTGAAAATTTGTGAACTTACGAGCGTGCGTAGGAACTGCACAATGCACGCTCGTAAAACAGTCATTTTTAGGAATTTTTCCACCAAATTTTCAAAATAGTCTTTTTGAGAGCCCATCTTATGAACACTGGCAGTGTTGTTTCGTTAATCATTATGGAAAGGTGATTTCGCACAGTGGCTGCGAAATCACCCTTCGGGCCCGAGTAACGCCATGACAGTGCAAGAATTCATGAGGAGGGGTCCCAAAAACCCCATGTTCAAAATTTGGTGCAAAAATTCCAAAAAATGCCTGAGATATGCAATAAAGTTGAAAAACCCCTATCTATCCCATTATACAGCTTACCGGCATTTCCTCAGTTCGCGGTCGGCTTTGAAGAGTGCAGACGTGTTCCCAGTCCACCGAAGATCATCGTGCTGTGCTCCGGAGGTAAGTATGGGGTGAGGGGTGTGGGAGGCAAGGTGTACAGTGGGTGGGTGCGGGTTGTGGGAGGGGCTGGGAGACTGCGTGGGACCGTTTTTGCTTTTCAGGTTTTTAAAGATGGCCTTGGGGCGTTTGCCACGCTGGGGTGGGCTCCCAGCATGGCACAAGGACTGAAGGGCGTGAGGCCAGCGGGGGATTGGGCACCGCCGTCGGTATGCATTTTGTTGCCACACTGGAGTGGGCTCCCGTGGCACCGGTACTTCGGGAGGGGAGGACAGTGGAGCCGATGGTGGATTGGGCACCCGTCCAGCTATCGATAACTTGCCATGCTGAGGTGGGCACCCAGCGTGCATTTGGAAGGCTTTGGGGAAGCGCAGCACAGCCGACGGGGGATTGGGCACCCCCGTCGGCTATAGAGTGTGTGCGTGGGGGGGCAGCACGCAGTATGCGTGCATGTGTGTGTGTGTGTGTGTGTGTGTGTGTGTAGGTGGAGCTGCGCATGAGCAGGCGACATCTTATCGCTGCTTACTGAAGTGTAGCTCCCCCTTTCAGCTGTATGCCACTGCATTTTGGAGCTTGTCATAGACAGCTCCAGCATGCATTGGTGGACAGAGGCCGCGCCTGCCAACACACTGACTGAATTGGAAGAGGGGGTGACACACCTCCGAAAACTCGGATGATGGCACTATGTTTCTTGCACATGCGTGCAAGCAAACATAAAAAGGATATAAAACTTTTACTTAAATTACATTCCTATATCCTATACATTATATAAACAGCATTTACCCCGGTTTTAGTGTTATCTCATACATTACAGCTTTCTCCCACTCACTCTGTACTCATATACCTAAGTTATAAACATTTTGAAATAACTTTTCTCTGGTATCATATGCACTTTTAAACCATATATAACCCGATAGGCTCTCCTACATTACAGCCTCCTCTACACACATCTTCAGATATACCAAGTTACTTAACCCTTTGGTCAGTCAGATCAAAAGGGACCTTTCAATCATTGCACATATATTTCATTTTTAAGTCATATCTAATAGCTTTCATAAACTGTTTAGGATGCTAAATTTGTTTAATCTTATTGTTTATTGGTCCCCATATTTGGGCAACTTTTACCCCAAAAGTCATACCTCCAAATCTATTGCATACTTTAGTCACCACAAATGTATTACCCCCGTTATTCCTAAGATTATAGTCATGTCTGCGTTCCACTGGTTTCATTTTTACCACAAGATAACTTGGTTTGTGATTATGTACTGCCCCATGTATTTGCTTTAGCCATTTTTGTTCTTTTTTGTTCTAGAGATGGCCACTGTAATGTTATTTGCATATCGCAATGGTGGGTGCGATATTCACATTTTAAAGTAAATCTAGCCAGATTATTATTTAATACTTGTATTTCCCTTAGATTAGTTTTACTAGTCATGCTATAGACATGGCTCCCATAGTCTACACATGGTATAATTAGTTGGCTTACAATATCCAGTCTCAAGTTTTGATTTGTACAATATCTAAATCTCTGAAAGGCTCCCAGTTTGTTATTTGTCTTATTTACTAGGGCTGGGATATTCAAAAAGTTGCGCATGGCACAACAGGGGTGCACCATGTGCAACCCACTGATGTGCACCGGCACGATATTCAAATGAGGAAAGTGCCCAGCACAAATCCCGATGCGCCGGGGCGCATCAGTAATGTATGCGGCACAAGTAGGGGGGCGTGCCCATACATACTCCGCACATCCCGATTTTCAGCCTGGGATGTGCTGAGCATAGGCATGTGCAACCGCTATGTGCACCGCACACAGTTGTGACAAAAGGAAAGGGAGCAACAACTGGCCACCCACAGGTGAGCTGCTATATGGTAGGGTATAACACAGCAGCTGCCAGCTGTGGGTGGCCACCCAAGCTCCAACTGCACCATCCATTGCAGTCACCCCCCCTATGCCCGAACACAGGCTTTCATTCAGTAAACATCCCTGGTGGTCCAGTGGACCCGATCCCACAGCCGATCGCGGGCTTACAGTATGTGAAATAACCCTGGTGGTCCAGCGGTACCCTCCTCCCATCCTGCCCACTTAGTCCGCCACCCGCTCCCCAGTCAGCGGTGGGCGGGACCACCCTCCGTAACGCCCGCCGAGTGACTTACGGGTGATTACATACGCCTATTGGTCCATAGCATGGGCCATCGGGCATGCAGACTATATTGTACTTACACAGTCCCAAAATGTGAAAGAATCCATTCATTCACATATTAGGACTATGTAGTATAGGGCCTGTACGACCATTGGCTCCACGCCGGACCAACGCGCGACAGCCATACTGTATGCTGTCAGTCAGCGGGTGGCTGGGTGGCTTGCGGGCGGGGTGCTGCCACCCGCCACTGACTGGGGGGGAGTGGGGTGTCGGGACTGAGTGCGTGGGATGGGAGGGGGTTACCGCTGGAACAGCAGGGTTATTTCATGTACTGTAAGCCTGCGATGGGGCTATGGAATCGGGTCCACTGGACCACCAGGGATTTTAATTCATTGAATGCCCATGATTGGGCATTGGGGCGAATTGACCACTGAGGGGCAGGGGGCATCGGTCCCCGATGGCTGCATCCTGGCAGAGCACCAGGTGCAAGTCACTGGGGATCGGCACACCTGCATGCAAATGGCGCTATAATGACATGCAAATGGCCCCATTTGTGCCTTGCATGCATTATGGCCCCATTTGCATATCCACCACTGAATAGCATGGTTACTGCACCTAGCACAATGGAACTTGTGCCGGCACATCCCCCTGCTCCTGTCTGGCATCTTGCACTGGTGCAGTGCCACTGCACCATGTGCAATGCGGGTGGCCACAGTGCCATATTCAACAGTGCTGAGCCATGGCACAGCACCATTGAATATCACCCTGTCAACGTCCTGGCGCATCCCAGTTACGCTGCACCCAGGCTTGCGCCACAGCCTGGCACAGTCTGAATATCCCACCCTAGGTCTTTTATATGGATATCAAATTTCAAATTTTCATCCATGCTGACTCCCAAATTTTTGTAGGTTTCCACCTGGTTTAATATTTCATTATTTGCAGTTTTTATGTGAATTCTGTGTTGGGGGCTAGTAGTTTTCTGTTTACTAAAGAAGATCATAGATTTTATTTTTTTACTGTTTAGTATGAGTTTTGACTGATATAACCATCTCTCCATCTTACTAAAGTCTTTTTGAAGATAATTCCCCATTTTCTGGTTTGCTTTCCCATGGGCCAATATGACTGTGTCATATGCGTACATTCTTAGTGCTGTGTGTTCTACTACTTTGGGCAATTAATTTATATATATAATAAATAGTAGTGGCCCTAATATCGAGCCTTGTGGGACTCCTCTTTAATAACAGCTGGTCTTGATAAGGCTTCTCCCACCTGTACTTGCTGCACTCTTTTAGTCAAATAGGACTGGAACCATGGAAGGGTTTCCTCGTCTATCCCCATCTCCACCATTCTGTCAAACAGACATTGCTGGTCATTGCTGGGGTAGGTATGAGATGCGCAGCTGCTCTGAGTGAACCTGCTGCTGTTTCCAAAAATTATACCCATGGTGGGCATTGCTTTGGCAGGTATGAGAGGTGCAGCTGCTATGAGTGAGCCCGCTGCTGTTTCCAAAAATTATACTCATGACGGACATTTCTAAGGGAGGTACTAGAGGCTCAGCTGCTCTGAATGAGCCTGCTGCTGTTTCCAAAAATTATACCAATGGCAGCCATTGCTGAGGCAAGTAAAAGAGGCACAGGCTCTCTTAGTGAGCCTGCTTTTGTGTCCAAAATTATATCCATGGCAAGCATTGCTGAGGTAGGTGTGAGAGGTGCAGCTGCTGTGATTAAGCCTGCTGCTATTATAAAAAATTATACCCATCTAGAACTGGCCCGGTGGTGCTCAGGGTTGAGGTGTTGGACACCACACCTCATGCCATGCCAGTGACCTGGGTTCAAGAACAAGCCCAGGTTGTCAGGGGTCAGTGAGGGGAGGGCGAGGAGCAGGATTGAGCTGCCATGAGGCAGCTCTCCTCTCTCAGGGAGGGATGAGGGGTTTCTCCATCCCTTGGCTGCCACCCGGTGGAGGACAGATGGCAGTTCAGGCAATGGGTGAGCCCAACAGTAACCAGGGGTGGAGCGGAAGGGGCCAAGCTTGTACCCAGAGTGTGTGTCCGCCTCCATGCATACGCACTGCCATGTCTGCTGGGGTCATTGGGAGAAAAGTGGGGAAAAATGCATAAAGTACAAATTAAAAAAAAAAATTTAATTATACCCATGATGGTCATTGATCAAACTTACATAATATAAACTGATGACTGACAAAAGAAAACTAAGAGTAGTACTAGTGTGGCACGTGTGGCTGGCATGGTGGCAGTGGTAATGGTTCCATTTGTTTCATACACAATCTAGTCATCATAGTCAGTATCACTGTTTGCAGGCTGTTGTTCATGTTCAGGGTCAGACTCACATAAATCAGCATTTGTGACAAGTGGGGAATTGTCAGCATTCATTTTGAGAAATGTAAACCATTTCACATTTGCAGGACTTAGCAGTGTTCTATGGTCAGTGACTATTCCTCAAACTGCACAAAATATGCGTTCTGAAAAAACGCTTGAAGGTGGACAACTGACGTACATTATTGCAAGATTTGCCAGATCTGGGCATATTGTTCTCTTTTGTTTCCAGTACAGTAATGGATATTCCTTGAGACCAATCACGGTATGGTCTGCAAAGTACTCCAGGATCATTGTGCTGCATGAGACAGTTCCCATTCTGGCAGATGAACTTGCTGCACTTTCTTTCCAGGATACCAGTCCATGTTGTTGCAGGAGTCTCAGAAGTGATTTGCCTTTCTGACCCTGAAAATAAGATGCCCAAGAAGTAGCTGTACATGTCCTTTCCCTCGCTAATGACTGCTGATGGTGAAGAATTCGAAAGGCTTGCCTGAAGTTCAGTGGCCAAGCAGCCAGTCACTTCCACTTCCTGAGCTGTATAAGCAGTTCCTCTCAGCCTCACTGTGAAGCATTTTTTTTTGCAGCCGAAGGCTCTGTTGGTTTGTCCTCTGAGCTGTTTGGGCCTCCCTGGCTGGCTGGGGCTTGCCTCCCCCGCTGCTTCTGCTTGTCTCTGCTGGGCTTCTGTGTTTATTTTACTGCTTCTGGTTTGTATTTTACCTTCGGCTGTGTGTGCTTCCTTCCTTTGGGGGAGGGCTTTTCTAAGCTCCTAGCATACTGCTACTTCAGAGCTCATACTTCTTGCTTTCAGTTACTCACAACTCTCAAATTACTGCACTGCAACTGCAAACCTGATTTGTGTGTTTCAGCTCACATAGCTGTTCCATGGCATACTCTATTACTTTCACCTGACTCAGATTCACTGAACCTAGCTCTACAGCTCACCATGCTTTTTCTGATTACCTCATTGCAGCAGTTTCATTGCACTGCCTGGTGACAGTGCTTTAAGAGCATTATACCTCCTCTTATTTATTGCAGTTACAACTCAGTGTACTCATTTGTTTTTTACTACTGTTGTTCAGGCCTAATTGCTTCCTGCTACTGCTTTGTTTACTCCCATGCTATTGTACATGTTTTACTCTGAGGTTAGCTAAAGCTCCTGCTGAAGCTATTAAATTAGCTTTATATCTGCATGTGGTTCTCGGCCCTTTCATCACTTCCTTGTTTGTCCTACGGCGGGGAGTGGGAGGTGTTTGGGGGGGTCATGGCCTATGTGGCTAATGAATTCTGTTCTAAATCCTGTAGTCACCGAAAATCCTCAGAGTTTGTCACCTTGATTTGGCTTTGAACTGTTCTGGCTGGCTTGTCCCCAATTCAGTGCTATTAATGCTATACAGTATGTTATGTAGACCTCTGTGTAGGTCCACCTATCACTACTGCTTACTGACCTACATGCAGGTCCGCACTTGCTTATGCAACCGTTTCTCCTTGCTTACGCAAACCATTGCTTCATGCCTACTGCCATCCCTCAGCTTCAGCCACTGGGATTCTGCTGCACTCAATCTGTATTAAACCTTGTAAGGTCTCAGCACTCAATGCTCATTATGATCTCAGCATGCCATGCTCATTCAGCTCACCAGCTTTTCAGCTCTCACTCAGTTTCTGGGGTATGCCAGCCATTGCATTCTGGTGCAGGGTTCCTGCAGCCGACCGTCTCACTCTTCATTTAGTCCACATCTCAAGCGTGTCCAGCTTGGGGGTAGGATCCTTCTCATCTGGCCCATAGCTGGGAATGTTCTCATCCTGGGCTTGGCTTTAGCTGCCTGCTACCAGACAGCACCTCCTGGTGTGGAATTTAAGACTAACCATGAAGGGTGGGAAAAGTTACCTCCTTTGGCTCTAGTGTTCAACTATAACGGTTGGCTATTGACTTTTGTGGTTTCCCTAGCGAGGCACCTTCACCGCATTCTCCCTAAAACTGCCTCTGGTTCAACTGGTTTGATTTAGGGCAGGTAGGCCAGGTGAGTGCCTCAGCAGTTGTTGCTCTCCTCCTGCACTTTGGATGCACATATTGTTGCAGTTTTCTTGCAACCATCCACAGTGTTCCCTCTAGAGGGGTTTGAGTGAAAGCCTTCCTCCAAATTGGAATGTTTTCCACCTCCCTTTAATTGGGTTTTCCAAATTGCAGCTGCAGAGCCATCACTAAATAAACACTCCCAAGCCTAGAGGGAAGGCGACCTAGTCCTTGGATCCCCAGAGAATTCCTCCTCATAGAGTTTTTTTTCTCTCCTCCATTGCCTCAGGTCATAACACTTAGCATAGTTGTTTCCCCTATATTCTTTAGATAGGTTCCATTGTTTGATGGAGGTGGAGGATGTCCTGCCATTCTCCCTCTCCTTAGGGGATCCTCTCATCTCAGTATCATGCTATGCAAACCTGGGCAGTCATTACTTTATCCAACTGAGCATCTCATTGCATTATCAACTACCTATGCTTTTCTAGTACTACATTACAGTTACTGCTCCTTTGTCACAGTTGCTGCTTGCTCATATGCTTCATGTTGCCTCCTTTTGGGGATGATACTACATTTCTTTTGGGGATTCCTAAAGTACCTTTAGCCATGGGAATTGGCCCATGGCACCTCTAGGGATGGAACCCTCTCTGAGAGTTCCTTGTCTTTGTACTCCTACAGGGTGGTAATTCCTCTGGAATAGAGAGTGTGAATGGCCAAAACCAAGCTAACACAGTTGCTCAAGCATAACACTATAGTGGCTGCATAGGTCAGTGAATTGATAGATGTGCTATTGTCTGCACCAGTGATGTGATGGTTGGGCAGGGTTTAACTGCTATACATTGGTTAATGGTGTTTGTAGAGTAATATCACATTTGAATAGCAGAAGATCTCTCCGATACTCAACGTCTTCCCCTGCAGGAAGGATGGCTTCAATGTTCTACTTGAAGTGGGGTCTAGTAACATAGCCAACACATAGATGTCATTCTTAAACATGGCATTTATTCTCTGATCAGTCATCAGACTGAGACTCAAGTTATCTGCTAGCATAACAGCAGTGGTGTCGTCTTTTGACTGAGAGACTTTCTTCATGTCATCAAGGAAAATGTAAAGATCTGATCTGAGGAAGAATTTGACTCAGAGTTCCACTGTCTTCATTGACATCATGTGTGGCAGCCTCAAATAGCTCCAATAAGGTGACCAAAGACTCCAGCAGATTCCAGCTGCTGGAACTGAACATGATGTCTACTTTACCTATTTGATTCTGCATGGTGTACTCATGTACAGCTTTTTTCTATTTAAGAAGCCTTTCCAACATGTAAAATGTTGAATTACATGTAGGTTTGAATTTCCTACTTTAGATAATGCAAGGGTTAGTTGTTTGACCTCTGCAACCCATTCAGGATTTTTTTGAGCTTTCAGACAGTGGCTGAAATGATCACATATTTTCCTAGCATGATCTAACAAGTTTTTAACATTTCTGTTTCCATTTAGGAAACCATGGGTGAGAAGATTTAAACAATGTGCAAAACAAGGTGTGTGTTAGTTGTTGCCATCTCTAACAGCCTTGACTATGTTGGTACCATTATCTGATGCTCTGAACCCTGGAGATAAAGAATATGAAGTAAGCCATTTCTGGAATTGTATTTTCAGCTCATGCAAAATATTCAAAGCAGTGTGGTTTTCTTCAAAAGTGGTGACATAATACAGCCTGCTTCCTACTACTTATAGTAGAGTGGGAATTATTACTTTCGGACTGAAAACTTGCCCAATGAGCTGTAACAGTCATGTAGTCAATTGTTTGGTTGCTGGTCAATATATTCATGATTATATGAACCTGCTTCACCTCAGAGAGTTTCAACTGTTTAGTGACCACACTACACACCAAGTCATACAACTGTGGATCAGCCTTTTTTGAGAAATATGTTTGGCAGTTAATGATGTACCATGGTTCAATCAGGTTCATGAACTTGAGGAAACCTTTCTGGGTAACAAAAGCAAAAGGGAGCTGACAATTGGCCAACAGCTCTGCAATGGTTCTATTTAACAGCTGGCATGTTGGTTGCTTGCAGGTAAATTTTGATGTCCTTGCAACATTTTATTTTAATGTTAGTTGACGAGAGTGATGAGATATTTTTAATTTTGGGGGGGATTGTACTTTTCACACCTTTTTCACATGGAGTACTACTATGGGATTTAGCAGTACTTGATGGTGTCAGAAGAAAACAATCTATGTTTGTCTGGGAAGACTGCAAGAACACATCAAGTGATTCATTGTCAGGTCCCCGCTTCCATTTCATTGTCACTATGGTCACCATCACCACCACCTCCACTACCACCCATACCAACCACACTGTCCCTTGCCCTGCCCCACTCAGTTGGGTGTTTTGCCTTTACATGTCGTATCATTACTGATGTTCCAAAATGTCCCACTTTGCCACCACAACTGACACTCTGTTTGCACAGATTGTGTAAAGCTTAAGAATTGTTGTGGGGTCAATATAAAATAAATTCCACACTAAAAATTTACCCTTTGTGCTTGGTACTATGGTGCTTGGCACTATTTCTTGTACAGTCGAGGGATCTGGAGGAAACCCTATACTGCTATTTCTTGTTAACATGAATTTTTCCCATTCATGGTCATGTTCTTATTCTTACCTTTAGCATATGATTTTTTTTCTGCACTTGCCTCTCATTCCCTACAGCAACATCCTCTCCAACATCCTCATCAAAATTAGTACCAACCTCATTTCCACAATTTTCAGAAGAACTGGAAGTGCCATCATCATCAGGTGGGAAATAGCCTGGGCTATCCCATTCCAAGTCCCCACTATCACCACCAACTTTATCAGCATTTACTGCCTCAGCATCTGAGGTTATATTTGAAGAGGATGCCTTCTCCTCCTTGCATGCTGCTTCAGCAGTTGAAAGTCTCCTGGCACATGTGGCAAAACATGCAGTACCTCTAAGAGTAACTCCTGTCAGTTCTTTCCAAAACTCTACTATCATTCCATTGGTGACATGCTTTTTTGGTTCAGGAGGACATTTAGCATCAGTCCTCATGGTGTTATTGTTATTTTTGTTGCTATTGTCTTCATTAGTGTTAGGATTCATATTGTCCACAGCATTTTCAGATGCACCTGCACCAGCACTGTGCTTCCTTTAAGTAGACTTAGTCTGGGACATATGAGATAGTAGACACATCTGTGGCTTTTGCTATGCCACAGAGAGACGTCACACATAGTGTAGCTATTTCAGGGTTCAGGGCACCTAACAGGCTAACAGACAATGTAATATATCCTAAAAGGCTTTTGCTATACTGTAGAAAGACAGAGAGTAGCTATGACACAGACAGGGCTTGGGGCACCTAACCAACAGTGTGTAATACAGCTGAAATGGCTTTATGCAGAGACACAGAACAGCTACATGTCACACACAGGGCTTGGGGTACCTAACATGCATTGTGTAATACAGCTACAGTGGCTTTATGCAGAGACATAGAGTAGCTATATGTCACAGACAGTGCTCAGGTCACCTAACAACAGACAGTGTGTATACAGCTGAAATGGCTTTATGCAGAGATACAGAGTAGATATATGTCACACACAACACTTGGGATACCTAACAGGCATTGTGTAATACAGCCACAGTGGCTTTATGCAGAGACACAGAGTAGCTATATGTCACACACAGGGCTTGGGGCACCTAGCAGATAGTGTGCAATACAGTCAAAATGGCTTTATGCAGAGACACAGAGAAGCTATACTGTATGTCACACACAGGGTTCAGGGCACCTAACAGACAGTATGTAATACAGCCAAAATGGCCTTATGCAGAGACACAAAGTAGCTATATGTCACACACAGGTCTTGGGGCAGCTAACAGACAGTGTGTGTATACAGCTGAAATGGCTTTATGCAGAGTTACAGAGTAGCTATATGTCACACATAGGGCTCAAGGCACCTAAAAGGCAGTGTGTAATACAGCCAAAAAGCCTGAAATGGCTTTAAGCAGACACAGAGTAGATATATGTTACACAAAGGGCTCAGGGCAGTAACACACAGTATGTAATACAGCCAAAATAACTTTATGCAGAGACACGGAGTAGTTATATGTCACACACAGGGCTCAAGGCACCTAACAGACAGTGTGTAATACAGTCAAAAAGCCCAAAATGGCTTTATGCAGACACAGAGTGGTTGCATATGCCACACACAGGGCTTGGGTCACCTAACAGGCATTGTGTAATACAGCCACAATGGCTTTATGCAGAGACACAGAGTAGCTATATGCCACACATAGGGCTCCTAACAGACAGTGTGTAATGCATTCAAAATGGCTTTATGCAGAGATACAGAGTAGCTATATGTCACACACAGGGCTCATGGCACCTAACAGACAGTGTGTAATACAGTCAAAATGGCTTTATGCAGAAACACTGAGTAGTTATATGTCACACACAGGGCTCAGTGTACCTAACAGATAGTGTGTAATATAGCCAAAATGGCTTTATGCAGAGATACAGAGTAGCTATATGTCACTTACAGGGCTCTGGGCACCTACCACATAGTGTATAATACAGCTGAAATGGCTTTATGCAGAGACACAGAGTAGCTCTACAGTGTATGTCACACACAGTGCTAGGGCACCTAACAGACATTGTGTAATACAGCCACAATAGCTTTATGAAGGGACACAGAGTTGCTATATGTCACAGACAGGGCTTGAAGCACCTAACAGACAATGTGTATACAACTGAAATGGCTTTATGCAGAGACACAGAGTAGCTCTACAGTGTATGTCACACACAAGGCTTGGGGAACCTAACAGACATTGTGTAATACAGCCACAATAGCTTTATGCAGGGACACAGAGTTGCTATATGTCACAAACAGGGCTTGAAGCACCTAACAGACAATGTGTATACAGCTGAAATGGCTATATGCAGAGATACAGAGTAGCTACAGTGGTAGTTATAGTAAAGTTTCCTGGTACCATGGTGTACCGGTCAGTGCAGCTCTGTACTGCTCGGTAGTGTGATTATCCCTCAGAATGCAGTGCGGTATGCAGGGGGTATAGTGTACTTGGCTTTATTATGCACTTTCTCTCTAAGCCACAGGGTGGCAACCAGGAATCATTTTAGCAGACTGCAGCTCAGAAGTGTATGTGGATTGTTCTGACCATTGGTTTTACTAGTTTACCAGCAGATGGCACAGGTTACTATAGTTTTAGCAGCCCTTTAAAGATTAATTGCAAATTATATGACAGCTTTACCTAGCGCGCAGGTGTTGTGCTTGTTTCACTTATGCTTGTGGTGGCTGTCAATGACTTCACGCAGGTGACAGCAGTGCCGGGAGTCTGTATTTTCAGTACTTCACAACATTTTTACATATCGTCCTTTATCAATCCTTCATGTCCTTGTAATATATTTTAATATTGCCAGAATCCAAAACAAATAATCAAGAGGCATAAAAGTAAAAAAAAAACTGTTTACTGATGTTGCATGCCTCTCTTATTATTTTTTTGTTTACCCTTGAGACGTCCTGGATCATATTAAACTGTACAGTATCTCACTACCACACTACATTGCAGCCAAATGGATACACAGTAAATGATTAAAAGTTAAAAAAAAAAGTCTTAATGAGGCTTCAAAGAATGTGCTGTAAATTCAGACTTAAAAAAAAAAAATCTAAGATGTTTAATCAAAACAAACTTAGTCCAAGTAAATGCAATGGTTTCAGCAGCCACAGCCAATGAGAGTATGAAGCAGCTAGAAAAAACATGTGATTGGCCACATCTTTTGGAAATCCAAATAGCATTGTAACCATAGAAAGGCAGTTTTTTCCCCACATGTACTATTCACTTTTCTTTTTTTTCCCCCACGGACCATGTTTTGTGATGGTAATACTGTCATGCATTAATTGGTGGTTTAAGATTTTACCCCCACCGACAGCAACAACAGTAATTCTATCCTTGTACTATAAAGTTCCACTTTACCTCTTGCTCTTAATAGGTAGTTACGTGGGAAGACAAATCTAAAAGGAGGACTGATACTCTGAAAAAAATATGTATTTCTGCAGGAATCTTTCTATGTGTTATTAAAGAAGCTAATCTTACATATTCAAGATGTCAGCTGCACAGTTTTTATTTTCCATGAACTCATTGCTACAGTGGAACCACAAGGAACAAATTAAATGTATTATTGCGAAGTCATATTAAGGTACAGTACATACTAAGGATTATACGACCAGAATAAGACTTGGAGGTCCATTTAAGTGATCCTCCACTGTTCAGTCAGAATAATCCATATGCTCTGTCATAAGCTATTTTTAAATATGATTTTGTTATTACTAGTCACAACTAATGAGTGTAGTTTGTTACAGGTACTCACTATCCTCTGTGAGTGAAAATATTTTCTTTTTTCAATTTAAAAAATGTTTCATTTTGAACTGCCTGTTGTGCCCCCTTATTTTGGTTTTATCTGGCCTCAGCTGTATATCAAGCATGGACATTATGGTACTATCATTTATAATGTCATTCTGTACATCAACAACTGGTCTCACATTAATCTGCTTTCAAGATGAATAGATTTTAATGTAATCAGTCTGTGATTATACTGTATGTTAAGCGCTTCAACACCCTAACAATTTTTATCACCATTCACTGTAGTCTCTTCAGGGCATCTATATTTATTTTGGTGTAGGGAGTCCAGACATGAGAACCATAGTCCAAGTGCTAGCTGACATGAACTCTATACTGAGGTGGAAATGCATACTGTTTTGACTATGTATACTCCTCCTAATGGAACCCAGTGCCTTGTTGCCTTGGCTACAGCTTTGCCACATTGTTGGTTAGGCTTCAGGTCCTTCAATATTGTTATACCCAAGTCTCTCTTAGACTAAACCTCCATGAGCTTTACCTTTGCAGGTAATATTTGTCCTCAGTATTTTTTGTTCCTATATGAACTACTGAACATTTACTGATGATCAGCCTTTTACCCCATGACTTGGTCTATGTGTGATGCTTTTATTTGACCAAAGCTAGAGGTGTGGCATATCATGACAGGCTAGCTAGCTAAACCGCTGACAGTAGATTACAGATCCTTTATTGTTTTTAACTTTTTTTCTTGAAAAGTATTAAAAAGTTTGAAATAAAGTTTCAGACTACATGTTTGAGTTTTTTGCCCATGTGGGGTGTGTCTGGCAATGCTCCTGCTATTCAGCAGGAGAGTATATTTTGTTCTCAATGATTTTATTTAAATCGGATTGTAGTGAAACAATATGAGCCAGTGTGCTAACAGGCGCCCCTCGTTTTCTGTTATTGGTTAATGTATGTATTTATTTTACATGGCTTTGTATTTATGTTAATCAATTAAAGGAACAAAGTGTTGCATGGCAACTGCATCTGCTAATGAAGACCAAGGAGCTTTTTCATTTGTAACTATTCACTTTGATGCCATTGAACCATGTTCTGTTACAAGGGAGGGGGGTTCAACAGTTGTTTGAGTTTGTATCTACATGTTTGAAGACCTGTCCACTATTTCTACTATCTGTCTGTCTCTGTCTCTGTCTGTCTGTCTGTCTCTCTGTCTGTCTATATCTATCTATCTATCTATCTATCTATCTATCTATCTATCTATCTATCTATCTATCTATCTATTCAACCCGGTTCCCTTGTACTATTGCAGTTCTCCAAGAAAATAAATAAAAGGTTGGGGCATTTGTTCAGCAATACACTGTCAGCCCCCATTTTGTTCTTTTTATTTCCCATATTTTGTTTTCTATTTCCACTTTACTTTTCCTGTTGTATCTGCACGTGTGTGTGTGTGTGTGTGTGTGTGTGTGTGTGTGTGTGTGTGTGTGTCCAATACGTTTTGTACCATAAACCAGTCAAAATTACTTCAGAAAATGTAAAGAGCTCTGCATTAATAATAGTTTTGTTATTATCAGCATTTAATGAGAGGGGCGGGGAAGAGAAATATATACATAATAAATAAATGGAGTGATGGTGGAGTGGTGGTGTGGGGTGGATGAGGAGACAATAGAAACATAGACTCTGTCAGCAGATTAGGATCATATGGCCCACATAGTCTGGCCATTTCCCTACTCACTGCTGCAGCCCCAGATCCTATCTGATCTACGGCTCTATGGCTCTCCTGCTCTGCACATCTCCAGGGTACCCTTATGTCTATCCCATGCACTCTTGAACCCCTGTATTGTTCTCACACACACCACTTCTTTTTTTTTTAAATTCAACTTTTTTATTGTTTTATAAAACATATATTCACCCACCACTTCTGCTGGAAGGCTGTTCCATGGCTCCACCACCCTCCCAGTGAAAAAGTACTTCCTAACATTATTCCTGAGCCTTGCACCCTTCAGCCTCATATCATGCCCCCTTGTTCTTGTGAAGAGTTTTCTCTGAAATATGCTTTCCACCTGTACCCTGTTTATTCCCCTAAGGCACTTGAAAGTCTCAATCATATTTCCCCTCTCCCTTCTTTCCTCCAGTGAATAGATATTAAAGTGCTTAAGTGTTTCCTCATAGGGCTTCTTTTGTAGTCCATGTACCATCTGCATTGCCTGTCTCTGGGCTGCCTCTATTTTGACAATGTCCTTTGGGAAATGTGGTCTCCAGAACTGGACACAGTACTCCAACTGAGGCCTCATCAGTGATATGAATAATGAATAATGAATAAACAATGAAAAAGACATCTAGGGCCAGGTATTCAAAACTTTTCCCCAGAGCTAAATTAGCACTGCCCGTGTTAAATTAACCCAGACCCAATGGCCTGCTATTTTCAAAAGGGATAGCCCCGGTGCTAACCCTGCCGAATATATCACGCTAAGGAAGCTGGGCAATCTGGGCTGGGAGTTCAGTGCAAGCAGAGCCCAGGAATAAGACAGCTCTGAATATAGCAACCAGTAAGTGCACACTACAACAGCAGCCAAGTGCACAGTGACGTGAAGGTAGGTATAAGTGAACTATGTGGCCAATGTGTGTGTGCCAGAAAATGTGTGGACTCAGCACAGCTGCAGGCAGCAGTGCATGTGAAAGTACAGTGTGCAAAACTGTATAATATTCCCCGAACCATTTGTGCAGTGCTAACACGTTTCTGCTGGTTTAGCGCGGAGCTTAGCCATTTGCCAGGGGCTAAACTTTGCCATATTCAAAACTGACATGCAAATTAGCCTACTTAGGTAGTCTCTGGGCAAACATCCAGATTAGCATCTCAGTGTGCCCTGATTTGCATGCAGCTTGCCTAGCATCACTGCAGAGTCCCACAGCTCCACCTGTAGGTCAGTCTGGCAGTGCATGATGGTAGCTGCAGGCTACATGTATACAGTACAGCATAGCGTATTGTGCCATAGGGGACAACACAGCATAGGCACAGGTAGTGGTGGTGCTGCATGCAACTGTCACATTGTAAGTCATGCTACATTGCACAGTTGACACTACAGTAGCAAGGTGGCCAGTAGTGTGAGGGTCACAGCAATGCCTATGGTGTGTAGGGCAGTGATGACCACTGCACTGTACACAGTGACAGGCCCAACTTGCAGGTGTTTACTGACAGTGGACATTACTGTTACACTGTTGTGTGACCCACAGATGCTGCACCTCTGGCATGGGATGCTCACAGTGACATATACATGGCCGGCTGTGTGTGCTGTGGTGTTTGTACAGCTGTGCAATATGTGGCTGGGGGGGACACATACAATCAGACAGGTACACTGGTTTTGGGGTATTCCCAATACTGGCCCATGTGCACTGTGTGATGTGTCCCAGCCTTGTGGCTGCACCCGGTCTGTGGCGCAGCCTGGCCACCCATACACTCTCCCCTCAGCACCCTCCATGCCACAGTGCTGCATGTGTGTGCTGGCATCTGTTGGTGTCCACAGAAGGGTGGTCTGCAAGTGTCTGCTGTATGGCCACACTGCCATGGTGTCCACTGGGGGCCAGGTCACCACTTACTGCCTGGCATGGCTCGTACTGGTGGCAGATGATGGCTTCATTGTGATGCCATCAGTGAGCATCATGTTTCCTCTATGTCTGGCTTTTTCTATGCGTCATACTTATTGGTTGGTCGCGCAAAGCCACACAAATGCTGCGCAAAGCCACAATGTCATGCAAAGCTGGATTGCCCAGGGTTAAGACTACCTTTTCCTGGGCAGTAATTTGCACCATGCAAAGTGTCATGCAAAGTCACGCAAAACCACTTTGTGTGGCGCTAGTCGCTGAATATAGTATTGTGCCTATATTCATGTACATGCCCCCTCAGTTTGGCCCTTGAATATATTATGATTTTGCCCAGTGCTAAAGCAGATTGTGTGTGCTATTTAGCCTTTTGAATATAGCAGACCCGCGCTAATCCCACGCTAAATCTGCACAAATGGTTTGCGCCCAGTGCAAAGTTTTGAATATCTGGCCTCTAATTTAATGGGCGCAGTGACCATATTAGGAAGAGTGTGAATACATAACTAAATAAACAAAGCTACAATTTAGACTTCAACTGAGCTTTATTTTTTTTCCCCCTCAAAAAAGTGTTTGCTGGGATGTAAATGGGTAAGAATTGTAAATATTGCAGGGGTTCAAATTTGGATATTTTTTATGTGTGAATGTGTTATGTGCATTATGCAACAGGCCAATCAATGACAAGGGTTACATGCATAGACAACCAGCAAAGTGTCATGGAGCAAAACTATTCCTAAATAACTTGTAGTGAATTTGATCACATGATAACTCATTTTGAGGTGACCACTGTGGTAAAAGACTACACACTGGTGTTTTGTTTTTCTGATTAGGACATGGAAGTCCACTTGTTACAATTTGTGCCACTGTTCAACAGAGGTGGTCTCTCAGGTTTCAACATGCAGCAGCAGTATCAATTTTTCAATTGGTGTCCAGTAATACCCACCACCCTGATACCCACCACCCTACCAATGTCCATAGTAACCTGTTAACAAGTCATTGATCTGCAGTGTATTTTTTTTATTATTACAAAACAGGTAACAAAAAAGTATTTTGAACAACCACTAGAACTCACACCACCATAAACACTCTCACTGTGTGCATGCCAACTCCCATCCCCTAATTCCACCCCAACACCAAATACCTTTAGTCACTAGAACAAGATAATTTATTTAAACCCCCCTAGCTGTTGGGATACCCATCATCTGACCTTAAAATATACTCCTAACTACTGGAAAATCCCCCCATGCCATCTCCATATGGTGCCTAGTTATTACCTCAGTGTATTTTCACAGCCCCCACACCCACTCCAAATGGTTGCTGTCACAGGCCATCTCTCACCTATCATCTCTCACCTACTGGACCTGCCACTGTCTGACTAATTTATGCAAATTTCTGTTGAGTGAAACATGCAGCATTACTTTTATTTATTTATTTTGCTCAGCTTATGGAATGACTTCCTAAGAGGGTTACTATCTCTTCCTGCACATTTTTCATCAAAATCTTGTTTGTAAGAATTATATGGCTACAGGCCTAGCAACTTTACAAATATCTAAATTTTCTCCATGGTACATAGCCCATAAAACGTAGCATGGTTATGGACCATATTTATTAATGCCTTTAATGCCTAAAAAAAATAATCTGCTGACACATGTAAGATTTGACATCATCCCATCAGGACATAGCAAAGCTAGATTTGCAAGAAATGATAATACTTTAAATGACTTAGAATGTTTTTCTAGAAGAGGCAATGAGGAAAATATCTTCCATGTTATATTCTCTTTTCTCATGTATGAAACATGGATAAGGAGCTACTCTGGTGATGTCATCAGGGCTTCTAGCCAGTCTCTGACAGTGTGTATGGAAATACTTTTGAATAATTTGACTCTAAATGATGCGTAGAAATTTCTGCAGCATTTTAATACTGTATTGAGAGAAAGGAAAAAACATGCTACAGCACAATGTGTGATGGTATACTCCAAACCGTATGGCTGCATCTATAAACTTGCCATTCTAGCCATATTTAGTGTCAATTATGATATTGTATATTTCCATTGTTATTAATGTTTTTATATTGAAATGACCTATTGTTGACCAGTGCTTATTACATTGCATCACATGGGACCAGTGATCAGTTTGAGGGTTGGGAGGTGGCCCTGTGAAGTTCAACTTTCCAATCAAAGTCACATCTTACTACCGGAACTGGCAATCACTGTATGAAAACTTATTTATGAAATAAAGGAATACTGTGTGAATCTGAGCACATCACTTAACAGTCCGTATAGCAGACCTGGACTGTGGACTGTGGGGTCACCTGCCTGAACATTACAAATCAATCAGCTAAATGTAACCACAAACAGCACCACCTGGTGCATTTAAGCAGATGAATTTAAGGATTCAATTAATTAAGCCCTACCACAGTACCCCAGTACTGCATAAATGACCCCTAACAAGGTATTCCTCAATACCTGTCAGTGTACCACACTTAATGAGATATACCTTGTTGCCGGGACACTTTTTTATAACTACTACTACTGTATCTGTCACACACAGGGCTCAGGGCACCTAACAGACAGTGAGTAATACAGCCAAAATGGCTTTATGTGGACACAGAGTAGCTGTATGTCATGCAGAGGGCTCGTGGCACCTAGCAGACAGTGTGTAATACAGCCAAAATGGCTTTATGCAGAGACACAGAGTAGCTACTCTATATGTCACACACAGGGCTTGAGGCATCTAACAGACAATGTGTAATATAGTCAAAAAGCATGAAATGGCTTTATGCAGACACAGAGTAGCTATGTGTCATACACAGGGCTCGGGGCACCCAACAGACAGTGTATATACAGCCACAATGGGCCTGGCAGTCCTCATCTGCCCTTCAAATTCTATGTATCTATGTATATGTCACCCACAGGACTCAGGGCACCTAACAGTGTGTAATACAGCCAAAGTGTATTTATGCAGAGACACAGAGTAGCGCCTAACAGGCACTGTGCAATACATCCACAATAGCTTTGCTGAGACATGGAGTAGTTATATGTCAACCACAGAGCTCAGGGCACCTAACAGACAGTGTGTAATACAGCCAGGCAGCCTAAATGGCTCTCATTAAGAGATACACACACAGACAGGGCTCAAGGAACCTAACAGACTGTGTATAATACAGTTGCAATGGTTTCATGCAGAGACACAGAGTAGATAAAGCTACCCACAGGGCTGGGGGAACCAACAGATTTGGCTTCAGAGACAAGAGTAGCTAGATTGCACGCACACACACACACACACACACACACACGGGTTCTTGGCACCTAACAGACACTGTGTAATACAACTAAACAACCTAAATGTCTCTCTCTCTCTAAGAGATACAGAGAGTACAGTGCTCAGGGCACCTAACAGACTGCATATAATACAGTCACAATGGCTTTATGCAGAGACACAGAGTAGCAGATACACACAGGGTTGACGGCACCTAACAGACACTGACTCTACAGACCAAAATGGCTTCAGAGATACAGAGTAGCACTAGATGTCACACACACAGAGCTTGGGCACAGACAATGAGTGCAGTAAATAGCATTCACTACTGCAGAGACACATAGGCCCGTTCAGGGCACCTATTGGCCCCCCAACCGAGTCACTCAGACAAACAATCACAATTCCCAATCCCTTCCCTTCCCCCTTCAGTCCCCAAGTTCCCTCCTAGCCTCTGTGTGTGTTTGTGTTTTTTTATTTAATATTGCCTTTTGCCATTTTTTTGGGGTGGGGGCAGGTTCAGCTGCGAGCTCCGAGCAGCCAAATGATCGCTCCTTCTCCTCCAAGCTATGACTGTCTTCTGCAGCATTCTCACACAAACAGGAAGCTCAGACACCAGCACTGACCAACTGGATTGTCAGGCTGGTGTCATGTGCTCCTGTCTGGTGTGAGGACCCCACAGGCTGCCTCTAATGCCTGATTGGAGTGGCGCATGAATCCCAGGACCCCACAGGCTCTGTGGAAAATTCCTGTTTTTTTTTATTATTACCCACTACTTGCCCTGTTATTTGTGGCAACAGTACCCAAGCTGTGAAATGCCCCATTATGTTAGGTAGGGTAGTAATTTGCCTGAACTACCCTACCTGACCAAAAAAAGCAGATACCTGACCTACCTGCTCCAGCTACCTGATGGGTAGCCCATTCCTAAGTATTACTTCACTGAAAGAGTTGTAGAAGCTTGGAACAGACTGCCGGGGAAGTGGTGGGAACAATAGGTATTATAGTGACCTGCTCAATGGGCATTATTACGGTGAGAATACTGCTCCCGCATCAGTAAAATATATATATATATATATATATATACATATACATATATATATATATATATATATAAATATACACATATACATATATACATTGTGATAATGAGATTGGCCTTCTTGGTGTAAACGACTAGTTTATTTTTGTTTAATCAGGTAAGTGGGCTGAGCCACTGGCCTATTTTCAGCTATGCCTGGCAGTCCATGTTAAGCCAGCTTATCAATATATAAACCCCCAACCCCCTCCCTGCTTATCAGCATTTAGTACCTGATAGGTTATGGCAGGGGAGAGAGGGCAGGGTTAACTCCCTTGTTCTTGACCAGGGCTTGACACTAAAATTTCAGGTGTTAGCCATTATAAAGACCTTGTTCTATCACCTGGGGAACATCACTCAGATCAAGTGCCTGATTCCACCTGGCAATTTCCCTGCTCTGGTTCACGTCTTTGTAACCTTGCACCTTGACTACTGCAATGCCCTATACCTAGGGCTACCTGGGGGTTGATATTTGCTGACTGCAACTAGTGCAGAATGCAGTAACCAGGTTGCTGTCAGGCTTGCTGAGATCTTGCCACATCACACCTGTGCTCCACTATCTGCATTGACCGCTGGTGCATTGGTGAATCACCTTCAAGGTTGGATTACTGACCTATAAGGCCCTACACACACAGAGACCCAGCTACTGTTTGAAGACATCTGGGGTGTGTACTTTTGTTTTTGCTGCTCCGACCCTGCGGAATGCCCTACCTCATTGGATTAGGGAGTGCCAGATGGCTGATAGTTTTAAATCTGAATTAAAGACCTATTTATTCAGCCAGGCATTCCCTGATTAGAGTGGTACTTAGACATACTGGGCCAGATATCCAAAACTTTGCCCTGGGGTTAAATTAGTACTGCCCGGTGTGCTAAATTAGCCCAGAACCAATAGCCCATTATATTTAAAAGGGATAGCCCTGGTGTTAAACCTGCTGAATATAGTATGCTAAGGAAGCCAGGCAAACTGGGCTGGGAGTGCAGTGCAAAAATAGCCTGGGAATAAGACAGCTTTGAATATAGCAACCAGGAAGTGCAAACCACAACAGCATCCCAGTTCACAGCAATGTGAAGGAAGGTAGAGGTGAACTATGTGGCCAATGTGTGTGCCAGCAAAGGAGTGGAGTCAGTAAAGCTGCAAGCATCAGCGCATGTGATATTGCATTGTGCAGAAATGTACAATGTTTGCGCAGTGCAAACACATTTGCACAGGTTTAGCGCGAAGCTAAGCCATTTGCCTGGGGCACAACTTTGCTATATTCAAAAGTGACATATAAATGAGCCTACTTAGGTATTCTGTGGGCAAACATTCAGATTATATTGTGAACAAAAAAACAGGCACCGCTGGTAACAGAGTGAAAAAGTTTATTTCACCAAAGCTCGTAAATGAGCAAGGTTGCTGTATATAAGGATGTTAGACATGGGCTGATTTATCCTCCTGACGATGCACGTAGTGTGAAACTGGTAGAGGGTTTTGATCCTGTAATGCTGGGTGGCTTGCTCATTTATGAGCTTTGGTGAAATAAACTTTTTCACTTTGTTACCTGCGGTGCCTGGTTTTTTGTTCACAATATGCTTTGATTTTCCAATGGCATGCGTGATTTGAGCTGGTATTTTTTTTTTACTTCTATTCCCTTTCTTTCCCTCAAGCTCATCACTGGTAACTTTTTTCAGACTTTGGTGTCTGATGTATTTTTCAGCCGACTC
Organism: Neoceratodus forsteri; assembly: GCA_016271365.2. NCBI lineage: Eukaryota > Metazoa > Chordata > Ceratodontiformes > Ceratodontidae > Neoceratodus > Neoceratodus forsteri. The sequence continues at coordinate 327,672,721 of CM028135.1, read as the reverse complement.
CGAAATAGCAGTTTGTCTGTTTGCAGTACTCGCGCTCACTGGCATCGGTGAAATTTACAAAATCATCCTTTGGTGGTTTGTGTCAATTTATTGCTGGCGTTCTGTCTATTTGTGGATTACAAACAGCATTGAGAGTGATACACACACTTCCTCCCTGGGACCTTTTGCAATCATTTCCGAAAATGGAGCAAGAGAAGAGGTTCTTCAGCTTATCAAGGTATGTCTCAATCTGGCAATACTACTTTTAGTCTGGGGGAGGTTACAGGACTTATGTCTACTTCAGTCTTCGCTGTAGGAGGCAAATCTGATTTGTTTACAGAAACAGAGCATATCAACTCACAAACAGCACTGGAGGTGGATAACAGTATTACTGAGAACATATTAAATATTGACTTAGCATTTACTCAACTTGAGAGAGCAGCACTTAAAGGCAGGCGCCATTATTGGAATCGAGTCTCACTTGAAGCATACCTAAGGGTAGGGAGATCACCAAGAGGCCTGCGAGCTCTCAGTACGCAGGGGTATGGTTTAGAGAGACCTAATTTTGTCTCTGATTGGAAAAAAGGACTACAATTGGGTACTGATGCCTTAATTCAGGCTGTGATAAAAGACTATGTCTCTCAGCAACCAGCAATTGAGCTATATATTAAGAAAAAGGAAGAAGCCGTATTACGATTTAAAGGGGATTCTAGATTTTTTCTTCTAGAACAGCAACTGCAGGACACTATTGCAAGAGAGGAACATAAAATCCAACAAAGAAAACTTAAAAAATTTGAGAGGGACAGACAGGATTACCTATTAGACCATGTGTTTACTTGGAACAAGCGAAGTGACACGACTAGGAAGAATAAACAGCATTGTAATCACAATTGGGGTGCCTCAAATTGGAGAGAACACAGTCAGAGCTCTGCACGTACTACACCTAGTCCCAAGTCAATTCTTCGTAACAGGGAATTGTCCCCTTCTTCCTCTCAATACACTAGTACTAGTGATTCTGACAATACAGAAGAACCTTCTTTAGAGGAATTTCCGGAGGAAGTATTGACACAAGAAGTTGCACCAACCCCACATTACACCCCATTTACCACACAAAGGAGGGGAGCACGACAAGTGCAATTCCAGGAACCAGTAGAACAGGGAATCGGGCCGACTACCACTACATCGGGACAACCAGGTTATCAGGGGCAACGTCCACACCAGTATCAACTTCACAATACAAATGCATGCAGAGGGCTGGCAAACGCTACCAGACGTGGAGGAGGAAGAAGCCACAGGGGTTACTACAGGGGGCATTACAGCATATTCCGTAGAATATTGTTATCAACATTTCTAAGGTAACACTAAGTCAAATTGACATCCAGGTCCTACAAAAAGGTCTGACTTTTGTCCCCACAGTGAATATCAATCCGTTTAAGGTTTACTTGGATTTGAAACGACGAACAAGAATTCATAATTTAAAAGTTTTCTTCTACAATTCAGATATGGGGCAATATACTGCTGATAATTTATTTTCTCCTGGTATTGACACAGAAGTAATATCTACTGAAGCACCCATGAGTGAGCCTAATGTGACTCTACGTGAAATGTCCTCTTTTTATCCCCCTTACACTGATATTGTAATAACATTTGAAAAAGCATGTGAATTTGATATAGAAGCTCTGTGTAGGAATGCCAACACCTCCTCTTACGTTAATCTGTCAAATTATGAAAGAGATGCCCTTAGGGATCTACAGAACAATCAGCATATTGTTATAAAACTGGCAGACAAGGGAGGTGCCATAGTGGTGTTGGACACTGATAAATATATCAGGGAGATCCAGAGGCAATTGGGAGATCAAAACTATTACCAACTATTGGTGGGGGATCCGACTACTGAATTTAAAAGAGCTATTGATTTGATGCTTAACAATGCTGTATTAGAAGGGGTGATAGACAAGAAGAAATTTTCCTTCTTGATGGTACCCAACCCTATACGACCAACTATCTATGTGTTGCCCAAAGTACACAAGAATTTGGAGAATCCTCCTGGTCATCCAATAGTTGCTGGTATTGGCTCAGTTACAGAAATATTATCCAGCTTTGTAGATGCACATATTAAACATTATATCCCCACATTGTGGTCCTATGTTACAGACACTACTGACATCCTGGGTCTCTTGGCTGATATTCAATTGGATCCAGATTCATTTTTGATATCCATGGATATTTGCTCCTTGTACACCAATATTCCCCATTAATAGGGTATATTGGCCTTGGACTATTGGATGGGTTTAGACTCTACACTCAATGAGCACAGGAAACAATTCATTCTACAATGTGCATACTGTCTTAACCAAAAATGCTTTTCTATTCCAAGGTAACCACTATTTACAGCTAAAGGGCATGGCAATGGGAGCAACTTTTGCCCCCAATTATGCCAACCTGTTTTTGGGCACCTGGGAGACATCAGTGGTCTACGACGTACAGGTCAATCCTTATTACCAAAGGATTGACCTGTGGTGACGTTATATTGACAATATTTTTATGATTTGGAAAGGCACGGTGCATGAATTGGAGGAATTTTTACAATATCTAGAGTATAGCAACACTAATCTTAAATTTCGTGTTGTTAGTGACAAAAAAAGTGTCACCGTTTTGGATATTGAAATTAAGAGGGATGAAACAGATGGCATCCAAACTATGTTATACCGTAAGGGTACAGATAGAAACTCTCTCCTTTATGCACCCAGTTGCCACCCAAGGCATATAATTAACAACATTCCCAGGGCTCAGCTCCTTAGGGCACACAGAAATTGCAGCCAGAATGAAGATTTTTTTACAACATGGACATGAAATGTGTGTGCGTTTTTTGGATAGGGGTTACTCTGGAACACTGGTACAGGATGCAATGCATGAGGTTTCCAACATTAATCGTGTGGAAATTATGACAGTAAAAAAGAAACCAAGAGGGGATGCTGACCAAATCCATTTTATTACCATTTATTGTAAACAATCAAGTGGGAGATCATTCGTAAATATTGGCCCCTCTTGCAATTAGAACCACACCTAAGAAAGGAAACAAAAAATCCACCTCGTATAGTCTATCGTCGGGGTAAAATATTGGGGATTACCTTTAGTAGTTATCAGCCCCTAGCAAGTGCAGGCAAAACAAGGACCACATGGTTGCCTCCTGAACCAATGGGTACACATTGTTGTGGTAATTGCAGATATTGCCCTGTAATACAGAAGGGCACAGAGTTTACATCAGATAATACTGACAGAGTATTCACAATGAAGGCCTTCTGTAGCTGCGTAACACAGAATTTGGTTTATTTGGCAACCTGTCATTGTGGGACCTTCTATGTGGGCAAAACCACAAGACCATTGAAAATCAGAATAGGAGAACATGTTAGAAGCATAATAAAAGGTGATGACAGAAGTGCTCTTTCGATACATTGTAGGACACATTTAAGTGATGCTAGTAAACATGAGTTCAGATTTTGTGGCATCGAAGTGGTTAAATTGGGACCAAGAGGAGGTGGTATAAACGACCTTTTACTCAATAGAGAATCCTATTGGATATTCACCCTGGGGGTCCTGAAACCACCAGGACTTAATGATAAATTGGATTTGATGCCACTAATCAACAACAGAAGGAAGTGAAATTTAAACTAAAACTAATTTTGTCTTCACTTCTCCCTCATTTAGGATGTATCTGTAATATAGAGGGATGAATCAACTTAACAAAGATGGTTAGGGAACTATAATTGTAAATATAATATTGGTTAAGACTAAGATTCTAACCATACTTTGTTTTTTCTTTTTTTCCCTAGATGGTGCTGTTAATCTGTAAGAATCAAAAATCAAAAATCACAAATACTATATACCAATTTAAAGGCATTTCTTGGAATATGGAATCCAGAATTTTCAAGTAATATTAATAATATGTTTAAACTATAGAGTCAATTTGTGGTAATGGTAACATGAAATACTAGACCATAAAATGAGTGTTATCGGATATATTTAATATGTGTTTATAGAGAATGATTTTTAATTATTTTTCTTTTTTCTTTTTCTTCCCCACTCCCTATTTCCCTTCCCTCTAACCCTTTTCCCTTTCCTTTTCCCTTCCTCCCCTCCTTTCCTATTTTCATTCCCCTTGTTCCTTGTCTTCCCTTCCTCCTTTTTAGCCCTTTTCTCCCCACCCCTTCTTCTCCTTTTCCTTTTCCCTCTTCCTCCCCTTTTTTCCCTTTTCCTTCCCTCCTTCCCTCCCTCCTCCTTCCCATCACTTCCTAATTTATGGACATTTCTTTCTTCCCCTTATTATTTTCTCATTTTTCTCATATGCATTGTTTATTTTGATACATTTGTGTGTATATTGCTGAAGACATGGAGAGCATGTCTGTGTAACCTATTTTTTTTATTTTAATACATTATTTTTAATTGAGGTTATGATTACATTACTTGTGCATGGTCACTTTAAGGTTGCTATATATAAGGATGTTAGACATGGGCTGATTTATCCTCCTGACGACGCAAGTGGTGTGAAACCGGTAGAGGGTTTGATCCTGTAATGCTGGGTGGCTTGCTCATTTATGAGCTTTGGTGAAATAAACTTTTTCACTTTGTTACCAGCCGTGCCTGTTTTTTTGTTCACAATGTGCTTTGATTTTCCAATGGCACACGTGATTTGAGCTGTTTTTTTTTACTTCTATAAACATTCAGATTAGCATCTCATTATGACCTGATTTGCATGCAGTTTGCCGAGTGCTATTGTAGTGTCCCACAGCTCCACCTGGAGGTCAGTCTGGAAGTACAGGGGCTGGCTGGGTCAGCCCAGAGCTCCACCTGAAGGTCAGTCTGGCAGTGCATGGTGGTAGCTGCAGGCTACATATGTACAGTACAGCATAGAATATTGTGCCCCAGGGGACTACACAGCACAAGCACAGGTGGTAATGCTGCATGCAGTTATCAAATTGTAGTTCATGCTACAGTGCACAGCAGACACTACAGTAGCAAGGGGGCCAATAGTGTGAGGGACACAGCAATGCCTATGGTGTGCAGGGCAGTGATGACCACTGCACTGTACACAGTGACAGGCCCAACTTGCAGGTGTTTTCTAACAGTGGACATTACTGTCATGCTGTTGTGTGACCCACAGATGCTGCACCACTGGCATGGGATGCTCACAGTGATATATGCATGGTTGGCTGTGTGTGCTGTGGTGTCTGTACAGATGTGCAGTATATGGCTGGGGGGGCACATACCATCAGACAAGCACACTTCTGTGGGGGCATTCCCAACATTGACCTATTTGCACTGTGTGGCTTATCCCAGCCTTGTGGCTGCACCCAGTCTGTGGTGCAGCCTGGCCACCCATACACCCTCCCCTCAACACCCTCCATGCCCACAGTGCTGCATGTGTGTGCTGGTGTCTGTTGGTGTCCACCGAAGTGTGGTCTGCAGATGTGTACTGTATGGCCACACTGCCATGGTGTCCACTGGGAGCTGGGTCACCACTTACTGCCTGGCATGGCTGGGAATGGTGGCAGATGATGGCATCATAGGGATGCCATCTGTAAGCAGCATGTTTCCTCTCTGTCTGGCTTTTTTCTATGTGTCATACTTACTGTAGAGGGCCGTGCAAAGCCACGCAAAAGTCATGCAAAGCTACAAAGTCATGCAAAGTTAGTTTGCCCAGAGTTAAGACTACCTTTTCTTGGGTGGTAATTTTCACTATGCAAAGTGTTGTGCTAAGTTGTGCAAAAACACTTTGCGTGGTGCTATTCACTGAATCTAGCATTACGCCTGTATTCATGTACACGCCCCTTCAGTTTGCCACTTGCATATATTTTAATTTTGCCCAGCGCTAATGCAGTTTGCACATGCTATTTGACCTTTTGAATATAGCTGACCCACGCTAACCCTATGCAAATGGTTTGCACCCAGCACAAAGTTTTGGATATCTGGCCTACTGTATTTTCTATTTTATATGGCATTGGATGTTTTACTGTAATTTTATCTGTATGTCTTGTATTTTATCTCTGATTCTAAAGCATTCTGATCTCTTGGAAGAGCATTGACAAATAAAAGTTGATTGATTGATATCTGAACCTTGGAGGGATTAAAGGGACCAAGAAGTATTGTCACATTCCAAATTAGTATTGGCTTACCCTGAGCTCTCTTTCTGTGTGTCTCTCTTTTCTGTTTTCTGTCTTCCTCTGAATGTCGCCCCCTATTGTGCCATAATAGGTGATACAACTGATTACATCATCAGTGACAGCCAGCCAGTGGCTCCTGGCACTAATATTATGGTTCCATGTCATAACACCGAAAGTTCTTGGGTGGCTCACAAAACAGCAAGTACACCCTACCGAAAACCAATTCGGCACACAACAATAAACACCGAAGACCAACTTGGTACACATTTAAAATAATGCTTAATGTGGGGGGCTATGCCCCTGCACCTCTTTGTGGGGGAGGGGAAGCCCCCTGTACCCCCACACTTATATAATCATCTTGGAAGAGGGTGGACACTGGAGGAAAGAAGAGGGACTGATGATGGTAGTAACTTAAAAAATTAAAAAAACAAACACCTGCTAAAACAAAACACAGACCATACCTCTATGCAGTCCCAAACCTGGTGCCACTAGCACTGCAGATGGTGTCCCTACTCACTATGCTAGGTGGGTAGCTCAGTGGCATCACACTCCATGTCCCCATTTAGCCCATCCTTCTTCCTCCCCCTCCATCGTTATTCCCTCCCCTCGTCGTTCTTCCCATCCTCCCTTGCTATTCCCGCCCTTCCCCTTGCTATCCATTCTTCATCACTGATCCTGAAAGCGACCAAACTGAAGTGCTCATTTCTGATTCACTCAATTCAGTTCCCTATTATAATGTGCTACCAATATTACTACTTGCATGCATTGCTGTCTCTATAAAAAGTGAAAATGTTGACAATTTGCACCATTTTCACCCATGTAGCAGCAGTATGCAAGTAGCAGTATCATCATCTGGAGCCATTGCAACCGTTGATGACACTTATAATGGAACAATATGGAGCTATAAGCAGAGCTTGTTTCAAGGACAAAGAGACAGAGAGGGGTATAGAAAAAGAATCAAGTAAGCAGATATGAATTGGGAAGGTTGCAGTGCATCCTTTTTAAAGATTAGGACCCCTTCATTGATGGATATCAGTTGGGTAGCATTGTCTGGGTGGTCAATTCAGGTAGGTGGGTGAGGCCTACACTTGGTGGGATGCTAAGCTGTGAACTGGGGTTGTTTGTGTCTTTACAGGGGGTGCAGGACTGCAAAAGGGAGCTGCCAGCGTGGGAGTACAGCTTATTTATTTGGCTTTTGGAGACCAGGTATGCCCACTGGGACAGGATGCTCTGTTTTCAGGAGCAACCCAAAATAACAGTGTAACATCTTAGTGGATAAGGTACAAGGAGCAGGGTGGCTTTGGTGATTCCAGAACCCTTAGTTCATATGCCACACATTCTCCTCATCTTCAGCCTCTAATCTACATGAAATTTATGGTCTTGCTTTAAACTACTTTTCAGTGTAGCTTGGCTGATGGAAGGCACTCAGGAATGAGGGAATGGAGTGCTTACATCTGAGAGCTCAGCTCTGAAAGCTCAGGAGGACAGCACTCAGCAATAGACCACTATATTATTAGCTGGGACACATTTTAAATAAAGTGGGTGGTGAAGGGTAGGAGAAGGTATTTTGATTTTGTTTTAAATACCCTGACCAGCAGGAACAGAGACAAGCCAGGGAAAAAATGTTAGGGGTGTAGGGTGCTGATGTATGGAGATACCTTGATTTGTTTTAAATCCCTTGGATGGCAGAAAGCAGGATCAGCAAGGAAAAGATGCATGGTGGGGGGAGGTGTGGGTGTAGGATAGGTCTGTGGGAAGTTGACTTTTTTTTTACAAAGATTTTCTCAAGAAATTACAAAATGTAGTTAAAATTGTTGTCCTGTGAAAACATGAAATGAAATATAAGGAGAAAATAATTTTTCACATGAAAACATTTTTTTTTTCTCAGACACTATTATTTAACCTTAAAAACTTATGATTTTGGGCATCACTTCCTGACGGACAAAACACCTATGTCAATACATCTGACACATGACTATCCAGTTTAGTGCTGGGGAGCAGAAAAGGTCTAAGGAAGCTAATTTCCAGCTGCTCCTTACCAAAATTTCCTATTACAGTCACTGTCAGGCCTAGACTGCCCTACGACTCCCCCCCAACACTGGTAATTAGGGAGATTGAAACTCCATCGTCAAGTGACTAGAGCAAAGGTTTGGTAACCAAGAGACCCAAGGGATCCCAGTTCAAATACCAAAACGCTCACTTATATGCTGCGAGATCTTTAGCAAGTCTCACATCCTCTTAGTGCTTCAGTTCTCACAGTTGTAAAATGAGTAAAAGCAGGACCCTACTAAAAATGAGTTATTGCATCTCAGCAGGGCAATCCCCTGTGCCTTAAAAACAAAATAAAAATTAGAGCCTTCATTCAACAAAATGTATTTTATTTACTTTTATTTTAAATAGGATAGGCACACTGAGCCGAGACATCTTATTTTCAGGTGATTCCTGGGTGTAGGTTACAGGGACCTGTTTTATTGACAGGGGAATGTTGGCAAGAATACTGGGAAAAAGTCCCTAAACTTCCTGAGCTACATTTTCTAAGCCCCTGAAAGTCACGTGACTCTGGGAAAAAACTCGTGCAAGTTTGACTCCACTTGCAGAGCCACAGTTTTTCCTGCAGCCAACGTATTTCCTGACAGGCTGAAAATCCGGCCCCCATGAAGAGTAGGGGGCAATAGCAGGATCACTTCCTGGTGCCAGAGTGGAGGAAGAGGAAAAGGCTGTGTGTGAGGCCAAGCAGGCATCATGAGCTCATGAAGAAACGGCAGTAAGTGAGACACTACATATCAATCCTGAAAACTTGTGAAAGGAGCAATGAGAAGTCCTTGCAGCTACTCAAAATGGAAGAGAATTGGCAGCAGCACATGAAGGACAGAGAAAACACCTCCTGTCTCTGTTAGAAGAAGAAGGCAAAATGCAGATGGAACAGTAACACAGAAACTGTAAGTGGAAAAAGTAAGGGGTTAGCAGAACTCAGTTTTGAATCCAGACAGGAGTGATGACATGGAGTATATGCTGAGCAGCTCCACATGGCATTAGGCTTCAGGCAGGTGGCCCTTGGACTTGTGGCATCCCAGTCAGGACAGCAAGAGATGGAAAGGAGCAGGGTCTAAAGCTGCAGTATTTCTGGAAGAATGCCCTTGCGACTCACTGTTGAAGGCATGCTGCAGCTTGGAGGAGCTCTAGTGAGGTCTTGGCAGGTTGAAATGAGATTCAAGAGGTGGGATGGCTCCTGGAATGCAATACTTGGAGCCCTCAGAAGAGAGAGTGCTGTATGAGGAGGAAGGTCCGGCGAAGGTAACCAGTGGAATTTGGTGCTCAAAGTTCTGAGAGTCAGGACCACTGGTTGTGATGGTGAGGGCAGAAGTGGCTTTGGTGGGCATTGAAACATGGTGCACAGAGCCCCTGGATGTGGAAACACAGTCTGGACTGGCAATCAGTGGTATCACTGGCCTGGGTTGACTTCTGGGACATGGTGATCAGAGTCCACACACAGACAAAGCAACTCAGCAGTACAAGAAATAAAAGGAGCTGTCAGTATACAGGATTTAGAGCCCTTGAAGGATCATGGTGGCAATGTTGTATAGAATGAGGTGAGAGGTGCCTTTATACTTAGGCCACCAGGAAACTGACAGTATCAGAAAAACGGGCTTCAATTCAGTAACTTGGGACCCCTCAATAAGGGACAGGAAGGATCGGTGGAGGCGAGATTTTGCAAGGGCTGGGGAGACTGGGTCAAAATAACTGGAACTACTTCCTCAGACACCTGGGTATTGGGCCAGTCTCCAGGTCCTCTTTCACCTTAAAACTTCTGTAGTGCAATATTTGGTGCATTAAATGAGGCATCGGGGGGCCACTTGACTACCATGGCTGTAATTGTTTCTTAGAGATCAGGGGGATATTGCCAAGGCCATGAACAATGCCTACATGCATTTGTGCATGGGAGCATTGTGCAGATCTGGTAATGGCCACACAGTGACATGCAACTGGCCCCTTAGTGCCTTGCATGCCATATATGTTTATTCATAGGGGATTTATAGGAATTTACAAGCACAGTGAAGCTGCTGGAGCATTTACAGTGCTCGCCATTTCAACAATGATTGTATCCTTGGATACAATTCACATTCAGGTACTTGTCCAGACTAGTTTTAAAGCATTTCATATTTTCACTTACAGTCACAGAATCCAATAACGAATTCCACATGGAGATGACCCTCTGTGAAAACGATTTCCCCCTTCGTGTTGTAGTTATACATCTACCTTTATTTGCATACTATTTTTCCTTTCTGGAAACTGACTAACCTTCATTTGTATTCCTAAGCACTTCCACAAATCATTGCTTTGGAAAGCTTTAAAACCAAGGCACATATCCCCTGTTAGCATTCTCTTTTCCAAACTGTACATCGAAAGCTTTTCCAATCTTTCCTCATGCCCTATGCCCCAAATATTTCCAATCATCCTTGTTTCCATTTTCTGCAAACCTTCCAGTAAATTTATATCCTTTTTATTTTTGAGGTGTCCAAAACTGACCACAATACTGAATATGTGGTCTCACCAAGGCCCTGTACAGTGGCAGGAGTACATCTTTGTTCCTGCTGGTGATATTTCTACTAATTTTCACCAATATTCTGTATCCTTTTTTTGCTACTTGCCTATACTCTCAAATTTTAAGTCATTTGTGACCAGTACTCCCAAACACCTCTCTTCTATTATTTATTGTAATTCTTTATCACATAATTTATATGTGGCCTTTGGATTTTTATGCCCTAAGTGCATAACATTGCACCTATCGATGTTATATACCAATTTGGTCATTTTGCCCAATCCTCTATATTTTCCAGATTTCTCTGCATGGTCTGTAATCTGTCATCACTATCTACAATCACACCCAACTTCATATTATCAACAAATTTACTCAACCATGCTCCCCCTGTGCATTTTATAGATGACACAAACATATTGAAAAGTACTAGTCCCAACATGGAACCCTGCGTCACCCCACTAGTTACACTACTCCAATTTGAAACATGCCCTTCGATGGCTACTCTTTGTTTCCTAGTTGTTAGTCATGATTTTATCCACTGTATTATTTTGGTGTTAATTCCTATTTTTGCCATTTCATCTGCTAGTTCTTGCTGAGGTACAGTATTGAAAGCATTACTGTAATTCAGATACACCTTGTCAACTAGCAACCCACAGTTCAGTGATTTGCTAACCTGTTCAAAACCAAAAAACTCAACTAGATTAGTCTGACATGATCTAGCCAGTTTAAAACTGCGTTGGGTATTGTCAAATAAGTTTTTCTCCCTTAGAACACAATTTTTTCCTTTATTAGGGTTTCAAGTAATCTCCCTGGGACAGACATCAATTTTACTGGTCTATAATTTTGGTAGTCGTCTCTAGAGCCTTTTTTAAATATAGGTATCACATGTGCCTCCTGCCAGGAATTTGCTACCCTACCTGTGTTTAATGATCTTTCAAATAGATACCTTAGTAGGTCCCTTATTTTCCTAGTCAGCTCCTTAATGATCTTAGGGTGCATTGCATCTGGCCATTGGCCAGATTTACCTTCAAGTCTAGTAAGAACTTTCCTAACTTACTGCAATCTATTATGATTTCAGTGGTTTCCTTTATGCTATACTGTTCTCCCTTATCTTCTGCACAATGATGAAAGATGGAGCAAAAATATTTGTTAAAAATGTCCACCATATCCTCATTCCTTGTTATAATCTCCTTCCCACAACTAATGGTCCTATTGTATGATTGCTTTTGTTGTTATTTATGTAGCTGTAGAAAGATTTATAGTTATCTCTAGCTGCCACTGCAATTTTAAATTCCACTGTTGCTTTGCTATTTCTTATTTCTTTCTTGCACCATTTTACTATCCTTCTGTATGCATCCCAATGTGTGATGTTGTTACCCCTTTATACCCTTTTGTAAGCTCTCCTGTTATGCCCTAGAATCCTTTTAATTTTTTTTTTTTTGTTTAACCACTGTAGTAATTCCCTCTGTGGTCATATTTTGTTTTATCTGGAATATAAGTTTTTCTCTAGTTCCTGTATTTTATTACTCAGTATTTCCCATATTCTCTCTAAGTCATGGCCATGAAACTCTCTTCTCAATCTTATTTGCTGAAATCCCTTCTCATACCATCAAAGTCTGCTTTGGAGAAACATCTTACAATGGTTTTACCTTGTTCCATTATGCCTTTGACGTTAATTCTAAATCTCACCATATTATTGTGACTTCATACAAAGTTTCATACAAGTTTCGTATAAAGTAATGATGAGCTTAGGGGGCCCTTGTCTGACCCATAACATGTTCCTTTCCTTTCACTCATAGCATGTCAGCTTGTGGCCCTCTAAGATATAGGCATTCAAGTTCCTTTTGAACTGAGCCTTATTTGCAGCGTATACAATTTCCTCTGGTAACCCATTTCATGGAACCACCACCCTCCGTGTGTAGAAAGCCACCCGTTTACTTGTGTTGCACTTTATATGTCTTAGCTGAAGGTGATGTCCTATAGTACCCAGGTTATTGTTTTTAAACTGTAGATTCAATTCATTTAAGATATGGTCATCCTGCATTATATCATAACATAGCATCAACTCCCCTCTTACTCTTCTAGTCTCCAGTGACATTAGCCTTAGATTAGCTAGTCTTTGTTCATAGGGCCTATCCTGCATGCCATGCACCATCCTAGTGGCCCTCCTCTGCACCCTTTCCAACCACACCACTGCCCCTTTATTTATGGGCCCCCACACAGGGGCACCATAATCCAAAATACAGTAGGTCTCACATAGGCCCTGTACAAAGGCATGATCACAGCCTCCTTCCTACTTTTGAAATTCTTTTTTATATTCCATAAAACCATATTCGCCTTTATCATCTGTTTGTCACACTGAGCCTGGCATTTCACTTTCTGGTCCACCAATATGCCCAGGTTCCTTTCCACCTCTGACTTCCTTAAGGTTTGCCCATTGATCTTAAAATTGTGTTCCAGATTCCAATTTCCCATATGAATCACACAACATTTGACTAAGTTAAAACTCATTCCCTTTTGAGGGGCCCATTTGTGGATTTCGTCCAAATCTTTCTGGATTGTCTCCACCCCCACAGACTGTTACTAGGCCAGCAAGCTTAGTATCATCGGCGTACTTGCTTAAACAATTATAAGCCCCTTTCCCCATCTGTGCTATGAATATTCTAAACAGTACCAGCCCCAGAACCGACCCCTGAAGGACCCCCACAGTTACAGGGATCTCATCAGACAGATACCCATTTATACACACCCTCTGGTCCTATCCGCCAGCCATGCCTGGATCCATTGGCATACTCTATAGTCCGTATCAATTTCTGACAAACAGTTTAATATTTCTATGTGCGGTACTTTATCAAATGTCTTTGCAAAATCCAAGAATATACAATCCACCAGTTCCCACAGTCTAATGCTGCTGAAAAGTTCTCATAGAAACAGAGCATGTTTGTAAGACACAACCTGCCAGCCACAAATCCATGCTGTTCACTGTCATCCTGGTCAGTCTCTGCCAAGTACACATTTATGACATCTTTCAATATCGATTCCATTAGCTTGCCTGGCACTTTAAAGTCAAAAGTATGGGCCTACAGTTTGTGCGGTCTGCTGTATCTCCCTTCTTGTGAATGGGTATCACATTTGCCGTCAGCCAATCCCCGGGAACTGCCCCCTCTCCCAGTGACCACTGAAAGATAATGGCTAAAGGAGTAGCAATGTTTGGTGAGAGTAATTTAAGTATATTGTTCGATATGTTATCAGGCCCTGCAGCATTCGTATTTTTTAGTGCCCTTATTTTATCTAGAATAATTTCAGCTGATATTTTTTTGGCTAATTCTTTCTTTCGGTTAAAATTCACAAGTCCTGTAGATTTAGTTGTGAAAACTGTACTAAAGTATCTGTTAAAGGCATTTGTCACCTTCGTGGGATCTGATATTTGGGCCCCCCTTCTTTAATGGTGCATAAATTATTGTTTGTTTTCCTCAATGAATTCAAATAGCTATAGAAACTTTGCATATTATTTTTATGCACTGAGGTAGCCAGCCTAACTTCCATCCTTTGTTTATTTTGTTTTTATCAACTTCCTACACTTAATCTGCACCTGTTTATATTTAACCCAGGTACTGGTATTACTATTTCTTCTATATATTTGATACAACCACTTTTTCTTATGTATTATTCTGACGATTGTCTTTGTGAGCCATCTAGGTTTTTCTCTTTCCTATTGTAGACCTTTACCCTTTTAATGTGCCCATTACATATCGTAACAATTTGCTCTTTAAATATATCCCACATTTCCTCAGCTGGTTTACTCCCCAGTAAGCCGTCCCAGTTTATAATATCCATTTCTCTCAGTATTTTATCTTTATCTGTTGTTCTTCAGCTAAAAACCTCTCTACATCCTTTTTCTAGGGGTATGTATTGCTGATATAAAAAACTTACCCCCTCGTGGTCACTACTCCCCACTGGTGCAGTTGTGTGGCAACCCACAATATTGATATCCTTTCCTGCCATAACCAGATCTAGGGTATTGTTCCCTCTAGTAGGGGCAGTCACATATTGAGTCATATCCAGCTCCTGGCAAAGCTCCAGGAATTCTTTACTACCTAGATTTGTGGTCTGTTGGCTAGCCCCGTTGATGTCCCTATAGTTTAAGTCCCCCACCATTATTACTTTGCCTAGTTCACAAACCCTAGTCAGTTCTACACTGATCTGGTCTGACAACTCTTTTGATGCCCTTGGGGGTCTATAACATACCCCAATTATTACAGGTTTTTGAGTACATGTGATTAACTGAATCCAGATGGTTTCTGGCATTATCCCCAGACCTGACATTTTCAGTTATATCTGTAGCTTTTATTTTATCTGATATATATGCTGCCACCCCCCCACCTCTCCTTCTCTCTCTATCCTTGTGGAATAGGGTGAATCCAGGGATTTCTCTACCCCAGTCCCTTTCTCCCATCCACCAAGTCTCTATGATAAATGCCAGTAGCCAGAGACATTACCAGCTATTTCCAGATATTTTGTGAAATTTCTGAAGAGTTTCTCTCTGCTATCTCTACTGTGGAAATGCAGAAAGCAGGAGATATTTCTGGAAATATCACAGAAATTTCAGGAAATATCTGGCAGTCTCTGTGGCTGCTACTGTACTTCCTCCACATACTGTATGAGTGCCTCCAGTTCCTCCTTTTTATTATTTAAGCTCTGTGCATTTATGAGCAAACACTGAGTATTGGATTGAGTGGTCATTAATTTTGGTTTGTAATGTCTCCCTTGCTGGGCTTTGTCTGCTTGGTAATGCCCCCCGCACCTAGTTTAAATAAATGCTTAGCATTCCTCTGATTTCAGTCACCAGAGTTTTGTGCTCAGGAGGTTTAGATGTAGCCCGTCCTTTCTATTAAGATTTGTTTTGTTTATAAACCTCTCCCAGGTGTCCATGAAAGTAATATTTCTTGCTCCACACCTGTTTGATACCCTACTGTTTATTCTTTGAATGGTACTATTTTTTTCAGGGTTGCATCCGTAATTTGGCAATATTGCAGAGATGATCAGTATGTGTCCACTAGCCTTTATTAATTCAGTACATTCTATGAGTTCATCCACAATATCTTTTTCATGCTCCCTACCCACATTGTTTATTCCCACATGGAGCACAACCATGTTTTGTTTTGGAGAATTTGATAATAAGTTAGACAGACGCAGTTTGATGTCCCCAACTCTTGCCCCCGGTAAACAGTTTACGGTCATGTTCTTTTTGCAACCTGCAGTGAGTACTGTGTCAGTATTTCGAATGATGGAGTCCCCTATCACCAGTATTTCCATCCTTAGATGTGCCTCTAGGGGTTCAGTGCCCTGGTTTACATCTAATTTGAGTGTCTCTGTGCTAGTTTCTGAATCAGTGCTAAGTGGGGAGTATCTATTTTGTACTGCCACCGCATTTCCCCCCATGGCCCTTCTCCTTTTCTTGTGGGGTGCTTTGGAGACTGTTGCCCAACTATCATCCCCGATACACTCACTAGCTGTTGTCCATTGACTGACATCGGAGTCATCACTAGAGCTCTCAAATGTCGTTTTTTGGGGCTCTGCACTAGATGTTTCAGGATTATCCAATATCATTTGCCCCTCAGTCCTCTCAACCTAGGTATGTATATATTGGGGGTATTTCTGCTGCCAAACCCTCAATTCACATTTTAGTGCAGTAATTTCCTTACAGTTTATGCACAGATACCCAGGTGTGTGTGTACCTGCAGGATTTCTGGCATACATACCGCAATGCCTACATTTTAAAAGGTCTCCCTTGTTACACAACTTTTCCAGCAGCCGCTCTATACATGTTTCCTCCTCCATAATGGGTTTTAATGTTAGTTCTAGTTGTAGTTCTATTCAATATGTTTTTTTTTCTTTTGCCTGTATTTTGTGTGTGCAATAGCATCTATGAAGGTTCCAACACAGGAATGAATAGTTTGATACTATGCGTACTTACCCTCCCTTCCAAAGTTTTCAATGTCAACTCCCAGATTCAACTGTTGAGATCTGCTGCCCTCAACCCCTTGGTCCCTGCAGGACATGCAAGGCACATGATGCATGTGTCTCTGCGTGCTGCTGCACGTGCTCACTGAGCTTGCATCACTTGCTCAGGAGCCCTCTTTAGTAGCCACGCAAATCAGAAATTGCGTCACTCTTGCCCGCTTCAGCACAGTTTGAAAAACATTATTTTAAGTTTAGTTTCTTGTTTAACTGATTGAGGGTGTTTAAATTCCCCCAGATGGTGCACAACAGTTACAAATTGGCTCAGAATGCACTAGCCACTACTTTAGACCATCCCAGTTTGCCTCCCCGATGTCCACCCTGCAAATGCTAGACTGCAGTTCGGGCCCCCTCTCCGTTCCTACTTCCTTAAGCACTAAGCACTGTGGTATAGTAGATCACAATACAAAATGGTATGATTTCAATTTCAACACAAATTCTGTGCAGCACTCAGAGGTTGCTCCACCAAGCAGGCTTTGCATGCTCCCAGCAGACCAACACAGAAAAGTGACTTTCACAGTAAAGCCTGCCAAAGTTTCCAGTACCTTGCAGTAGGCAACCCCTCATCTATGTTTAATAGTACTAGGTCTAAGATTTTTTGTTCTCTACTATTCTGATTAACAAACTGCTCTATATTGAGTTCCATAGTGGTGTTGAGGAACTCTTTTTTTACCGGAGTCTCCACTGCCTTAGCATTCCACTCAACTCTGGGCATATTAAAATCTCCTATAAGGTTTATTCTAACCTCTGCTTTGAATAACCTTAAGATCCTAAATACTAGCTCAGCTTGTTCCTTTGGTATATTAGGTAGTTTATAATTTACTCCTAGAAACAGTTACTTTGAATTTGTGTGATTTTCACCAATAGTACCTCCAGCCCCTCAATTTATTTCTCAGTACCTGTACAGCTTCCATCCCTTGACACACAGATGGAGCCAATCCACCACCCTTTCATCCTGTTCTGTCCTTTCTGAACATTGTTGAACCCACTTACTGATGTACCCAAATATTTTCTTCCTCACACCATGTTTCTGTCACTGCACATAGCTCAATATTATCCCTTAGGAATATTGCCTCCAGTTCCTCCTTTTTATTGCACAGACTCCTTGCGTTGACAAGCAGACAGACCCATTCTTAACAGTTATAGGAGCTTACGATTTTTTAGTGCCTTTTGTTTTACCCTTCACCACAAATAGAGCTGCATTTATTCCACTCATCTCCCCCTTTGGAATTAATTTAAAAGATGATTTATGCTAAAGTAATTCTGTCATACAGGATCCTTGCACCTGCCAGATTGAGATGAAGACTGTCCCTCACATATAGTACCTGATCATTGACAAACTGATCCCACTTTCTCTGAAAAATAAATCCTTCTTGAGTGCACCATCTTCTAAGCCACCCATTTGTATATTTTTATCTACTTGTTTCTTGCAACACCTGCTCATGGTATAGGTAGTATCTCTGAAAAGACCACCTTACATTTTTTTTTCCTTGTGTAGTTTTCCTGACTTTTTAGACTGCATTTCTATATCAGTCTGTCTGTTTCTACCTGACTACAATTGGTTCCTGCTTTCCCCTATTAGTTTTCCAATATTTCTGTGTATATCTGTGATCCATACCGTGGTACACTCCTTCCTACTCCTACAAATTTGCCTATCTGTAAAACGTATTATGGAGTCACTGATTACCAAAAATTCTTTCACAGGACCTGTCTCTCTCACATCTTTTGTGTTATTTAATGCTTCATTTGTAGGTTCCACCTGGCTTATAGGAATTGAATCACTGCTAATTAATACTGCCTCTGCATCATTTTGTTATCTTTCCCTCTTTGGATTTGTTTCTGGCTCCTTAACAGCACCTTCTTCCAGACATTCAAAGGCTGGCCTGGTGGCACAGAGGGCTGAGGCGCTGGATGCCTTACCTCGTGTCACGCCATTGACCCAGGTTCGGGAACAGACTCTGGTCATCAGAGAGCTGGCATGGGGTGGGGGCAATATTGAGCAGCTGAAAGGCAGCTCTCCTCTCCTGGGAGGTTGTCACCCCCCCCTCATAGTTCTGCTGCCATTGGGTAGAGGTCCAATGGTCAGAGTAGATGGGAGGGGGTGGCAAGTAGTGGGAGGGGCATCCTGGTATCGCAGCTTGCACATGTCTCCACATGCGTGTGCATGGCCAGGACATGGGTCGAGAGAAAATGGGGAAAAAGACAGGGGCATAAAAACTTAAATTAAAAAAATATATATGTCTTGACAATCCCCCTGATTTTGCTATAATAACTCAGCAAGGGGTTCAAAACTATTTGAGGTGGAAATATAATTCTCACCCCTCAGTCTTTTATGAGCTCTCCCCCCTGTTGATTTTCTTTTGAGTTCAGTGACTTCCTCTCCCACTGATGATTTCATGGAATCACTGCTCTTCAGTCTCTTCATTTGTCTCTCAGAGTGAAAAATACACCTGGACCCTTAATCACGTCTCTTCTTTCCTCTAATGAATTGGGTTTGTCAACTTGTTGTAACTGCTTAGTTTTAGTTATAAAATCCTCCATCTCCTTGATTTCAATGTTATATTCTAGACTTTCATTAGGCACACCTACTTCCTTATATTGCTGCTTAATGTATTTGCCTGTGCTTGAATATGACTTCCAGGAACAAATGCACTATCACCTTTGGGGCATGCTTTCTCCCTTTGCTCCTGTGAGTGTGTTTCTAGCAGGAGGCTGTGTCACTGTTGCACATAATGGAAGCTATGCACTATGCCAACACACTGTGTAAGCAAGGCACATTGGCATAGTTACTACTGAATGCTGTGGAGCAGGGTCCCGTGGACCCTGCACAGCATTCCCTCCTGGGGCACATGACACTTATGCACCTGACCCCCCCCGGCCATGTGGACAGCTATGCGCCAGGTGTGTGTCAGCTGCGTGCCCACCCTCTGTGCCATTCACAACAGTGTGGAGTGCTGGGCTTGGGGGGGCACACCTCATGCCTTGTAATCCCCAGCTGCAAGTGTTGTGTGCCCATCCAGGATGCCATTGCTAACTGTGGTGAATGTGATGGGGTGCAGCAGACCCCCACCACATGCTGCCCCATCCCTTGGGGGCCATGAGGAGAACTGAGGGTGGTTCATCGGACATCCACCACCCTTGTGTTACCGATGCACAATGCACCTGCTGCCAGCATCTGTGCCCTGTGGACACAAGAGATCCACTAGCAGACTGGGTCCGGGCATGCTATTGGATGCACGCCTAGTCCGTGTAAAACCACTCCATGCACCTGCGTGTCAGGGTGTGTGGCCATGGACAGGTGGCCACCATTCTTGAATGCTGCTATGGACACACCTGTCCATGGGTGTGCAGCTGTGCAAATGGGGTATGTGATATTGTCACATACCTACACCCACTTAGTGCATAGTGCCCATTCACATTATGCAATGCTAACACAGACCCATATTCATACAAATAGCCTGTGATGGACTGGTGGGACTGACATTATAGCCTAGAGGTTAGAGTAATGAGCTATGAATGAGCTTGGTACATCCGCAGACTTAGGTTTGATTTCCATAACCTCCACTTGCATACTGTGTGACTCTGAGCAAGTCATTTAACCATCCCAGTGCTTCCAGGTCACTCCTGAAAACAGGCACTTGTGCCTAGAGGGCCTTACCTTGTTATCAAAACAATAAAAATATGGTGCCCTGATATCTATGGGCTATTTTGCATACATCTATTAGTTGTACGGGCCTAAAGGATGCCTTTTTTTTAAATATTATTATTTTTGGGCCAGACACCCCTAGCCCCATGAATGGGCTTGCCAGGCTCCAGTGACCAACCCCTTCATACTCGGGGATGCCCCCCCCCCCAAATGGGGCTGCCAAGGTGGAATTGCCGTGGCCAGAGGGGTCATTAGCGGGAGCCAGCATTTTTGTTGAGTTTTCTTCCCCTGGAGCCACGGGGCATGTGATGATGATAATGGAGGTGGGGCAAACACACTTCCATGCAAGCTCTCCTCCAAGTATCTGCCCCTAGCTCCATCCTACTTGCAGCACAGTGCCTTGTTCCCCAGCCTCTGCCAGGTGGTGAGCTAGTACCAATACTGAGAGCCCCCCTCCCCAGAGAAGAAGATCAGTCCATCGGATGCTCAGCCCTTTTCCTCCACTGTCAACCCCTGGTGGCCCGTTCCCGTTCCCAAACATGGGTCGTTGGCGTGGTGTGAGGTGTGGTGTCCAGTGCCTCAACCCTCAGTGCCACCGAGCCGGCCCCCAAAGGATGCCTTTTAATATGTAGGTCCGTGTGATATGTCAAGGTTTTTTTCAGGAGAAAAGAAAAACGATGAAAGATCAGAATGCCAAATAAAGGGAGATTGTAGTATATGTGGGAATGTGATGAAAAAGGGGGGAGTGCCAGATGCTTAATTTATGTGGCAACTTTTCCTTCTAAGGGAAAGAACAAGGGTTTGTATTATTGCTGTTTTTTTTTTACAGGTGTGGATTATGTATTAGGTTCTGTGTCAGCTGTAGATTTCCTTTCTTTCTTTTGCAGACAGAAGTGACAACACAGGTAGTGGACTTTGAACACTGTTAAGGGTGGCAGGGTGAAAGATCCAGCTCTTCAGTATTGGTGCCAGGGTTTTATAAAGCTGTATATGTGGAATATTTTGCATAATAACACAATATACATTTTCAGCGGAAGATAAAAACTTGACTTTCATGAAGGTGAAGCATCCCTAGTGGTAGAAGAAATCCTAGGATGCCCTAGGTGGCATGATCAAGAACCAAGGTAATGATATACCCAATCCTACCCAAATTCTATCTCACCCTAAAGCAAGAAATCCTTATCTTTTTTTTCTCCTGTATTTTCTCACCTGTGGTGGCCACAGATGCAGGGTGGAATACCATGGTGCCACCCTCTCAGGGGTACGTGGGAGGCTGGTAATCTCCCCTTCCCTTTTAAACTGGTAAGAAGTGATTAAGTGCCTTGCAAGGTACCACAAAGGACTATGGGGGGGGGTGTAACCAGACTCTCACTCCCTGCTGTTTGAGCCTAGGTACTGTGTGTGTAGCACAGGCCCTAAGTCCCAGAATATTCCAGGCTCCCCCTAGCTTTGATTAGCTGTTGCACTGTGCATGCCTGTACATGCATGGCTTATGCAAATGCTGGGTTGCTGCATGTTACTCTCATTCCTCATATTGTATAAAGGCAGGGCATGTGCACCAGTCAGTCTAGCCTGGGCTGAGTTCTAAGCTCCAAGCAGTGCATTGTCCTGACCTGAGAGAGATAGAGCAGAGAGTTCAGCAGCTTCTCCCCCACCCCTGGGGTGTAGGTGCTTTGACCAGAGGTAGCAAAGAAGCAGAGATGAGCAAGAGAAATAAAACATCAAGAGAACAGCAGGAACAAGATCTAAGAAAAGAGTAATGGAGAGGGAGAGAGAGAGAGAGAGAGAGAGAGAAACTTGTTAGACCCAACCTGAAGTTGTGTAGAAGTTGGAGGTGGAGTGGAATAAAAGCCAAGAGTAAGCAGAAGTGAGAGACCTGAGGCCACACGGTTTCAGCAGAGAGAGAACTTCAGGTGGAGATGTGGTATATTCCCTCAAGGGAGTCAGTGAGGGCCCCTGAGGGTCCCTTCCAGGTTTTGTGGTGGAGCAGGACAACAGCCTAGGACATGAGACAGAAACAAGGTGGAGTCAAGGATAAATCCTCCTGCTACAGCCAATGAGTTGCACTGGCTGGAGGTAACACGTGTGTATAGAGCATGGCCTATCAGGTGTGTATCTGTGCCCTGTAAGGCTCAAAGAAGATCACTTTCTGGGAGCTATAGCTTAAGGTAGATTACAAGGTAGTCTGGGTAGAGGCATCACATAAACTAAGGCCTCTCAGGGGAATGTAACAGCAACCACCGCATAGCACCAAGAGGGTGGGTAGCCATAAGAATATAGTGCTAATCCTCTTCTAAGTGCATGCAGCCTTCTATAGGTTTGGCTTGGGTGAAGGGGAAGGGTTTAAGGGGACTACATGACCAATTGGTTTGGGAGAAGGGGAAGGGTGAAGGGGACTCCGTGACCAAACCTGCTGTACAAAACTTGAAGCTATGTAAAACAGGTTTGCCCGCTTCATCCTTGACACCCCCTGCAGAACTCACAGATGTGAGCTTTATCGTGAACTGGATTGGACAAATTTAATGGAGTATAGGACAGTCCACTACCTTTTTTTATATGTGTAAATGTTTATGGAAATTGGTCCCTGGATATCGCTTGGAAAATGTACATCAGAGAAATATAAAAAAAAAAAACTTCTCTAAGATCTGCATGAAGAGTAGAAATTAACCCTCCTAAAAGAAGTTTGGAAGTGGGTAGGCCCCAGTTCTACACACTGAGCCCAAAATGTTGGAATAATATCCTCCCCATACTGAGACCAGCCCTGGGTAAAATAAGTTTGTCTAAAATAAAAAAAATGGCGTATTGAACAAGCAACAGGGACATCAATGTGCTGCTTAGAATTTGATACGTGTTGATGTTTCCCTTAACAAATGATATATACTGTGCAATTTTTAGCAGGCACTCGTATGTGTGATATTTATTACAAATGTCTACTACATAGAATAGATTAGTGCTGTATCTTTTACTATACTAGATTATGTATGTTTGTAACACAGTAACAGCGGTTATATTGACCCCATGTTCATCATAAATCACATATTTTTATTATTCTTAAGAAGTCTCTTTTTAATTGTATACCTGTAACAAATGTGAATAATATAACTTTGCATACTAAGGATCTCACAGGAAATGAGCTCTGCTCAAATGAATTTCTGATTCATGAAAAAATGAATAAAACGTTAGTATTACTACTACTACTACTACAGTAATATTTTGTAGATAGGCTGCCCTAGTACAGTGACCCCAATGGAGGTACTCCCTGTAGCAGAGTGTTCCATACAAGTGTAAGATCCCGGACAAGAATGTGGCATTTAGGGTGATCTCAGTAATATGGTGTTTGTATGCCCTTAGTGATTATATCTGTGGTTTTGTTGTGCTCTTCCTTGGTTGACCCCTGTTTAATATATGTGGAGTGTAATACATTTAAGTTCTGCATGACTCTACTTCCCACAAGTAGACAGTAGTATTTGTGTGTGTAAATTCTTATTGCAGTTGATAGCAGCTTTAAGGGACCCCCTGCTAGTCCCAGTACCTAGGCACAATAAAGAACCCTGGTTGATTCCTCACCCTGCTGGGTGGGGCCCATAGTACCCAGCATCTTGGAGACCAGCTACAACTGCAGTGTACTTTGCATTGGCCTTCTTCTGAAGCTCACTCATGGCCTACAGTTAATGTAAAATGCAGTGGCTATGGTCCTGATGAAGTCTGGAAGTTTTGCCCGAGGGACTATTTCTTATTTTGCAAGTGCTACACTGGCTGCTTATTAGACAACATGTAAGGATCAAAATGGTGTCATTAACCTATGAGGACTTACACAGAACAGAGACCACCTGCTGTACATGCTGGACTTCCTGACACTCTTGATAACCTCTAAGACCCACAGAACATAGACCCAGGGTGACTCGTCCTTTCTCGTCCTCCTTCCAGTTCAGATTCATTCAGAGATTGAAGCTGGATTTCATAAACCCTACACCCCGCCTGTGCCTGGGCATATTTTTAAAGAAGCCATACTAGCCCTGATAAGCATGGGTGCAAATTTTATTGGGTGGGCACAGGGCACCCATAACTAGTTCGTATGCTGATTGGTGCAGCAGGGAGCCAGGGAATAAGTCAAACTAGACCATTTTTTTTAATTTTTAAAAGGGCATTGTGTTTGAGAATCATGAAAACAGGTTCTCAAGTGAACAGCCTAATTTTGTTAATATTTTAAAAGCTATTTCTTTTTAAAAACAATAGCACTTGAAGAATCAACTATACATCCTACAATGTCAAATACAAATGTTTCAGACTTCCCTTCCAGCACATTGTCTTGCTTATGCAGAGGTTTCTCTTGTTTTTACCACTTTCATGACTGCCAAGGTTCATGGAATCATGAATGTGATCTCACAAAAGTAGGTGCCTACTCACAAGAGTGATATAGTATATGGTTACCCTTTGTTATGTATAAAAATCAGCCTCCTCAAAATCCTTGTTAAGCACATTCTAACAGATTATGCACATTCTAAAGTGTTATGCACATTCTGAACAGTTGTTATGCACAGTTCAAAGGTCATACAATTTTAAATTTCTCATCTATGCTACACCTAGCTACTTAATAACCACCCAGTGCCCAAAGTCATACTTTTTACCTTTAAAAAGTCTGGAAATTTGATTTTGGTATGGGAGTAGAACAAAGAAATGGCAAGATCTTTTGTTTTCACTTCAGTGAGGGTCTGTCACTCTAGTGTAAAAAAGCATACACTATAAAAAATAATATATGGTCAACAACACACAACTCGGCATGTGTTTCCATCTCGGGGTTGAGGTAACAGCATGGACCTCTCGAGCTTCGCTCTTGAGGTTCATATGCTGTCATCTCAACCCCTCGATGGAAACACAGCCTTGTTGTGTATGGTTGCCCATACATTATTCTCTATGTACATCAGTTTCACAAAAATCCAGTTATGAGAAAGTTGAGAAAACCAAACTACACATGAGCAAACACAGCATTATATTTTTGCAATAATTTAAAATCTATATATTTTTCAGTAAATCCACCTATCAAAAAAATCCTCTATTAACAAACCTTAAAGTTTAATGTTCAATGTGCAGCCATTTGTGTGCTATTGGAACATTCAAATTGTACAGCTGACTATTACCAAATCTACAGGATCTAGAGATCCTGGAACCAACTACTGTATGTGCATGCTAAATTTCAGGTATTCTGTCCAGGGACGGCTGCTTTATTAAGGTGCCAAAATCGGGGTTTAAAGAGAAGGCTCCCTCAACCTTTTTTAATGTTTGCCAGTGTGATGAATAGCAATGAACAATAATTCTCTTTCTCTCTCTCTCTTGCATTCCTCTAATTTCATCCTAATTTAAATTTAAATTAAGTTGCTTCACTCTGTTCTGCCCTGATGTGAAAAGATGTTTGACATCATTGCAAAGGACATGACCCCACTCATAAAAGGAAACATGGGAGCTGATAATGCATATTTCCACATCAAAGAGACTGGAAGTAAGCAAAGAGCTCCTAGCACATAAGAATTAAACAGTTGAATAACAGAACTTCACAAGCAGGTGCATCCTTCTGACTTTATCTCTTCAACTCAGACACACTTTAAACAACAGAAAAGCTTTAAGGAAATTATCTTGAAAAGTTTTATGGCCAGCACAAGACAAGAACACAGGGACTTCAGAAGACATACAACAGAACTGACTGACAGTAGCACTTCTGCTGACTTGTGCATGTACACATCATCGGCTCCCATGATGCCTTGCATGAGTGGGGTCATGATCTTTGCAATGGTGTCAAACAGGTTTTTACACCAGGGCAGAGCAGGGTGAAGCAACTTCATGATGTCCATGATTATGAGGACATCCCTAATGTTACCCCCGTTGAAATTGCTCTGTCTCTCATGGAAAAGTGTCACCCGCAGAGAGTTGGGCTGTAAATTTAGACTTTAAACCAGAAATTTATAACATTCTAAGATGCTTAATTGACACTAAGTTTTGTACAAGTAAACACAATGGTTTACACAGTATCATGAGCTTGTATTTCCATGTTTAAAGATATAACCATCATTATGAGGACCACTGTACCACATTGTTCCTCATTTTGAGTGTCAATGTCCTTTATTTCAGTGATAAAATGTTGTTGTCTAACAATTATTCTAAATCCCAGAACTTTCTTATGACATGTAATTTGTAGTTATGCAAATTCTAGAATGAAAATCATCCCTGTGAGGCATGGGTTATTTGCATGCAACACATCATTTTAAAAGGACACGTAGGATAGATAAAGTGAACAAGAACATTTGGCTTCTGTGATCATAGTCATTTCAAAGAATTTCAATCTCAGTATGACTTTCAGTGAAACTGCTATTGTCATGCCAGTCATTTTTACAGGTATAATCAGACAAATCTGTCAGTGAAATGAAAGCGCCAACCGACATTGAGAGATATCTGGATGGTATCTGTATAATGCATGTTAGAATCAGAGATACAGTACTAACATGATAGCCAATCAAAGAAAGATGGACATCTGAGAAACTACTGAAAAAAAAAACAGCTATAATAAAGTCTGGCTTTCTATACACTCATGTAGTTAGCCTAAGATTCTAGTGTAAGCCTCCTCTCTTTTGGAGAGAAGTTTATGCTCCCTTTAGGGTCCTCTTCCCTTGCTATTTTGCCCCCACAGCTTAGGGATTTTTAGTGCTCTGGGGCACAGTTTCTGTTGGTCACCATTTGGTGACAGCAGAGATCAGGGTTTAGGATGTAAATAGGCCAGGAACAGAAAGTTTGGAGGGAGTGGCTGAGAGAGAGGAAGGAGAAACAGGCAAGGCAGGAGCTTGGCGGTCCGGGTTTGGGCCTAGAAAGGGGGTATCCCCCCAACTGAGTAGACAGGATCAGTGGGTGCAGCGTCATGCCACCAGCAAGTTATGGATGCTCCGAGGGAGGAGGGCTAGATAGCCTGGTGGCAACATTTGGGAGATGGGCTTCCCAGGACAGGGTGATGAGAGTGCCCAGTAGGAGGGAGTTGTAGAGCCTTAGGGAGGATTCCATTTCCCATGTCTGTGGTGTTTCCTAGGTCATCAGGGCTGAGGGAATCATGGCAGGGTTCCCACAGGGAAGGGGTCAGTGGCACTGTCTCCTCCCACACCCAGAATGGCAGGGTGGTCCAGGCTGTTGAGGTGGTGCAGGAGTGTCCACCTGTTTGGGGGCCTGCTTGGAGGGGCAGGTCCTGTAACTGTTCGAGCAGGCCACAGGTCTTTGTGTGGACAGACCCTGGAAGGCTTCTCCTGGCCTGATGCTTAGCTCAAGCTCTGGAGTATGGTAAAAGGAGATGCATTGGAGGCTCAGGTTGCCATCCTCTCTGTCACCTGAGGGGCAGCCAGGGAGTGGAGTGCAGCCTGGGTATGCTGTGGGTCTGCCATGCCTGTGTCTGGGGTGGGCCCCAGGGCCAATATTAAGTTGGTATGCCTTTAGGCCTATTTTAGGCTGTGGTCCTGCTCCAGTGAGGAAACTGGAGAGCTTCACAAGGGTGAGGGTCTGGAGGAAATGCAAGGCTCTGAATTTCAGCAGTGGTCTGGTCAGAGAAGAGAAAATTCCTGGGTTCCCTGAGTGTGTTTTCTAGGGCCAGGGACCAGGTTGGAAAAGGATGCTCGCTTCTCTGCTCAGAGGGAAATGCCTACCAGGGAAGAAGTGTGAGGGAAAGATCAAGTAAATGTGGCTCACCAATGCTCGAGGTTTCTGGAGCCTTGTTCTTCTGTGGGAAACTGAAGTCCTGTTTTGGGTATATCATCCAAGTTCCGAAATTTTTAGGCTGTGAGCCTTGTGTATTCTGTCTGTAAAATCTGTCTCCTTCCTGTGGTTGCCAGCATTTGCAAGATAGTTATGCCCCATGGAGCAGGAGTATTTATGGCATGAAGAAGTGATATACCCGCTGTGGCCCTCTAAGTCATTTGTGCCCAGGAGAAAATAAAGTGATTAATTTGGGGGAAGAAATAGCGACTCTTGATCTCATTTGTAAATAGTGAGGAAATGAAATTAAAAATCTTCAGTTTTAATTCCTTCATTAGTTGATATTTTTCAGGAGGGCCTTCTTGCTGTGTAAGATCCTGCACCTTCTGGGGGTTCGGGGCCTATGGGGGATGCCGAGGGCTGAAGTCATCGTGGAGTTCTGGTCCTCCTGTGGGGTTCCTGGGGTGCTCTCTTTATCAGCGAGGTGGCAATCTGGGTGTCTAGCAGTTAGAAGACATCTGTAGGTAAGCAAACTTTCTTTATTTGCCTGGGAACTGTGTATTTCTGAAGTGTATCTCTGTGCTGTGGGCCCCTTCCCCTGGAATATCAGTGATTTTTCCCCTAGGCATTCGGGAAGGGGATGGCTACATATGGGGGCTCATGTGGGATGTTTCCTGCACCCCAGAAGTCCCAATGGATCCTGAGCTTCCCAGATTCAAGGTTCTAGAAGGTGTCCCACCATATGTAGGCTGTGTGACACAGTCTAAAATTGATTGTGGTGGTGTGGAGTCAGGCCTGGTGCAAAGATAGGCCTCTGCTCTCCTGGTGTGTTTTGTGCATGTGACTGGTTGGTCACGTGACATTTTAGATACCTCTGATTGATGGATGGTTGCTGAGAGAAGAAAGCAACCTGTAAGTTCAGCGGCATTTTGTAGCAGCATTGAGAAGAGAGGTAGTGTGGAGAGCAAGCCGAACAACTGAGAAAACAGCATCGAGGAGAGAAACAGTAAGAGCATTACTCCTACTATCCAAGCACTATGGGGAGGATTGGGAGTGAACTTAGAGGAGATTGTGGGGATGGTCATATGGACTGGCATCAGAGAATGGTAGGCAGGGGATTTAAAGCAGAGGAGGAAGCTTCCCCCCGAGAGGAGTCATTGGCGACGGTTCTTGCTGCTTTGTTAACCTGGCTATGGCAATCTAGAGAGAAAGGGCAGTCAGATGAACAGTGCATGAAGTGTGGATTTCGGGGGAAGAAATTGTACGACTGCCTATATGTGGGATTTGCTCCAGCTCAGCCCCAGGAGGTATTTTTGACCATGCCCCACCAGTCTTCCTCTGGAGAACCCTTCCAAGTGTTTCAGAGAGATCTCTTGTGCTGTGGTCGCTGGGCAGTGGGGATTCAGGAGCATTTGTGAGACTTTCCCTGGGGGAGATCACCCTGGGAGAAACAGCACAAGCCAAGGGCACCTCTCCCGATGTGATCATTGAAGCTGAAGAGGAGGAGGGTGTTGCTGAGGAAGAGAAGTCAAGGGGTGACGGGAAGCACAAACATCTGCCCTGCTTCACAGCACTGGCTACTGACTATTCTCATGGCAGAGGGAGGGGCAGGGGTCTAAGAAAACCTGTGGGAGACCCCCCCAGGGCCCAGGAGGTCCCCACCTTGATCCCTGTCTGGCCTTAGCCCCCCGGCCATGTCAGTTACATCACAGTCCTCAGCTTGAGCCAAGTCCAAAATTTGAAAGCTAGTGGGCTTGGCAGTTTGTCATCTGTGGCACTCGGAGGAATCAGGGAACAGTAACAAAGCTCTGGAGGACTTGGAGGACATGGACGAGGAGAGGTTTCTCAGTAGTAGATTCCAGTTTGCTGACTACCAAGTATACCGTGCAATTCCCTGACCTTTCTACCACCCAGTGGTCACCTTGGATGACTGCACACCACGTTTGCCAGCATGTGCCAGGTCTCTCCGGACCCAGATGGATGGATTGAGCCAGAGCGACCATCTAAATGTGAAGTACAGAGGGGGAGTATGGTTGCTCTCAGGACAAGCTCGAAGGACCAGCATCTGAGACCTTCCAGAGTGGAGCCAGGCTGAGAGATGGGTTAGCAGAGAATTTCATATCGAGTCCCCCCACCTGGATTATCCATATGTGTCTGAGAGGGCATGGGACATCATTGAAGAGATGAGAGAAGAGTGGGTTTTTAAGGAACAATGTGAGAGACTGAAGCATCAACCTGGAAGAGGAGGTGCCCTCTCAGCAGCTCTTCCAGAAGGCATGTGCAATGTGCCACACTGCTGCATGGTCTGGACTTACCCTGTTCAAGAACTTTGCACTGATGCAGGACTTAACTGGGGCATGCACCAAGTACTATGTGATAGCCTTAGACTCATTTTGGGATCTTTCCACCAAGCCAGACCCAGATTTCCATTTCTCGCTTAGTGGGAGACCTGCTACTTAAGCCACGTGCAAATGACTCATTGACTGTGCCAGGAGGACTGCTCATTGGAGCAGGTTACAGTGACTGTATAATCATTTGAATGAATAATGAAAAGACCGATCATTGCCACTGTTGATTTAGAGTTTAATGATAGAGAGTTATTGTAACAATTTCCATTGCATTTAACTTGTTGTGGTTGGTGTGGCTGTGAGAGTGTATGGGTGTGTGCATAGTGTGTGAATGTTAGAATGTCTTAATTGTACATAAAGTAACCTGTTATATTACTTGATGGGAAAGTATAAGCAGGGGAAGGGCTACAGTAACTGCAAAATCTACCTCAAAATTATTTAAATGTTTGATGATTATTAGTACTAGAACTGCAACAAATAACTGTTTCCTTGTTGGTAATCAGCAGTAATGGTTTTGCTAATTTCTAAGTGTGTTGGATCTCCTGGCACCAGTAAACTTCATTTAGTGGGTTTTAAACAGGTTAGAGTGGGTAGCCTAGGGAGGGTACCCCCTTTGTTCCAAAGTATTGAGGTGGTTCTCTTTCTGGCGGGCTGGGGAGATGCGCATATCCAGCTTGTTGGGGGGAGGTCATCTTGGGCCCTCTGCCATCATTCCCAGGAGGGAATGATTTCCTGGGTAGTGGGAACAGTGTAAGCCTCCTCTCTTTTGGAGAGAGGCTTATGCTCACTTTAGGGATCCCTTTCCTCACTATTTGGCCCCCAGAGCTTAGGGATTTTTAGTGCTCTGGGGCACAGTTTCTGTTGGTTGCCATGTGGTGGCAGCAAAGAGCAGAGTTTAGGATATAGATGGGCCAGGAACAGGAAGTTTGGAGGGACAGGCTGGTAGAGAGGAAGGAGAGGCAGGCAAAGCAGGAGCTTTATGGTCTGGGTTTGGGCCTGGAAGGGAGGACCCCCCACAAGTGAGTAGACAGGATCTGTGGGTGCAGTGTTGTGGCACTGGCAAGTTATGTATGCTCCGAAGGAGAAGGGCTAGATAGGCTGGTGGCATTGTTTGAGAGATGGGCTTCCCAGGGCAAGGTGGTGAGAGTGTTCAGTAGGAGGGCATTGTAGGGCCTCAGGGAGGATCCCATTTCCTGTGTCTGTGGTGTCTCCAGGGTCATCAGGGCGGTGGGAATTGTGGCAGGATTCCCACAGGAGAGGGGGCAGTGGCAGTGTCTCCTCCCATACCCAGTGTGGCAGGGTGGCCCAGGTTGTTGAGGGGTGCAGGAGAGCATCCACCCATTTAGGGGCCTGATTGGATGGGCAGGTCCCGGGGCGCTGTTCATGAACTGTTCAGGTGGGCCACAGGTCTTTTTGTGGACAAGCCCTGGAAGACTTCTCCTGGCCTGATGCTTAGCTCAAGCTCCGGAGTATGGTAAAACGGGATGCATTGGAAGCTCAGGTTGCCATCCTCTCTGTCACCTGAGGGGCACCCAGGGAGTGGAGTGCAGCCTGGGTATACTGTGGGTCTGTCATGCCCATGTCTGGGGCAGGCCCCAGGGCCTACATTAAGTTGGCATGCCTTTAGGCCTGTTTTAAGCTGTGGTTCTGCTCTGGCGAGGAAATTGGAGGGCTGTATAAGGGTGAGGGTCTAGAGGAAATGCAAGGCTCTGAATTTCAGCAGTGGTCTGATCAGGGAAGAGAAAATTCCTGGGTTCCCTGAGTGTTTTCTAGAGCCAGGGACCAGGTTGGGAGAGGCTGCTCGCTTCTCTGCTCAGAGAGAGATGCCTGACCAGGGAAGAAGTGTAAGAAAAGAGCAAGTAAAGGCGGCTTACCAGTGCTGGAGGTTTCTGAAGCCCTGTGCTTCTGTGGGAAACTGAATCCCGTCGTTTTGAGTATACCATCCGAGCTCCGAAATTTTTAAGTTGTAAGCCTTGTGTATTCTGTCTAAAATCTGTCTCCTTCCTGTGGTTGCCAGATAAGATAGTTATGGCCCATGGAGCAGGAGTATTTATGGCATGAAGCAGCAATGAACCCCTGTGACCCTCTAAATTATTTGTGCCCTGGAGAAAATAAAATGATTAATTTTGGGGAAGAAAATAGTGACTCTATCTCATTTGTAAATATGGAGGAAATGAAATTCAAAATCCTCAGTTTTAATTCCTTCATGAGTTTATATCTTTCAGGGGGCCTTCTTGCTGTGTAAGATTGTGCACCTTCTGGGGGTTCAGAGCCTGTGGGGGATGCCAAGGGCCGAAGTCATCATGGAGTCCTGGTCCTCCTGTGGGGTTCTTGGTGTGCTCTCTTTATCAGCGAGGTAGTGATCTAGGTGTCTAGCAGTAAGGAGATGCCTCAAGGTAAGCAGACTTTCTTTCTTTGCCTGGGAATTGTGCATTTCTGTAGTGTATCTCTGTGCTGTGAGCTCCCTCCCCTGGAATATCAGTACTTTCGCCCTTAGACATTAGGGAAGGGGGTGGCTACACGAGCATGGTTTCAGGTTTGCTTTAATACTTTTTTAGTTCTGAGGTTATTTCTGAAAGGCAATGAAATAGAGAAATCTGGGAACCAAACAGAAAGATACTGGTATTTCATAAACTATGAACAGTATAAAGATTTGATGTGTGCTTTGTCTTCTCATTTAAGACTGCACATAACTGTCTTACATGCTGACTTTCACTACAGCTTGAAACACTCCATGAGAGTTTGGTACATGATTAGATAAATAAAAGTCAATGTGGCTCAGTTGGTAGCACTCTGCCTCTGTGTCTGAATGTCATGGGTTCTAGTCCTACACTAGGATTGGTCTCATACCATAAACAATGGCCCCTGAGTGCTGTAGTAGGGGGGTGCTGTTCTGTTGGGGTGTGCCATCTTTTGGAGAACTCCTTAAACTGAGGTCCTGTCTGCCTTTTCTGGTGGACATGAAAGATCCCATGGCACTTTGTGAGAAGAGTAAGGGAATTTCCCTGGCATCCACCATCAACTTAATCTGGTTCAATTTCTGTTGGCTTACATCTTCAGTGGCATCCCCCAGGATGAAGCCTACTTTTAAAGCACGCTGCAGTATGCTGCAGCAGACCTACTGAATAAAGCAATGTAATTTCAATAGCAATTAGTCCCTTTTGTCGTGCAGGAAACTGTGGCATTCACTTCATCCTGACAGTGTCACATTTTCCTGAATGATAAAAGGGACTAATTGCCATCAAAATTACATTGCTTTATTCAGTAGGTCTGCTGCAGCATTCTGCAGAGTGTTACAAAATGCTGCAGAATTGGGTTTCATCCTGGGGGACAACACTGTATATCACCCTTCCACAGGACAAGGCTAAAAATAGGCAGCATTGCCTAGCCCTCCTTGTCTGGTCAACAAAACTACATAAATTTAATTTTTAATTTAATTTTGTTGATCGGGAAAGGAGGACTAGGCAATTCAGCCTATTTTAAGCCTTGTCCCAGGGGGAAGGAAAAGCTACAGATGCAAACTGACTTACAGAACCAGATTAAGCTGTTGATGATATTTAATGAATAGTGGTAAATTTGACCAGGACACCAGGGAAATTCCCCAACTCTTCTATAGGGAACCCACTGGTAGTCTGACATCCTGCCAAGATGGCCACCACCACTGAAGCTGTCAGCATGGAAGTGCTAGAGGCAGGGGAGAGAGCCTCCTCCCCTGTCTCTGCTTCACTTGAAGTTACCCATTTCCCTAATTCTGACTGCTTTGGAGATGTGATGCCTGCTGTTGAACGCCCGACTCCTCTGACTGCTACTGTGAATATTGTGCCTATAGTCTCAGAGGATTCATTGCTTGCAGAGGAGCTACATTTGCAAACCAATCTGGATGCCAGAAAACAACAACTTCTGCTAATGATAGCAGAAGAAAAAGCATTTGCCTTAAAAAAGAAGCATCTAGTGACAGCATCTTTTGTTCTTTCTAAGCCAACTGCCCGGCTGACCTGTGCCGCTTTCATCGCTGTTACCTTGATACCTCAAAGTTTCTCTGATCTGACTGCTGTTTTTTTTTTTTTGCAAGACTTGACTGCTGTTCTGGTTGTGTCTGCTTGTCAGCCTGAAAAAGGGTGCTGCAGTACCTTCCTTCCCATTACCTCCATTACGAAACATAGGTGTGTTCCTGAACACACCTCCTGTATTTGCTTTTACTGCAGCTCCCCCAATGCCTTCCAGAATCACTATGGAGTGTTTTGCTACTGGGTCTACTGCATTGTCTGCTATATTTACTGGTGCTGTCATGTAGGCCCACAATGAGGTATGTACTGGTGTTGTTGATTCTGTCCCGCAAGACTCTCCCATTCTATCCACTGCATCTAGCCTTCAGCCTCCTGCCGGTAGCTCATAGAGCAGTCTACTGTACAAGAACCTGACTACTCAGATTTCATTTTCTGCTATGATTCCCCCTGCTACCACTACTCCTCCTTCTACAGGACATACCTGTAAGCATTTACCAAAGTGGTCCGCTGAAACTGCTTTACTGGCTCCGGGGTGGAGAAAAGCATTGGACTGGATTACCTGGGTCCCTGAGGACTCTTACACATCTCCAGCTTTGACAAACTCTGCCATGATGTGGCTGGACTGGTGTCACTGATGGTTGAGATGGTGGATGACATACCTCATGCTGCGCCAGTGACCTGGGTTCGGGAGCGAGCTCAGGCCACCAGGGGTCAGCTGGGGTGGATGGGTGAGGAGTCAGATCTAGCAGCCGCAAGGCAGCTCTCCTCTCTGGGGAGGGAAGTGAGATTTCCCCAGGATCTTGGCTGCCACCCAGTGGAGGCCAGGTGGCAGTGCCAAGTCAAGGGAGAACCTGGCATTAGACTGGGAGGGATGAAGGAGCCATTCCTGGAGCTGTGGAGCACATGTGCACCTCCACGCACATGCACCACCACGATCTGAAGTCCCGGGTAACGGGAGAAAAGCAGAAATACCATGACTCCCCTGTTGCCAAGTAAGGTGCAGGGGTAACAGGGGAGCAAAAACCTTTCTGGAAAAATAAAACCTCTGCCATTATTTCTGATAGTCCTCCTCTTGTAACTCTGCCTTCTTTGGATTCAGGTCCACCCACTCAGGTTCATGCTGGCCCTATTGTTTCTTCAGGGCCCCCCTCCAATACAAACCAGGATCATGGCAAGAAGACTTCGTTGGTAGGCTGTGGACTTCCTAAAAATGCCATAATGCAGACATGTTGTTAGGATTAAATAAAGAGGAGGTCTTGACCTTCCTCTAGATAAAGCATAAAGTATGTTATCTGTAAATTACTGAAAGATTCTCTGGGATATATGACTTCTGATCATTATGCTGTAAGTCATATATCTGACGAGGAGACCTCTGATGTGAGTTTCTGTACTTCCTCCTCGCTAGACCATTTTTGGTTTAAGTATGAAAAAATTAAGGAGTCCCCTCATGGATTCCATTTATTGCCATACCACTGTCCAAACCCATGGTTAAGATTGTTACTCTGTTGTTCTGTATTGAATGTATAAAATCACAGATATATTGTAATGGTTTAAGAAATGATGTGAGGTTTTGGACACCCAGTTTCTATCATTGATAGTGAACAGGTTTTGACGGGGGGGGGGTTCGATGGTCAAGGTGGAATTGACACAGGCAATGACCGGTATCTCCCACCTTCCAGGGACTTTTTTTTATTGGGAGAAATAAGGGTATTTGCTTCTACCACAGTCAAAAGCCTATTAGAAATGTGGGTCCCAAACAGACCTCAGCTGTGTATGTGATGCAGCCCGATGTGGCAGCTGTCTGGTATATGGGCATATTACATCCTCTTGTCCTAACCCCGATAGGTGCAATCTGTTTGAGGAATAGGGTCACTCTTTCCATCAATACCCATAAGCCTCCCATAACCATAGTGATGGCTTGAACCAGGATGCTCTGATAGTTAAAGGGTATACTCTGCTGCTCATGAGGCAGGGGACCCATATATGTGACCCATAAGGACCCTGTAATTGTGATCTCTCCAGTCCCATCAACCTCCGTGACTCTTCCTAATTCCCCTGCTCTGCCTTACCATCTGAGACCTTGGCTTCGGACCCTGTGTCTCTTGTCTCTTCTGACGTGGCAGTTGGAAAGCCTGAACTTAGCCAAAACCACTGATGAACTCTGACATCACTTTATATAATGTATATGTGATTCTGACTTCTTCTACCCAATAGGGTGACATGGAGGATGGGGGGTGGCTCTGACACCTCTTTATAATCCTCTCAGAAGGATGTTCTTTCTGATGTAGATGAACTGCAGGATGAAAAGATGGCCAAAAGGGTGAGGGGTAAAACCCATTCTCAGATGGGGAAGGGTGGAGGTTTACCTACGTAAGCTTCGATGTCCTGACAACTGCATAGGGTCTGTCTAACATTAAATGTGAATAGTAACAAATTATATAGAAAGAGGTTGCTTACCTTTCCAATCCTATGTTCCCTCCCTGGTAGCATCCTTTTTTTGCAAGACACCTGTCTTAAGACCACATTTGAATTGTCAACAGCCCGGAATTCCTGGACTCAGGGCCCATCCTTTTGGTCTCAGAGGCTTGACACCTGTGATGGGGTCAGAATCCTTTTCAGAGGTTTTGATTTTAAATTGCATAGGCTCATTGATATTGTTCTTGGAAGGCATGGCTTCTGGATGTGATGTTTGAACTTATTCCTCTATGGGTTATTAAGGTATATGCTCCCCAAGTAAAATTGGACTGTGTGAAATTGTTTTAAACCATTAAGCCTTATTTTTACACGAACAATGTGTTGATTATGGGCAGTGACTTTAACTGTGGAATGGATTTATTGGATCGGGGGTGGGCAGACATCTACAGTGTTATCTGATTCCAATTTTCTTAGAGACATGGGGGCCAATTCCAAGACGGCTGCGTAACTTGCACCCAGTTGCAAGTTACACAGGTCCCCTCTGCAGCAGGGACCCTACACCACATTCCAGAAGCGTCATAGTCCTTGGAATTGTGACTTGCAATATATGCCATGCATGTGGCGGTAGCTCACGCATAGCGTATTCCAGTCACGAGTCACAACACGTGACGGGTGACAGGTGGACACCCCGAAGCACCCCCTTCCCTGGAACACCACCAGATGCACCAGGGGACATGGAAGGGGGCAGGACAGGTAACACAGGTGACGGGGGGCCAGCCGAAGAATGGACCCCCAGTGGTCCCTGCTATTTGGGGGTGGGGGCAGGGGTATGCATTAGGGGACACAGGGGACACATCTGCACCATTGCCGTGGCACCAGTAGGTGGGCAGCCAATGAATGGCAGCGTCGGTTGCCACTTAGAGCAGCTTGGAGCTGTTCTAACTTAGCCATGTCACTGTGGTTTCCGTAATTGCACTTGCGGGTTATGGCAGCTGCCCTACTGGAATTGGGCTAGGTTGCTGTTGTAACCTGCAGTTGTGCCAGGCGTTGAGGGCTGCGGCGTAAGTGTTGGCACAACCTGCATTTGTCGCAGCTTGCAGATGCCAAGGTGCAACTCACCTCTTGTAATAGGGACTGGCGAATCGCCTGCTATAAGTAACGAGATATGTCATAGGGTTTGGCGTATCTCGCCT
Source organism: Neoceratodus forsteri (assembly GCA_016271365.2). Lineage (NCBI taxonomy): Eukaryota > Metazoa > Chordata > Ceratodontiformes > Ceratodontidae > Neoceratodus > Neoceratodus forsteri. The sequence continues at coordinate 327,634,689 of CM028135.1, read as the reverse complement.
TATGCCGGCATATGCCCTTCTGGAATCGGGCCCCATGGTCTCTATGATGTGGCTACAGGATAGTCAATTGGCATTACATAAGATTCCTCATTTTACATTTTCAAAGGGCTCCTTGAAGGCCTGCATAGATTTTTTGTTCCCCTCTCACACCCTTCAAGCATCTCAATCGGCCATACTTCCCATCAAGACTTTGGATCATCTGGCTGTCCATTGTTCTAACACTTTGAATCTTCTTCTATGCCTTTGCTTCAGCCCTGGAGGCTTAATACCTTGTTATTGGATGATCCTTCGATCCGAGAACAATGGATGGAAATATTTTTTGCCAGATGGGCAGTCTTTAGTGCATATGTTGATTTTGGAGCCTGGAGGAATGACTCAAAACAGGAACTTGGGTTTCTTAAATGAAGAACACGCCATTTGGCCTCCTCAAAGTTTTTGCAGCACTTGAACCTTAGGTTCAAATTACAGTCTCTCATTTCTCAAATGCATGAAATGGGCAGAGACCTCACCCCTGACATAAACACCATTAAGTCCCAAATGCTTCAGTTTCAAAATGACAGGGTCAAGTCCTTGGAGCAAGAATGCAAATTTGGCACACAAGACCATAAACAATCCCTTGATGCATATAAAGCCTGCGCTTGACAGGCTTCAAAGTAGGAATATGTGGGCACTTCATCCGGTATTGCAGGCTTCACTTGTGGAGGATTTGGATCAAATCCTCTCTCTTTTCCATGATTATGTTAAAGATAAATTTGGTGTCTCCTGTCCCCCAAGTTTCCATTCACTCGCGATGCTCTCCTTGACCCTCCCTACTTTATCGAGTTCCATTCAGTTCTCCTTGACTAGTCCTGTGCAGCTATCTGAGGTTGTTGCCATGATCAAAAATTTGCCCACTAATTTTGCTCCAGGCTCCGATGGACTTCCCTCTGAATTTTATAAAGTGTTTATTAATTATTTGAGTCCCACATTGTAAGTACTATTTAACCAGATATTGACAGTGGGATGTTGCCTCCCTCTTTGACACAAGCCTTACTTATTTTTTTGTACAAGAAAGGTGACAGAACTTTATTGCAAAATTGGAGGTCTCTGTGCCTTCTAAACACTAACTATAAAATCTTGGCTAAGATACTAGCCAGTTGACTTTCCTCTACAGCTGATGTCCTTATTTCACATTCGCAGTGTTTTGCTGTGCCTACTCACAGAATTTTGAACAATTTCATTTTACTCTGGGAGCTCTTTGAAAGGGGTAATCATGGTCAGTGTCACAGATTTGTGCTTTCCTTAAATCAGGAACAAGCATATGACCGAGTTGACCACCTTTATCTTTTTGAGGTGTTATGTTGGTATAGCACCCTCCTCTTTTTGTGACTTGGGTTCAATTGTTGTACAGTGGATTCCTGGTGTATGTACATGCCTGTGACAAGCGGAATTTGTGCATACAACCAGAATGTGCATACAACTAGAATGCCATAGAAATGAATAGGCGCATATTGAAATCAATGAGGGCCTGTTTACAAAACGTAACTCACATGCTCACAAATAGACCGTAGCCACCTTAAATGTTGTTAAATGTTATTTTAAGCAATATGAGATGTGACAGCCTTTACCACAGCACAAATCATTTTTTTGCTAAACTGAACACTCACTGATGCTGACCCAATTCAACTACAGCAAGCAAGAGTGAATGCAGCTTTCAGTGAATAGCATGAATTTTGAAATCAGATCCTTTGCCATCAATCCATCATCCTCTGTGAGTTAATCAGAACTGAAAACTAACAGCAATCACTGTTACTATGGTGTGGGAGAACAGGTTTAACTGAGTTTTGGCATTTGTTAGGTGATTAGTGGATTAGCTACAGACACAATCTAGTAGTGACTGCAAGGGAATGACAACAGAATGCAACTGCCAAAGAGGCGGCAGAGACCCTTTGGGGACCTGCTAGGGAGCATGTCAAGATGAACAAAATGTGCATTTAACTGAAAAACTATGTGCATACAAATAAAATAATCAACATTGCAAGAATCAGGACTTTAGTTTTTTGTGCATACATCCAGAATGTGCATACATCTGAATGGCATACAAGTGTATGTATTCAGAAGCGGGCCTCCTCCCTTATTTTAACTCTAGCATGAGAAGGTCAATCCCCTAAAACAAGGTGTGTATGAGGGCTGCCCACTTTTGTATGTGTTTTCTATACACCCCTTGCTTCATCTTCTGCAAGCTAGTATGCTCATGAGGGGCATTACAATGACACCTGATGTCACCAGCGTTAGTGTCTTAGCTTATGCAGATGATATTTGCATCCTGCTGTCTGATGCTGTTCATGGAGCCACAGTGCATTCGCTCTGTCTGGTTCTGCAATTAACTACATGAAAAGTGTAGCCATGCCAATTGGTGACCCTGCACATCCACTTCCCTCAAATATTGCTGGGATTGCTATACAACATGATCCAGTAAAAATACCAGGTATTTATTTTAACCATTCTGATGTTGCCTTTTTTAATTTGGGAAACCTGTCTTTCCAAGGTTGAGAGAAAACTGCTTGTCTGGAAATGGAGAGCACTAGCTAAATTTATGCATGTCTATCTGACAAAATATTTGTTGCTTCCTTGTTTATTATATCTTAGCTATGTTTTTCTACCTCCCCCCTCCCTGGAGAAAAGATTGCTCGGCCTTTTTTTCAAGGTCTCTGGGGTTCCCGGTTGAACCCTGTAAAGTGAGACATTAGTTACCAAACCCTGGCCAAAGGAGGCCTTCGAATAGTGAATCCCATCATGTTTTACCATTGTATCTTTTTCTCTAATAATTTTTCTCCAGTTCTGTGTGATTCCCATAGTACATGGGTCCCATTGATAGTAGATTGGCTGCTGCCTCTCCTGGCCTTCTGGACTACTGCTAGAGCCTGATCTTTGGGAAGGCCATTTGAGTCCATCCTTCCTGCCTACATAGTTTTTATGGTTAACAAATTGTTGGTGTGCAGCTTGTCCTTTGACAATTGTGCTTGGCTCCAAAGGAAAGGATTATACTACCCAGTACTGGACACCAATTTTTCACCTTCGATTAGTTAAAATTCTGTCCACCAGATAAGGTGAATATAGCATTATCACAACTTGTTAATCGATGGATTCCAGTTTACATGTGGGATATATTATGGCTCAGCCTCCACAGTAAATTGTCAGTTCAAGATTAATTTAAACAGAATTTCCTGATGGACAGACTGTGCCCTCGACAAACCTGTGTTGGCCTTCCTGAAACGCAGTCTCATTTCCTTTTTGAATGTTCCACTAGTAATGCTTTTTGGAAGCAAGCAAGCATCAACTGGCAATATCATTCCTTTTCCACTGTAACCTATGAGATAGTTGCATTAGGTCTTTTTCCCCTGGGTTGGAATTGTTTTTCTGCACCAATGTCACAAGTTTTTTTGCTATTTTCAAATGTTATTTATGGCAGGCATGGTGTGCTTTCAAGACACAGCAAAAATGCTTCACCCTACTGTGGTTGCACGTATGGTTCCTGACTGCCTGTTTAGACTTTGTAAGACTAGTGATGTGTGGAACGTGGAATTCCATCAGCAGAATTAGTGTGGAATGATCATTCTGCCAGTGGAATTTCCGCCAGAATTTTGCTTGTTTGCCTGGAAATTCTGCTTACTGTGATCCGTGGAACAGCAATTTTTTTTTGTGGAAAATTATTCTGCAACAACAATTTCCACGGAAAATATTGAGAGCCACAGAATAATATTCTGCAGAACAGTGATTATTTTCCTTGTGGGAAATCATGCTACAACTATTTTATACTGCAGAATTCTGCCATTCTGTTTCTGGTGGAATTCGGCAGAATTTTGAATATTCTGTGGAATTTTGTTCTGCTGGAATTTGAAAATTCCACATAGCACTATATAGGACTGATAAGCAAGCTCTACACTTTCCATATTTCACAAGCTATGGTCAGGTTTCCACAGCATGTTTACTTAATTTGCATTTAAGGTTTGTTTTCTAACAGGTTCAGATTCAGGTTCAGTTTATTTTTTGTAAGCATAAAATAGCATTTGTTACATACACATAATTTCAAAACTCATTAAGATCACTGTTATCAATACAAATATCTTAATTAGACAGACAAGATACACATATATGAAAATTAATTTATCCAAAAGACAATTCTGAGTAACCTATACAGATTATTGTTAGCTATATGACAGTTATCCCACTCACATACAGTGGTAATCATACAAAAATGTATCTGTACCAAGGTATACCTCAAGGTACCTTGAGGTACCACTGAGGCATTCAAGTTCACTTTGCATTGACTGAAATGTGATCTTGCCTCAGTACCACTGAGGTATACCTCAGTACTGATAAACTTTTGTATGATCACCACTGTACCCCTAGTTCACAGATTTCATTTTAATGTTGTGCAATATTATGTACAAAACTTGTCAGGGCATAAATTTGTTTAGGTGTATCTATATTTAATATTAATTTTAATTGTTCATATTTATCTAAAGATGTTACATTTTTAAACATTGCCTGAATAAATATCTGTCTTTCTTGCATAAAGGCAGCAACCTCCAGTAGTAAATGTAAAGTATTTAATAGTGCATTACTACATTCTGTACAGATCTATGTCCTATTACTTACGTATTCAGATGCTCCCCAATTTGTAAATGTTCAGAATCTCAGTCTGGTCAAGGCTTTTCTACTGTATATTTTAGGTTATTACACATGATTAAATATTTTTCTACTTTGAAATCCATCTTTATTATTTTTAAAGGGCTGCAGTTCCAAGAATCTTTAATATTAAATATATATTTCTGTTTTGCAATATCTATAATCCTTTGTATAGCAAAATATGTAAAATTGTCTGGATCAGCATAATTTCGCATGATGTAGTTATATTGTAAACCACTATGATTTAATTTGAGGGTTAAACAACCAAACCATGTTGACACATTTATAAACCTGCCTGAGAGCAGCATCTATCCAGCATCTGTAAATTAGACTATCTAAAGGTGCCTTAATCATTTTTTTCAGTACAAAATACATCTCTTTACAACTGTAGCATATAATGAGATTCTTCCAGTTTCTGCACGTATTCCAGAATTTGACATTGCACTCAGTACTCCTAACATATTTTTTAGGTAGCGATATTGAACTTCTCTACTTCTTTAAAATTACAGAACATACCCCACATTTCAGACCCATGTAAAAGTTGGGAACTCACTTTTGCTATGCAACACCGGTTTTGTGCTATATAAGAGTTTGTTGCTATTGAGTGTGCAAAGTTATACCATTCAAAGTCTTATTGGCATTTTCCTATGTGTTTATTCCATTTTCCATTATTACTAAATGTGACACTGAAATACAAGAACTCATTTACTTCCGAGATACTTACTCTGTTTATTTTCCATATTGGATAATTTAATTTTTTCTCTCCAAATACTACTATTTTTGTTTTGTCTAAGTTAAGAGCCATGTCCAGTTTTCTAAGAGTTTCTATTGCAGATATAATGGCTCTTTTTAATCCCAAAGAGGTTTTGAGATCAAGATCACATTGTCTACATACAAAAGTAACTGCACTGCAATTTCATTTACTTTAGGTGGAAAAGTGGCCACCATTGCCAGGTTTTCTACCATTACATCAATATAAATATTAAACAGAGTTGGTGCTACTAAGCATAGGTTCATAGGTTATGTACAAGTTCGAAGGACCAGCCCAAAAAGAACTCGCCACCCTTAACTAAGGTGGAACTTATATTTTGATTCACCCATAAAGGCATCTAAGTTTGATTTTAAACTGATCCAAATTAGAACTGAATACTACTTCATGAGACAAAGAATTCCAATAGGGAATAACTCTCTGGGTACAGTTTTATTTATGAAATATTTTAATCTTAACTTATGAGACCTAGTATTCATTTCAGTAGGATACCATTCAAGACAAAAGATCTCAAATAGGGCACCATCCTTAGATGCCCTATAGATTAAATACAAGTCACCACGTAAGGAACAACATTCTAGTGAATATAGGTTGAGACCTTTTAGTCTTGCGCCATAGTCCATAAGCTTAATTTTTTTTATTTTCTTAGTGAACCTTCTCTGTATCTTTTCTACCTACAGTTTTTGTTCAATTAATGTTGGTGCACTAAAGGAGGAACAGTAAACAACATGCGGTCTAATAATGCTGTTATAGATTCGTAATAGTACCTCTGCTTCTCTACTCTTAATATTTTTTTAAAATGCAATTCATCAATCTATAACATTGTTCTACTGTTTTATTAATGTGTTCAGAGAATTTAAAATCATTGGTAATAAAAACTCCTAGATCTTTTTCTGAGGTAACGGTTATTAACCTATTTTTATTTATACAATAATTATACAACTTATTTTCTTTACCCAGATGCATAATTTTGCACTTAGATATATTAAAGACTAGCCCATTTAAATATGTCATCCAAATTCTTTTGTAACGAATGTACAGATTCTATATCATTCGTTATACATCCCGATTTACAGTCATCAGCATTTTTATTTAGCCAAACATCTTGTGTGGTTTTCATTGAGGATGTAAGTATATTGAATAATGCTGGACCCAACACTGAACCCTGAGGCACTCCACTAGTAACTGTACTCCATGGGGATTTAAAGTCCCTTATTGAGACACATTGTCTTCTATCTATTTACCATGACCTAATCCACATAATAAGAGTATGTTGAAGTTTAATATGAAATACGCATTGTATCACTATTCTATGGGACACAGAATCAAATGCCTTTTCAAAATCAAGGAAAATTATGTCCACTGATAGGTCAGCATCCAATGCTGCACTAATTGGCTCAAAAAAAATTAAATTACTTTGACATGATCTGCCAGATGTAAAACCATATTGAGTCTGCTTAAAGTTGAACCAGCATAACATTCTGTGGTGATTTGCATATGTAGCCCATGATGCTTTGCATTGTGTGGGCATGTGTGATTTTGTATCATATTGAGTTATATCACTCAGATTATTTCTTGCAACATGTTCATTTATTCAATATAAAACCAGTTTTTCCAGGATTTTCCCAATACAGGAAGTAAGACTTACTGGTCTATTGTGTTTCACATCCTGCCTTGACCCTTCCTTATGAATTGGGATTACTATAGCCTCTTTCCATTCTTGGATAGCTACTCCTTCCATAATATATTTATTATATAATAAGCTAAGAATTCCTGCCACTTCATAGGAAATTCCTTTTAGAAAGGTAATAGGAATATTATCCAGTCCCAGGGAGGCAGAGTTCTTAAAGCTATTAATAGCATCAAACACTTCGCTAGTAGTAAATGGAACAAATTGATCCTTCTCAGTAAATACCATTTTATCAATATGTTGTCAAAGTTTTACTCCTGACAATGCACTTATTTCTTCTGTCATAGCTCCACTTTTACTGTATTTAATGACCAGTTTGGTATCAGTGTGCAAAAGTTTAATGATAGAGAGTAGTTGTCCCTCCACTCCTTTTTTCTCCCAAATTTCCCACAATGTTCTCTGATTAACAGAGTCGAATGTTGACTCAATGTCCAGAAAGGCTATATATATTTTCCTCTTTTTAATGACTAAATATTCATCCAGAATATATTTCAGTGTAAATATCTGATCTGTTGTGGTGTGCCCTTTACAAAAAACAGCCTGAAATCTTGATAGTACCTTATTATCCTCAATCCAAGAAAATATTCTATTTAAAATTAATCTAGGATATATTTTTAATTTATATTCAATAATGTTATTGATCTATAATATTCTGGCATCATGTCTGGCCCCTTTTTATGTAATGGGACCAATACCCCCATATTCCAATTTTTTGGTACTGTTTTGTATTTTATTATACTGTATTCTTAAACAGGTGAAACAAAAGTTCTGCCCACCACTCTGGATCTGCTTGGTATAATTCTGCACCTACCTTATCAATCCCTGAGGCCTTATTTCTTTTTTGAATTAGGACTGATGGAATTAGTTCCTCTTTTGTTATCTGTAGATAATTTTTATCTGTCTCCCTTGTTGAAAGTTCTATTTTATTATTTGGCACATTATCACTATTTTTAATGTCTGTTTTATTAAATACTTTTTTATAATGTTCTCTCGAGGTTTCTGGTGGGACTACTGCTACCACGTTATATGTATTCCCATTTGTACCATGTGCCAATAGGTTGCAAAATGTACAAGTATCTTTTTTTCAATTGCTGTTTGTAGGGAACACCAAAGACTATGATTCAATTTACTTTTTTTTGGAGGTTGTAAGTGCTCTATATTTGGTCTTTAAGTTTCTTAGTGCAATATAATCTTCATATTCATTAAACTTTGTTATTCTTTTCCGTACTTGCTCTATCAGTTTTCTTTTCTTATAACTTTCATGATCAAGCCAGTTAGCTTTAAAAAATATTTTTCCTCTTCCTTTGATGTTGTTCAAGTTCTTTTATTACCATTTCTTCTAGTTGCTGGCCCATCGAGTAATTTGTCTGGATCTGTACCATTGTATCATCATTTTCTAGACTAGTAATAAGTATCTCCATGTTCTTTTGTTTGGCTTCCCTAATTATTTGTAAAGCCAGAATATTATTTATACATTCCCTACTAACTTTAGGCCATTTAATTATTTTATTTTTCTTTATTTATGTGTTATTTTCAGCAATCCTTCTTTGGTTACATTCTCTGTATAGATGCCTACATGAATGTTTAACTTCACTTTGACAGGTCGGTGGTCACTATCCCAGTTATTTATTACCTCAATAGTTAACATCTGCTTAAATGAAAAAATATCTATAATGCCAGCACACTAATTCCTTTCTTATATACATAGGTGCTTGTACTCTCTCTATCCCCCTGACAACACGTATTCAGGATCTGTAGATTTAAATTATTAAGTGTAGCCAATAAATACTTTCCTAGCTTATTGATTCTTTTAGTTGTAGAATTTCTTATAGGTATTTATAGAGCATCATCCAAATTCCACTGTTCACCAGAGTCTTCTGGTGAATTTCCCACCCATACATTACAATCTCCTGCTATTAGTAACTTTATTCCTGGATATTGAGTTTGGAATTGCTGTATTACTTTTTCCAAATTTATCTATGTTGCCTAAAATAGGTGAATCAATAGTATTGGGGGAAAATAAACCTTCATTAACGAACATTTTACCTCATTCTTACAAGACCATTCAATGACCAAAATATAATGCATATTATTCATGTTTTGTAGCCACTTTACTGTACCTGTTTGTTTGTTTGCTATCTTATATTAATAAAACTCCCCTACCCTCTTCAAGAAGTGCCATGGGATCTTTCAACGTACACCTGAACAACCACCAGAACAGGCAGATGGGACTTCAGTTTAATGTCCCATCCAAAGGACGGCACCTCAAAAGGGCATGATCCCCCTTCATGATGCCCTACAATGTCAGTCTTGGGATTAATCCCATGTTCCTGATGTGGGGCAAGAACCCACAACCTTGTGATCTTCCAGCCACAGAGGTGAGTATGCAACCTGATGAGCCACTGACACCGCTATAAATATTTTAAATAAATAAATAATTATACAGTAGGTTACATAGTAACATAGGGCTGAGCCATAACACTGTCCTGGAATCTCAGCAAATACAGAGGGCTGGGAAAAGGCACATGGTGCCCCCTCCATACATGATGCACACAAGGGAGGTGCTCTAGGGCATCTGCAGCATGGGATTTGTGCCCCTTCACACCCTGTCATAAGCCCACTTCATGTTGATGTGGATGGTGGTATGGGGGGCCTATACAGGGTGGGTACATAGGGATGGGAGTGAGGCAGGGACACACATCTGCAAAATGTGCAAAACAGAGTGGGTACCATATGGGGCAAGGAAGGCAACTGTGGTACACAAGGGGGGGACCTGCTGTAATGGCCATCAACTCTCCATGCCTATTCCAAATGTTCCTCACCAGTCTGATGTTTTCTGTTTTTTATTTAAAAAAAACTTAAGTCTTCTCTGTAAGGGATATGGCAGTCCTTGGAGAACTGCCATGTCCCATGATCCCCTACTCCATGCAGAGCAGGGGATCCACAGGGCACTGGGCAGATCATCTGTTTGGATGGCTGCCATCCACTCCCAAAGTGCCAATGGTACACCCTCAGTCCCTCTCCAGTAGTTTTCTTGTGCAGGGAGGGATCAGTGCAGGGTGGTCAGGGACTGTGGATTGCCCCTCTGGCATACCTTCTGCAAATGTAAGACTTCACGGCCAGGATACACAGTTGTAGCATGCATTCTGGACATTGTTGTGGATCAAGCCCATAGTAATTTAAGGTCAGAAGGAACACTATGTCCATCATGTACTCCCCACCCCCTAAGCAAGGATGTAACAAATATTCTTTATAAACATATTCTAATTTATACTGACTCCCTACCCATGCTCCTTTGCAGAGCATCCATTGATTCCCATGGTAAGAAGAAATGTTTCGAGGCTTACCATGAAGCCTGTGCTGTCTGACCTTTAATAAACTATTCCACACTTCTACCATCTTTTGGGAGCAGAAAAAGTGTCCCATAGGGCATGCTCTGAATTTACCATCTCTGAGGTTCAGAACATGTTTGCTTATGTGACTGGAGAACACCAGATCAAAAATCTACAAATAAATAATGTAAATTAAAATAAAATGTGAAAAACAACTGCAGTAGCAAACAGAAGAAATGCAATCACCAGGGTGCAATAACTGCAAATTGTCAAAGGCTGATGAATGTAAAATGTCATGAGCTACTGTGAAACTGGTAATGGGAGTTCAAGATACAACACTGTAAACATTCAGAGATTAGTACTTCTAAAATGACTAGCCCACAGGAAACTATGAGCAGGGACAGAGGGGGAGAACGGAGCTCTGATAAACAGGTTGAGTTAGACGGAAGAAGAGGAGAGGTGGTTAGGAGGAAAAGGAAGTTTCAAAGGGGAGTGCAGGTGCACAGAAAAAGCAGTTTGACCAGCAGAGGATCTACAGTAAGGAATGTTGCAGGATCAGGAGTCAGATAAGCTGAGAACATAGGAGGAGGAGAAAAGGTTGAAAGGGGAGCAGTGATCTAGGACAGGAGGGTGGGAGGTGAACCAGTACTTTGAGAAGAAAGCAGCACAGTGAGAGAGGTGCTAGGGTTCTAGAGAGGGGAAGGAGAGGCTCTGGTAGAGTGATCAGTGGTGAGTAGGTGGGGGATCAGTAAGTGGTAGCACCTTGCATTTTGTTACATTAAATATGAGGCTTCAGGAGTCTGATCGGTCACCCTACTTGTTCAGATCCTCCTGAGGTTTGTTCCCATCAAGGGAGTTCATCTCCCTGGACATCTGAGTGTCACCATCATACTTAAGCAGCCTACTGGAGACTCCAGTTTCCAAGATAATTAATGAAAATATTAAACAGCATTGGCCCAACACTGATCCCAGAGGGACACCATTGAGGACATCTTACCACTTACAGCTGTGTCCATCCAACACCACTCTACTTCCTTGCTCTAAACCATTTATCAATAAACCTTGAGAATGTCTTGTGTTTACTGCACTTGCATACTTTGCCCTGAGGCTTGACATATTTCAGAGTATCAAAGGCCTTGCTGAAGTCTAGATAAATATCAGTGACCCTGAACCTGTCCAACTCCCTGGTCATCCACTCAAAGAAAGTGATCAGGTTGGGTTGGCATGATCTGCCGCCCAAAAAAAGAAGGGACAAGGACCTGGGCTTCAACTATGTGCTTCATTATTTTATCCTTAATAATAGCTTCCAGGGCCTTGTCCAGCACTGATGTCAGTCTGACTGGCCTGAAGTGGCCAAGGTCTGACCATCCCCCCTTCTTGAAGATAGGGATCACATTGACTACTTCACAATCTTCCACCAACACACCTGTCATGACAGACTCTTGAAAGATTACAGCAAGCGGCCCTGACAAGTGTTCCCTTAGCTCCAGTGCACTATCTTCATCAAACACTTCCAGTAGAAGGTCGCACCTGAAGTAGGCTGAAACCATATCTATGAAAAGAGCTGTGATGGATCCTGAGAGTAGTACTCTTCAGTGTAAACTACTGTATAAGTGGGGAAGCAGTGATCATTTGTAGAGCAACGTATATTTGTTAAACTGGACAATATTGTAGTCCAAATATGCCATCCATGCCATGAACCAAAAAAGACCACAGCTTTTATCTGAACTCTAGTTGCCTGATGATGCTGCACTTAATGTAGTATATTGTATTCTTTGCAGGAAGAGTGCAGCTATTTACATTGGAGAGACTGGTAGATGCCCTGCTGACCATTTCATAGAACATTACAGGGCAGTCAGGAATGGAGACACTGATAACCCCATTGTATCCCATTTTATCTCCAGGGACCACAGTATCAATGATCTTTCTGCTTGTGTCCTTCAGCAGGGCTTCTGGGATTCCGACCATAGAAAAAACATGGAAACCAAGCTGCTCATCAGTCTTGACTCCCAGCAGCCCTTTGGTTAAATGATAGACTTTTTTTACACTAACATCTTTCAGCCACCCCCCTTTTCCCTACAGTCTGTTCGTATCTGTACACCTCTATTTTCTTTTTCCCCAGATGTCTCCATCTCTGTCTCCTTCCCCCTCATTTGTCACCTTTCAGCCTTCTCATTAGGCCCTGTTAATTAATCCCCACCTGGGGACTCCTCTAGCACATTCATTGCTATTATGCCTTGTCATTCCCATCATCACCTTTTTGTTTTCCAGACTCTCTCTTTATCTTGCCATTTATCACTTCTCCTCCCAGAGCCTCCTTTTCCTTCCCCACATATATATATGTATGTGTATGTATGTATATATATATATATATATATTAGAGGCAAAACTCAATTTAATCATCATTTAGGAGTTGTTCAATTGCAAAGCTAGAAATTCAGGTTAGGCTGAAAGCCCCTTGGACCCCCAGCCCACCCCCAAATGGCATCGGGTTGTGCATTGGGGCTGTCGACCCTAACTGTCACCCATCACATGTTAACAAAAGCTGAGGTACAGGAGAATGGGGTGAGAGTTAGGACTGATGACCCCAACATGTGCCCTGATGCCATTTGGGGGGTGGGCTGGGGGGTCCAAGGGGGCTTTCAATCCTAACCCCGAATTTCCTAGCTTTTTTTCACTGTGGAACAACCCTAACTGATGCATTAAGTGGAGTTTTTTGCCTCTAATTTCCCTTCTTTTTGAAAATGAGGATGATATATAATGAAAGGAATGCAGTGGAAGGAGCGCTGGGCCTTTCGGGCCCCATGCTCCCACCACGTGATGTCTTGTTACACAGTAACAGGAACTGCAAAGTGAACGCAAACGGCAACTGTAATGCACATGGCAAAGCAAACGTAAATGGCAAAGCAAATGTTAATAGAAACACAAGTGTAAAGTGATGCCAAAGCAAACAGTTACATAAACAGAGACATCAAACAGAAGTGAATACAGAATACAACTGGTAACACACACATTCACGGTACCACAATTGTAAACTCAAATGGTAACAGTAACACCAACAATAACACCTAAGTAAACAGAAACGCAAGCACATATGAAAACACAAACCGTTATGCACACAGTGGTGTAGACGGGAACGGTGATTCGAATGGTGACAGAAGCACAACTGGGAATGCTAACTGTCACAGTAACAAAAGGGCACACCATTCTTTTCACCAAAAACTGCATTGAAAAAACAAATTGAAAACAAAGAATGTATGCATTATAATTGACTTTGGAGCAGAAAAGTACGACTTGGAATACTAAATTGCTTATATCTCAGGAACCGTACGACGTAGGAAAAACATTAAAATTTTGTATGAATTATTACTTTCCTGGCTAGTTTCTGCTTAGCCCCCATTTGGAGTGGCTAAGCATTTTTTTGACAAAAAGTCCATATCTCGCACTGTTTCTGAGATACGGGCCCTGAAAGATGTGATGGATGCCATAATGTTATTCTATGGGAAAAACTGTCAAATTCGGAGTGCTGTCACTTTGCCACCCTGTAATATTTTTTCTCCAAGCCACCAAAAGGCACATTTGTAGGATGCTGGCTTTCTTCCCTACAAATTTCAGCCCCAAAGACCAAACTGTTATTTTCCAGCAGAGCGGCAAAGAATTCCTTTAACATGGCGGATGGCGTAATGTTATCCTATGGGAAAAAGTGCCAGCTTTGTAGTGCCATAACTTTGCCACTCTGTAATATTTTTTGACCAATCCACTAAAATGCACATTTGTGGGATGTTGCCTTTTGTCCCTCTAAATTTCAAGTAAAAAGACCAAACCATCTCTGAGATATTCGATGTCAAAGATTGGCAACATTTTCCTATCTATTCCATTATAAACAATCTGGCCATCTTGTCCCTCACTCGCGATGCAAGATCACAATCAAAGAATCTCACAATCAAATAATTTGCAGCCTCACAATAAAAGAATTTGCAGGCTCATGAACAAAGAATAAAAAATATAATAAATCAAAAAATAGAAGCAATTGCAGTAAACCACCACCATGGTTCGACAGAATGAAGCCCCCTGAGTAAAATCCACCCTCATTTGACTTCATAGGGTACCCATGGGCTGATAAAAATTATTTTTAAATTCAGCCATCTTGTCCCTCACTCACGATGCAAGATCGAAGAATCTCACGATCAAAGAATTTGCAGCCTCACGATCAAAGAATTTGCAGGCTCATGATCAAAGAATAAAAAATGGTGAAACGTGATTTATTCACCAATTTGAACCAAACCAATGGCATGTTTCAACAGAATGGATCCTCCTGAGCAAAACAAGCCCTCATTTGTGTTCCTAGCCCACCCCGAGCTGAGATATTAGTGTTTTAGGTCACGATGCTAGATCACACTCAAAGAATCTCATGATCAAAGAATTTGCAGGCTCGCGATCAAAGATCGTTAATGAGCCATGAATTAAGATTTTAAAAGCTTATAACTCTATTTTTTGACTGATTTGGATGGAACCAAAGCCATGGCTTGATAGAGCAGGGTTTCATGAATAAACCCCACCGAAGTTTTACTTCAGAAGTGACCCCTGAGCCGAGATATTTGTGTTTGTGTGATTGGAAAACTGAAAACAAGATGGCGGACCTCACGGTCAAAGAATTTTGAAAATTCCTCTAGAAAAAAGATTCTTGAACTGTGAGGCTGCAAATTCTTTGATCGCCAGGTGAGACCAGATGGACAGAACCCCCATTCTTTGATCGCAAGATATACATATAAGAGTTCCCATTGACTTATAATGGGAACTTAAAAGTGCCATCACTTTTGAATGCCTTAATATTTTCTCACCAAACAAAAAGCAGCATGTTCGGCCACAAAAGCTCTTTCAGATGAGCCACCTTGCAGAGTGGCACACTACATGGCGGCCGTGCAGGACCACATTAAGAATGCCAAAAGGTGCCTCCAAAAATGGATAATTTTGCATTTTTCAGCACTTTTGTACACGAAGACCAGCATTCTGACACAAATTCAATTTGGCAAATCAAGAGATCTGGTGTGCCCCAACCCATGTACCAAATTTCAGGCAAATCTATTGAACGGGTCCAAAGTTATTAATGTCCAAACTTTTGACTTTAGTATGTAACTGGTCACTCAACCCTAACTATAGTGGCACGACTGTGCCACTATAATATATATATATATATATATACATACTGTATATGGCAAAAAATCCATTTAGTGCATCAGTTAGGGTTGTTCCACAGTGACAAAAGTGAGGAAATTTGATGTTAGGTTCCCACCTCACTTGCACCCCATCCCCACCAACAGGCATCGGGTGCATTGGGGTCGCCGGTCCTAACTCTCACCCCATCCCATGTGTAAACAAGCTGAGGTGGTGCAGTATAGGAGAATGGGGTGAGAGTTAGGACCGACGACCTAATGCACACACCCTAATGCCTTTGCGGGGGCAGGTGGGGTGGGGCAAGGGGGGTGGAAACCCTAACATCAAATTTCCTCACTTTTGTCACTGTGGAACAACCCTAACTAATGCATTAAATGGATTTTTTTGCCATGAATTTCCCTTCTTTTTGAGAATGTGCACTATTAATAGTGAAGTAACAGTAACGCGAATGCAAGCGCAAATGGTAATGCACATGGTGACACAAACATAAACGATAATGCAAAAGGTAATAGAAATGCAAGCACATACGGAAATGCAAATCATAATGCACACGGTCATGGTAATGCAATTGGAAATGCAAACAATTACGGCAACAGCAACGACAAAGGAAACAGAAACAGAAATGCAAACAGAAGTGCATACACAAGCACAAATGGAAATTCACACGGTGACACAAAAGTAAACACAAACAAAAACAGTAATGGAAATGCAAATGTTAACAGTAACGCAAATGCAAGCACAAATGAAAATGCAAAGGGTAATGCACACGGTGGCGTAGACGGGAACGCTAACGCAAATGGTTACGGAAACTCAAGTGGAAACGCTAAGTGTAAGAGTAAAGAAAATGCACACCCTTTTTGTCCCCAAAAGCTGCATTGAGAAACACAGTGAATACAAAGAATGTATGCATGATGGGCCTCAGAGCAGAAAATGAACACTTGGAATACTAAACTGCTTATATCTCAGGAACCGTACGACACAGAAAAATGTAAATTTAAATTTTAAAATTAAAATTTCATATAATTTATGAGTTTCCTGGCTGGTTTTGCATAGCCCCCTATCAGGGGCACATCAAAAACTGTCGGTCACATTGGGGACCCGGCTGCACGTCCCTAAAGGTTCCATTACCAGTCGTGCAAACCATACGACCTGAGGTGTGAGCAAAAATGCACAAAAAGTGTAAATACAACTTTCTATTGTACTTTATAGTAGGGGCTAAGCATTTTTGTGACAAAAAGTATGTATCTCAAAGCGTTTCTGAGATACAAGCGCCGAAAGGCGTGGTTGATGCCGTAATGTTAGCCTATGGGAAAAATCATCAACTTCGGAGTACTGTAACTTTGTAGCCCTGTAATATGTTGTCACCAAACTACCAAAAAGCATATCTGTGGGATCTTGGCTTTTTTCCCTCCAAATTTCATCCCAAAAGACCAAACCATTCTTTTGCAGCAGGGTGGCAAAGATTTCTTATTCTTTTGGGCATAGTGTCACAAAGTAGTGTCGCAAATCACGACACTCTCAAGAAAAATCACAAAAGTGTTGCAAGTGCGACACTACTTTGTGACACTACAGTTTACAAAAAATTTAAAAACATATTTCTGGGGTGTTTAACCCCTCAAAAAAGACATGGCTAGCATCCTCAGGGCTCGACTAGGTTAACACAAAAAGAATTGTGTCCCTAGAGGGTCCCAAATTTAAATGTCAAGCATTTCTGTGACCAGTAACTGAAAAAAAAATGGCTGACTCACGACACTGCTAGTGTAATTTGTGACACTAAAAACTGCATTTGCGATGCTGTCTAACTTTTTGTTAACTTTTTCCTTTGACTATAATGGGAAACTTGTTTTTTGAATAACTTCTGAACCATTTAATATTTTTTCATGAAATCTTCAAAAGGCATATTGGGGACCCCGGCTGCATGTTCCCTGAAGGTTTTGTACTGGTTGTACAAACCATGCGACTTGTAGGCACGAGCAAAGAATGCACAAAAAAACCTAAATATGACTTTCTATTGTACTTTATAGCTCTGCAACTGTATATCCAGCCATTACAAAACTTGGTAGATCCAGTAATTTATGGTACTGCTCCATGCCTGCCAAATTTCAGGTAAATCCGTCATACGGTTGCAAAGTTATTAAGCTGCCAAATTTCACACTTTAACCTTAAATGGGGTTCTCAACCCTAACTATAGTGGCAGTACTGTGCCACTATAACATATAGATGTAGATATATATCCCTTATTTTACCTCCCCTCTACACTGAACTTTGCTTTTTTCTCTTTTAGATATTTCCTGAAGAAGACCCACAGTCGAAATGTCAATTTTTAACCCTATTTTCTATTTTCAGCGTGCATTTACTACTGTCATTTTGTTTTGCTTTCAGACCATATGCTGATGCAGCACCTTGTTTTTGTTTTTATAATTATTTACTATTCTGAGACCGGGAGATCAGAGGGCTGTGGGTTCAGTTCCCACATCTTGCACTTGGGTTAATATCCCAGTACTGACACTGTGGTGCAGCATGAGAGGGGTGCTGCACTTCTGAGGTGCCGTCTTTCGGATAAGACGTTAAACCGAGGTCCCATCTGCCTGCATTGGTGGTAGTTCAGGTGGATGTTAAAGATCCCATGGCACTTATCGAAAAAGAGTAGGGGAATTTCTCCAGTGTCCTGGCCAAATTTCCCTCATTCACTAAAAATATCACCAACAGCTTAATCTGGTTCAAGGTCAGTTGGCATTCATCTGTATCCTCCTTCCCCTGGCTCATGCCTGAAAATAGGCAGGATTTGACTAGTGCACTTACCTGGTCAACAAAAACTAAAAAAAAATAAAAATTTCAAATTCTTATAGGATCAGAGATTATTGTGCCATAATACTTTACCATGCCCATGGAGGGACTGAACTTGTGGGAGGATATTACAGTTGAACTAAATAAATTAAAGACTTTTGTATTACACCATGCTAGTTTTTATTCCACTAAGTTGTATAACTCTCTTGTACATCCGTTGGAGGTGTTGCCTTTTCTCTAGATGACCTTGTATGCAAGTATCTTTCTTTTTGTTGATTTTAAGCTCCTATGACTGAACGTGGCAATTATTTGAAGTCATACGAGTGGCTGGTAATTTAGAAAGTATAAGTACAGCAAAGCATACAATAAGTATAGAAAAGTTTGGGGGCATTTAAGAAGTTTTTTAGGCTTATGTACAATACTGACAAATTGTTTGATTTTTTTTTCTCCCCTGTGCTCAGAATAAGAATTTATATTTTATTGAAAACTTCATAGATTACCTTTGCATGCAAGCGCTCCAAAGATTCCATGTTAGATATATAGTCACAAACAACATTAGAAGTACAATAAGCAGTTCCAGAGGAAATGCAGTTGAGTCTGGCTCAAAACACTTAATACAAAAGAGTTACATACAGTTGTGAAAAAATCAATGCAAATCATTCTATAAAAAGTCACAGGATATGTACAGAGAGAAACTGAATAAAAATTGTTAACAGTTACAATTGCAATGGACTGCTAGGGCAGACCACAAAGGTCTCAGACTGATTAATCTCTGGGAGATTCAGCAGTGTATCAGGCAGTTCATTTAACCAAGTAGTGGCCTTGATAGCAAATGACAGTTTGCCCAGGTGAGTACACTGGAAAGTAGGCTTAAGGGCATTTCTGGCCATGTTCCTGGTGTTGTTTTGGTTGGAGATGATGCAAAAGAAATTTGTTAAATCAAGACGTATTAGGCCTAGGAGCACCTTTCTGGCTAGCAAACAGGTCTGAAGCATTATTCTGCTGGGTAAAGGTAGCCAGTTAGTGAGTGTATAAAGCGTATAACTATGAGTGCGGTTATCTGCAGCAAGTACAAAGTGGCCCACCTCTAACATCCTTAGTGAGATTGTTCTGATTATGGAACAGGGCAGCCAGTCTTCAGTTAACTATGGCCACCAGACTGTCAACATGGGAGGCAAAAGATTAGGTGTCATTCTTAGTTACTTCAAGGTATTTGAAGGTCTCCACCTGTTCAAGGTTTTGTCCAAGGCTGTTTCAGATGACAAAGGGTGGAACTTTCCTCGTCTGTTGGAGGCTATAGAAGAGTATGGTCTTTGTTTTTTGTAATTGAGGACCAGTTCATTGTTGGAGAAACAACTTTCAAGTGTCTTGAAGTTACTTTTGAGAGTGGTAGTGAGGCTGTGAAGGTCAAAAGTTTTGGAACAGATAACAGCATCATCGGCATAGAGGAGTATACTGGCTGTCTAACAAGCATTGGGCAGTTGATTTATGAATAGGCTAAATAGTAGTAGGCCCAAGATGGAGCCCTGGGGGGACACCAATAGATACTCCCCTAGTGCCAGACAAGGATTTATCAATCATCACATGCTGGGAGCGATTAGAGAGATAGCTGTGGAACCAGCCAACTGTGTTCTGTGACAAACCCAGGCCAAAGAGTTTGTTAAGTAGAGGCTTATGGTTGACCTGTCAAAGGCCTTAGTAAGGGCAATATAGATATATCTATATATATTATACGGGCATGGTCATCCGCTATAGTTAGGGCTGAGTAGCAAATTTAATGTTAAATCTCCAATTTTGCACTGTAACAACTTTGCAAGCTATCAATAGATTTGCACAAAATCTGGCATGCACTGTCCTGTGGGGGGAGATCTCTTGATGTGGCAAGTTTCATTCTGTCTGAATGTGCATATTCTGAGATCCACATAGTGTAAAAAGCTTAGAAGTTGCCACTTTTTGCAGTGTTGTCCTCATTGCCTTGTACCCAGACAGTGTGGAATTCTGGTGTGACTTTTTTATGGTTGAAATAGCTTGGGTCACAGAATTGCCTTGCATTTGTTTGATGAAAAAATATTAATCTTCTGCAAAGTTATTCAATTTTTAAGTTCCCATTATTTCCAATGGAAGATCACGCTCCAGGATCGAGGTATAAAGTTCGACAAAAGATTTGGCCTCAAGAAATGATTCTTTCTAGTGAGGGGTCAATCCTTTTTCAACAGAAAAAAAATCCTTTTCCATGAGCTACCATCTTGTTTTCTGTTAAAAAAAATATTGAGAACCTACGAAAATGAGGTGCTGTAGGGACACTAGTAAATGGATTTTCCTCATTGGAACTTTATTAGTTGGATTCTGCAGTGGTCTGGTACCAAAATGATCCTGGAATGTTTTTTGTTTCTACATTTTAAATCACTTTTCGTGACTTGCTAAGATCCTTTTTCGAGAATCCTTTTTCATTCCAATGAAAAAGGATCATGAGTCATGAAAAAGAATTACTTTCTTTACCATTTTTTATTCATTTTTGGTTATAAATCTAGTCACTGTGGTCCCCCCCGATCGCTGACCAAATGAGAAACCAAATGTTTCCATAGTGTAGTGGTACCTCCCCATTCTCTGATCACTGACCCCATCAGAAATAATGTTTCCCTAGTGTAGCGGTCCCTCCTCCCTCCCCAATCGCCAACCCCATCAGAAATAAAAGATTCCCATAGTGTAGTGGTCCCTTCCCTCCCTTCCCCGATAAATGACCCCATGAGAAATCAAATGTTTCCATAGTATAGCAGTCCTTCCCCTTCCCGATTGCCGACCCTATCAGAAATAACATTTCTGTAGTGTAGTGGACCCTCCCCGATCACTAACCCCATCAGAAATAAAAGGTTTACATAGTGTAGTGGTCCCTCCTCCCTACCAGTCAATGTTTTTTTTATTTTTTATTTTTGCAAAACCTGTAGAAAGAAAAAAAGTCCCTTGCTGATCAGCCACCCCACCCCCACCTCCCACCTCCCACTCAGTACGCACCACCCGACACCTTCCAGTACACCCCCTCATTCACCTGAAGAGGTCACAGGTTCATAACCCACTCTTCTGATCGAAGACATGTCTTGCTGCTGGAACCGGTGACTGCAATATGAGGAAACTAAGGTAAATGCAGTTCAGTGTATTTCAGTGGCGGTTTAAACTTTAATGCATAACTTAGCCGTGTCATATTTTGACCCCAAATTTTCAACATCACCTTTGGGGACCCCCACCTCATAAACAACAGGAGTGTCATTACGCAACTCCCACCGGAAAGGTGATTTTGTGATTGCCTGGAGAATTCACCTTTCTGGCAGGATTTGGAAATTTTTTCTGCACTCGTTCATGAGATGGGACCATAAGAAGGCTATGTTGAAAATGTGGGGCCAAAATATGAAAAAATGCCAAAGTTATGACCATTCATTGAAATTTTGCTATGCACGCTTGTAACTTTGGAAATGTTTTATATTTTGACCCCAGATTTTCAACATAGCCTTCCTATTACCCCACCTACTGTATGTCAAAGCTGCCATTTTTCAAATTCTGCCCAAAATTTGTTTTCACACCTGTGGCATGGAATGGCATTGCAGATGCACAGAATAATGTTTTGGCAGGGATTTGAAAATTTTCTGTACCGGGTCCATGAGTTAGGGTAATAAGATGGCTATGCTGACAATTTGGTCACTGTTGTCTTATAAATGGAAGCGCGGGGCCTGGAGGGCCCTGTGCTTCAACAGCTACATACTCTTTATATATGCATCTATGGAGGGATGGGAGCACAAGGTCTGAAGGACCCTGCACTCCCACGGTAAAAATAAAATAAGGACACTATTATACTGACTCAAAAAGTAAGGAAATAAGTTGCAAAAAACTTATTTAATGCTCCAGTTAGGGTCAAAGTGATAAAAGCAGGGAAAAGAGGTATTAGGGTTTCAAACCCTAACACCCCACCCTTCCAAACCAGTCAGGAAAGCAGGTGTGAGGTGTGCCTTGTGCTTCTCAAGCCTAATGCTTACCCCAGTCTCATAATGTCTACACATCTGACCTTATTTACAGATGGAATGGGGTGAGTGCTAGGCCTGAGAAGCCCAAGGCACACCCCACACCTGCCTCCTGCCTGGTTTGGGAGGGTGGGATGTTAGGGTTGAAACCCTACCTAATTTCAACTTTTGTCACTTTGACCCTAACTGGAGCCTTAATTAAGGTTTTTGCAAAAATATATATATATATATATATATATTCTTTGCAAAACACTGTGTTAATGCAACAATTAGGGTTTCTTACAGTAACAAAAGTGAGGAAATTCGGTGTTAGGGTTTTCAATCCTAACTCTGACTCCTCCCCCACTGCCACACATACACACACACACACACCAAACAAACAACTGGGGGGGCGGTACAAGGCAAGACAACCAATCACAGAAGCACACCATAATGCAACAGAAATTACATGCAACTTCTTAAACACACCACAGCAGGCATCCATCATCATGTTTCACCAACTGTATCACTTCTGCTGCCAATGATTTGCCCTTTTCTGCATAACAGCATAGCCGCATGCTACCACCTCCTTGACCATTTCTGCATAACAGCATAGTCCCATGCCTCCACCCACTTGCCCGTTTCTGCATAACACCATAATATAACTAGTAAAACATATGAGTGAGAGCGTGGGACCTAGCCCCCAGCAACTTGCCCATTTGTGCATAACAGCATAGCCCCAAGTTCTCACCAAGTTGCCCCTTTCTGCATAACACAATAATATAAGTAGCAAAACACATATATTGGTGACAGCACGGAGCCCTTTAGTGCCCTGCACTGCTACCAACTGCCCAAAAGTAGCCATTTCTGCATAACAGCATAATATAAGTAGCAAAACACATGTATTCCCATCAACTTGTCCATTTCAGCATAACAGTATAGCCCCATGTTTCTACCAACTTGCATGTTTCTGTATAATACCATTACATAAGTAACAATACACATGTATTGGCGACAGCACCAACTTGGCCATTTCTATACAACAGCATAATATAAGTAGTAAAACACATGCATTGGTAGGAGCTAGTGCTGTATGGAATTTTTAAATACTGGTGGAATGAAATTCTGCAGAATATTCAAAATCCTGCTGAAATTCCACCAAATTCCATCAGAAAAGCAATGTTGAAATTCTGCAGTATAAAATAGATGTGGAATGATTTTCCACAGAAAAATCACTATTCTGCAGAATATTATTCCGTGGATCTCAATATATTCTGTGGAAATTGTTGCAGAATAATTTTCCATGGAAAAAATACTGTTCTGCGAAATTTTATTCCACGAATCATAGTAGGCAAAATTCTGCAGGTGCACAAGCAAAATTACAGCGGAAATTCTGCTGGCGGAATGGTCATTCCGTACTAATTCTGTGGGTGGAATTCATCTTCCATGGTTGTACAGGATGTTAGTGTACGCACTTCAGACTCTGGGATGGCAGCAGAAGGGATACAGTTGGTGAAACATGATGCATGCCTGTTCTGGTATGTTTAAGAAGTTGTATGTTATTTCTGTTGCATTATGGTATGTGTCTGTGATTGGTTGTCTTGCCTTATACCACCCCCCAGTTGTGTGTTTGGTGTGTGTGTGTATGTGTGTGTGTGTCTCTATGTGTGTGTGTATGTGTGGCAGTGGGGGGAAAAGTCAGAGTTAGGGTTGAAAACCCTAACACCGAATTTCCTCACTTTTTTCACTGTAAAAAACCTTAACTGTTGCATTGACGTAGTTTTCAGAAAATAATTTTCTAACTTTTTGAGAAAACACACTTAAGGAGGCAATGTAGTGTAGTGGCTAAGGCTCTGGGCTATGAATGTGGAGACCTGGGTTTGAATTACACCACCCCCTCATGTGTTTTGGGCAGACTGGATGGGCCTTGCGGTCCTTATCTGCCGTCAACTTCTATGTTTCTATGTAAGTACATTCTCATGCAAGTTGGTGGGAACGTGGGCCCAACTTGCACATTTGTGCATAACATAACAATATAAGTACTGAATAACATGTGTAGATTGGAGCTCGGGCCCCCACGATATTCCCTGGTACTGCATAACCACATACATCTGCCATACCTTTTGAACTGCCCTATACCTTATAATAGCATCTTCCTTCGCAACCAAATACATGCTCAGCATGTCTTTCACAATGCACATAAATACTTTCCCATTAACTATAATGAACATGTGCCACAACTCAGCAACTGTAAGTGACACCGACACAAAAATTAACACAATCAAAGATCTATGATCAATCTTTCTACATCCCAAATTTCAGGCAAATCGGACACATGGTACAAAAGTTATTGAAGGAAAACCAACCACATTTTCATTCTTTAGAGTGACATAATTCAGCACCTTTTTACATTTTACACACCAAACCACTGAAAATTACTTCCATGGCACTAAGGCTACCTACCCTATGCATTTCAAGCCACTAGCACAATGTAGAATGATATGCGCAAAACATTAACTGTGTCACACAATATCTCCACAGGAAATTAATTTTCTGACACCTAAACAGCATAATTCACTTCTGCAGGCCATTGCCTCAACACCCTCCAAATTTCAAGTTAAAAGACCAAACCATTTCAGAGATATTTAATTTTAATGTTTTACCGCCTTTGAAAATGCTTTGCTCATGAGAATTGGCTGCGACCTCACAACCTAAGATAATTTTTGGTCGTGAGGGGACATCTGGTTGTGAAATCTGGATATCTGGTCCCTCCCAGAGACATCTGGTCCAGCATAAATCTGGCCATCTCATCCTGAAGTCGCGAAATAAGCTCATGATCAAAAACGATCTCATGAAAAAAGAATTTGCAGGCTTGCGATCAAAGATCGTTAGCAAGCTACAACCAAAGAATTTCAAACTTTAAAACTCTATTTTTTGACACAACTACATTAAACCACAGGCATGGGTCAATAGAGGGAAGCCCCCTGAGCAAAATCCTTCCTAGTTTTACTTCACAAATCACCCCTGGGCTGAGATATTTGTTTTTTTCTAACTGAAAACTGAAAACAAGATGGCGGCCGTGGCAAACAAAAAATTTCTTATGATCAAAGATTCTTTGATTGTGAGTCTGAAAATTCTTTGATCGTGGGAATAGACCAGATGGCCAAAACCCCATTCTTCTTTCACAAAACAACCATAAAAATTTTCCCATAGACTTATAATGGGAGCTAAATATTTTAATAACTTTTGAATGGATTAATATTTTTTCACCAAACAAAAAGTGGCATGTTCCTCGACCCAAGCTCTTTCTGCATGCCAAGTTTCAGAATGGCACACTACACAACGGCTGCGCAGAACCACAGGGAAAATTTCAAAAAGCACCCACAAAATAAGCGAAAAGTGCATTTTTTGGCATTTCACTGTGCAAAAACCGTGTGTCTGACCCAAACAAAACTTGGAAAATCAAGAGCTCTACCATGCCCCACCATGCATAGCAAATGTTATGTAAATCCGTTGAACACATCAAAAGTTATTAACATGCAAATTTTCAAGTTTAATATTAAAGTGCCTTCTCAACCCTAACTATAGGGACGCGATCGCACCCCTATTTTACATATATATATGTCTATATATACATATACATTTATATATGTGTATATATATATATATATATACACACACATATATAGGGGATATGACATGGCCTGACTGAAGATATCATATTTATCTTCACGAGAGGCCAGTGATATCATGATATCACTGGCCTCGAGTGAAGATAAATATGATATCTTCAGTCAGGCCATGTCATATTCTGTTTATACAATGTATGCTTTGCCCCCACCCCCCAATACAACTCACCACATGCCCCTCTCAATGCAATGGGTGATATAAAGGTGATGGCCCTAGCAATACAACCCCACTTACAGAAAAGCTGTCAAAACAGCAGGTGTCATTTATTGTTTAAAAAATATCTGGTGGATCCTGTTATTTATGGTTAATTTTAAAAAATATTATCTGGTTTATCCTGCCATGCCCCCCACCCCCAACAGAGCTCCACATGCCCCCCAACATAACAGATTACATAGGGTTTTTAAATATTTGGTTGATCCTGTCAATTTATTACTAAAATATCTGGTTGATCCTGCTATTATTGTGGTGAAAAGTGATTTTTTTATTCTTATCTAGTTGATCCTGCCACTCTTGAGCACTTTCACTTTACCTGTAATTGTAAGCGTGACTGGGCGCTATCCACATGACGACTGGCAATTGCCAAATGTTTTCTACGGAGGCCCTGGTTCAGCAACTGAGAAACCCTCTGCTTTATGCTTATTTGTAAGTATCTTGTTGAAAAAGCTTCCGACAGCACAGATTGCAGCGGTGGCTGAGCTTTGGGACTGGCGGTGGGAAAGGTAGCATCTGCACAAATAGATGCTCGATTTCCTTTTACTGCTGAGAAGCTGCTGTTTGGCTACTGCTGCACTCTGTGCAGTTGAAGTTTTTTTCAACAAGATACTTACAAATAAGCATAAAGCAGAGGGTTCTCAGTTACTGAACCCGGGGCTCCTCGTAGAAAACATTTGGCAATGTGCCAGTCGTCAGTGTGGATAGCGCTCGGTCATGCTACAATTACAGGGAAAGTGAAAGTGCTCAGAGTGGCAGGATCAACCAGATAAGTTATTTAATTTTTTTTTTATTTAATTTTTTTTTAAGTATGGTAGAAATAAAGAGATGAGTGAGGTATGTGGTGGTGGTGGGGGGTGCAGGTAGTATAGGCACAGCAGCACAGCAGCTTGTTGTTTGTAGGTGTAGTAAAAATTGAAAGTGAAATGATTTCACTTTCAGAATGACATATAGGAGTGTGAAGATATCTCCATGATGTATAGGAACATGGAGCTATCAATGTTATCTTCACTGCCTAGCTCAGATATCATGTTTTACACTTCTACTTATTTCAACACATACATTGTATAAATATATATATTTATCAGGGATGTGTGATGGAGAGCTGTTGGATACATGACTTATTTTCATGGGTGCTGTTTTACCTTGGGTGACCTCACGAGTGGCGTAAGCCACAAGTGATGTACCCAAGGGCAGATAGCACAAGCAAAAATAAATCATGTATCCAACAAGCTCCCCATCACATATTACATTTATGCAATAAGCAGGGGCTTGTTTGCTTTATTTGGTGAAGTTTTCAGTAGTGAGTGAAATAAAAATATTTTTAAGTTTCAGTGGTTTCTTTTGTGCTTTTCCTGATTGTTGTGCCTTCCTGCAGTGTTTTGATGCCATAACGGAGTTGTTGATTGCCTGAAGAGGTGGAGCACCGCAAATATTCAAACAAAAATGGCGCTCTTGCTTTGTGAGTGTGGACTGGATAAGGTGCCTAGACTGTGGAGTGTTGTGTGAACAAGTGCAGTTGGAGTTTTACGGTTATGGGGATTAAATCTATTTCTTTTTTAAATGTATGTTTCCAAATCGTTTGCTTTTAAGAAATTGCTTGGTGATTGGTGAGGGTGTCCGTTGGAACAAACGGAATGGCAGAGTATCTGGTGAACAGGAAGTCTCGAGCGCTGGAGAGAGCAGGTAGTAGAAAGAATAAAAGATTGCAAAGGACTGAGATTGTAGAAGAAGGTGAGATTGAGATTGTAAAAAAAAAAAATGTGGCCAAATGGCTCTCATTTTCCATTTGCTGGTTTTCAGTGGTGTGGAGATTAGAGTACAGCTTTTGTGTCAGGTGGGAGAAGGAGTCAGGTCTCAAGTGGCAGCATGGTGGCAATAATGAAAAAGAATGATTTTTTTTTTATTTGAAAAATATAGTATTCTGTTCAGTTGTTTTCCAGTTTATTGCAGTTTGTTGCACATCTTCATATGTTATGTACAGTACTGTGATTGGAGTTGGAGGACTCAAGTCAGCTGATGCAGAATTTTAGTTCAGGAAGTAGTGCCAGTGGGGGGTGATTAATGGCAGGGTGTTGAATATATGGTAGTTGATTGATGTTAGGGTGTTGGATAAATCTTATAGAACCACTATTATTTCAACACCAGTGAGAATAAATGAATTTATTTAATGGTTTACTCACCTTGCATAAATACATACATACATAAATAATATATATATATATATATATATATATATATATATATATATATATATATGACCCAGATATTCAAACTGTGCCAGGCTGTGGTGCAAGCTTGGGTGCAGCTCAACTTGGCTGTGCAGGGATGTGGCCTGGGTGATATTCAAAGGAGCTGCGCCATGGCTCAGCAGCTTTGAATATTGCACCCTGCCCACCCCCACTGTGTGCGGTGCAGTGGCACTGTGCCCATGCAAGTGGCCAGAGTGAAGCATGGAGATGCGCTAGTGCAAGTGCCATTGTGCCATTCACAGCACCCACGTTATTCAAAACGTGACATGCAAATGGGGCCATAATTTATGTAAGGCACACATGAGGCCATTTGCATGTCATTATGGCCCCATTTGCATCCCATTTGCATGCAGGTGCGCCGATCCATGACGACTTGCACCTGGCACCCTGCCAGGCAGCAGCTGTTGAGGAACAACGCCCCCTGCAGCCCGATCACGGGCATATGTTTAAAAATAAAGTCCCCGTCCAATATCCCTGGTGGTCCAGTGGACTGAATGCTGCCCGATTGCGGGCTTCTGTTATAATAAAAAAAAGTCCAATATCCCTGGTAGTCCAGTGGACTGAATGCTGCCCGATCACAGGCATCTGTTTAACAGAAAACATCCTATTACCTTGGTGGTCTAGGGTACCCCCCCACCACACCCACTGAGTCCCCCACCCCAGTCCCTCACGGTCACCGGCGGCGGCAGCACCCAACCACTCCCACCCCACTGACTGACACCCGGTAGAGTTGCACGCCCATTGTTCACAGCGTGACCCAATGGGGGTGCAGTTCTATCATACTACACATCCCAGATATGTGGAGGGATTCATTCACATATCTGGAATGTAGTAGGTTGCACGCCCATTGGCTCATGCTGTGAACTACTGGGCATGCAGCCCTACCGAGGTGTCAGTCGAGCGGGCGGCTGCACGGCAGGTGGGTGGGTGCTGCCACCCGCCAGCTGACAAGGGAGAGTGGGTGTGGGCTCAGTGGGCGGGTGGGGACCAGGGTACCCTAGACCACCAGGTTAACAGGACGTTTTCTGTTAAACAGATGCCTGCAACTGGGCAGTATTCGGTCCACTGGACCACCAGGGATATTGGCTGGGGGGGTTTATTTAAACAGATGCCTGCGATTGGGCAGCATTCAGTCCACTGAACCACCCGGGATATTGAATTTTTTTTTTTTTTTATTATAACAGATGCCCGCAATCAGACACATAGCGGTCCACTGGACCACCAGGGATACAAGATGGGGACTTTATTTTTAAACATATGTCTGTGATCGGGCATGGGGGCACTGCCAGGTGCAGCCAGAACTTGGGTGGCCACCCACAAGTGGCAGCTGCCGTGTTGCACCCTGCAATGCGGCAGCTCACCCTGTGGGTGGCCATCAGTTGTTCCTTTTTTTTTTGCTTAACTTTGTGCTGGTGCAGGTAGGGGTTCCGCATGCATGGCTCTGCACATCCTGGGCTGAATATCGGGCTGTGCAGGTTATGCATGGGCACGCCCCCCCACCTGTGTCTGCATACATTACTGATGCGCTCCAGCACATCGGGATTTGTGCCACACACTTTTCCTTTTGAATATCGCACGGGTGATCAGTGGGTTGCGATGGTGCAACACTGTTGCGCCATGCACAACCCTTTTGAATATCTGGGCATATATGTGTGTGTATATACATATATATATATATATTATATATATATATATATATATATATATATATATATATATATATACATGTGTATATATATTTTTTTATATATATATATATATATATATATATATATATATATATATGTACTACATACATATATATATATATATCTATCTATATATAATATATTATACTGGCACGGTTGTGCCAGTATAGTTAGAGTGAAAACGGCACTTCTATATTAAAGTCCAAACTGTGAGCCTTAATAACTTTGGCGCCCTTCAATGGATTTGCAAGATAATTGGAACACATAGTCTCCAGGAGTAGATCTCTTAACCTTCCAAATGTCATGGGAATCCATCAAGTGATTTCCGAGATACAATGTGTTGAAAAAACAGAAAAATCCATTTTTTACGTTTGCTTGCATGCATGCTCAAGAAACATTATGTGGCAGCTTAGGAGAGAAGCAGGTTGTGGAGGTGTGGCACTGTGGTGGCCAATGCTGACACTGCATTGTTGGGCTTGGCAGTGCTTGGCCAATGCAGGGCTAGTGTGCTGATGACACTGAATCTGCAGAGTACCACCAAGCTGTAACAATTTCGGTGCTGCAATCAGGGGCCACCTCCTCATTGCAGGTCAGTCATTCTGCTGCAATGAGTGAGCAACCTGTCATTGCAGGGCAGTGCCTTGCTTGGTGTAACATTACCAGGAAAGTGGCAGCTGTATGCCGCCACCTCAGAAGTGCATAGAAAGCTGATGGGGGTGCCCAATCCCCCTATCGGCATGCCCTCAACTCAGTTAATTTGCTGACTGGGGAGCCCACTCCTCATTGGCATAATGCCCCCCAATTTCAGTTGTGTGCTGAGGGGGTGCTCAATCCCCCTCAGCATCATGCACCCTCCCACACATGTTTCTGTGCTGACGAGGGGCCCAATCCCCATTAGCTTCAGTCTCCCCCTTCCCAGTTCCAGCTGCCGATAGGGGAGCCCTCTCCCCATCAGCATAATGGCCCCCCAGTGCTTGCATGCCTGTGCTGAGGGGGTGCCCAATCCCCCTTGGCATCATGCGCCCCTCACCCATTTCTGTGCCGATGAGGGGCCCAGTCCCTGTTGGCTTCAGTCCCCCCTCACAAATGCAGGTAGTACACTGGGAGCCCACCCCAGTGTACCAAACACACCTGTGAAAAAAGAAAACTGACCCCCATTGTCCGTTTATTTTTTATACCTGTAAAACGAGAAAATGGTCCCTCTAAGTGTTCTGGTGCCCCTCCCCCCAACCTGCGCCCACCCTCTGCACACTCTACCTCCCCACATACACTCTATACCCCATACTTACCTCCAGAGCCCAGCACGATGATCTTCAATTGACCGGGAGCAAGTCTGCACTCTTCAAAGTCGACTGCGAACTGATGAAATGCCGATAACTGTATAATGGCATAAATAGGGATTTTCAACTTTAGTGTATATCTTGGGCATTTGGGGGAATTTTGGCACAAAATTTTCAACATGGAGTTATTGGGACCCTCCTCATGAATTCAGTCACTGTCATGGCGTTATTCAGTCTCAAAAGGTTATTTTGTGGTCACTGCAAGGAATCACCTTTCAGGATTGAGTAACAAAATGGCAGTGCCACTGTTCATGAGCTGGGCTCTCAAAAAGCCTATGTTGCAAATTTGGTGAAAAAACTAAAAAATGATCATTTTACAGCTGCAGTATGTATAGTTTCCACGCACGCTCATAACTTCGAGAATTTGCAATATTTTCATTCCAGATTTCCAACATTGGCATTTTCCCACACCTCCTTATGAACAGTACAACTGTCATTTTACACATCCTTACCAAAATGTGTTTTCGCACTTCCGGGGCAGAATAGCATGGTTGCTGTGGGAAATCAGTGTCCAGGACAGATTAAGAAAATGACAGTGACACTGGTCATGAGCAGAGGTCCTAAAATGTGAGGCGATTCCAAAATGATGATGATGTTGAAAATGTGATGTTGAAAGTCCATAAAATGACTGTGTTACAAGCATGTGCTGTGCAGTTTCCACGCACCCTTGTAACTTTGCAAATTTGTACTATTTGGATGCCAGATTTTCAACACTGGCATTTTTCATACCTCCTTATGAACAGTACAGCTGTCATTTTTCATATCCTGGTAAAAATGTGTTTGCGCACTTCTGGCACAGAATAGCGCGGTTACTGTGGGAAACCAGTGTTTGGGACAGATTAAGAATGAGTGAGATAGACAGGGGAGTGAGCGAGCGAGCTCAATGGAGCTCTGTTGGGACTGCTGTGGATTTCTTTTGGGCATAAAAAGATGCCAATGCAGGCAGGAACCGACTACAAAAGGGCAGCCTGCAGCGCTGGGAGAAACAGAAGGAGCAAGTGAGAAAGGGAGAGTGAGCAAGCTCAATGGAGCTCTGTCGGGACTGATGCAGATTTCTTTGTGGGCAGAAAAAGGCACCAACACAGGCAGGAGCCCAGTACAAAAGGGCAGCCCGCAGTGCTGGGCAAAACAGAACAAGCAAGTGAGAGAGGTGGAGCGAGTTCAAGTTCAAGTTCAAGTTTATTGCAGGAAAACTCCATTGAGCAAGCTCATTCACAAGGAGGTCCTGTGACATAAATACTTAAAGTACAAACACAGATAGGTAATAACAGTATATACATGAAAAGCATGTTACATGATACAGGCTGGATATACATACAAGGACACCACATAGGGTGACCGCAGGTAGTAAACTTTGATATGAGACAGGGAAATGACTTACAGGTTGCATACTGATAAATGAAACATGATGACTGGTGTGTGCAATATATATACAGTATTTTGGCAGCTAG
Organism: Neoceratodus forsteri; assembly: GCA_016271365.2. Lineage (NCBI taxonomy): Eukaryota > Metazoa > Chordata > Ceratodontiformes > Ceratodontidae > Neoceratodus > Neoceratodus forsteri. The sequence continues at coordinate 327,601,645 of CM028135.1, read as the reverse complement.
AACAAACAACAGTCTACAACTAATATGTGGGGAAGGAGTGATTTGATAGAGTAGCAGTGGAGCGTAAGCAAAGATAAAGCCAGGAGTAGAAGGGGAAGGGAAAGCAGTTAATATGACAAATCAATTATACCTTACCAGTGGATAAATATGGCACACATGGGGAAGGAAGAGACTTAATGACAGTTACAGGTGTCTTTTATTTTGGCTGAACTTAGCGATTTGTAGAAGTTTATTGAAACTGTGCTAGTTAGTTTCAATATCAATGGAGATCTGTCAGGACTTTAGAGTTGCCCACCTTCCCGCCCAGTATCCAGTGTGGTCCTATATTACAGGAGGGTCTCTGGGGTGGAGACAAAGCAATGACTGGATACTTTTAGGATTGCACACCCCAGTATGCCCAAATGTATTATTTATTTATAAAAACCTGCGAAAAGAAGAAAGCTGTCCCCGGAGGTATTTTCTTTGATGCAGAATCCTGCATCAAAATTTTCAATAATTTCGATGCAGAATCCTGCATCTAGGTACTGTAATGTGCCACACAATGCTTTCCGACATGGGGTGCCCAATCCCCATGTCGACATTGTGTGCACATCACTACTGTACTGTATCCCCACCTCCACTATTCTGGAACACTAGGAGCCCACCCCAGTGTGCTCAGATAAGTTAATTTTTGATTTCCAACACCAGGATGCCCACTCCCAGTGTCAGATATCTCTTCCCACCACCATCTTTTATTGCCGACGGGGGTGTCCAATCCCCCTGTTGGCATCATGCCTGCTCCCCAGCTCAAGTGGCACACTGGGAGCCCACCCTAGTGTGCCAAAATTGTTTTTTTTCTTCCTGTAGATGAAGAAAACCATCCCCAAAGTCTTTTTTTGGGGACTTGTAATGAAGAAAATGATCCATTGTTGTTTCTCCCATCTCCACCCTCCCTCTGCTCACCCATCTCCCCGCATCCCCCTTACCCATACTTAACCTCCAGAGGTCAGAAGCTGCGATCTTCTCTGGATCAGGACATGTCTGCACTCTTCAAAGTCGAACTGCGAACTGAGGAGTCGGGTAAATGCGGTATAATGGGACTCAGTAGAGGGGTTCTACTTATGTTGATATCTCAGTCAATTTTAGGAATTTTTGCACCAAATTTTCAACATGGGGTTCCCGGGACCCCACCTCATGAACACTAAAACTGTTGTTTTGTTTCTCAGTCCTGAAAGGTGATTTCACAGTTGTGGCATGGAATCACCTTTTGGGACTGAGAAACAAAACGACAGTGCCACTGTTCATGAGGTGGGGTCCCAAAGAGTCCATGTTGCAAATTTGGTGAAACATTTCCAGAAAATGACTGCATTTTGAATGTGCATTGCACAGTTTCTACGCACGCTCGTAAATTCACTAATTTTTAATATTTTCACTTCAGATTTTCAGCATTGCCATTTTTTTCACACCTCCTTATGAACAGTACAGCTGTCATTTTGCACATCTTGCCCAAAACTTGTTTTTGCACCTGTGGCACAGAACAGTGCAGTTGCTGAGCGAAATCAACTTTTGGGATGGATTAACAAAATCAGAATTGCACTCTTCATGAGGGGAGATTCCAAAATGATGATGTTGAAAATGTGTTGAAAAAATTCAAAAAAAATGACTGGGTTATGAGTGTCATTGTGCAGTTTCTAAGCATGCTTGTAAATTCAACAAATTTTCATATTTTCACTCCTGATATTTATCATCACCATTATGGACACTGTTGTATTATCTGCATTGTGTTGTACTATCTGTATGGAGGACTCTGAACTCCCATCATGATATATGGATATTATTGTACTATCTCAATAGATGGATGGGAGTGCTGGGTCCAAAGGACCCTGTGCTCTCATTGTGACATTTTGACACTGCTGCACTATCTGGATGGAGGGATGGGAGCACTGGGTCTTTCTGACCCTGTGCTCCCATTGTGACATTTTGACACTGTTGTACTATCTGGATGGAGGGATGGGAGCACAGGGTCCAAAGGACCCTGCATTCTCAATGTAACATATGGATACAATTGTACTCAGGATTATGGGAGCAGCTGAAAGGGGGAGTGAGCTGGATGTCATTATCCACCTATGGACAATTGACCTGGCTGAGAATGTGATCAGAGCAATGCAACAGGAGTTTGTGGAGTTGGGGAGGGGCCTTAGGCAAGTAGCACACATGACAACTTTCTTGGAAGTGCTACCTGTCTATGGTATGGATGAAGCTAGGGTACTCTGCACCATGGCATTCAATGACTGGTTTAAAAACTGGTGCAGAGCTCAGGGATTTGGATTCATTGGGGACTGGGGCTCCACCTGGAGGGATACAGGTGTGATGGTCTTCACCTATCCAGGAGGGGAACCAGGATCCTAAGTGATAGGTTTAAATGCTTCATTGGCAAGCATTTAAACTAGCAAAGGGGGGAGGCACTGAAAAGGAGAAGGCAAATCCTGGCCCCCCAAAAAAATCAGGGTAGTTAGTGAGGTAAACACCAAGATAGAGCAGTCGATAGGGAGAAGGGCAGTGATAAATGGAGAAAAACACAAAGGCAGTAAGGACAGGGATGGGGCAAAAAGAAATAAAGCCATAAAAAATGGAAGGTAATGAGTAGCAATGCCCTTAGTCTAGGTTAAAAGCTCCCCGAAATGGTGGCCTTGATGGAAGAGGGATGCCTGGATATCACGGCAGTCACAGAAACATGGTACACAAAGAACCATGGCTGGGATGTCAACATACCAGGGTACCCAGTCTACAGGAGGGACAGGAAGGGAAGAAGAAGAGGAGGAGTAGCTCTCTATGTAAGGGAAGGGATCAAAACAACAGAACTAAAGGGTAAACAGGGAGGAGAGGAGGCACTGTGGGTCACCCTGGAGACTGGAAATAGCACCACAATCTGCACAGGGGTTGTATACAGATCCCCGTCTTGGGGGAGGAAATGGACAAGGAAATGATAGAAGGCATCCTTGGGATGGCAGAGAAAGGAGTTACTGCTGATGGGGATCTGAATATGCCAGATGTTAACTGGAGCACCTTTGCTGAAGCCACATCCAAGAGCAGGGCCATTCTCGGTGCCCTATAGGGGGCATGCCTCAGACAGCTAGTTTTGGAACCCACTCAGGAGGGAGCAATCTTAGACCTGGTACTCTCAAATGGGGATGAGAGAGGATCTCCGATCTTGAAGTGGGTAGCCATCTGGGAACAGGTGACCACCAAACAGTGTGGTTCACGATAAACTTAGCTGTAGAGTCAAGCCATACTAAAGTGAAGGTACTGGACTTCAGGAGGGCTGATTTTGGCAAAATGGGAGAGTGCCTCAGAAAAGCACTAGCAAACAGGCAAGAAGGTGGGGTGGAGCAACAATGGGGAAAAATCAAAACCGCCATCACAGTGGCAACAAGCCTTTGTGTGAAGCAAATAAACAAATCAAAACAAAAGAAAAAAACACTTTGGTTCTCAAAAGAAGTGGCAGGGAAGGTAAGGGAGAAAAAGATAGCATTCAGGAAGTATAAGGAAACACAGAAGGAGCAGGACAGAGAACTATACCAGTTAAAGCAGAAGGAAGCGGGGAAGGCAGTCAGAATAGCAAAGGCCCAAACCGAGAAAAAGATAGCCAACTCGATTAAGAAGGGGGATAAAACCTTTTATGGGTACATTAGGGAGCAAGAAAAGACTAAGGCTAGGATACTGAGGCTGAATAAAGAGGAACGTGGTTGGGCAGAGAGCGACAGTGAAAAGGCAGGGATACTGAATGAATACTTCTGCTCAGTATTCACAATGGAAAAGCAGGGGGAGATACCTAATCCAGTCAATAGAAGCACTCTAGATAGGGGGGTTGATATTAGTCCTTTCATAGAAGAAAGGGTTCTAAAAAAACTCTTAAAACTGAAGGTGGATAAGGCAATGGTGACTGATGGGATTCACATCAGAATTCTAAATGAACTAAGGGAAGAACTAGTAACACCACTGACTACCCTTTTTAATAAATCATGGGAGGATGGTGTGGTACTTGAGGACTGGAGGAGGGCGGATGTGATTCCCCTTCACAAAAGTGGGAGCAAGGCAGAGGCGGGAAACTACAGTCCTGTCGGTTTGACCTCAGTGGTAGGAAAAATGATGGAATCACTTCTGAAGGAAAGAATTGTTGAGTACCTAGAAGCCAGTGGAGCACAGGACCCAAGGCAGCATGGATTCACAGCAGGAAGGTCATGTCAGAAAAATCTAATTGATTTCTTTGACTGGGTGACCAAAGTAGTAGACCAGGGAGGGGCTGTGGACATGGTCTACCTAGACTTTAACAAGGCATTTGACACAGTCCCACACAAAAGATTAATAAACAAATTAGCCAGCCTGGGAGTGGGTCCCAGGGTGGTAGCCTGGATAAAACACTAGCTGGATAACAGGACACAGCGGGTAATAGTAAATGGAGTCCACAGTGAAGAAAGGGGAGTTACTAGTGGGGTACCACAGGTTTCGGTACTGGGGCCGGTCCTTTTCAATGTCCTTATAAGTGACATTGCAGAGGGACTGGAAGGGAAAGTATGTCTCTTTGCAGATGACAAAAAGATCTGCAACAGGGTTAATACAGAAGGTGGGGTGGAAAGAATGAAAAGGGACTTGGTAAGGTTGGAGAAATGGTCAACTGTATGGCAGCTTAGATTCAATACAAAGTAATGCACCTGGAAAACAAAAACCCAGGGGAAGAGTACACAATGGGGGGTGGGATACTGACAACAACAAAAATGGAAAGGGACCTGGGGGTAGTCATACCAGATGACCTAAAGGTGGGTCAGCAATGTGAGAAGGCAGTAAGGAGGGCTGGGGGGATACTGGGATGCATAGAGAGAGGCATCACCCAGTAGAAAACAGGAGGTTGTTGGCCCTCTGTACAGACAGTTGGTAAGACCACATCTGGAGTACTGTGTACAGTTCTGGAGACCTCTTCTACACAAAGACATAGACAGGATGGAGGCTGTCCAGAGGAGGGCAACCAAAATGGTGCAGGGTCTGCACCAGAAGACCTATGAAGAAAGACTAATGGAGCTTAGGATGTATAACCTTGAGGAAAGGAGGGGGGGCATGATAGAAACTTTCAAATACCTCAAGGGAATCAACAAAGTCCAAGAGGGTAGCATCTTTCAGAAAAAGAGATGTGCAAGAACAAGGGGGCACAATTTGAAGATAGAGGGGGGATGGCTCAGAGGTAATGTGAGGAAGTATTTCTTCACAGAGAGGGTTGTAGATGCATGGAATGGCCTTCCTGAGGCAGTCGTAGAGTCACAAACAGTGGGGGAATTCAGGAATGCATGGGACAGACATAAGGCAGTTCTAGTGGGGGAGTAGGAGGAAGTAGGCTGTTGGTAAACTAGGATCTGCTGCTTATCTGTTAGGTAGGGAAATGGGCAGACTAGGTGGGCCAAGCTGTCCTTATCTGCCATCAAATTCTATGTTTCTATGTTACTGTCTCAATGGAGGGATGGGAGCACAGGGTCCCACGTAAAATGAGGATACGATCTGAAAAAGAAGGGAAATTCTTTGCAAAAAACTTCATTAATGCATCAGTTAGGGCAAATAACACAGTGAATAAAGCAGGGAAATGAGGGATTAGGGTTCCCACCCCTACCACCCCACCCCATCCCATCCCCTCACCATTCACACACCACCAGGTATTGGAGTGTGCCATCGGGTCATCAGGTCTAACTCTCACCCCATTGTCCTGCACAGTAGTGTGTAAGCTTGTTTACACTTTGAATGGGGTGAGAGTGGGGCTTGATGACCCAATATATATATGTGTGTGTGTGTGTATATATATACATATATCTATATATATGTATATATATAGATCTATATATAGATATATATTTATATATATATATATATATATATATATATACATATACATATATACATATATTAGTGGCACAGAACTTTTAAACCCCTTGGTGCTCTGCCCTGCCTCTGCCACTTTTCTCCTCTCCATGCCCTGGGCCACCTGACACCAGCGAATCCCTCCACAAGGAATATCTCCCACGCCGGCCACATCACTAGACGTCTCGATGTGGCTGGTCCATGTTGGAGGGTGCAGGGGCCATGGTGGCAGGGGAGAACCTGTGTCAATAACACATCCCCTTAGGTGGGGAGGCTTCCTTTGAACACTGCGATTCCTATCTCCAACCCCATTCTGCACCTTTGGAAAAAACACCACACTACACACCAGCTTTCTCTGGGAGACAAGGCTGCAGCACAACTTTACTGATAGTTAAAACACCCTCCTTTACATTCCAGTAATCAGAGATTAAGTAAATACAATTTAAAACTGACAACATACTTTACAGTAATTCACATCATTTATATACATGCCATACCATGCAATTCTGCTCAAAGTTAAACCAACATAACATTCTGTGGTGATTTTCATATGCAGCCCATGATGCTTTGCATTGTGGGGGCATGTGTGATTTTGTATTTTCTTGAAACTTGGCTTCCCAGCCAAATGCCCTTTGGGGTAACCCTTGCCTCAGTGTTTGCGCACAGAGGTTCTTTGTCATTTATATACACACATACATAAAATATACAAATCATATTGTACAAACCATAACATCTTTTTCCCATGAGGTTCCTCAGATCCCGACCTCCCAGAGGGTTCCCCTCCACCTCAGCCGCATGAGAAGAGGTGGATGAGCTTCCTTCAACCTCCCCCCCCACCCTGCTCACACACGTTTCCCTGCCTCTCTGACCCTCCATCACACAACTTCAGTTCAGCAGGAAACGGGATTGTACAGCACTCACCATGCCTCCCCGATGCACCCGCGACCGCCATGGAGAGAACATGGCAAAACCTTGCCTGTGCCCCTCCACCAGCCATTTACAGCCTTATTTCTTGTTAATTATGGCCTCCAACATGATGTGTATCTCCACATTAAATATGTCAGCCCCGCATCCGAAAGGTGCACCCCATCCTTGTGATATATCCTCACAATAGTTGCTTCTATCTCCTCATGGGCAATGGCACAGCTGCCCAGCTGGCCCATGGACTTGCCTATTTCTTTATTCTGTTTTACCATTGTCCAGGCAAAGGTCTTGGGCTCATGGGAGTGGTGCCAGACCCGCTGTGGTAGCATATCTGACCACGAGCTGGCATCTGGGCAGCAGGTTCTGTAGCATGGCCCAATCCCATTTCATCCACAAGATTAGTTCCACTGTGGCCTGCATCCCAAGATTGTTACTCCCCAGATGCACAACATCCAGTGTGCTGAATTTCTGTCTATTTTGCTAGAAGCAGGACATCAGTTGCCCTCATCTGATGCCCGCACCCCAAACCACTGGATAATGGCATCCTCCCTGGGTATGCTCAGATTCGTTCCATAGACCCTGGCCTCTGCCCTCTTCCAGGCCCAGAATACATAAGAAGATGCCATTATCCAGCCGCTTTTGGGGTTTCTTGGTCCTAATAGACATAGAGAAGAAAGAACACAGAGATTAGTTTTGCATCTGAACTGTTCGGATATAACTCTTAAAACCTTCTGAAACTCCATCTCCCGATCTGCTTGATCTCACTTTCTGCCAGGCCCATGCTAACAGTGATGCTGGCCTTGCCAGTTCTAAATGAGTGAGTGCTGAATTGGCTCAGATCAAACCCATACACTTCCAGACAAATTTTAAGCACCCAACCAAATTGATATCTCGACAGCAGGGCCCCATCAGAGTGAATAAGCATTTATCCCCCGCCCACTGGCCATGCGGCAAGGAATTCCATCACCGCATTCACCGGGCAAATGTGAGGGGAGCAAGGCTGCTTGCCAGGTGACCTGTGCCCCCCTGCCCCACTGTTTGGTCTTTGACCAGTGGAGCCAAATATTTAATGTTGAAGCTCCACTTCCCCCCTTTGGAGGCCTCCTGCTCAGTCAGCTTTGCTGGCCACCACCAGTTCGCTAACTCGGAAGACCCCAAAGAAAGCCAGACAGAACCGCCTGGAAAATATGGCACTGGTAGTCAATGCTAGTGCAGCTCCCCAAGGAGTGCACCAGGGCCCTCAACCCATTTCTAAAATTGGGCTTCCTGCTGTTCATGCATGGCGGGGCTTGCCGCGCCCAACCCTCTATGAACTTTGGCACAACAAACTGCTGAGTCACGTCACTGTGCCCTAGCAGTTTGTCAAAAAATGAAATCCCAGCTAGCACTGACCCAGCTGATGATCTAGATACCCTATTTCCCATGAGCTCTTATGGAAACCCCAGGATGGTAGCCAGCAATCCAGACCACAGGTCATGTATTCCCTTGGCCCTGCAGAAATCTAAATGCTTGGATACCCCCCGCCTCAGCTGTAGGCACTCCAGGTTCCCGGAGCTATCATCTTCGATATTATTTTCCAGATCCCACCTAGTTGTTGTTCCACAACCAGGCAGGGAGGGCCAGTGGGTCTTCTTTGGCCTCAGGAGCCAGCATCTGAAACCTGTGCCACTTGAAACGAGAAAGTGCATCAGCAATTTTGTTGTCAACACCTGGTATGTGCTTGGCTCTAAATGTGATGTTCAGCATCAAACATGATGACACAAATTTCCACAACAACTTGCACGCTTTCTTGCAATTTTCAGACTGCCTGTTAATGACCTGTACTACCCCTTAATTATTGGACCAGAAGATCACCCACCTGTTGGACATTTTTTTGCTCCAAACCTCCAAGACAACCACAATGGGGAAGAATTCCAAGAACGTTAAGTCCTTTGTCAGCCCATTGTCATGCCACGCTGCTGTGCACCATTCACCTTGGCAGTAGATTCTGAAATCCATCCCACTGGAGGATCCGTAAAAAACTTCAGCTCCTGATTGGTGGTGGCTGGTGCTGCCATATTGTCACTCCACTGAATGATTGCAAGAATTCCAACCAGATTTCCAAGTCAACTTTTAAACCTTTGTGTACCCGGATGAAATGGTGTGGTGAGCAGACCCTGGCCATAGCACCTGCAAGCTGCCTGCAGAAAGGACACTCCATGGGGATGACCTTGCATGCAAAATTTAAATGTCCATGCAGTTCCTGCAGCTGCTGCAATGTGACTTTCTTGGTCCCCATACCTTTTCTACCAGCCCAGTCAGCTTTTCCACCTTCTCTTGCAGCAGCCTGGAAACCCCAGCCACAGAATCGAGCTCAATGCCCAAAAATGTGAGCCTGATGCATGGGCCTTCTGTAATGTCTGTAGCCAGTGGGACCCCAAATTCTTGAGTGATGCCCTGGAAGCCGGTTAGTGCACTGCTGTATGTGTCCAGCTCTCTAGGACCAATGAAAAGGAAGTCATCCAAGTAATGGATGATGGACTCCATCCTGGTGGCCGTATGGACCACCCAGTTCAGGAATGTACTGAACTTCTCAAAAATAGAACATGAGATGGAGCAGCCCATTGGCATGCATTGGTCTACAAAATATTGCCCCCGCACTTTCATGCCCAGTGGGCATAAATTGTCCAGGTGAACTAGGGTGAGGTGAAATGCAGATTCAATATCCACTTTGTCCATTAAAGCCCCAGGGCCACACTTCTGTCCCCATTGTACCACCATGTCAAAGGACGTGTATGACGCAGAGGTGGGTTTGGGATCTATCTGATCATTGATGGAATCCCCCCTCAGGAAGAAAAGGTGGTGGATGAGGCAGAACTCTCCTGGGGCTTTCTTTGGTACTAGTCCCAGGAGAGCTCATGCAGGTTAGCTGGGGGGGCCTGGGGAACAGACCCACTATCCATCCCAGCCCCACCTCTTTCAGTATTTTATCATCCTACATTCCCAGCAGGTTCATGGCTGATCTCAGGTTGCCTGCTTCCTGGGCGATCTGAGGGCCCTGATAGGGGATATTGAAACCATTCTTGAAGCCGTTCATCAATACCACAGCAACTGCCCAGTCTGGGTACCATCTTAACCAAGGGAGGAGGTATGCATGATCAATTGGTGAGGGAGCCTTTTCCAGTATTGCTCGCACTGGAGCCACCACCGGGACTGCTGCTTTTCTCACATTTAAACCCGGGATGGGTCCCTCCGTACCCTTAACATTTATGATTATATTTGCAGCTGCCTTGGTATGGGCACAACCCTTGTTGCACCTCCAACAACTCCATTCTGCTTTTGCTCTCTCTCTTCCCTTGTGTTCCCCCCCTGTGGTGAACCCCATGACAGGAAACCCACTTTCAGTGCATTGCCCAAGAAAGGGACACCAGGACACATCTGTTCCAAGTAAAGGAATGTTTGCATTCTGCCCCACCTAACCAATGGATCAGAAGCCATCCTTCTCCTGAATTTCTCATCATATCCAGGCCATGCTTCACCCCTGAAGGAATAGTAGGCTTTCAGGATGTGATCCTGATACTTGATTAAACCCATCGCCTCCTCTAGTTCCTTTACTAATACCATTGTAGACAGTACATTAAATGAAACTACCCAGGTTAAAATATCTTTCTTTACTTTGCTCTCTTTCCTTTCCTTTGTATCCCTTTTCTGTCCTTGTCTTTCTCTGCCTCATTCATCTCTTCCTCTCCATAGATCAGGGAGAAAATATCAATATATCCTTTTTTCATACCTTCTCCTTTAAGAACAGTGGCACATGTGCCGCTAGGGACCCCAGGTCACAGGACATTGTTCCAGCTTGAAGCTCCTGTATTTCAGCCCTGAGGAGCTGGAGCATAGCAGCCAAATTCAGACCTGACCCATCAGCTGCTGCTGTGACTGCAGGAAGAGGGGGACCACTCACCCCCCCACCACCTGCATCACTGCCGTAGTGCTGCCTTGCCTGGTTGTCTCTTCCCCCAGGCCAGTCGCTTGTGGCCTGCCACCATGGGGTATGCCCTCTGGGAAGGCAGTGGTTGTCTAGCTTGCTGTTGGGGGCCCCCCTTGTTTGTCCCTGCTTTCCCCCAACCACACTTCAACTCCCAGGGGCACGCTGCATGGGTCTCTAGTGCATAAAGTGGTCACAACCCCAAGCATTTCTTCAAATATGCCCTGAATAGTTGCCATGTTTTTGGAAACTTTATCCACCCACCCTGCCAACTCCTTATCCCATGGCGGGGTGTCCAGGGGCAAACAAGAGAAGAAGAGAAGAAGCCAGAAGGGGAAGGAAGGAAACATATTCAATTCAGTGCTTTAGAGTAACTGGTAATTGCTATTTTTCTTTTAAACTTAGATTGTGGGCTTTTAGTGACACTATACTTTCTTTGTTGTCTTTACTTATAATTGTTTTTGGACTGTTGAAAATTTAAAACATAGTGGTGGTGTAATTCTGTGCTGTCTTTAATTGCTGCAAATTTTATCTTGGCTTGTCTGACTGCCCTGTAGTTGGTGAAGGGTGTTAATTGTCTGGCCTCTGACCTCAGCTACGTGATAACTGGAGGTGGGGCTTAGTCAGAGTTAAAGTAGCAAGCAGAGGTTTATTTTCTCAGAAGAAGCCAGAAGGGGAAGGAAGGAAACATATTCAATTCAGTGCTTTAGAGTAACTGGAAAAATTGCTAATTTTCTTTTAAACTTAGATTGTGGGCTTTTAGTGACACTATACTTTCTTTGTTGTCTTTACTTATAATTGTTTTTGGGCTGTTGAAAACTTAAAACATAGTGGTGGTGTAATTCTGCTGTCTTTAATTGTTGCCATTTTCGCCCCTCCTCCCCTTCCCCAACTCTTAATTATATGACCTGATAAATCTGATTGACACAAGCTAAACACAGGGTATAGTAAGGGGTGTGAAGTAGAAGGGGCATAAGGGGGAGGAAGCCCACCCTCAGCACGACAAGTGTTTTGACTCATTTATTTATTTATTGGTTTCTTTTTCTTTTTCTCAGGTAAAGCAAATAGGATGCTGGGATGTATAGGCAGAGGCATCACCAGCAGGAAAAGGGAGGTCATAATTCCGCTATACAAGACACTAGTGAGGCCCCACCTGGAGTACAGTGTACAGTTCTGGAGACCATACCTATGTAAGGACATGGACAGGGTAGAGAAGGTTCAGAGGAGGGCAACAAGAAGCCAGAAGGGGAAGGAAGGAAACATATTCAATTCAGTGCTTTAGAGCAACTGGTAATTGCTATTTTTCTTTTAAACTTAGATTGTGGGCTTATAGTGACACTATACTTTCTTTGTTGTCTTTACTTATAATTGTTTTTGGGCTGTTGAAAATTTAAAACATAGTGGTGGTGTAATTCTGTGCTGTCTTTAATTGCTGCAGCCTTCGCTTCTCCTTCCTTCTCCTTCCCCCAACTCTTAATTATATGCCCTGATAAATCTGATTGACAGGAGCTAAACACAGGTTATAGTAAGGGTGTGAAGTAGGAGGGGCATGAAGGGGAGGAAGCCCACCCTCAGCACGACAAGTGTTTTGACTCATTTATTTATTTATTGGTTTCTTTTTCCTTAAAAAAAAATTATCTGAGGATCAGTGACAGGATTTTTAGTACAGTAAACTAATAAACAGAGAACTAGGAGAGCTTCAGTAGCAGACAAGTAGTGGAATTGCAGTATAATGTGGGGAGTGTGCAATGCAGTGGCTGTGGGGCAGCCATATTCAGGCAGACTTCTGGACACTGAGGTGCTGCCCTATCTGCATGCATCTCTCTGACCTGTGGATGAGGTAGCCAGACTCAGAGTGGAAGTAAACGGGTCAGGAGTACCATCACCCCTATCCAGGGACCACCCAGTCCAATGCAGCTGCCTCAAAGGATGCCGAGAACGAGGAGCACTTGGATGACAGTGGCTCACGGAGGGTTAGAGCAGTCAGCAGAGGCACATCCCAGATCCCATTCCACTCAAGAACTCATATGCCACACTGGCAAACGAGGACAACCAAACAGAGGTACCCAGAGAAGTGGAAGGAAAGGATGTGGAGGTTAGCCAAGGAGGTGACCTCAGCGGGGAAAGCAGTGGACCCCAGAGGAGGAGGAAGCAAATCCTGGTGGGGGACTCCATCATAAGAGGGATCCAGCTAGGAACACAGGAGGGGGAGGACAGGGAGGTGATGTGCCTACCAGGTGCCACGGCATGGAGGGATGGAAGGAAGATCCTGGGGATCACTGGGAAGGCAAGACGGGAGGGTGAGCTGGATGTCGTTATCCACCTAGGTACTAATGACCTGGTAAATGGGGAGCCAAAGGAAGTTCAGGAAGAGTTTAGGAAACTGGGGAGGGGTCTCAAGCAAGTAGCTACTTCTGTCACTTTCTCAGAAGTACTACCTGTGAGAGGCAAGGGAGAGCATAGGAGTGCATGCACCAGGAACTTTAACTCATGGTTGAAGAACTGGTGCTGTGAGGAAGGGTTTGATTCATTGGTGACTGGGGACCCACCTGGAGGATGGAGGTTTGTTCAAGCCTGACGGCCTGCATCCATCCTGGAGGGGAATCCAAGCACTCAATGATAAGTTTAAATGCTACATTGACAAGCATTTAAACTAGCAAAGGGGGGTGGCAGGCCAGCAAGGAGGGTACCTACTTGCTCACCCCCGACAGCTAGCAGTGGAACCAGTGAACCAGAGGAGTGGCTATCTCTGCAAAGCAGTGTGCAAAAGATGGAGATTAGTGCCCAAGAGGTGGATAAGCAGAAAAGGGGCAAAATTCAGCAGAAGGGCAGACAGCAAGGAGAACCAGGTATAAATGACAACCAAGGAAGGGGCTGGAGTAGAACAGGGAAGCAGTCTAGGGAGGTCAAATCATGGAAAGTCATGTGTGCAAATGCCAGGAGCCTTAGCAACAAGATAGAAGATCTGGATGCTGTCATGGTACAGTCAGACCTGGACATTGTGGCCATCACTGAAACCTGGTGTAATGATAACCATGACTGGGAGATGGCCATACCTGGCTACAACATATTCAGAACAGACGAGCAGGCAGGAAGGAGGAGGAGGGCACTATATGTGAAAATGACATAAGGGCCACAGAGATCCAGGAGGAACAAAATGGGGAGAGATACTGTGGGTTGCTGGAAAGGAAAATGGGGCCAGCCATCCGCACAGGTGTGGTCCATAGACCACCAGCCCAGGAGGAAGAAACAGATAGGAGTTGATGCTAGCCATCCAAAGGATGGCAGACAAGGGTGAGGTAGTACTGGTTGGAGACTTCAATATTCCAGACGTGGACTGGAGCATCCCAGCAGCAGCATCAACTAGGAGCAGATTTATCCTGACTCCTTCAGGGTGCCTTCCTCAAGCAACTGGTCATGGAACCAACTCGGCAGAAGGCAATACTGGACCTTGTGCTCACAAACAGGGACAGTGTGATGGGGGTAACAGTGGGGGAGCACCTGGGTAACAGTGACCACCAGTCATTGTGGTTTGAAATCACAGAAAGAGCAGAACCAAACCACACAAAACACGATCCTGGATTTTAGGGGGGCAGACTTTGGGAAAATGGGGAGATACTTGAAAGAGGCATTAAGGGGAATGGGACAGGAATCAGGGGTTGAGGAACAGTGGGCAGTATTTAAAATGGGGATTACAAGAACAACAGAATTATGCATTAAGCAGGTTAGCAAGAGGAAAAGGAAGAGGAGACCATTATGGTTTTCCAAAGAGGTATCAAAGAAAGTGAAAGCCAAAAAGATTGCATTCAGGCAATACAAAAAGACACAGGCAGAAGGGGATAGGGAGAAGTACCAGGAGAAGCAAAGGGAGGCAGGGAGGTCAGTAAGGGAAGCCAAAGCTCAGACAGAAGAACACATTGCAAAATCAGTGGGTAAAGGGGACAAAACTTTACAGGTACATAAGGGAAAAAAGAAAGACAAAGGGAGGGATAGTGAGACTGAAGGGGGAGGATGGGAGCCGCATGGAGGATGACAACAGTAAAGCTGACATATTGAACAGGTATTTCTGCTCAGTCTTTACTGAGGAAGAGGAGGGTAATGGGTCTGAAGGGAGTACAGGGGGTGAGAATGGTGCAGAAATGGACACAAGTCCCTTTACACGAGAAAGGGTCCTGAAGGAACTGGAAGTAATAAGAGTTGATAAAGCAGTGGGGCCAGACTGGAAACCCCAGGGTCCTTAAAGAACTAAGAGAGGTGGTGGCTGAACCTCTGGCTATCCTGTTTAGCTGATCACTGGAAACAGGGAGGTACCCAAAGACTGGAGGACAGCAGATGTAGTCCCTTATACAAAAGTGGGAACAAAGAGGAAGCAGGGAACTACAGACCAGTCAGCCTCACCTCGGTAGTGGGGAAGATCATGGAAGCACTACTGAGGAGAGATTGGTGGAACATCTGGTTGTTAATGGACTACAGGACCCAAGGCAGCATGGTTTCACCAGGGGAGGACATGTCAGACCAACCTCATTGAATTTTTGACTGGGTGACTAGGGAGGTGGATCAGGAGGGCAGTGGACATGGTCTATCTGGACTTCAGCAAGGCCTTGACACTGTGCCTCATAGAAGACTATTACACAAACTGGGGAATATGGGTGTGGGCAGGACAGTAGTGTGGTGGGTAGGTAACTGGCTGGGTGGCAGGACACAGAGGGTGGTGGTAAATGGCTGTCACTCCACAGAGGGAAGAGTGACCAGTGGGTACCACAGGGATCAGTGCTGGGACCGGTCCTATTCAACATCTTCATCAGTGACATTGCACAGGATCTAGAAGGCAGAATTTCACTGTTCGCTGATGACACAAAGCTCTGTAACAGAGTAGACACACCAGAGGGTGTAGACAGAATGAGAAGCGACCTGCAGAAACTTGAAGAATGGTCAGGGGTTTGCAGTTGAAATTCAATGCAAAGAAGTGCAAGATAATGCATATGAAGAAAAAACCCTGGCAGTAATATATCAGCTTGGGGGTGAGGATATAGCATGCACCAAGCAGGAACGGATCTTGGGGTTGTCATCTCTGATGACCTCAAGGTAGGGAAACAGTGTGACAAGGCAGCAGGTAAAGCAAATAGGATGCTGGGATGTATAGGCAGGCATCACCAGCAGGAAAAGGGAGGTCATAATTCCGCTTATACAAGACACTAGTGAGGCCCCACCTGGAGTACAGTGTACAGTTCTGGAGACCATACTCACGTAGGACATAGACAGGATAGAGAAGGTTCAGAGGAGGGCAACAAAGATGGTGCATGGATTGCATCACAAGTCCTATGAAGACAGGTTGAAGGAACTGAAATATGTACTCCCTGGAGGAGAGGAGGAGGGAGAGAGGGATATGATAGAGACATACAAGTATCTTACAGGGAGGAACAGGGTGCAGGAAAACACTATTTTTAAGCGAAAAAGATGTTCCAGGACTAGAGGGCATGGGATGAAGTTGGAGGGAGGACGATTCAGAGGAAACATGAGAAAGAATTTTTCACAGAACGGGTGGTGGACAAGTGAACACCCTGCCAGAGGAAGTGGTGGGGGCTGAAACAATCACGGGATTTAAGAATGCATGGGCTAGACATAAAGGAATTCTAGAGGTCAGGGGTAAGGGGCAACAGACTTCTAGGAAAACAAACTGAACTTACAAGCTCAAATGGGCAGACTGGTTGGGCCATAGGCCCTTATCTGCCGACACTGTCTATATATCTATGTATCTATGTATCTATGTAAACAATCTTTCTGCTCTCCTACAGCTACATGTCCCAGACCACTTATTCCCTCACCTGCTCTACTCACCATAGAAGCCTCTAAATTCACCACCGACTGATGCCTAACCTCTTCTTTGCCACCAAATGGCCATTCTGCTAAAGAATAAATAGAGTACTCAGCCAGCTGATCCATAGCATCTGGCCTCTTGAAGAGCTTCCTGATATTTTCCATCTGTTCCTCTGCACTCCTCTTCTTCCTCTCAACTGCAGAAAGGGCAACACTGGAGGGACGCGAAGGGGGTGGGAGAGCTGCAGTCCTGGGGAGAGCCAGGAGGAATGCTGGGCAAGAAAGCTGGGCTTACTAAGCGCGATGACCCGACAGGAGGAGCAGCAGCAGAATGGGAGCAGCTGGGGACAAGCCTCTGTCCCCTACTTCAGCACCAGATACAACTGGCAACTTGGCCACAACGTAGGTGTGGTCTGCCCGAACTGGAGTGAAGAAGAAGGACAGTCAACCCTGTTTGCCCCTGTCCCAGCCTCCACTCCCACCTGGCCACATGCTGCCATTCTCTTTACTCCTGGTGGCCCCACCAGTAGCACCTCAGCCTGCCATCCCTCCCCCAGACCCCCACGCAGCACCTGCTGGAGCCATGCAGTGCTGTTTGCTTCAGCCAGTGCTTTTCCCTGGCTGAGCATTTCAGAAATATTTTCTGTTCTAGGGACCGCCATGATGAACCTTGGTGTGACAGAGCTAGGCCACAGGCCTGGAGAGGATGCCAACTGAAGGACAAAATTGGGAATGCCACCAGCCACATGGCGATGGTGCAGGAGAAATCCTGGGGGTCTGAAAGAGCCACAGGTCATGGAAAATCCAACAAAATGAAGGAGGTGCAACCTCAAGGGAGACTGCAGTGTTGGAAGCACCTGCTCTGAGGAGAAAAGGCCAGAGGGAGCCTGCGAGTGATGCTGAAGCCACTAGGGTTAGGCCAGATCCAAGAAACTGCCCAGACTGCGAATGGAAAACCCCGTGACTTTCTATCATGGAGCAAAGGCAAATTTTCTTCCAGTGAGCCCAGCAAAGAAACAGCAAAGAGACTGGGGCTGCACTGAGTGGGAACTTTTAAACCCTTTGGTAATCCACCCTGCCTCTGCCTCTTTTCTCCTACCCATGCTGTGAACCACCCGATGCCATCAAATCCATTTGCAAGGAATACCCCCATGCCAGCCACATCACTAAACATCCCAACATGACTGGCTCATGTTGGGGGGGTGCAGGGGCCACAGTGGTGGGGAAGAGACCCTGTGTCAATATCGCTCCCCCTTAGGTGGGGAAGCTTCCTAAAGAGAATTATTTTATTGTAAAATGTTATGGTGACCCCAGTTTTGCATAGAAGTTTTGGGAGTTGGATTAATTCTTTTGAATTATTTGAAATAATTTTGAATTCAGCTCACATCCGAAGCTTCTATGCAAAAGCTGGGGTCACTGAAAGTTTACAATAAAATACTTCTGTTTTGGCCCTTCCATCCATCCTCTAAGCTGTAATGCTGAATGCTCCATTGGTCCTGCTGGCAAAGATCTGATGTTCTCCTTAGGAAAACCTGAGCATTTCTAATCACTATCAGCTCTCCACCCTTTTCCATTTGCTGTCTCTCACACTTGTTTATGGCAAGAAATTCTTCTCTCTCCTGGCCGGCCCACATAGTGGTACTCCGAGTCCTTGGCCTACCAACAGCTATTCATCCTGTCCACTCTCCTTGACTTAATGTACACCTCAGCTTGTCAGCATTCCACCGGCAGCTCCCTGGGAGGCAAGCAATACTGTGAAACAATTGAATAAGTTAAAAGAAAGTGAATGATTTTGGGCTGGAGCAAGTAGCGAAAGAGAGAGTTTAAGATGGGAGGAGTAAATGATGTAGCTATAGAAAAAAATGCACAATTCGCAATAACCTGACTCCACTACTGAAGAAAACATAACTCAGTTCTGACTGGTTTTCTCCTCTAACTTTGAAGCAATGCCTGCTCTCTCTCTCTCTCTCTCTCACTCTCTCAATCTCTCATCACTCGTTCTGCTCCCTCTTGCTCCTAACATGTCAGCATCATTTCTCCTCACTGTTCCCTCTCACTTCTCAAAGCTCAGCTTCATTTTGTGATAAAAACAAACATATAAAAAATGACCGCAATGCAAAATAACCTGACTTCAAACATTGAAGGCAATGGGGATGGCGATTGGTGGGTGAGGGTGTGCAACTAGACATCAAAAAATTATTAAATTAATGAGGGACAGTGATCGGCGGGTGGGGGTACCACTAGATACCAGGGATGGAATTGGAAGGGGGGGCACCAAACATCAAGGAATCAGCATCTCACAGGGCACACTGGAGCTGGCAGCATGAGTTCAGCTGCGGCTACAGAAATCAAGAAATCCCCACTGTTCTCATACAGAGAATGTAGGGGAAGTGCTCCTCTCACTAAGCTGGGCAGCCAGGATTTTGGGTGCCCAGAAAACATATTTGTGGGTATCAGATTTAAAAACTTACATCTGAATCTAGCTAAACAGGTCCTGTTCAGCTAGATTCTGACATTTGTTTTTTTGAAATCCCATCATTTTTATGTATTTTCCACATTTGTTGGTTCTTGGAAAAGATCAAAAAGATGGCATTTGGTATGGCACCAAAAAAGTTTGATGCCCTGCCAATTCAGTAGTGCAAAACCAAAAACCAGAATTTGCAGCATCAAA
The DNA here is from genome assembly GCA_016271365.2 of Neoceratodus forsteri. Lineage (NCBI taxonomy): Eukaryota > Metazoa > Chordata > Ceratodontiformes > Ceratodontidae > Neoceratodus > Neoceratodus forsteri. The sequence continues at coordinate 327,582,389 of CM028135.1, read as the reverse complement.
TTTTTACTTTTGCCACAGAAACTTATCTGAAAACCCTACTGTGCATGCACAGGTTGGAAAACAGTAACATAGAAATGCAAAGACATAAGACTTTGATGGCAGAAATAGACCACTTGGCCCATCAAATCTGCCTGTTTCCCTACCTATTGGATAAGCTGCAGATCCTAGTTAACCAACAGCCTACTTCCTCCTATTCTTCACTATAATTGCCTTATTTCTGTCCCATGCATTCTTGAATTCCCCCACTGTTTCTGACCCCACAACCTCCTCAGGAAGGCTGTTCCATGCATCCACCACACTCTTCATGAAAAAATACTTCCTTATGTTGCCCCAAGTAAAATTTAAAGCTTAATAACTCTGGAAGCCTTTGATATTTTTTTCACCAGACCTCTCGAAGGCACTACCTTGGGACATGACACATGTCCCCTGCAAGTTTTGGGCAAAAAAAAAAAATCCTTTCCATGTGGGCTGTAGGTGAGAGCAAAAAAAACAAAAATGTTACTGTAAGTGTAGGAAATTTTTTTGTGTGTGTGTGTGTGTGTAAAAATGACACATGTGGATCTCAGAAACCGCATAAGCTGCCATCACAAAAATGTACACACATCAATACCTTGCATCCTAGACAATACATACAAACTTTCAGCTCATTTCATCCAAGAGAGCCAAGGATATTAATGTGCAATATTCGAGATTTAATATTAAACAGGCTACTCAACCCTAACTATAAGGGTGCTACTGCACCCCTATAATGTGTACATATATATATATATATATATATATATATATATATATATACAAAACAGAATGTTTATATTAAATGCATGCTGAAAACAGAAAATAGAGCTAAAAATCTATGTTTTGACCTTAGGTCTTCTTCTGGAAATATCTAAAAGAGAAAAAAAACAAAGTTAGTGTGATATAATAGGAGCATGGAAGTGCCCTTATAGGTAGGGTTGAGTAGGCTATTTAATATCAAACCCAGATTTTTGCACCATAATAACTCTGGCATTGTTTGATGAAACAGCACAAAATACAGCATTCATGATCAAGCTGTCTTGAGACGTGTAAAGTTTTGTGATGATATCTTGTATGGTTTTTGAGATATGAAGTGCAAAAACACACACCCACAAAAAGTGTACTTAACACTATATATTTTTTGCTGTCATATGCAGCCTAGTTGATGTGGAATTCTTTCATGAAATTTTCAGGATTGTAGGGGCCTGTGCAAAAGGTATGCCTTACAAAGGTTTGGTGAAAAAAATATTATATACCATTAAGAGTTATAAGGATTTTTGCATAAGCATTCAAGTTGGACCGGTAAAAAAAGAAACCTTTCACAAGTGCTTATTTTTATGATGTACTGGTCGTGTGGAGAGAAATACCAATCATGATGGTTGCCATCTTTTTTTTTTTTACAAAATGACATAAGAAGGAAATATTGAGGTAAAATCAAACTCCAGTACCTACATTTTGCTAAACAGCAGTTGCTTAGCTTGATTCTGGTACTGAATTTCAAAAAACACTTCCCCAAACCTGTCTTTCTGCATCAGGATTGCCTTCAGCCATTTCCTGCACATTTTCCATTTGCAGCTCATAATTTTGACCTGTCATGAAGTGATTTGACATGTTATTTGCGACATATTATTTTCAACATGCATTTTTATGTAAACTAAGGTAAGTGCAGTTCAATGTATTTCACTGAGGTTTTGAACTTTTTTTTATCATGTCTCTATTTGTCTTCCTCGCGGAGTGGATCTCCATGATCTCCATCTGCCAGCACCCACAAGCCCCGGACCTGGTCTGGCACCTCCACAGAGCCAGCCATTATCGCTCACGCACTCTGTTGCTGCTTGTTGGTTGTAGTCCACCCCCTTCCCCAAGCAGAAAAAGGAACAAAATTAGGGTTTGGGGTCTCTGGAGTCTTGGCAAATCAGTGGTGAGGTCTTCCTTGGGTTGTCAACTTCAATGCCCACTCCATTCCGTGAGCAGACAATATCAGATGTGATCTCAAACAAAGCTACAACACATTGTGTTTGTAACATATGGTGAGACTACTTCTCTAACTTTAAAGACTGGATCACCATAAGGAGCTGGCTTAGAGCTGTACATTGTGCTTCAGACAGGGGCCTATGGGCTGGCATGGAGGAGAGAGCATTAGGGTTGATAAGCCTAAGTGTAACCCCCCTGTTACCCAGGGTTACTAGAACCCTAGTTAGATCTAGTGGCAGACAGGAAGGGACAGGCAGCAAGTGAAACTCCAATTAAATGGATTTCACTATGTCTTGGTCTGTTTTCAGTCTCTGCTGAGCTGGGGCTATGACATCATTTAGAATTCTGCAGCAGCATAAGCAACAATGGAATGTTGTAGTTGGGAGTTAGATAGAACATTGGGGAATTTCAAAGTCAGTCTAGAGTTGATCCTTGAAGTCAGCAGTCTAGTTTTTGTTTGCAGTCTGAAGTAGGCTCAAGAGAGAGAGACGGATGTAGATCCTGCAGTGCAGTGGATGGAAGGGGGGTGCCCTGCAGGGGCAGGCCCCCCTTCCCTCAGCTCTGACACAGAGCTACCTTAAGGTGTGTGCTTCCACTATAAGAGAGGCACAAGGAACCAACTCCCAGGGGCAAGCCCCTGGCCTGGGAAAAGGAAGAAGCTGCCTTATGAAGAGTGCTGGGGCACTACAGTTTTTGTGGAATGAGATTACTTCACAGTTTTTTGACATCTGCAACAATGAGGGTGATGAAGCTTTGATAAAAGGCCAGTGTCATTCACTGAAACAGTGAGTAAATAAGTCTCTGGGGCTGTGGGTCAGCCAGGATGCCAAGTCCAGGGCTTATGGAACAGTGAGATGTAATGACTGTTGTATGTGGGGGGTCTTCAAGGGAAAGACAGTTACTGCATTACAAAGCCATGTACAGTCTGCACTACAGTAGCCAAGGATGTGTGTGTGTAAACAAAGAAATGGCCGGGTATGGGTCTATGGAACAAAAGGTGGGAGACCCCCCGCCTGGCGTAACAGGGCTCACCTGTATGGATTCACTTTGAAACACCAGTCACCTTTCTGTCAGGTATTGGCCAGTGCCTGAAGAGGGTGCCCAGATGTCGGGATGGAGTAGAGGGTGGTAGTGTGCCACTAGTTAAAGAGTCCATGACATATGGAAGTTTAGGATCCAAGAATGGATATGTGTCTGTGTCATCACCTTATCTGTATTACAAGGAGTCTAGCCCTGTGAGGGTCCATCTATGCTTTTCATTCAGTGTTGTTGAATAAAGCCATGCTTTAGAATCCCATTTCCTGGTATTGGACATTATGTTATTGCTTCTAGTCTCTGGATTACTTTGGGTGCCCCTGTGCAGAGTAGTCAAACCTAATCACCATGCCGAGTGACACCTTTCTCCCCAAATTTTCAACTTATAAATATGGAGGCACCGCATCATAGGACCCAGGCCCCTCAACCTGTTCACTAGCCATACAGGCAAGGGTAGTAGCCCAGTCAGTTTAGCGCTGACTGGGGGTTACATAAGGAAGACCCTAATTACTGATTCACGAAGACTCCAAAGACTCAAAACCCTAATGTTTTTTCATTTTGCTGTTTTTGGGGATGGGGTGGGGAGTTAGGGTTGGAAACCCTAATACTAGATTTCCCTACTTTTGTGGCTTTAAGTTACCCTAACTGGTGCATTAACAATGTCTTTTACAACTCTGTATTTAAAATAGTAGGCACACTCATCCCTTCAAAAGACAACACAAATGCTGCTTTTCACTTCATAAGGTGTTTTTTGCCACATCAGCCCCTCACCAAACGCTGCTCAGGATTCTAATGCTTCACACCTACAACTGGTGCTTCATCAGAGAATACAATTCATTTTAACAGTTACTGATTTTATACACTTGATTAAATTCCTTCCACCAATCAAATTACTTCATTTGATTTTTTTAAAAAGGTCTGTCATAGGTCATCTGATTATGACATAATCATTACTATACAGTTTCATTTATAAAAGTGTCAGTGATTCATGTGACTGCAGCTTCAGCATGGGGTCATAATGTTGCAAGACATGACCCATGGCTAAATCGCACTGCCAATACAGCGCAATTTATGCCATGCAGCATAAATCTTTTTCCTGTGAGGGCTCTGTCCCCCTGCACCCCCCATTGTGTGGGGCTATGCCCCCAGACCCCCCCACTAAAGATTTTTAACTCCGGGGGGTCCAACTCGGGGAGCGCACAAAGTCTTTAAAAAAATACAATTTCTGGGACCATTAGTGTACGACATTATGACCCGGTATGGTAGCTTCATAATATAGTCTTGCTTCATTCATAAAAATAAACTTAAACAACCTAGACATAGCAGCCATAACAGAGATGTGGTACACTAATAACCACTCATGGAAAGCAACTATACCAGGATATGCCTTGTACAGGAGAGATAGGGAGGGGAGGAAGGGGTGGCACTTCACATCAAAGAGACTATCAAGGCGACAGAAATCCAAGCCCAAAATGTGGAGACAGTGGAGTTGTGGGTCACCCTTGAGTTGAGTAACAGAACATCTGTTAGAACAGGAGTGATCTACAGGCCACCAGCTCAGAGGGACGGTGGACAAGTTAATGCTGGAGTCAATATATAACATGACAGATAAGGGGGAGGTTCTGCTTATTGGCAATTTTAATATGTCTGATGCAGATTGGTCCATCCCAACAGGGGCCATGAGCAGGACCAGGGATATTGGGGAGTTCCTGCAGGGAGCAGGATTAAGGCAATTGGTACAGGAGCCCACCAGGGACAGGAATATCCTGGATCTAGTGCTCACCAATGGAGATAGGATCATGGATCTCCAGGTGGAGGTGACCTGGGGTCCAATGACCATCACATGGTTTGGTTCAAGTTGGACACAGGAGTACAGGACAAACATACAAAAGCTAAAATCCTAGATTTCAAAGGAGCTGACTTTGCAGAGATGGGAAGGAGGGTTAAATAGGAGCTGGCTAAGGGGGGGGACAAGAGGGGGCACAGAGGGGCAATGGGCACACATTAAGGATTCCATTGTTAGGGTAACCAATTGATGTGTGTGGGTGAAGAATAAGGGCAAGAAAAGGAGAAGGCCACTCTGGCTTTCTAAGGAGGTGGCAGATAAAATCAGGGCCAAGAGGGTAGCCTTCTGAAAATACAGGGGAACACAAGAAGATGAGGAGAGAGAAGAGTTCCAAAAATGTTGGAGAGAGGCAGGGGCAACGGTGAGAAGTGTTAAAGCACAGACAGAAGAAAGGCTAGCACAATCAGTGAGGAAAGGGAACAAGACATTCTTTACGTACATCAGTGAGAGGAGGAAGTCCAGAGGGGTATAGTCAGATTCAAAGAGGACAATGAAGACAGGGTAGAAGGGAACATAGAGAAGGCCACCATCCTTAACAGATACTTCTGCTCAGTCTTTACTAGAGAGGGAGCGGAGCAGGGACCACAACTGGAAAACAGATGTGCGGAGAGGGAAGAATTGAGTTTCACAACATTTAGGGATCAGAGGGTCCTAGAGGAACTTACATAACTAAAAGTGGACAAAGCAATGGGGCCAGATGGAGTACATCTAGGATCCTAAAGGAACTGAGGATGGAGCTGGCAGCACATTTGGCAGCCTTGTTCAGTGAGTCCCTGAACATGGGGGTGGTGCCGCAGGACTGGAGAAAGGCAAATATGGTCCCTCTTCACAAGAGTGTTAGCAAGGAGGATGCAGAGAACTACAAGCCAGTGAGTCTCACCTCAATAGTTGGGAAGATCATGGAGGCACTGCTTAAGGAACGTATTGTGTATTACTTGGTATCCATTGGGATGCAGGATTCAAAACAGCATGGGTTCACAGCAGGAAGGTCCTGTCAAACAAATGTGATAGATTTCTTTGACTGGGTGACCAAGGTTGTGGACCAAGGAGGGGCGGTGGATATTGCCTACCTTGATTTTTAGCAAGGTCTTCAACACAGTCCTGCGTAGAAGGTTGGTAAACAAGCTGAGGAGTCTAGGGGTGGGACACAGGGTGGTGAGTTGGGTCAGAAAATGGTTAGTGGACAGAAGACAGAATGTGGTGGTAAATGGCACACAGTCAAAAGAAATGGGAATCACAAGTGGGATGTCACGGGGTCAGTCCTGGGACCAGTTCTCTACAATGTCTTCATAGCAGACATAACAGAAGGGTTAGAGGGAAAAGCATGCCTGTTTGCAGATGACACCAAGATCTGCAACAGAGCAGATACTCCAGGGGGTGTCAAGAGAATGAAAAGAGACCTGGAAAAGCTGGAGAAATGGTCTGAGGTATGGCAGTTAAGGTTTAATGCGAAGAAGTTCAAGATCATGCACATGGGGAGCAGAAACCCTGGGGGGAGCTACATGTTGGGGGGTGAGTTGCTGATAGTCACCAGGGAGGACAGGGATTTGGGGTTCATTATATCAGATGAACTGAAATCCACCAAACAGACCACAGAAGCAGTTGGGAGGGTTAGTGGGATGTTAGGATTTATGGGGTGGGGTATTACAAGCTGTAGGAGGAGGTAGTGATTCCACTGTACAAGACTCTGGTTAGGCCTCACTTAGAGTACTGTGTGCAGTTCTGGAGGCTGCACCTGCGTAAGGATATTGACTGGATGGAAACAGTGTAGAGGAGGGCAACTAAGATGGTGCAAGGTCTGCACAACAAGGCATAAGGGGATAGACATAGGGACCTCAATATATACACATTGGAACAGAGACAGGAGAGGAGGGACATGACTGAGACTTTCATATATCTTAAGGGCATAAATAAGGTGGAAGAGGATAGCATCTTCCAGCATAAAAAGTACAATAGAACTAGAGGGCATGACATGAAATTGAAGGGGGTCGCATAAGAGGTAACATGAGCAAGTTATTTTTTACAGAGAAGGTGGTAGGTGTGTGGAATGCCCTGCCTCAGGAGGCAGTGGGAGCACATACAGTGGAGAGAATCAAGAGGGCATGGGACAGGCACAAGGGAATCATACATACTTATGAGGGAGATATAGATGAGACCACTGATCAAGTAGAGGCAGCGGGAGCAAATTGGTAATATTGGCAGACTGGCTGGGCCTTGTGGTCCTTTTCTGTCATCAATGTCTATGTTTCTATGTTCCTATGTTAACCTGTTGATTATCAGCATACACAATCAAAAAATGAAAACAATTAATTAGTCTTAAATGCTGGGTAATTATTTCTACTGCCCAACAAGTCCAGATCCACCTTCACATGTTGATGTGATTATGATTCCTTGGACTGAAATTGTCCCCCGTGGGTAAGGAATACTAAAGAGATCCATCTTTGGGGGAGACAAGCAATGGCTTGTGAAGGAGTGGGAGAAAATAATGTTAGAGGCATCTGAAAAACATATGGATCTAATTATACGTGAAAGCCTTGAAACACAGCAAAAGGTTAAGCATGGCTTAAAGGCACAGCAGTCTATTGTGGCAACTATTAAAGAACATTCAGAATTTGATCTTTGCCAGTCACAATTTAAAGAACTATGATTTCAAAATACAAGCACAAAAAAAGGAAAAAAAACTGTGAGGGATCTAAATGATATTAAAAATTACATTATAGTTTATAGGAAGGAAAAAAATGGCTGCATCGGGCTATACAGTACACAAAGTACCACAACTGAGACTGCAACTGATACAGAATCTGTGGTTACTGATGGCAATGCAAGTACCAGCCACTCTATCTTCAAAAGAACTGACCATGTGGACTATAGCACAGGTGACAGCACTTCCGAACTTGATGATGCAGTAGTGAAAACGAGGGGCCTTTTTTTAGGGGTAACTCCTCCTGGGGCAGCCCCCAGGAAGAGCAACAGAAGAGCAAGGTTCCAATTTCCATCAGAAGGAAAGAGAGACCAAGGAAGGAGACAATGATGATGAGATGAAGCAAGAGGAAGAGTGAGAGGACAAGACGCCTGGTGCAGCACAGTAATGAGCAACAGATATTGACGGTGATCAATATCTCAAGTAAAACCCTCATGAACACTCAGTTAAAGGTATTGTCTAATGGCCTTTTCTTTATTCCCACTTATAGACTCAAAGAGTTCAGTGCATTTGTGGATATAAATAAATTCACTAGAAAGCTGAATTTAAAAATGTTTTTTTTTTCCAGAAAAAAATCAAAGTACACAAAATGCAGAAAGGTCAGTAGAACAGAATAGTGATGAAAGTGAGGGACTAGAACAGACAGATTACTCTAAAAAGTTTAAGCCACAGTCTACCTTTTGTCCCCCACTCCATCTGAGTGTCAGCACATATTTAGAACGCTGTATTAAGGATTTAACTGAATTGTATTAGGAACCATCGAGTATGCCATTTTGTAATTTGTCCACAGAGGAAAGGGAAGCTTTAGAAATCTTGGTGCAGGACTAAGAAATTGTAATAAAACCTGTTGATAAAGGGGGCAGTATAGTAATCCAGGACAGAGACATGTATGTGAAAGAATAACAAGGCTTCTATCAGATCAGAATTTTTACAAGACATTGACCTTTGACCCTACATCTGAGATACAGAAAAACATTGAGTCTTATTTATTAGAAGTGTACTATAATTTTTTATTTTATTTTATTATAGGTCTCAGGTTCTGGTAACAGCATATACTGAAAGTACATGTCTCCATGTAATCTACTGTGAATATGATGTACTTTATGTTGAAAAACTGTAATAAAGACTAAATTACAAAAAAAAAAGAAGTGTACTATAATGACTTGACAAATTAAGATGAACTGTATTTTTTATCAGTACAATCACCTACAAAAACAGCTATATATATGATCCTTAAAATACATAAGCACCCGACAGAACCCCCAGGATGCCCCATTATATCTGGGACAGGCTGGCTTACAGAGCCAATTTCTAAATACGTGTATAGTTACATTAGTCCCTTGGTGCCCAAACGCAGAAGTCAGTTAGATACTGGCCACAAGCTATTGATTTTAAATGAAATTCAGTTGGAAGATGAATGACTCCTAGTGACATTTGATGTAGATTTGCTTATTACAAATATTTATTTATTTATTTATGTCTTTGTTTACCGGATAAGTGCACTGATCCAGAGGACCATTTTCAGTCATGATCTGGGCCACAGCATGGCAAACAACACAGAGAACACAGCAGCACATACAAGTAAATACAATTAATACCGTAAATTCACACCTCAGGCACAAGGTGGTGTGAAAAAAAAACAAATAAAGTAATAGTACAATGGAGGCAGGGTAAGGCAATGGCCAGGCACACATAGTGTGAAAGTGAGCCATACATAGCAGTAGAAATAACATGAGATACAGGAGCCATGTTATATGGTGCAGAAGAACATATGTAGCATTATAAATATGACATGAAACCAGTTTAGTACAGAGTCATCAGTAAAGTTGTACGGGTTCATATAGTGAGATACTCACATCAGTTTCAGGGATTAGAGGTAATGAGGTAAGGAGGGTTATAGACAAATACAGAGATGAGGGAGGAGATAACTGGAGGGCAGGGGAAGTGGATGGAGACATGGGCATTAGGGTGCCTTAGAGTTACTTACTGGGAGAAGTGACAGTCAGCAGCTGCTAGGAGCCAGGTTTTCATGGCCTGTTTGAAGGCAAGGTGTGTGTGGGATAAGCAGACGGATTATGGGAGCTTGTTCCATAGGGAGGGTGCAGAGATGGAGAAAGCTCCATTTCCCATTGCCGTGAAGATGAGGGGTACCTCCAATGGGGGGGGGGACTGAGGATGCCCTAAGTGTCCTAGGAGCCACTCTGTCTGTCAAGAGGTGAGAGTAAGGGGATAAGTGTCAGTATCTTAGTGCATTGTCCACTAGGCAGCCCATAGCATAGTCAAAGCGACCTTGCACAAGGAGCCAGCCCAGGGACTGGTAAAGAATGCAGTGGTGGGTCTGATGGGAATCTTGAAGGATGAAACAACAGACAGTAATAGGAAGTGTTTAGTCTTGATTTCAAGGTGGGGGATATGAGGGAGTAGACAGGAACACAGTAGCCAAGTAGAGCCAGTAGGTTGCCCTGGGCGATGGCAAGGCATGCTTCAGACGATATAAAGTATTTGAGTCTGTAGGCAGCACCAAGTTTTTGGTGAATTCTCTGCACAGCATTGTTAACATGCTCAGTGAAAGAGAGAGAGGGGTCAAGAGTGACACCTAGGTATTTAAAAGATGGGACATTTTCAAGAGGGGGCCTGCTGGGGTGCATACTCGGAGGGAGGAGTCGGATTTGGTGGCTTTGGTGAGGAAAGGTTTGGAACCAAAAAGCATGGACTTAGTCTTCTTTTCATTGACTAGCAGCCTGCTGGAGAGGAACCATTTATGAGCAGAGCCATAGTTGTGTGTGAGGATGGAGGAGATGGGCTCGATGAATTTATTGCTATGGATTTATTAAATATACCCCTAGAGGGAGGACTAACAGCAATTGAGCATTATTTGTGTACAGAAACTGACATCCCACAGAATAAAATCAACTTCTTGTTGGACTTAACCAATATTTTATTAAAAAACAATGTCTTTATGTTTGAAGACAAGATCTACCAGCAACTTAAGGGCACAGCCATGGGGGCAACTCTTGTCCCCAGTTTGGTGAATTTGTACTTGGGAGAATGGGAGGAGAAATAGGTTTTCGATGGACAGAATAACCCATACAAGGAGAAAATAGATGTCTATAAAAGATTTGTAGATGACATATTCCTTGTACTATGTGGAAGGGAACAAGAGATGAACTGTTAGATTTTGTTGAATTTTTGGAGCAAATTCCAACTTCACATTCAAAGTTAATGCAAATTTGACCAATATTAACCTCCTAGATCTGATAAGACAGAACATGGAGGATGGCACTATTCTTACTGACTTGTTTAAAAAAACTACTGATAGGAACAGCCTACTACATACCCGTAGCTGCCATCCAGGCCACAATACTACCAATCTGCCAAAATGGCAATTTATCAGAGTAAGGAGAAATTGTGGTAACGAACAACTGTAAACTGAAAGAGCTGAAGAATTAGGAGATAGGCTAAGACAAAGGGAATACAGGGAAGAAATCATTGACAGTGCTAGACAGTATACTGATACTTTGCCACGTGAATCATTGTTATTACCCAGGGTAAAGAAAAAAAGGTGAACAAACTATGACTTTTGTGACATCGTTTGGAGGAGGGACAAAACAAGTAGTGTAAATTGTTAAAAATAACTTACAAATATTTAGAGGTACACCACAGTTAGAGTCCCTATTTGAGAAACCCTTTAGGATTTTATATGGAAAAGGAATTAACTTTAGAGATCATCTGAAGCATAGCTACTTACCCAAAATGAGTACACATGCCCATGACAAAAAGAGATGGGGGTCTAGACCCTGTGGAGGATGTCGCACCTGTTACATGAAGGCAAACCAAAAGGAAAAAAGGCAGTATAACGCAGTGGTCTAAGGCTCTGAGCTGCAAATTTGGTGACATCCAGCAGACCAGACCTGGGTTTGAATCCCTCAGCTTCCACTTGCATACTGTGTGACTCTGAGCAAGTCACTTAACCTCCTTGTGCTCCCAGGTTGCTCCTGTAAAAAAGCTTTCAGCTTAGTGTGCTATACCTGGTTAAACAACTAAATAATAATTAAAAAAAAACAAGACAGGAAAACAAAAGAAAGTAAAAGGTGAGATAAACTGCAACACTGAAGCAGTTATTTACCTCCTGTCTTGTTCATGTGGCAAATTCTATGTGGGGAGGACTGAGAGAAAACTAAGACTGAGAGTAAATGAACATGTACTAGCCATAAAAAATAACAACATTGATTATGCTATGGCAGTACACATTAACTCACAGATAAGCAGGCATACAAGATGAAGGCAAAGGCAATAGAAAATATACCCTATAACATCAGTGGTGGAGATCTTGGAAATGCTCTCAACTGTAAAGAGCAAGAAATGATATTCAGACTCGGAGCATTTAATTTACTGAGCCTAAATGGTAAATTTGAAGTAGCCGCATTCTTGTTAAAACATAAATGAGTATGTTCTGAAATGGTTAAACCTCTACTCCCACCCCTCAGTACCTATCATAATATAGCTGGATATGAAAAACAATTGTTTCTCATGTTCTTTGTGTGTTTCTTGTAGGTACTGCAAGTGACAAAATTTCAGTTTGAGGAATCATAATCACATCAACATTTGAAGGTGGATCTGGACTTGTAGGGCAGTAGAAATAATTACCCAGCATTTAAGACTGTAATTTATTTTTTCATTTTTTGATTCTGTATGCTGATAATCAATAGGTTGTTTAAGTTTATTTTTATGAATGAAGTGAGACTATACTACGAAGCTGCAGTCATATGAATCACTGGCACTTTTATGAATGAAGCTGAATGGTAATAATAATTATGTCATAATCACATGACCTATGACAGACCTTTTTAAAAAAAAAATCAAATTAAGTAATTTGATTGGTGGAGGGAATTTAATCAAGTGTATAAAATCAGTAACTGTTGAAACAAATTGTATTCTCTGATGAAGCGCTAGTTGTAGGTGTGGAATGTTAGAATACTGAGTGGCATTTGACAAGGGACTGATGCTGCAATAAAAAATTTATGAAGTAAAAAGCAGCATTTGCATGTGTTTTTGAAGGGGTGAGTACACCTACTACTTTAAATACAATTGACTCCACTTTAGCACAGCAACACCACCCTTGTGCTTGTCCCTTACTTCTGAATACATCTTTTGGAAATTATACACATTAGGGTTAAGATTACAGCGCCAAAAGTAGGGAAATGTGATTTTAGGGTTTCCAACCCTAACCCCCCCAACTAAAGCAAATCAGGGGTGGAGTCTTCCTTGGGGTTGTCAACCCAAAGCTCACCCCACTCTATACACTCCTGAAGCATATACACCTGTGCCCATCACATCTGAGCTTTCTTGCTACTGCAATGGGATGAGCTTTAGGGTTGACAACCCCAAGGAAGACTCCACCCCTGATTTAAGGGGATGGCAATCGGAGGGTGAGGGGTGCCACTAGAAAACAGGGAAAGACTACATAAATACAGGAACAGTGATTATTATGAAGATTTTCATATGATATTTTCATTTGTATGAAAATATTTGTACTGGAGGCAAGTCACAAAAAAGGATTTAAAAATGTAAAAAAAACACATTTCCAGGTCATTTCTCCAACAGTTAAGTGCAGAATCCACCTAACAGAGTCATGATGAGCAAAACAGATGTGTTGGTCTGTCAGCAGGATGTCATTTTTGTGGGTTTTGAATTTTTTTTTTAGCTAGAAACAGAAAACAAGATGATGGCAAATGAAAAGGGATTATTCCCTTATGAAAAAATAATTGGTCCTATATGAAAAATGATTCTTTTTTCATTTCATAAAGCTATTTTGAACTGTTTACTAAGCATGCTCTGAACCCCAAATTTTAAAATATATAAATTTGGAATGGATTTTTTTTTTTTGTACCAAGCCAGCAAAAGGCATATCTGTGGACCACACTCTTTCTACCTTGAAAGTGTAAGGCTCTACGATGCTGGTTCGACAGCACTTTTGTCAACCAGCACCACAGTTGAGGTTGACATAATTCCCAATGTCTCCCGGTCCTTGTTTCTATTGGGGGGCTTTTCCCACTGAACCCCTCATGTGAGGAGCTCTGCCCCTGCACCCCCCTTACTTTTTATAATCAACTCCGAGTCGGAGTTGATTCAGGAAGAAGGCACAGGACTGGGAGAGTGTGTACCCCTGTCTCAGGCACACCAACACAGCAACCTGCCAGCGAGCTGTCAATTTCATCAACAGCGATGTAGGTCACTGTGTTGGTGTCACTGTACAGGGGGTATACCAAAATGTAAGACCAAAATTCCAAACTGTCTGGATTCTAGAGCTCTTGACAAAAAAATAATAAAAAAATCTCCCCGCCTCAAAAATTAAGTTTTGCTCTATTCGTATCTCTGAATCCTCACATCTGACTGGAACAAAACCTGGCATGTCCGGTAACCTACCCCACAAGACTACACTTGCAAAATTTTGTGCAAATCTGTTGAATGATTGTGGAGTTTTTAAAGTGCAAAAATTGGGGTTTATCATTTAAACTGCCTACTCAACCCTAAATATAGTGGCACTACTGCACCATATATATATATATATATATATATATATATATGTGTGTGTGTGTGTGTGTGTGTGTGTGTATATATATATATATATATATATATATATATATATATATATGTGTATGTATATATATATATATGTGTGTATGTATTTATATATATATATGTGTGTGTATGTATAGATATATATATTAGAAAAGGGCAAGAGAATCCTAGCATGCTGATCGGCTAGGACACCTACCTAAGCGGGTGGGTATTTTTTAATAGATCCCGCTTGAAAACAAGTGCCAATTCAGGGTGCCCCATTACTCAGAGTATCCATGGGCACCCTGAATTTTCAGTCTTAGCAGTTGCCATTTTTTTCTGTTCGCTTAGCAACTGCCCCCCCAACACACACACAATCAAACAAATGCCATGCTGATGATACTGCCTCTTGAGATGTTTCTTCATCCTCACCACAGAACAAAACAAACTTTTTTTAGCCTTATTTTTTTTTTCTGCTGGCTCGTACCGCCCTCCCTTCAGACCTTCCATTATGGCTCCCACTCACAGTACACCTGTGGACAGCATCTGCACCATTACGCTAAAGAGCCAAGTATGAGGAGAACAACAAAACATATTTTTTTCTAAGAAAGTAAGTCATTACCAAGCTCGTGGCTGATCCCTGAGAGAGGGAGAGGGAGAGAAAAAGTGGTAACTCCGGACTGCTAGTGTGCTTGAGAAGAGTGTTACTTTCTTTGTTTTCTGTACCGCAGACGAACATCCACCTGCAGTATGGAAACCAAAGAAACCTCCGCTCCTGTCATGCCCTCTAGTGGTACCAGATCTACTGCTCTCTCACTCTTGAAATGGTGAGTATAGCACTAAAAAAAGTGTATAAACAAAAAAGCCATAAACAAGTCTCCACAGTAATGTTCTATGGCCACCCACTCTTTCAGCCTTATTCCACAAGTTCTTCAGACTGTACTGCAGTGCTTCCTGTGCAGACATCAGCTAGCTTCTGCAACACCACTCAGACAGAGAAATGGAGAGACTAGAAAAAGTGTTACCGATCCACAAGGCTCCCTCTTTACTCCATGACTGCAGTAACCCTCTTCCCCACCCCATGTGCCCCTTCTCCATACGTTGGTCCCAAGGGGGAAAAAGCCAGTGATTTTCTACAGGGCTAGCCTCAGGATTCTACCTGTTGCTCTAGAGTTTTCTTTTTCTGCAGCTGACTGCACCTCTCTTGCTGTTCAGGTTCTCAACCTCCCATTCTTCCTAAACAGCACTGTAGATCACTGCACTGCAAAAATCAGTATATTAAAAGCCAACAGGGGGGAGGAAGGACAAAATAACCACATGGGTGAACTGGGGCAACCTTTTTTAATTAAAAAGTCTACAGTATGATAAATGTCCCTAGCTCAAAGTAAAATAAAAATTCTAAAGCAGGCGGAGGGACTATTTTATTACAGAAGTTATTTTTAACTAATTTTTTAACAACTTTTTTTTAAATAAACTAATTTTTTTTACCATGCCCATTTTCTAAGTGCAATAATACACTCCAGAGTGGGTGGTATTGGGAAATACTGGACCTTCCAGGGGCTATAAGGCCCTCTGCCTTTAGTGTCAGGCCTCATTACGCCCCTGGATGGTCCAGTATTTCCAATACCACCCATCTGTCAAGTATTATTGCATATATATATATATATATATATATATATATATATATATATATAATTGTATAAAAACTTTGTTAATGCACTAGCTAGGGTTATAGTAACAAAAGTAAGGAAATGTAGCAGTAGGGTTTCCAACCCTAACACCCCACCCCCACTCTGCAGGGAACAAAAGGCATGGGGTGTGCCTTGGGGTCATCAACCCTAACACTCATTCCATTCCATGAGTAAATAAGCTGAGATAGACACAGTATATGTGAATGGGACAGGCCCTGCACTATCCATAATTTTTGAGATAGTGTAATCGTATCCTTATTTGCTTGTGGGAGGGCCCTGCACTTCCATTTGTAGGACATCAGCAACCAAATTGTCAGCATAGTCTTCTTATTACCCCACCTCATGTATGCAGTACTGAAACTTTCCAAATCCCTGGCAAAATGTGATTCCACAAAACTGTAATGTCATTCCATACCACAGGTGCGAAAAGACAGTTTTAGCAGAACTTGAAAAATTACAGCTGTCTCGTTCATGAGTTGATGTAAAAAATGGCTAAGTTGAAAATATGGCATCAAAATATTTTAAATGAACAAAGTTATGAGCAAGCATAGCAAAATCTCAATGGATGCACATAACTTTGCCATTTTTACATATTTTGAACAAAAGTTTTAACTTGCCTTTCTTATCATGCCACCTCATGAACAAGAGCAGTGAAAAGTTTAAAATCCCAACTAAAAGATGATTTTACCAACTGACTGCGAAATCACCTTTCGGGTCAGATTTGCATAATTCCACCAACATTGTTTATGAGGTGAGACTCAAAAAGGCCATGTTAAACATTTGGTGTAAAAATGGCAAAGTTATGCATCAAAGTTGAAAACTCCATTGAAATACATTGAAGCTCACTTATTACTTTGTCATATACAGTAGCTGTCAGCAGTTCAAGCAGCAAGACATGTCTTCAATCGGAGAGTGGATCTTCATCCTGGGACCTGTTCAGGTGAGTGAGGGTGTGTGGGGTGTGTTTGGGGATGGTGGGTGCTCGTTTGGATGGTGGGGTGGGAGTTGGATCATCGAGGGACTGTTTTCTTTTTTATAGGTTAAAAAAAGACATTGAGGAACCATTTTCTTTATTACAGTGAGGACAGTACTTGGAAGGCTGTGGGGTGCCACTAGACACCAAGTAAAGAAATGTTAAATTGGTACAGTGATCAGAGGGTGGGGGATACCATTAGACACCAGATAAGTATAAATTAAATAAGGGAATGGCAATCTGAGGGTGCAAGTTGCCACTAGACACCAGGGAAATACTGTCCAGCCCACTTAAAGACACCTTTGTAATGGACATTTGCTTATTATGGACAAAAGTAATTTGGCAAAATACTTTTTCTTTATTCACAATGTTAAAACATGCAGCTACTTGCCTACCTACTCTAGACCTTGGAACCCTTGTATACTGAACACTGGCATCAGGCCATCAGGCTCTGTCACATGCTAAGTACTTGAGAACAATCAGCTAAGCACTCCCTAGCAAAACCTCTGCTGACTCCTGTAACCCCATTCAGTAGTTTCTCACCTTTCTTCATAGTTTCTTAGCTGTGATTTCCTGTCTGTTCCTTTCAGTTGTCTGTAGTTTCTTAGCTGTGATTTCCTGTCTATTCCTTTCAGTTGTCTGCTGAATTCCCCACTCAGCTGCACAATACAGCCACCCAATTCTGCCAGGAACAACAAGTGATTTTTTTTACATATTTTTATTTGCTCACGCCCTGATCCAGGTAACAGCCCACTTAACCCCTCCAGATCCAATTCTGTGAAAGCCTAGATTCAACATGTCAGCTTGCCAATCCTGACTCTTTGTGTCAGGGCATCCCACATTGTGAGAATGTGTCAGCCAGTGTAAATTTCAACCATCTGATCACAATTCAGGGTGCATTTTAAACTCCTTCAGACACAGGACTCCAGATTCACTTTGTGAGAGAAGAGAGAGAGAGAGAGATTGTGTGGTTATAGCACTCATGCCCCAAGTGTGTCAGCCTGCATAAACCTCAATCCTCTGATCTCGGTAAGTAAAAAGAAAGATATATTCAGTGTGCTATTACTACAGCACTCAAACCCCAATTCAATGTGTCAGTCAGCTTACATCTGATCCCAGTTCAGCATGAAAGCCCTGATTCAGTGTATCAGCCCGCCGATCCTGACTCATAAATTAATTTGTGTGTTACAGCTACAGCACTCAAGCACTGTTTCAGCAAGTCAGTAGGCTTAACTCTTCAATAATCATTCTGCATGTCAGCCCAATGACCCTAACTCAGTGTGCCAGAGCAGCCCACATAATGTAGGACTGATGAGGTCAGTACAGTACATTGCAGAAGAAAGGGGGACCACAGTATTTTTATTGTAGTCAGGTTATAACAGATAACCCTTATAATGGACAAAATCTGGTCACACAGATGTGTCCATTATAAGCAGGTTGTACTGTATAATGAAAATATGGAGATGGCATCAGAGGGTGGCGAGTGCCACTAGACACCAGAGAAACTTAAATTAAATACAGGGATGGCATCAGAGGATGCAGGTGCCACTAGACACCAGGGAGAGAAACACAATCAATGGGGACTTGATTACAGAGTGGGAGGTGCCACTAAACACTAGGAAAAGACAGCAAAACAATGGGGGGTGGTGATTGGAGAATGGGGGTGCCACTAGACACCAGGAAAATAACATCATAATGGGACAGCGATCAGAGGGTGATGGGTACCACTAGACACCAGTGAATCATTGATAAGATGGCTGACAAATGAAAAAGCCATCATGAAAAAGGATTGCATAAATTTTAAAGTGGTTACTGAGCATGCTCTGAACCCCAAATTTTAAAATAAATAACTTTGGAACAGGGTAATATTTTTTAACCAAAACAGCAAAGCAAACATCTGTGGGCTTGTCCTTTCTACCCTGAACATTTCAGACCAAAATTCCAAACCATGTGGCCACAAGGTGATGGCAAAAACCAGCAACAAAACAGTTAATCCAGAATTGTTCGTACCACAGAATATGAAAAACCCAGAATTGAGTCACAAAAAAGGATTTAAAAAGCAAGGGGGGGAAAACACCTTTGGGGTCCATTTCCCAACAGTTAACTGCACAATCCACCTAACTGGGTCCTGATGACCAACATACATATGTTGTTTTACTGCTACAGTGCCATTTTTGTACCTTTTCATGTTTTTTGGGGGAAAATATTAAAAACAAGATGGCAACAAATGAAAAAAGATACAAAAAACATTGCCCATAGGAAAACTTCATATAGCTATTTTTAATTGCTGACTGAGCATGTTAAGAACCTGAAATTTTGAAATGTAATAACTTTGGAATTAATTAATATTTTGTCACTAAACCAACATAGTAAATCCTTCTCAGCAAAGCCCTTTCTACTCTAAAATTTTCAGATTAAAAATTCCGAACACTGTGGACACTACACGATGGGAAAAAAATATAGCAATTTGTTAAATTGTTCACTAGCTGCATCTCAGAATTCAAACAACTGACTGGAACAAAGCTTGGCACATCAAGAAATCTCCCTACGAGACCGTGCATGCATAATTTTGTGCAACTCCATTTAACAGTTGTGAAGATATTAAAGTGTAAAAATTGGGGTTTAACATTAAAATGCCTACTCAGCCCTAACTATAGTGGTGCTACTGCCACTATAATATACATGTCATGCATTTACCTTAAGGTATTTACAATGCTCATATGTATAACTTTTTCATTTAATTTCTTAGTTGATAGGAGCCATAACCATACATCAGATATGCCTTACTGTTTTGCTATTGGATACACTAATGCAACTGACTCTGGGAGAATTTTTTTTAAATTCCTTAAGACTCCTGTAAGGAGACAAGAGTGGATTTCAGCAGTGAATAGAATATGATGGCAACCGGTAAATCACCATGTGCTATATTTTGATAATTTTGATAATTCTCAGTTTTTGTTAGATCTCATGATACTGCAGATTATAGGTTTCACGTCACAGAAGTGCCTAAAACAAACAGCAGTTCCCACTATTTTCCCAACTGTTGCAAACAGTAGAAAATAAATAAATGGTGCAATCAAAAAGATGCAAAGGGTAGAGATTAGTTTCTATTTATATCAACATAAGTAATATTTTGATAATATTTACTTCACATTGGTATTGTATTCCAGGTGGTAGTACATTTACTCTTTAAATACAGTGGCACTAGTTAGAATGAAACTAAGTACAGTAATATCATAGTACAACACAAAAAGACTGTGGTATGCTGCAGTAACAGTAATGCTTTTATTCTGCACTATTTGTCTCATTTTCCATTACTGCAATTCAATACGTGGCATCATTCATTGCCATTCTATATGACAACATACTAACTGACATATGCATTCTCTTATGGAATACCTTATTAGTTGTTTAATAAAAAGAGAAAAAAAATCAGAATTTATTATGCCTTTCTAACTTTAGGAATGACTGTTGCCTTTAAACACCATAAACACTAATTCATAACTTTACATTTGTAACATCAATGCATAACATTTTCTATCTAACAAAGAATAATATTTAAAAAGATGGCATTTCACAGCTAATATGCAATGTGTCTGTATTTCAGAATATAGACTTTCCATTTACTGATCAGGGGTAAGATTCACAAAAAGTCGCAAAGCACAGTGCAAATGTTTGTGTTATGCTTTGTGATTGCCCAGGTGCCAAACGTTGCTATTCACAGCTGGATGACGCATCTGTGCTATATGACTGTGAATAGGCCCAGGACGAATCAGCACTAACCCCATTACCACAATCTCTAACCCCACTAGTTCTGCCCAGACATGCAGAGAGGAGCATGGCTCCGCAATGAATAATGTAGGTGTGCAATTTGGAATTCACAAAAGCAGCCATGTAAATGAGCCCATTGGGCATGCAAGGCACTATGTGGCTTTTTGAATGCTCATTATGGGCCCATTTACATAGGCTGCACCAAGCTTAGCATGCCCCAATTCCTGCTGAGCGTCGGCTCAATTGTAAAAACATAATTCTTCCTTGGTGCTAGAGGTACTCCCCCCCAGTCACCAATCACCAGCCTGATGGCAAACATAAAAATTGTCTTGGTGCTAGTTGTCCCCTTCCCCACTGATTGCTGATTGCCAGACCAATAGTAAATATAGAACTTTCCCTGGTGCTAGTGGTCCCACTTCCAATCACTGGCCTGATAGTAAATACAAAATTTTTCTTGGTACTAGTGGGCCCCCCTGATGATTGCTGGCCTGATAGTAAGTATAGAAGTTTCCCAGCTCAAGTGGTCCCCCTACCAATCACAGACCCGATGTGTAAAAATATCAACTCCTAGTGCTCAGTGGTCCCTCCCCCCACCCACACCCATGCCTGATCTTCATGTAATATTCTCTGATGTCCAGCGGGCCCTCCCCTATCCTGATCCCATGCCCAATCATCATGTACTGTAATATGCCCTGCTGTCCAGTGGTCCCTCCCCCACCTGCACCCATTCCCAATCTCCATGTAATATTCCCTGATGTCCAGTGGTCCCTCCCCATCCCAATCCCATGCCCAATCATCATGTACTGTAATATGCCCTGGTGTCCAGTGGTCCCTCCCCCCACCTGCACCCATGCCTGATCTTCATGTAATATTCCCTGATATCCAGTGGTCCCTCCCCATCCCGATCCCATGCCCAATCATCATGTACTGTAATATGTTCTGGTGCCCAGTGGTCCCTCCCCCCACCTGCACCCATTCCCGATGTTCATGTAATATTCCATGATGTCCAGTGGTCCCTCCCCCTCCCGATCCCATGCCTAATGTAACTATAGTTTTTCCTGGTGTTCAGTGGTCCCTCCCCCTTCCAATCCCATGCCCAATATTCAACAATGTTTCCCTGGTGTCCAGTGGTCCCTCCCCCTACCCGACACCTGCTCAATTTAAAAACATAGGTTTTCCCTGGTGCTAGTGGTCCCCCCCCAACGCAATGCTCACCCAAGTGACATATGTTTTTACCTAGTTCTAGTGGTCTCTCTGCTGATTGCTGGCCCAATGTTATTAAAAAAATCTGTCCTTGGTGTTCAGGGGTCCCTCCTCCATCCTGATCCTTTGTATAAAGAACTATCAACAGTCCCTGGTGTCTAGCAGACACTCCTTCCTTGTCCCTGATCCCCTTTTAAATGAATTAACACAATTCCCTGGCATCTAGTGGTCCCCTTCCCAGCAGGTAGTACCCCACCAACCCACTCCCCCCATTCCCAATCCCAAGCCTGTGACCGGCACAGCCCTCCACTCTTCACCACAGCTGGCTGCTGAATGAGCTGACTGAGCTGTATACAGTACATACTCATTCACTGACAGCTCATGAGCGTGTACTGTATTTGACAGCTCACTCAGTGGCCAGCCATGGTGGAGAGCAGAGAGCTGTGCCAGTCACCGGCTCAGGGTTGGGATGGGGACAACAGGGAGGTGGGGCATTACCTACTGGGATGGGGGTCTGCTAGACACCAGGGAAATGTGTCCATTCATTGAACAGGGGATTAGGATAGGGTGGGCCAGTCTGTTAGATGCCAAGGACTGTTGATAGTCCTTTATACAGGGGATAGGGATGGGGAAGGGACCACGGGACATGAGAGACAGATTTCTTACTAACATCAGACCAGCAATCGGTGGGGGGAATAGGCTGTCCATAATGGCAAGCCAGTAGGGCAAGCAGGAAAGATGCCACTGCTTTTGAGAATTCAAAGGGGATGGCAGAGGGAGAGTGTGCGGATAGAGCTAGAGTGCAGGGGTCTGTCAGCGTTGTCAGCGAGGGGCTGAGAGCTAAGCTGCGAGGGAGCGAGGCACTCACTGTGCTGCACAGTGATTACAGATTAGCTGGATCTGTCGACTAGCTATAATAATTATAATCTCCATCCAAAGTATAGCATTTATCGAGTTCAGATTGTACAAATCAAGTAGAACACATATGCTATTATAATTGTCAGCCCTATAGTGCCAGCCACTTAATCAAAAACAATGCTCAGGATCAGATTTCCATGACTGAAAAGGGGTTCAGGAGTGCATGTTTCCTCAAACAGGAAGATAACATTAGAAACTGAACATCCATAATCAAAGGTTTTAGTATTTTATATCTCTGTAATACCTCCTCTTGTATCTCTGGATACAAAGTTATATTTTTGGATGCCATGTTCACTTGATTAGTGATGCTGGCTGATTACATGGAAAGGAATCTGGAACTGAATCGCAACACCTGGGAAAACAGTGAAAACCTCCTCAAAAAGCAAGCCAGGATGATGAGGGGCACGGCATAGAGGCAAATGGAGCAAAGGGTAAGGGGGAAGGGCACAGAATGGAACAAAATGGAGGGAAGGCAAATGGAGGACAGGGCTAGTGGCTGGAAACAGAAAGTCAAGTCTAAACAGGACATGGCCATGAAAGGCAGCTAAAGAACCCACAAACAGAGAGTAGCAGAGATGGGGAAATATAGGGAACAGGCTGGGGAAGAAAGGGATAACAGGGCAAGAAGAAATGAGGCAAAGGGGTGCAAAGAGAAGCCAAAGTAATGGCAGCTGGAGGGATGGGGGAATGCAACAGAGGAAGGAAGGGGATGGGAGGAGAATGGAGAGAGAGAGAGAGAAAAGGCAGAGGAGAGCACAGCCAACAACAAGCATCAGCCCAGGCATTCAAAAACGCTCTGAGAAGCAGTTGCTGGGAGAGTCTGGCTTTTATGTGCCATGTGTAGTGGTGGGCAAAGTGGGCTCAATCCACTCCGCAAAGCGATTCGCAGAGCAAAGGCGGATTCATGGAGTGCTCCACAATGCGAAGTGGAGTACTTCGCGTTATAATGAGGAATGCGAAGTCCATTACAAACACTGACTTCGTGTTACTCTGCCTCCCCGGTAGGGTTGTCAGAACCCTCTGAAGTTCTGGGTTCTAGTTCTAGTCTAGAACTTTTGAAAAAGTTCTAGGGTTCTAATCTTTTTTAGAACTTTTTAGAACTCGAACCCTATTTTTTTATTGTGCTGCCAGTAACGAAGATAGTAATAAAATACATGTAAAGGAAAAACTGTTCAATATAAGGGGGAGAGAAATTGTCTTGTGTGACATTGATAGGAATACAACTAGGTTTATCTATGGTTTCTTCTGTTTGCTAAAGTCAGCAACTTAATACGTAACAGGCCCACCCACCCACCCATATGTTAAAAGTTTTCCTGCTGCAGCTGCATCATAGTTCCTTAGTGAAAGAAAGAGGCACATTAGCCATTTATGTACTCAGCTATATATACTCATCGTCATGAATTATGAGAAAAAATAACTGATATTACCTAATTTCAGCTATTTGCTGCTTTCTGTTTTAAATGAGTAAATCAAAAGTTGCTATGTTTAAAAGATAGCTTTTATAACAAAGTTAAGCCAAGTACTGCAGCAGCATGTGGAACTGTTGCAAAACATATTATGTCATAACGTAGTCAGTCAAGACATTTGAATAAAAAAATATGCCAGTCATTGTTGCTGGCAAAATGCATACAATTTCTAAGGTAATGCATACATATACCAACATTTTGTTGGCAAATTGAAGTAATACTTACAACTTTCTAAGATGATGCATTTTGCAGCTGATACTTCAATAAAATCTGTATTTCAGTCACATAAATAAAAAAGTGGTTTCCTCACCACATACTAAGGAACATTTAATGTAGCTGCAGCAGTTGGCATGTGATGTTTAAGGGACAGCGCCTGTCAACCCCATTATGTATCAAATTATCACTACTTGTAAAGCAAAAACACTTTATGATATCGTCACATTCTGTGAAAACTGCTGATGCAGATTTTCTTTTATTTCTGATTCCTTTATTCTTTTTTAAAGGGACAGGACAATTGTGCTAGGTGGCAGCAGTTTGCAATGTATTTAATAAGAATATATATTATGTGTACAGTAGGTTCGGTCTGTCATCATTTTTTTCCTCACCATTCCCAGCTGATCACGAATCTGTAAATGAAAAAACTAAAACAACACCCACCTTTCACCCCATCACCCATTCCACTTTTCTTTCACCAGCCTCATCTGTGCAGTAGCACCCATGCCACCCTTACACCCATGTTAACACCAACCCACAACCCTCACCCATGTACTAGCATCCATTTTCATTTATGGCTAACATTTCTGTAATTGAAAAATAATAAACAGCTACCAATTAGAACTCATTGTTTTGTCCTCTTTAAAATTGAAAATAGACCGTCTCCTGTCCCAGCCCATACTGATGCACCACAAAGTCACAGAAGGTAAATCCAAAATATATGTTTTCACTTTAACTATAAATAATATGATACAGAAAGGATTGATGTGACAGTGTCCCTTTATGCCAAATTTGGGCCTGTTCCCACTGATGTTAAAATTGCCCTGTATATAAAACTTGTTGACTTTAGTTTAGACCCTAGCTACAGAGCAGTTTGCCATGAAATGGTGAAAGTTTTGGGGGGTATATAGTCCAAGGTAGTAGATCGAGAAAGGAGAGAGACGACAACCAAAGTCATCACAGTCTGTAAAAGTTTCCTTTTTGGTGCAGAGAGACTCCGTCCCACACAGTATTTACCAGCCACCACTATCTGAGTTGTCATCACCATCAACATCCACAACATCAATCACTTCAGGATCAGTTTGTATACTCTTGTAGGGATACGAAAATCTTGATTTATCAACTTTAATAAAAGTTAACGTGTGTACATTTTCTGGCAGCAACCTATTTCTGGTGTCTGTCACAATATTGCCAGCTGTACTAAACATGCGTTCTGAAGAGACACTTGTTGCAGGACAACCAAGATATTTACAGGCTTCATCATACAGCTCTGTCCAAATTGACTTTTTTTGATCTCCAGTATTCAAAAGGGCATGCATCAATAGGAATAGGCAGTTCTTGTAGGTAACTTTCTACCATGATGGACAGAGACCGCTCAGAAGAGGAATCAGCAGAAGCTGATATGGCAGCAATTTGGGAAAGGTTTTGCCACAGATATAGCTTGCTACTAAGGGTTGAAGAAGTGGCAGTTGTGCAACAACTACTGTTAATGTTTGGTGACTTTTCCAGTTCTGTATCCCTTTTGTGAAGATGAACCTGCATGTTGTGGTGATGACAACCTGAGGGTACTGTGCATGTCTGTGTTTGACTCCTGTGAGTGCTGCAGCTCATCTAGCAACATACATTTGTACTGCTCTATATCATCTGTTTTTGGAAGATGTATAGCCTTGAACCTGGGATCTAAGAGAGTTGCAAGGATGTAGTGTCTTGATTTCGTCATTGCAACTAATTTGTCATTGGTTTTGAAGCGCTCGCTCATTCTCTTTACGAGATTCCCATGATACAGGTGACATGTTGTCTGCGCTTCAGATCTGTCTTTTTCTATTTGTAGATTTAGAACACTAAGATGATGTGAAATGAGCATTATGAGTGGGATAACCTGACTCACAGATGCACCATCAGAAGACATGTCCCTTGTAGCTGTCTCAAAAGGAGCTAGGATACAGCACACTGTCTCCATTAATTTCCACTGCAGCACAGACAGCATAATGCCATCTCCAATAATGTAACTGGAGCAGTACTCATGTCAGCTTGCTTTTGCTCAAGAGCGCTGCAGCATATAAAGCGTTGAGTTCCAACGGTGGAAACATTTTGAATCAGCTTTTGCTGGGGCAGTTTGTGTTTTTGCAGTTCGGACAATGTCCGTATAGCCTTGATTGAATGTGAAAAGTGAGTCACAATTTTTTTGCAAACAGCAATCATACCATCCACTTGTGTTTCATTGCTGAGAAATCCCGTGACAATTAAGTGTAAGCAATGTGCAAAGCAAGAAGCATGCAGAAATCCTCCATCCTGTACTGCTTTTAAGATGTTGGCTCTATTGTCACTTACTATGAAGCCACATTTTAGACCGTGAGAATAAACCCATTCGTCAAGGAGGTCATTTAGTTCCTGCAAGATGTTTGCAGCAGTATGACTTTGCCCAAACTTCTTTATATGCAGCAGTGCCATCTTTTGGGGTGTCTTTGTTTTTGAAGAAGCACAAGAAAACGTGACCCAATGAGCGGTAAGGGACATGTAATCTATGTTTTGAGTGCTGGTCCACATATCTGTTGTGACATGAATAACCCCACCCTCCGCAGTTTTAAGTGCAAGCATCACTGTCGCTTTTAAAGCCTGATAAATGTTTGGTATTTCAACATAGGAAAAGTACCTTCAATGAGGAACATTGTAACAAGGCTCTGCTAATGTCATGAGCTCCTAAAATCCTCATGATCTACCAAAGAGTATGGAGAAGGGCTCTGCTAACAGTTCACCAATTCGGTGATTAAGATGAAGGGTCTTTGGATGATTTCTAGTAAAGGTATTCTTCCTTTCAAATGCCTGAGACAGTGTTAGCTGTTTGCAACATGTCCCTGCTGGTTTATTATACACCGTGCTTCGATGGGCAGATGGACGCAGAGATGGTGGACTAGGACTTATACATTCAGTGCCATCACTGGATGTGCAACTGGTACTAATGGTGCTGGCATTGGTGGTAACAGTGATCCTAGGGCTGGCAGTGGTTCTGCTTGCATCAAGTTCAGACAATTCAGTATCCATTTCAGATTCCTGACCCTTCTCAGGTGCGGTCTGGAAGATGGAGGACATGGGTTTTGGATGATCAAGCAAAACCAAATGCTTTTTCAGATGGCGTTTAGAGCTGTAGTGCCAAGGCATGACACAACTTTACCACGGCTTACACTCTGTTTACACAGGGACAAATTGCTCTGCATGGATCAGTTTACTGACAGAGAAATAATTCCACACCTCAGATGTGACAGCTTTGTTCGAGTGCTAGGAAGATAGCTAAAGACTGTTTGTGTTTTTTCACCTGTCCTAACAGGACCTGGGACATGCTCCTTGGTGCTAGAAGAGTGGGCAGAAGACTCTGATGGATTTTTATTGCTGGCCAACACAGAAGTGGTGGATTCAATGGATATGTCCTTTTCATTGCCAACAGTGCTGGATGTATTTGCAAGTGCACTACCTGATTCATTGTCAGCAGACTTGCTCATTTCACTTTGTTGAGGAAGTAATGATTTGTCGCGAGACACAACAGTGTCGGACTGAGATGAAGAGCTACTGTCTGAGTCAGAGAGGGACTCACTGTCACTTGCATTATTGCTGCTAGTCACAGGGATCTTAACAGCATGAATGGTATACCTTATGGTGCCTCTCCGTGTGACCCCAGCAGCTGTACAGGTTTTCTTAAAAGGTCCCCCTTTACCACACTTCACTGTTGCTCTTTTGCTGTTTGTTGAATTTTTATCACGTGAAACATTTTGGTTATTTCTGTTAGCACCAGGATTACCACTACCACCAACACCTGCTCCAACACCAGCACTAGATGCTTCATCTTTGTTGGTGTCAGCCATAACAGACAGTAAGTACCAGTACTACCAGTATACTGCGGTGAACACACCCACACCCAAACAATTCCTGTGTAACAAAGCAATGTGATCTGTGATCGCTGGCTACAACTCCAAAATTTTATTTTGGTTGTGTGACACTGTGATACCGTGGACTGAAAGTAATTGAAGAATATGACAGTTTGCAACTAAAGGATCCCAGGTTCAAGGCTTACAGAATGATTGGGCTGCTGGGCATAGGCATACACATAGCAATCAAGGGTTCACAGCAGCAGGGTGATGGGCTGACCACAGGAGGCGGAGTCAAATCACAACCAGGGAATGAGAATTATATTTCTACATTTCTGTCATGTAGGTTAATGCCACCACACAACTGGCCACTGGGCTTCTCCTAACACACACTGGGTAGGGTACAGTTCAGTCAAGGGGCACACAGCAGCAGGGTGATGGGCTGACCACAGGAGGCAGAGTCACCACGCAACCAGGAATGAGAATTATATTTCTACATTTCTGTCATGTAAGGTTAATGCCACCACACAACTGGCCACTGGGCTTCTCTCTGTAACACACACTGGGTAGGGTACAGTGCAGTCAAAGGGCACACAGCAGCAGGGTGATGGGCTGACCACAGGAGACAGAGTCACATACATAACCAACAACTCAGGGAATGAGAATTATATTTCTATGTTTCTGTCATGTAGGGTTAATGCCACCACACAACTAGCCACTGGGCTTCTCTCTGTAACACACACACTGGGTAGGGTACAGTGCAGTCAAAGGGCACACAGTAGCAGGGTGATGGGCTGACCACAGGAGGCGAGTCACACGCAACCAGGGAATGAGAATTATATTTCTACGTTTCTGTCATGTAAGGTTAATGCCACCACACAACTGGCTACTGGACTTCTTCTGTAACACACACTGGGTAGGGTACAGCAGTCAAGGCACACAGCAGCAGGGTGATGGGCTGACCACAGGAGATGGAGTCACATACGCAACCTAGGGAATGAGAATTATATTTCTACATGTCTGTCATGTAAGGTTAATGCCACCACACAACTGGCCACTGGGCTTCTCTCTGTAACACACACTGGGTAGGGTACAGTGCAGTCAAAGGGCACACAGCAGCAGGGTGATGGGCTGACCACAGGAGATGGAGTCACATACATAACCAACAACTCAGGGAATGAGAATTATACTTCTACATTTCTGTCATGTAAGGTTAATGCCACCACACAACTAGCCACTGGGCTTCTCTCTGTAACACACACACACTGGGTAGGGTACAGTGCAGTCAAGGGGCACACAGCAGCAGGGTGATGGGCTGACCACAGGAGACGGAGTCACATACGCAACCCAGGGAATGAGAATTATATTTCTACATTTCTGTCATGTAAGGTTAATGCCACCACACAACTGGCCACTGGGCTTCTCTGTAACACACACTGGGTAGGGTACAGTGCAGTCAAGGGGCACACACTGGGCTTCTCTCTGTGACACACACACTACACTGGGAAGGGTTCAGATTTATGTGCCTTTTTGCCCCTTGTATGCTTGTTGCTGGCAGCTGCTGAGTGTGCAGTGTGCACCACTGACTGAGCAGTGCTGCAGTTTCAAATAATCACATTTCACAAAGGTTCTTCACTTCTTCTTATTTTTATTCTCTCTCCGAGTCCTCCTGAGTCCTCCTCCAGTCCTGATATTGATTGATCTCGGTCTCGATCCCTCCCTATTCCCCAGTCCCTTCCCAATTCTTGATTAATCCCTCCACCTGTCCTGAACCTCCCCTAGTCCCACTCCCACCTGATTTTGAGCTTTTTTCAGCCTTTCTCTTGTTCTCGGTCTCACAGGAAAATGGATGATGGAAGTGGCCAGTATTGGACAAGAGTAGTGGTACGCTAACCGCTAACGCTAGTAGTACAGTTTAGCTAGGCTGCTGCTGCCTCAGCTCCGATCCTCAGCAATAGGCTCCTCCTCGCGACACATCTGCCTAAATACCCCCCACAGATCCACGAGCAGGCAGCGCACCGACCCCCACCTGACCCGTGCGGTAGGTACGCAACACATAGTGCAAACCAGAACCAGCGTTTGCGTCTCACGGTGATTCGAACCCTTTTGAGAACCGTTTAGTGTTCGAGTTCTAAGTTAGAACTCAAACACCAGGGTTCGAGGAGGGTTCGAATCTTTGAAGAACTAGTTCTGACAACCCTACTCCCCGGGCCACTACTCTTCCAATTTTAAGGCGAAGTTCATTGCTGGCAGTTCACTTCACCTCACTTCGCCTTGTTTCTGAGCTCCAAAGGTGAATTTTGCAGTGATTCATGGGATTTCAGGACACATGAGCTCTATACTGATCAGCACAGCCTCAGTTTGGGGTGGTATGACTAGGAAGGAGTAGGAGACAGTGTGCTCTTATAGCTGTCTGTAATAGGAATCTTGTAAAAGCTGTTAAAAAAGCATTTTTGCTTTTTTTTTGGGAATCCAACTTTAGTTCATCGATTTGTAGGAAACCCTCCTGTGCTCATATTATCAAGCGTTTTTATTTGTGTGTGGATTTTAAATGTTAATTTACAACATTGAATGTGTGTGGTGAAAGACAGTGAAAGTGTGCTGTGGGGAAGGGGCGTATCTGTGGTGTAGGTAGATTTAAGTTGGAGAAATAGTGATTTCTTTGTTTTTTGGTTATATTTTTGTTATATAACTGACTGTGTTAATGTACACATAGTAATATTGTCAGTAATAGTACACATTTTCTTGCTGTTTGTTGTGTGGAAGTGGTGCAGCAGTTCATAAGGTCAGGTTGTTTAAATTACAAATTTACATTAACGTGGCATAGTACACTGAACTTTTGCATTTGCATCGCATTCTTCTTTCAGCATTGTACACAAACTGTTCTGTGTTGTGTGTGAGTGAGTGTGCAGTGTTGCATGCATCAAATAATACACCTTTTATTGTGACACAGACTAGTGTAATTTCAACTAAGAGCAGCAGTGTGAACCTGCTATCCTCTGCAGCTGCCTGATTTTGTACTGCGATCATGTTCTCTGTTCTTAGTTTTGCTGCTTGTAGTGCTGTAAAAATCAGCACTGTCTGTATTCAGTATCCCCCCCACCCCCATGTTCAAAAGGTATTTTTCACCAGACTGGATTGTTTTTGTGACCCCATCAGCACCACTGGTTACTGAAGTTGTTTTAATTCCGTGACAGTCTCAGAGTAGTCTCTTATCTGTTGCTGAAGCCGCAGTTGTTTATTTGGCTTCACATCCAGCCAGCGTCCCTCCAATCAGAAAGTGAACATATCAAAATCTGATTTGATAATAATATTTGTGGTTGATCCCCAACATGCCTGCAAAGGCGGAAAAACAGAGCTGTTTCTCCATAGCAATGTTGGCAGTAAGATTGGTCTGTGGGCGTGGTAGTAATGCGCAGATGCAGGCGTGCATTGCTGATGTGAGGAAAGGTATTTCTCCTGCAATGTTTTTTATAGCCCAATCAGTAGCTTCACTCATAGTTGGAGGAGATGATGTTTTCCCAGACGGTGGTGTTAGTGTTACTGGTGTTAGTGGTGGTGGAGGTAGTATTAGTATTTTGCATCAAGTTCTAATTCCGACCAGTGCATCGTATCCAAACATATTGAGTGTGAAGCAGTGCAAGTGAGTGGTAGCGTAGATGATGTCATACTTCCCAGTAGCATCCCAGTAACTGAACCTGAGGATTCTGATCATGTCAACGATAGCATACAATGTGATATTCCGTCCACCGTGGCACTTGACGTCACGCATTTTCCATGCAGTGATTCACAGTGTGGTGAAAAATTATCAGGTGATGGTGGTGTAGATGCTGATGATGAATGTGATGATGATGATGATGTTGCTGTTGTTGCAACATGCAGTCCACATGCTAGCATCCAAGCAGAAGATGTGGATGTGTGTGATGTTGATGAATGTAATTGACCCCAGTTGGGAACGGAGAAAAAGAAATTACAAGTGGCTGTGACTCAGTCTGTTTGCAGGAATCCCCCCCCCCATAAAAACTTGTGATCTACTGCTTTTAGTTGATGATGATGATGACCCAGTAATCAATATGATAGGTAGTCATGGTGGTCAGTTGCAGTCCAGGTGTGCAATGCCAGAAACATCACGTGCACCCCCCCACTTCAGTGCTTAAAATAACAGACTTAAATAAGTCTCATCATCATAGACATGTTAAAAGCAGAGCATCACACTCCCTTGTTTGGGATTTTTTTGTTCAAGATGCAAATGATGATTCAGTTGCAATCTGCCAGGTTTACCATGTGCATGTGAGTCGAGGTAAAAAGGGGAGCCATCTGGGGACAGGAGGACAGCATACACATCTTAAGAATAGGCACTTGGCTCTGTGAACCCAGCACAAGCTGGCAGCTAATACCACAGTGGGGTGTTCACCCATGTCACCGGCAACCATAGCCAGCATGTTATCCCCTTCCATGACTGTTAAGCCCAGTAGGAAATTAAACGTGTGCAGTACTGCGGTAATAAGAGCAGAGGATTACTACAGGCATGATGAGGTGGAGGACCATAATGACTTTGAAATGTTGTCCAGTGCTGGTGAGAGTAGCAGTTTTTGTGGTGGTGGTGGTGGTGAATGCAGTATGTCTAGTGCAAGTGGTACATCAACCCCGGTTGGCAAATCTGGCAAAATAACATCATTTCTGGGTTTGTCATCATCACCTGTGCAGTCGTCTTCATCAAATGTCCACACTCCACCCCCTGCCAATGCCATTCATCACAGAGCATAACCATTTGTGACCAACAACACACCACGTGTAAAACGTTTAAGTCAGCCCAAGTTACAGAGTGTTTTTGTGCATAAGCTAAAGTACCCCCCCAATCATCAATCATACAGTGTCACGTGAACTTAATTCTGCTGTAGCGGAAATGCTGGCAATTGATCTTTTGCCCTTCTCCTTTGTGGAGAATTCTGGGTTCCGGCGGTTTGCTGCACGTGCCTGTCCAAAATGGAAAGTCCCATCCAGGACATACTTTTCTACCCGTGCTGTCCCCGAGTTGTTCCGCACTGTGTCCGACTCAGTAAGACATGCCCTTCAACATTCCTCCTCTCCATTCATCCATTTAAGTATGGATATGTGGACAAGTGGCAAAACAGCAGGAAGTTCATATCTGTGAATAACTGCACACTGGGTGCAGGTGCCGGGGGTTGTTTGTGATGTTGGTAGTGTAAATAATCAGTGCAGTAAGGTGGATTGTCTCGGTAGCAATCTTCCTGGAATTCGCCAGTATGCAACAATTGCTATGCACAGTGTGACCTGTTCACACACTGGTGAGAACATGTTGGTCATGGCACTGACTGAAATTTACAGATGGCTAAACCCTCTGTCCCTAAGAGCTGGGTTCATAGCAAGTGACAATGGGTCAAATGTGGTGAAATGCATCACTAATGGTGTTTTTTTATTCGTGTTCCATGCATGGCCCACTGTTTAAATCTTGTGGTTCAGGAGTTTCTGCAGCACCCTGATCTAAAGAAAATGCTGACCATTGTATGGCGTATCTGCTCTCACTTTTCAAGATCTGGAAAAACCCGTGACCAGCTGCGGCAGTTGCAGATACAGAACAGCCTGCCTCAGCATCGCTTGAAGGTGGAAGTCGTCACCCGATGGAACTCCACATTACACATGGCAGAGAGGTTGTATGAACAATACAAAGCCATCTCAGAATATCTTGTTATGCACACTAGCCGTGACAGTTCTGGGGCCTCCATGTCTATGACGACTGAACAGTAGCACCTCATGGACTCTGTAATAACAGTTTTGTGGCCTTTTGAACATGCCACACAGGAAGTGAGTGGTGAGTTTGCCTCCATTAGCCAATCAATTCCACTGCTGCAGGTGCTGAGGCAGACATTGGTGAATGTACAGCATAGCCTTGATGTTGCCGGAGACGGTGGTAGCAGTATGTTGCTGCAACACATGCTGACAGTATTCGACTAGAATCATCACGTTGTGAGCATTCAGTATAGTGACAACTCTGCCATAACAACAATGCTGGACTCACGATACAAACACGGAATTGCTTCAGTACTGAAGGGAGGGCCTGAGCAGGTAAAAAATATCAGTGGTCAACTGGTGGGCTTGGTTCATGGGGCACAGAAGTCACGTGCCAAGGTCAGCAAACCTCAGCAGCATAATCCAGCTGAAGGTGTACCTGGAGGACCATCAAGCTTATCCTGCAAGTGGAAGGGGACTGTAGTTCCAGGTGGTCTGTCATCCAAAGTGGGTGGCGTCAACCTGCTTTGGGAGGCTTTGTCCCAAGTGGGTATTTGTGAAATAAATGATTCAGGAGAACAGGATGATGCATCAACTATTGGACTTAGTGCGACACAAAGAATGGTTGAGTCATATTTGTCTGAAAACAGGCATCTGACAATAAGTGAAGATCTTCTTTTGTACTGGAGTGGAAAGGTCAGTGAATGGCCAGAACTGACTGCAGTGGCACTGAAGTACCTCACATGCCCACCCTCCAGTGTAAGCGCTGAGAGGGTATTCAGCTCAGCAGGTGCAATAGTCAGGGATCGTCGGACAAACCTGTCTCCTGCAAATGTTAGTTTGCTAACATTCATTAAAATGAATGAGAGGCACATATCAGCACAGACTTCAACCTCGGTATTCGTACCCCAGCCAAGTCATGGTGGTCTTGCTGATTTGGAAATGGAGAATCCTGGTGGCACTGGCAGTGGCTGCCTGAAATGGCCCACCACTGACGTAGATGATGACACAATGGAGAAAGAATTTCCGAGTGGTCAGACTTCAGACATCGATGACTGTGAGGGCAGTTTTCTTTATGAGGAAGATGATGTGGAAAATGTTGGCAGGTTTTAACTGCAGTATTTAAACGGCGGTGTGCGCCCCCTGGACCACCACCACCGGAACTGATGTTATCTAAGTCTGCCACCATGAGTCTGTCTTCCCCCCAGACCACCACCACCAGCGGGACTGCTGTTATCAGAGTCTGCCACCATGAGTCTGTCTGCCCCCGGACCACCACCACCACCGGGACTGATGTTATCCACTGCCACCATGAGTCTGTCTGCCCCCCAGATAACCTTCACCACCACCGGGACTGATGTTGTCCACTGCCACCATGAGTCTGTCTGCCTCCCGGACTGCCACCACCGGGACTGATGTTATCCAAGTCTGCCACCATGAGTCTGTCTGCCCCCCGGACCACCACCACCAGCTTCTTAATATTTAAGTGAGTATGTGTACTCATGTTTGTTATGCTGCTTCACTTTCTTTAGTTGTGTGTTTTGTTTTCTGTAGCTTTTCAGAGCCGCAATGGTAAAACACATACAGTACTTTTACAAGGTAACAAAAAAAGGCTCCATTGCTAAAACTCATTGGGAATGATGCTGTAGCTGTACCGTACAGAGATGAACCGATGTAATATCCATGTGAAATCCATTCTGGTAAGTATGAAGATTTTATTTCATCCATTTCATTGTTTTGTAAAGACTGCAGCAAATATTGCACACAACAGGTTGTGTTAGTTGACAAGATGTGTCTTTGAAATGTAATTTGACTTTAGGGATTGAGATTTGAGAACCAGGAAGGGACACATAACAATTAAGTTGTAAGAAGTCATTCATTTCTTTGTTTAGGAAACTTCCAGATGCTTTGTTGTTCTGACAAAGTGACTTTATCCAAACAAGTTCAACATCAGCACCCCCCCCGGGCTGGGGCACACATGCAGCATGCAGAAGTCGTTTCATTAGATGACCATGACCATCACACCAGACTCAAAAGGATATAGATGAAATCTGTGAAGAAGTAAGAAAATAAGAAACCATTACAGACAAACCTGCAAATATGCTTCCCCGCCCCCCCCAAAAAAAAACTTACCTTCATGTGCTTGACAGTTATCCAGTGCAAATTTCTACACAAAAAGTTCTAAATGAGCACTGGAATGTACACACCAACAGTATCTGTGACCTGTGATACAGAACAATACCATGAGTGCATGTCCATGTCAACCCCTCACCTACAAACTACAAATACATATATATAGATATATATATATATATATATATATATATATATATATATATATATATATATATATATATATATATATCAACTCACCAAGGCTACTATTAGTGTACAGACAAAGGGCACCCTTCCATCCAGTTGAGATGATCACATTGCATTTGCTTGAATTGCAGCACACATTGGACCAGCAACAGTTCTCTCATGGTCATCATTTTAGGGTCACTGCGCACATGAGTGACTGCGCAATAAATTCTGGGGTACTTTGCATGTGCTGAAACAATCCCCTTTCACTTCGTTACCACTTGACAATTTTCTGCACACAAGGAGGATGCATTCTGGGCCTGCAGAAAAAATCTGGGGACTCTGTGCCACTTTTATGCACATGTCTGAGTCCGCCATTAATTCTGGGGGACTTTGTATGTGCTGAAACAATCTCATTTCACTTCGTTACCACTTGTCAATTTTCGGCACACAAGCAGGATGCATTTTGGGCCTGCAGAAAAATCTGGGGACTCTGTGCCACTTTTATGCGCATGACTGAGTGTGCCATTAATTCTGAGGGACTTTGTATGTGCTGAAACAGTCTCATTTCATGTCATTACCACTTGTTAATTTTCTGCACACAAGTAGGATGCATTCTGGGCCTGCAGAAAAAATCTGGGGACTCTGTGCCACTTTTATGCGCATGACTGAGTGCGCCATTAATTCTGGGGGACTTTGTATGTGCTGAAACAGTCTCATTTCACTTCGTTACCACTTGTCAATTTTCTGCACACAAGCAGGATGCATTTTGGGCCTGCAGAAAAATCTGGGGACTCTGTGCCACTTTTATGCGCATGACTGAGTGTGCCATTAATTCTGAGGGACTTTGTATGTGCTGAAACAGTCTCATTTCATGTCATTACCACTTGTTAATTTTCTGCACACAAGTAGGATGCATTCTGGGCCTGCAGAAAAAATCTGGGGACTCTGTGCCACTTTTATGCGCATGACTGAGTGCGCCATTAATTCTGGGGGACTTTGTATGTGCTGAAACAGTCTCATTTCACTTCGTTACCACTTGTCAATTTTCTGCACACAAGCAGGATGCATTTTGGGCCTGCAGAAAAATCTGGGGACTCTGTGCCACTTTTATGCGCATGACTGAGTGCGCCATTAATTCTGGGGGATTTTGTATGTGCTGAAACAGTCTCATTTCACTTCGTTACCACTTGTCAATTTTCTGCACACAAGCAGGATGCATTTTGGGCCTGCAGAAGAAAAATGGGGACTCTGTGCCACGTTTGTGTGTTCTGTGATTTTTGCTGTGAGCGCATGATGTCACACTGACATTTTTACAATTAAAGCAGCATTGCAAGAATGTCCTCACAGTTCTGAACTGTACTTTTTCATGCTACTATACATTGCCATAGCCACCATTACTTACCTCCAAGTCGTGACTTGAATGATATGATTCTTTTCACAATTTATGTCTGCTTTACTTACTTGACTACTTTTTTCATGTATGAAAAAAAATGAGCACGTCTTCTAATATTGTTCGGACCAGCTTTGTATTTATTTGCAGCTGCTTTTCAATAACTATTGTTCCGTGGTGTCATAAAACACTGCCTGATGCATAATTGTTAATTAACAACAGAAGTGATATATAACAACTACTTGATGTGATGGAGAAAAGCAGAGGAAAACAATGACAAAGACCTGGTCAGCACCAATTTAAAAGGAATGCTCCTTTCATTATTTCACACATGAAAAAAGGTAGTACAGCAGACTCAACTACTGCAAATTATCATATCATTCACATCAGTCAGGATGTAAGCAAAGGAAGTTGTAACACAGCATTAAAAAATATAGGTCAGAGTTATCAACAGATGTTTGCGCTGCTGCTTTACAGACATTCACCACATTACATAGTTATGGTGATGCACATAAACTAATATGTAGGGTCATTATTACCACTGGAATATTTCTTGCTCCACAGAGTGAAATATATTTCTGTGAAGACCACCCATAATTTCATTACAGTGAGTCACGTGACGGAGGAATTACCAATCAGAAAAGCCACCCACATTCTGCCACCCTTTATCAGCAACAGTAGGACATGATGCCAGGTGGAGCGCAGGTGCATGTTCCACTATAGTGAATGTCCAGCAGCCATACCAATGTTTCCTTATGTTACAAGGTTCACTTTGTGGTGAAATGTGGGATGTTTCCACTAACATAGCTCTTCTTACTGGAAACGTGGCCACACATTTCACCACAAACTGACCATTATAACATAAAGAAACATTCGGAAACCTGCTGGACAATCGGACATTCACTGTAAGGAGCATGCACATGTGCTGTCCCTGCCATCATGTTCTAACATTGCTGAGAAGGGAGGCAGAATGTGGGCAGATTTTCAGAACGGGAATTCCTCTGTCACATGATACACTGTAATGAAATTATGGCTGGTTTTCACAAAAATGTATTGCACTATGTGGTGCAAGAGATTCCCCTGGAAGGGAAAATGTGTATGATTAAACAATAACAAACAAAAAACACACAAAAAAAGTACAACACAGTAGTGGGGTGGGGTCAGAGGTGGGGGTGGGTGTGGGGGCACAGAAAACAATCCCCTGACTTACTATGGCCATGGGATGCCGTGGTGGTCCAGCATCAGGTGCAGCATTGAAAGTATTTGCTGCTGCTGTGCTTCCACTCTGTTAACCTGCTGCTCCAAAGCACTGAAACGCTCATTATTTTCCTCGAGCGCTGCCCACACCAGGCTGATGTCAGACTGTCTTGCAGGGACTGTGGTGGGGTCCACTGCAGTGGGTAATCCAGGTAGTGGGGCTGGTGGTGAAGAGGGTGGTGCTGGTGGCTGTGGTGGTGGTAGTGGTGGTGAAGGAGCAGCTGATGTAGTAGCCCTCCTCCTCCTGCTGTGGTGGTGACTGCTGCGAGTCACATCTCCCACCCCAGCATCACCCTCGGCCACTGCCACGGAAGGGCCAGCAGGTGGACACCTGGCCCCTTCTGTGGTAGCCTGCCACTCTGCCCTGTGGTGGTTCAGCATGTGGGTGCACTGGCCACCGGTCCCCAAATGTGTCCCAGGGGGGCCACGGCGCACCAGCACACCACACACATGGCACTCCACCACTGTGCTGTCTTCCCCCACACAATTAAAAAACTACGACACTGGGGAGCTGCGGGGGGACCAGACACAGTCCTCACACGTCGGGCATGAGTCCCACCACCTACAATTGCTGTGGCCACCTCCTATGGCTGTGGAGGTGGTGGAGGGGGTGCTGCTGGAGCCCCAACAGCTG
This sequence comes from Neoceratodus forsteri, assembly GCA_016271365.2. NCBI lineage: Eukaryota > Metazoa > Chordata > Ceratodontiformes > Ceratodontidae > Neoceratodus > Neoceratodus forsteri. The sequence continues at coordinate 327,542,826 of CM028135.1, read as the reverse complement.
CTGCTGCTAGTGGTGGTGGTGGTAGTGGCGGAGAAGGTGGATGCACAGCAGCCACCGGTGGTACTGGTGCTGCTGCTCCTGTTGCTTCAGTGGGGGAAGCAACACCGGCCAGGAGTCTGGAGCAGTCCAATATCACATGACTACCCCACCCCCCACGGGTCCGCACTCCTCCCCTCCTAATGCGCCCATGGGCCAGCGACTCGCCTTCTCCTACATGACCCTCCATCCTCCTGAGTCCACAGGATGACACACACACAGACAGTGGACACACACACACACAGTCAGTCACACACACAAAACAAAACAAAACTTATACAAAAAAATTCACTAACAAAAAAAAACACTAAGACAATACAAAAACTAAATAAAATAGCTTTTAAAAAAGCTGTTTGTTTGTTCTGGGTTCTGGCACTAAAAAGAAACGAAAGTCAAGCAAACTCCTCTCCTCTCACAATTTTGCTTTCTCCCTCTACAAATGCAAAGGAGAAAGTGAAACTGCTTCTCTGACTCACTTCCTTCCTGCTTGGCTAAAGCATGTGACTTACAGTACTGCAAGCCATGTGATGTGCCTATTTTCTTCTCACTTCGCCTTACTTCGTGTTAAGGCATAATGAGAACGCGAAGTGGTAACAATAACATGAAGTGAGCACTTTACAGGGCCCACTTTGCATTGTGCTCCATGGATGCAAAGTGTCCACTTCGCGTCCACTTCGCGGGTGGATTAATTATTCACTGCATCTCTAGCCATGTGGGAGAAGTCAAATTCCCCCACACTAAATCACTAGAAAAGCCTTCCAATAAACAAACCCCAAACTGGATTAAATTACACTGACACATAACCCATCAGGTGTGCTGACTGAACAACAAAACCTGTGTGGTGAAATCCCCCACAGTGACAATTTTGACAGGTTTTGAAATTGTCGCTGTGGGGGACCTGAGGGTGAAATTTTGCCCTTTTGCTGTGTGTCATCCCCTCCTTCAAATCAACTCTGACTTGGAGTTTAAAATCTTTAGAAGGGGGGTGCAGGTGACGCAGCCCCCCACATGGGGGGTTTGGGGGGCACAGCCCCCTGAGAGAAACACTCCAATGTTGGACAGGCAAAATTTCACCTGTCGACACTGGGGATCTCACTATGCCAAACTTCGACAATGGTGTTGTCGATTCAGCATAGGTAAGCCATTCCATCATTGCCATTGATCTTTAAGGCTTGTCCTGTTCTCATAGGTCAGGTTTTGTGTTTTCCTTGTTGAGTTTGTTACCCTCTGTGCCTTCTCCTCCCTTGTCTGTATGGTGCCCAAAAGGTGAAATTGTAGTCAAATAACAGGTGCACATAAGCTCTGTACAGTGGTGCAGTTGCCAATGGGCTTCTGCTTTTGCCAGATCGTTTAATGTTCTACCATACTGCTTGCCTTTGCCACCACCTCGTTACATTGGTTATTTGAATCAACTTTAATGTTTATCATTATGCGCAGCTCTTTTTTTCACATTCAACTGATTTCAAAATCTTACCAATAAGTTTAGAATCCTGCCTAGAGTTACTTTTCCTAAAATGGACCACTACACATTTTTTCTAGATTAAAACTCATTCCCCCCTTTATCTGCCCAACTACTAATTCTGTCTAGGTCTGCCTGTATAGTTTCCTTCTCTTCAGCAGTGAAATGTGGTGTCATCAGCATACTTTTTGCACCAGCTTAAGATGTCATTATCCAGGTCAGAAATAAATGCAATGCCCCCCCCCCAAGGCAGCACTCTCCTGTGTAACTTGCCTGCCAGCTGGTTCTCGGGCTCCACAAGTCACCTGAACTGTTGTACTTTGCCACCTTGGCATTTGTAAATTGTTTGACAGCTCCTAGCTTCAACATCAGCAGGCCTTCCAATCTCTCTGGTGTACTGTATAATACCTCTCGACAATGCCTCAACTGGCTGCACTCACTAGATATCTGTCAAGTTCTACAACTATGTAAAGGTTCAATATGTCTTATCCCTACAAATGCTTTGTAATCTTAAAACTGTAAACTGTAGCTCATTGTAGCTCTTTCCATGCAATGTAAATATGTCTCATGAGGTGGCAGTATTGTGTAACTGTAATACCTGCAACCTGTAGTTTTTTCCTTGTAACCATTGTCATGATCTGTTTATATGTATTGTCCTGTATATGCTGTTTCTGATGCGGAGCCTTTGTAAATGAGTCCCTGACTCAAAGGGCTGTAATTCCTAAACAGTGTTAAATAAATAAATATACCAAATAATGCCAACCCTAAAAACAGACCCTGGGGGATCCCACTCATCAAAGGCACCTTAGCTAACAAGTACCAATTTAGTTTTACCTTTTGTGGTATTTTGTCAAGCCATGAAACTATCTAGTCTATTAACTCTGGTTTATATAGCCATTATGTTTAGTTTCTTAATTATTGAACCAGTGTGGGACCAGGAAAAAGCCTCTCTAAATTCCAGGAAGATTATATCAGTGAAATTATTACTGTCTGGGTCTCTGCTCACATCTTCATAAAATGTAGGTTGGTTTGTATTACGTTGTCTTCCTTGCCAAAAGTCATGCCGCTACCTCTCTCTCTCTCGTTGTCTCGCTCAGTACTCACATATGCCCAAGTGGGTGTGATAAAAGGGAGGCAAAGAAGGAGCTATGGTATATTGCTTATTGAGTACTGTGTATATGTGTCATAGTTGTCCTCCTCCTAGTGGGTGACTGGCTTGCTGGTCTCTCACATTAGCAGTTTTACTTTATGCAAATAATAATTTAAAGTATAGGCAGACTAGGTGGGCCAAGTGGACCTTATCTGCCATCATATTCTATGTTTCTATGTTTCCTTTGCCCCTCTGTGCTGAATACTCCATCATGCGCCCTCTATTATGCATTTTAACACATTTATGGAAATGCTTATAAATAATCAGAGCTAATCAGGACTAATCAGAAACCTCCACCCTGTATTCTAGTTCTTATTTTATGAGTCAGAACCTTTCTGAGTTCTGCCAACCCTACTTAGTACATTGAGTATAACAAGAAGAGCTGCATTAAATTACATAGACTGCAATCACCACAGTTAATTGTGAAAGAGCAACAGAATGATGAGGCAGGCCTGCTTGAGTTAGCTTAAAAATGGTCTGAGAACTTGTACACACAGATCCTATTGAGCATGGATCTTATCAATCTGACATCTGCATAGCAACATGACACTTACACAGTATAGAAGGTCAGGGCTGATCACTCGAGATAAAAAAAATGGCATTTACAAAATCCTTTAAAAAGTAAATTTCACATTGTTACACACACAGTAAGTTATAAAATGATTTATATCTTCTAAGTAATCCTAATGAGGCAGTTAAGGTGTTAATGAAAGGCATCAATATTAGCTGACATAATCTATGTTGCCCTGAAAAGCAGCTATGGTTTTATGAATAATCTGAATGTGATTATTACAAGACTGCAGTCCTGATTTAAAAAGATTATAGCAACAGTCAATGAATACTGACTGGGACCTTATGTTATTTTGTTGCAGCAAAGTGTTGCTGTGCAGCCTGGCTGAAGCCCATTTGCTCAGATTCTCTGCTATTAAAGACTCTGGGCCCCATAAGCAGTCACTATCATGGGTGGGGCAAAACAGAAGAATTTGTTTTGGTCAGTTGTGCTACCATCCAGTAGCAGCATACACAAAGACAGACACAGCCTGTCAGGAGGGGTACGTCCAAGACAGAGGCACAATGCAAATTCCTAATCCAGCTGTTAGTGCAAATGAGGTTTGCACCTGCTAACAGTCTGGATTGTGCCTGTGACCAGGACACAACATGGCATTGCACCAGGTGCATAGCCAGTGCCACGCTTGTCCTGGTCACAAAGTGTTAATGTAGTTTTAGAACTTTTGCTAATGCTGCCTCTTGCACTTTACTCCAGACCATATTTGAAAACAAGATGTTAAAGTCCAGTGTATTTGTCTGGTGAAACCTTTTAGTTAGATAGATAGATAGATAGATAGATAGATAGATAGATAGATAGATAGATAAATAGATAGACAGACAGACACTGTAGATAGAGATAGATAGAGAGAGAGAGAGAGAGAGAGAGAGAGAGAGCAAGAGAGAGAGATACAAGATCCTTAACCAGAAGTGCCCACCTTCCTAACTGAAAGAACTGACACAAAGCAGCTAAGAGCACCAAGTACAGTAAGGCAAGGCAAGGCACATTTTATTTTTCTAGGCACCCAATCCTGGAGGCTCTGGGCATCACACACATCAAAAATACTATTAATAAAACAATAAAATTACAGCAATAAATTAAGTAGATAGTATGAAAAAGTAAATAAAACCTAAAGTAACAGCTGTAGCTAAAAAGAAGGGGCCAACCCAAGGATAAGATCTAATACAGAGTGTCTGGGATGGCCTGGCTAAACAAGTGGTTCTTTAGGCAGGTTTTGAACACCTCAGCCGAAGGGGCCTCCTATACAGATGGTGGAAGTGAATTCCATAGGATGGGGCTGGTGACACTAAATGATCTGTCGCCAGCAGTTTTCAGCCTCATCCTGGGAATCGTAAGGAGGACCCTACCAGAAGAGCGGAGGAAGCGGACCGAGGTAACGGGGGGTCATAAGGTCAGGAAGTAGCCAGGGTCCAGCCCATGTAGGGTCTTAAAGGTGAGTAAACCCACCTTAATGAGGACCCTCCACCTAACCGGCAGCCAGTGCAGCTCACACAGCACCAGGGTGACATGGCAGTATTTTGACTGTCCAGTCAGCAGCCCGGCAGCTGCATTCTGCACTAGCTGCAGTCTGCAGAGGGTACCACCTGAGATCCTGAGGTACAGTGCATTACAGTAGTCCAGCTCTGACATCACGAAGATGTGTACCAAGGTAGGGAGGTTCAGGGGCGGAACTAGGGGCTTGATCCTGGTGATATTCCTCAGATGGTAAAAGCTGGACTAGACAACGGATAACACCTGAGCCTCAAATGTTAGTCAGCTGTCAAAGGTGACACCAAGATAGTGCACCCTAGAGGAGGTCTTCAATGGTACAGACCCCAGGAGCAAACCTGTCTCTGTGCCAGAGGCCATCCTATCACGCCCTCTGTTCAACTCTACAACCAGCACCTCTGTCTTATTGGGATTCAGTCGTAACCAACTGGAGGCCATCTAGTCACTGATCTCGGCGAGGCATTTTTCAGTACTTCCACCGCATTGGATATCCCCAGTGCAAAGGAAAGATACAGCTGGGTATCATCCACATAGAAATGAAATCCCAAGCTGTACTTCCTAATGAGCTCTCACATGGGCAGCATATACACAGCAAACAACATTGGTATCAAGACCAAACCCTCAGGTATTCCACACAACAGGAGGTTAGGGGAGGACGAGGAATTCCCCCTCACTACCCATTGCCTCCTATTCAAGAGATAGGACTCAAACCAGCAGATGACAGTGCCGGTGAGTCCACAAAATTCCCTCAGGCAGTCGAGCAACACACAATGATCTATTGTGATGAAAGCTGAGGAGAGATCAAGGAGCACGCGAATTGTCCCTTCCCCTCGATCTCTAACCCTGAGGGTTATCATACATCATACACCCAAACTAATGCAGTTTCCATGCTATGCCTCGAACGAAACCCTGACTGGAGAGGTTCATACAGATCAAAGCCCAAGAGGTGCTCCTCAAGCTGAAGCACCACAACGTTCTCAACAACCTTGACTAAAAAGGGGAGGTTGGAGATAGGACAGTAATTCGATTTGATGTCAGGGTCTAAAGATGGTTTTTCAGGAGGGGTCTGACCAGAGCATCCTTCAAGGCATCTGGGAAGGCACCCTCTGAGAGAGAACACTGGACATTCAAGGTGAACACTGGGCCAACGGTGTCAACACATCTCATTAAGAAATGTGTCGGCACCGGGTCCAGTATACAATATGTGTGCTTCAGTTCATGAGCAACCCACAAGACCTCTGCTGCCTCCACCAGTTTAAACTCCACCAACCAGTCGGAGTGCTCTCCAGATGCCTAAGGCAACAGCTGTCGGCCATGTTATGGCACACTGGCAGTACACCCTGCCTGATGGCGGACAACCTGTCTGATAAGAACCGAGCAAACACGTCATGTAAAGCATTTGAAAAGGCTTTTTTCAGCTGTAGACAGGCTGGGTTTAGTAGCCTGTCCACAATCTGAAAGAGCACAGTTGGTCGATTCTCCCCGGCAGCAGTCTCCCTGGTCAGGAACTCTGCCTTCTTATGGGTGATTGCCCTCTGGTATGCACCATAATGGGAGTGCAGGGCCAGTCTGTCCATCTCCAAACTGGACTTCCACCAGCAGCGCTCCAACCACTGACCTATGATCTTCATCACCTTGAGCTCCCCATCAAACCAGGGGGACCTCAAGTGAGAAGATCTGGGTTGTACACGGACTGGTGCAAGAGAGTTGAGCACTGCCATCAGCGCCTTATTATAGGCTGCGACAGCCTCGCCTGTACCCCTATGCATGCACTGCCCACACTAGATAGATCAGCCACCACCAGTAAACCCTCCTGGGTCAAACCCCTCAATGGGTGGTAGCTTACTATCTCTGTGGGGGAAGGGCTCTCGGGGGGGGCACAAATGAGAACTCCACTGTACATTGATCAGACCAAATGACCCGATCAGTTTTGAGGTTACTAACCTCAAGCCCCAGCGAGAAGACCAGGTCCAACATGTGGCCGCCCTGGTGGGTCATGGAAGAAACTACTTGCAACAGGCCCAGAGATTACATCATCTGGAGGAGGTTATAACTTAGCCTAGAAGTTTCATCATCGGCCCAAGCATTGAAATCCTCCAGAATTAAACATCTAGGGGACTCCAGTATTTCACCGATGATGAAATTGGCTATCTCGTGCAGGAATTCTCCTGCCACTCTGGGAGGGTGGTAAATCAGAAGAATCCTGCAGCCTTCACCCGGACCCCTATGAATGGCCACACATTTGAAAGAACCCGGCTTTCTCACTGGGTGCAGGGTGAAGCCAAGTTCAGATCTAAAATAGATGGCCACTCCTCTGCCCCTGCGCTCCACTCTGGGGAAGTGCACTACTGAGTACCCGAGGGGAACGGTGGCCTCTAAAACCAAGCCAGCATCGTCACCCACCCAGGTCTCAGTGATGCATGCCAGATCGACCAAGGAAATCAAATCTGCTATAACTGTGGTCTTGTTCCTGATTGATCTGGCATTGCAAAGCACTGCCTTCAGGGGATTGGTGGTAAGTGTCGCCCTATTGGTTACTAACCCACTCAGTCTGGTGAGAACCCTGAGGACTGGAACCAGACATGTCTGACCTCTCTCTAAGGTCCGCCAACACCCAGGGCACCATCTGCACCTAATAACCTCAATCCTACCCCCATCCACTTGGCATGTGACTCCCTGCCACACCCGATCATTGCAGGGTCTCTTAAGTCTGGGAGGTTGGTAAAGGACCACAGGTTGAGGAGCTGGGATGCCCAGTACACAGTTCTAGCCTGCCCTAGATCCACAGGCCTCCCCAGACACATGTTATACCCCCAGATCACCCCATTATACTTCTAACAAAATACCAATCACACAAGGACAGACTCACATCTAATACAAAGCAAACCCTAACCACTCACATCACCAACCACACAGTTGCCATTTAAAACCCCAAACCAACCCCTCCCAACCTCCCAGTGAAAACAAGAAACAACAGAGAGCAGATAATTCAATTCAAGAGATCAAGACCATCAATCCCATTATAGTAAATTCAAGCAAAGTAATAAGATATTATTGTCAGTGTCAAATACAGTTTTTGTAGCAGAAAACATCCTTCACTGCCCAGAATAAATAAGGATGGAGTGCCCCCTCACCAACCTCCACCCTAGGGCAAATGTTATAGAGAAGATATCAAAAGTTCAAAATGCTGGAGCGAGAGCAATTTGGAAAATTATCCCCTCAGCCACTCTCACCAGCCAGGGGTGTCCAAAAGCCAATTCTGCACCAGAGATGGAAAGTCACCATCCCAATCAGGCCCCAATGCCCTACAATGATAATCCAAGGAGTGTGGTGGGGGGAGACCTCAAGTTAGCAGCACTCTTCAGGGAGCCACTAAGGTGATGCAAAGACCAGTGAAAATTGTCAAGTTCCAGGTTGCTACAACACTGTCACATTCAGCCTTCCACCAGGAAATAACAAGCAGCGGATGCCCTCTACTACTGCGCCTCCTGGAAAGGAATCTGACAAACAAACGGCTCCAACTGGTTCCGATATGTGAATGAACGTGTTCATTCACATATCAGACCTGTGTAGTACAGTATGGTCTGCATGCCCATTGGTCCAGACCGTACTGTATGGTGTCAGTTGGCAGGCGGCCGGGCGGCATTTGGGCGGGGTGCTGCCACCTGCCACTGACTGGGGGTGTTGGGTGGCAGGGAACCTCAGTGAGTGGGTGGGAGGGTACCACTGGACCACCAGGGTTTCTCTTGCTATTTCCGCCTACGATTGGGCAATGAAGAGGCTTCCACTGGACCACCAGGGATGTTAAATATACATATGTCCGTGATTGAGCAATGGGGGGGTTCCACTGGACCACCAGGGAGTTCAAATCTACTACCGCCCACAATTGGGCAATGGGGGGGGTTCCACTGGACCACCAGGGAATTTATATATACATATGCCCATGATCGGGCGATAGAGGGCATTCCACTGGACCACCAGGGTATTTATATATACATATGCCCATGATCGGGTGCTGGAGGGCAGTCCACTGGACCACCAGGGAGTTTCTTTCTATGTATGCCCACGATAGGGCGAACAGGAGCGGGGACTGCCATGGGACTGTAGGGCGTCAGTCCCCGACGGCTGCAGCCTGGCAGGGCGCCAGGCGCAAGTCACCGGGGATCAGTGCACTGCATGCAAATGGGGCCATAATGACATGCAAATGGACCCATTTGTGCCTTGCATGCATAATAGCCTCATTTGCATGTCTACTGCTGAATATCACAGGTGATGCACCTAGCGCAACTGCACTTACGCTGGCATATCCCCCTGCTCCCATTCTGCCACATGCACTGGTGCAGTGCCGCTGCACTGTGCACAGTGTGTGCACCCTCAGTGCCATATTCAATGGTGCTGAGCCATGTCACAGCACCATTGAATATCGCCTGGTCCATGCCCTGGCGCAGCCCAGTTGCGCTGCACCCAGGCTTGCGCCCCTGCCCAGCGCAGTCTGAATATCCGGGCCTACAAGTTTAAACAAGTAACATATGATCAAATAATTGAAAAAGTACAGAATAAAAACCCAGCTCAGATTATAATTATATAATCTAAAAAAAAAACTATCACAGCTATCAATCCCCTGAAAATGCCTGCCTAAATAACCAGGTCTTCAACTGTGATCTGAGGTGTGTGATGCAGCTCAGAAAAGTCACTCACATGCAAACAGATACAGTTACTCGCCAATAATCTTATGAGCAGCAAATCAACGGCAAGGAAAGAGTTCCAAGAAATGTTAAGTGACTCAGTGAGAGCATTACACTTTTTGCATTGGACTACATTGGATCTCTTTTTACCAATTTTTGAATAAAATGGAAGCCTCTGGAACACTTTTTGCTGCACTACCATTAATCAGATTACCAGTGAATAAGTACATTTTTTTCTGGCTAGAACATTATAGCCAATTGTGGGCTGAGTCAATACTACCTGTAAGACAAGTGCCTGAATGGAGGAGCAGATGAGGCACTGTACATTGTAGCAGGAGTAATATACCTGAGACACTATGTGACCAGAGAGCTCTGAGGAATCTTCCAATCCTGCTTCCACAGGAATTCACAAAATGTCAGTAATTCTGCCTAAATCTGTAGAATTCCACTGGAAGCAGAATTTTGCAATTCTGAAAGCAGAATGTTAACCATGGAGTCGTAGACCACAGTTTATCCTGTAAACTGTGGATTCATTTTACTCAAACATTACATAATTATTACATTATCCACAGACTATTGTTTTGTGGTTTATATAGAAAGTCTTTATAGAATTCCACATGTAAACCCCCTGCAAATGGGGGTTCCCAAAAGACTTCCAGGAGCTTGCTTGAATGCTCCAAGCCTGAATGGTGTTTGGCGTTTAAACCATTTATCAGTGAGTGTTTTTAGAGCCTCTGGTACTGTCTCTTTAAGAGCTGTCTGCTTGCAGACATAATTAGTTTGTATGGGGGGACTGTGTGCTTTTCTGTTTGAGTACCACTCGAACTGCTGCCAATTCACTCCATTTTTGCAGTCACTAGGAGTGCAAAGGGAACCTATCTGAAAGATGTAACTGTTTGCCAGAAATCATTTAGAGTAATAATGAAATTACAGTTTGTCTAACCTGCTTTCTTTGCAGTCAGAACTGTGTCTGCCTAGTTCCCCATTCTGGTTTTGAACTGCTGAGCTGGACCAATCAGTGTGGGGTAAGCTAGCTCTAAAATGGTGCCTTGGACGAATCAGAACTTGGACTCATAATCTGAGCCAGCCACAAGAGGATTGTATGGGCAGTGACTCTGGGAGATGTAGTTTAGACTTGGCGCCTTTTGGACCAACAGCAGCAGTCTATTGTGAGTGACAGCCAATCCAGTCAAGAACTGGGAGGAACTCAAAGGAAGTGCCGGTTTTGTCTGTTGGGTTTCAGTTTAGCTAAGGCAGTGAAGGAAAGGAACCCTGTGCTCCTTCAGTGCACAGTTTTAGTCAAAAAACATGTGTAAGGTCCAGAGTTCCGGTCTGCAGCTTGTGTAACTGCTTGTTAGGACTGAATCCGTCCTGTGAAGAGAATCAAAGGATATCTGAAGAGTAGAAACCAGGCTCACCCTGTAGAAGACTGGAGGAATTGCTGAATTGCACTCGGTCTGTCAGGAACTGAATCTGCTGTGTGTTCTCCCGGGTATTGTGCAGTAATTGCGATCGGGATACAGATGCAGCCTGCCTGGTATAGTGCTTTCTTTTTACCATATAAATGTGTGAAGAGGTTTGTGTACCTCAAGTGAATCCTGCTGCCATTAAGTGACTTTTGCCTGTGACTGTTTACCATATAAATGTGTGAGGAGTCTCTTGGAGCTCAAGAGTAGCCCTGCTGACATTGAAGGACCCTATCTTGTTTGGAGGTCGTGAGTACTAATTCAGGGTCGCTTCCTGTTGAATTGCCACATTAAATCCAAATGGAATTACTGTACTGCTGACTGTTTAATTTTCTTTTCTCTGTTGTGAAAGGGCCCTACCAGCTGCCACGGTTTGGACTAGCCACTGGGAGAAAAGGCAGGTACCCAGGGACAGTAACTGGTAGGGATAGGCTAATGCACAGAGCCATAGTAGATGAGTAGAGTGATAAGCTAATTAACCTGATTTCCTGTCCTTGTTATATCCCCCTAAATAAATCAGAGCTGCTTGTTTCAGCAAAGTTATACTGCCTGAGGTAATTGTCTATGTTAAAGTACTGTACTGTGATTGTTGCACTGTATCTTATTTCACAGGAGGTCCCAGTGCGGGAATCAGTCCTGGGGTAAGTGTATACTGTGAAGGTAATTCTGATATATTGTGTGGGCCACTAGTGGAAGAAAGGGTTGCAGTGTCCCAGAGGGCTGTGACCAAGTTAGTTTAACTATTGCAAACCCTGACCTCTGGGTGGAGGCACCCGCCATTGGATCCAGGCCCCTCAACCTGTTAGTGGCAAATCAGGCAGGGGTAGTAGCCCCTGGGATAGCGCCATCTAGGGGTTACACACAGAATTGAAAAATAAATTCTGAACAGCATTTTGGAAGTGAAACTGCCATTCTGCATGAATTCCACTAATGAATTCTGCATTCTGCACAGCTTTAGTGAGCCAGTGCAAATGGTCCCAGCAGTGAACGTTAAAATTGCAAATAGAGTTGACTGAGTGGAGGTGGGTCAGGGGGCTAACAACTGTTTATAACAGTGCAGGTTTCAAGGTAGGACTGAGGCATTCATAAAGTTCTGTCAGGGCTGTGTGATGTATGCTATCCTGCTTGCAGAGGGCATTAAGATAGGATAGGATAGATGTAAGCAGGTCACTGCTTGGAGAGGCTTGTTTCTAGTCTGAAGTGGCAACAAAAAGAGATCTCACAGCTGAGAGGTGACATGAGCAGGGTGGGGAGTCTTGTGCCCAGGACACAGGAATGAAAGCACACCTGGTGTGCTACCAAGACTGTATGACACACACCGTCCTGCCTATGGAGATCAGGGTAATACATCTGTGGCAACTGCGGAGTGGTTGAAGCACTAAAGTGATGCATTGCCAGGTTTGAGTGACAGGTTGAAGTGCTGCTGGGGTGCAGGGAGGTAAATAGTCAGCTGTTGTGGAATGGGAGAGGAAGTAAGGAACTTTGGACTTGGGCAGGGACAGGTAGGGTAGAGGGAAGGGTGGCAAGAACTGAGATTTTGAATGATAGAAATGGAGATGGATCTTAGTGGAGAAGGGAGGTAGCAGGCATGATCATAAGGAAGCATCATCATAGTGCACACCGAAAACAGGAATTAAAATCTGGGTGGTCAGACTGAAGGGGGTCAACAGGTGAGCAGGGCTGGTGGGGGCAGTCCCGGTACAGGGACCTGCCAATGAAGAGGAAGCATAAGGCTGGGTGGAGGGGATGGAAGGTAATATTCATTTGGGATTCATAGTTAGGGCAGTGGCTGAGGTGGGGGGCATTAGTAACCCCTGCCATTACAGGGAGTTACAAAGGTGCCTTTAAAACACTGCAGAGTGCACACCCAGGCGCACGGCACGCACTTATGATTTTCGCCCCTATCAGGCACGAGGGGTGGGGATGAGGGTCTGCCCCGTCTTCCAGTCAGGTTTACTGCTGAAACTATTTTAAGCCTGTGGGGTGATGTTAGATTAGTTACTAGAGGTAGATAATAGTTAGGAATGTTTAGTATTGCCTGTTGCAACGTGTTGTAGGGGTGCCAAATAGTCCTGGATGGGTACTGCTGAAAGGTCCATTCTAGGAAAGTTTTGAAGCTGGAAAGTAGTAGGGGAGTCCCTAGGTGGAAGAAGGGTGGGGCGTCGGCCTGGTGGGCCTACTGCCAGTGTGCTTTACCAGGTCAAGTGGCCATGCCCTTTAGTGGGTTTCTGAGTTAGGTTCTACAGGTGGATGAACATCCACCTAGGGACATTGGATTGCTTTTTGCAGTCAGACTGGTGGAGCAATGGTGGTGCTGGTTCCTGGGAGAGTGCACATCATCCCAGAAATTACAGCCACCTGGATAGCCAGTGAGGGGCTTTCCCAGGAGGAAAAGCATCTCTGTGGGGGGAAAGTGTAAACCCCTGCCATTGCAGGGAGTTACTAAAGGTGCCGTTAAGACACCGTGAACGTGTGCACGCCTGCTGGGTTTGTGCACACACACTTGGGATTTTCGCGCCTATCAGGCACTAGGGTTGGGGGTGAGGGTCTGCCCTGTCTTCCAGTCAGGTCTACTGCTGAAACTATTTTAAGCCTGAAAAGATTACACATTGATGAATCAGGATGGTAACTTGTGTTAGCTGGCTTGCCTACCCAGAGTGTGGATCAAATGAGTGATATCCAAGCAACACAGCTGGGGGAGGAGCAGACATATTGTCCATGTTAGCACAAATAACAGAGGCAGCACTAGTCAGGAGGACATGACGTCAGTCATGGATCTAATAATTTTCCTGAATGGAATAGTATCCAGGGGGATCATTTATAAGATATTTCTGGTCCTGATGACTAGTGAGACATGGTAGCAGCATCATGCAGGCTAACTCTCAGATATGGGTCTGGTACAACAGTGAGGATTTTCTTTTTCTAGCCAATTGGAGAACTTTCTAGGGCAAGGGATGTCTGTATGCCGACGATGGGCTGCACCTGTGCCAGGAGGGAGTCAGTGTACAGGCCATGACAATGGACAGGGATATCAGAGGGATTTAAACCAGAGGATAAATGAAAGGGGCTTATGCAGGCATCAAGGGCAGGAGGCAGATGCAGGGAATTACTGACAGCAGAGAAAGGGAGCACCTGGAGAAGGAATCCCGGGACGGTAAGGAAGCATAGAGAGGAAACAATTCTCACATGCATGCAAGACAGTATGAGAACCATACCCAGCAAAATGGGTGAGCTCAGAGGCCCAGTGCACTTCAAAGGCCAGGACATAGTGACACTCATAGAGACTTAGTGAGGGAAAGAAAATGACTGGAACACTAGGATGCAGACTATTCTCAAGAGATAAGCCTGATGGGAAAGGTGGTGGGATGACTCCCTTTATAAGAGAGGGAGTCACTGTAGAAGACAAGGAGGACATCTTGGGAGCAAATGGAGCCACAGAGACCACCAGAGTTAAACAAGGGGAAAGGGCAAAACAGTCACCATGGTGGTGTCATACAGGCCCACAAACAGCTCAGTGGAGCAGAATGCTTAGCTTTGGGGTGCTAATGTCTGTTCTGTGTGGTAAATCAATTTGCAATTTTGCATTAGCATGTATTTCTGGATTTTTCTGTGCTTTGTTTTCTTGTTTTTCAAGATGTCCAGCTTGTCAGGGAAATTATGAGAGAAGCCAAATCAGACAGAGTGTGATCCTGATGGATTCAATCTCGTGAGCATCAACTGGCATCATGAGAGAGATAATGGCAGGGCTAAGATCAAATTTCTGCCAGCTATAACGGCCTGCTTCTGTCATCTCCAGTTTTAATGTCGAGGAACCAATGGAAGAAAAAGACCACAGCTGAGTAACTTTCTCCCCAGTGACATGGAAGACTAGCCAGAGCTCAGTTACCAGGACCCAGAATTTCAGAAAGGATAACTCTGCCAAGATGAATAATCTGGTGGGTCTGAACAGTTGTGTGAGGCAGGTAACAAAGAGCACAAGCAGGGAAATTTAAGAAGGTGCCCACAGGAGCCAGAGGTGTCTTCTTTTCTGTAAGCAGTAAGAAAAATGGGGCCAAGAAGTGCCCAACTTTATCCTTGACGCTGGTGACCCAGGTTCATGAATGAGCCAGAGATGACAAGGGTTGACTGGGGGGTGGAAAGGATCAAGCATCTCAAAGGACACCCTCCTCCTCTGGGGAGCAAGGGTGGCACTCTCCACTGGACAGAACCAGAACTCAAATAAAAGACTACAGGAGTGGAGCAAAGCTTCGGAGATTTTGTATTCTCTATACTTCGATTTTTTGGGGGGGATATCAGGGTTGTATCTTATATTATTTTTATTGTTATGTGAATACTTTTAAAGATTAATTCTAACTGAATTTACTCTATTGGGACTGCAACAAGTAAAAAGTGTCTGCTTTGGCCTCTAGCAGGAGGGCCCGTGGTAGAACCCTATCATTCTTTATAGTTTGTTGTGGTTGTGTAGCCATTCTAAAAACCAAAGAAAGGAATTAAAGAGCAATTAAATAGAAAGTGCTGCTCAGTTCTATTAAAATTATAAAATTTGTATAAATCCTTTGTTAAGTATGCAGAAATGGTCCGGCCTGGTGGTACTAAGGGTTGCAGTGCTGGACGCCACACCATGCGTCATGCCGGTGACCTGGGTTCAGGACCAGACTCGGGCCATTGGGGGTTGGCAGGGGAGAAGAGGATTGAGCATCTGGAGGACTGCTCTCCTCTTTTGGGGTGGGATCCAGGGGGTTTCCGGCCTAGCAGTGGCTCCCGGTGGAGACTGGGGGCACTGCATTAGGACAGTGATGCAAGAAGGGGGAGGCGACAGCGGACATATGTGGGAGGGGCCGGCCATTCCCTCGCCATGCTAATGTCACTGCACGTCTATCGCCTAGGGGGTAACCATCACACTGGAAAACCCCTGGACTCCATGAGGAAGGCGGAAGTCCCCAGGGAGCGTCGCACACACCCACCGCCAGTCCTCATCCAGTCGACTCTCCTGGGTCCTCCCCTCATTCCCAGGCTTGGAGGGGAGGATCTGTCCCCATTTCCTCACTGGGTGAGGATTCAGGCAGGGTGGTTGTGGCGGCTTAAGAGGGTCTCGCCTGATTGGGCCCATGAAGCCCGGTGATAAAAAGAATCTACAAAAAAAAAATACGCAGAAATAGATCTGCTGGTTATTATGTGATGTTATATAGTTAGTTCATTTTATTTTTAGTATTTTATGTATACAAGCAATTTCTATTTACATTTAAGTGTTCTTTTGAATCTGCCATATTTAAATATTTTTTTTTTACTTATGTGTAATAAATTACTTGTTTCTTAAGGAAGATTGAGGTCATCTTATGGGGTATGTCCCTGTTTCTATAACAGTCAGTGAGTAGAGTGGTGTTCATTTTCAGGCAGTCCAGCAGCACGATAGTTGTTACTTTTGAGGAAAGAGAGCAGAGAGAGGCAAAACTTTGGTTAATTAGAAAGAGTACTCAGTGTGTTGGCATTGTCATGTAGAGACTCTAGCTATTTGACTTGGTGTTGGGCCACTGAAACAGGATAACGGATAAATGAACTGGTAAGAGAAAACCAGGAGCACTGGCTAAGATGTTAAATAGTTTTCTTTGATGTTCACCAAGAGACACGGTGGGTAAAGAGGATGCTCATGGAGAAGACCTACAGCATCAGTAGTAGTCAAGATGCCATCCATGGACATTACACCTACTGTGGTAACTGACTACCTGGTAAAGAACAAGCCAGGTAAGTCCAGTTGGGCAGATGGGATACACCCTAGGATCTTCTGCACCTGAGGCATATGTTCATGGAACTACTACCATTATTAGGAACAAACAAGTCTGCCCCTCTGTTTGGCATGCTAGTTTAAAAGACAAACTGCTAGCATCATAAAAAACAGCACCGCTCCCAAAAAAACAACACACCAGATCCAAGACATTGGTGGAGATACTGGACAGGACAAGAAAAAATACTGGAGTTTTTTCCCTTGTCCTGTCCACTGTCTCCATGAGGGCTAACACTCTAGCACCATGGTGAGTACACATATATATTTTGCAGTATATAGTTGACTGTATAGTCATTCTCTACTGGTGGTTTTTACTATTTTTTGAGGATGGAGCAGTACTCTTTTGTATGATGCTAACTAATACCAACACCCTGTCCTGTCGTATTGCTTACATCACCCCTAGCAAATTGACTAGTCTGAGAGCCCAACGCACTTAAAGGGGCAGATTCATATACATTGGCCACCATAGTTTGAAAGCCCAATAGAGGCTTTCAAATGAGGTGTTAATCTCATCTGTACCTGTAAGCACCCCAGAGATAACCAAGGCTGTTCAACATTAATACTATTTGGCAGAAATTTTTATTACATTTTGATGTCATGGATGAACAAACTGTGCCTAACTTCTTTACATTAAGTCAAGCACAGTTTGTTCCTTGATGGCATCATCATTTTCTAAAAATGGTTGTAGTGAATTATTAATATTGAGCAGACTCAGTCATCTACATCTTAGGAGTACTTTCAGCTACAAGTGAGTCCAGTACTTCATTAGAAAGAGCTTTTTTCATATACTGTAGGGTTTTTCCTCCTTGTGGCAGGACAGGCACTGCATCAGCCCCTGTTCCCATCCACTGTAGCAATCCCCAACCACCTCAGAGATCATGGCTATTTCTCCAGTGGGTTATCCCCCCCACCCCACTGTGGGGGTTTGGAGTGGAGGGCTATCCTCCCCCTCTGTGTCACTTATCCAGAAGTGCCCCAGACCCACAGCGGCAAAGTAAGCTTGCAGCCAGATGGACAGGGCTTCATGAAGCACGTCCTCCATTTTTCCCCCTTTTTCTCCCTTTGCCAGCCATGAGCATGTGTTGAGCATATTGTGCAAGCTCCGCCTCTGTGAAGACAACCCTGTGCTCTGAATGTGGGGCCTCCCTCCAGATGTGACCCACCCACACCTCCCACTGGATTCCTCCAGGTGGCAGTTGAGCAGCAGGCCACAGTACCCCCACCCTGAGGAAGGAGAGCTGTCCTTCAGATGCTTGATCCTCCTTCCCCTGGATGAGCCCGGTGACCTGAGCCCATTCCCAAACCAGGTTCGCTAGCACAGCTGGAGGAAAGATGCAATTCGGCGCCTCAGCCCTGCACACCATTGGGCTGGCCTATCTGAAATAGCCACTGTATATGAGTGTTTCCCTTTAAAGGCAATCTCAGTAACCTGGTGGGGAAAGAAAATGACTGGGCAACCAAGAAGGAGAAATTACGACTATTCTAAAGGAAGAGGTCTGACAGGAAAATTAGCAGTTTGCTCTGTTTCTAATGGGAAGATTTCTGAGAAATCAAGGGGAAAATCAATGTGGCAAGCAGTTCCAGTGAGTCCATCTGGTCCGGCTCAGAGAACAAAGCAGGGAGGGACAAAAAGAAAAAAAAATCACCCAGAATGGAACAATAGGACAGCAAACAGCTCAGCACAGCTCAGTGGATTCAATGGTGATAAGTGATTTGTGAAAGTTAAATCGCACAGTTAGGATTTTAGAGGCATGCCTACTATGCCTCTATGAATTTTTGAGCAAATTTTGCCAAGCAGTAATCTGCTATATTTCAAGTGCAAAGTTTAAACTACTAAACCAAATTTCTCGAGCTTTGTTAGATTCCGGGACCCATTTTTTATTGGGTAGTATGCCAAATTTTAGCTGTATCCGTGCAGTAGTAGCAGAGCTACAACCTAGGGCTGTACAAATACCTTTCCCTGAATATTTGGCCAAATATTCAGTATTTGGCAGCCACACATTTGGGTATTGAGTATTCAGGTGTTCATTATTCAAATAGTTAAAAAATAAAAATAAAACGACCTTTCCCGCACCCTGGCTTATGTCCCATGTCCAGCCCTCCTTCCCTGCCTAAACCCAGTAGATAAGGAACCAACATTCCCCCACCCCTTGTTAGACCCAAAATTGCCCTCTCCTCCTCTCCAGTACCCACAATGTTTTATATTATAATTTCTAATCCCACAATGTATGACCAGAACTACCCGCCCGCCTCCCCAGCTGATTGCTGTTTTCATGACAGAGGGTGTTTGCACTAAAAGAATGTCTCTAATATCCTCTTACCCTCACCCTAGCAACACCCTGCTCCCACACTCTTTTGAAGCTTGTAGGTGATTGTCATAACTCGCTGTCCTCTATGGCCAGCTGCCTTCGATTGAATGAAAACGCTCACACGCTTGTTCAGTCTGACACTAAAACCAGCTGAAAAACAGGTTTTACTATTAGAATGAGAAAGCACACAAGCAATTTCATTCATTCTAAATGTGTCCAGCTGTGGAGGAGGACAGGTTGTGCCTCCTGCATTCAGCCTTTAAAACTGGGTGCTGGAGGAGTGGAGGGTGGGAACAGGGTTCTCCTAATATCTGTATTGCCTGAATATGAATAGTCCTTCATTCCGAAGGCTCTCAGTTATTCAGACCTACTATTAACGGTATTCTTGAAATACTTTTCAGCCCTTCTACAGCCGTGCTACAAACATCCACATTTTGTGAAAATGTTCATGAAACTTCACTAACAAATAATTTGTGAAATGATAAATCCCTTAACTTAAAATTTACTTAAGCAAATCTCTCCACATTCAGCAGTTTCACAGACCCCTCCAAGAAGGTCATCATGCAAATTTTAGGTGTATAGCTCCAAAGGTGGCTGACTCGGACAAGTTGTAAGCAGAGAAACATTTTCTGACAACTTTGTAAAAAAAAAAAAATCTACATTGGCAGAATTTGAGCACCAATAGGTTCAAAACTTCAGATGACAATGTATGCTTAAGTATTTGAAAAAAAAAGTGCCATCAAGTGACACCAAGCATTTCGACTAGTTGCGACTGAAGTCACTGTGGAAGTGATGCTGGGCACCCCTGTAGCAGGAGTGTTGAAGGGGCATTGTAGAAACATGATGCTAGTACAGGTAATGTGATTTGCCTGCCTGCCCTGTAGTGCAAGTTAAATGAATGTTATCAATAGCATAGCCAAGATGGACTGCAGTTCAGGCCAAGAGGGAGTATGCATGGTCATGTAAATGAAAAGGCAGTCAAGGGGATTTAAAATACAGGCTAGAGGAAGCAGCAAGTGCAGGAGTCATCAGTGGCAGGAGTTCAATGCATTTAGGTTATTCCTGTAATAGTAGCAGAACTCCAAACATATGCATTTTGTTAAAATCTTTACAAAAGTTCACTAATAATGAATTTGTGAAATTATGAAACCCTTAAACTTAAAATTTACTTAACAAAAATCTGTGCTTATTCAGCAGTTTCAAAGACTCCATGCCGTTTTTCTGGCATTTA
The DNA here is from genome assembly GCA_016271365.2 of Neoceratodus forsteri. Taxonomy (NCBI): domain Eukaryota; kingdom Metazoa; phylum Chordata; order Ceratodontiformes; family Ceratodontidae; genus Neoceratodus; species Neoceratodus forsteri. The sequence goes on along the minus strand of CM028135.1, from coordinate 327,522,652 downwards.
ATTCTAAAGGTGGCAGAGTTGTAAATTAAGAGATATTTGCAGAAAAGCCACAAAGAAAACAAATAAATAAATAAATAATAATAAATATATATATATATGAGTTTTTTTTCCCATGAATATATATATATATGTATATTAGAGGCAAAAAACTCCATTTAATGCATTAGTTAGGGTTGTTCCACAGCAACAAAAGTGAGGAAATTCACTGTTAGGGTTGAAAACCCTAAGTCCGAATTCACCCCCAGCACCACACACACACACACACACACACACACACACACACACACACATGCAAGTATGGGGGAGGACCAAGTCAACACAACCAATGACAGACATCCAGCAGCAGGTGACAGAAATTACAAACAATTGTCTAAATGTACTACGAGACATCCCCACCCACCTGACCAGGTAATGCATGCTCAGTGGAGATCAACAGCAAAACTGAGGCCATGTACACCAAACGTACACATCCCTGATTGCAGCTGCACACAATGTACCACACTTAGTAGTTACATGGCCTTACTTACCGATGCCCCACACCACACCACAACTGGTACTGTGCTGTTAGTTAATATAAATGCTGAAGGTGCATGATGACAGTTGTAGAAGGTTTAACACTAGTGAGTATACATTAATTAAGAAAGTACATAAATTAACTACAAGACACTAGCATGCTCAAGATAAAAGTAGTGTTACATTTAGTATGTGATTTACATAGTAGTACATTTACTGCAACGGTTTACTCAAGATAGAAGGCTGATGTAAACGTATGGAAAAGCATTGCCTGTTCAATGCTGTGAAATTCGTACTGCCAGTATCAGATGCATTCTTACTGATGAAGGTGTACTGCTGATGTACATACATAGACCTTCAGTGTGTTTCAATATTAAAGATGCAGTAAGTATTCTTTGTAAGAAACAATGTAATTGCATGGATCAGGCCAAGCAACTTCTAAATATCATAGCACTACTGAGCCAACAATGACGTACCTGAATTGGAGATGTATATAGGATAGATTTTCCTGTAGGCACTTACTGAGTATGTTGTACCTGATAAAGACAATCTCATTGCATCTGTGATGAATAACTTATTCAAATAGTAATACATTTACTATTGTTGCAATCTGGTAATGTTCCATCATACAGTGCTCCTTCTTAAATTATGATTTTTCATTACTTATTCTGTAATAACTTAGAAGCTTTCAAGACATGACTTCTACCAAAACAATAATAGCACTGTCAGCTTCCTTTTCAAATACTCCATGCCATTAAGGAGAAAACATGTTTGCGGTAGTAATTGCCCAAAAGTAGCAGTTTGACAGTTGCATACTAGTCTGGTGGTTAAAGCAAAGGTCTGTGATATAGGAGATCAAGGGCTTACATTCCACCACAGCCAGAGGCTCACTGAAAAGCTAATATTCTTCAGGTGAAGCTACCTCTGGCTGGAAGCTGCAATACTGAACTTAGGATTTGCAAGAAAGCGAGTTGTGCTCACAATAGAGGGAGGTGAACCTTACAATTTACGATTGTCTTTGGTTTGTATCAGATATTCTTCAGGTGGAGGCTACTTCTAACTGAAAGGTGAAATAAGGAACTTAGAATTATCAGGAAAGACAGTCTTTCAAGCAACAGAGGGAGGTGGACCTTGCTTTACTTTTGTTACAATTGTTAAGATTTTCAGTGCAGGAAGAGTTTAAACCCTGAGGGACTGAATACTGTTTACTGTGTCTGTCCTTGTGCACAGCTGACTTGATTGGAATTATTGATTGACTGTTTGCATTGCAATATTTGTAATACTGTGAGTTATTCACTGGGCTAAGAATTTGTCATAAGTCCTGAAGTAAGTACAGGTTACAGGCTATGTATTTGGCCTAGACAGTGCCCCAGGGGGTGGAAACTGTTTTTTGTGTTTATCTGTGTGTGCCTTAAAAGGCCAGGCCAGACTGTGTCAGGAAGTGCTTACATCACAGCTACTTATCAGCCAATAGCTTTGGAAGAGCCTTACAGACCTGATAACAACAGTATTATAAGCAAGTGGTTTAGAACAAACTCATCAGAAAAGCTAATATTCTTCAGGTGACGCTACCTCTGGCTGGAAGCTGCAATACTGAACTTAGGATTTGCAAGAAAGCGAGTTGTGCTCACAATAGAGGGAGGTGAATCTTACAATTTACAATTGTCTTTGGTTTGTAGCAGATATTCTTCAGGTGGAGGCTACTTCTAACTGAAAGGTGAAATAAGGAACTTAGAATTATCAGGAAAGACAGTCTTTCAAGCAACAGAGGGAGGTGGACCTTGCTTTACTTTTGTTACAATTGTTAAGATTTTCAGTGCAGGAAGAGTTTAAACGCTGAGGGACTGAATACTGTTTACTGTGTCTGTCCTTGTACATGAGCTGACTTATTTTGGGGCTGACTGCTTTCGGAGCACAAGTCACGAGTTGTGCTCACAACAGAGGGAGGTGAACCTTACAATTTACAGTTGTCTTTGGTTTGAAGCAGATTCCTTAGGAAAGTTAAGATTCTTCAGGTGGAGGATACTTCTAACTGAAGGGTGAAATAAGGAACATAGAATTATCAGAAAAGGCAGTCTTTCAATCAACAGAGGGAGGTGGAGCTTGCTTTACTTTTGTTACAATTGTTAAGATTTTCAGTGCAGGAAGAGTTTAAACCCACAGCGACTCAATACTGTTTACTGTGTCTGTCCTTGTGCACAGCTGACGTGTTTTGGGGCTGACTGCTTTCAGAGTACAAGTCACCAGGCTGTTTTGGGGCTGGGGAGGTTAACCTGTGTCTGACTTCAATGTTTGGATCTTTCTCTGTTTGATTAGCAGGGTATTTTCCTCTGTCAAATTGTCGTGTAGGGCATCTTGCTGACAGGAAGGCACTCATCGCAGTGGTAGATCAGAGCTTTTAGCTGCTTGTTTCATGAGGGCATAGTTTAGGCCAAAACCCTGACCACCCCTCACCCCACCCACCCCAGGACATAGTTCCTTTATACCTGGGGTTCTGACATCATTTCCTCAAGAGTACAAGGTGCACATCACTGTCATATCCTATCTAGCACACTGCACTGACAATATAAGCATACACATTGTATAATATATATTTCTATATAACAAACCAATCACACACACACACAAAAAAAGGTGGACAAACATGTGAGGAATAGTGCAATGTAATGGCTGTGGGGCAGCAGTCGTTTGGGAGTCTTTCTGGAGGCTGAGATGCTGCCCTATTTGCAGACAACTCTGCCCTGAGGGAGGAAGTTGCTTGTCTTCAGGCCACACTGGACAGTAGTAAGGGAACCTTCCCCCAGGCCACACTGGACAGTAGTAAGGGAACCTCCCCCATCCAGGGAGCACCAGAGTCACCACCACTACCTCAGAGGTTGCGAAGAAAGCACAGCAGTTGGACCACAGTGGGCTCAATGAGGGTGAGGATGGTGGAACAGAGGCACACCCAGTCAGTTGTTCCACTCCACAATCCATACACCATTCTAGGGGAGCATAGTTCCCCTATGGATGCACCCACAGAGGAGACTAAGGAGGTTGAGGACAACTGTCACAAGGGAGGCCCACAGGAAGGAGGCAGAGGACACCACAGGGAAAGGAAGCAGCTCCTGGTGGGGGACTCAATTATTAGGGGGATAGAACTGGGGGGAGCAGGGGAAAACTGAAGTAAGGTGCCTGCCTGGTGCCATGGCTTGGAGGGACAGGAAGCACATCCTCAGGATCATGAGAACAGCTGCATGGGAGTCTGAGCTGGATGCCGTTGTCAACCTAGGGACAAATGACTTGGCTCATCATGAGATTAGAGCAGTGCAGGAGGACTTTGTTGAGTTGGGGAGGGGCCTAAGACAAGTAGCACGCACATTATCCTTCTCAGAGGTGCTGCCTGTCAATGGCATGGGTGAGGCAAGGGTACTTTGCACCATGCAGTTTAACGAATGGTTGAAAGAATGATGTGGAGCACAGGGGTTTGGCTTCATTGGGGACTGGGGTTCCACCTGGAGGGACACCAGCCTATACTGGCAGGATGGTCTGCATCTGTCCAGGAAGGGAACAAGTCTTTTGAGCAATCGGTTTAAATGCTTCATTGGCAAGCTTTTAAACTAGTCAAAGGGGGAGGCACTGATAAGCAACAAGAAAGTCCCAGCCTCTCCCTACTAAACAGGGTACTAAATGAGAAAAAGGCCGAGGTAGAAAGGTCAATGGGGGATGCTGCCACAGAAGGTAAAGCCATCAAAAAATGGAGAGCAATGAGTACCAATGCCCATAGTCTGGGTAACAAGCTTCCTGAATTAGTGGCCTTGATGGAGGAACATCTGATATCATGGCAGTCACAGAAACATGGTACACACAAAACCATGACTGGGACATAAACATACCAGGATACACTATCTACAGGAGGGACAGGGAGGAGGGTAAAGAGGAACAGGAGTAGCTTTTACATAAGGGAAGGAATCAAAGCAACAGAACAAAAGGGTAAACAGGGAGGAGAAGAAGCACTGTGGGTCAATTTGGAGACAGGCAATGGCACCACAATCCACACAGGGGTTGTATGCAGACCTCCCTCTCAGGGGCAGGAAATGGACAAGGAAATTATAGAAAGTATACTTAGAATGGCAGAAAAAGGGGAGATATTGCTGATGGGTGATCTGAATATGCCAGATGTTAACTAGAGTGCAGTTGCAGCAGCCACTTCTAAGAGTGGGGTTATTCTAGATGCCCTACAGGGGGCATACCTTAGACAACTAGTATTGGAACCCACTCAAGAGGGAGCAATCTTAGACCTGGTTCTCTCAAATGGAGATGGGAGAGGATCACAGATGTGAAGTGGGTAGCCATCTGGGAACTAGCGACCATCGAACAGTATGGTTCACAATAAACACAGCAATAGAGTCAAGCCACACAAAGGCAAAAGTACTGGACTTTAGGAGGGCTGACTTTGCTAAAATGGGTGAGTGCCTAAGGAATGCACTAGCAAATGGGCAGGAAGGAGGGTGGAAGAACAATGGAAATAATAAAAACTGCCATCACAGAGGTAACAAGCCTTTGTGTGAAGCAAATAAACAAAACAAAATGATGTAAGAAACCACTATGGTTCTTAAAGGAAGTGGCAGTGAAGGTTCAAGAGAAAAAGAAAACATTCAGAAAGTTCAAGGAATCACAGAAGGAGCAGGACAGACAATTGTATCAGTTAAAGCAAAAAGAAGCTGGGAAAGCAGTCAGAACAGCAAAGGCCCAAACCAAGGAAAAGATAGCCAACTCAGTTTGGAAGGGGGATAAAACCTTTTATAGGTACATCAGGGAGCGAAGGAAGACCAAGGGAGGGATAGTGAGGCTTAATAAAGGGAGGGGGTGGGCAGAGGGTGACTGTGAAAAGGCAGAGATACTAAACAAATATTTTTGCTCAGTATTTACAAATGAAGTGGGGGAGGTACCTAACACAAACAATAGAAACACTCTGGATACAGAAGTTGATACCAGCTCATTTACAGAAGAAAGGGTTCTGAAAGAACTCTTAAAACTGAAGGTGGACAAAGCAATGGGGCCTGATGGGATTCATCCCAGAATTCTAAAAGAACTAAGGGTAGATCTAGTGACCCCACTGACTACCCTCTTTAACAAATCATGGGAGGATGGGGTGGTACCTGAGGACTGGAGGAGGGCAGATGTGATTCCCCTTCACAAAAGTGGGAGCAGGGCAGAAACAGGAAACTACAGACCTATTAGTTTAACCTCAGTGAAAGGGAAAATGATGGAATCACTTCTGAAGGAAAGAATTGTTGAGTATCTAGAGGTCAGAGGGGCATAGGACCCAAGGCAGCATGGATTCACAGTGGGAAGGTCATGCCAGATGAGTCTAGTAGATTTCTTTGACTGGGTGACCAAAGTAGTAGATCAGGGAGGGGCTGTGGACATGGTCTACCTAGACTTTAGCAAGGCATTTGACATAGTCCCACACAAAAGATTAATATACAAGTTAGCCAGCCTGGGAGTGGGTCCCAAGATGATAGCCTGGGTAAAGAATTGGCTGGAGAATTGGACACAGAGAATAATAGTAAATGGAGTCCACTTTGAAAAAAGGGGGGTTACTAGTGGGGTACTGCAGGGTTCACTATTAGGACCGGTCCTCTTCAATGTCTTTATAAGCGACATTGCAGAGGGACTGGAAGGAAAAGTATGTCTCTTTGCAGATGACACAAAGATCTGCAACAGAGTTGATGCACAAGGTGGGGTGGAAAGGATGAGAAGGGACTTGGAAAGGTTAGAGGAATGGTCAAATGTATGGCAGCATAGATTCAATGCTAAGAAGTGCAAGGTAATGCACCTGGGAAACAAAAATCCAGGGGAAGAGTACACAATGGGGGGTGAGATACTAACAACAACAAAAATGGAAAGGGACCTGGGGGTAGTCATATCAGATGACCTAAAGGTAGGCAAGCAATGTGAGAGGGCAGTAAGGAGGGCTGGGGGGATACTGGGATGCATAGGGAGAGGCATCACCAGTAGAAAATAGGAAGTTGTTATCCCTCTGTACAGACAGCTAGTGAGACCCCATCTGGAGTACTGTGTGCAGTTCTGGAGACCCAATCTCCGCAAAGACATAGACAGGATGGAAGCTGTCCAGAGGAGGGCAACTAAAATGGTGCAGGGTCTACACCGGAAGACATATCAAGGGAGACTTAAGGAGCTTAATATGTATAGCCTCAAGGAAAGGAGGAAGGGGGGACATGATAGAAACTTTCAAGTACCTCAAGGGAGTCAACAAAGTCCAAGAGGGTAGCATCTTTCAAAAAAAGAGGTGTGCAAGAACAAGGGGGCATAATTTGAAGATGGGGGGGTGGCTCAGAGGTAATGTAAGGAAGTATTTTTTCACAGAGAGGGTTGCGGATGCATGGAACAGCCTTCCGGAGGAGGTTGTGGAGTCAAAAACAGTGGTGGAATTCAAGCAAGCATGGGACAGTCATAAGGCAGTTATAGAGGGTGGGGCTAGGAAGAAGTAGGCTGCTGGTTAACTAGGATCTGCAGCTTATCCATCAGGTAGGGAAATGGGCAGACTGGATGGGCCAAGCAGTCCTTATCTGCCGTTAAATTCTATGTTTCTATGAGTGACCTTAAATAAGTCACTTGGCCTTTCTCAGCTTCAGTCATTATAGCTGTAAAGTTGAGTGAAAACTGCACCACTGTAAAGCTTTTTTAACATACTGTATATTGACAGGACTCCCTGTGGGTAGAGACTTCCTGTTCCAGCTTATACAGAGACAAATTGCATGACCTCTACAAGGTCTAGAAGGTTTGGAGTCATAACTGAGTGATTGATATTACTACATATTTGACTTAAAAAGCCTAACAGGTTCAATATATTATTATACTGTAAATCATGAAATTATATGAGGCAATTTGCAGTGTGTGAAATATCAGTGTACACCTACCTGAGAATGTGGCTAGTGCTTTTTATATTTTTTTAAGATCTGCCAAAGGCCTTTGACTTGGTGAACCATGGTAGCCTGTTCTCAAAGCTCGGGGGTATTGTTTTTCTGACTCAACATTAGTTTGGTTTACTAGTTATCTTTCCAATAGATTTGAAAGTGTTAGGACTGATGGTATCTCTTCCCCACCATTAGAAGTTGGGATTGAAGCTCCACAGAGTTCCATCCTTAGGTCAATGTTTGATTGGTACTTTTCTAATGATTTACCAACTGTAGTAATGTCAACAAAAATATTACTATACACTGCCATCTCCCTCTTTAGCTTGCTTTTTCAATGTGGCCAGGAATATACAACAGGATTTTGAAAAGGTTGAAAAATAGTTATTTAATTTTTTTTAATAAATTCATTCCAAGACCAAGTATTTGAAATTTAGATTGAAACAAAGGTTGTTGCAGAATCAATCTAATTGTCAAATAAGTGGAATTGATGGTTCAGTCATGGAGACTGTTGGGAATTTTAAATGGGGTTTTTGGTTAGAACAAACATTTTCCTATAATACAGTATTTCATGTTTAAAAATGTCCATAAAAGACTGAGCTTTTTTACAGGGTCAAAGGTTGCTTGTCTAAATTTTCCAAAAAGACCCGTGCCCAGTTCCTTTGTCAGTTTTAGATTATGGTTTGTCCCTGTAGTCATCGGCATTAGACTCTTCTCTAAGAAGGGTTCATGCACTGTACTACGGAGTGTAATGCTATGCAGCTGGAGAAGTGAGAAATATAAACCATTTTAATACATGGATTTTGTAATTAATAAGGCACTAAAGCATGCAAAAAATTAGCGGTAATATTATCGCTTCCATAGCGATAATACCACACTTCTCGGGTGACAATAGTATAGTTCAGATATGGTAATAACCATTGTTCCGTACCGGAATTATACTATTATCAGCAAACCTCAACAGCGCAAGTGCTAGTCTCACTCCTGATGTCTTCCAAAGCGTGCCTTCCAGTTGGCTGTTTTTCCTGAGTTGGAGGGCAGAACAACTTTTGAAACATAGCAGCTGTCTCTCTCTCTCTCTCTCTCTCTCGCTTAGCGAGAGAAATACAGTCTCCTCGGTGGGATCCTCGGTCAGTGCTGGGAGCAGCATTTTTTATTTTATTTAGCATAATGTTAGTTATCTGGTTGATCCTGTCTTCAGTCATCTCTCTGCAAAATAAATTTCTCCACTAATGGTAAGCCTCACAGCGAACGACTCAAAAGTGCAGTGCTCCTCCCTCCCGCAAGCAGTCTGCAGAGTACACATCAGGCGCCCATAACGAGTGAAGCAGTTGGGTGCCGGGGCACCCGTTTTCAATTCAATAACATTTTAAAATCACATTTGATCCATATATTTAAAAAAATAACAGATAACTTAGTGACCATTACCAGAGAGTAATGCCATCTCGAGGTTCTGGAAACTTTGGAACCTCTCAAGCTTCGCTCTAGAGGTTCCTATGTGTCCAGAACCTCTCGATGGCATTACTCCCCACTAATGCTCACTAAGCTATCCATTATTCTATCTGTATACTGTATACCTTGGATGGTTGGCTTTCCTTTCAGTAGCATTGCCTTTTGTTTTGTAGTATTAGGTCTTCTTATATACTGCAGTTACTTTATCCTTTTTAAATTTAATACCATGGTTTTCATCTACTTACTCAACAAGACTGCCTCAGGATCGATCCACCATACCCCAGTTGTTTGCAACCTCCTTGGGCAATGCTGTTTTGTTTTCAGGGCTATTAAATATTGAAACACCTTACCTAGCTCTATGTTTTCAAAAAGGGGTTAAAATGATAATCTCTTGTTAACTCAAAAGGTAATTCTTTTGCCTGGATGGCTGTGTTTTTGCTGTGTTTGGATTGTATTTATTAATATTTTGTATCATTGTTATATTTATGCTACGCACAATTGTACTATTCTGTTTCCCTTGAAAACGGGCATATAGTGCCCTTGGGGCTACCCAATAATGAACATTTAAATAAAAAATAAATTCTATGTACAGTACAGCTGGGATACTGCAAGCATATTTGCACTCACTAAATGGGTTAGTGAGTGCTTAGCACCTCCAGAGCAAGGAATTAGTGAAAAGTGCTATATTGGACAGCGTAGTTACCAAGGCACTACCGGTAACTCTGAAGTCCAATGCAGGGCTACACTGTACCTGCAGGCAAAAATACCGATTTGGATTGTAGGATAATTCAAGCACATTAATTAGTGAAAATTAATAAAAAAACACTAGTTACCCTATGATATCCAGCATTTTGTATGTGCATGCACGTTATCAAGCTTTAGTGAGGCATTAACCTGTTTGTGGAAGACCCAAAAGTATGTCAGTGCACCTATGCAAAGCAGCTGACTTTGTTAACATATAGATGCACTGCCATATTGGAAGTTTTGGAGAAGTGGTATATAGCCATTAGTGCCTCGCTAATTACTACCTCTCCAAACTAGGCCTTACTGCCATGCACCTCCCCCTACTCCCCCCATTGCTGGCCCTATAGTAACCATAACATTCCCTGGTGGTCTCATGCCCCCCCTCCACTATTGTGACTGCCCACCCAATAAAAATCATGTGTTTCCCTGATGACCTAGTGTCCCTCTGTCCCCCAGTCTACAGCCTGATAATAAACATAACATTCCCTGGTGGTCTAGTGTCTCCACTCCCGCATCCATGATCACCCACCAACTAATAATCATGCCTTTCTCTTGTGGTCTAGTGTTCCTTTGCCTCCACAGATTGCCAGCCTGATAATCATATCATTCTCTGGGGGTCTAGTGTCTCCCCCACCTTGATAATAATCATAACTGTTCCTGGTGATTAGTGGCCCTCCATGCCCTGATCATACTTAAGACTTCCATTCCATCCAGAACCCTCCACTACCACCCCTGGCCCCCCAACCCACTTAAGTAGCAAGATTCCCCACATAAGTGATGGTGACCAGCACAGCCCCTCTCCCTTGGTAGGCCACCATCTGAATGACAGAGAGAGAGCATGCGCTTACCATAAAAACAGTTGTTTCTAAAGTAGTGGTGGGCTTACTCCATGTCACTTAGGTGGTGGCTGGCCAAGGTGGTGAGTGGAGAGGCTGTGCTAGTCACTGTCTCATTGTGGGGAACCTTGCTACTGGGCTGTGTTGAGGGCCAAGGGGTGGTGGAGGGCCCTGAGTGGATGGGGGACCACTAGACCCCAAGAGAAAGGTATGATTATTATCCACTGGTGTGATTGGGTGAGGGGGGACACTAGGCCACCAGCGAAATGTATGACTATTATCGGGCAGGCGATTGGGGGAGAGGGGTGTGGGGACACTAGACCACTAGTGAATAGTATTATTATTGTCTGGCAGGTGATCAGGGGAGGGGACATTAGGCCACCACAGAACATTATTAGTAATACTGGGTGAAGATGGGGGAAGCAGGAAGACTACAAGACTGCCAGGGAAGGTACTCAGACAGCCCTAAGGTTGGGGAGGTGCAAACACTGCTTGCTCCAGGCCAGTAATGAGAACGTTATGGGATACAAATTACCACATAGCAGCTCGCTGGTGTCATGGGGTCATTTGCATAGGGATGTATGAATATGGCAGATTGCTTCATAGAAACAATCACCATTTGCAGGCCCTACAAGCCCATTTGCTCTTACAAGCCCCATAGAACCCTATTGGTCACCTACCTCATGTGGCCAGTAGGGGGTTGTGCTTTGTGGGAACAACTGGAATCATGCCTGGCTCAGTTTGTATATTGGAACATGCCACTAGCACTCACTGTGCAGTTCAGACATGCTTTAATAAACCAGTAGTTTTCTCTAGGCACTAATTTGTTACAACCCCAGATTTAACTGGTGTCTACTTCAATACTACCAATCATGTGCACAGTACAAACTGAGATCATCAGCACAATTCTGTATCTGTGAAACTGGGGGGAGCGTAACGTGTTGTTTCTGACTAGTGCAGACTGCATGGTCAGATTGGTATCTGGTATAAGCACTTTTCATCACATCATAGCTATGCTGTGGAGCTTCACTGGCTTCTGGTCAGATGGTATATCTCCTTCAAGGTGATGGCCTTCATGGCCCTGCATGACCTTATCCCTGGATGTATTAAAGATCTCCTATGTCTTTAAAATCCATGTCACCCCCTCAGCTCCATGGGGAAGAATCTGGTAAAGATTCGCAGGCCCACCTCATATCATCTAGCGATAAGGCTTTCACTTTGGCTGTGCCTAGGTTATGGAACTCTCTGCCATTATACATCTGCACTAGCTCTTCGGTGGAGACTATTAAGAAGCCTTTAAAAACCTACCAGTTTACCATGGCTTTCAAAGATTTTTGATGATGTTGCTGATTAGCTGTTATTTGTTAATTATTCTATTTTAACAAACATACGAACATGCCAGCAGATAGAGGCCTTATGGTCTGTCTAGTCTGCTCGAGTGTGCAGTTCTCAATGTGTTTACAGAGGGAACTGCCCTCCCCTCCCTGTTTCCCTCTTTACCTCCTTCAGCTACCCTCTCCCTCCCACTTGCCCTCCACCTGCAACTTCCCCCTCGCCCTGTTCCCCCCACTTGAAGCTGTCCACCATTTTTAGGAATACTGCCTCCTCTGGCAGTTCATTGCGCTTGGCCTCCACCCTCCTGGTGAAAAAGTGCCTCCTCATCTCCCTCCTGAATCTTCCCTCCACCAGCGTTAGGCTGTGCCCCTAGTGATCTTGTTCCCAGTAAGGCTGAAGGAGCCCTCAGTTTATACCATTAAGGTACTTGAAGGTCTCAATCAGGTCCTCCCCCTTCTTTCCTCAAGACAGTACATGTTGAGCCCCTGAGTCTCTCCTCATGAATGGTTCCCTGCTGGCCATGGATCATCTTGGTTGCCCTTTTCTGGACCATTTCCAGCAAGTTGATGTAATTTTTTTTAACACATCACTATTTTCTACTCCTACCTGTGGAGTGGTCCCAGCAATCATCTAGCCGCTAGCTCCTGCACCCCCGGACCAGATCTGGCACATAAATTTATATGCCTAACCCCACAGGCTGGCCGTAAGCAGGATCCCGTCTCCCTACAGGGATCCACAGCACAGACACCCTGATGATGCACCCCATCGTGTCCAGGGGTGCAGAGCACGGCCATCAGCCACCACGATCGCCCCGTACCTTTCCACCATTACTTTTCCCCTAGAGCCAGACTTGCAATGGCATCAATGCACAGTCATGTGGATGCCTACCGCGCTCCACCCCCTATTTTATGCACGCAACCTGCAGTGCGTCTGGCCTCCACCAGTCGCCACTGCAGAATGAAGCAGCTTACCCCACCTACCTCAGAAGGAGGAGAGCAGTCATGGGACACTCAATCCTCCCTCTTCCCTGCCAACCCCCGGTGGCCCGAGTCCATTCCCGAACTTGGGTCACTGGCGTGGTGCGAGGTGTGGCATCCAGTGCCTCAACCCTCAGTGCCACTGGGCTGGCGGGCAAGTTTATATCATTTTTAAGATAAGGGCACCAATACTGCACACTGTACTCTAGGTGTGGTCTCACCAGCGACCTGTACAGTGGCAGAATTACCTCGGTCTTCCTGCTGGTAATTCTAACTGTACAGTCAAGCATCCAATTTGCTTTGGCTGCTGCTCACCTGCAGTGCGCCGAATGTTTCAGCTCACTCATGATATGATAATTAGTACTAGTTCCTTTTCCTCCTCTGTCGTGGTTACTTGCACACCACCCAACCGGTATTTAGTCCCTTGGTTCTTCAACCCCAAGTGCATTACATTACACTTTTTAGCATTGAATCCCAGTTGCCAAATGCCAGACTACTTCTCTAGCCTAGCCAGGTTATTTCTGAGTTCCTATCTCCCCCTCCTCAATGTCCACCCTCCCACAGAGCTTTGTTTCTTCTGCAAATAGGCAGATTTTACACTAGATTCGCGCTGTCACTTATGAAGATGTTTAACAACACCAGATTGAGCACTGAGCCCTGTAGGACCCCACTGGTCACAGGCCTAGCTTCTGAGAATGACCCCTGACTACCACTTTTTGGCTTCTGTCCTCCAACCAGATCCTGACTCATCCACAAGGTCTTCCAGTTTCCAGACCACTTTCCTATGAGGCACAAAGTCCATGCAGAACATTAACCGCTTGGCCCTTGTCCACTACTAGGATTACTACTAGGATAATAGGACAAAAGGGGGCAACTAGGCCCACCTGGATAGGCCCTCACACATGTGGGTCATACTTAAAACCATTTTTGAATTTAGGTAAATAGCTCTGTCTAGTGTGTTTTTAAATTCCATGAAGCTTGTTGCCTCAACTACTTCCTTAGGCAGGCTGTTCCATGCCTTAGTAGCCCTTATGGTAAAAAAGTATCTCTTTTTGATGTTACAAAATTTGACACCACTGTCCTAGTGACCCAGTCAAACAAGTCAGGTTAGTTTGGCAGGACCTTCCCTACACAAACCCATGCTGACCAATATCCTAGAGCTTTTTTCCTCCAGAAAGCCCACCAATCTCTATTTCAGGATGGTCTCCATTAACTTGCCCTCTGTTGAGGTCAAGCTGACTGGCCTGTAGTTCCCTGCTTCATCCCTTAGCCCACTTTTATGAAGAGGCATCACATGTGCAGTACTTCAGTCCTGTGCCATGTTCACCAAGTCCAGAGAGGTGTTAAACAGGTCTGCCAGGGGACCCACAGAGCCTTCGCCAGCCCTTGTAGAACCCATAAGCTCATGCCATCTGGCCCTTTTGATTTGCCCACCTTTAGGACCCTTAAGCCATTAAGCATCCAATCAGCTTGCATTACACTGCCCGTGACTTCCCCCTTCCCAGTCCCCACACCCCTGCTGCCTTGCGACACTGGTCCATCCTTCTTCTTGGTGAAGACTGAACAGAAGTACTTGTTTGGTACCTCCACTTTTTTTTCACTACCCTCTGCCCAATCCCCTCCTTTTTTAATCTGACAATCTCATCCTTTGTGTTCCCTTTTCTCCTTTATATTCGATAAAAAGGCCTTCTCACTTGCTTTTACCCCATGTGCTACCTGCAATTGCCTTGTTGCCTTTGCCATTCTAACTGCTCTGCCTGCCTCCCTTAATTTAGCAGGTAATCTACCCTATCCTCCTCCCCCCTCTGAGTATGCTTCTACTTTTAGAAGGTTGCCCTCTTGTCCCCCACCACTTTTGCCACCTCCTTGCTGAACCAACTGTGCTTTTTGGGCTTAGTTTTCTTACTTTTGATTTTGGCTCACTCACTAGTGGCCTCCATCAGTCCCATTATGTTATGGCCCATTTCTGTTCCACATCTATCTCCATTCTAATCCCAGCTAGATGTCCTACCAGAATATCTCCCATCCTACCAAAGTCAGCCCTCCTAAAGTCCAAGACCCTCATATGGGTCCTGACTATCTCTCTGCCCATGTCCAGGTGGAACCACACCATGTGGTGGTCACTACCTGCAAGCAGTGCTTCCACTTTTACATCCTGAAGGTGTGCACAGTTGGACAGGACCAGGTCCAGTACAGCCCTCTCCCTAGTGGGCTCCCTAACACCTTGCATCAGGAAACCACTCTGGAAAGCATCCAGCAGTACTTGTTGCCTAGTGTACTAGGTAGCAGGGCTTTTCCAGTCCATCCTAGGTAGATTGAAATCTCCCATTATTTCTACTTCCCCTTTGCTGGAAATTTCTATGATTTGGGACACAAGTACCCTGTTCATCTCTTCATCCTGGGAAAGTGACCTCTACCACCCCCATCCTTAGTTTTTTCCTCTTAGTGGATTGTACCTGTACCCACAAAGTTTCAGTTTTACCCTCCATCTCTTCCTCTCTGGTACATATTATCTGCTCCTTCATGTACAGAGCCTTTCCCCCCATCTTCCAACCCCCCGATCCTTTTTATGCTCAGGAACTGCAAGATCTCAGTCATGGTTTTGTGTGGTCCATGTCTCTGTGATGGCTGCTATGTCCACCTCTCCCTTGGCCAACAGTGACTGCAATTCTACCGTCTTGTTTCCAGACTTCTGGCACTCAGACACCACCATCCATCATGACTCAGGACCCCCCCCCCCTTACTCCTGACCAACTCCGTTCCACTCCCCCTCCTCCATTGGTCCCATCTTTCTTCCTCCACCCCTCCAATCTAGCTTCTCTTCATGCTGTTCTGATTGGGAAGGGGGCCTATTGGCCTCCTCCACCAGGTGACTAAGGGTGCTATGAACTCTGCTTCCCCCATGTCAGTTTAAAATTAAGGTTTTTAACCTTGAAGTCCTCTATCTTACCCTTCAGGACTGTTGTGTCTTTCTTACTTAGGTATAACCTGTCTGGTGCATACAGGTCTTTCTTATCCCAGGTCCCTCCCCAGCCACCAATGAAAAATCCAAACCCTTCTGCCTCACACCACCCCCTAAGCCATCCATTAAATTTCTCAATCCTTACCTTCCTTGTTGTACTAGCATTCAGAACCAGAAGCACCTATTAGAATGCTGCTGACCTCCCCGTCTCACTGCAAATTCTCCCCACCTCCCAGAACCTCTCTTGCACCACCGCATCTCACATCCTGCAAAGTCATTCTTACCAGTTGTACTATAATTTGAAGTT
The DNA here is from genome assembly GCA_016271365.2 of Neoceratodus forsteri. Classification (NCBI taxonomy): domain Eukaryota; kingdom Metazoa; phylum Chordata; order Ceratodontiformes; family Ceratodontidae; genus Neoceratodus; species Neoceratodus forsteri. Next base: position 327,506,606 of record CM028135.1, on the reverse strand, counting down.
TCCATTCTCTCTTACCCACATACTGTGTTACTAGAGGTCCCACTCTCGCTGCTGTCATCCCTGAATGCATTCTACATTCCTACGGTTTGCCTTTGACTCTTCCCTCCAATCACCCCTTCACTATCGAATCCCCAAGATCACCACTCTCCCTGCTTCATCCTGGGCCCTGCCTCCTCTCTGTCCATGCTGCTGGACATTCCCACCTGCCTCCTACTTTCTCTCTTCTCCCTTTTCTAATCCCCAGCCTTCTACACCAGCTATCCCCATCCCCTCCTGCTGAGCCTTTCTCCCTTCTGGCACTCCCCTCTATCTTTATCTTCTGCTCACCCTGCCAGCCTGCCAGCTAGCTTTCCTTTCTGCCTCCCTGGCCAATCCCCTCATTCTTCCTTGACCCCCACTCCCTTCTCTTCCCCACTTTCCCTCCCTTTCTTTCCTGAACTCAATTCCTCCCACCCCTCCTCCCTACTTTCCCTAATGCTGCCCCCCCACTGACTTCAACCCTCCCTATCTCACTGCTCCTTCACTTTCCACCATATTCCCCCACCTTCTCCCTATCCATTGAAAGGAATCTGTTCTGCACCAGCACCACTAGAGATGCTCCAACTGGACCCCCTCCCTTACCCTTTCCCTTATTGTTACCCAACCCCCTCTCTGGGCCTTCTCTCCAGCTGGAGGAGGGGGACCCAGGGACCTGCCTTATCTCTTGTTCCTTCCTACTCTCACTTGGCCCCCTTCCATTCTTTCTCTCCTCCCTTACCAGCCTCCAAGCCCTGTGTCCCCTCTCCACCTCCGTTCAGCAGCCTATTAATCCCCCCCCACCAGTGCACCTATCTCCTGCTTCAGCTGCCACATCTCCACCCTCAGCTAATATTCCTACCAACCAGGTATCCCCTGTGTCCCAGAGTGCTCCCAGAAACATCGCCACCCCATACACCCTACACCCCACAACTCTTCCCATCTCACTCTGCCCCCACTGCATGTATCCTATCCACATATTATGTTTCTAGGCCCTCCTAATAGCATACTTAGCTGACACCCTTGCTCTTATGGGACGTTTAATTAGGACTATTTTTGTAGGCCAGCTCTAAGAATGTACTATATGCCTTCCTGCTGGATTTCTTGCCTGCGAACTCCCCTGTAGCCTGACCCTAGATGGGGAGTAGCTGCAATCCTCTAATTATACTACTATCCAGTCTGCTAACCCACCTGTAGGCTGACTCTAGACAGGGAGCAGCTGAGATCACCTAATAACACTGCTGTCTGCTCCTATTCAAGACACAACTTCCCCTTATGGAGTATACTTTCTGCTAGTCTAGTGAAAGGCTTACCTTAGATACAGACTAGTTACAGACCCTATTTGCAAGAGATAGAGTCCCTTCTACATAGAATCCTGTTCACTAGGTTAGTTGTAGCCCCACCATAGATAAGGACTACTTGCAGCCACTATCAGCTGCCTGACCCCAGGTAGGCAACATCTGCTACTCTTCCCTTACCCTTCTTATCTTACCTGTCCTCATTTGAGCAGCATGGCCTGTAGGTCACCTTTCCTACCTCCTAGATACAGCTAAGACAGAAGCCACACTCCTGCTTCATAGCACTCATGCTTCTGGGCTGTTCATGCTTCAGGGCCGCTAAAAATTGTGGGTAATTTATAGTAGACTACAACCTCACTAGTGGCTGGCTGCAGTCACGTGTTTCCCTTACTTAGCTAATGCACTGGGTCCAGCTGCCTTAATCCCACCTTCACCAGCCCCCTCACATTCTCTGTCCCCCCCCTTCCCTAATCCTACACATCCCAATTCATTACAGCATGATAAAAAAAGATTTAAAAGTTATTCAGTTCCCAGACACCTGCAAGGAAAGATAAACTGCTGTTACAACAGCACTTACTGTATCCCTGAGTTTGCTCTGTTCCTGTTTACCACAAAGAGAATGCTGAAATGCTCACACTGTTTCTAAAACAGGAAGACTGCAGTCACACCAGTGGCTGGCTGCAGTCACATGTTTCCTCTGCCAGCTAATCATGCTGAGTCCAGCAGCCTTAATCCTGCTCTCACAAACCATCTCAGCATCCTTCCTCCTCACAAGCCCTCTCAGCATCCCCCACCATCCCACACAGCCCAATTCAGCACAGCATGATAAAAAAAAAGATTTAAGTTATTCACTTTCCAAATGCCTGCAAGGAAAGATAAATTGCTGTTACAACAGCACATATACAGAAGTACATGCAAAGGTATGGGAGCTATGAGGCAGCTGCCCCTTAATAATCCATTAGTAGTATCTCAAATAACCTCCATTCATAATATAAAGAATAATGTATGAGTGACCATACACAACAAGAATGTGTTTCCATCAAGGGATAAAGATAACAATATATGGATCTCAAGTTCAAATCTCGAGAGGTCCATGCTGTTATCCCAAGCCTGAGATGGAAACACAAGGCAGGTTGAGTATGGTCACCCATATTTTATTTTTTATAGTACATGGTTTTCTCGAGGGAAGTAGGGAGCAGGAGCTGCAAGCAGCAACGAGTGCCAGTACAGGGACACTGTCAGCTTTTGGACCTACTTTCAGTGTCTCTTTACTGATTGTGCCTGCCACTGCTATAAGTAATTATGTGCATTCCTTGAAAGTAAAAAGAGCATCTGAACCAAAAATATAAACGTAAGGGTCCTGACTTTATCTGCCACAGTTCACTCTTTCCCATGAGTCCCCAAGATTGCTGTGGCTTTGACCATGCTAAACTCGTGTATGGATGAGTTTGGCGATCTTGGGTCATAAAAAAAATAGATGGCTGTATTCTGTTAAGTGACCTGAGTTTGGTAATACTTTTCCTTATTAGAAATTAGTGTTATTTCAGTGTGAAATTGCAGTTTGAAAAGTGAAAATGGACTTTGCTCGAGCGCATCAAGGGCACGCATGTGCCGAGTCCAGTTTCTTTTTTTATGACCCCAAATCTCCAAACTCGTCTGCAGCAGTGACAGCCAGAAACAGTGCATGAAACTGACAGGAGACAGTGCAAGGCTCAGCACAGCTGAATGACTAATGAGAGAATATTCATAATAACTTTAAAAACCAAACATGACAACTTTTTACCCATCCATAACAACTTTCAAACCATCCATAACAAGTTTTTGTCATAATCGATTTCCATACATATTAAACCCTAACCGTATATTATATATTAATCTAATCTTTTCTTAAATTCCGTCTTGCTTTTGTTGACTATGACTTCAGTTGGTAAGGATTTCCATGTGTTCATCACTCTTTGGGGAAAGTAGAACTTTCTTTTAATGCTATTAAATTTTTGACCAGTGATTTGCAGCGGACGACCCTGTATTCATTATGGACTTGCTTAAAAGTAAAGTTCATTCATGAGGTCACGTGATGGCAGCCTGAGAATCGGCAGCGTACCGCCGGAGCGCCGCCACCCACTACATAATTTGGGCTTTCTTTATCGCATCATCGGATTGAACTCTCTTTCTCTTCTGGTAGCTCGGACCCTTGTGAAGCAAACTCGTCTCCTCAGTCCCGTAATATGGAGATTTTCATGAGAAAGGCGCCGCCGAAGCACTCGCCTCCCCAGACCCCGGAAAAAGAGAAGGCCACTAAGCGGGCCAAACAGCAGGCCACTAGCTTATCGAAGCTGCCCACCATGGATGCCCCACTTTCCGAAAGCAGATTCCTTGAAGTCATGCAGCCTCTTCAATCCTCCGTAGCGGCTATCGCCGAAGATATGCAAATGGTCAAGCGATTGGTGGATTCTTTGTCTAGGAGGGTCGGGGATGCGGAGATGAAGTTGACTTCTCTTGAAAATAAGCACCTTGGGCACAAGACAGAACTGGTTATGACTAAACGGAGATTAAAAAAACTCGAGGAAAAATTAGAGGACTTAGAGGCGCGAGTCAGGACAATAACCTTGTCGTGATTGGGATTCCTGAGAGAAGAAGGCAGTACCCGATCACTTTTCTCCAGGGATTTTGTAATAAAGTGGCAGGGGCTCCCCGAGATACATAATAGAAAGGGCTCGGGCTCTGGGCCCCCGCCCACCCAGGGGCAACCGCCCAGACCCTTGATTGTGCGATTTCTTAATTTCTTGGACAAACAACATGTTTTTAACAAAGCAAGGGAGAAGAAAGAACTGTTATGGGAAGGTCATAAAATTTGAATTATTCAGGATCTGCCCCATTCAGTGAGGTTGAGGAGGCAGGAGCTGCATCCGATCGTTGCTAAACTTATTGCAGCATCTAAATTACACAGAGTTAAATACCCTGCAGTGTTGATGGTACATCATGAGGAGAAGTGGCTATCCTTCAATTCCTACTCGCAAGCTCAACAGGAACTGCAGCGTTTGTTTCCAGACCTCTTTAAAGGGTGATGCTCTCCTTGTAACATAATCTTTAATGGCCCTGCCTCGTGGATCATTAAGACATTAATCTGAGGACATGGACATGTCTACAGAGTGTATCCGCTAACCTCTGTTTGGTTTGGTCTGGTTTTCTCTGTCCCTCATATATATTATTTTGGAGTTTCTCAGTGTTCCAGAGACCTGCATTATCTAGTGGCGGTCTATGGTTTCTGCCTGGTGAAGCTTTCCTGATGTCTCAATTTTGGACTGCCCCTGCTCTTCCTGCCTTCTTTTCACCTCTCGACATTTGGGACTACCTGGAAGTTGTCTTCTTCAGCGCGTATGACTCTTCTGGTTTCCGTTGAACAATTTGGGGATTGGACCAAGTTGAGGAATTAATTCCCCTTTTTTTTTTTTTTTTTTTGAGTTTCTGATTCTAGTAGGCAACCTGCCCTTTTGGATGAATATATTCGGTCCAGATGGCTCCTGCAGCGGAAGTACTGTTCGGTCGGGGCACGTCATTTTTTTTTTTTTTTTTTTTTGGGATACCATGGATGCTAGACTTTATGTACTGAGTACTAAGCTGCTCCTTTCCATGTGGATGGGAGGGTTTTTTTTTTTTTTTTATCTAAGCTATGTGTCTGATTACCTATCAAGCTGGCAGATATTCTTCTAGCTTACCCGGGGAAGATCTATTCCAATTTGTGTTTTTTTTTAGTTTAAAGCGACAGTTGTTTACTGATCTGTTGGGGCTATTTACTTTCCTGGGTAGCGACTATCCAGCCCAATTGGGGATTAATTGTCTTCTTTTTTCTCTTGGTGGGTGGGGGCTCTGGGCGAGGCGGGTGGTTTTGGGTTGTTTGGATTGTTAATCATGTAGCATGTTTTGTTTAGGAGGGCAGTCTTCTGGGACTGGGGACTAGGCTCTGTTTTAGGTTGGGGGGATTTGGGTTTATTATACTTCTTGGGTGTGGGGAGGGTTAGGGTTTGGGGGTTTGTGATTAGTTTGAATTTTGGAGGGTGGGCTTATCAAGATTACGAGCTATCTGAAGTACATACATATATTGGGGGTCAGGGAGCTCGTAGTTATTTTTTGAAGACCTTGGGCATGAGTTGCCTGGGCGCACTTTACTTAGCTTGCCCTAAATTTCGTTTATTTCTTGATGGCTGGCATTTACAAGTTTATTAGTAGGAATGTAAAAGGAGCCAAGGACAGGGTTAAGAGGCAAGTGGTATTAAGGCACCTCCGTCATTTGGGAGCACACATTGCTTTCCTTCAAGAGACACACCTAAAAAGAAACGACCTTCACTATTTTAGAAGAGCGTGGGTAGCGCAGGTGTATGGGGCCGGGGAATCAACGAAAAAGGGTGGCGTGGCTATCCTTATCGCCAGGAACGTCCCATTTAAATTGATAAGTGAATGTTGGGACCCCGAAGGCCGTTATGTGATTGTACATGCGCAGTTGGCTTCACAAGCAATTATATTGGGCTCGATATATGGCCCTAACAAAGACTCCCCCTCCTTCTTTATGAACCTGCTGTGCTTAGTGGTATCAGACACTTACAAACCTACGTTTATAGGGGGAGATTGGAATTTAGTGTTTCAAAATGATTTAGATAGATCAGGCCTTGCAAGGTGGGGATTATCGCCCGCGCAAAGGGCCCTCAGGGATTTCATTAATAATGCAGCCCTGGTGGACATCTGGCGCACTCTCAACCCTGAGGCGCAGCAGTATTCCTTTTATTCACCAGTACATAACTCCCATTCACAAATTGATTATATTCTAGTAAGTTCATCAGTGATACCCGATGTGATACAGGCAGAGATTTCTGCAAGGGTCATATCAGACCATGCTCCTGTTAGTGTGATATATAGGCAAACCTTAGGGGAGTAAACGCTCATCTCAATGGAGACTAAATTGCCAAATTTTGAAAGATGAGCCCTCTTTGTTGTTCCTCAAAGATTTCATTAAGTCCTTTCTTGAGGATAACCAGGACTCAGTAGACCAGAGAGATCTGGTTTGGGCTGCCATGAAATGCTCCTTAAGGGGTGAGTTAATTTAGATTGCCTCCAAAAACAAGCGTGTCCAGAGGACAAGCTCGGCTATACTAACCTCGATCAGACGGATAGAGACTATTTTATCGGTCTTCTTCTGAATCGGACTGGGCTAGGCTGCATCAGCTCCGGGCGCAGCACTCGGGCATAATGATGCAGCAAGCTGAGTTAGCACTTCGGCGTGCGAGACTTCAATACTTGGATATAGGAGAGAAAGCTGGAAAATTCCTCGCTATGCGTATTTGGCATCTGGACTCAGATCACCATATTCCGGGTATTCGCAAGATCCAGGGGGGGCCGGCTAGTACGGACCTGCAGGAAATCTCCAGTGCGTTTGGGGCTTACTATCAAAGATTATACGCAGATGAGCTTGAATCTAAGCCCTCAATCATGGAAATCACCTCATATCTGAACTCAGTTGCCCTCCCAAAATTACCGCCAGACAACGCGGCCAAATTAGATGCTCCAATATCACTTTCCAAGATTTACCAAGCTATTCAGCAGATGCCCTCTGACAAATCCCCTGGGCCCGACGGGTTTCCTAGCAATTTTTACAAGGTGTTTTGCCCTATCATATCCCCAATTTTGTTGACTGTTTTTCATTACTGGTTTGAGCATGGTATTTCGGACCCAAATTTTCAAGAGGCTACTATTTCGTTAATTCTGAAGCCGGGGAAGGATCCTCATAACATAGACAGTTACCATCCTATATCTCTCCTAAACACAGATATTAAAGTACTGGCTAAAGTTTTGGCTAATAGGTTATCTGTAGTCATGGATAAATTGGTCAGTAGGGAGCAAGTGGGCTTCATGCGGGGGAGATTGTCCCAGGACCACCTGCGCAAATTGTTACATCTTATTGCGGAGGCCAGGGAGTCGAGAACTCCAGCAATACTTCTTTCCTTGGACACCGAAAAGGCCTTGACCGGGTGTCCTGGGACTTCTTTTCACTACCCTGTCGCATTTGGACTGCCTGAAGTTTTCTTGAGGTGGGTCAAAATGTTGTATTCCTCTCCCTCTGCGCGGGTGAAATGTAATGGGGTACTCTTACGCCTTTTAGGTTAGGCGTGGTACAAGACAAGGTTGTCCCTTGTCCCCACTACTATTTAATTTGTATCTGGAGCCCTTTCTGCATAAATTAGCGCAGAATCCGCTCATTAAGGGATACACGGGTGAGAATCTTAGCACGCTTTTCAGCTTACGCGGACAATGTGCTATTGCACATTGAGACCCCGAGCTCTCTGTATCGGCTGTTTTGGAGGAGATAGATGACTTTTCTAAAGTATCTTAATATAAATTGAATCGGGCCAAGACTAAAATTCTTCCCCTAAATCATGCTGTCATTAAAGCAGACCTACAGAGGTTTGGCTTCGCTTGGGAGGCCAAATCCCTTTAATGTTGGGCATTAGTATTAGCACAAGCTTACCTCGATGATTAAAGATAACCTCGTAAGCTGGTCCAAAGTATTTCAGGAGATCTGGACAGATGGAGCTCGATCTCTCTGTCTATGTGGGGAGGCTGAATCTCCTTAAGATGAATATTCTCCCTAGAATATTATATCCTTTGGGGATGCTCGTGTTTATCTTCCCAAAAGATGGTTTGTTAGTTTGCAGAAAACATTTAATTCTTTTTGTGGCAAAGGAAGAGAATACGTAGGTCTTACATCAAGTTGACAGCTTCAAAATTCAAGGGAGGATTGATGGCCCCTCGTTGTTTTTATACTATGCAGCACAACATTTCTGTAAGTTATCCCTGTGGGCGGACGGACATAGACTCTCCCGGTTACTCTCCCCTATGGTTAGATATCAGTATGACCTTGCAAAAGAATGAAGAGTTCTTTCGTGCCCTCTTATTTGCTCCCCAGCCCATTATTTCCAAAACACCCATGAATAACCCCATGGGCTGGTCCTTGAAGGCATACATTCAGTTGCAAACCCACCTTGGTGTCAGATGGTAGTTCCTGGATAGTCAACCTATTCTGGAAAATCCTCAAATTAAAATAGGGGGTTCTGCAGTGCCCACTGCTTTCTGGCCCCAGATAAGTCATTTCTCCATATCGGACTTTTGGGAACAGGGTTGCTTGAGTCCTTTCGATCAACTGAAGAGACTCCACAAGATTCCTGACCTTTACTTTTTCAAGTGGTTACAGCTTAGCAAAGCCATAGTTCGGGTTTTTCACTCAGAGCCCTCCACTGGTCATACTTCGGCTAGTTTGGATGCTCTGTTAATTGCTGTTGACCCAACCACATCCAGTTTCCAAGGTTTACAAATTGCTTCAGGAATGGGATTACAGGCTCCCTCAGGGTTTGTTATTACTGGGCGGGAGTCTTAAACATCCAGGCTACTCTGAATCTGTGGAAAAAACTCTGGGTCACCATGTTTAAATTTATTAAACAAGACAGGTTAAGGATGGTACATTTTAATATTATGCATCATCTTTATTTAACTCCTTCTCATCTATTCAGGCATGGGGCATCTCCCACGTCTTTGTGCTGGAAATGCAAGAAGGAGGAGGGAACTTTGTACCATATGCTATGGACTTGTCTGGCTATATGGCCCACCTGGAATGCCATTTCCAGCCTCTTGAACCCTGTCCTTGGCTCACATCATAGGCTCACCCCGGAGATTTGTTTGCTGTTTCTTTTTCCCGCAGGTATCTCCAAGACTTGGAAAGCCTATGTTTCTCTTGTTTCAGCGGTTATGAAATTGTTAATTTTAAGACATTGGTCGTCTGATAAACCACCATCCCTATTCGAATGGTATCAGGAATGTACTTTAGCTTTACAACTTGAGAAGCACATTGCATATATGCAGGGGAAGCAAGAGCGCTTTGCACTTCTCTGGGGCCCTTTGGATGAATTCTTCATGATTTGGAAACCTTAGTTTCCATTATCTTAACTTGTATGTATTTGTTCTTGTTCCCTGTTGCTCATAACCTTTGGGGTGGGGGGAACTGGGGGGTTGAGGAAGGGGGAGGATGGGGATGGACTTTGGGTTCCTTTTCTCGTCTGTGTATCAACTCATTGTATCTTGCACCTAGTCATGGCGAGGTTAAGCCAATATTTTCTGATTTTTACTTGCTTTCTCTTTGTCTGTCCTCCATCCTGGGTGTGTTTATAAAATCAATAAAGATGTTCAATTACAAAAAAAAAAAGTAAAGTTCATTTCAGCAAATAGAAACTGGTTATGTACTATATCAAACATTTGTTATAGGTCATCTCTTAGGCTCTTGGTTTCTAAAGGCATTAAAGCAAGTTCGTAGTGATCATCTCTGAGTTCTGATATTTTTTGTACCCTCTCCATCTGTTCTATGTCGCCTCTTTTGTTTGCGCATCAAAACTGAAATACATAGTCAAGCTGAGGCTGGACATCTGCCCTATACAAAGGAAGAAGGATGTTTTTGTTCCTTGATTGTATATATAGAATAAAGGATGGGGAAGTGTGTGATATGAAAATGTAATGCACACCCAAGGTGTAGGATGCTACATAAGCCCTGAGGGTGAAGTCTGAGGGGTTTAAAGCATTCCACAGCAAAGGTGTGCATTAAATTCGAGTTTCACACACTTCCCCTTCTTTTACTTTATATAATAACTGGTGAGCATTTTTTTCCTAGCCTGATTTCTGTGAGTTTGTGTGTGGTGTGCATGCGCGCACACACACACACACACACACACACACACACACACACACACACACAGTCTCCTTCTGCCTCTCGGTATCCTGTGAGATCAGTGACCTCAATTGGGCACCTACCAAAACAGTGACTCATTTGTGGTGCCTTGCAATATAGTGACCAGGGAGGGAGGGAGACTGGATGAAGGGGTGCGTGACTATAGTGACATCCTGTTGCTACATGTATACGCACAAGGGGGGAGAGCGAGTACGCACAGTGAGGAGTGGGATGGGAGAGAGGGATTGTGAGGGGTGGTTCCACGGTGAGCTGCCGAGCTACTTCTGTGACATAGTGGGTGTGTACAAGGCTGCACTTCATAGGGTGCCAGATTTGGGGCTGGGCGCAGGTACCTTTTGTTGTGCCAGGCCCAAAATGTTTTTTTTTTTTCCCCCGACATGCACCCCCCTTCAGAGTTGAGGATCCTTCAGTAGGGTGTTTGGGGGCAAAGCCCCTGGGGGATGCAGGGGGTGCAGCCCCCTACATTATCATTTAAAATGTAAGTCCCCAGTAGCCTTTTGCTGTGTGCCGGGGACTACATTGTCAAAATATTTTTTATTGTGGTGTGTATTCACCGTAACGGCGATCGCTATTCTGCGATTGCTGTTATCACATAGATCCCTCCCTCTCCCTCCCTCCTTCATCAGAACGAGCATTTTCATTTTGGTTTTTATTTATTTATTTTTTAAACTCACAGTTTGAATCGTGATCGTGGTTAGGCAGTGCTGCATGCAATCAGCTGTGGTCCCACTCCTGGTTGCACTGAGGTATAGTCTGCAGCCACCAAACAGCAGGATCAACCAGACTGAGATTTTTTAAAGTTTAAAGGCAGGATTAACCAGATAGATAGTAAAAATATGAAATTGTGTGAAGGAGAGATGAGTGTTGTAGCAGCTCCTCGATAATGGAATGACAGAGCCACCATGTTCAGCCCACCCACACAGAGAGCGAGAGCCAATCAGGTAGCACTCTAGGTTTTGGCAGGCAGAGTGCATGAATGCTGTAATAACCCATGGAATATTAACTGTCTGGACACATAGAAAAAAAAATGTTCGCCAGTTATTACAGTCAGACCTGGTTAATCCGTGCCTTGTTATTACGTATACTTGATTATCTGAACAGGGAACCTCTGAAACAGATTTTTTGCTAATTGCTTCTTTAATATGGAAACCTCTGTTTCTGAATCTAAATCCTGTGTTCAGAGTACAGAGACCATTATTCCCATTCATTTTAACCTGGATAATCCATTGCAAGGTGTTAATGAATGAGCTAATGGAAGTCTTCTTAATCCCTCTTAATTCCCTCTGTCTTGTTAAAGGTGAAAGAAAATGAGTTTTAGAGAGTTAACAGCCCTCCCATTTTCCATTCCATGCCAGTATGTGTTCTGATATGCTTTGACTCATTTTTAATAAATAAATAACCTAGCTTTGGGATGCACTCAGCTCTTCCTCAAGTTACACTCTCTTTACCAGCTATTGCTCTTTCTTTTTATATTCCTAAACATTCCATGGAATCAATGACACCATTCCAGGCTATTCATATGAATGGCCTGGAATGGTGTTACTAATGTCATAGAATGTTCAGACAGTTGAAAAGAGAACACAGCAACTGCTGAGGAAAAAAGGATTCACTGTAGTTACAATGGCAAAAAAAAAATATGAATTTAATTAACCAGGTCTGACTGTATATTGTTTTTAATCGTGCATATTATCCTGTTGGCCTTTGCTATAGCTTCATTGTGCTGTTTTGTTCCTTCACGTTCCCTAGTTATATTAATACCCAAATCTCTTTCTTGTGTGGTGGTAGTAGTATTGTATTGCACTGTGTGTAAGTTTACACAGAAACATAGAACCATAGAATTTGATGACAGATAAGGACCGCTTAGCCCACAAAGTCTGCCATGTTTTCCCTACCTACACTATTACTGCAGACCGTACTTGATATACAGCTCTTTCTCTCTCCCCTCCCTTTTTTTCCACTATGATTCCCTTGTGCCTATCCCATGCATTCTTGAACCCCACCACTATCTATGCCCCCGCACCTCTGTTGTAAGGTTGTTCCAAGAATCCACCACTCTTTCTGTGAAGAAGTACTTCCTAACATCTCTCCTGAATCTAACCCCTCCAGCTTCATAGCATGTTCCCTTATTCTTGAGAATCTTTACTTCTGAAAAATAATTCCCTCCTGTATCTTATTTACCTTGTGAGGTATTTAAAGGTCTCAATCATATCTCCCTCTCCCTCTTCTCTTCCAGGGTGTACATACTGAGGTCCTTCAGTCTTTTCTCATAGGGCTTTTGATGCAGACTCTACACCATTTTTAGTTACCCTCCTCTGGACAGCCTTCGCTCTATATATGTCCTTCCAGAAATGTGATCTCCAGAACTGCACACAGTACTCTGGGGGCCGGGGTCTTATCTAGCCAGTTGCTAGGTGGAGGAAACCAAGGAAAATGCTGGCACAGTAGGAGAAATTCATGCCTGGGATTTCCTTCTCTGAGATTCAGCCTGTCTGGAAAAGGGGGAGCAGCAGACAGAAAATCAGAGAAAAGGAAATCTCAGAACTTAACTCATGGCTCAAGGACTGATATGGCAAAACTGGGCATCAATTCACAGGAGATTGGAAGGACTTCTGGGAATGGGGGTTCTTCAAGTATGATGACCTACACCTCACAAAGGAGGGAATCAGTGCACTAGGTCAAAAGTTTGATGTCTTTCAGGGTCATTTAAACTAGCGGATGGGGAGAGGGCACTAGCATACTACACAACGCTTGGGACAGCTAATGCCCTTCCCCCATCACCAAACAGCATATCTTCTTTTCATCCAGCTAGGGTGACAACTGGAGCAACAATAAGTAACACAGGTTACATAACAAAAACAAAACAACTAAAAATGCAAGCTAAGCAGGATAGGACAATAAGCAAGGCATGGAGGGCAATGTGTGTCAATGCCCACAGCCTAGCAAACAAGATCCCATATCTCACCGCCATGATAACAGAAGCTGAATTAGGTTGGGTAGCAGTAACAGAGACATGGTTCACTGAGAACCATACCTGGGATGTCGTAATCCCAGACTACACTCTCTTCAAGAGGGACAGAAAGGCAAAAGGGAGGAGGGGTTACAGTGTATGTCAAAGAAGAAATCAAAGATGTATGGGACTCGCAGCACCACAGAAAACATTTGGGTTACCCTTGATGCCAGGGAAAAAGCCTCAATATGGGTGGGAGTAGGTGTCAGCATGGCTCAGTTGGTAGCACATCCGCCTCTGGACCAGAAGGTTGTGAGTTCTTGTCCCACACCGGGATTGGACTTGAACCTAAAAATCACTGGCATCCAAGTGCAGTATTGGGGGATGCTGTACTGCTGGGGTTTGCCATCCTTTGGAAGAGACGTTAAACCAAAGTCCCTTCTGCCCATCCTGGTGTTGTCCTGGTGGGTGTCCAGGTGGAAGTAAAAGAACCCAGGGCACTCTTCGCAAAAGAGTAGGGAACATTCCCGGTGTCCTGGCCGACATTCCCCTTCCCATAAACCGGTTCATGCAATTATCCAGGCTGTGTGTGGGTGATGATGTGCAATATGGACACCACCACACATTCAGTCACTTCACTACCAGTCTAGCATTGCTTGTAAGGCACTTTGGGATACATTGTGTATGAAAAAGCGCAAAAGAAATGCTGATTATTCTTCTTCTTCATCTATAGGCCCCCATCGCAAGACATGGAAATGGACAAAGAACTAGTTAAATCCATTCTTACAATGGCAGACAAAGGTGAGCTCCTGCTGGTAGGAGATTTCAACCTGCCAGATATGAACTGGTGCTCCTACACAGCCTCATCAGTAAAAGGTAAAGAATTCCTCAAAGATCTCCAGGGGACAGGTCTTACACAACCAGTTGACTCACCAACAAGGGGGGATGCAGTCCTTGACCTTGTTCTTATAAATAGCACAAAGATCTCAGGCGTTACCGTGGGGAAGTAACCTAGGGTCCAGCATAGCAATAGCTCTACCGCTTGCAGTGTTGACAACACAGGATCAGAAATGAGCCTGGAAGACTCTGCAAGGTAAGCCAGGGATGGAAGGATTGAGTGTCCAAAGGACAGTTCTCATTCTTTGGGGGGGAAGGGGGCGGGGAGGAAGGCCAACCATCCCACTAGGCGAGTCCCTCCTGGTGGAAGCAAGGTGGTAAGTGCAGCAGGGACACTCAAAACTACACGGACACCTGAAACACTTGGTGTATGTGCATGCAGAGGCACCCCAAAGCACATGTGTCATTGCATCAGATGACCTTGGGGAGGGAGGAAAATGGAGGACAGAAAAACTGGTGCAGCCGGAATGATGCTCAGCTTGCTATGGGTCCCACACCACTGCCCAGGCAAGGCTAATCTGGATGTGAACACTGTGGAGGGCAATCCATGGGGGAGGGTTACACGGCTAGTAAGTGCTGGAGGAAGTGGTCACTGGCCTGGTGGTATGGATCTGAACAGAGCTGTCATCAAGCAGATAAAAACCTTGCTGGAAAAAAAGGATAGAGAGGTCAACTTAATCCAAAGCCTTAGGCAAGTCAATAAACATGGCCCTAATGAACATTCCCTTGTGCAGGGCAACTTTAGTTTCATTCATGAATTGCAGAAGTGCTGCCATGGTGCTGTGACCTTTTGTAAAGGCATGCTGGGACTTACCAGATTATGTTCATGGAGATATTCATTGATCTGGGCAGTGACCAGTGTAACCACTAGGTGGTGCTATCCCAAGGGCTACTACCCCTGCCTGCTGGGCTAGTAGCAGGTTAAGGGGCCTAAATTCTGAAACGGGTGCCTCCACCCAGAGGTCAGAGCTGGTAGTAGTCAAGCTAACCTGGGAACAGCCCTCCGGGACACTATAACCCCCCCTTTCCTTACTAGTGGCCAGAACAATACACAATAATCACTTTCACAGTACCCCTGATACACCACACAAGTACCCACACTGTTTGCTCTTACCACCACGGCTTTCCTCTGGCTTGACCCTGGGGACCCCCTGTAAAACATGGTTATACAAAGCAAATAACAGCAGTACAGTACTCTTGCACAAACCGGAATCCAGTCAAGGTAACTGCAAAAAAAGAGTTAGAGCTGATTTATTTAAGGGACTTGAACAAGGAAGGGGTGTAATCAGATTAATTTGCTTAGAGACTCATGAAAAGAAAACAACAAGACAATCAGATGACACACTTTTAGATTAGGCTGTTGTTGCAGGGATCTGCCCTGATGATTACTCACAATACCCAAGACTGGACACAGGCTGGACGAAAATAGAGACAGCAGGTGGTTACTTTGGAGTACCAGGAGAAGCAGGGCCACATGAATCACTGAGGCGTCATTCCTGTTCAAGTGTGGAGCAGGTGGCTGATTCCCAGGTAGATCTCTCATTGATGACTTTCTCTGTGCAGCGGGTAGTCTGGCTGGGCTAGTGTGGCAAGGCCCCGGCCAAATGGAGATAAATTTGGATACAGTCCACTTTGGGCTGGATACAGCTCCCAGCAAGCAGAACACAGTTCACACAGTGGGGAACCAAATCATGACACACTTTCAATACACAGCACATTTACATGTAAGGAAATTCTACTGTACCAGGCAAACCGCTCTCCTGTCACGATCACAAAGTCTCTGCACAAACCGAGGATTTGAAAGCAGCTGAAAATTCTGACAGGCCAATCGCATTCAGCAAAATCTTTGGTCTTCTTCAGGTATGAGCCTGGTAAAATATCAGTGGCTTACTTCATTCTCACAAGCTCAGATTTAGTCCAAAATAATTCTCTTTTCTCACTCTGAGGGGCAGCAGACAGTCATGCAGGCCAAAACTTAGCCCTTTCACAGTTCTCCCATGCGAATCCATTCAGGATTGCTGCTCAAAAACACAAGCTCTTACTCATTTCACTTCCTAGCCCAGAACTAACTAAAAATTGCAAGCAGTCTGGGATTTCCCCAAGATCCAAAAGGTTCGGTTGGCTGGTTCAGCTGTCAGTCAAAGCAAGAGCTCCTCCTTCAGTTGCAAAAAAGCGCCAAAAGCCCAAAACTACAATTCCTACAGATTTTGACTCTAGATAGCTCCTGTACTCAGGCTCCATTTTAGGTCCCACCAATACTGATTGGTCCAATTCGGCAGTCCAGGACCAATATAGTGGAGATAAACAAAACAGTCCTTGCTGCAAAGAAGGCATGCTAGACAAACTACATTATCATTATTACTCTAAATGATTTTCAGCAAATAGTTACATCTTTCAACAGAGCTGCTTCTCAGATTACTTATGATTGCAATCCAAGCAGCTCTTAAAGAGACAGTGCACAGAGGCTATACAGGCACTCTCTGGCAATCACATTTCAACTGCTAAAACGCAGGACACCAACCTGGCAGTGAACATTTAGGCAAGCTCAAAGAAGACTTTTCAGGAACCCCCATTTGTGGGGGGGGGGTTACATCAGTATTTCTTTCCTTTTTTACCAGCTTTTTCTTTGTTCTGAGTGTGCCAACTGGCAATCCCCAAGCCCTAGTGCAGACCTCACAGACTTACCGGTTATCCATCACTTACCCAGGAACACATTGTGATGAGTGGCCAGTCATGTCAGTTGTGCAAGAGCCACTGGAGTTCAGGCTTGGGTTAGCCCCACTTTTTCCTCCATTTCTAGTTTTCTCCCTGAAGTGCCATCATACAAAGGCACAACCATGCATGTGTGTGTCAGCACGCATACATGCCAGGCATCTAGTAGCAACCCCTGCCCACTGGAGCTCCAGTCTGTGCTACTGACACTATCTGATTACTGACAAATCTCCACCAGTTGACAGTCAGGCAGTGGGAGCAGTTTGCCCTCCTTCACTGAGGAAATCCTTCCTCCCTCCCTCGCCCAGACCCGGATGGTCTGTGCTCATTCCCAAATGTAGGTTGCCAGCATAGCAAGCATCTGAGTTGCTGCTATTCTACTGGAATGGCACAGTGACCAGTTTTTTAATTAAGCAATAAGGCATGATACGGTGTGCATTGTGCTAGGATAACTGTGTCCCTCAGGTGGGTCAAAGCATAATGCCAAAGGAAGAGTGCTTCCCCCACTCAAGAAGTGCCATTATCCCAGCACAATGCAAACCCTGGAGTGCCTTATTGTGATTATAAAATGGGTCAATTTTAGTTTCAATATATAATTTTTTTTGAGTTTTTTTTTCCTTTAAATTACTAGAAAAAGGAAAAAAGAGAAAAAAGAAAGAAGAAAAGGAGTCTTGTTAAGTCTGCACTGTATTGGAGTTTAGCCAGCTGATGGTGCCATTGCTATCTTGCTTCAGCATATCCCAGAACTAGTTTGCCTGGTCTGCCTGATTTAAGGAACATGTTTGATGGTTGTGGCACACAGTGTTAGTATCTGTGTGAACAGCGTTTATTTTTTCACTTTTTGACTTGTCTGCTTTCTATGAGAAAAAGCTGCGCTCAATGGTCTGCTTTATGTAAGAAAAAGCCGCACTCAGCAGTTTGAATTGTGCATGTGCTGTTAGTATTAGGGTGGGAGGTATGTACCTAGGCACTTTCTGTTTTGCAGCTGTGATGTAATGGCAGTTTCCCTTGTGTATATTGCTTTATTGCCCCTGTTTTTGTGAGTGGCACCTCAATGTTTTTTTTTTTTCGGGAGGAGAGTGTTGAATCAATTCTGTGTTCAGTGGCACTACATTGGCCACCAAATGGAGCTCTAACCAAAACAGCAGTGGCACAGCAGGAGAGATGGCAGCTTCAGACACATGGGTAAATGGTGAAGCTATATATTTTTTACAGGTACGCTTGCTGCTGAACTGCAAGGTTTTGTTGTGGAGGGAGAACATGTGATAGGAATGTTAGAAAAGCTATGTGACAGCCATCTGATGGTGTGGATGAGTTTAGGGAAGAGTGCTGAGGCTGCTGATGTGACCAGATCTTCTTCCCATGCTGTTGTCCTGGGATATCAGCATGGGGTCCCAAGATCCTCAGCCAAACAGGATCCTAGATTCGTTCTATCCCTTTCATAATGACTTGTTAAGGACAGATAACATGTATTTATTTATTTATTTATTTATGTATTGAAATGTTTCACCAGGAGGACACACTGAACAACAAGTTGCTCATCTCACAGTGCGACCGGGGGGGAGGGGTTACATAGGGTTGTGAAGGATGATCAGTTACAATAGTATGTGGGTAGAACAAACAATACAACATTGTAACATTGTGCACATTGGACGACAGTGGGCTCAGGGAGGGTAAGGGTGGTGGAACAGAGGCACACCCAGTCAGTTGTTCCACTCCACAATCCATACACCATTCTGGGGGAGCATAGTTCCCCTATGGATGCACCCGCAGAGGAGACTAAGGAGGTTGACGACAACTGTCACAAGGGAGGCCCTCAGGAAGGAGGCAGAGGGCACCACAGGGAAAGGAAGCAGCTCCTAGTGTGGGACTCAATTATTAGGGGGATAGAACTGGGGGGAGAAGGGAAAACTGAAGTAAGGTGCCTGCCTGGTGCCATGGCTTGGAGGGACAGGAAGCACATCCTTAGGATCACGAGAACAGTTGCACAGGAGTATGAGCTGGACATCATTGTCCACCTAGGGATAAATGACTTGGCTCATCATGAGATTAGAGCAGTGCAGAAGGACTTTGTAGAGTTGGGGAGGGGCTTAAGACAAGTAGCACACACAGTATCCGTCTCAGAGGTGCTGCCTGTCAGTGGCATGGGTGAGGCGAGGGTACTTTGCACCATGCAGTTTAATGAATGGTTGAAAAAATGGTGTGGAGCACAGGGGTTTGGCTTCATTGGGGACTGGGGTTCAACCTGGAGGGACACCAGCCTATACTGGCAGGATGGTCTGCATCAGTCCAGGAAGGGAGCAAGTCTTTTGGGATATCGGTTTAAATGCTTCATTGGCAAGCTTCTAAACTAGTCAAGAGGGGAGGCACTGATAAGCAGCAGGACAATCCCAGCCTCCCCCTACAAAACAGGGTACTAAATGAGAAAAAGACCAAGGTAGAAAGGTCAGTGAGGGATGCTGCCACAGAAGGTAAAGACATCAAAAAATGGAGAGCAATGAGTACCAATGTCCATAGTCTGGGTAACAAGCTTCCTGAATTAGTGACCTTGATGGAGGAGGAGCATCTGGATATCATGGCAGTCACAGAAACATGGTACACACAGAACCATGACTGGGATGTAAGCATACCAGGATACACTATCTACAGGAGGGACAGGGAGGGTAAAAGAGGAGGAGGAGTAGCTCTCTACATAAGAGAAGGAATCAAAGCAACAGAACAAAAGGGTAAACAGGGAGGAGAAGAAGCACTGTGGGTCAATTTGGAGGCAGGCAATGGCACCACAATCCGCACGGGGTTGTATACAGACCGCTGTCAGGCGGAGGAAATGGACAAGGAAATGATAGAAAGTATACTTAGAATAGCAGACAAAGGGGAGATATTGCTGATGGGTGATCTGAATATGCCAGATGTTAACTGGAGTGCAGTTGCCGCAGCCACTTCTAAGAGTGGGGTTATTCTAGATGCCCTACAGGGGGCATGCATTAAACAACTAGTATTGGAACCCACTCGAGAGGGAGCAATCTTAGACCTGGTCCTCTCAAATGGAGATGGATAGAGGATCACAGATGTAGAAGTGGGTAGCCATCTGGGAACTAGCGACCATCGAACAGTATGGTTCACAATAAACACAGCAATGGAGTCAAGCCATACAAAGGCAAAAGTACTGGACTTCAGGAGGGCTGACTTTTGCCAAAATGGGTGAGTGCCTAAGGAATGCACTATCAAATGGGCAGGAAGGAGGTGGAAGAACAATGGAATAATAAAACTGCCACCACAGAGGTAACGAGCCTTTGTGTGAAGCAACTAAACAAAACAAAACAAAACGATGTAAGAAACCACTATGGTTCTCAAAGGGGGTGGCAGTGAAGGTTCAAGAGAAAAAGAAAGCATTCAGAAAGTACAAGGAATCACAGAAGGAGCAGGACAGAGAATTGTATCAGTTAAAGCAAAAGGAAGCTGGGAAGGCAGTCAGAACAGCAAAGGCCTGAACTGAGGAAAAGATAGCCCACTCAGTTTAGAAGTGGGATAAAACCTTTTTTAGATACATCAGGGAGCGAAGAAAGACTAAGGGAGGGATAGTGAGGCTTAATAAAGGGGAGGGGGTGGGCAGAGGGTGACTGTGAAAAGGCAGAGATACTAAACAAATATTTTTGCTCTGTATTTACAAATGAAGAGGAGGAGGTACCTAAAACAAACAATAGAAACACTCTGGATACAGAAGTTGATACTCAGCCCATTTACAGAAGAAAGGGTTCTGAAAGAACTCTTAAAACTGAAGGTGGACAAAGCAATGGGGCCTGATGGGATACATCCCAGAATTCTAAAAGAACTAAGGGTAGAACTAGTGACACCACTGACTACCCTCTTTAACAAATTATGAGAGGATGGGATGATACCTGAGGACTGGAGGAGGGCCGATGTGATTCCCCCTTCACAAAAGTGGGAGCAGGGCAGAAGCAGGAAACTACAGACCAGTTAGTTTAACCTCAGTGATAGGGAAAATGATGGAATCACTTCTGAAGGAAAGAATTATCGAGTACCTAGAGGTCAGAGGGGCACAGGACCCAAGGCAGCATGGATTCACAGCAGGAAGGTCATGCCAGATGAATCTAATAGATTTCTTTGACTGGGTGACCAAAGTAGTAGATCAGGGGAGAGGCTGTGGACATGGCCTACCTAGACTTTAGCAAGGCATTTTACTCAGTCCCACACAAAAGACTAATATACAAGTTAGCCAGCCTGGGAGTGGGTCCCAAGATGATAGCCTGGTTAAAGAATTGGCTGGAGAATAGGACACAGAGGGTAACAGTAAATGGAGTCCACTCTGAAGAAAGAGGGGTTGCTAGTGGGGTGCACAGGGTTCAGTATTAGGACTGGTCCTCTTCAATGTCTTTGTAAGTGACATTGCAGAGGGACTGGAAGGAAAAGTATGTCTCTTTGCAGATGACACAAAGATCTGCAACAGGGTTGATGCACAAGGTGGGGTGGAAAGGATGAGAAGGGACTTGGAAAGGTTAGAGGACTTGTCAAATGTATGGCAGCTTAGATTTAATGCTAAGAAGTGCAAGGTAATGGACCTGGGAAACAAAAACCCAGGGGAAGAGTACACAATGGGGGGTGAAATACTAACAACAGCAGAAATGGAAAGGGACCTGGGGGTAGTCATAACAGATGACTTAAAGGTGGGCAAGCAATGTGAGAGGGCAGTAAGGAGGGCTGGGGGGATACTGGGATGCATAGGGAGAGGCATCACCAGTAGAAAAAAAGAAGTTTTTATCCCCCTGTACAGACAGCTGGTGACACCCCATCTGGAGTACTGTGTGCAGTTCTGGAGACCCAATCTTAGCAAGGACATAGACAAGATGGAAGCGGTCCAGAGGAGGGCAACTAAAATGGTGCAGGGTCTGCACCTGAAGACATATGAAGAGAGACTAAAGGAGTTTAATATGTATAGCCTTGAGGAAAGGAGGGAGAGAGGGGACATGATAGAAACATTCAAGTACCTCAAGGGAATCAACAAAGTCCAAGAGGGTAGCTCTTCAAAAGAGAGGTGTGCAAGAACAAGGGGCACAATTTGAAGATGGGAGGCGGCTCAGAGGTAATGTAAGGAAGTATTTTTTTCACAGAGAGGGTTGTGGATGCATGGAACAGCCTTCCGGAGGAGGTTGTGGAGTCAAAAACAGTGATTGAATTCAAACATGCATGGGACAGCCATAAGGCAATTTTAGGGGTTGGGGTAGAAAGAAGTAGGCTGCTGGTTAACTAGGATCTGCAGCTTATCCATTAGGTAGGGAAATGGGCAGACTGGGTGGGCCAAGTGGTCCTTATCTGCTGTCAAATTCTATGTTTCTATGTTTAACAGTTGGAACACAAGGTATTGTACAATAAACAGTAGTGGAACATTGGGTAAATTACAATATATGTCCAAAATCATACAAAAGAACATATAAATGTACAAAACAGTAATAATGCAATAAAACCATTTATAGTGCATGATTGTACCAGGAACAGACTCCAGGTAGTACACAAGTGCTGTTGGAGTAAAAAGTATAGGGTTAGGTTTTTTCTGCTAATTTAAGGGCACCCTTCTTTCAAATGGTTACAATTTTAGATACTTTACAAACCTCTGGCACTAGCCCGGAGCACAAGGATACCTGTAGGTTGCATATTCTAGTCAATAGGAGAGCCAAGTAGGAAGCAACAATCATTAGGAACCTAAGCTCAAATCAATCATGTCTGGCACTATTAAAAGAGGAGACAGAGTTCAGCAGTCATTGTACTTCCCTACTTGTAATAATACATAAATAGAAATAAAGGGGAGCAGGGTGATGTGAAAAGGGGATACTGTAGGAGCAGGAGCAGCAGGGGAGATTAAGAAGAGTAAGAGTGAGTTGGAAGCAGGTCTGGTGCGAAACAAGTGTATTTAGACAGGTCTGAAAATGACTGAAGACATTTACAATATTCAGAGTTATTACAGTTAATGCCATCAAGCTCCATGTCATTTATGGATTGGGTACCACACCTGGTAAATGTTCAGGCACTATTTTGTAGATCAAACCAAGGCCTTTGATTCCTTGGATCACTCAAAAACATTGTCCAAACTGTTGGCCTTGGGATGCATTGGAAAGTCTTTGGACTGGTTAGATAGCTATTTTTCAGATCACTATCAGCTGATATTCTATAAAGGGATACATCTGGAAGCTCTGGCTTTGAGTAAAGGGGTTTCCCAAGGGTTAGTTTTGGGTCCACTCCTCATCATATATGTTAATGGTCTGGATAAAGGCCTACAGAATGTGTCACTGCATTTATATGCAGATGACGCAGTTCTGTACACTTCTAGTAAGGATCAAATTGAATTACAGGTTCTTTTACTGAATAATTTGAAGTTCTGCAGAGCTATTTGGTGCAGAATGATCTTGCACTGAATGTTGAAAGAAACTAAATGCACTATATTTGGGTCCAAAAAAACCTGATTGATAAGAATACTTCCCTTCATATATCTACTTTGAATGGTAGGTTACTAGCCATGGTGAGCCAATATAAATATTTAGGTTTATGGCTGGAATGTCATCTGACAATGGGAAGTGCATGTTGACTATTTGGTGAAAAGGACTGGTCCAAAGATTGGTTTCCTTTTTCAACACTCTTGTCTTTTTTTCACTGGAAGTTCGAAAACAAATTGGCACAAGTACAATTTTATTTTTCTTTGATTATGATGACCTGATGTTTAGAAATGCTTTTCATTCAGCTTTGCACAAACAGAACATTCTCTATCAATTGTCTAATATGATTTATGTTGAATGCACCTAGATTAATACATCATTGTTTCCTCTATAGAGAGTTAGGATGCTGTTGAATGCAAGATGCAAATTCTGTATTATTCACTTGAAGTATAGATGTGTGCAATATAAGTTCCAAGTTATATTTTGGAATTATTATCTGTAAGAATTTCTAGACCAGACCGTAGATCTTCTCAGTCCATTTCTTTCTTTGAACAATGATAAAAGTAAAATTATAGTTGACATGCTTTTAAATACATGAGACCCAAAGTTCGGAATCAAATTCCTGATCATTTTCATATATGGTATGTTCTGACCCTCTTCCTTCACTTGATATATTGAACCTATGGTTCACTGATGGCCAGCCCACTAGTGCAGTAGTTAGGCTACCACCTGCGGTGTCAATGACAGGGATCAGGAGCGACCTCTGGAGTCAGAGGGCCGGCTGGGGTGGAGGAGGATAGAGCATCCTAAAGACTGCTCTCCTCCTCCAGGGAGGGTGGGGACCAGTGATCGTGATTTGCCTAGCCCCTAGCAGAGGCTGGGGGTTAGCACACTGACACTGCCATTGGAGGGGGAAGGGCAGATGCCTGGCATGCTGTGAGCAGGAACATGCATAGCATCACCACTGGCATCATTGCACGCCACCTCCTTTGTACCTGGGGGGAGAGAAAAAGGGAAAAATGGTGGCTGACTGAGGCAAAGATGATGCTGGTCCCTCACAGGCCCCACGCTTGGCCTTCTGGGCACCTCCAGGGCTCTGGATCCTGTTTCAGTGGGACTGACAGGGACCCCGCTGACCCCACCAATGGAGGCAAGCCCTGGAGGAACATCTGGAGGCAGGTAAGTCCCAGTTGTCGCTGGGGTGTTGGGATTCGGGTGGAGGCCAGTAGATGTGAGGCCGGTTGGTGCACAGGGAGCATAAAGAAATTAACATAAAAAAAGAAACTATGGTTCATTGCCCAAGCAATTACCTGCTAACCTTGTTGTTTGCCATGTTAATGCATAGTGTATGTTGCATGTTTTTGTACTGATGTATTTTGATTCTTAATTAATTGTAATCTTTTTATGTGTAACATATATGCATTGTGCAGGACAATATTGAACTTTTGTTCAATGGTTATTTCCTTAGTAAAAGCATACTTTACTACTACTACTACATTCACCTTTATTTTCTATATTTTGTAATTTGTGTACTGTATATGAAAATTATGCTATGCACCTTATCAGGATTCCTTGGACAAAGATTAAACGCATTTCTTCATATCTCTGGTTGTCCCTGGACCTTGCTATCTCTTGTCAAGTCACCCATGTGCTCCTGGCTTTTACCTGAATCCAGTCTAAGGACATTATATTTCAATCAGTACTGTAGAATGATAAACTTGTAACCTCTCCTTCCTCTCACATCATTCTCTGAGTTTGTGAGGCTATATTTATTAAGATTCTGTTAATGAGTGAAGTTAAATGGAGGATGACGATGCTCAAAACATGTACAGGTTTATACAAGCAGCAGTCAATTTGCACAATTTGTACATTTAAAAACAAGGGAGTTACTTAATCAGAGAGCCAAATAAACTTTATATAAGGTACAAAAATGCAATTTTAATGAACACAACACACTGTATGTTTGTGGTGCATCGTTAACGCATGGCATTTTTACAGTTTGCTTAACTTCAATATCATAGCCCAGCATACTGCAGTGCTGGTGACCTGAGTTATGGAACAAAGTCAGGAAATGACATCAGATTGGTCAAACGGTCAAAAGGTCAGTGTGGTAAAACTTGCCCCCCCCCCCGTGACCCCTGATGGTTATGGGGATTTTTTTTATGATAATGCCCCTAAATTATTATTAAATAAACTAGACTTTTTTTTTAAATAAGCTGGGAAGATTATCTATCAGGTGTGGCTATGATGTACACCACTGTATCATGTACCAGCAACTTGGATGACTCTCACAGCAGATAGATGCCATTTGCAAAAACTTAACTAAGCTGTCAAAAGTGTTACTGGAGAAATCCAAGATTACTGTTTGGAAAACTAAATAAAATGCCCTATGACTGTTTATTTGTGCTCTAATAGTCTCCTAGAAATCAGCATTCTAGAGTAAAGACTGAAAAAGGGAGACAATCTTTTAGTTATGTCATACTGGTGGTCTGGAACTCACTAACTTTAAATTTCCGTAAGCTATCTTGGAAGTTGCCATCTAAATGTTAGATTACTGATCAGTCTGTAAACTCTTAAAATCAAAACTCTTGTACCCGAGTCACTTAAGTATTGTTTTTCACTGTACTTAACTCTTGGTACTGTTTTAGTTAATAATTTAGTTTATGAAATTTTTGTGATTTTGTATGTACTTGTATTTAAATGTTTTTAATGATTGCAAGTTTTATGCTAAACATAAATCACCATTTAAATAAGCCTTTGACACAATGATCTATCCTTAATAAATTAAATGAGGAAGGGCTGAAGGAACTTGCTCCTTCTATTGGAAGGACTGCCACAGGTATATAAGTCTATAGAGCAAATATGTCCTACCAGGGGAGGAAGGTGTGAACACCATGGCAGAATCATGGTGGCCATCAAGAATGATGCCACTGGCACATTCAGGACCCATGGCACCCAATAAGCCTCTACACCAGATCCTTACATGGTGTGAGGGGTGCCTCTCCACTGGCCACACCATGAAGGGCAAACCATAAAGGACACTTGGGCTGAAGGGGCTACTGGCAGGGGTGGGTGGCCACCGAAACATGAAAGAAGGTGGATTGTCAGGAGATAAACACCTTGAATAAAAAAAAACTCAATATCGTGAGTAGAGCAGATCAAATATGATTAAATAAAATAGGATATATTGGATTGTACAGATTATTTTTTAAATTTTGGATTAGTCAGAATTTGTATTTTCTGATTTGAAATCCGTTCTGACCCACCCCCCATTCCCCACCAATGGCAACTGGCACAGTGCTCAACTGACCTCTTTGCCCAGCCACGATTAAACCCTTTGTCGCAAACAGTGATTACAGAAATACAAGTTTATTCATTGCATGATGATTTCTGAAAACACATTCACTGCAAGCATTTCTAAAATGGACATGCAATCAGTAATCTGTAAAATTGTTGTGTAGGGCATCTTGCTGACAGGAAGGCACTCATCACAGTGGTGGGTCAGAGCTTTTAGCTGATTGTTTTGTGAGGGCACAGTTTAGGCAACTCCTTCCCACCCTCACCCCACCCACCCCTGGAAATGGTTCCTTTATACCTGGGGTTCTGACATAATTTCCTCAAGAGTGCAAGGTGCATATCACTGTTATATCCTCTCTAGCACACTGCACTGATAATATAAGCATACACATTGTATAATATATATATTTCTATATAACAAACCAATCACACACACACACACACACACACACACAAAATGTGGGGAGTAGTGCAATGTAATGGCTGTGGGGCAGCAGTCTTCCGGGAGTCTTTCTGGAGGCTGAGATGCTGCCCTATTTGCAGACAACTCTCTGCCCTGAGGGAGGAAGTTGCCCGTCTTCAGGCCACACTGGACAATAGTAAGGGAACCTTCCACCAGGCCACACTGGATGGTAGGAAGGGAACCTCCCCCTTCCAGGGAGCACCAGAGCCACCAACACTACCTCAGAGGTTGCAAAGAAAGCACAGCAGTTGGACCACAGTGGGCTGAGGGAGGGTGAGGATGGTGGAACAGAGGCACACCCAGTCAGTTGTTCCACTCCACAATCCATACACCATACTGGGAGAGCATAGCTCCCCTATGGATGCACCCACAGAGGAGACTAAGGAGGCTGAGGACAACTGTCACAAGGGAGGCCCACAGGAAGGAGGCAGAGGACACCACAAGGAAAGGAAGCAGCTCCTGGTGGGGGACTCAATTATTAGGGGGATAGAACAGGGGGAGCAGGGAAAACTGAAGTAAGGTGCCTGCCTGGTGCCATGGCTTGGAGAGACAGGAAGCGCATCCTCAGGATCACGAGAACATCTGCACGGGAGTCTGAGCTGGACATCATTATCCACCTAGGGACAAATGACTTGGCTCATCATGAGATCAGAGCAGTGCAGAAGGACTTTGTAGAATTGGGAAGGGCCCAAGACAAGTAGCACACACAATATCCTTCTCTGAGGTGCTGCCTGTCAATGGCATGAGTGAGATGAGGGTACTTTGCACCATGCAGTTTAACGAATGGTTGAAAAAATGGTGTGGAGCACAGGGGTTTGGCTTCATTGGGGACTGGGGTTCCACCTGGAGGGACACCAGCCTATACTGGCAGGATGGTCTGCATCTGACCAGGAAGGGAACAAGTAATTTGAGCAATCAGTTTAAATGCTTCATTGGCAAGCTTTTAAACTAGTCAAGTGGGGAGGCACTGATAAGCAGCAGGAAAATCCCAGCCTCTCCCTACAAAACAGGGTACTAAATGAGAAAAAGACCGAGGTAGAAAGGCAGTGGGGGATGCTGCCACAGAAGGTAAAGACATCAAAAAATGGAGAGCAATGAGTACCAATGCCTGTAGTCTGAGTAACAAGCTTCCTGAATTAGTGGTCTTGATGGAGGAGGAACATCTGGATATTGTGGCAGTCACAGAAACATAGTACACACAAAACCATGACTAGGACGTAAACATACCAGGATACACTATCTACAGGAGAGACAGGGAGGGTAAAAGAGGAGGAGGAGTATCTTTACATAAGGGAAGGAATCAAAGCAACAGAACAAAAGGGAAAACAGGGAGGAGAAGAAGCACTGTGGGTAAATTTGGAGACCGGCAATGGCACCACAATCCGCACAGGGGTTGTATACAGACCCCCTTCTCAGGGGGAGGAAATGGACAAGGAAATGACAGAAAGAATACTTAGAATGGCAGAAGAAGGGGAGATATTGCTGATGAGTGATCTGAATATGCCAGATGTTAACTGGAGTGCAGTTGCAGCAGCCACTTCGAAGAGTGGGGCTATTCTAGATGCCCTACAGGGGGCATGCCTTAGACAACTAGTATTGGAACCCACTCAAGAGGGAGCAATCTTAGACCTGGTTATCTTAAATGGAAATGAAGAGAGGATCACAGATGTAGAAGTGGGTAGCCATCTGGGAACTAACGACCATCGAACAGTATGGTTCACAATAAACACAGCAATAGAGTCAAGCCATACAAAGGCAAAAGTACTGGACTTTAGGAGGGCTGGACGTTGCCAAAATAAGGTGAGTGCCTAAGGAATGCACTAGCAAATGGGCAGGAAGGAGGGTGGAAGAACAATGGGAATAATAAAATTGCCATCACAAAGGCAACAAGCCTTTGTGTGAAGCAAATAAACAAAACAAAGCGATGTAAGAAACCACTATGGTTCTCAAAGGAAGTGGCAGTGAAGGTTCAAGAGAAAAAGAAAGCATTCAGGAAGTACAAAGAATCACAGAAGGAGCAGGACAGAGAACTGTATCAGTTAAAGCAAAAGGAAGCTGGGAAGGCAGTCAGAACAGCAAAGGCCCAAACCGAGGAAAAGATAGCCAACTCAGTTAAGGAGGGGGATAAAACCTTTTATAGGTACATCAGGGAGCGAAGGAAGACCAATGGAGGGTTAGTGAGGCTCAATAAAGGGGAGGCAGGGTGGGCAGAGGGTGACTGTGGAAAGGCAGAGATACTAAACAAATATTTTTGCTCAGTATTTACAAAGGAAGTGGGGAAGGTACCTAAAACAAACAGTAGAAACATTCTGGATACAGAAGTTGATACCAGCCCATTTACAGAAGAAAGGATTCTGAAAGAACTCTTAAAACTGAAGGTGGACAAAGCAATGGGGCCTGATGGGATTCATCCCAGAATTCTATAAGAAATAAGGGTAGAACTAGTGACACCACTGACTACCCTCTTTAACAAATCATGGGAGGATGGAGGGTACCCGAGGACTGGAGAAGGGCAGATGTGATTCCCCTTCACAAAAGTGGGAGCAAGGCAGAAGCAGGAAACTACAGACCTGTTAGTTTAACCTCAGTGGTAGGGAAAATGATGGAATCACTTCTGAAGGAAATAATTGTTGAGTATCTAGAGGCCAGAGGGGCACAGGACCCAAGGCAGCATGGATTCACAGCGGGAAGGTCATGCCAGACAAACCTGATAGATTTCTTTGACTGGGTGACCAAAGTAGTAGATCAGGGAGGGGCTGTGGACATGGCCTACCTAGACTTTAGCAAGGCATTTGACTCAGTCCCACACAAAAGATTAATATACAAGTTAGCCAGCCTGGGAGTGGGTCCCAAGATGACAGCCTGGGTAAAGAATTGGCTGGAGAATAGGACACAGAGAGTAATAGTAAATGGAGTCCACTCTGAAGAAAGGGGGGTTACTAGTGGGGTACCGCAGAGTTCAGTATTAGGACCGGTCCTCTTCAATGTCTTTATAAGCGACATTACAGAGGGACTGGAAGGAAAAGTATGTCTCTTTGTAGATGACACAAAGATTTGCAACAGGGTTGATACACAAGATGGAGTGGAAAGGATGAGAAGGGACTTGGCAAGGTTGGAGGAATGGTCAATGTATGGAAGCTTAGATTCAATGCAAAGAAGTGCAAAGTAATGCACATGGGAAACAAAAACCCAGGGGAAGCTTACACAATGGGAGGTGAGATACTGACAACAGTAAAAATGGAAAGTAATTATATCAGATGACCTAAAGGTGGGCAAGCAATGTGAGAGGGCAGCAAGGAGGCCTGGGGGGATACTGGGATGTGTAGGGAGAGGCATCACCAGTAGAAAACAGGAAGTTATTATCCCTCTGTACAGACAGTTGGTGAGACCCCATCTGGAGTACTGCGTGCAGTTCTGGAGACCCAGTCTCCGCAAAGACATAGACAGGATGGAAGCTGTCCAGAGGAGGGCAACTTAAATGGTGCAGGGTCTGCACCGGAAGACATATTAAGAGAGACTTAAGGAGCTAAATATGTATAGCCTCGAGGAAAGGAGGGAGAGGGGGGGACATGATAGAAACTTTCAAGTACCTCAAGGGAATCAACAAAGACCTAGAGGGTAGCATTTTCCAAAAAAAGAGCAATGCAAGAACAAGGGGGCACAATTTGAAGATAGTGGGTGGGCAGCTCAGAGGTAATTTAAGGAATTTTTTTTTTACAGAGAGGGTTGTGGTTGCATGGAACGGCCTTCCTGAAGAGGTTGTGGAGTCAAAAACAGTGGTGGAATTCAAGCATGCATGGGACAGTCATAAGGCAATTCTAGGGGTGGGGGTAGGAAGAAGTAGGCTGCTGGTTAACTATGATCTGCAGTTTATCCATTAGGTAGGGAAATGGGCAGACTGGGTGGGCCAAGCGGTTCTTATCTGCCGTCAAAATCTATGTTTCTATGTTTCTAAAGAATAAACACGTATGTCTGTGATCACGTTAAGTGATGAACGGTAGGTTGGTGTCTGCCCGAGAAGGTAAATGGAGGTCTGTGCCTGTGGCCACTGGGAGGAAGTGGCACGGGGTGCTACTGGACACCAGGGACTGCAATTCTTTTTTTTTTTTTTTGCAGAGGATGGGGTAAGGTGAGGGTGGCGTGTACCAGTAGAGACCAGAGACCTTGCTTTTTACATAGAACAGGCAGAGGAAGGGGGTTCCTCTGAACACAAGGGACAGTGACTTCTACATGTGCTGAGGAGAGAGACAGGGTGCCCTGACTGGACACCAGTCAATTTTTGCACAGGATGGGGGAAGGGGGAGGAATGCTACTGGACAGCATTGGTTATTATTTAATTAATATGGGGATCACTGTGCTGAAAAATCGGATCAGATCCAGAGATCCATGATCCAAAATCTGATCTGACCTCAAAATGAATTTCAGAACAGATCTCAGATTTTCCTCACTATCTGGCAGATTATTGTTGGACAGGATTTGGTGCTATCTGAGCACATCTAACCATGAATATTTTTTGTATTATTCAGAAACTATTATTTCTGGGTCAAGAAACTCCAAAGAAATGCTCACAATGAAAGCAATTATAACAAAAACACTCTTTCCTACTACTCAAAGGAATACTTTGAAGTCAGTGCCCAATTAAGATGAACAGGAAATATTAACATTTTGCTTCTAGCCCTTATTTTAATCTATGTGACAGGGATCATCATGCAGTTTTCCTAAAGGCCAACTCAATACAACAGTAGTGCATTGATCTGCATGGTGGGAATATTTTTGAAAGGGGAAGGGCTACACAATTAATTTTAATGAATGCTTAGATTCTGTAGACTATAACTACATATTTAGCAATGGACCAAATCTGTCCACGTCCATGGATTTCTTTTCATTTGGTTTTTGTTACAATGTATTTACCAAGGACAGCCGGCTGAGTTACAACATCTCATTCCAGTGGGGTCCAGTTTTTTCCCATTTCCAAAACTGGATGCATTGGGAGGTTAAATATCTTGCCTAAGGTCATTCAGCTTAAGTGAGGGGTTGAGCCTGCGATCTCCTGGCTCCCAAGCAGGTGCTCTAACAAAGAGGCCACACTGCCCCTGCTTATGGCTTGAGACTCTTTAAACTTTACCCCTCAATCTGAATGAATTCACTGATACAGTTAACAGTCACGGTTCTGTCAATCATAAGGAAGGATCAGAGCCTCAGACAGGTTACAGCAGCATGTTCCTACAGCTGTGGTACATGTGACATTTCTGGTACGAAGGACAGATTAGTCAATTGCATATCTTGCTGTAGCACACATCAAATCTTGATTCTGAACCATTTGCATAAGTAAAACCATGCATAATGGTACTGACATTGATCAATGTAGCTGCAGAAAAGGAATGCAAATGCACTGCTCTGGTGGATGGAAATTACTACTGAACAATGCTGAGAACAGCACATATGGAAAAACCAAGTCAAAACACTGCATGCTGACAGTTCTTGAAAAAACCTTCCTGAAAAGTAGTAATGAACTATGAAACATTGAGGTGCGTGTCTGTTGGTCCTTAGGTAGTGTCTTCTGGTCAACTGTGGCAATAAATCTGTACATCTGGGAACATTTCACTTGCAGTTTGCTTTTATTTCGGAAACTGTCAGTATATGCTGATTTGACTTTTTGTGTCCATATATCAACTTAACTTATGCCAGACAACTACCATCCACATTCCTATATATCTATTCATCTTCTAATAAATTACTTGGGTATAACCAAGGAAAATTTAGTATAGGGGGATGAACAAAGATGTGAGAAAAAGCATTCTTTTACACAGATGGTGATCAGCAGTGGAAAAGCCAGCCCAGTGAAGTACTGTCATACCTCTCAACTGCTATGCATTTTGCGTAGTGCTATGTATTTGACACACAAGTCTACCCTTCTTCACAAAGATACACTAATGTGCCACATACTGATAAAGCTATTTTCTTCCTGGTGCCAGTGACTGGGGTTCAGGAGTGAAAATAGGTAATCAGGGGTTGGCCTGGGAAGGGGATTAAGCATCCCAGGGGACACTGTTCTCCAGCAGGGAGGGAGGGAGGGCAGTGAGCTTCCCCACAGTATCACTAGTTAGGTAACCATAGGTGGTGAAGAGGGGAGGAGCAGTTGATGGGGTAGGGATGCTTACCAATGGAAGATGTAAGCATGCCATGCACATGTCAAGCAGTCAGCTCCACTGAGCATCTGCAGAGTGTGCAAGGGATGGGAGAAATAGGGAAAAAGAAAACATCACTGGCTGCGGCTAGCTGGATGACACCTGCAGCTCCTCACAGATCCCACATCACCTACTGGGCACAGGCTCCACCAAACTGAGTGAGGTGTCCGGTGGGGACTTGGGTACCCCCAACTGTCCCACTGATCCCATGGGTAAGTCCCAGAGATGGCAGGTGATACAATTGGGGGGACCTCAGACAGAAAGGGGCCAGTCTGACAAGAAGGAGTCAAAAAAAAGCTATTTTGTTGTCTAATTTCTGGACACATGAACTACTAAAAATGATGTAAATATTCCTTAGCACTAAATATATGATACATACTATTCTTAAATGAATTACTCCTTAAAATAAAAAAGCACTACACATACTAATCATTTGCTCTGCATTTTGAAGGATTTTAATGCTCAGAGGTTGAGTGGTAAGGGTACTATAGTAGAAACTAGCAGTATTTAGACTCTCAATGCAGGATTAAACAGATTGACGAGGAAGAATAGCACAGAGGGTTATTAATTGGGGCAACATTCCAACAGAAAAGCTTGGATGTATTAGTACTCAAACTACATTACACAGAAGAAGAAGAAGAATCAGCATTTATATAGCCTTTCATACACACTGTATCCCAAAGTGCTTTATAAGCAATGCTAGACTGGTAGTGAAGTGACTGAATGTGTAGTGGTGGCCATTTTGCACATCATCACCCACACACAGCCTGGATAATTGCATGAACCGGGTTTAAAGCAACTGACGTAGAGAGGAGGGGAAGACAAGATGGACCCTAAGGCTTTCAACCACAATATTATGTCACTATGGGCCCAAACAACACAGAAGGGGCATTCGGCATGTAGTCACACATAGCCAATTCAACAAACCCCAATACCTGTGTGCAGAGGAGTGCACAAAGGCTTGGGGCATTTCAGTAAGTAGTGTGGGTCTGGACATCAGGCATCCAACTGGATGCCTGGGTGGCTGGATCAGCAACCAAGTGAATCTTCCAGTTCAGCACAGAGCAGGGGATTGTGGGATAAGATAATCCTCCAAGGACTGCTGAAGTCCCACACTCAGGGATCAGTTTCAAAACAAAACAAATATTAAAGTTATGGCCCTTACCCATCCATGCCATTCTGGAGGGCTGGGACATTCAGTACTGGGCCAATTGAGTACAAAAAGGGTCCTGGGTGGCCTGGTGTGGAGAGCACACAAATGGTATGGCAGGGCCCCCCTCACATAGTGTTGTCACCTTCCACACCCACTCCATGCTGCAGATATCTTCTCCAGGTAGTGTGGAAAGCATCCACCCCGCCCCCCACACGAGCCTAACCCAAACTGCCTATGTTGATGAGCACATGGAGTAGGATTACTTACAGTGACCTAACAAAACTCTTGCTGTGGGTGCCATGGGATGTTTCCTATGTGTGGGGGTGTTAGCTCTGCGACTTTTGCTGGCCCTGCACATGTGTGGAAAAAGTTCCGATCCTTTTGTGGAGCAGGCACAATATTACAATTAAACACATAACATGTTAAAATGAGTACAAAAACAGTTGCAGCACCTAGTCGGATTTGCTCACATAGAACAAAGTTCCAGAAAATAAAAACATGTTAGAATTTCTTTTGGGGGGGGTATTTGTTATAACATCTTGTCGGCCCTCACAGTATTCACCCCTTCAGAAGGAATTGGTTAGGATCATCACATGACACTACCTCAATCTAAAATTTTTTTTTATTTTTCTTAAAACCATTATGAAAAAAACTGCATTATATAGCAATATGACATTTTGATATCGTTACACAAAAATATGTGAAACATAGAAACATAGATTTTGACAGCAGATAAGGACCTCTTGGCCCACCTAGTCTGTTCATTTCCCTACCTATTGGATAAGCTACAGATCCTAGTTAACCAACAGCCTACTTCGTCTTACCCCCACTAGAATTGCCTTATGTCTGTCCCATGCATTCTTGAATTTCCCCACTGTTTTTGACCCCACAACCTCTTCAGGAAGGCCATTCCATGTGTCCACCACCCTCTCCTTGAAAAAATACTTCCTCACATTGTCCCTGAGCCATCTCCGCTCTATCTTCAAATTGTACCTCCTTATAGAAATATAGATGTGCTGTACTGTCAATATATAGTGCTAAAAGTGTTAAAAATATGTCTATAGATCTCAGCATATAATACTGGCATGGTAGTTCCAGTATAGTTAGAGATATATAGTTAGGGCTAAGTGGAGTGCCCATTGTTAAGCCCTTAACTTTGCACTTCAATACTTTGGTGGCATTAGACAGAATAGCAAAAATATTTCATGCATGGTCAGGCTGGCATAGTGTCCAGATGCAAAAAGTTTTGTGATGGCACCTTGTGCACTTTCCACGATCCGGATACTCCTTATTTTGTAATATGGTATTTTCCTATACTTAATAAACATTTTTTTTGCTCTCACATACAGCCTAGATAGTACAGAATTTCTTTCATGAAACTTTCAGGGTAGAAGTGCTCTAGGCCAAGATAATGCCTTTTGAAGGTTTTGTGAAAAAATATAAAATGGTTCCAAAGTTATAATGATTTAAATGTTTTTTTTTCTGAGCATATTCAGTATTTTTTTTGGAAAATGCTGTGATGCAAACAATAAAAAATACCAATTGTGAGTGTTTACCAATCACAAAATTAGTGTTCTACTTGTGAGAAAAAAATACCGATCAAGACAACAACCATCTTGTTTTTTTTTGCTAAATAAATTAAAATTCTTAAAAATTAGGTATTTTTGAAAAACAGACACTTGAACCTAAATAAACAGGACTCATTTAGCCAGATTCTGGTGTTTGTTTTTTGCAAATTGTCCTAGAAATAACATTTCTGAGCACCTGAAAATCCTGGGTGCCCAGCTTAGCAAGAGGAGCTGTTCACTTGCGTTCTATGTATGACAACAGCAAGACTTTGTTGACATCTTCATCCACAGATGGAGACGTGCTGCCAGCTTGTGTGTCACTAGTGAGCTGATGATCTCAATATCTCTCTCTCTCTCTCTTTCTTGTATCTATCTATCTATCTATCTATCTGTCTGTCTGTCTGTCTGTCTATCTAATCATTTTTCTTTTCTAGTATTTTTATCCCCCCCAGCTCAGCCAGCCCTCCCTCATTCTTCCCTGATCCCTTAATATACGAAAATCATTGCTGACCATGGTCCCACCCCTACCACTTTTTGTTGCCCCTCTCCCCTCCATATCACCCCCCAAGATATAGGTGGTGGCACCAGGATGCCAACCTCTCATGCCGCCAAACAGTATTCCAACACTGGGGTGCCCAATTCTCAGTGTTAGCTTCCTAGCAAATAAGAAAATCATCCATCATTGATTATTTTTTATTTAACTGCTAGAAACCTGTAAAAAAGAAAATGGTCCCTTACCGATCTGACCCCCCCAACTCCCACACATCCCACCTCTAACCCCCACTTAGAATCCACCCCCCCACATACCCTCACTCACCTGAACATGTCCAACAATGTAGATACTCTCTCCAAGAGAAGACACATCTTGCTGCTGGAACCGGTGATTGCAATATGAGAAAATAAGGTAAGTTAGTTTAATATATTTGAATGGGGTTGGAACTTTTACTTGTAACTTTGTCAGTTTTTAATATTTTTACACTAGATTTTCAATAGGGCCTTTTTAGGAGCCACCCTCATGAACAAGGGTGTTGGAATTTTTCAGATCTTGTCCAAAAGGTGATTTTGTGGTCACTACAAGAAATCACTTTTCAGGTGGGATTTGAACATTTTCACCTACCGGATTCATGAGGTGGGAGCATAAGAAAGAATGTTGAAAGTCTGGTGTAAAAATATGTTAAAATTACTAATTTATGAGTGAACATCGAAATATTTCAACGTTCACTCGTAGCTTCACTAATTTTTAACATTTTTCCACTAGACATTCAACATGGCCTTTTTGGGACCCCCACCTTATGAACGAGGCAGGTTAAAGTTTTCAAATCTGTTCCAAAGGTCAGTTCACAGTCACTGTGCAAAATCCATTTTGGGTGGGATTTGACAATTTTCACCTATGGAGTTCATGAGGTGGAGTCATAAGAAGACGAGGTTGAAAATTTGATGTAAAAATATTGTAAAAGGACCATGTTATGCTTGAGTGTTGAAACATTTCAACATTCACTCATAACTTCATGGATTTTCAATATTTGCACTCCAAACTTTCAACATAGCCATTTTTTCACGCCACCTCATAAACGTGACAGGTGTCGTTTTTCAAATCCTGAACTCTTCGAGATATGTTTTTGCATAAGTGGTGCAAGATGACATTTCTACCAGAACTCTATTAAATGTCACATTGATGAGGGTGAGTCATAATATGACAATCTTTAAAATTTAGGGTCAAAGTTAAAAAAAATTATTATTAAGAAATGTGTGTAGTACCAGCCTTTATCCTAACGTGTAGTGCTTTGTGAACTCATGCTGGTGAGCTGAGTTGGGGGGGGAGCTCAGAGACCCAGCAGGATGGTCTGAGGCTGGGGGGATGGCGCTGTGATATGACACAACCCATTTAGCCTGGGAAGGGTAGTTGCAGGGTTGCCTGTAAGGGTCCAAGTACCATATAATGAAGACAACTTTTCTCTTGACATAGGGCCCTGCATATCTATACTGATGGGTGCCAGAAGGCCATGTGCTTTGGATGAGAGATGTATTCTTTGATCTGTGCATCTATGTCTGCAGCCACATGGACATGCTTCTGTAGTCCACCAGACAACCCCATGAATTCTTGACATCTGTTGCTGCACTTTCATAGACAGATGGGGTTTTCCCTTGCTTCAGGTCCCAGAGAGCCCTGCTCATCTGCATCTGCTCACATGAGCCCTAAAGGGACCTGGGACCTGCATGAATGAGGATACAATTCCATTATTTCAAAAAGAAAGGAAATTCTTTGAAAAAAAAGATGCATTAATGTACCATTTAGGGGTCAAATTAATGCCAAACAAGTAGGGAAATGTGGCTTTAGGGTTTCCAACCCTAACTCCCCACCACCGCCCCCCAAGCAGCAAAAGGAAAAAAATTGGGTTTTGGGTCCCTGGAGTCTTTGTGAATCAGTAGTAGTGTCTTCCTTGGGGTTGTCTTATTTTATATTTGAGTTACCGTAGAATAGTTGTTATTTTCATAACACTAACTTTTCCTATATTTCAAGTTGTCCAATCTGATAATGTGATGACCCAGTCTGATCCCGAAGTCAGACAGCCTGGTCAGTTAGTGGAGCTGAGATGTGCGGTTAGTGGGTTAGATGTCAACAGCTACTACATGGGTTGGTTGAGGCAGGCTCCTGGCAAAGGGTTCGAGTTGCTAGTGGAGTACTACAGCACCTCTAACAAAAACTATAATCCTGCAATCCAGGGTTGATTCTTAGCCTTGAAGGACAGCTCTAATTTCTATTTACAGATGAACAGCCTGCAGGAGGGAGACACTGCCATGTATTACCATAACGCCACATTTCCCTACCTTTGTGGCATTAATTTACCCTAACTGGTGCATTAACAAAGTTTTTTGCCAGCTTTCTGTTTTGAGACAGTGGAATCATATCCTTATTCACACAGGTCCCAACAGGTGCAGATGTGGGCCTGCACCATGGGGAGACTCTGTCCACCTACAGAAGTGTAGGGCCTGGCACCCCCCCACAAACCAGGGAATCCAAACTGCAGGGCTGTCCACAAGGGCCTGGGTACCATATAGTGAAGATAACTGTTCTCATTCACTCTTTACACATTCACCCTTTACACATTCACACTTCACATATTCACTCTTCATTCTTTCAGATCTCTTTGCCTCTTTAGATCTAAAGAACAAAAGTGTCGGTATGAAGAGTGAATGTAAAAAGTGAATGTATATATATATATATATATATATATATATATATATATACACTGTAATATTGAACTCAAAATTGCAAGATAGCCATTGTATGACTACCCCTATAAAATGCATGTAGCATTTATAGTATATTGACCAAAATGTCATTTTGTGCCAGAAGTGCAAAAAAAAAATTCTCATCCAAGGTTTGAAAAGTGACACCTGTCATGTTTATGAGGTGGTGTGGAAAAATTGCTATGTTGAAAGTCTGGAGTCAAAACATTGAAAATTTGCAAAGTTATGAGTGAACATTGAAATATTGCAGCATTCACTCATAACGTGGGCATTTTTCTATTCGTACACCAAATTTTCAGCATAGCCTTTTCATTATCCTCTTCATGACCTGGTAGGTGAAAATGTTCAAATCCCCACCAAAAGATCATTCCATGCCACCAAAATGTAATTCCACACCACAGGTGAGAAACCACATTTTGGCCAGGATTTGGAAAATTACAGCTGTCACATTCATGAAGCTGTGTGAAAAAAATACTATGTTGAAAATTTGGGGTCAGCACAGAAACATTTCAACATCAATGTATGATTTTCTTTATTTCAGGGATAGTCCAACACAAGAGATTGGGCATTCCAGTATCAGGCTAGTGTTCAGCAGCACCAGGGTTGGACACCTTAGTTCCACCAGCCTGTCACGTACAAGAAAATGGAGGCAGGTGACCTGGCGGTGAGGGGGTTCAAGAGGAGAAGAGGTACCAGTTGTAGGCACCCTGGTCCATGTGTGTGTGTGTGTGTGTGTGTGTGTGTGTGTGTGTGTGTGTGTATATACATATACATATATATATATATGTGTATCTATATATTAGAGGCAAAAAACTCTGTTTAATGCATCAGTTAGGGTTGTTCCACAGCGACAAAAGTGAGGAAATTCGATGTTAGGGTTTGAAAACCCCTTTGCACCCCTCAGCCCACCCCCAACTGGAATCGAAGTGCGCATTAGAATCTCGGCCCTAACTGTCACCCATCACATGTGGAAAGAAGCTGAGGAATAGGAGAATGGGGTGACAGTTAGGACCGATGACCCCAATGCACCCCAATTCCAGTTGGGTGGGTGGGCTGGAGGGTGCAAAGGGGTTTCAACCCTAACATCAAATTTCCTCACTTTTGTTGCTGTGGAACAACCTAACTGATGCATTAAACTGAGTTTTTGCCTCTAATTTCCTTCTTTTTGAGAATGATGATGAGAAATAGTAGATGTATGCAGCGGTGGGGCCATGAGTTCCCCATCACATAATGCAGCCGCGGAGGAGTGCAGCTCCCGCTATGTGAATGTCTTTCACATAGTAACATTGTGCCTAAGCGCAAATCATAATGCACATGGTGGCCGTTGTGAAACAGAAAGAGAAACAGTACTGTGGACAGAAACATTAAAAACAATGCATACTTAACCATAAATGAAAACACAAAGGAGTACATGGTGGCATAAATGTGAACAGTAAGCAAACGGGTACAGAACCGCAAGCAGAAACGGTAATGGTAACAGTAATGTAAGCGCAAAGGCTGGTTTTCCCCAAAAGCTGTATAGAGAAAGACAGTGAGTACAAAGAATGTATGCAAAATAATGACTCTCAGAACAAAAAAATGAGGACTTGGAATAGTAAATTGCTTATATCTCAGTAACCATACGACGTAGAAAAAACATTTAAAAGTCATATGAATCATCATTTTCCTGTCTATTTTTGTATTTAGCCCCCAATGGGGGCTAAGAATTTTTTTGACAAAAAGTCTGTATCTCACACTGTTTTCGAGATACGGGCCCTGAAAGGCGCAGCAAATGCCATAATGTTATCCTATGGGAAAAAAACAGAAGCTCAGACTGCCATAACTTTGCATCCCTGTAATATTTTTTCACCAAACCACTGAAAGGCACATCTGTGGGATGTTGGCTGTGTTCCCTGTAAGTTTCAGCCCAAAAAACCAAACCATTATTTTGCAGCAGGGTGCCAAACAACTGCTGCAATGCATCGTACACCATAATGTTATCCTATGGGAAAAAGTGCCAACTTTGGAGTACCGTAACTTTGCCACCATGTAATATTTTTTCAATGAAACACTGGAAGGCACATCTGTGAGATGTCGGCTGCGTTCCCTCCAAATTTCAGTCTAAAACACCAAACCGTTCTTTTGCAGCGGGGTGCCAAAGAATTACTGTTATTTTGGGCATAGTGTCGCAAAGTAGTGTCGTGATTTGCAAAAGCTTTCACAAAAATTTGCGACACTTTCGTAAGTGCGACACTTCTTTGTGAAAGTACTTTTTCCAGAAATCTGAAAAACATTTCTGGGGTATTTTACCCCAAAATAAAGACATGGCTATCATCGTCTGGGCCCAACTAGGTGAATACAAAAAGAATTAGGTTGCTAGAGGGTCTCAATTTTAAATGCCAAGCATTTTTCTGATCACTAACTGAAAACAAAATGGCAGATTTGCGACAGTAAAAGGGCCATTTGTGACAGTAAAAGTGCATTTTCGACACTGTTAAAGTTTTTGTTAACTTTTCCCATTGACTTATAATGGGAAATTGTTTTTTGAATAACTTTTGAACCATTTAATATTGTTTCACGAAATCTTCAAAAGGCACATCGGGACCCTGGCCGCATGTTCCCTGAAGATTTTGGGCTGGTTGCGCAAACCGTGCGACCTGTAGGGGCGACCGTAGAATTCCAGAAAAAGCATAAACGCACACACAGATCACGCTTAATAACTCCACAGCCGTGTATCTGACTGGTACTAAACTTGGCAGATCCCAAGGCGTATGGGTCTTGATCATGTGTTCCAAATTTCAGGCAAATCCGTCAAACAGTTTCAAAGTTATTAAGGTGCAAAATTTTGGGTTTAGCATGTAAATGGCTCCTCAACCCTAACTATGGTACACAACCGTGCTACCATAATATATAAAATATATACAGTATAAACACTGGGAAGGGTGGGCGGGAGACCTGGAGAGGAATGGGAAAAAGAAGTGACATTTTAAACATTGTCAAGTTTTCTAGACATCTTCTTTGATGTACCGCATGAAAGGGTAGTTAGTAATGATAGTTTTTAGCATTCAATCAACTGATTCTGTGTGCTTACTGTACATTTGTAATGGATGTCTACAAGACAATAAGCTCTTAAGTCTAACAGACATGTTAGGCGGCAAGCAGTGTTATCAGTCTGCCATCATGTAAATGCTCACATGTAGTTTTTCTGCTGCTTGAATACTCTTCTAATTCTTTAAATAAATTAAAATGCCATTGTTTTTAATTTATACACACACATCTATATAACCATGTAATGAGATTTGTTTGTAAACTCATTATTCATGGTGATTGAATAATAGCCTGTTTTGACATGGCAGTGATTTGTTACACAGTTAGACTTAGCATCCAAGACAAGTGTGGAACAAAAACAAAATGATGGCACACCAATTTTCCTAAAGTGTTGTTCAGTCGTAATATAAGAGAAGTCAAAGTAAAACGAAATTAAGAAACTAGCATACAAGTTTCATTTGCAAACTCTGTTCAGTTTTATGTCTTGATCCACTTGACTGTTATTAGCGTACTGCCGGGAAACTGTTTTAATTGTTTTTATTTAATGGATTAAAGTGCATTTGTATTTATCTCATATGCACGTTTCAACACGTGTATTTGCTGAAATTTTAATTTGAGATCACCGTCCGTGATGCACAGCATAGTATTTTAGCCTCTTCAGGAGCGAAAGCATCACAAGGTGATCTCATCAATCTCTCAAATGTGCAGCTCAATCAGAAACAAAGGACACAAAATAAAATTAAATGAAGCAACTCACACATCAGTGTTATGTGCAAATTATCTAGGCCGGAATTAGTGTCACGAGAGAGACAGCATGTTTTGGTAGCTAGCCTGCAATTTTTTTGTATCTAATGGATGAAAGTAGCGCACTTTGAGCATTGGACAGGTGTGTGCTGCTTCATTTTTTTTATATTTCTAAGTATGGTAGTTTTGCCCTTCCCAGTATACCAAGTGGCCAATTCATGAAGGAATTCTCAGAAGGAACTAGAAGGGGGACAGGATCAGATCTGCAGTACAGTAGCTTCTTGTTGTTTTACATTGTTTCTTGTGGATTCTACTTGGTAGAAGGTTTTTTCTTTTCTTTCTTACTACTAAGGGGCTAGCAGGGTATTGTTTGGGGCTGTTGGAATTTTGAAACCTGTTTTGGTAGCTATAAGTGGGCTTATTTGTTTGATTCACTGTGTGGCAGGTTGCATTTGTAGAGGCCAATTTCTTCTGTTTTAAAACATAATTGGTGTGATTTAACTGGGTCTGTTTCTTTGAATTGGAGACCTATATCTTCTAATTCCAAGCCTATTTTGATGTGTTGTTGGTGAAGCTGTTTGAATTGGAGTACTGTTTCTTTGGGTAGGGTAGCAAACCTATTTTGGGAGCTTTGAGTAGAATTGTGATTCATTGTTGCTGGCTTCACTAGCTGCAAAGTTTGAGTGCAGAGTGGGGGAAGGGTGCTAATGGTCTGACCAGAGGCCTCAGCTACCTGATTGTTTCTGGAAGACTTGGCTGGTCCCACCCTGGTCCATTATTTCCTTTATACCAGGGGTTCTGACATCACTTCCTCAAACAGGCAAAGGATATGCACCTGTCATAGTAGAAGCAGACATCCAGGAAAGGAAGCAGCAAGTGAAGAGGTGACTGCTCTCTCTGTGGAAGGAAGTAAATGCAAATCTAGGAGCTTTCATTATTACTTCTTAGCATTGATATTGCATTGGGGAAAGGAGGTAGGAGTTTGAAGAAGGTTGTGCAATGGCTACTTAAAGTCTCTTTTGAGTGTGAATAGGAAGGATAGGAATAT
Source organism: Neoceratodus forsteri (assembly GCA_016271365.2). Lineage (NCBI taxonomy): Eukaryota > Metazoa > Chordata > Ceratodontiformes > Ceratodontidae > Neoceratodus > Neoceratodus forsteri. The sequence continues at coordinate 327,462,769 of CM028135.1, read as the reverse complement.
AAAAGCAGTTGCTCAATATATCTAAACATGTGCAACAAAGGAGGTAAGGAAATAAAATGTTTGCACTGATGGGGGAGAGAGAGGAGACTTGGGGAGTGTTTGGTATCCTGCATCTGGAAGGGGTGGGGGTCGCTGGTGGGCACAACAGCAATGGGTAGGGTGGTAGGCTGCAACAACTCACGGTGCACCAATCTTTCAAAATTGCCTGGAGTGTGGTAGGATGTTTAGTGTGCAACCACGTGAAAAACTTAGAAAGGAGATTGAGGGTCTGCAGGAGGAACTAAGACAGACAAAGGCAGATTAGGGGTGGGTTTAGCCAAATACTGGAGGGAGGAAAAAGGGGAGATGAGGAGGGCAATTTAAGCCAACAGTGGTGAGAGAGGGTCAGAAGAAGGAAGCAGAGACAAAAGGGCCCAGGCCAAGGAAGAACGATTGCCGGGAAACCAGGTCAGGAGACAAAGACAAATGGAAGGAGGAGGAGATAGGGACTTGTGAGGGGAGGCGAAGAAGTGGCAAAAGTCATGGAGTGGAAAGGAGAGAACAGGTTACTATGAAGAGAGAGGGAGCGGGCATTTGTGAAGGGTCTTCAGAAAATAGTTGTGCACTGCTAGAGAGGAAGAAGGTGGAGGAGGGAAACAATGAAGTTAGAGGAGTAATTGATAAATGCCTGGACCAAACTGGAGCAGAGGGACGTTCTGCTGGGAGAATTGCAACAGGGGTAAAAGGGGGAAATAATGTGCAGGGGGAAGAAGAGGAGCTGGAAATGAGAGAGGAAGATGAATGGAAGCAAGCAGGGGCGTAAGAGGGGTGGAATCTTAGTGCTGGGGACTCAATACTAAGAGGTTAGGTAGGGTAGCAAGGAGAGGCATAGTCGCATTTGGGTGGAGGCCATACCAGAATACAGCAGAAAGAGTTTGGACAGTCTATTCTGAAATATGCTAGAAGGGTAGGACAAGCCTCATTTAATTATACATCTTGGGACAAACAACCTGGCTGACAAGACAGTAGATATAGTCCAGAGGAGGTTTGAGGAACTAGCACAATTATATGAGGGGGCAGGAAGATCAGTAACTTTCAGAGATACTTCGGTGCAAAACGCAAGCACAACAAAAGCTGAGAATAGAGGAATTTAATGGATGGCTAAGAACCTGGTGTTGTGCTAAAGGGTATGGGCTGTTGGGGGGTGGGGATGGACCTGGGAGGACAGTAGTAGTCTCTATGCCAAGGACAGACTACACTTTAGTGAGGAGGGAAAGAAGTGTTGAAACAGAAGATGGAGGTACATAGAGGAGTTGGGAATTTAAACTAGGAGTGGGGGGTGGCAGTTGGTGAAGAGATATGCAGAGACCACAGCTTGGGAAACCATATGAGCTTACCCCCCATAACAGTGACAAAGAACAAATGGCAAGTACTACTGGTGATGCTAGGAAAAGAGGGCAGGATGGGAGGGGGGAAAGGGTGGAAGGTGGTTACCCTTAATGCTAGGAGCCTTGGGAGGAAAACTGCAGAGTTACAGGTTCTCATGGCAGAGGGAGAAGTGGACATTGCAGCCATCATGAAACATGGGCCACCAATACAATGACTGGGACCTGTCTGTACCAGGCTACAGGTTATTCTAGGGACAGGGTGATTTGGAAAGGAGGGGGGTGGCACTATATGTGAAGGAAGGACTGAAGTGCGTAAGGGAGGAAGGGGAGGAGGGTAGTACAGAGTCACTTTGGATGCAAATCCAGGATTCCAAGAATAGGATTCTTAGAATGGGAGTGGTGTACAGGCCACCATCTCAGACGGAGGAGTTAGACAGGGAACTAGCAGAACAGATCAGGAGGACCTGTGAGGTTACCTTTCTGATCTCCTGGTACCGTCCACCTCTATTCGTGATCTTCGCTCCTCTAATAGTGGCCTCCTCAAAGTCCCGAGAGCGAGATTGAAATCAGCTGGGGACCGATCGTTTGGAGTTGCTGCTCCAGTTCTCTGGAACTTGCTGCTGTTGGAAGTGAGAGAGGCCCCTACTATAGAGGCTTTTAAGAGCCGTCTGAAGACCTTTTTATTTATGCAGGCTTTTGGAAATTGAATTTTATGTATGTTATTTTAAGGAATGTATATGGTATGACACACTGTATAGTTTTTGTGCGGCGCCCAGAGCCTTTGGGATTGAGTGTCTTTTTAAATAAAATTGACAAATTGACAAGGGTAGTGTGGTGATTGTGGGGGACTTCAACATGCCAGGAGTGGACTGGAGCACCCCAACAACCAGGAACAGAAGGGAGCAGGTACTGCTGGATGCCTTCCAGGACAGTTTCCTGCTGCAAATGGTCAGTGAACCAACCAGGTTAGGGAATACCCTTGACCTTGTGCTGAAAAATGGGGACTTTGTGAGAGAACTTACAGTGGAGGAACCACTGTCAGGGAGTGACCACCACTCAGTATGGCTCACATTGGTATGGGCAAGGAAGGGTGGAATCTGGCACAAGAATGCTGGACTTCAGGAGGGCCGACTTTGGGAGGATGGGAAAGTGGTAAAAGGTACGTGACCAGAATTCAATCTAGTATGGACACTAACCAGAGGTGGAGCTCATAAAGCTGGGGATAGTGGAGCAACCAAAACCTGCTGCAAGCCCAGAGCAAGAAGGCTAGGGCTAGAAACCGAGCTGGTTGAGCAAGGAGGTCATGGAAAGGTAAGGAGAAAAGAGCTGCCTTTAGGAAGTACAAGAAAACAGCGAGGGAGAGGGAGGAGTACTTGACAGAATCGAAGGAGGTGACAATTGCTGTAAGGAGCCAAAGCATCCTGAACTCAGGCTGGCACAAGGCATTAAGAAGGAGAGAGGACTTCTTTAAGTACATCAAGGAGAAAAGGAGCTATGGGACCATATAGTAAGGATTAGGAAGGAGGGGTTGGGTGGAAGCAGGGTGCGATAAGGCAGAAGCACTAAATGAGTCCTTCTGCTCAGTATTTACTAAAGAGAAGAGGGGGGGTGACACCCAAGGTGGGAGAAATGGCAGAAGCAGGGGGGAAGTGGTGACAGATGGGGAAATCATGGAGGGCAGAGTTCGAGAGGGTTTGAAGGCACTGAGGGTGGACAAGGTGCCAGGCCCAGATGGCATCCACCCCAGGGTACTGAAGGAGCTGGCAGAGGTCCTTGCAGGAAGGACCTTTGGCAGACCTATTTAATGCCTCACTACATTCGGGGTGTGTACCTCAGGACTGGAGGATGGCTCATGTGGTGCCTCTCCACAAGAGTGGCCCCAAGGATGAACTGGGAAACTACAGACCAGTGAGCCTCACATCCATCGTGGGTAAGCTAATGGAGACTATCCTGAAGGAGAGGCTGGTGGCCCTCCTAGAGGCCACAGGACTACAGGACAGCAGACAGCATGGCTTCATACATGGCAGATCCTGCCAAACCAACCTGGTCGAGTTCTATGACTGGGTAAGTGGGCAACTGGACAGGGGCCATGCAGTGGATGTCCTGTATCTGGACTTCAGTAAGGCATTCAACTCGGTGCCACATGGAAGGTTGGGAAGGAAGTTAGTAGGCACAGGGACAGGTGCAAAGCTGGTGAGATGGGTAGGAAACCATCTGCAGGGAAGGTAACAGAGGGTGGTGGTGGGTGGGGAGCTCTCACACCCAAGGGTAGTGACGAGCGGTGTTCCACAGGGCTCAGTGTTGGGACCAGTGTTGCTTGGGATATTCATTGCAGACATATCATGGGATATCAAGAGCAAGATCAGTTTGTTTGCTGATGATACCAAGGTAGGCGCGGTGGTGGATGACCTAGGGGGATGGCAGGGGTTGCAGGATGATCTGGCAAAGCTTGAAACCTGGTCAGACACCTGGCAACTGGGGTTTAATACCAAAAAGTGCAAGGTGCTGCATTTTGGGATGAAGAATCCAAGGAGGAGTTACCAGCTAGGGGGAGTGCAGCTAGCCCAGACAGAGGAGGAGAAGGATCTGGGTGTGCTCATTACAGGGTCGATGAACAACTCGGCACAATGTAGGAAGGCAGCTGCAAAGGCCAACAAAATGCTGGGTTGTATTGCAAGGGGTATATCCTCGAGGAGGGAGGAGGTGATTCTGCCACTGTATAGGTCATTAGTTAGACCACACCTGGAGTACTGCATGCAGTACTGACGTCCGTATCTGAAGAGGGACATTAAGTTACTGGAGGGGGTGCAGCGCAGGGCAACAAAGATGATCAAGGGGCTGGGGGACTTATCATACGAGAGGAGGTTGAAGGAGTTGAACATGTACTCACTGGAGGAGAGGAGAGACAGGGGTGACATGATTGAAACCTTTAAATACATGAAAGGAATAAACAAGATGGGTACAGAGGGACTCTTCAAAGTAAGGGAGGGGAAGGCCACCAGGGGCCATGATATGAGACTGGAGCGAGGAAGGTGCAGGAGGGAGATGAGGAGACACTTTTTACAGAGAGGGTGGTGGCTGGGTGGAATCGTTACCTGCAGAAGTGGTATGCAGTAGAACAGTGGACTGCTTCAAACGAGGATGGGACAGTACAAGGGGGAGGGTTAATGAAATGGAAGGGTGGAAGAGAGGGGCAGCTGCAGAATAAGGGGTGCTAGCTGCAAATTTGAGCAGACTTGATAGATCTCTAGGCCTTTATCTGCTGGCAAATTTCGTATGTTCGTACCTATGTTCATATGAACAGCACTGCGTTTAGTTACATCTGTTTTAGGCAACCATCCACCTACACAGTCTGCTTTAGCAAGAATGCTATCTGATATGAATATGTCATAAGCTCTATACATGATTTTAATATGAGAGCCAGGTTAGCATGAAAAGCACTACAAGGAGAGCATACTTTATGTAGCAGAGGTGATGCTCAGTCGAAACAGTACAGAGCCAAAGCAATTATTAAAATTATTCAGCGCAGACAATAGTTTCATGTGTTGCTGAACACTCTCTTTCACACTAAATATTGTTGCTCAGGCTAAGAACATTGCCAGGGTACTTCCCCTTCACAAAGCGGGTGATACCTCTACTCCTGGCAACTACAGACCTATATCACTCTTCCCCGCCCTGACAAAATTACAAGAGTACCTCGTATTCACTAGACTTTCTGAGTTCCTTAACTCCTCCGATTTTCTCTTTCCTTTTCAATATGGCTTTAGAAAAAAATTACTCTGCCATTTATTCTCTTCTCCATGTCATTAATTCGATACTCAGGGGTATGAACCAGGGACACATCACAGCAGCCATCTTTAATGACTTAGCTAAAGCTTTTGATTCTTTGCCTCATCTGCTATGCTTATCCAGACTTCTCTCTGCTGATCTATGAACCCATGTTGTGAACTGGTTTAAGTCTTATCTTGTAGGCCATATGCAATGTGAACAGACTGGTGATGTCCTGACCCCCCTTCCCATTCTAGCAGGTGTATCCCAAGGCTCCATTTTGGACCCTGTGCTTTTCTCAATCATTCTAAATGATCTTTCTTCTGCCTGTGTCACTGTGTATGCCAATGACACAGTCCTATTCACCTCTGGACCTTCAACCCTGGAGGCTGAGTCTCAATTACAGAGTGACTTTCTTAGGGCTCTGTGCTGGTTCCAGGCAAATCAGCTTAAGGTAAACACTAAGAAGACCATGTCCATGACTTTTGGTACCACACAGAAACTTGACAGGCTTTCCCCTTCCCCTCCTTTTCTACCCTAGATGGCACCACTCTTAATGTAGTCCCTCCCCACCTTCAAATATTTAGGTGTCTGGTTGGACAGTCGACTCAGTTTCTCCATCCATATTGATTATTGTATATTCACTCAAAACTCTGTCTTAAGCTTGGCGCCATGTATCGGAACAAAGACTCCCTCCCTCTCTCCTGTCGTTCTCCGTGAGCTGCTTACTAAAATGATCCTCCCTGTTTGACTATGCTGATATGGTCTTTGGGTCTGTCCCTGCCTCATCTCTCTCTAGATTGGACTCCTCTATAATGCCTTTTGCCATTTTACTTCTAATGCTCCACCCCATACACACCACTATTCCTTCTACTCCTCCCTCTCTTCACTCATACTGGCAGCACCACTGCACCACTCTAATCTTCAAATTCTGGTTTGGATCCCTCCGCTACTACCTCTCCCCTCCCCTCTCCCCTTATCCCTCTCTTCTTACCTGCTATGCTCCAGAGACTCTTGTATCTTCTCTCTCTCTCTCTCTCTCGACCACCCTCTATCTGGTTTGTGGCAGGCTGCTTTCTCCTATTGTCTCTCTTCCCTCCTGAGCTCACTAGCAATTTCCCTTCATCTAGCTCCATCTCTTCACTGCTTAAAACATATGCTATCCCTAGCCCCCCCCTTCCTCTTGCTCCTGTCCTTCCTCCTCTTGACAGTCTGGGATGAAGCCCTCTCTAGCCTTATTAATTACAATCTATTAGCTTACACCTCCACCAACTTTTCTTGTGTAATTACTTATGCATTATTCCAATCACTACCACGCACATCATTGTACTTGAAGCACCTTATGTTTTTACTCAAATGTCTTTATTTACTTGTAAGCTGTCTTTATATATGCACTACCTTCCTTACCTTTTCCCAGGGTCACACCTGGAAATGAGCTTCAGCTCAGTGTGCCTCTCCCAGTTATCAAATTTTAAATAAATAAATATGCAGAAATGTAGATAGTCATGCATCTTTCAAATCCATGGCTGTCTGTGTTATGCATGAATAATGCAATACATTTACATGTTTTATCAGGACTCAGACTGCATATGAATTAAGCGTATGTGCACATGCATATTGACATTTAGTACTTGTGATATGCTCATTATCCATGCTGATCAGATAAACACTAGGTTTGCCTAACAGTATTTTTTGCACATATCTTTAATATGAGAGTCACATCAGGAACCAATAGGAAGTCTCACTTATCCAGCAAAGTTGATGCTCAATCAAATCAGTATGGAGTTAACGCAATAATTAAAATGATGTATCTTACACACTAGTATCATGTGCAAAGTGTAGCTAATTTGATGCCTTGTAAATCCATAATTGTTTGCATGCTAATGGCATACTATTAGAATTTATGTTTGTTTTTACCATGAGCCAAACTGCATTCATATTTATTGTATGTTCACATGTCAATGTAGTCATTTAGTGAGAGCTGATACTAAGCTCATTAGCACTAGCTTAGTCACTCACTGTAAAATAAATTGGTCACTTGAAGCATTCATGCAATAGCAATATAGCAATGGAGTGGAGTGCTTAATGCATATAGTATATGCTAACATAAAAAAGAGAGGTTACATCCGAAACTGGATCATTGTACACTATTACAGCAAACAAAAAAGGTTGAAGTGACTATTTCTCTCATCCCCCCAAAACAAAATATCTAATCAAAATGTAGAGTATGCAGAGTAAAGACAATCTGATCTGATATATCAATATAGGTATCCTCCTCTTCCTTCATGGGGAGACCAGAGGGATCTAGTTTGGATACTTTTGAGGTTACAGATTCAGCAGTCATCGTCATTGTCATCAGTTAGAGAATAAGGACACTACAGCAGTGGGCAAAGGGTAACTAGACAATGGATGACACAGTTTATTGGGCACATACTGTAGGTTGTTCTAGACTGGTGCACACAGCCGCATTGTGTACAGAGGTTGGGGTAAATGCAGTTCTGGAACGGAGGTAGTTAGAGACTGAGTCACATATCTGCATTTGAACTCAAGGTTAGTTAGACAGGGACAAATATCAGCATTGAGCACAGAGGCACTGAAAAACTGTGACACATAGCGGCATTGTTCATGTGAGTTGTCAGTGATTTAGGTGCATAACAGCATTGGGTACTGGAGTGGTAAGAGAACAGACCCCACAGCAGCATTGTATGCATGGGTAGTTAGTGACTGGAGCACACATGAGTATTGGAAACAGAGGCTATTGCAGACTAAGGCAATTGTGATTTTTGAATGGGATTAAAGACTGAGACACATGTGAATTAGGCTCAGTGGTGTACCATTAACGCTTACGATGTCAGTTCTAAAAAACACAGTTCAGTTGAAAGTTTTAAATGACTAATAACTGTTTGTTTTAATACAAGTAACATTAAGCTTCATTAAAACCCACTGTAAATGTCACACTTTTTTTCAGGCTGAGGTAAACAGATAGAATGTACACCTTGACACATCGGACCAGGAGCAGCATCCATTCTATTGACCTCACGCATGGCATGGAATGGAATGCAGAGGATTGCTGCTCACTAGTTATGTACTGTTCAAACATAAATGGTTAAAAAATAAATATAACACACACTTTTGTTGTAAATATGATTGTATTTATTAATACAACATCTACTGACTATACAAAACACATTCATTCCTTTCCACTTTGATCTACACATGCACAGACACACACACACACACACGTACATACACACAAACACAGACAGTTTAAGACATCCTTTTTCATATAGACTGATTCATTTTTCAAGCCTGTTTTGTTCCACAGCATCAGTTCTGTTCTGTATGTGTTCCCAGAGCAGCATGTGTCTGCTAATAGGAGCAGCGAGCATGACCTGTGGTGGCTTTTAACTTGCCAAACCTGTTTTGTTCTGCAGAGGATGAATGGTGAGTACGAACTATGGTGGTTGTTTGTCATCTGATGGTTTGACTCAAGTGAGCAACTCAGACAGTAAGCAGGAGATGTTACATGAGGGATATGAAATGGAGAGGTAAAAAAAAAAAAAATCACAGTGCCAAAATAACTTGCCAACTAAAGCAATAAACATTAGTTTGTGGAATTATTTGTCTGGGCTGTTGCAAAACGAAGGAAACAAGATGTCTGCAGGAGTGGGGTTTTTAGAGTGATAGAAGGAACAGATGGCAGAAGGCAGATGTCTGCAGGATTCGTTATGGGATTTGCCAGAATAGGGTGTCAATCTAAGTTATTGGCATTTTAGGTCCCGGGATGATATAGCCAAGTGAAAAATAAACGGTGTTATTTACCCACTGGGTCAGTAACAGCATTTATTTTTCACTTGGGTCAGATTCTTGGGAAAATAACTGATTTAAACTGTGAGCAGCAGCATGGAGGAGTGTTATTCCACTTGCGATACCAGCATGATGAAAATGGTATTCCACCATGAAAACTGGTATGCCAAACAGGGTGGAATACCATTCATTTCTAGCCCTGATCTGTATGTGATATGCCACATCCTCAACGAAAATATCTCATGATATTTTTCCCCAAGTGCAGTTTGACCTTATGACTTCACACTTGGCAAAGCCACGAGTGATGTCAAAAGGTTAGACTACAGTACACATGAGAAAATACCTGTGATATTTTTATTTGGATCATGAGCAGCTGACTTGCTTGGAGTTAGTGAGTGACTGTTTGCATTGCAATATTTGTAATACTGTGAGTTAGTCACTGGGCTAAGAATTTGTCATAAGTCTTGAATTGAGAGCAGGTTACAGGCTGCGTATTTGACCCAGACAGTGCCTAGGGGATGGAAACTGTTTTTTCTTTTGTTTATCTCTGTGTGCCTTAGAAGGCCAGGCCAGATTGTGTCAGGAAGTGCTTACATCACAGCTACTTATCAGCCAATAGCTTTGGAAGAATCTTACAGACCTGATAGTACTAATTTTAGCAGTCTCATCAGATAACCTAAGATTCTTCAGGTGAAGCTACCTCTGGCTGGAAGCTGCAACAGTGGACTTAGGATTTGCAAGAAAGCGAGTTGTGCTCACAACAGAGGGAGGTGAACCTTACAATTTACAGTTGTCTTTGGTTTGAAGCAGATTCCTTAGGAAAGTTAAGATTCTTCAGGTGGAGGATACTTCTAACTGAAGGGTGAAATAAGGAACATAGTATTATCAGAAAAGGCAGTCTTTCAATCAACAGAGGGAGGTGGAGCTTGCTTTACTTTTGTTACAATTGTTAAGATTTTCAGTGCAGGAAGAGTTTAAACCCAGAGTGACTCAATACTGTTTACTGTGTCTGTCCTTGTGCACAGCTGACTTGTTTTTGGGGCAGACTGCTTTCAGAGCACAAGTCACCAGGCTGTTTTGGGGCTGGGGAGGTTGACCTGTGTCTGACTTCGATGTTTGGATCTTTCTCTGTTTGATTAGCAGGGTATTTTCTCTGTCAAATTGCCGTGTAGGGCATCTTGCTGACAGAAAGGCACTCATCGCAGTGGTAGGTCAGAGCTTTTAGCTGATTGTTTCACGAGGGCACAGTTTAGGCCCAAACCCTTCCACCATTACCCACCCACCCCTGGAAATAGTTCCTTTATACCTGGGGTTCTGACATCATTTCCTCAAGAGGGCAAGATGCATATCACTGTCGTATCCTCTCTAGCACACTGCACTAACAACATAAGCATACACATTATATAATATAAATATTTCTATATAACAAACCAGTCACACACACACACACACACACACACACACACACACACACACAAACCTAAGGTAGACAGACATGTGGGGAGTAGTGCAATGTAATGGCTGTGGGGCAGCAGTCTTCCAGGAGTCTTTCTGGAGGCTGAGATGCTGCCCTGTTTCCAGACAACTCTCTGCCCTGAGGGAGGAAGTTTCCCATCTTCAGGCTGCACTGGACAATAGTAAAGGAACCTCCCCCATCCAGGGAGCACCAGAGCCACCACCACTACTACCTCAGAGGTTGCGAAGAAAGTACAGCAGTTGGACCACAGCGGGCTCAGGGAGGGTAAGGGAGGTGGAAAAAAGGCACACCCAGTCAGTTGTTCCACTCCACAATCCATACACCATTCTGGGGGAGCATAGTTCCCCTATGAATGCACCCGCAGAGGTGACTAAAGAGGTTGCAGACAACTGTCACAAGGGAGGCCCTCAGGAAAGAGGCAGAGGGCACCACAGGGAAAGGAAGTAACTCCTGGTGGGGGACTCAATTATTAGGGGATAGAACTGGGGGGAGCAGGGAAAACTGAAGTAAGGTGCCTGCCTGGTGCCATGGCCAAGAACAGTTGCACGGCAGTCTGAGCTGGATGTCACTGTTCACCTAGGGACAAATGACTTGGCTCATCATGAGATTAGAGCAGTGCAGAAGGACTTTGTAGAGTTGGGGAGGGGCCTAAGACAAGTAGCACACACAGTATCCTTCTCAGAGGTGCTACCTATTATTGGCATGAGCGAGGCAAGGGTACTTTGCACCATGCAGTTTAATGAATGGTTGAAATAATGGTGTGGAGCACAGGGGTTTGGCTTCATTGGGGACTGGGGTTCCACCTGGAAGGACACCAGCCTATACTGGCAGGATGGTTTGCATCTGTCCAGGAAGGGAACAAGTCTTTTGGGCAATCGGTTTAAATGCTTCATTGGCAAGCTTTTAAACTAGTCAAGGGGGGAGGCACTGATAAGCAGCAGGAAAATCCCAACCTCCCCCTACAAAACAGGGTACTAAATGAAAAAAGACCAAGGTAGAAAGGTCAGTGGGGGGGGGGGATGCTGCTACAGAAGGTAATGCCATCAAAAAATGGAGAGCAATGAGTACCAATGCCCATAGTCTGGGTAACAAGCTTCCTGAATTAGTGACCTATGATGGAGGAGGAACATCTGGATATCGTGGCAGTCACAGAAACATGGTACACACAGAACCATGACTGGGACGTAAACATACCAGGATACACTATCTACAGGAGGGACGGGGAGGGTAAAAGAGGAGGAGGAGTAGCTCTCTACATAAGGGAAGGAATCGAAGCAACAGAACAAAACGGTAAACAGGGAGGAGAATAAGCACTGTGGGTAAATTTGGAGGCAGGCAATGGCACCACAATCCTTACAGGGGTTGTATACAGAACCCCTCTCAGGGGAGGAAATGGACAAGAAAATGATAGAAAGTATACTTAGAATGTCAGATAAAGGAGATACTGCTGATGGGTGATCTGAATATGCCAGATGTTAACTGGAGTGCAGTTGCAGCAGCCACTTCTAGAGTGGGGTTATTCTAGATCGCTACAGGGGTATGCCTTAGACAACTAGTATTGGAACCCACTCGAGAGGGAGCAATCTTAGACCTGGTTCTCTCAAATGGAGATGGAAAGAGGATCACAGATGTAGAAGTGGGTAGCCATCTGGGAACTAGCGACATCTAACAGTATGGTTCACAATAAACACAGCAATTAGAGTCAAGCCATACAAAGGCAAAAGTACTGGACTTCAGGAGAGCTGACTTTGCCAAAATGGGTAAGTGCCTAAGAAATGCACTAGCAAATGGGCAGGAAGGAGGGGTGGAAGAACAATGAGGAACAGTAAAAACTGCCATCACAGAGGTAACAAGCCTTTGTGTGAAGCAAATAAACAAAACAAAACGATGTAAGAAACCACTATGGTTCTCAAAGGAGGTAGCAGTGAAGGTTCAAGAGAAGAAAAAGAAAGCATTCAAAAAGTACAAGGAATCACAGAAGGAGCAAGACAGAGAATTGTATCAGTTAAAACAAAAGGAAGCTGGGAAGGCAGTTAGAACAGCAAAGGCCCGAACTGAGGAAAAGATAGCCAACTCAGTTAAGAAGAGGGATAAAACCTTTTTTAGGTACATCAGGGAGTGAAGGAAGACTAAGGGAGAGTAGTGAGGCTTAATAAAGGGGAGGGGGTGGGCGGAGGATGAAAGTGAAAAGGCAGAGATACTAAACAAATATTTTTGCTCAGTATTTACAAATGAAAGGGGGGGGGGGAGGTACCTAAAACAAACAATAGAAACACTCTGGATACAGAAGTTGATACCAGCCCATTTACAAAAGAAAGGGTTCTGAAAGTACTCTGAAAACTGAAGGTGGACAAAGCAATGGGGCCTGATGGGATTCATCCCAGAATTCTAAAAGAACTAAGGGTAGAACTAGTGAAACCACTGACTACCCTCTTTAACAAATCATGGGAGGATGGGGTGGTACCTGAGGACTGGAGGAGGGCAGATGTGATTCCCCTTCACAAAAGTGGGAGCAGGGCAGAAGCAGGAAATTACAGACCTGTTAGTTTAACCTCAGTGATAGGGAAAATGATGGAATCACTTCTGAAGGAAAGAATTGTCCAGTACCTAGAGGTCAGAGGGGCACAGGACCCAAGGCAGCATGGATTCACAGCGGGAAGGTCATGTCAGACGAATCTAATAGATTTCTTTGACTGGATGACCAAAGTAGTAGATCAGGGAGGGGCTGTGGACATGGCCTACCTAGACTTTAGCAAGGCATTTGACTCAGTCCCACACAAAAGATTAATACAAGTTAGCCAGCCTGGGAGTGGGTACCAAGATGATAGCCTGGGTAAAGAATTGGCTGGAGAATAGGACACAGAGGGTAATAGTAAATGGAGTCCACTCTGAAGAAGGGGGTTACTAGTGGAGTACCGCGAGGTTCAGTATTAGGACCGGTCCTCTTCAATGTCTTTATAAGCGACATTGCAGAGGACTGGAAGAAAAAGTATGTCTCTTTGCAGATGACACAAAGATCTGCAACAGAGTTGATGCACAAGGTGGGGTGGAAAGGATGAGAAGGGACTTGGCAAGGTTAGAGAAATGGTCAAATGTATGGCAGCTTAGATTCAATGCTAAGAAGTTCAAGATAATGCACCTGGGAAACAAAAACCCAGGGGAAGAGTACACAATGGGAGGTGAGATACTAACAACAACAAAAATGGAAAGGGACCTGGGGGTAGTCATATCAGATGACTTAAAGGTGGGCAAGCAATGTGAGAGGGCAGTAAGGAGGGTTGGGGGGATACTGGGATGCATAGGGAGAGGCATCACCCATAGAAAACTGGAAGTTGTTATCCCTCTGTACAGACAGCTGGTGAGACCCCATCTGGAATACTATGTGCAGTTCTGGAGAACCAATCTCCGCAAGGACATAGACAAGATGGAAGCTATCCAGAGGAGGGCAACCACTGTAAAATGGTGCAGGGTCTGCGTCAGAAGACATATGGAGATAGACTAAAGGAGATTAATATGTATAGCCTCAAGGAAAGGAGGGAGAGGGGGGACATGATAGAAACTTGAAGTACCTCAAGGGAATCAACAAAGTCCAAGAGGGTAGCATCTTTCAAAAAAAGAAGTGTACAAGAACAAGGGGGCACAATTTGAAGATGGGGGGACGGCTCAGAGGTAATGTAAGGAAGTATTTTTTCACAGAGAGGGTTGTGGATGCATGGAATGGCCTTCCGGAGGAGGTTGTGGAGTCAAAAACAGTGGTTGAATTCAACCATGCATGGGACAGTCATAAGGGAGTTCTAGGGGTTGGGGGTAGAAAGAAGTATGCTGCTGGTTAACTAGGATCTGCAGCTTATCCATTAGGTAGGGAAATGAGCAGACTGGGTGGGCCAAACGGTCCTTATCTGCCGTCAAATTCTATGTTTCTATGTTTCTATGTCATATCTGATTTATGCCATGCAGTTTACTATATATGGCCAAAAAAAGTCTGCATCCTTATTGATCAATAGTCACCTTTCAACAGTGATGTTCTCCCAGCACAACATCACTGTGAAGGTTTTCACTCTTTAGTACACCCACATTCACTGAGCGTTGATTGCCTGTATGGACCTAGCATGAGAATATTGGACGGAGTAGAATATCACAATATTCTCACTTTATGTATATAGTGGCAAAATATCATTGTTGTATGCCACTTTTGTATTCTCACAGGTAAGAAGCATATGTACTGTATGTATGTATTTATGTGTGTATGTAAGCAATACCCTACAACAGAGCATGGGTTTCTAGAGACGTAATGCATACACCAGGTAACTACAAGGCACTAGGCTAACAACTGAATGACTCAAAGTACCTGGGAAGTGCAATAATTCTGAAGAAACCCATGCCCTGGAATGAAATATTTTGGATAACAGTGTTGTGTGTGTGTGTGTGTGTGTGTGTGTGTGTGTGTGTGTGTGTAACTAGAAAAGGGTTTTATTTTCCTGTACTTAGGTTGTTTCCAGTTGGAAAATATGAGCCTGATAACAAAGGTTGAGTGCCTTTGAATGAATACAGGAAGTGTATTTAATTTAAAGAAACATATTCTTTTGTGTGTTGTGCTTAAAAAGTAGAAATGTTTTTTATTTCTATAGAAGATGTTGTATTTATTTTTAGTTAGTTAGGCTTTTGCTAGGTAGATTATGGAAGATTAGTTATGAACTCAGTATATACTGTACCAGAGATTACTGAATGGTCAGGTGATGTGTTCAGATCAAGGAAGTTACTAGGACAGTGAAGAATTCTGAGGCCCATACCTGTGATTAATCTATAAATTAAAAGCATAGCTGTGACTAATCTGTCAGTTCAAAGTATATACCTGCACTAAACAATTACAGCTATATACCTACACTAATTAAAGCTGTATACCTATACTAATCAAACAATTAAAAGTATATACCTGCTCAAATAAAAAGTACACTCCTGTACTACATTAAACCCTATGGGATACCAATAATAACACAATTAACACAGCATTAGGAAGCTAGCCAAACCAATTAACAAGCTGCAAAAGAACCTGAAATAAAAGACACTTACACAAAACCTTCCCAAACCCAGAAATCCCCCAAACCCCTACCTACACTCACTGCATACTAGTCCTGCATTGCTGCAAGAGACATTCAGGTGCCATAACGTGATCACAAACTCAGTCTCCATAACAGTTACCATTGTAATGTATTATGTTCAACAAACAATGGGTGAGGGAGGAACACTCAAAAGTATACCCATCTTAGGTGCTAATTAGAGCAATAAAGCCCTAATTGGCACCCTCAGTGGGTATGTATCCTTGTATACCACCCTCACCCATTATTTATTCTGTCTTGTAAAATGGCCAAATTGCTTTGGGGGGAGGGGGGTGCAAAATAGAAAGAAGTGCAGGTGTGCAGTCATTGTCGTATAATGTATGGTACTGTGGTATGTTTCATCCAATCAGGGGACAGCATTTTACAGATTTGCATGCCCATTTTATAAATATATATAGCATATGTGTGTGTATGTATGTATATTTATGGTTTCCCTAACACCCCACCATCCCATATTTCATCTGTAAATAAGGTCAGATGTGTAGACTTTATGAGAATGTGGTGAGCGTTAGGCTTGAGAAGCCCAAGGCACACCCCACACCTGCTCTCCTGCCTGGTTTGGGAGGGTAGGGTGTTAGGGCAACCGTAACGCCTCACTTCCCAACTTTTGTCACTTTGACCCTAACTGGAGCATTAACAAAGTTCTTTGCAACATGTTTCCTTACTTTTTGAGATTGTATACTCACTTGAAACATTGTCTAGAGAAAAATGATTATTATTTATACCAAAGCTTTTCTTCTGCCAGAGACTAGACTCCGAGGATGTGTTTGGAGGAAATAATTGAATATAATACAAGAGGTTTCATGTCCCCAATAATTCAAGATATTAAAGACCACTTGATAACATCAAGCTTGGGTCATCTTTTGTATGAGGCTTATTATAGACCTATACAAGATATCAGCTCAGAAATTAAGATTAGAGTGAGAGATATGGCACTGAGTAAAGATTATGAATAGATAAATAATTAAACATTTTAGGTAGTTTAAACTAATGAAAAATGACCACCTATTAGAACCACATACAAAAATTCTAGACAAACCTGATGAGCATAGTTTGATAACAAGATTTCGTCTAGAGTTATATAATGCAAATGATATAAATCATGGTCAAAAGCTTCAAGGTGCTGTAAATCAGTTTTGCAAATGTGGACTGAATACAGAAGATGACCTCAAGCACATAGTTCTTCTTTGTTGACTGTATGAAAAATCAAGGAAAAAGTGGCTGGCCCCAATTATAGGAAACTACATGTATCCCACTGAACAAATCCTCAAGATGTTGTTTACTACTAAGAAAAGAACACACTTGCAATCTATTGTAACATTTCTAAAGAACTTATCTTTGTAATGTATGTGAAAGACAATTCATTTCATGGTAAAATGACTGTATGAAAGGTAAAAGACTGTGGTCTTCATCTTATGAAAAAAATGGATTCAGATCTCTCTTAAGAATTTTTGAAGATGGAAGTTATATTATTAAGATGCGCATATATTATGTAAAATTGGTTGTATACTATATTTCTGTTCTTTGATTATATTTATATATGTATGTTGATGTGTAGGTTTTTTAATATATATCGTAATGACTTTAGTTGACCAATAAAAACAAATGATGATGAGACTGCATAATAGCATCCTTATTTTATGCATGGAGTGCAGGATCCTTTGGACCTTGTGCTCCCATTCTTTGGCAGATGCGTGTGTATATATTGACAATATTTCCAGAAGGGGTTATGTATTCCATCTATGCCATACCTCCAAAAAGTGAGAAAAACAGTAAATTCTTGCCATTTTTGCCGATTATAAAAAATCTAAAAGAAATCTATAAATGAAACACCACTCATTTTGTAGGTACTTTGTCCAGATCAACTTTTTCTCAAAGTACCATGCTATTATTTTCATTTTAAAGTTATATGCATTTGTTTGTTGCAAAAGTGAAAAATTGAATTTTCTGCAGTTTTTGCTAATTATAAAAAACTAAAAGGTATCTATAAATGAAACACCACTCATTTTGTCGATATTTTGTGGTTAACAACTTTCATGATTGTAGAACATACACTGTCATTTTTCATTTTAAAGTTATTCGCATTTGTTTGTCTGAAAAGTAAAACAAAATAGTATTTTCTGCTGCTTTTTGTTTATTATATAACAAAATAAAAGTTAGTCATCAATAAAACACCACTCATTTTGTAGATATTTTTGTGCTGAACAACTTTCATGCTCGCAGTACCATGCTATCATTTTGCGTTTTAAAGTTATTCGCACTTGAATACGATTACTACTGCTACTGCAGCTAAATATGCAAATGAGTTCCGAATGAGCCAGTCTTTACCTACTGTGTGGCTAAATTTACCTACAATGAGGATAAATACAATATTCTCACTGTAGGTCTGACCATCCTGAGAATATTGAAAATATTTGGCATAAATATATATATATAGACACACCATGGAGGTGAGAGCTTTCTCAGTAGAATATCCTGTGTTATTTCCACTGCAGTGAGGATAAATCCTGATGACATCAGCAGATTGAGGAGAAATGTCATTTATCCACACTCTGCTTATGTCATCAGAGCGAGGATATCTTCACTGCAGCTTGTATTCTAAATGAAACTGCTTCAGAAAACAGTTTCTTTTTCTCACTGAAGCTGCAACTTACTCAATTAGCTTTGCAAATCATTCTCATCTGTGTCCCATTGTGTTTCTAACACTCCTAGCCCATTACTGTCCTGATCTCAGTTTCAAAACAATCTGAATTCTAAAGAAGCTCCTTCACAAAGCAGTGTTTCTTTCTCAGTGCTACCTGCAACAGTTTCTCTTTCTCACTGAAACCTACAATGTACTTAATTAGCTCTGCAAAACAAACTCATCTGTGTCCCATTGTGTTTCTGACTCCCAGTCCATTCAGAACAACACACAAATACACACACACACACACTCACACCCCACACAGAATGAGCAGAAAACACACAGAAACAGAAAAAAATTTCCTAAAGCTCTCACACCCATGGTATAAATCCCACACATGATGTGCAGATCATGGGATATGGAAAATATTCTCAGTCCTGTAGAGTAAGCTGTGCATTCTCACTCATGCCTTCATCACTCATGAGAATACAGAGCTCACTGTGCAGAAGTGAGTATTCCCTATCCAGACCTGCCCATCATGTATATATATATATATATATATATATATATATATATATATATATATATATATATATATATATATATATATATATATATAAATATATATCTGTGGAACCACAGGGCCCTCTGGGCCCTGCAACTTCATTATCGACAACAGTGATCAAATTATCAGCATAGCCATCTTATTACCCCACCTCATATAACCGGTACAGGAACATTTTCAAATCCTGGACAAAACATAATTCTGTGCAAATGCAACACCATTCCCTACCACAGCTGTGAAAACACAGTATGGGCAGGATTTGAAGAATGACAGCTGTGACATACATGAGGTGTAGGGATAATAAGAAAAGGTATGTTGAAAATCTGGGTGAAAATATTTAAAATTTCTGGAATTATGAGTAGGTATAGTGAAATTACAAACAAATGTTCATAACTTTGGCATTTTTTCATATTTTGACCCCACATTTTTAACATAGTCTTCTTATGACCCTGTTTCATAAACCCCATAGGTGAACATTTTTAAATCCCTTCCAAAATGTCATTCAGTGCCACAGGTGTGAAAACATGTTTCCAACAAGATGTGAAAAATGACGGCCAAACCGTTCATGAGGTGGTGTGAAAAAATGGCTATGTTGAAAATTGGACTCAAAATATAAAATATTACCAAAGTTATGCAAATGCATAGAAAAATTTCAATGAGCACATATCTCAGCCATTTTGGAGATTTTGCACATTATTTCAACATGGTTTTTGGACCCCACCCTGCAATTGGTGGTAAAATTATTATTGGTCCCAAAAGTTGATTTTGTGCAGTGATCACTAACTCTCCTTTTGGGCTTGATTAACTAAATGACAGTTACAGTGTCCATGAAGTGGAGTCTCAAAAGGCCATGTTGAAAATTTGGTGCAAAATTCTAAAAAATAGCAAAAGATATTAACATAAGTTCAAAACACCTTTGAAATACATTATACAGCACTTACCTTCATTCCTTAGTTCACGTTCAGCTTTGGAAGAGTATACATTTGTCCTGGTCCACAGAGGATGACGCATACAATCTCCAGAGGTAAGTATAGGGTAAGGGGTTGTGGGGTAGTAGGCGCTCAGGGGAGGGTTGGGATGGGGGAGGAGGATGGCGGGGATGATGAGGGATGGTTTTCTTTATTTCAGGTTAGAAAAAAGATGTCGGGGGACAGTTTTCTATTTTACAGGTACACATAAATAAATCTATTTTTGGACACTGGGGGTGGGCTCTCCAGTATCCCAAAGTGCTGGGTCACTTCAAATGCCACACAGGGATTGGGCACCCTCTGATGTCAGCTAATGTAAATAAAACAATGGGCTGTGGGGGGGATCCAACACGGGGGGGTCCCCATGTCGGATTATAGGAAGTAAACATTTTTTTAAACAGGGAGGTAAGGGGGGGGTGCCACTAGACATCAGTGAAACACAGTACAGTGTGGGGGAATGGCACAGAATTCATGATCAAGCATCCTTTTTCGTGACTCATGATATGGAAAAGGATTATTTTTTTGTATCATGTGGACATGAAACATTATTCCTAACAGGAAATAAAACACATTTCTGGGCCATATCTCTAGCATTGAGGTGCAGATTGCACCTACAGGGGTCCCAATCAGCCAGCTAGGTGTGGTGGTATCTCTTCAGGTTGTAATTTATGTGTCTTCTGAATTTTTTTTTAAACAAAAAACAAGATGGTGGCTCACAAAAAAGGAATTTTCTTTCAAGAAAAAGGATTTTATTCTCGTGAAAAAGAAGCGGGTCTCGCGAGAATCATTCCTGTTTCATGAGATCAATCCTTGGTCAAACTTTATCCCTATTAAATTGACAGGAGATTTCCCATTGTAAACAATGGAAACTTAAAAATTTAATAACTTTACAACAGATTAATATATTTTCACCAAACTAAGCATGGCAGTTATGTTACCCAAGCTGACTGTACCATAAAAAAATCACACCAAAATTCCACACCATGTGGATGCAAGGCGATGAGAAAAAACTGCAGAAAGAAAAGGCAACTTTTAAGATTTGAGCACTATCTGGATCTCAGAATCCATACATCCTACCAGAATGAAACTTACCATGTCAAGAGATCTACCCCACAGTAGAGCGCATACCAAATTTTCAGCAAATCCATTGATTGGTTGCAAAGTTATTAAAGTGCAAAATTTTAGGTTTAACATTAAACAGGCTACTTGACCCTAACTATGGGACACAACTGTGCATATATATATATATATATATAATACACACAGCAGGTTTGACAACAGGTTTGGGTTTGCATTTGCCAAGATAAAACTACTATCTCATGGACCTTTAGTGAGATAGTACTGTCTTGCATGTTGGGTGCATCATCACTACTATCATAGCCACTTGGGTACATCACAGCAGCAAACAGCAGTCTCAGTTTAACATGAGTCCTTGTAAGCTCCTCAGTACAGCTGCTTCATGCTGAATGTTCTGTTGCCAAACATTTTTTAAAGATAATTTTATTTTATTTATTTCTTTGTTAACGGGGTGGGTGCACTGATCCCAGGGATCATTTTCAGGCACGACCTGGGCCATTGAGATGGCACATCAAACATGGTACAAGAAACATATTCAGGTAGGTACAAGCAGATGAGCACACTAGCAGAAACAGTATGATTAGTGCAAAAATAGTGCACGAAGTGGTAATAGTCTATGCAATTGAAAATGCACAGTGGTGCCGAGCAATGCAGGCTCACAGTAATACATCCAGTGCAGCATTGATACTTCATGCAAAAATATATATAGAGAACAATAAATCTAGGTAGTAGAATGGGGACTGTCCAGCAGATCCTGGGCAGGGGAGGCAGTCAGCCTGGGAAGCAGGAGAACATGGCTGACCCCACAAGGGAGGGGCTTAAAGTGGGATTTGAACAGGGGGTTTGATCCAAGTGTCCATAGAAAGGTAGGTAGGCTATTCCATAGAATTGGTGCAGCTGAGGAGAAGGCCTTTATCGCATACATGTGGTGATCTGAGGGCACTCAAGCATAAGGCTAGATGAGATCTGGAGGCCCCAGTAGCAAGGTTAAACCTTGAGTAAGAGGGTGAGGGGGACATCTATTTTTCTCTAATAGATTTGTACACGAGGCAATCTTGATGGTAGTCATGGGAGGCCTGAGGGGGTAGACACCTGATTGTCTGATAGGGGATATAGTGGTTAGTTGAGTAAGGTGCCATCAATACAATCATACAAATGTTGTTGTATGTTGTTTTCAGTCGGATGAGCCCAGAGGATGTGGTCTGAGTGTATATGGGGGAGCAGTAATCCGGTAGGGGGAGTAAAGTGTCCTTTGTGATGTCGAGCCTTGACACAGGGGTCAGGTAATCTTTAAACCTGTATCTGACTCCTAATTTCTGGTTTATGCACCATACTGTATGGTCAATGTGGTCACCAAAGGTCAGAGCAGGATCAAGAGTGACTCAGAGGTATTTGAAGGTGGTCACTGTTTCGGGGTGGTCATCAGGGGATAGAATTTTGTTTTTGTAAATTCAGTTTGCCTTATTGAATTTTCCGAAGAAAATACAACAAACAATGAAACAAACACATATGAAATAGCCTCCCACCCATGCTCCCACCCCCACCTTCTCCAATGTGGAATAAGTATTACAATGACAATACAACAATCCAGGAACAACTAAAATTCAAATTACCATAAGACCCTATTGTAACAATAAATGAAAAAGTACTTAACTTAAGAAAACAGGTTATTTATCATTCTACGACAGGTATCTGCTCTTAGCCAATCACAATGCAGAATACCTAACAGTTATTCTCCCACAAATTACCTGCAAAAACCCCAGAGTTGTTTATTCATCAAAACCACTCCCACAGAGTCGTTTATTCACCTAAGACCCCACCCACAGTTGTTTAATTACACATTAAGAAACCAAAGGTAAAACAAAAAAAATGGCGTTGTATTGTCCGTGCTTCAACACCGCCCATCACAAAACAGGGAAACATTAGATTAATAAACAGAGATGCACACATTTTCAAATTACGCATCAGTAGAGCACATTTACAAAGTTTCTCACACTATTTATACAAAACCCCTCTAATAACTCCCCATCACATTCTCAGAGTAACACACATACTGCTACAGTGCCGAGCCGAAGGAAAACTCATGCGTGAATGAGTTACATATTTTTGATAAAATACATCTAAACCATTGATTTTCATACACCCGCCAACACAGAATAGCACAAATTTACTCACAGCCTAAAATGAGTGCTCCAAAGTTATATAGTTTTGCTCTAGAAAACTGGACAGGGCCATGCAGTGGATGTCCTGTATCTGGACTTCAGTAAGGCATTCGACTTGGTGCTGCATGGAAGGCTGGGAAGTAAGTTAGTAGGCACAGGGGTGGGTGCAAAGCTGGTGAGATGGGTAGGGAACTGGCTGCAGGGAAGGCAACAGAGGGTGGTGGTGGATGGGGAGCTCTCACACCCAAGGGTAGTGACAAGCGGTGTCCCACAGGGCTCAGTGTTGGGACCAGTGTTGTTTGGGATATTCATTGCAGACATATCATTGGACATCAAGAGCAAGATCAGTCTGTTTTATGATGATACCAAGGTAGGAGCAGTGGTGGATGACCTAGGGGGATGGCAGGGGTTGCATGATGATCTGGCAAAGCTTGAAACCTGGTCAGACACCTGGCAACTGGGGTTTAATACCAAAAAGTGCAAGGTGCTGCATTTTGGGATAAAGAACCCAAGGAGGAGTTACCAGTTGGGGGGAGTGCAGCTGGCCCAGACAGAGGAGGAGAAGGATCTGGGGGTGCTCATTACAGGGTCAGTGAACAACTCGGCACAATGTAGGAAGGCAGCTGCAAAGGCCAACAAAATGCTGGGTTGCATTGCAAGGGGTATATCTTCCAGGAGGGAGGAGGTGATTCTGCCACTGTATAGGTCATTAGTTAGACCCACCTGGAGTACTCGATGCAGTACTTGCACCGGATCTGAAGAGGGACAGTAAGTTACTGGAGGGGTGTAAGCGCAGGGTGACAAAGATGATCAAGGGGCTGGGGACTTACTACACGAGAGGAGGCTGAGGGAGTTGAACATGTACTGCTGGAGGAGAGGAGGACAGGGGGACATGACTGAAACCTTTAAGTACATGAAAGGAATAAACAAGACAGGTACAGAGGGGTTGTTTAAAGTAAGGGAGCGGAGGGACACCAGGGCCGTGATATAAGACTGGAGGGAGGAAGGTTCAGGAGGGAGATGAGGAGACACTTTTTTACAGAGAGGGTGGTGGCTGGGTGGAATGCATTACCTGCAGAAAAGGTATCCAGTAGAACAGTGGACTGCTTCAAAAGGGGATGGGACAGGATAAGGGGGAGGGTCAATGAAGGGAAGGGTGGAAGGGAGGGGCAGCTGCAGAATAAGGGGTGCTAGCTGTACATTCGAGCAGACTTGATAGACCTCTAGGCCTTATCTGCTGGCAAATTTCATATGTTCGCATGTTCCAAAAACTAAAGCAGGATTCCACACATGCACATTAAAACCTCCACCAGTGCGCATGCCTGGACTCCTGCTTCAGTGAATAAAGGCACAGCACACACCTTTCTGATGGTCCACCCAAAATGTCTTAGTACTTCAATTTTTAAAGAAAATTACATCACTCCATGTCATATAATAGCAATAAGATTCAGTTGTTTGCAGTATACTCTCAATAACCAGCTTCTGGGAATGATTAAATGCCATGGCTTCGCCTCGGTGTTTAATCATCCACAGAAGCTGGTTATTGCTTCATATACTCCAAACAACTGAATGTTATCACTTAATTAGAGGTTGCTTCAGAGGGAGTGAGGGAATACAGAGTGTGTAACTTGCTCCATCTCTTCTCATACATAGTCTTCCTATTGCGAATACTCGCTATCATTTTCTTCATTCATAAGTTAAACAAACGTTCTTGCAGCCACTCATTATATGGAATTGGTGACTGGGCAGTCCAATGTCACAAAACCACCGGTTTCACAGATAACAAGATCATAGCTATATGGTGTTTCTTTTCCCTTACCGATATCCCATTATAGTTTCCAATAATACAAACTTCCAGTACAAAAAGTCCATTTAGACCTAGAAGCGGGTCGGCTTTAGTTTTAATTTGCTCACATAAGGATACCACTGCCGGACAGTCTTGGGGAAGGGGGATAGGACTGTAAGAGAGGTAGTGTTTCCACCTGGCCTGGTTAGCCTGGATTTGGATCTGAAAAGCATGGCTTTTGTCTTTTTTGGCATCGACTAAGAGCCTGTTTTTCAGGAACCTTTGATGGGTGGAACCATAGTTGTTTGTGAGAGTAGTAGAGAGGTTGGCCAATGTTTTGTCAGTATGGAATAGGATTAAATCATTGGCGTACAGAAGATAATTGCAGGTGATGCTATCATATTCACTGTGCTCAAGATTTTCAAATAAGTAAAATGTTATTGTAAAATTGCTAATAATACCTTTTCTATCAACTCAACCTTATTCCTCCTACCTAGAGCGAAACCACATTGCTGAGCACATTCATAAGGAGAGGTGCTGGTAAAATCATGCATGAATGAATTCTTTATTTTTGAGCAATGCTTGAAAAATACATGCCATTCAAGCGGCCAGTCACCTGAACATGATAAAGTTACTGAAGAGGCAAAACAACCATTATAAAATGGTGAAACCAGGCTTTGAAAACCACCCCTACCACCCCACCCCCACTCCCCCACCCTACAGGTACCAACAGGCATTGGGGCATGCCATGGGATCATCAGGTGGCAGCATGACAACAAAAACATGTTGGCAAAAATTTTTGAGCTGCACATATAAATTTTCCCATATGCTAAAATGGGATATGAAAACTTGCATAACTTTTAAATGGATTAAGATATTTTCACCAAATCTTCAAAAGACACCAGTTTAACTCAGGCCACATATAGACATGCAAATTTTAATCCACTCAGGTGCATTCTTCAACTTTAAGCCCTACATAAAATGTGCAAATGTTGAGGATTTTCACTTTTGACACCTACAGTTCCGAACCATACATCCGACTGAACGAAACTTTCCAGATCCGGAGATCTATCATTGGTCACTGTGCATGCAAACTTCAGGCAAATAGGAAAACAGTTGCAAAGTTATTAAAGAGCAAACTTTGGGATTTAACATTAAAGTGGCCTAACTAACCTAACTATACTGGCTCTACTGGTCAGTATAATATAAATATATATATATATACACACACACACACCTCTCTCTCTCTCTCTATATATATATATATATATATATAATGTATATATAGAAATTATTTGTAAAAAAAAAACGTTAATGCAGCATTTGGGGTTCAGGCTAAAGTGAAAAAAGTAGGGAAATGTGTTTTTAGGGTTTCTAACCCAAAAACCCGAGTCCCACCTGTAAAACAAATCAGGGGTGCAGTCTTCCTTGGGGCTGTCAACCCTAAAGCTCACCCCATTAGGTGTGTATGTTTCTGGAGTGTATAGAATGGGGCCTTTATTGTGGCATCCTAATTGCATCACCCACATAATGGTATACCCCACTAGACACCAGGGAAAGCCAAAATATCAACTGAGATGGTGATCAGAGGGTGGGGGCTTCCACTGGATTCCAAGGAAAGCCAAAATATTAATGGGGATGGTGATTGAAGGGTGGGGGTGCCACTAGACACAGGGGAAAGACAAAGTATGGGGACAATGATCAAAGGGTGGGGGTGTCACTAGACACCAGGGAAAGAGAAAATGTTGATGATGATGGTGGTGATCAGAGGGTGGGGGTGCCACTAGACAAGCGGGAAGGACAAAATATTAACAGGGATGGTGACTGGAGGGTGGGGGTGCCACTAGACACCAGGGAAACACAAAATATTAATGGAGATGGTGATCAGAGGATAGGGGTGCCACTAGACACCAGGGAAAACTAAAATAATTATGGGATGGCAATGAAGGTAGGGGTGCCACTAGACACTACAGAATCATTACAGGGACAGTATTCAGAGGGGGAGGTTGCCACTAGACACCAGGAAACCTAAAACAATATGGGAGGGTGATCGGAGGGGTATCACTAGATACCAGGAAACTTAAAATGATACAAAAATTTCCGTATGAATAAAATATCATATGAAAAGTTTTGTATGAATGAAAATATCATACAATCCTTTTTTCGGAGCGAATCACGAAAAAGAAAGTAAAATTAAAAAATAAAACATCTTTGGAAGGTCCCATGACCAACATACATGTGTTGGTCTGTCTCTACCATGCCATTTTTGTGGGTTTTGAACATTTTTTTAAATTGAAAACAAGATGGCAGCAAATGAAAAGGAATTTTCCTCATGAAAAGGCTTTGCCCCATACAAAAAGGATTCTTTTCGTCTTACAGCTCTCTTGAAGTACTTACTGAGCATGCTCAAAACAGAAATTTTAAAATTAAATAACTTTGGAAGAGATTAATATTTTTTACCAAACCAGCCAAAAAGCACTCCTGTGGATAAAGCCCTGTCTACCCTGATAATTTCAGACCAAAATCCCAAACCATCTGTGTGCAATGTGATGAAAAAAATGGCAATTGTTTTAAGTATTTTTGCTATCCACATCTTGAAATCCACACATATGACGAGAACAAAACTTGGCATGTCAAGAGATTTACCCCCAAAAGACAGCGCGTGCAAAATGTCATGCGAATCCGTTGAACAATTATAAAGATATTAAAGTGAAAAATTTGAGATTTAACATAGAAACCCCTGCTCAACCCTAAATACAGTGGTGTTACTACAGCAGTATAATATATATTCATTGCAAAAAAATGTCATTAACGCAACAGTTAGGGTTAAAGCAACAAAAGTACCCACCACCACACTGCAGGTGGCAACAGGAAAAACCATTACGGTTTGACCACTCCCATGTCTTTGAAAATCAGGCATGTAGCGACATGACAATGGGATGAGTGTAAGGTTGATAACCCCAGGGTATATCCGCCATTGACGTTTACGAAGACGAGGAGAGGTCAAATCTATAATGTTTTTTACTGTTGCTGCTTGCAGGGTGGGGTGGGGGGATGTTAGGGTTGGGAACCCCTAACACCACATTTCCTACTTTTGTTGCTCTAACCTAACTGAGGAAACTGATGTTGTGATTGAGGCTTGCCACTGGACCCCTTCACAGATGCAAGATGGTGACCGGTGTGGATCTGCCAGAACAGCCAGCAGCATAGCTATTTTATTTTGATTGCTTTTAGTTTTATTTCTTATCTCTTTTAGTTATTTTAGCTAGGGAACCTCAGTGATGAAGACTAGGAAGGCTTTTTACATTTTTGGGGCTCTTAGGGAGCTTTAGTATTTTGTTTACCGGAGTGTTTTGCTGTTTGTGTGCTGAAAGATCCAGACGCCAAATCACTAGCATTTCAGTACTGCTAGTGCATCTTACTTTCATTTGTCCTGTTTGATTTATTTGATTACTTGACTAGTGGGATTGCTGTACCCTACGTTTATCCCTCACCTTTACGGTTGTGATTACTTTCCTGTTTGGAGCTGATATTACCTGTCCTGAGTGCCTGAGGAGTTCTTCTGAGGAGTAGGCCAACTACTGAGGTGCCAGAACGATACAGAATACTGAAGACTGAATTGCCTGTGTGGGGGTGAGTCAGACTGGCAAGTGGAGTTCCCAGACCCTGTTTTGCCAGATCCATTGTATCTGAAGTTGGCATCTGATTCTTTTCAGGGCCCTACTCTCTTGATCGAGGAGTGGTGATCTGGTCTGGGCTTCCACTGTGGGGTGGCAGCAGGGACTCACACTGTAGGGTGTGGTGCCTTCTGTTTGCTGCAGAGGGCTACCCAGAGTGTAGGCATTGGAGGATGATCTCACCTCTGGGGACTTTGGTCCTGGGGTGGCTCTGTGGGGTTGTCTGCTGTCTGCTTTTGTGATTTAGGGGCTCCTGAGTTTGACAAGGTCCCTGTATGATCTCTGCTGGACTGTTGGTTTGTGTTTACCATCAGTGTCTTGGACCACAGTTGCTGGTCTGGGGTTGGCTGCTTGGGGCAGATGGCTTGGTGGACGGGCATGGGAGCATTGGCTGGTGGGTGGTGTGGCCTCAACAGCCTGGAGGAGTGTCCAAGGTGAGTGCCAGTGGGTTGTGTTCTGGGATCCCCAATTCTGGGGGGCTGTCTGGTTAGGTTGCATTCTCTGGGGTCACGATTTTGCTGCTGAGTGAAGAGTGGAGCTGAGTAGTATCTTTTTGGCTGTCACTGGAAGACTGTTTGGACTTTCACTGAGGAAGTCATAGTTTAGAACAGTGGAAATTTTAAAAGCTTTGATCGGGAGGTGGTGAGAGAGCCTCTGAATTTTGACACTTTACTT
This sequence comes from Neoceratodus forsteri, assembly GCA_016271365.2. NCBI lineage: Eukaryota > Metazoa > Chordata > Ceratodontiformes > Ceratodontidae > Neoceratodus > Neoceratodus forsteri. The sequence continues at coordinate 327,433,700 of CM028135.1, read as the reverse complement.
ATTTAGTCAGTTTTATATTAACTGCTGTAGTGGAGTGCAGCAGATTGGACTTAATTTTTCATTGGTTGGGTGGGGATGAGAGCCCCATCTCTCCCATATACTAACCTTGAAGCTGTGGTGTGCTTATTTTTACTATTGGATACTGACTGCAAACTAACCAGTGATCCTGGACATTTCACTATTCTAAGTGATTGGCTTCCTTATAGGGAAAGGAGGTTGTGGGTAGTGTTTTACTGTTTGCATTTATTTTTGTTGATTTGTGTTTTCTTTTTCTTGTATTAGTTTTGTGATTCATGGTTGATTGTTGCAGTGGATTTTGCAGGCATGTGTTGGCAGAGATCTCTCCCGGCCAGGTGCTACTCTTCCTCTGAGCTCCGGGGCCTACACACTTTTAACTGTACACCATTGCCCGCTGAGGTTTATGGGCAATGTTGGGCTTTGGAGATAGTGGAGGGGAGGAGACATAGGGGTGAGAGCCCTGGCCCTGGAGAGAGAGTGTAGATTGGTGGACGGATTGAGGTTGTAGAAATTACAAGACGCTCTGGGGTGAAATGAATTCTGGAGAGGGGTCCTCCCTGTCTAGTTCCCATACCCAAGGGCTCCACCTTGAGTGGTCAGATGACACGGCTGGCCTCGGTGTCCTATCCTACTCAGGCAGTGTTATGCAATGCCAGGTTTATTGAAAACAAGAGTGCAGTGTTTGCTGATCTTGTTGGGTCATCTGACCTAGCACGCATCACCAAGACCTGGCTGGATGAAAATTCTGGCCCATTTCTTGAGTCAGCTATTCCATCTGGGTTCTCGGTGATACTCCATCCAAGGATGGATTGTAAGGGTGGGGGTGTAGCCATATGTTTTAAATCAGAATTGAGCCTTGTAGATGTGCCAATTGGGGAGACCAGGTCCTCGAGTGTATCATAGGTGGTGTGGGGTGCAGGATTCTCCTCATCTACCATCCACCCAGGGGTGATGCTGCTCTTTAGGAAGTTGCAGACTTTGTCATCGACATGGTGTTGGAGTCCCCCAGATGGATGGTTTAGGGGGACTTCAATGCCTGGATCAAAGACAAACTCTCACAGGTCAGCCAGGACTTCATCCAACTTATGAATTCATTGGGCTTCACACAGGTGATTACCTCTGTGACCCATAATCACAGTCACTTGTTGGATCTGGTCTTCCTACTGGGTAGGGAGACCTCTGACTTAGTGGTGGAGCTGGTCCAATGGTCTGACCATCACACTCTAAGGTTCAATTTCCAGTCTCTCTATAGGCCTGCATCTATGGAAATGGTCTGGTACCATTTCTTTAAGGGCGTTTGACCCAGATGGTCTGGAGAAGTGTGCTGGACTTATCAGGTTTCTCGAGTGCAAGCTTGAATCCAGACAATCTGTTACAGGCCTATTATAAGGCTGTGACCAAGGCTCTAGACCCATAGCTCCAGTCTATGTTCACCCCTCACCTCTTCATCTTCGGTCCCCTTGGTTTGATGGGGATCTTGAGGGAGCTGAGGAGAGTAGGACAAAGATGGAACGGTGCTGGCGAAAATCGGACTTTGATGCCAACAGACTTAGATTGATGGCCCATATATAAGGACTATCAATCGCCATCTCCTGAATGAGGGCAGAGTTCCTGTCCAGGGAGATCACTGCTGCACAGAACTGACCAGCTCAGCTTTTCTGAACTGTTGACAGACTGTGCAATCCAGCCTGTCTGCAATTTTGGAGAGCATTGTCACAGGAGACATGTGACATGTTTGCTCAATTCTTTGCAGATAAGGTTGCCGACATCAGGTCCAAGATCTGTGCAGCTCATTCCAATGAGGGTGGTGGTGGTTGATGGAGGCTACAGTTCCTCGGTTTGTCTGGTCTGACTTCAACCAGCTGGCGATCATGGATATCGTGGAGGATGATCCAGAGTATGCGCCAACTTGCTGGGCGTCGCTTGGAGCCGCCGGCCCAACTCGGCTCCTTGTGTGTGTTGAGGTTATCGGCTCTGTCCCAGTGGAGATAGACTGTGTTTGTTAGAGACAGGTCTATTTCAGACACCGTGAAGGAGGCGGTGGTTACACCTCTCCTTAAGAAACCCTCTCTTGACCCAGATTGTCTCGCTAACTACAGAGCCATCTCTAACGTTCCCTTTGTCTGTAAGGTTATTGAGAAGGTGGTTGCGCTGCAGCTGAAGTATCATCTTACCATCCATGGCATCTATGATCCTCTTCGGTCTGGATTTCAGAAGAGGTACAGTACCAAGATGGCCCTAGTTTGGGTACTCAATGATCTCCTGACAGCGAGAGATTGGAAGAGCCATTCCATCTTGATTCTCCTTGATCTCTCTACAGCAGTTGACACCGTGGACCATGGGGTGTTATTGGAGTGCTTGTGGTTGATCTGTGGACTGTCTGGTAGAGTCCTCAGATGGTTCCACTCTTTCCTCGAGGGCAGGTGGTGTCAGTTATTTATTCCTCTGACATGTTCTCCCTGCCCTGTGGGGTGCTGCAAGGCTCTTTTTTATCACCCATGTTGTTCGTGGTGTATATGCTGCCATTGGGAGACATTGTAAGGTGGTATGAGCTGAGTTTCCACTGCTGTACAGATGGCGCTCAGCTATACCTGTCTTTTGTGCCTGAGTAGGATGGTACTGTCTTGATCTTTAATAACTGCCTGAGATCCAAGATTGGATGAGTGCCAACAAGTTGAGGTTGAACCCTGACAAGACCGAGGTACTGGTTGCGGACCCAGGTCATCGGTAGAGGATATTCAGCTGATGGCCTCCGGCTTCGCCGCTTGGAGGCAGCCAGCTGATAATCCCTGTCCAGGTACAAAATCTGGGCATTATTTTTGATGAGGGCTGATGCTTAGATCTCAGATGTCATCCATCATCAAGACTTCTTTTTACCATCTGAGGAATATCACCCAGATTAAACACCTGGTTCCATCTGATGAGCTTCCAACGTTGGTCCACTCCTTTGTTACCTCCCTCCTTGATTATTGCAACTCCCTGAACCTAGGGCTACCGGGGCATTGATATCCATCGCTTGCAGCTGGTGCAGAATACGACGGCCAGGCTGTTGACTGGTCTTTCTCAATTTTGCCATATCATGCCTGTGCTACGCAGCCTGCACTGGCTGCCTCTTCAGTGGCAGATCACCTTCAAGGTCAGTTTGCTGATCTACAAAGCTTTACATGGACAGGGACTGTGCTATCTGCAAGAGTTTCTTTGTCCCTACTACCCCCTCTGCCCACTCCACTCCGCTGATGAGGGATTGCTACAGGCTCCCAGGGTTCCTTTGAATACTTCCAGGGTCTGGGCATTTGCATTTGTGGCCCCAACCCTGTGGAACTCTTAATATCATCAGATAAGGGAATGCCTGACCATGGAGAGTTTTAAATCCACACTAAATACACATCTTTTTAACCTTGCCTTTTCTGAGTTTGGATGAACTTTTGATGCCGATTTGTATATTAATTATTTATGGATATTTTAATCTTAGATTTTATAATTAATCTGTTCAAGTGCTTTGATCTTTTTGTGAATGGTGCTTTTTACAAATAAACCATTGATTGATTGATTGTTGCATTAACAAAGTTTTTTTGTAATGTATTTCCATACTTTTTGAGATAGTATGGTCATATCCTAATTTGCCTGTGGGAGCACAGGTCCCTCCAGGACCTTCACTTCCATCCCTCCATAGATGGATATGTCTATGTTGGTGTGGAAGCGCAGGGCCCTCTGGGCCCTGCACTTCCATTTTTGTCAAAACAGCAATTTATTTGATTTGTTGTATGGCTTGTTAAAGTTCCAGTGTTATCCTATAAAATTTAGATTGTTTAATTGTTATGTTTCTTCATGTGACACCTATTTTTGTTTTGTGGGGTGTTATTCCTGTAATTACTCATTAACACCTTTCGTGTGATATAGATTGTCCCTTAAGTCCAAATATTGAGGGAGTTACAGCTCACTGAAGTTTAGATGGGAAAAATAAATCCTAAATCTCTTTTCGTATGAAGGTATTGTTTTTCATATGGAAAAAGAATCAGAAAAAAACTGAGTCCAAAATATTTTTTCATATGAGGGAATCCTTTTTTGTATGAGCAAAAAACGCATACAAAAAAGGATCCCGTCATACAAAAAAAAAATTGGACTTAGATTTTTCTTTTCCAATTCTATTTTTGTATGAAGGGATCCTTTTTGTATGCTTTTTCATTCATATGAAAAGGATGCCTTCATATGAAAAAAGAATCAGAAACATTACTATGTCCAATTATTTTTCACATGAAAGGATCCTTTTCATATGGGACATCCTTTTCGTATATTATACAAAAAAGAAACTCGCCTGTGAAAATAATTTTAAATGTCTAAAAGACATTTCTGGGTCATTTATCCACAAATTAAATACATAATCCACCTAATGGTGTGTGTGCAGACTGTAATTTTTGTGGGTTTTGAATTTTTTTTTAAAAAAACACAGAAACAAGATGGCAGCCATACAAAAAGGATTTTTTCCTTATGAAAAAGGATTACTCCACATGAAAAAAATATCCTTTTTTTGTATAGACCAAATTCTTTTTTGTTCCAAGCAGCTATCCAAAAGACCATACTGAGTATGCTCAGAACTGGCATTTTAAAATTTAATAACTTTGAAACAGATTCATATTTTTTCACCAAACCAGTGAAAGGCACTAATATTGTCCAAGCCCTTTCTGCCCTGAAAATTTCAGACCAAAATTCAAAACTATCTGAGAGTTAGGCGATGACAAAAGAACAGAAAAAAATTCACCTTTTTGTTATCTGGATTTGGAATCCTTACATTTGACTGAACAAAACTTGGCATATCAGGAGATCTACCACTGAAGACTGGGTATGCAAAAGTTTGTGGAAATCCATTGAACAGTTGTGAAGCTATTAAAGTGCCAAATTTGAGGTTTAACATAGAAACCCTGCTCAACACTAACTATAGTGACACTACTACAACACTATAATATATATATATATATATATATATATATATATATATGTTTATATATACAGTATATCTGTGTATGTATGTATATATATAACACACAGATAGATAGATAGATATACAGTAGATATATACTTTATTTAAAGGACGTAAAGCAGCAAACAAATGATCACAGTGCACAGGTGCCCCCAGGAAAAATTGTTTCCTGCCCCAACAACTGCACTTTTTAAAGGACATTGAGCACTTCCAGTTGCCTCTTTATATAGTACACCATTAAAGGCACAGATAATAATTATCAACAAGGGCACGTGGAGACTAACCAGTGCAAAACAAAATGCTAAAGAAAAGTTAAAAACAGTCAATGCATTTTCATCTCGTCAGGGATGGTGTTGCAGATGTAGAGGTGAGTTGCCACCTGGTAGCCACTGATCACTGTACAGTGTGGTTTAGCATAAGGATGGTGGAAGAGGCAAATAGAAGGGCAGATTTAAAAAAAAATGGCGACTGCCTCACAGACAACCTAGCAGGCAGAGATTGTCTGGGTGGGGTGGAGGAACAGTGGGCCACATTAAGGGATGACATAATTAAGGCAACATATCTCAATCTGTGCAAAGGAAATGAGCAAAAACAGGAGGAAAAAGATACCACTGTGGTTCTCAAGGGAAGGGACTGTAAAGGTAATGACTAAGAGATACAAAAAGACACAGAGGGAAGAAGACAGGGATGCTTACCAGGAAAAGCAGAGGTAAACAGGAAAGGAGGTGAGGGGCGCAAAGGCACAAACTGTGGTAAGGATACCCAAATGGGGAGCTAAAGGGGACAAAACCATTTTAAGGTATAATGGCAAAAAAAGGAAGACAAAGGGAGGGACTGTGAGGTTATGAAGGGTGGGGCGGTGACTGTGCAGCAGAGGATCAGGAAAAAGCAGATATCCTGAAAAGATACTTCTTCTTGGCCTTCGTAGTGGAGGGGTAGGGGATGGACAACATAGAAGCAGCAGGAGTACTGAAGGGAGAGAGATGGACACAAGCCCATTCACAGAAGAAGAAGTCCAGAGGTGGTATGCCCAAGGGTGCTGAGGAGCTCAGGGAGGTACTGGTGGCACCTCTTACAGTTCTTTTCTACAACTCACTGGAAACAGGAGTAGTTCTAGAAGACTGGAGGAAGGCAGATGTAGTCACCTTCATAAAAGCAGAAGCAGGGAGGAGACTAGTAACTATAGACCAGTTAGTCTAACATCAGTGGTAGGGAAGTTAAGGGAGACACTAATAAAAGAAAGGCTAGTGGAGTATCTTGAAATCAGAAGGTAACAAAACCTGAGGCAGCACTAATTTATGTGGTGGGACATGTCAGATGAATCTGATCAACCTCTTTGGATGGGTAACCAAAGAAATAGATCAGGGTGGGGCAATGAACGTGGTCTACTTAGATTTCAGCAATGCCTTCAACACCATACCAGATAGGATGCTTATAAGGAACTAGCTGATGGATAGGGCAGAGGATAGTGGTAAACAGCACTCAATCTAATACTCAGTAATACTCAGTAATACAAGGTAGAAGGAGGCTTGAGGCTCATTTGTCTACCTTCCCACAACAAGTGGAATATAGTCCTACTGTCCCAGGAGATATATATCTAGATTAAGTTTGAACTGATAGTATCACAGTCTACTATTCTTTGTGGTAGTTTGTTCCATGAATTCACAGTTCTAATAGTGAAGTAATATTTCGTTTTATTTGTTAATACCCTCAGTACCAAAGTTGTTTAGAATGGCATCTCAGGTTCATTGGTTTTATAGCATAGTTAATTTTACATTCCATCCTGAGATGCTCATCTTTTAGTATTTTGAATAGTAACAGAAGGTCGCCATCGGTCACCTTGCTTCCAGGTCATAAAGTTTTAGTTCACTAAGTCTTTCCTGATATGAAAGGTGACTTATTCTGGTGATGATTTTGGTAGTTCTACACTGGACACTATTGATAATCCTTATGTCTTTTCTCAGGAATGGTGCCCAAAAGGATGATGTGTAATCTAAATGAGGCCTAATGTATGATCTATACAAAGTAAAAAAATGCATGATTCATGTCTGGACATAAATGCCCTTTTAACAGACGACAGTAGTCTATTGGCTGTCACTGCAACATGGCTGACAATGGTCTCCAGGCTGAAAAGATCTCATTTATTAAGACCCCAAGTTCTTTTCTGTTTGAACCTTGATCAATGGTTTACCATTTAGGTAATACTGTGTTTGAGGGTTTTAGCTCCCAAGTGCATAATGACACATTTTTTCTTGTTAAATGTCATTTTATTTACAAGTGCCCAGTTTTCTAGTTGTTTTATATCCTGTTTTATAATGAGGAAGAGTGACCAGTGGGGTACCTTAGGGCTCAATACTGGGTCCTCTTCAATACCTTTTATACATGACATTGAAGAAAAAATGGAAGGTAAGGTATTCCTCTTTGCAGATGACACAAAAATCTGCAATAGGGTACATACTCGGGGGGGGGGGGTAGAGAGAGTGAGTGGAGACATGAGAACTCTAGGAGTGGTTGAGGGTATGGCAACTGGGTTTCAATGCACAAAAATGCAGAATCATGCACCTAGGGCACAGAAACCCAGGGGCAGTGTATAAAATGGGGGAAGAGGTATTAACTGTCACTGTACAGGAAAGGCACCTTGGAAAGAAGGTAAGTCTCGGGGGATGTGGCTGGGGGAGTGGACCAATGATGGCCAGCTGGTACACCCCCAAAAAAGGAAAGGCACCTTAGAGTTATCATATCTGATGACTTAAGGTCGTGGGGCAGTGTGACAAAGCAGTAGGCAGGGCCAGTGGTATGCTGGGTTGCATAAGGAAGGGAATCACCAGCAGAAGGAGGGAGGTAGTGTTACCACTGTATCAATCATTGGTGAGACCCCACCTGGAGTACTGTGATCAGTTATGGAGATCATATCTCAGGAAGAACATAGACAAGGTAGAGGCTGTCCAGAGGAGGACAACTAAAATGGTACAGGGGCTGCATCATAAGCCTTATGAGGAGGGACTGAAGGATTTCAATATGTACACCATGGTAGAGAGGAGAGAGAGGAGTACATGATAGTGACCTATAAGTACGACTCTGGTGTGAATAATTCCTCCTGGCCCACCAGGAGCTGGTAACCAAAATGGTTCTCCCGGTCTTTGACTACACAGGTGTGATCTATGGCACCACCCCTTCTTCTTCACTTGCCAGACTGGATACTCTGTGCAGTGCCTTCCATTGTTTTTCTACCAGCTCTGCTCCTGGCACTCATCATTTCTTCCTCTGTTCCTCTCTCTCCACCTTCCCATTGCCGTTTTGTCACAAGTCCCACTGTGCCTCCCTTATTGCCAAATACTGGTTTAGGTCTCTTCCTCCTACCTCTCTTCACTCATCTCCTGCTCCATCCTCTCTTACCTCTCTGTTCCAGGGATTCCTGTACCTTGTCCATCCCCCACCCTCACTCCTCTGCTGGACAAGCTGCTTTCTCCTACAACCTCTCATTCCTCTGGAACCAGCTCCCTCTCACCTCCCCCTCTCCCCTTCACTTCCTGCTTTTAGATGCCAACTAAGGCATCTTTCTGCTCCCTCATGGTCCTGCCAAACCCCCTTGACTTTTTGCCCTCTCTCCTCTCACCCCCCGTCTCTTTGTCCCCCTCATTACTGCTGCTACTGTGTTTCCACCCTCAGTCTGTATTTGGATGCCAGTAGCACTGTCACCTACCCCATCAGGCACCGAGCCCTTTTACTGACAATCTCACGAGTGTCCATTTTTTATTGCAGTACACAACACTGCTGCTTTTACATATGCTATCCACATCCTCCTACATCTGTAATGCTGCCTGTGTAACCACCATTTGTTATACTGTAATTTTATTCTACCTGTATTCCCTTCCCCCCCCCTGGGTTGCACCTAAAAATGAGCCTTGGCTCAGTGTGCTTTTCCCGGTTACCAGTTTTTAAATAAATAAAACATGTACATGAGGGGAGTATTTTTCAGAAGAGAAGGTAGTAGTAGTAGTAATAGATTTTATTTATTTGTGGCGCCCTTCCCCAAAGGCCCAGGGTGCCTTTACATAAAATTTTAACAATATCCACAAACAATAAAACATCTTCTTAACGTGATATTCTTCCCTAAAGATATAAAACTAAAACTCATATTTATAAAACTCCAAAGGCTTGGTGAAAAAGAAAAGTTTTTAAACCATTTTAAAAAATCTCCACAGAAGGAGCCATCCTCATTGACCCAGGCAATGAATTCCAAAGGACCGGGACAGCCACTTGAAATGCCTGATCCCCTGAAGATTTTAGCCTGGCTCTGGGACCTCCAGGAGGCCCTCCCCAGCCGAGTTAAGAGAGCATATTGGGGCATCAGGATGAAGGAGCTCTGCCAGGTAGCCTGGACCCAGCCTGTGTAGGGCCTTATAGGTCAACAGATCTATCTTAAAGGAGATGTGCCACCGCAACAGCAGCCAGTGCAACTCATGCTGCACTGGTGTAATATTCTCAGATCTCAAGACATCTGTCAATAACCAAGGCACCATGTTCTGCAACATCTGCAAGCACTGCAGCGCACCTCTCCTGACCCCAAGGTAGAGCTCATTACAGAAGTTGAACCTCAAGGTAACAAACGCATGTACCAGTGTGGCTAGGGCATTTGGAAGGACAAAGGACTTAAGCCGGGTGATATTGCTGAGATGACAAAACCCACTCTGGACTAATGCCAACACCTGAGTCTCTTGTGTCAGCTTGCTGTCCAGAATGACATCCAGATTTTTCACCTTAGTGGAGGCCACTAGTTTATAATAGCAAAGCCATAGCACGGAATGCTCCCCAGAGGCCACCACATCCCCCCGTGACCTGGCTCAACCACCAGCACTTCAGTCTTTCCTGGTTAAACTCAATCAGCTTGACATCATCACATCTGATCTCAGACAAGCACTCATTAAACACAGAGACTGCATCTGTTCTTCGAGGTGCAAAAGACAGGTAGAGCTGGATATTGTCAGTATAGCAATGAAACCCAAGATCACACCATTATATATGACCCTGCTCAGGGGCAGCATGTATGCTGTGAATAACATGGGTGAAAGGACTGAACCTTGGGGCACTCCACAGGACAGGGCCATCGGCTCCATGGAAAACTTCCCCAGTACCACCCTCTGGATCCTGTCCCAGAGGAAAGACTCGAACCAACTGATGACTTTGCCGGAGAGTCCTACATATTCCCTCAGTCAGTCCAACAGCAGCCCATGATCCACAGTGTCAAATGCTGATGAGAGATCGAGGAGAACAAGAATTTATTGCTCTCCCTGATCCCTCACCCTAAATAGGTCATTCAGCACCCCTACAAACACAGTCTCAGTGCAGAGGCATGAAGGTGCATAAGAACAAGAAGGCAGTCCAGAGAAGTGCAACCAAAATGGTGCAGGGATTGCATCAGAAAACATATGAGGACAGATTAACAGAGTTCAACATGTATACCCTAGAGCAAAGGAGGGAGAGAGGTGTTATGATCAAAACATTCAAACATCTTAAGGGCATTAACAAGGTGAAAGAGTCTAACATGTTTCAGTATAAGAAAAATAGCAGAACAAGAGGACACATCATGAGATTAGAGGGAGGCTGATTAAGGAGGAATGTGAGGAAGTTCTTTTTCACAGAAAGGGTGGTGGATGCATGGAATGGCATACCTCAGGAAGTGGTGGAAATGATTACAGTGCAGGGCTTCAAACAGGAATGGGATAGGCATAAGGGAGCAATAAAGATGAGTATGAATAGATAGGCCATTGACAGAGTATAGGCCTATGGCACATTCATAAGGTAGAAAAAAAGGGCAGACTGGATGGGCCTTGCGGTCCTTATCTGCCATCAACTTCTGTGTTTCTATGTATGCAATGAAACTGGAAGTGAGGACATTCAGGAAGGATGTCAGACATAATTTCTTCACTGAAAGAGTGGTGGATGCCTGGAGTTGGTGGGGGTGAAAAAAGTGGTGAACTTCAAGCATGCATGGGAGAGGCACAAAAGGAAAGTAGGTGGGGGAAGTAGCCAGAGATCAGGTAAGGTCTGCAGTGACAGTCTAGGCAGGTACAAATGGGCACACTGGGTGGACCAAGTGGTCCTTATCTGCTGACAAATTCTATGTTTCTATGTTTCTATTTGCACAGTGCTACACTGGTAAACAAACTGCATAACATTCAATTTTGTATCGGTACATGCATCAGTATTAATATTTATTATTCACCCTGTAAATTTGATCAGCAAGGGCTATTTATTAAATACCTTCTCAATAAAGAATTAATTTATCAAGAAAAAAGAGGGATATAATATTAATGCCAGCCAATTCCTCTGATTTCTATGGATAGAAGACTTTTTCTAACAATGGATAAAAACTGCATCTATAGAACATAAATATCCATAAATTAATGTGCTTGATTGGAAAAGCGTACTTCTTGGTGCATCACAGTGTCTTTGGGATGATCATTTGTTTGCTGCTTTTACTCCTTTTAAATAACAGTGTGTGTGTGTGTGTGTGTGTGCATGTGTGTGTTTAGGAATATGCATTGAGGACCAGTGTGATATGTTATTTAGCTACACAACAGCAGTTTGACCACGGGTAACCTCATGGTGGCATAAGCCATGAGTGATTTTTCCAAGGTCAAACTGCTCAAGTATAGGTAGTAATGCATCACATGGTTCCCATTGCATGCCCTGCTTATACTACAGTATATGCTGAAATGTTTTTGAGTGGGGATGATTGACAGGTGTTGTTTATCCAATATGTATGTGATAAATTTCAGGTTCTAAAATTTATTACATATATGTGGAGATAAGTTTTTGACATTGGATTTGTGTCCATGCATATTTTGTGGTGTGTGTGTGTATAAATACACTAGCCAGGTTTCAATTTAATGCCACAAAAGTAGGTAATGTGGCATTAGGGTTTCCCACTTAACTTTTCCCAGTAGCAGCTAAAGGGCAAGACCACACATGTAACCACAGACAGCCATCATCAGTTAAGACAAACAACATAAAACTGTTTCCAGATGACACAAATGCAGTACCACTGATGTGCTACCTTCATGGATTTGTATCTGTGGTATGCACACCACACGGCATACACAGTCACTTCTGGCTGCAGATAGAAATCCACGATACTAAAATCACAACACTGCTTCTGTGTGCAGAAGTATTGGCCCCTGCAGCCACAGACACAAATCCATGATACTCAAATTATGAGTTATTTTGTCTTTAGAAGCACAGGCCCCTATGGGATCAGCACTTTTGTAGCCACAGGTACTCATTCACACTGTAAGGCATACATAAGCTCTGGTCTGCAGAATTGCAGGCCCCTGGGGAACCTGTGCATCTGCAGCTGTCGGTGTAAGACATACACACCAAACTTTGGCTGAAGAAGAACACACTCCACAAAATTCTATGATACCAAAATTGTAACATTACTTCTGTCTGCACAGTCACAGGGCCCAGAGGGGCTTACACCTTTTCAGTCATAGGTGTAAGACATACACACTGATTTCTGTCTGCAAAAGCACAGGCCTCTGTGGGGACTGCACTTGTGCAGCTGCATAGAGAAAACCATGCACTAGCGGATCTAGCTATGTAGTGATGTAGCAACCAATACCCCCTTGGGCCAGCAAAACGTAGCTGATCTAACCTTATCTGTGCTTGAGGGGAGATCACATGATGCAGCCAAGGTAGTACTCCTCCCACCGCCTCCCTCTCGCCTCTCATAAAACCTCAAAATAACATAACTTACGGACTGGTAAAGTGCAATAATCCATTGGGATTTAAACATATAGTGATCCAAGTCCTCCATGTGCAATTTTGGCAGCTAGAGCATTTCCATGGAGGCAGAAATGCGTCTCGCACTGCCCCACCATACGCCACCAAGTACGCCAGAGAAATCAAGCAAAAAAATGAAGGCCCAGCCCAATTCCTCTTCCTCGCAGGCCACGGGGCATCAACAGCAAACTCCCCTGACTCTTGAATTACTCTGGGAGGAATTCAGACCATTTAAAGAACTGTACTCACTGGCCCTGGATTTCAGGAGTCTGTCTGGGTCTCTAGAGGAGCTCACTAGACACACAAGTGACAGTGAAGCCAGGATAATCTCAGCGGAGAAAAAGCTTGCAACGTCGACCCAGCCAAGGCAGCTACAAGATCCAGAAATGCCAAGTTAGAGGTGAAGGTCAAGACCTTGAAGGCAGAAGCCGCCAGAACAATTTGATACTGATCAGGCTCCTGAGAAGGCAGAAGGTGAGAACCCTGTACTTTCTACACAAAACTTCTCACCAAATTGGTTGGTCCATCACCCTTCGAACTGGGTACATGATTGAATGTGCTCACAGGGCTCTGCGCCCATGCCCTCCCGTGCTACCTCGCACATTTATTTTCAAGTTCTTAAACTATCAGGAGAGGCAGCACATATTGAGCAAGATGAAGGACATAAAAGAAGTGCTTTGGGAGGGGACCATGTTCGAGTGGCTTAGAATCTCCCTTGTCATTCAGACAGAAAAGAGCATTTTACAATGCAGTGGTTACCAAACTGATTATGCTAATGTCAGATTTCAAATGGGCTATCTGGCCCGATTTAAGTCCTGATAGACGATCCTGGCAGACTTTTGAGGACCCAAAAATGGCTGAAGAATCCTTAAAGGAATCCTTTCCTGCTTTGTTTAAAGATCGCTGAGGTCTGTTCTGT